>OX352231.1:8132178-9551541 GCA_947086465.1 Eupithecia exiguata
TGGCCTTTATAGCGCGGACAGCAAGGGCTGCAATGATGACCAAGCCGAGACCATAGCTAGCTTAGTTTGAGGCCAGCTTATCGTGGCCAGCAGGCTGCCCTGCTGGCCACGATAAGCTGGCATTGCGGACCGAGGACAAGCATCGTGATTTACTGAAACAATGCGAGTAATTTAAATTGAATTGTAGGATTTTCAATTCGTCGCTTGACAAGTCCATTTTCACAATTTATTCACGGACATTGAACCCGCAACCTCCTGCGTTACAGGTAAACATTCCCCACCGCGCCACAGAGGTCGTCGTCATCGTTCTATAGTCTGAAATAAATTATTATTATTATTATTATTATTAAAGTCGTCTTTAGAATTTTGTAGTACACTGAAAACTTCATAATCCATCTAACAGAAAATAAAAAGTAAACGCCACGTTTGGCATCCGATCGTAGATAAATAATACGTGGTTCAGTGATTTTAAAATTTAGTACATTTCGATGCCAGCGGCACACAATATCTATCCTACTACGTACCAGCAGTTATTCTAGTAATTTTAGAGCCATATAGGTTTATAGCTAGTGTTTCAAAACCTCATAAAAATTTATACAATCAGTATAAAGTATCAAAGTATCAAGGCGCGCTATAGAGCGTCATCAAATACGAAAATTATTGTTACGTAGGCACATAAGGTGGTACGTTATCATTTATCTTTATCATCAGCCTTAGTCTTCCCACCACTGGGCAAAGTCCTCCCCCCATTCCCTACAGACATCACGATCTTGAGCTACTTCCGTCCAACTGTCTTGGTCGCTAGGTTGTTTGGGTAAGATCGCACTTCAGCGATAAGACCACCAATTGTCGCTTTTTTTATAATTATTCTATTGTAAATTGTTTCTAAGTTGTGCGCAATAAGGTATTACCTTCCTACTTATTTATCTTCTTTAACTTTATTTCTTAATATCGTTGACGTACCTACATAAGTATAGAAATAAATAATATTATCTAGGCATCTAAGACCAGAGCCCCAAGTCCGTTTGACGATAGTATCGAGATTTAATTGTGACGTCCCATTTTTCCATAAATTTCGGTACAGCGCCTCTATCGTGCGGAAATGGAACTACGCGAATGACAATATGCGAAGACGTGATATTGACGTCTTATATTTGTATCGGAATACAAATATGAGACGTCAATATCAGATACTGTCTCGATACTGTCGTCAAATGTACTCTAGGCTCGAGAATGATTTGTGTATTTATCTCGTATTTCTTCGTAGAAAGTAAAATATTCAAATAATACTCCCATTTTTGAAAAGTGTCTCAATTAGGTTCTAAGTGCTTATGGACCTAAAAAAAATATTATTCAATCGACAAATGCCCTTAAATTTAACACAATATAATTATTCTAAGGTTTTTATTTATTATACTCTGGGTAATTATTAATTATTAATTTCTTACAATATAATTATTTAAGTTGTGCGCGTACCTTGACGTAAACGCTGGACGCAGTGGACGCCATATTTCTATATTTATTTTTTGCATGTGAGACCTGAGCAAATGCGCTGATGTTGCTGATAACAGTTGAACGGTACTTTTTAGTTTGACTACACAGCCGTATGACATAACAATATTGCGCCTACTATTTCATGATGTTTAAAAACAGATTAAAAAAACTGAAACTTAGAATTGAGTTTTAATATTTATTTTGTTTTATTTCAGTGTTTTTTGTCTATCTAAGCTATCTCAATAATATATTTTTATTAGATTTTTTCTCATACAGAGTAAATACCCTATTCAGCAACAATACAAAATGACCCTTCTTAAGTACCTAAAGACTTTCAACCACTCAAAAATAACATTCTCCATCTCAAGACACCATGAAAGGGATTTTTCTAGAGGGTTTTCGAAGTACAAGGACCCTTACATAGTCAAGAGCGGGTTCGACTCCAAGGGTCGAGGCACGTGACAAATTCACTGTATTATGAATTCTCGATACAAGTGTTTATTGAGGTAGCATTTTGCGAAGGAACCATATTTTAAGGGTGTACTGTACACACCCTTATGAAATAATACAGTGTTTATTCTCTTTAGTTAAGTTTAGACTTCGGATTAGGTAGGATTCCCTCACTCACTATATTAATACCAATGAAAAAAGAGATCCCCTAATACCAACCAGCTGTCACGTTTTGTGGTGACTCGTGAGGTGATTTCGTTCGTCCAACGACTAATTTCATTTAAATGTTTTGTCTAAAAATTGTTATTTTTCTCCTACTGCACACGAATCTCGTATGTTTATTCTATGTCTATTTAATTTAATAATGCATGTCTATGTCTTTTTATGGTTAATTATTTGTCCATGTACTGTCCGACATAATATCTCAGATAAGAACCAGATCATTCCCGGGGTCTACCTGAAAACCAGCGTAGCATTGGGCTTAGCCGAATGCTATACGTGCTGAGGTGGGGACCCATTTTTACCCTATTTTTATGTTCTTTCCTTTAATTCTATTGTTTTTGTATAGTTTTAATTTTAAATTTAGTAGGTACCTAGTATGTATGTCTGCTGTATGTATAAATAAGTAAAAATTTATATTTTTCTTCTTCACTTGACGTTCAAACACGTGATATTTAAAACAAGTGAATATCACAACTAATGTTCACAATTTCAAACAGTGAAGCTAACTGCAGACTGTTGCAAAAACTCTAGTGGTAGGTAGCTCAACCGATTCAAATGATAAATAAGCTAGCTTCTAAATAATAATTTAGTAATATGTAATATTTTTTTATATTTTTTTACCTAGCAATAGTTCTGTAGAATGATTTTCATCTCGAATTGACTCGATCGGGCTGAAATAATGAAAGCTGCTATTTTTTATTTCGGAGAAATACGAGCGAATGCGCAGACAGAAGTTAGTAGTAAATAAAACAACATGTTTTCTGGTTAGTAATGTTTTAAATCCTGAATAAGGTTTAAATAGATACCTACTAGGGTTCTCTAAAAATACCAGAAAACTGATCCACTAATTTTTAATTTTTCCATTGGCTCTTACCATACTAACCGAAAAATATAATATCTGACTTGTCCTCCTTATCCTTCGCTATTACTTGAGAAAACAATTTTGAAGAGCTTTCGGCGCTTTGGGCGCCGCTTGCGGGTTTAGTGGAGATTATTTGTGCGAGTTTATTGTTAGAGCGAAACTACTGTAAGTACGTTCATACTGGCAGATGTTATAAACTACTATTTAAATATGTACTGCAGTAATTTCTGAAGTTCTTGTTTTTGTACGCCTATCTTTTATCTACTTACCTCTAAGCAGATCTACTAAGGAAAGAAGAACGTTTAATTAAGTCTCTTTTGTTTCTTCAGAAATGCAAACA
This sequence comes from Eupithecia exiguata, assembly GCA_947086465.1. Taxonomy (NCBI): domain Eukaryota; kingdom Metazoa; phylum Arthropoda; class Insecta; order Lepidoptera; family Geometridae; genus Eupithecia; species Eupithecia exiguata. The sequence goes on from OX352231.1 coordinate 8,135,547, forward strand.
AGAAACCTAGCGATTAGGGGTACTAGTACCCTTTGTTGTCCTTTTAGGACTTAAAGTAACTCGCACAGAAAGTGTGAACTAAAACAGCAAAAATATAGGGTGTTCCCAAATTAGTGTACAAATACTGAAGGAGGTTATTTAAAACTTAACTAAGAAAACTTTTAATAATATCCCAAAAAATTTCGATTTCGGCAGGATTCGAACCCGCGCCTCACCTTCAGTACAGGTGCGCTCTCTCCAACTAAGCCTTGTCTAAGAAAGTTTAAGTATTTTTATAACTATGTATAAAATCCAAAATACCTACGAAATGAAGTACTTATCTCAAGTCCTAGATTAAGATCTATTGTCATATCCTAAAGGTCCTAGTAACCTACGTTCCGCAATGAGTTGTACCCTAACCCTATCTGACAGGGTGGATGAATACTACAAAGCTCTGTAATAATTTTGTCGCGCAATAAAATTACTTACAATATCCTGATCAATGCCTGCCTACTATGGTACTTTACCTACCCAACCTACACTGGTACCTAATACAATTCGACTTTTTGTCGCGAGGGGAGCGCGCTAGTTTCTCTAAGCACCGACATAAAAATGACCATAAAATATGACCTCCATCCTTCAGGATCTCTGTAATGGGACCGTTAATACCTCCACAGAGACGTCAAACGGTCGATCGTTCCAAATAGCTGAACGAGGGCCGCACCGGAAAGTGCCGGAAATGAAATGGACTCGCCGGATGCTGCCGGAAGGATCACACATAGATCCTAACTCGATTTGCATGCGAGGATGCGATCAAGTAATGGTTTCCAATTTTGGATCTAGGTATTTATTCCTCTTGGCTTATAGGATTTATACCCCGTCCACTCTCCTATTGGCTGTTTGGTACATGCACGACTATAAAGTTTCCTAATTGTTGACAGGTGAGTGAATGAAGACAGAATGACAGAATTAAGTATTTCGTAGACACAGTTACTTTTGACAGATGGAGATGCGAATCTGTCGTCCAATATTGTCAAAAAACACAGGGACTTACGATTTTTATCGACCCGACATAATAAGTACATAACGAAGATTATTCTAGATGATTTTTCGATGAAAAAGTTTTGAAAATAGTATAATTTATTTTTTCGTAACTTGTAAATAGAGTAACTTAAAAATTATATCACAGTTTACCACAGTACCTAACTCAATCTGTCTTACTTTTTACAGACGCGGAAAAATGCGTGGAATGCAGTGGGTAGGGGCATGTAGCAAATAAAACAACAAAAATAATAATATTTTAAGCTACTGAATATTCTAATTAATTCCAAAAATGAAGTCATTTAGACTCATGAGTAAGGGCTGTTAAAACATACAAAATGCTGAGCCAAATCTAAATCGATTGTCATAAAAATCGAATCAGTAAAGACAATTAGGACATGACTATTCGATTGTCAGTTGAACTACCAAATAGCAAATGAGAGAGTGGAATAGCTATACCCAGTTTTGCTTTTGCCTGGTCTGTGCTACCATAATAACTATCGTAGTAGGTATCAAATAACCTCTGATAAGTAAGAGTCAATAAGACGTTTATCAGAAGGAAGCCTGTTGGAGGCTAACCGAGGCCCAACTGTGGACTAGTTAAGGCGATGTACCAAATTTAATCAATATGCTTAATTCGCAGATCTTGTGGAATTCATTTTAACTGCGAAAAAGTCCTTGGCTCTTATCCTTTAATGAAATCCCTCATGGGTCCATTAGTCACAACACAATCTTGTTACAAAAACCATGTATAATTTGATTAGATACCCCATATTACGAGTTTTTAGGTCGCTTATGCCGAAGCCTTACTAAACCGGATTTTGAGTATAATGAGGACTTCCTTTGAGATCGAATGGCTGATAGCTTTCTTAGGGTTTTACGTTATTAACTTTGTGGTTTCCAATGTCTTCTGAAGGGCAGATCCTGCTTCACTTACATATATTAAGCTCTTGACGATTGACAGTTTTTGGTTGGAAACTTATTATTCATCATAAATACATCAAATACTTGTTTGAAACATCTTTAAATAAAAGTAAATAACAAATATTTTGTCGACATAATTGTAGTTTTTACCCGACTACCGACAGGGGAGGGTTATGAGGTTAGCACCCTATGTTTGTATGTATGTGGCCGATTTCTTTGTTCCCACGTAGCGCTGAAACTACTGGTTCGATTTCAACAAATTATACAGACAGTGTTAATTATATAGGCTCCGGAACTAGTTTAAACTGTGTTTCAGGAGCCAATGGCTTCTCCGTCTAATAATATCAGTAGGAAAATAATGTCGAACCAACATTAAGGCGCATACCTGACCCAAACTAGCGCCGCCACCTAGGTACTTTATCTTATTATTCCGTTTATCAAAGGAAATTTCAAAAATCCATCGCGCAGTTTGTGGTACCTATAATGAACTTTTTTTTATGCTTCTGTAATAGTTTTATTCTAATTAGTTTACGCAGTGAAACGAAGTTGCCTTACGATTCACTGCCACTTCTTCGATATTTTTCATCTATTTGCGATTCCCTACCTAAACTAAATAGAATAACCCTTAACAGAAGCATTAAACAAAAGCTTATAATAGATATCACAAACTATGCAACGGATTTTTGAAATTTCCTTTGTTAAACGGAATAATAAGATGTAGGTGGCGGCGCTAGTTTGGGTCGGGTATGCGCCTTATATAAAAACTTAAACTATCCCAAAAAAATTAAATTATGTACCAATTATTGTAGCCTGAAGTAAAAAGATAAAATTTTCCAAATTTACTGTGCTGAGCCTGTAAACGTGGAAGTGTTTCAGCTGCAAACGCGTTAAAAAGTTGAAATGGGCTGGAACATGACAAACTTTTTATAACTCTGCAATATAAAGTGTGATGAAACTGGATTATTAAAGCTCTACACAACAATTCAACTTTAAATAACTGGCGCTTTTTTATAATGCAAAAATTCAATCTCCGAAATAAAATTTGCTTACTCGCCGACAGGGGCTAATCAAAATTTAATCAGTAGACGGAGTAAAAACCAAATGAATTCCGGGAGAAAATCATGGACAAGAATTGCGTGTAGCTCTGCTCATATTACAAAGGTGTAAGCTGGTACCAAATGAAAATTCAATGTGTCTTTATTTCCATTGGATTCACATACCACTCTCGGAATAATCCTGATAAACATTTAGTAAGTCGTCTGCCTAATAGTGGGAGACGGCCGCAAATAATAATAATAATAATGAACAATTCTTAGTACCGCGATGGTTGGAAGCTTTTGCCCAGCAATGGGACAACACGGCGCAGCATAGGCTAAATCAGGGGAGAACGAACAGGTGAATACGGGACCGGGGGATAACGGACCGGACCCAACAAAATAAAATATCTTGTACGGTCTTACGGACTTAACCTAGAGTAGGTCCCTTGTACACCTGTGATTGATCCTCAACTATTTTATCGAAAAATAAACTTGCAAAAAACACTGCTTAAAAAGCCTGAGAGGTAAATTCTGCTAACAACCTTGAACCTAAAACCAAACCTATCTAAGCTAATTTTCCAAAAGCCAATTTGGTTACAAGACTTACAAGGCCTGAAATCTCAGTATAATTCGGGTGAAGCTTGTAATTGAGCGTTCTGGGATAATCCGGGTCCCCAATTTGTCAAGCTCTGGCACGGCCATCATACGGACTCGAATTACTGTAACTTTTGTTGCTTGTTGGGGAAATCGCAGGATAAGTTCATTTATTTAACTAGAAAGGGTCCAAGAGGCACCATTTCAACGACTCGACTCGACTATCCTATCGAGTCGAGTGTAGTTCCAACTCATTTTTATTCAAACAAAGCAGCGCCTTGCGGTTTTACCCGCGTAGTTCCCGTTCCCGTGGAATTCCGGGATAAAAAGTAGCCTATGTTCTATTCCAGACTATAATCTATCTCTGTGCCAAATTTCATCCAGATCCGTTCAGCCGTTCTGGCGTGATAAAGGAACAAACATTCATCCATCTAAACTTTCACGTTTATAATAATAGTGAGATAAATTTTCGTTATGTCTTTGTGTAATTTGAATCATAACTATATAAATTTGTTTGCACTATGTATACAACAAGTTATACATTCGTAGCAATGTAGTACAGAAATGTGACATGTAAATTGACTTTATTAATAAATTGTATTTTTTATTTCTTTCATTTCATTTATTTCCACCGTAGGTACCTGTCGATACACTAGATGTCGTTTTATTCTGAATAATTTTCTTAATTAGACATGTTAGGATACTTATTATGTATGCAACACAAGTTTTGTGTGAAGGAAGGAGACACCATAAGGATTATAAGCAGAAGCGAGAAAAATAAATAGACAGACAGTGATTCCTTTCCTTTGTAGGTTCCTATAAATATAATGATCTTATGGATACTCCGGAAAATTATAAAGTGCCTAGGATTTTTATAATTTTACGGGGCCTAATACTATCTGACGGTGACAGATACATCATTGCACCCAACGATGAAGTGTTCGTTATTGTATATAAGTGGCAACTTCAAAGTTTTTAGCTAATGAGAAAATCAAATTTAAAACGGGAAATACTTTAATAAGTAATAAAACCGGCCAAGTGCGAGTCGGACTCGCGCACGAAGGGTTCCGTACCATTATCTATAAAAATGACAAAAAATCACGTTTGTTGTATGGGAGCCCCTTGAAATATTTATTTTATTCTGATTTTTAGTAGTATTTGTTGTTATATCGGCCACAGAAATACATCATCTGTGAAAATTTCAACTCTCTAACTGTCACGGTTCATGAGATACAGCCTGGTGAGAGACGGACAGACGGACAGCGAAGTCTTAGTAATAGGGTCCCGTTTTTACCCTTTTGGGTACAATACAATACAATACAATACAATAACACTTTATTGCACACCAAATTAAAAAGAATACATAAGACAGGAAAGAACTTAAAAAACAGATTTCGTTGTACAATGGGCGGCCTTATCGCTTTAAGCGATCTCTGCCAGGCAACCTTTGGATGGACAGGGAGTGGTGTAACAAGTGTAGACGGTGGCGTGTTATAAAAGGATAATAACAATTTAATTTAAAAAAAAAAAAGAACACATGAACAGATACCTACTATAAATATTAATACACACATAAATATATAATAAAATAATATTTTTATATACACATAATATAAATAATATTTATATATACATATATAATATAAATATAGTTTAGATATATATATATATATATTAAAATTAACAGTTTAATGTTGATGTAAGAAAGTGTTCGTAAACCATATTTTTGAAAATAGGGAGGGACTTAGCTAGTCTAATAGAAGTGGGTAGAGCATTCCACAGCTTTATGGCATGTACGGTAAAGGATGAGCTATAGGAATGGAAGGGACGGAGAGTTTTCAATTGAAGAGTGTGTGTTGAGCGGAGGGAGCGGCTGTGGGTACGGAACCCTTAAAACTATTATACATCGAAGTTCATTCAGATTTCATCTTCGCGATCAATAAAAATCCTGACTTTATTTATATTTCCGGCCTCTGGTCTCAGACATCAATAGAAGCAAGGCTTTTACCAAATAAATGGGTTTGAATGACATGTCTTTGTTCAGCCCTTTGTTGGCCTGCCAGGCTCTGTCTTTTCGCTGAAGGGGGATGCGAAGCGCGTGATACCCATTATCTTTGTAAGTTATAGTTGATGTCTTGGAGACGCTTCCGACAAGTATTGATAAGGATTGTTTTTACCACAGATATCGTTTTTAAGGTCAATTATAAGAGTGAATAGGTAGTATCTTCTAGACCTTCGTGATACATCGTCAGCCGGACCGCCCTTTCAGATGTCAGTTTACTCCTTCTAAAAAACAATTAAAAAAGCACTACTTAAAAGTCAACAAACACAATATTCAGTTCATATAAGCCGTTCTTTGCCTACTGTAGTTCAATAGTATTGATAAAATGTATAAATAATTTCATTGTAGTTTCATTAGGTTTATTTATTTTGAAAAGTGCAAAGATAATTCCTTAACGTGTAAATATTAAGGAATTATAACAATATTAATACTATTGTTTTCTTATTTTAGTTTTTACTATTTTTACAGATAAAGTTTGTGTTTGTGTATGATGTGATGTATATTACGCACCACGGTCTCCACTGAAGACGAGCGCTATGGTATGATCTGCTCTACCATAGCACCTATGTGGCACCGATTTTGCGATTTTAACGTTTTTCTGTTAAATTAAGGTTTATTTATGTGTTCCTTATTCGTCTCTGTTCTGGCAAAATAAAAATCTTTTTTCTTTTACTTCACAATCTCACCTGATCGACTATAGAAAAATATCAGCAGAGCTACCTCGAGATACAACTCAATCAAATAATAGAAAAATAAATTAGAAATTGTATTTACAATTAAAACAAATGAGCTAACTGCAGACTGTTGAAAACAATCTGTCTCTATTTTATTTTCGAATGTTAGGTAAACTTAGACCTAGATTATTAAAAATAATAAAATAATACTAGTTTTCGTTTGTTTCTTTTATTTTTCTTTCGTAATAAATTTAAATTATATTTTTGTATTTCATAATAAACGAATCAGCTTTTTCTCTGAAAATACGTATGATTTGTCTTATTATTTGCACCCTTGTTCTTTGGTATGGATTGCACTAAATGTTTAACCAAAAACTAACTACCTCGCTTATAAATGGTTCAGCGATACTTTAGTTTTTCTTTGGAAGTACAAAAAGAAGTCCGAAATACCCAGACGTTTAAGTAGTAAATATATCTGCATAATATATTCTTGCACGCGACCATTCTTGCATTAGCATTTAGAATTTCAACTCCCTTGGTACATCATCTACCTACTGGATGGAATTTTGGTCATTCTTTTTTAAATTATGATCTGAACTGTCTTACTCACAAAATAAGGGGTAGTTTTGATTGATTATGGGCAAAGGTGTAATTTGAAAGCAATCAGCGGTATTATGAGACCGGTTGCCCGATGTTTACCTGCACGCACCCGGCTTCGTACGGACTTGTTTTTTGTTGGTCTTGTAACTGGTTTTATGATTAACTTGGGTAAACTAGATCATGTTGCTTGAAAAGGTTAGAAGCTTTTACTAAACGTACAGTATTTGTCGAGACCGGATCTCTATGGTTTGGTCCACGTTTCATCACAAAAATCAAAGTGATCACTTTATTTCCTAGTTTTACTTATGTCATCTGAGTTTTGCGACGTGTCCAAGAGTCCTGTACGTTCTAAAGGAAACAAAGCACTTTGAGTTTTTTTTTATCGCTTCTATTAAGAAATATTTTCACGAATCTTAACTAAGTCGAAAAGTACTGGTTAATAGAGTGGTCCTTCTGGTGAGGAATCTCTCGCAGGACCAGCAGACGCACAGAAAAATACTCCCGTATCTAGTCGATATATCACAGTGTCGAACCAAAAAATTCTGCTCTATCATAATAAGGGGTTATTTCAGTTTTCCGCCCTGAAATCCAACCTAAAGGGGAAAACTGGAATAAAAAAATTGTATTCCAGATTTCAAAGAAAAACTGGAATAAATATTAAAAAAAACAACCAATTCCAGTTTTCCCCCTTGAAGATCTCCCTTGAGGGGGGAAAACTGGAAGCACAGCCAAAGAATGGAATGAGCTTCCAGCGTCTGTTTTCCCGTCAGATGCAATTTTAGTCTTCAAATCCAGGGTGAATAAGTTCCTTCTGGGAAAGCGTGCTCCATCTAAGGCCACATCAAGTGGCCAAACGAGTTAACATAACCAATAAAAATAAACTCCTTAATACCTAAATCAAACCTACATTAAAACTCTCCGCGCATAAGTACTACAAACTCCCCTCTAATTGGGATCTCATTCATTAAATCCTTACAAAAAATATTATAACTATTAGTGCTGCAATCAGATCCTAGTTTTATTAATTCAAAACGTTGTTTTCATTTACTTAAGGTCTACTCTACTATACACACAGAATGTTGCAGTGCACTTCGTTGCTCAAACACGTTCCACCAGCCTACCAGACTTTTAGACCTTTTTTTTCAGTAAACACACCTTTCGGAATACTCTTATTTATACTGTGGTTTGCTTTATTTGGATTGTGTACGTGAGACTATTACGGATGTTCCATTAGGGTGAGAAGTGGTGACTTTAAAAAAATATTGATCGTGTTTGATCACGATTACACTGGTTATGAAAAAGATGCTTGTACGTGATGCAGCTTAGTGGGAATCAACGCAATCGTATGAATTGTAAGAAACTTATAAAATCTAGTTGCTGCCCGCGGCTTCGCACGCGTTGTTTAAGGTTATTTATATCCCGTGGATTGATTTATGGATTAAAAAGCCTATCTGTATATATATGCAAAATTTCAGAACGCGATCCGTTGAGTAGTTTTGGCATGAAGAGGTAGGTAACAAACATCCAAACTTTCACATTAATATTATAAATGTGAAAGTGTTTGTTAGTGTGATAATCGAACGATGCTTTTCATAATAAAGGTTTCAAACTAAAAGTTAAGTTGGGACGAAGGAAACCAAAAAATAGGTTGGATTTTTAGTCTTCTTCAAAATTGTAGTGATAGTCAAAATTTTACCTTAATGTAAATCTGTAAAATGTAAATCCTTTTTTGGCTCTCGGTACCATTATAAGTTTTTTAGTTTAGGTTTAAGAGCTGTGGACTTTGTTTCATAAACAAATAAATAAAATATTGCGCAGTAGCAGCATTAAGGCACTTTATCAATAGCTTTTTGAAAATACTTCGAACGCCGATACATTGTTCTTTCTTAATTGAAAACCAAGCTTTAAACTTCTATCAAATATTTTAATAGCGACAGTGCACCGAGGTGAAATCAGATTCAATATCGATCGATATCGGAAGAATTGTACCAACGTGGAATAATCATAAAGTCTTCAAAATAGATATGAAGAAATATACTAACTAGTCGATTTATGCCATATTCGTCCCTAGGAAGTTCGGTCTTAGAAAGCTTTCTTGAGTGTTACTATATGAACGAATCTAACAATGGAGCTCGATACCTATCAATTGAAGATCAAATAGATACGTTTCTATTCAATAGAGATTGCTAACTTTATTAAAGTCTATTGGCACTACAGGTTTTGTAGTATCCAACCGAGAACACTTTAATCGAGTCTCGTTTGAAACAGCTGGTTTTTTTACTCGAACGCTTGCATGACGAGCTTTGGTCAAATTGGGCCAAAAGACATTTGCAATGACTTGGCTAGTCGAGGGACATAAACACATTCACTCCTCAGTCTTTATGGAGCGACTAAAAAGCTGAACGCGCATCTATCGGCGCTACCAGCAGGCATTACCGGCAGTCATCGCATTTCCTCATGGCATTTTTGCCGATAGGTGCGCGATGCTGCCTACTATTTCATATCAAGATTTAGAAAATTCGATGACTGCAGGGAATTCCGCGTCTGCCGCGCTCCCAGGTGCGCGGGGCGATGGCGGCGGCGGCGGCGGCGGCACACGTCAACGTCGTCGTGCGTCTTAGGCAATGAAAGTATTGAAACTAAAATCCTGATTAATCAGTACTTTGTGACCTAATTCACGAGGAGAGTCTTTGTTCGGAATCAGAAAAAAATCCCGAAACGGTCTCATAAAAACAATATGCCAGAGGGTGTGGTACTCCACAACCTAGCTACAAACGTTTAGGTGATCTTGAATTATGATTATTTCGTTGTTGTAGGTATACAAGTCATCAAAATTATCATGTGATAATGTTTTACATAGGTACTTTTTTTTTATTTTGCATTTTACGGCGCTCATATCAATTCCTCGACGATTAACCTTTTATGAACCGTCTCAAAATCGGTTTCAAGGAATTGATATGAGCGGTGATAACTTTCAGTCACTTGTAACAAATGGTTTCTATGGCAACGAGCGTAAACAAGATGTCTTTTCATTAGTCGTTTCATCCATGTATCATCCATCACTCATCATCACATTAAACTAAACCAGTCTCGAATTTGAACTTAATGTCGCAACTTGAACCTTCGTCTTCTAAAACCTAACTTATAAAGATCACTTATCAGTTTGTATTGTACCAACCAAGTTTTCGTAAGCTGTACCAAAGGGGACGACGCCGGCAATTTTCATTAACGACTGTCTAAAACAAACATTCTGCTTTAGAAATTCCTCAGTGTACAATGTTACAAAACTTAATCAAACTTACAAACAAAGCCCATGTTATCGTATAGGTGGTACCACCATATCGACGACTGTAGGTAGTTACTGTAGATGCCTTATTTTCAGTTTATGGCTTCATTTTATAGGCTTGTGCCGGCAAGAGTTCCCGAAAACCATATATTTAATGTATACCTTCTAATTTTATTAACTCGTTATGCAATTATTTTCACTTATCTACTCGTCATAAGAACTAGGGGGAATATTTACATATTTATTTATTCCAGTTTAAATTTTTTTCATTTTTATATTTCATAGTAATTACTTATTTTATCTTAAAGCTAATTTAAACCGTAATTCGGTTTGTCCGTAAGCCTTTTAGTCTCTATGATATACCTAATATAAATTTACTAGCCCAAACCAAAAGCAGCAAAACACGAACCAAAAGCACAAAAAACGAGCATGATATGTGTGTCGCCGCCGGAACGTAGAATCAGCTTGTTTGTAAATTGGCTAGGCGGTCACAAAACGAACCCTGGTTTGTTGGAAAACCTATTTAATTTGAAGAGATGGCTACGAGACATTTAGCCATATTGTAGAATGTTGACTGGACAAAAATCTGCTATGCATTCATCTGTGCCTAATGTGTCGTTTTGTAATCCACCTAGCCGTGGCCTAGCCATTCCACAAACGGAATGATTCTACATTCTGACGAATATAACATGTGTATTTTGTAGGAAGTTTCCTGATGGGGCATGTAAGCGAAGGCTCAAGTTACACCGGACTGTGCACAGGCATCCGACAGAATTAGAGTGAAAGTCTCTCTTCAAGCCGCGTCTATAATTAAGCAGCTTTGCAAGCTTGCGGCTTTGCAGAGCGCTTGATACGATAGACAGTGTGTAGACGACATGGAACCTTCGAACAGAACCTTCATGGGTGTTTGCAGAGCGCTTAGGCTTACAACGGTAGACGGTCTGTAGACGACATGGAACCTTCGAACATAACCTTCATGGTTGTTTTCAGAGCGCTTAGGTTTACTACGGTAGACGATCTGTAGACGACATGGAACCTTCGAACATGAACCTTCACCTTCATGGCTCTTTGCAGAGCTCTTATAGGCTTACTATGGTAGACGGTCTGTAGACGACATGGAACCTTCGAAAGGAACCTTCATGGTAACGTGAACATGAAAAGAGAATCTAGTTATGGTCTCGTATTGGCTTTTATCGTGTTACAACAGTATTTCGTGTCTTTTATAGAATAAAATAAAACCAGTGTTCGTTAAAAGTTAGGTAATTGGATAAAATGACAAGACAAAAAAGACGTTTGGAGTACAATCTTTATTAACAAAGAAAATTACAATCAAATAATATAATTAAATTAAAACTAGTATTTACAATTAGGTTTTGTTTTTTGGTACAAAAAATTATGGACCAGAGATTCTCTATAATATTGCTTATTATTATTTACGCGCGTAGATATCAGAACAGAGGGATCATTAGGTAGTGAAAGTAAAACTTTTTCTTTCATATCATCACTCACAACGATTAACGTACCTTACATAAATAAGAATGTGTTAAAGTTAATAAGGGCTTACACAAGAAAAAAGTTTTACATGACAAGGCCAGACAAAGACTCCATGGACACGCAAATGCAGCACACGCTCCACTAAGTTCAAGGCACTAAAATGACCACAACACCTTTCTTCACACCACAGAATCGATTGATACCATTTTATTATCGCTTGACACGATCGCATCCTGTGATACTACAAACTATGCATGTGTCATAATATACGACCTGCTGTTAAAACGACGAAATACATTCTAAGAAACTTGATATTATCTCAAAGGCAAAAATAAAATAAAGGCGTGAGGGCTTACGCACGCAAACAAAAACCTTTAATTAAAATACATTAGATATCAGATTTCAATTATGTCAAAATACCTTCATCAGCCCATGTTAGTCCAGAGCTAGACATAGGCCTCCCCTAATAAGCGTCATAGGGAAATATACCTACTTTTAATTATAATTACCAGGTTTTAGATATCAGTCTGTTACGTATGAAATTGACTGTACAATACAAAGTAATACAGCATGTAGCAGATCTCTTTAGAATACGAGTGGAATAGAACATTAGGCGGGTAACTTCAGATACGAGTATGTGCTATTACTTACTCTCGCTCCGTACCCTGTGTCCGTTTGCTATCAGTTTCCGATCGGACAAGGGCGCATTTATATGCCAAACAGGTTCTTAAAAATTCAGGAGAAAATATACATACCTTATTTGCGGCATTGCTTCTCTAGCGCAGCGCATGCATAGGTATACTATGAATGTCAAACACTTTAGAAATTTAGATTTAATGTAATTTACGGGTAGATTTTATATTTTGTTGAATAAATTGAAATAATTCATAGTTTTTATAATCTGCTATTTGTAACTGTTCCGTTAAGCCGCGTTGACACGATCAAAGTCTGTTTAGACAGTGGCCTCGTAGTAGCTTCATACGGTGTACTAGGATAGTTGTTGACATTAACATAGTTCACTCGGATCATTTATTATTCGACAACCTCTGTGGCGCGGTGGGCGAAGGTCCGACTGCAACGCAGGAGGTTGCGGGTTCAATGTTTGTACCAGCTGCAGATATTTGTTCAGGATGTTCTGGTCGTTTTCTATGTACATTAAAAAAATATGTATCTATGTAATGTATTATATGTTTTATGTTTATCAGTTAAGTATCTAGCTAGTAGGTAGCCATAACACAAGCTCTGCTTAGCTTGGGGCTAGATAATGCTGTGTGAATTGTCCAGCATTATTTATTTATTTTCTTATGCAACATCGAGTAATGTCATTAGACGCTTGGTTGTTGTTACAAGACTCCATTTTAGTTTCCTACTCGTACACGAACTAGCTCGGCAAGTAGAACGCGGTTCGAGTCTACTAAGATATGACGCCATCGTCCGCTCGGATATGGGGTTGCCACAGTACGAGTTGCGTCCGAGTAGGTATCAGAGTCCACTCGGTCCGAGCAGACTTTGATGGTGTCACCGCGGCTTTATAGACGGATCCACCAGTTTTCAGTGTAAATGCGTCACGATGCAAATACAAGGCATATCGACGTCTGAGCTCCACCGAGCTCGAGACGACAGCTGCAGGCTATTTCGGAGCGAAAATTAAAAATACCAGAAGGCTACTCGGCGGAAGGACGGTAAAATATGACGCTCGGAATGAAGGAATAAATATCCCTATGGCATTTATTCCTTCCGAGGAATAGTTTAGGATCTTAAGGCGAACTGAGGTGGAATCGTTTCTAATTTATTAAGAAAGCTTGCAAGTGGTTTTGCGTGCGTTTCGACCGGTTCAAAAGTAGACTGTAACTTCAGGTCTATAGGGTTATTGGTAAATTAGTAACACTACGTGAACTGTAGGTTCTGCCCATCACCACAAACACGTTTGTGAAGACCCAGGTCTTAATTCTTAAACTTGGTATTGGTAATAGGTACTCACAATTCAATAATCGTTCGTTAGAGTTTTTTATTTGAAACTTAACTTAAAAACAGCTCTGTCCTGAATTAACAGAAGGTATGAGAGTGGAAGATCGGTCATAAGTAACTCGTAGGGTTTCAGACAAAGATGTTATTTCTTTTAGTATCAGAGGTGATTTATAATTTTTTTAAGACCTGGCGTCTTCACGATCGTGTTTGTGATGATGGGCAGGACCTGCAGTTCACGTAGTGTTACTAATTTACCAATAACCCTGTATAGACGTTTTTTTAACGTAAAAGAAAAACGATGTCTGTGTGAGTACTTATCAAAGAGACCAACGATAAGTAAGGCATATAATAAGAGGAATCTTCAATGAAGCAAAATGGTCTTTCCATGAATTTATTGAGTTGCCTCAATAAAGTTTCACAACAAGTAATTTGCTTATGCCATTCCCTCAGAGTTTATAGAGGACCAGTAGGTACACAGGACATTACCAAGTTTCGCAACCAACCAAGGCGCTAAAGTTATCATTTTACGTCCAAACGGCATACATGAATTCAAGAACGGTTTATATTCTGTCGTTACAGACGCCGTTTACACGTAAATGCCGTACTATAGCAAGATGCTGAGACTCTGGACCGAAACAGCATAAGATAGTTGGAATGGAAAGTTTTAGAAACACTTTGACTATAAATAGGGGAACATTTATGGACATTTCAGTTTTAGTTGGCAGAAAGTTTTATTCAAATTCAACCGTTTGTTTAGTTTTTTGCTTAGTTTGGGAGCTTTTGAAACCATTTTGAGCTTCCACCTTACTCATAATTATATTAGTACAAATAGGTATAGTATACTAGCTTCTGCCCGTGGCTTCGCACGCACCTAACTGGGATAAAAAGTAGCCTATGTCCGTCATTGCCCGTCCCTGGGATAGCTTACCTGACAAATTTCATTAAAATCCGTTCAGCTATTTAGGCGTGAAAAGGTAACAGACAAAGAGAATTCGAATAATTTCCCTATTTCGAATTTATCCATACTAATATTAATAAAGATCTTTATTATCAAAGAAAATTACAATCAAATAATATACAAACTAGTATTTACAATTGAAACAATTGAGCTAGCTGTAGACTGTTGCAAACAATCTACAGGTAGCTTACATTCGAAAGTAACTCTGTCTGTCTGTTACGATTTCACCCCTAAACGGCTGATCGAATCTTGATGAAATTTGGCAGGGGTTGAGTTGGAGTCACGGCAAATTAACCTACACAGTAACAATTAAACGACACTAAACGATCCAGGTACCTACTAAAAATAGCAGAGAATATAACCAATTTAAAAGCACAATTAAAATGCGTCAACTGTCTAAGTAAATTGACAAATAGCCCCACTCCATCTTACGAGCCAGGCCAGAATAATCAAGGATCGTGAGATAAACTTAACCCTAAAATGGCATGTAACTTGAGAATAACAAATTTAGCCAATCTTGGACTCTTGAGCCAATTATTAGCATATCCTGCAATTATACAATGCCCGCATCTATTCGCCCTGAATGATCGCAATAGCTGGTTGATAGACCGACGACGTTGAATTACTTTGGAAGGAAGATCAGGATGTATTTCATCAGTGGAGAACTCGTTGAGATAGACGGTTTGACGGTTAACCAGGGTTTGATTTGACTCTTCAGTAGCGTCTCGTCATGCTTGTTGATGTCACCGTTATGGGGATAGTGCCTCCAATCAAATGCTTTTTAGGGTTCCGTACCCAAAGGGTAAAAACGGGACCCTATTACTAAGACTTCGCTGTCCGTCTGTCACCAGGCTGTAATCTCATGAACCGTGATAGTTAGAGAGTTGAAATTTTCACAGATGATGTATTTCTGTTGCCGGTATAACAACAAATAAAAAACAGAATAAAATAAAATAAAATAATTTAAGGGGGCTCCCATACAACAAACGTGTTTTTTTTTTGCCTTTTTTATAGATAATGGTACGGAACCCTTCGTGCGTGAGTCCGACTCACACTTGGCCGGTTTTATTTTATTCTTTATTAAGGGCTTTGTCACATAAATTATATGCAATTATTTATGATAATTATGTTTCTTACGTTTTTATACTAGTCCACTTTGATTTACAGCATTTGAAAAATACAGAATAAATTAAGGGTCTTCAAACAGTGTCCCCACAAAATTTCTTGTATGATTAATGAGAATTTCGTCGTCCCTATGTTTATAGTCAATGTCAACCCCTATTACAACAACACGGGTGTTAAAGACCGGCGTAGGCAGACGACAGGTTATTTGCATGTAAAAATTGCTTAAACAAGAAGAAAATTCTAATTTAAGTATATTTTTAACAATCTAACTTGATGTTTCATCGCAACTGTATATCACATATTAATGTTACTACGACTATACATATGTGGGTACATTAGCAGGCATAAAAAGCGCTTGTAAAGTACCTAATAAGTTTTTATTTATTAGTACAATTTATTCAGAGCCGATTTTGTTAACAGAAAAGTGGGTACTTATTGCTAAATACCCGGTAAGTGCTATAAAATTTCAGTGCAGCCTGAAAGCATTTTAGTTTTTAATTTGTTCCGTTCCAGCGCTTTTACTGAAAGGCAAGAAATAGCGAAAATAACTTAAGTTTTAACGGAATTACAAAGTACGAAGAGAGATCTCATTATGAGATTGTATGATATACTAATTAAAGAGAATTGTATAAAAGAACCTATGAAGAATTGCGCAGAAGACGTCCAATTTATCGTATTAGTAAGGTACGTACTTACTTAATTGATTTTCTTGCCGGGTCCGGATATATGTAGCTACTCACTTTTATTAGATTTTCTAAGAAAAACTCTCATCTCGTTCTGTGAGTGACCTAGTACAACCTTTAATTAAACTGATAATATAATATATCAGCCCCTGTTTTAACAATAGACCCATATTTCTAAACCAATGAATAATGCATGTTCAATGTTTTCCATACTACACAAAAACTACATGCATACATGAGTGGATAAAAGGCACATGGTAGATGTTTTGGCGCCACATTTAATTCCCTGTCTGCCATGGGTCTTTGCCGAATCGATAAAACTGTTTAATCGTGGTAGGGACACAAACGGTTTGAGGGAATAAACTTGAGACAGGTTTAAAGAATTGAAAATCCAAATTATAGAAGGAAGGGACCACCTCGCTTTATTTATAGACTTTTCTGTGTCATAAATGTTGGTGTGTTGTAATAAAACATATTGTTTTGTCTAGCCCTACCTGAACAAGCAACCCGCAACGTCTCGAGCAAACCGTCGCAGCTTGTCTGACCACGCCACAGAGGGCGTAAAAACTGTAATATTAATTGTAGATTAGACTTACATTCGAAAAGGATCCGGTGCATCAAACCCTGAAATAAAACAAAGAATTCCGTTAGAACAAAAATATAGTTTAAAACTAAATCCACTTATAAGTCTTATAAACCCCCATTGTCCTATCATTTTCTTTTCATACTTAGGTAGTCGGAGGCCGTTGTTTCTACTTGAGGTCTATGATGGGTGTGTCTGCGACATAGGGTGCCAACCTCTTAACAAAACCCTCCTCCGTAAAAAGACTTGATAGTTGAATATATTTTTTCTAGTCTTCAATAAACTATAAAATACATTACGCTGATGCATTGAACCCCCGTGTGTTTCAGTATTTAATCATTAACGGTAAAATATTAGCTACAAATAAGTGGGACTTGGGATATTACGAAGATTACAAGGCAAATATCTTTCTGAAATTAGTTTAACCCACATTTTAGGGTAACTAACATTGTGGTATTTACATAATTTGAAAATTTATATTCTCTGCAATATGCCTTGTGTTGTAATGCCTATCCCTAGTCCACAGAGTAAGAACAACGAAGTTTAGCCAGCCTGTGAATTTCAGTATTTTTATTTTGTTCTGATTGTGGTATCATGCATTCAAAACCTCTTTAGAGATTATTCAGCAGAATACAGTGTTTTTCGGACAAACGTAGATACCTCTAAAGTCTAAAGTATACTTAAAGGTGATCGAAATGTTGGGGTTTATTTCGGTCAACGGATTAGCAGAACCATATATTACAAGACACGTACATATATTTTTTGTCTTGATCTAGATTATTTACTATTTTGATAAAATAAAACTACAAAATACAGCAATCCGCCATGACATTTGGAACACCACTAACTACAACACAAAATGTTTATTATCATTCTGTTACCTCCTTATACAGATATTCTTATACTTTGAACAATGTATAATAAAATGAATGAATGAAAGCATAAGAATATCTGTATTAGTAGGTAACGCTCTTCCTTATCGTTCATTTTCAATAACTGTATTAAGGTCTGACTTTCTTTAATCAATAGCTTTCTTTATTTTTTGACAATATTGTTAACCACCAAATCTAATTTGTTGTTTGTAATTTAGATAATAAAGAGATTCTATTGAATAAAAAATATTATGGTCATTCTGATGTTCGTGCGTCGGGGACGTCGTAGACTTCACTAGTATTTGTAGCGTTTAAGAGCGAAATTGAAATTGTGATTTACAAGCAAAATTTTTCCTCCAAAATTCACTTTTTTTTTGGAGAAACATGATTATATTGTATTCATACATGTCTAAAAACATCTCGGAGTGGTTTTTCAAAATCGGTCATCATACCTATTCCACGCGGGTGAAAGCACAAACACAGCTGGCACCCAAATCAATTTTAGAAGCTCAAATCTACAGCTTGCTTATCCTTCTCCAAGGCACACCTTCCCTTTATTATTAATCTACTTAATTTAGAAAGACCAAGACAGTGCCTTGTATAGCTAACTTATTATATTTTCCGGGGGAAGAACGTAAAGTGCGGAGGTAAGTTAAGTTCTAGAGCTCATAACTGTGCTGGTATTTGCTTTGAAACCGGGAAATAGAGGTTCGTTGGAGTTCTGTTATAACTTTTTAAATTAGCTGCTTTAAAATTAGTTTTCCTGATTGTTGTTTGTAAAATATACAGCAATGTAGTTTTCAAATTCTCTGAACCAATTAGGAATAAACAATCATACTAATTTTATAAATGCGAAAGTATGGATGTTTAGATGGATGGATGTTTGTTACTTCTTCCTACCGAAACTACTGAACAGAGCGGGTTGAAATTTAGCATACTGGTAGTTCCAGTACTTTTTATCCCATGTGATAGAAAAAAACCTTAAACGTTTCTATAGTAAAAAATGTCATTGGTATTTTGATTAAAGATCAGATATTATACTTACATACGGTGTACCAGTATTACATAAAATGAAGACTTCTACAACTTAATGTACACTCGGAAATAAAGCTCAAACATCAATCTATACAAATTCTTTGATAAATGCGATACAGGCATCTAAATTGCCCCTAATTTGCAAAGTATAAGCAGCACCTGAGACACGCGGGAATCGAACCCAGATCCCCTCACAAATCTCGTCATTTGTCAATGTCTATCGAGTGGAGACAAAGAGGAAGGGAGCATCAGCTAGTCGTGATAAATTCTCTGAAGG
This sequence comes from Eupithecia exiguata, assembly GCA_947086465.1. Classification (NCBI taxonomy): domain Eukaryota; kingdom Metazoa; phylum Arthropoda; class Insecta; order Lepidoptera; family Geometridae; genus Eupithecia; species Eupithecia exiguata. The sequence goes on from OX352231.1 coordinate 8,154,739, forward strand.
GAATTTTAACATCTGGTTATTCATAATTGTCAGTTTATTGATAAAAACCACGGAGAGAAAATACTTGCAAATCGAGACGTAACGAAAAGATCGGTCGTAATAAAATTTAACTAAACAAAACATAACTGGTAAAGAATTTCGAAACAATCCCTGTATCATCACATAACATAACGTGTGAAAGTTATGTGATAGAAAGAACGATTGACGATAATCCGAACAGAAAGTCAGTTAAACGGGGGAAAACGAAAAAGGCAGTGGCAACACTGGCAACACAATCAGACGGTGGACTCGATATGTCGGATCGAATGATGGACGACCGGTAGTGTTCGCGCTTGGAGAAAAACCTCGGTTTGATATGAATGTATTGGATACGGGCTTTTACCTCAGAGACGTTGAGGGGATGATAAGTAAATATTGTAACAGGAGTAATTTTAGGATTTAACATATTAAAATCATACATTACTAGCTGCTGCCCGCGGCTCCGCCCGCACTTTTAATTTCTCGGTATGATGTATCCCATTTCTCGGTATGATACTTACCAATAATGTGGCTTTCTAATGATGAAAGAATTTTCAAAATCGGTTCCGCAGATCCAGAGATTACAACCTCATAAAACTTTACCTCTTTACAATATTACTATAGATAAGCTCTGAAGACGAGATAAAATACAAAGCTCCACTAAAACACAACTCTATAGTTACCAAAATCATGGTATCATTTTAGTAACTCGATTTTGTTCCTCAACAAGCTATTCTAGCTTCCAATAGCTTTGCAAGATAGTAGTGGGTTTGGTAAATTACTTTGAAAACTTATAAAAATAAGCTTCTTCGCAGCAAAAATACACTTTATTGTGTAGAAAGGCACATCATTACAAAAATATATACCTACATTACCTACCCCATTTCATCCTTTGACACGTTCTCTGCAAAAACCGAACGAGTTTCACAATTCGCTCACGATAACGAGATAGGTATTCGTTTAAAATGTGTCAGGGAATATTTATTTTAGCTCAAAGTGGATACGTTAGTGGAGCTGATGCTTTAATTCAAATTTTTATATTTTCCCTCGTAAAGTGGCATTCCTTTTTTGGTTAAAAAAGCTACAAAAAATGCAAGTACAGTTTTTTATAGTAACTAACTGATCCTACGTTCATTTTATAAAACTTGTAGGTACCTCACAGTAAAGTAAAAAAGTCAAAATATAGTAGTAGATTCATCTGGTTACGATTGCAAAATGAAGTGAAACATTATTTCAATTTGAAAGACACCAGCACATCAGATAAACTTGATTCCCAACGAGACAACTCCGAAATTATTCCGCCATAACAATATCCCTTGTAATTATAATTAGCGGCCATCTTGGGTAGCTGGAGAACTGTTACTTGCATATTTTAATGCCTTTATCAAGTCGTTGGTAATCGCAACGTAGCATCTTCTTGTTGGACACACAGATCGTAAGAATGAAAAATGTTAGGCATAGGTACTTACTTCCGTTTGTGGTTTGATTATAATTTGAGAGAAATGTGGGACTCGGCAAACATGGGGAGGAGAATAACATAAGTTGGTATCACAACTTGGTTTGGAGGCCCGAGAGGTCGTCAATCCAAAATACAGACAGTTACAAACAAAAAATACAAACAGTTTCTGTGAAAATTAGCGCGGTACTGCATTACCTCAATGCTCACGTCTATGACGTCCCAAAAAAAATTACTTAATCTATCTAAAATCACACATTGGGAACTTGCAAAGAACGCAAAATGTTATGTAGTCAAAATGAATGAGATCTGACAAAACGTTAAAAAGGCATACAAGACCTACATACGTGTGGTCTATTTTATTTATTGTTTATTTTTAGGACTTAGGGAGTTGAAGTTGGCTAGTGCGCAACACTAGAGTAAATTTAAGGGGTCGTCCGCTCGCAAGATGGGTTGACATCATTGCAGGGCACACTTGGATAGGAGAAGCACAGGATAGGAGGCTTGCCTCGGTCTTTACAACAGTGGGCAATCCCGTCCTAGAATAATCTTAATGATTCTCTGAACATAATACCTGTGTGTACCCTCGTTATCGTCTCCTTATAGGCCCTCCCAGAACGCCATATTTCATGCAGTATCCACCGCCCGCATAATGAAGGTATTGGGACTCTCGAGTCCCGGGTGCTGCGAGACTTAGTTACACGTGTACTGGCTGTTAAAGGAATGATTTAGGTCGTTTGTTGTGGCAAAATATAATAGGCTTTAGGTTACTGCCGCTGTAAAAGGAGAAGTTACTTTTCAGTGAGCTGGCAACCCCGTGCTTCTTCAGAAAATCCAGAAAAAGGTTTGTCTGTAAACTTAGTATTCATGATCTTTAGATTTCGCACTGGAGTATAAAAATACGTATAAAATACCAACCAAACGCGAATAAACCAGTTGGTTGGTAGTTTTATTGCCGCTTTTTTAGCCAACATTGTTCGTAAATAAAATACTAAAATACTCAAAAGTACCTACCCTACCACGCACTGAGTAGGTACCTACCACCATCTCATCTTATTCAGAGTCGATAATGCTTTAGTATAAGTGTCTTATAGTAATAGCAATTGACCCGCGTGTATATCGCCGGATCATACCCGTTCGGAATACTAATGGCACGTAGGGTTGGCATGCTGTGAAAAAATCTGTGTAAAAAGGTTGTGCGTATCTTTCCTCATTCCCCTGCTCTGCGATTGAGAGTTCTGTTCAGAACAGAATGTAAATCAGACTACGCCATAGTTAAAGATTTTTCAGCGGTTTAAATGCGCCGTCAGATTTTCTAGCCATTTTTATAGAGAACGTAGTGCGATTTTTCGGCGTCATGAAACACAAAAGTAGGTAGGTTTTTAATTATTTATCAGAACCAGAACAATATCCTTTGTTATTGCAAAAAATAGAAGTTGTAAAATGTGAATTACTCGTACCCACTAGGTACATAGAAAAATATGGAACTTATAGTTTATTTCACCAGTCCTACTTGAACACTTTTATTAAAAACATTTTATGACCAAGAAATTTCATCCCACGAAATATCGTGCTCCATTTGTCACAAAGTAGACACCCAACATAAAAGTCCCACGTCGTGAACCTTTTTGTTGTGAAGCTAGGCTCAAAACTAGCCGCAAATGGGGGAACTGCCATTTTTCTCTGGGAATGGCAACCCTAATCTGCGAAGTAGTTTGTCTTTTTCGCCTTTACGATTGTAATCTCGCGTTTACCGTCCGTGAAACGTGGGGTAATCGTGGACTAAATTAAATTGCTGCCGTTTCATTCAGACGCACAGTCGATGATGGTAACACTTCTTGGAATTTTGAAATACTAAGTACCTACATAATTAAGTTTCGATTGCATTTTTAATAAAAGAATCGGTAGAAGAGAAGTTGTAGGTATTAGAGTTCTACGACAATATTTGACAATATCTACGACAATATTTAATGAATTTTCGAACACGAATCCCCCTAGGTGCAGTATTGTAATGTTGGTGTAAAAGAACTGTAAAACGGAACCATGCCACTAGCGCAATAAAAATAAATAAACTGTATGTGCGAACAAGCAATAAAACCATAGGAGCCCTACAAAGTCTAGACTTATCGTGTGTTTTCAACGCCAGCTGATGTTATATTGTTATCGCTATGTTATGGCTAGTTTTTATCTTTATATCGTACAAACGTATACTTATTGTTTAGCGGAAAAGCATTGCCAGTGCTAAAAGAGCCACTTGTAGGCCACTTGTTCTCTTCACTTTCGGGTAGAACTAGATCACAAGATTTTTGATTCGGGCGAGTTGTTCACTAAGCTTTTCAGAAAAGGGTAAACTCGCCCGAAGCCCTGTTTTCGAGAGAGCGAGATGTTTGTCCCCTAACCCCAGAAGAGTAGGGGTCAAGTCACTGCTAGGTAAGTATCTAAAGTTTAGATATTTAAAGATACTGAAGGAACTGAAATAGTATTTTGTGACTAGGATGAATGTTTTGGGAAAGAGTCTGTTCTAATACAATTTTTTACCAACCAGAAGGTTATTGTAAGACGCGTCCGTGTATTGAATACAATATAGGTATTCAATACAGCATACTCATGAAGTGGAACTGATAACCACTGCAATAAATAAATTAATAAAACGGCTGATAGGTGCATAGCGGATGGTAACATACAAGTGGTGCGCCCCAGTTCCTACCGCCTTTGTTGCAGGGTGCAGTGCTGCGGTAATAGAGAAATAATTTTATGAGTTCCTTTGTGGAAGCCTCTCATGTTTGTAGGTTTATTTATTTACGTTACAGAAGCTGGTGAGTTTAATTATGCAAATGCTTTAATTGCGTCTGGAGTGTTTGTAATTTATCTGCAAAGTCCACAAAGGTAGTATATTCCATTTCATATGAATTATATAGGTATTATATCTCATTTCAAAAGTGAACTATAATGTTTATTTATTTATTTTGCTAAAAGTTACAGCTAGTTATTGTCGATACTACATCACTAAAAACTTCTTCTTGGCAGTTGCTCCTATTGTGAATAAAATCGGTGCTCCTGAAATTGGTGCTCTAATGGGAATACATGTAATGTATACAGCATCTTAATGTTAGCTTATATTAATAGTACATGCACCCTGTAGGGCACTGCAAAATAACTTATATAAAATGGCAGGGATTATAGTTATTTCAAGGTCAGGTAAATTATGCATGTCAATCTTAATTAAAATTAGAGAATCCTATGGTTATAATTCAATACAATGTCAAAAGCGAAGATTTAATTTCTTATGACGTCTAGGGTAGGCAAAATCACAATGGTAACATAAGGTGTTGAGGTTTGAGGTCTTAAGTTTCATTAGTAGGTAGTGTTTGTGTATAGTTTGAGGTGAAACCTGAAGAAGAATATGTATTTTAGGAATGGGCTCAAGCAGGTTCGATTTTAGTACTGGGTGGAACCTCGTTTTAATGCTTAATATCTCTTTTTTATCGATTTTTGTGCGACAGTTTTAAAAACCATGACAGTACTGTCGACTCTTGTTTTCCCGGCCAACTTTAACATGGATCTCTTCAAAACAAAAGCAAAGAGACTATAACCACTACGACAAGAGTATGTAGGTGTTTTCTAGATCTTCGTGATACATCGTGGGCTGCATCATTACTTCCTAACAGGTGAGACAGTTGCAAAAAAAGTATCATCCCTTTTAAAAAAGTTTCAAACGTTTGAAGCAGTGCCTATTAATAAAACGCAAGGAAGAAGCGGAGTTTTGCATCTCGCATTCAGAAACCCGTTTCCACTAAATCGCACAAGTATATTGGCACCTGCCTGCACCAGCTACCACATTAATCTCCAGCGCACTATTGTTCGCTCACTGCACTCCAATCGAAACGTCTCAATGTTTTTAGCATTTATCTATTTCAGACATCCTATCTGCCAGTGAAAACGTTTATATTCTCGCTGCTGGCTGGAAAAATTGACTAGTAATAAAACACTGTTTTAACCGGATTGATCGCGTATCTCACTAATATTATAAACGTGAAAGTTTAGATGGATGGATGGATAGATGGATGGATGTTTGTTCCTTTATCACGCCAGAACGGCTGAACGGATCTGAATAAAATTTGGCACAGAGATAGATTATAGTCTGGAATAGGACATAAGCTACTTTTTATCCCGAAATTCCTACGGGAACGGAAACTACGCGGGTGAAACCGCGAGGCGCTGCTAGTATTTTATATTTTGTTTTAACCTGACGTTTCGGAGGCTTTTCAGCTTCCATGGTCACAGGCAGACTGAGGTGACATTTGTCTTTACAAGTAACTTGAATTTTAATGAATGGAAGCTGAAAAGCCTCCGAAACGTCAGGTTAAAACAAAATCTCATCTCACTAATCTCACTATCTCACTAATATTATAAACGTGAAAGTTTAGATGGATGGATGGATAGATAGATGGATGGATGTTTGTTCCTTTATCACGCCAGAACGGCTGAACGGATCTGGATGAAATTTGGCACAGAGATAGATTATAGTCTGGAATAGGACATAGGCTACTTTTTATCCCGAAATTCCTACGGAAACGGGAACTACGCGGTTGAAACCGCGAGGCGCTGCTAGTACAAAATATACGCGATCAATCCGGTTAAAACAGTGTTTTATTATGAGTTCTCGCGAAAATAACCATAGAAGTTTGACTAGTGTTGGGGTACCTAACTAAACATTTAAATGTAAAAAAAAAAAATATACGGCGAAACCATGTGGCGTTTGTTGGATCTTAGTAGAGAAGGTTTTGCGCGGAATTGTTAGCTACCAAATATGTTACATTCTACATAATATTTAGCAATGAATTTACATAAAAGTAACACCAGAATATAATTATTCTTGGGTTAGCTGTTTAAATATATTAATAAAATGTTAATGGTGTGGGAAACTAATTAGATAAAATACCATGGCACTTGTATCAGTAGTCAGAAAAGTTCGGAAATTGCGTTCGGTGATCAAACATAGTATCGGGCAGATTGGTTCCTTTTACCGGCTTTATACGAACTTTATCGGGCAGACGGTTCTATGTTGGGCAGATTTTTTTTTCATGTATATATTCATGGATTTCTTCGTCAATTATGGCCCGATTATAAAAAAAATGTACTGATAGGGAATAATCCCGAAATGGTCCGATAAAAAATTTATTTCCGAGGAATTTGTATTTATTCCGTGAACCTTATAAACTAAAAACCTCACAATTATTTTGAAAAACACGACTACGTACAACAATTTTGGTGAGATCTTCGCCATTACTTGACAGATTTTGATGATTCTTTAGTTGTTGTATAAAGGTTGATTTTGAGGTTGTCCCATAAAACTTTAACCCTCGAGGAATTTATCTGTGCGCCATAAAACATACCTAAAACATCAAGATATGATAATTTTCACAATCACTGGTTGGTTGGTGTCCAATTGTCCATGGTTACAATTGGTTTCCATGGTAAACAAATTACAAAGTTGACGGTTTATTAGATCGCGTTATCACGCTTATTTATAATATTCCTTCTCAAAAAAGAACAAGGTTCTCAATTCTGCTGTATTTTTTTATAAAGGATGTTCTAAATTTGTGCAATACATGTAGATTTAAAAGAAAGATTTTTTTCTGCAGTAATATCTTATACGACACATTTTGACACGTAAACGACGCATTTTAGTAGTAACCTAGTTTTGAAGCACAAGTCGACAAAATTCCAAGTCATATCGCAAATAGATTGTCATTCCCAAGACACTGGGCCTCTAGCGCTGCATCACACAGATCACGTAATAGTTGGTACGGCAAATTGCAGAATGTTCGCTAAACTATTTACGCTATCTCGCATTAGGCTGTTGGCCAAAACGTCTCCCTCTGTGGAGAGTATTAGATTTGGGAACTTTAGTATTTCGTGCTGTAGTAATGTTGTAATTTCAAATCAAAACATTTATTCGCTTAGTTAGAACATGGGCAGGTCGTCATTAGGTACCAGCGTTAGGTACCTACAACCTACGCTACGGACGGCCTTTCGGAAGGTCTTGCAATTTATCCTTCAAGATTCGACATAGCAAACTTACTAAACTCAAATGAAAGTCCGCAAAAGAAAAACATTACCCGAGTCGTTTCCAATTTGAAAGTTCAATGTTGACTGAATCCCATCGAAATAAGCCGATAAAGTCGGGCAACTCCGAAATGTCGATAAAAGTCGCGCGACCGATAAGCCGACTTCTTTTCAGTTAACATCTATCTTGGTGCGGGAAGCCGGGGGAATTTATGGAGACGCCTAGCGTCAGTTTGTTTTTTTGTGACTTTTTATTGAACTAGTGTTAAGTAGATACCACAATACCCTATGCATTTCTACTTTCCTGGTTCTTTGCGTGAGATAAACTGACGGACAGTAGGTACTTTTTGTTGTGTATAAGAAAATAGCATCTACCTACAATTGCGGGTGGATTTAAGTTTGTCGTTCGTTCGTTAATAAATGCCTACCGGCAGTTGGCTCTGAACCTCCGTTTTATTGCTACACCTCACTTTTGCTACTTTTCTATTAGAAATCTTGAAAGAGAAATGACTTCAGCGTTAAATTTCATTTTCCGTTATCGGACTACTTAGGGCCAAGGCGAGCGGGACGAACGTGGAACACCTAATTTTTTTGTTGCCGTATTGATGAAGCAATAAAGACGTAATTCATTGGGAAGCTAAAAAATGGTAAACCACCAGGATTAGATTCCATACAGCATAAATTATTGTTCTCTTGGGCTTTCAAACGTCATTACAGGATTGGTGTTCTTCGCGTAATTCCACTTTTGGGCAAAATGGAGGGCAAGACGTCTCGCTCGCGGTCGCTCTCCAACTAGATGTCCGGACCTTATCACCTCTCTGTCACAGTCCACCATATCCGACTGCTCCCACAACGCAACCAAAAAGGAACGATGAAGGTGCATTACACGTATACATCAGGACGACCATGGGGTCGTCCTGATGGAAAGGTGCTCGGTGCTCTCATCAAAAGCACGACCTTTCTGCCAAGAGTGAATACCTAAGAAGAAGAGTAAGAAACAAAAAATTCGTAACTATTCTGTTTTTAATTTTAAATAGTTCAGAAAAGATTCAAAGACAGCAGCAATATTGTAAGTTTATTAGATTCAATATTGTAGAAACGAAATTGAATCTTGAAAACAAACAAGCAAACTTTAATATCCTAGCGTATCCAAGCTCATATTGCTAAAGTTTGCATGTTGATGTGGCTAGAAAATGATATAGGCGACTCTATCTATACAATAATATGGCCGGAAACTATCTTAGATGATGAGATTTAGTACCATAATCATAGTTATTCTACGTCCAGAAGTATATCTGGAATGGCTTTAGATTGACGCAATTGGCCTTCATGTAAGAAAGAAATAGACTTAGACTGGCCTCTTCGTATCAGGCTCAGCCTATTAAGCCGACGAATATCATCATCATACAAATAAATGATTTACCTATATGAATTTTTGTTACACCCTGTTATAATTTATATTTATTTTCATTATATTTTTCGAAAAATAAAACGCGAGTTTTTTTTATACTTTTCCCGTGTTCTGTGATCGAGGCTAAACCCTCTCTGAAAGTTATCCTTCATTTTTGTTGCACCCTGTATAAAAGTAAATATTTAGAAACTCCAAAAACATTTATTTGGCATGAGGCACCAGGGCCCTAATTCCACTAAATTAATCGCTTCACCATAAGAATTACCATTCTTATGGAGAAGCGTCATCGTCTCAGCAATCTCAGAAAACACATTTTGACATTTTACCTTTGATGAAAGAAACTACATATGGAGGGACGCGTGTCGAAAGTATCAAGGTTGAAACCATCCTTAACAATCTCCCGCATGCACTTTTATAGTTTCATTCATCTATGGACGATTCTACGACGTTATTGCCATAGTAAAAAGATTGGTTTGGTTAAATTAGGTTAGAATTCGGCCCCAGGAAACAAATGCTTAAAAGTGAACACACGGCGAAGATGCTACAACATTTTATCTTAAGATACCTTACGATAAAATGTTATAGCATGCACTGTTAAGATACAATGATATATGTTATGGTCTCATTCTCTTGAAAACGGCGAAGTTGTCACATATATTGTAAACATATATTTCCATAGCAAGGCATCTTAAGATGAAGTCGCACTATCGCTCAGTATCTTAGGATAAAATATTATCATAGAATCTTCGTCGTCCGTGATACGTTTTAAACATAATGCAACGATATTGATATGGCGCGGTGGACGAAGGTCTGCCTGCGATGCAAGAGGTTGCGGGTTCGATTCCCGCCTCGGGACAAATGTGTGTACGATCTGCAGACATTTACTCAGGGTATTCTGGTCGTTTTCTATGTATAATAAAAAAACTATCTATGTATTGTATTATATTCTGTATATCGGTTATCCAGTACCCATAACACAAGCGCTGCTTAGCTTGGGGCTAGATCATACTGTGTGAATTGCCCAGCATTATTTATTTGATTTATTTATTTATATTGAAGCTTAAAGTATATACTATACTTAAAACTGTGTCGAGTTAAGTAACGCCCAACTCTTTGTTCGTAAGTACTTGTAACTTTCTTATCATTATTATTTGCATAGTAAAATAAATCCTAACATTTAAATGATCATCTATCCACCCGACGGCCATCACCACTAGAATATCAGCGGTAATCTGTACCGTTTCGCCTAGAGACAATAATCCTAAGGGTAATAATAGTGGGCTAACTATCACGTACAGAACGTACAGAACTGGTTAGTCTGTCGATACGCTCCACTTTCCGGCAGGCTGTGTGCTGTGACCAGCGTGAGCGGAAATTGAGGCTGGGATTTGAAACTAGTCTCTCCGGTTTCCGGCTTACGTGATGCTTAGGGCACTAATGTTCGTATTTTCCGTATTCAAGCATATATCGATGACTGAGCATAATTTCTTTATAGGTGCCTTAAACCTTGGTCAGTCATCAATCTGTGCTCGAGTAACGATTTTCTATGGCATAATCGTTACTCAAGGATAGATTGATGACTGAGCAAGCTTTTATAATACGGGCATGGGATACTGTACCAAAACTCTAGCTCGTATCTCTTGCTCTACATTACATATATTAGCTCTAGTACGTACTATATTATGTAGTCCTGTGGCACAAGCTATCTATTAATTATTGAAAAAAAAAATGAGAGTAGGACCTGGAGTTAGTTCAGAAGTTTCCGCGCGACATCTTTCATGTGATACTTAGGGCATCTATGTCAATTCAGAATTGACACTGATCTGTATTGACACCATCATTTGAAGAATCGGAAACGTTTTTCCGAAGATTACCTCTTTACAAACACTCTTACCTATAGATGAAATGATCATCATTACCCTTTTTCGTCTTTCCCAAACTTTTAAGGTTATCTGTATTATTTGTGTTTGGGCCATTTATTTTTATGGATGTAAAGCCCTATTCCAGTGCAGTGACCTTCTGCACAGAAATTACCAATCCTGAAACGGCAGTGAAAAGAACACACTTAATTTATCTAATCGTTTCTGAGGGGACGTGAACCCCAACCCCTCTTATGAAGCGAAGTTCTTTCCTGGCATTTTCATTTGTTGTTGCGGTTTTTGCGAACCACGATTTTCAAGACCGCTTGCAACATTGTGTTACATTATTCTCTAACATGTAAACCTTATACCTCGAGCTTTTTTGAACGAAACTACTAAATAATTCAACTCGCTTCCATCCGCACCAAAACCGCAGCTGTAAAGATGCTCTATTTCCACGCAAATTGGTACGTGCGTGTCATCTTCTTTGGAATGCTTTAATTTTAAAACCGATACTTTGACGTCCGTGATGCTTTTCGAAATCCATCGATACCTATAGTTTTCTATATTTTTTAGGTGGTGACAACTGCAGGTCCGATCAACCAAGCCCGAGATGAGTAGCACAAATTGAAGAAGGCCTACACCCAGCAGTGGAAAGCTAGTGATAATAATTATTTTCCTTCATCCTAAAATGTGTTCCCCAATATTAGAAAGAAGGATGTGGGGCTGTGGGGGGAGGAATTCTGAAAGAAATACTGTGACGGGCAAATATGTTATCGTCTAAAATTGTCACCAGTCTCAAGACACCAAATCAATTCGAATTGTATGGCTGGCTGATTGTGCACTGAAGTCCTTTTTTACATTCAATAGGAAAGTTTACATCCGCATCACCCTTGCTAACGATCCAATGTCGAGAATTTTTAGTTTGTCGCAAACTTTCTGTAGGTAAAGATATCGACAGTTACTGTGGAATTACGCTAAAACCACCCATCCTAAGATTGCCATTTGAAAACCATTTTGCCAAGCCTTTCGCCTTTTACATATAATTACAAGTTACGAAGACCTTTCTAAGGGCTTTCATTAACTATTTCATTAATAAACTTTCATTAATATTCTAAGGTTTTTATTTATTATAGTACTCTGGGTAATTAAAAAATTTATTTAAAAAGAGCAACCCTGCGCTGAAGGGGAAGGTGCGGGTTCGAATCCCGTCGAGATCGTAAATTTTTGGGATTTATTAATTTCTTTCATTAATATTTTAAGATGGGTGGTTTTTGCGTAATTCTACAAAAGAAAGGTAAGTAAATATTTGTCTCTACATCGATGATCGACATTTAGGTCGGTTTTTCACAAAAAACTTGATTTGTTTTTTCATTCTAGTTTCTCCCCGCGGCTTCGCGCGCTTTTTCCTATAAAATAATATTCTTTATATTATTCCAATAAGCTCGATCTATTCAGTGGTTTTGGCGTGGAGAGGTTACAAACATTCAAATATCTAACAGAGCGAAAGTTTGGATTTCGCATTTGTAATTATTAGTGGGACTACCAAAGCACAAACCAAGTATGTGTTAATTTAGCAGAAATTATCTAGGAACCAGCCTGAAGTTTAATGAAGTTACTTCGCATAAAGGCACAAATTAACAGGAATTTTCGCAGGATGCCGACTATCTTGATCAAATATTCGAACGGGTCCGATCAAAACAGAGCAAATAGCACGAGGGTCCCTTTTAACAATGCAAAAGCAATTACAACAGTTTAAACGAGTTTGGATTACATTAAGCAGCATCCCACGATGAACCCAGTCTTGTTCAAGGCCAGTTTTTGCTGAAGACTAGTTTGAAATATACTTGGGTACAGTTCTGTCACTGTGCCAATTGATTTTGTTATGGATTAGTTGAGCTATCTCTTGATTGTTTGCAACAGTTTGCAACTAATTCAACTGTGTCAGCTGCAGATACTAATTTAAATTTTTGTTTCTATTCTTCAATACATTTTTTTATTGCTTTAGGTTTTTTATTTTAGTGTAGAGGAAATTCTATGTTGTGCTTCAGACCCCGCGAGATAGTTTTTCGCGGATCGACTGAACAGAACGTAAGTAGGTATTATTGAATATAATAATGTATGTTTATTGTAGTGGCTAGATTATTCTAGTTTATTTCAAACTATTAAAATGACAACTATTTATGAACACTTTCGAACGAATTAATTTTAATTTATTTTTATTGAGTGTAACTCAGTAAGCGTTTATTTTGTAACTAGTTTCTGCCTGTGGCTTCGCATACGTTGTTTCGATGGAAACGTATAAACGTTATTTATATTTCATGGGAACTGATTTATGGCCTATGTTTTATTCCGGACTGTATGCAAAAATAAATGTAATGCCAAATAGGCAGACGAACTGACAAACCACAGATTTAAATGAAAAAAATCCTCAATAGACAAAAATCTGACTGCTTGTTCCAACACAGTAACAAATGAAGTAAGATTGTGGTCAAACAAGTATATTTTCAATAAAAAAATTGTAACATGTAAAAAGCGATTGGTTCTTACACCTATTCCTGTTACATCGCTAACACACGTTTAACAATCCAAAATGATTTACTAGTCTGACCGAGTGCCATCAAAGACTGTCAAGGTCCACATGAGAAGGGTCCTTCATTTATCAGAAACTCGATAAGGTGACAGCGAGATTAGCGCCTTAATCAATTAACTAGTGATTCACTTACCTATAGTGTGAAGGTACGTGATGTTGAGCAGAAAATGGGAATATAGGTACTTCTACTTTTAACGAAAATTTCATTTCTTGTCAGGTTTATATATATATCTCATTATATATATATCTTTATATATATATCTCAATTGTGCGTTTTTTACAATTAACACCGAAGTTAATGAATTTATTTTTAAATCTCACTAGATTCTGCCCGCCCGGTTTCGCACGCCTCGTTTGGAAACATTCAAAGGCTTTTCATATCCCATAGGAACTGATTTATGGGATAAAAAGTAGCCTGTGTTGTTCCAGATCTAGACCCACATCTATGCAAAATTTCAGCCCGATCAGTTCAGTAGTTTTGGCCAAAAGTAATCTGGCCATGTGCCATAAAAAACTGTCAAGGTCCGCATGAGGGTCTTCATATATCAGAAACTCGATGAGGTGACAGCGAGATTAGCACCTTAATTAATCGACTGACTGATATGTGTGAAGGTACGTGATGTTGAGTAGAAAAGGGTATCAGCTTGTCCTTTTAAAGGTATGTCTCTAACGTAATAGTTAATCATTAATAGATTGTAGATTGTTTGCAACAGTCTGCAGTTAGCTCAATTGTTTCAATTGTAAATAGATAATGTACTATTTTTAATTTAATTCTGGTTTCTTTTATTCAAATTTAATTCTATTATTTTATTGTAATTTTCTTTGTTAATAAAGTTTTATTTTTAATCATTAATTCAATATTGTACATTACTTCAGTACATCTATGCAACTCTAAACTAGAACCATACTACTTTTTTGACTCTACAGCACAGGGTATCCTAGTGTAGAGATCAAAGTGAGATCACAATAATTAGATAGAATAAGAATAATTTTAAGTAAGTGTGATTGTTGTTGTAGGCATGCATGTATTTGTGATGAATAAATTTATTATTATTATTATTATGTATTCCATAGGTAATGTTACAGAGATGTTAAAGTAATGTAGTATCACTAAGTATAGACTGTGATGGGACTACTGTTAAAAGTACAACTATACCTACTAAACTCTTGCAAAATATTAAAAAAAAATTTTAGATTAATAACTTTTGTGAATTTTGCGTTGTTTTTACTACGTAAAATTCACACAATTCATTTCACAGAAGTTATTTTATACCATACTAGCTACTGCCTGCGATTTCACACGCGCTTTTCCAGGATAAAAAGTAGTTTATGTCCGTATCCGGGCTACCGTTTACCTTCCTGTCAAATTTAATCAAGATCCGTTCAGCCGTTTAAGCATGAAAGTGTAGTAGACAGGATTACTTTTGCTTTTATTATATTACTATGGATTTACCCAGAAGTCATAATAAACCACCACCCGCTACAACTTCCTTATGGAGCATCATCCATCATCATCCGCAGTCGGATTTTACCCAATGCTGGGTATAGGCCTCCCGAAGTTTGTGCCATCCACCACGGTCCTGTGCTATCCGCCTCCATTGACGCCCCCCGACGCGTACTATGTCATCGACCCACCTTGTAACTGGGCGTCCGACGTTTCTTTTGCCCTTATGGAGCAATTCACAAAATTTTTAGAGACTTTCTATTCGCAAGGGTTATGTATGACAAGTAGCAAAGTAACGCACAAAAGAGTTTAAAATAATTCCTCTGCAACCACAAAGACAATCTCATCAGCATAAAAATCTCGTAACAGCAAAAATGGGGAAACTGTTTGCGTACTATAGCGAAAGAAAACAACAATATACAGTAAACGAAGCCCAAAAACCACTCTACCAAACGAATTCAAGTAAATTCTCGTTAAGTTCTCCCAAAAGTTCGCTCTCATCTCGACACCGTAGCGAAGCGCCCTTGAAAAGCAAAATCTGGTGTATTCGTTATCAAAACATGAATAATGTATGAAAGCTGCGTGTATGACGGACTCGTCGGTTTAATATTCAGCATTCCTGATGGTCTGTGCTGTTCTCATCATCGCAATGAAAGCTTTTAATAAAACATTCAACGTGAGGTGCGAAGCAGGTTCTGTGAAGTGCTTATACCAACTCAAATTTATTCGCAGACACTCACCAAGATGCAATTAAAATATGTATGTACTTTACCTATAGATAAGGCACTGTACATTGTACAAGTAACTCTATAGACTAGTTAGGGGTAAGGTTCTTGCTACTTATAGTTTATACAGGGTTATTGGTAAATTAGTGACAATACGTGAACTGCAGGTTAAGCCCATCATCACAAACACGTTTGAGAAGACACGTTTTAGACTTGGCGCCTTCACGAACGTGTTTGTGATGATGGGCAGGACCTGCAGTTCACGTATTGTCACTAATTTACCAATAATACTGTACAGATCCTATACAAATATATCCCAATTAAACAATTGATATCGCGAGAAGAACCGACAATAGCTGGGGTAAACGTGTTCTTGAGTGGGGACCGCGACTCGGCAAACGTAGTGTAGGACGCCCTCCGACCAGGTTTGATTAATATTTTTTTTACATATCGGATAAATAAATAATGCTAGATAATTCACACAGCATTAGGTGGGATGACGATTTGCGAGACTGCTGGCAGATGCTAGATGCGGCAAGCTGAAGACAGGGCGCATTGGCGCTCATTAGGGGAGGCCTATGTCCAGCTGTGGAGTAATATAGGCTGATGATGTTGATGATGATGAAACATTTGTTCTATGGCAGGAATCGTACCTGCAACCTTCTGCCACCACGAAAACTAGTTCGCCAAGTACCCAATTGTTCAAACTTTATCGTTAAGTTCCGACAGTTTCAAGACTGCGTTGGAGAACCTGAGACATAATTAATAGAAGCCATATTTTTCACAAAGCACCTCATTATACCACTTGTAATAATTACCATGTATTCTGAATAGTAAGTTCTCCGAAGCAACCACTTCACAATTCGTATAATCAATTCCATTAGGGACGAGATTCGCATTCTAATTATCAGAGAGACGAGGGTGTGGGACGAAAGTAATAATAGGTTTTGTGTAATTTGAATTATTGTCTTTTCGGTAAGTTATTACCTACATATTTACATTATGCATAATCGGCACCCAGGACATAAAATATGTTTCGCTAGTAAATTAAGAAAATAGAGATTGAGGGGCTTGTCGTATGTAATTCGATAGATTTAATAAATAGATACAAAAAGCCAGTGGTAAACATAAAAATGTGCGTCAAGTAAATATTTGGTTCCTTGCAAAAATTGATAAATTTGGTTTTTAACTCATTATAATTCCGCTTTTTTTCACCCACTGCTGATTTTTGCCATGATATAAAAACGAAATGATGAAAGTCCTACCATTTCTTCCCAAAAATATCATGCTTACATTTTTTGTTTTTTATTTTTACGCGATTTTACGATTCACTTCCGTTTCCTTGTCTTGATCGGATAATGGCGCAAATCCCCTAAATTGAAAGGGTGACTTTCGAAAAAGCTCACTTTCCATGAAATATTGGCGGAAAATTTACTCGAGACATAAAACCATTAATTTTCATCAATTCAGTACCTACCTAAAGTATTGTTTTAATGGTAAAGAAATGATTTGAATAGAATATTAACTTTTTCAGTAAGTTGCCTTTCAAGATCATGATGATGTCGTTTCCGGAAGAGTTCAAGATGCTTATTTAGCAGAGAACTACTTATATTGTTTTGGTTGTTTCATAATTTCATTAAAAAACCATCCTGTTTGTATTACGTTTCCGAAAACACATTATCTAAACCAATCCAATTGAGATCATGGATCAAACGCAAGCGACGTGACGGCAATACGACATAGACAAAGATAAGCTATCGAAGAGACTTAGTTTTGCAGGGAATGCAGTTAAAAAAATCCGTCATTAAACATAATGACAGTCCCCTGTCAATATATTTATGAAAACTTGTGGTACACTCTTCTAAGAATTTGACCTTTTCTGAGTATACATTTTTGTATTTATGGAAAAACTTTAAGAACTTTTGGTTTGATTTTGACAATCTGCATATTTGGTAAATAGATGTCATTGATCTATTTATTTTAAAATGTAATTATCGATCACAGTAAATTAATCGTAAATATTATCATATAGCTTATATCTCAACCTGACCTCGAAATTCTAAAAAGCCCAGGAAAAAAATACACAAAAGCGTGGTACGGACCTCACTGCAGCTACCGTCTGACCCTCCTGTCACGAGCTTAATTTGAATTATGTCCGGGCAGACAACCGTGCGCCCCTCGATATTGTATAAAATTCACGTTATTCCACCCTACGAAGGGTTGCGACGAGCGCGATGCTAGCGTCCGACTTGTGGCACGATTGTCCGACCCAAGTCTTTCCATTGTGTAACATACAGAATAGTAAATGCAACCTTGAAATGAAACACGCCGTTTTGATGTCAGCAATATGGTACACGATATTTAAAATTTGTATTAAAATCACTCTTCTTAGAGCCCGTGGTCCTGCAAAAAACCTTTGTTTAAAACAAAACCGATGATGTCGACTGATCGAAGGTGTCGAGTTTGTTCCAAGTTTTCGTGCATTTCTGTTCTACCTTTTATTTCTGCCTAGTCTTTTTCCACAGAACAAGAAAAAAAAATGATTTGGTCATTCCAGTTCTTAGGCTTCTAATAAAGCTATTGCGATAAGAGCCTTTTGTCCCCAGTCACGTCAATTTCATTCCGGACACGAACGAGCACCTTTTGTTTGCACTTTCCCCACCCTATGATAGAAATAGCAACCACTATTGGAAAAACTGTACGTTTCTTCTTCTGTAAGTGCATTGATGAATAATTTAGCGTGTATTGGATCGGCGATACTTGTCTACTCAGTCCGGTAGATGTCTCTGGGGTATAGCAGTTATCTTGTTTGCTGGGCGTTTGCATAAGGAATGTATTAGTTTATTGAAACCTGAATTGAAATTGAAAATTGAAGCGAACAAAATCAATAACATTTTGTTTCTTATTTGATAATAATTACTATTTATTAAGCTGTTTATGCGGCAGGCTGAAGACAGGGCGCTATGGCGCTCATTAGGGGAGGCCTATGTCCAGCTGTGGACTGATATAGGCTGATGATGATGAAACTGTTTATGTATAAAATTTGACTTGTCTAAGTACTTATTTTGTAAGCCTAAAATAAAGTTATTGGCTTTTGACTTTTGAATTGTATTTTATTTACAGCTTACGTGCTTATGACAACGTAAGATACGCACAATAGATTTTTCATCTTCATTATTTTGGGTGTCATTCTGGAAACGTTAGGTTAGGTTACGTTAGTTACCTACCTACATATACTAAACACACGTAACCGCGATGCTGTTTCTAGAAATTACCAACCTGGTAGTAGGTAATGTATTAACCATCAGGACTGTGGTAATAACCGTTCTCTCAATTACCAGAACGAGTACAACTAATAATGATAAATCATTTATTGTTCTCTTCGCACAATGTGTTTACATTTAAAACTAGAAGTGTAAGTATAATTAATAGCAACATTGTGTGCGGCTGGTGCCTGTGTTAGGTTTGAGACAAACCTTTGTTACAGGTCACCAGGCTACAGTAAACTAAGCTCAACCGACACATCTACCTACAAAAATATAGATGAAGTCGTATCTGCAGAAACGTAAAACACTTCATGGCATCACAACATTTTTACGATTGCACTCGTAAAATGCGACTTTATTAAATTTCGTAAGAACCAGTTCTGGGAATAACCTTATTTGCTCCCAACTTGTCGCATCGAAATACCTCGGCTCGAATTATGTTGTTAGCAAGAAATACTCGTTAAGATAAGCCGATATCTCGAATGACCGGCGATTATATCGAAGAGGATGGTCGAAAGGCCTTAACTGAAATGCTCGAAATGTCGGCATCCGATTTGCATGTATAAATAAACATCCAACCGCTAATAAGAGATAATGAGACATGAGACGATCTCTGAGAAAGACTTATACAACTTGAGCAGAGCGAATGAAAAAGCAAAGATTGTAATTGAATAAAGTTGTTTTAACGAAGATGTCGGCTTTTAAATGCTGTTGATGTTGCAGGTGTAGATTTAAATCTAATAAAACAGTGGGAACTAATTAGCCTGAGTTGAATATTGCTCATTAGTAAGGAACGGTTTCTACTTGTATACTATGGATTCTCCGTAGTATAGAAGTAGTTTACTATGGAGAATCCATAGTATAGAAGTAGAATTCGAAAAATATAACGTGAATCTAGAGTTGATGATAATAGAGAAAACAAATACTTACTTACAGAGATGATACGTTTAGAGTTTTTTTGTTACTTTACAAAAGAAAAGAGGTCGTAAAGTAAAATAATAACCGGTCAAATGCAAGTTGGACTCGCGCACGAAGGGTTCCGTACCATTATCTACAAAAATGGCAAAAAAATCATGATTGTTGTATGGGAGCCCACTTAAATATTTTTTTATTCTATTTTTAAGTATTTTTTGTTATAGCGGCAACAGAAATACATCATCTGTGAAAATTTCAAGTGTCTAACTATCACGGTTCATGAGATACAGCCTGGTGACAGACGAACAGACGGACATAAAAATATACCTAACTAATTTTACACTATACATAAAAATACCCAGAACACCCGGAACAAATAGTTGCAGATCGTACAAACATTTGTCCCAAGGCGGACCTTCACCCTCCGCGCCACATCAGTCGTCACTACGAAGGATACTTCTATCTCTCGGATATCCGGTCCAACCGGTTCATTACTCACATATCAGCTGGACGGTGAAAGCAAATAGAGGTTCCCTCAATCGAGAGATAATAGACTAGGATAAAACGATTAGCGAAACTCAATAAGATACATTTAGCGGATTACGTTCAGCCACCGGAGTTGATTGTTTTAGAAGGTAGGCATTTTGTGGATTAGCCTCGGACTTTACCTAATACCTTTGAACAGGATTGGGTAAATCGGATAGAAAAGAATTCAAAAGCTTAGAGATAGAGTCTTCAATTAGAGCAAATAATTGCAGAGATTGAGTAGTCTTAGATTTAGAGCGATTTCAACACGCAAAAGGACTTTGAGTAGGCTATTTGATTACATTGAAAATAAGTTGCAAATTGTTTTCATCCTAGTCAGTAACAACGTAAAAAAGCGTAATCGGGTGATTTTTATTCAAAATATGCCTAGTTTAGGTAAAAAAACGGGATTAAAATTACACATTTTTTGGTAAATGATCACGTGAACGAAAGAGGTTGCATCGCTGGTGACGTCACAGCTATCACAGATTACAGTGCGAGTTGTTCTTCTTGTTAGGTGTTGTGGTGTGAGACGTGACGTCATCGAGTCATATCACCGGAGCCATGACAGAGATAATCGTTTTGGCACGCCATTTTAAAATTCGTTTTCATAACTAATACGATGGCCTTGAAGAAATATTAATTACACTTTGTATTATTTTTATCAGACAATACGTTAGAATTATTTCCCAGTAGTAGTCAAGTAGCCTATTAGTAAGTAAGAAATTTAAATAAGATGACACAGAGAATTTCAAGTCAGCTTTATGATAGTAATTCAACTTAAATTCTCACCTCATATACTTGAAATTACAAGTACTTGCCAACTCTCTTTATAAAGTTGTCTGAATTACTCCGGCTGTAATAAATCGAGTGAAATTTCAAAAGTTTAAGTAACAAGCGTACCCTGCGCTCTACTTAAAGTTCATGCTTCGTTGTTTTCAGTGGTTTTCATAATTTTATACGTTCGCATCGCACTGTGTGCGCATTACCAAGCCATTTATTTATAGGGCGTGTAAGCCGTTTGTGCGAATAGGAAGGGAATAGGATTTCGCGTTCGTGGGAGCAGGATAGAGCAATGGTACTTTTGGAACGGCGTAAGCGCATAAATCGCATTATTGTTTAATACAAGAAAACTCAATAACTAATTAAGAAACTGGTTTCATCATCATCATCATCAGCCTGTAGTAGTCCATTGAAACTGGTTTAGGGGAACTCATTTCTTAGACATACCCAAAGTGCGGGCACTATAACAAAAACCTTACAAACTCGTTAGGTTCGACTCTTAATATCAGACAACTTATTTCTCAAGAATATGATACTGATGATGACTAACGATTTATTGAACATAATGTGCTTTAAGCAAGGTAAAAAACTCATAAACATACTAAATAGCTAACCTATCATCACAGATAAGTCGTTGTGGTTTTGCTACCGGGCGTGTAATCGTATCAAAATATTTATACCATTATAATAAACCAGAGCTACAAACAGGTTTTCAAGAGCAAGAAATTGAATGGATTGTAACGAACGAGCTTGTCAATGTTCACATAAAAAATACCGTTAGGTATGCCTGGCTAAAGCTAGTTTGAGAGTCAATGTAGGTACTGTAGATTCACAGAATATTATAGGGAATAAAATGGCTAGAACGAGCTAAAACGTTCAAATAATAAAATACAATAGAACCGTTAGCAAAACCTATCCATTTATCGTGTCGATAGCGAACACAGGAATGCCTTCAGGCCTTTGAAAAAACAACTCCTAAGAGTTCCCTAAACAGCAACCTAGTAACCCTAACAGATAAAACTCTTAATTTCCCCAAGAACATTAAAAAGTTAGAAATTTGACATTGTAAAAATAAAGTTAACTGTTTTGCAGTGCCCTTCCAGGGTGCATGTATGTACTTATTATCACTAGGTACCTAGTGATAACCATTCACCTTAAAAATAAGATGGAATGTAACTACACGCAAGCAAAAATAAATGATATGAAATTAAGTAATTCTAAGTTGTTTGTTTAAATAGTGCCGTGAGCCCTCGCACTCGGGGTAATCTCAAGGAAATTAAAAAATAACCTAAAAATTTCGACTTCCGCGGCTCTTGAACCTGCGACCAGGACTAATGCGCTAACCAACTGCGCCACGAAATCAAGTAACCGGCGAAAATATAAATTCGTTTTTTTGTTAATATTATTTAATCAAGCAATTATAACGAAGCGTGAACCAACCTAACCTAGCCAAGCAGCCATAAAATAACAGATGTCTTGATCAAACAATGATTACATCGATTACACACGCAGCGGGAGTGTACCTAGCCATAACATCACGTGGCATATGGTCCGCTTGACCGCTGAACCAGAACATTTCACTCTCGACGTCACGGTGCAGGCAGACAGCTACCAGACTGAAGGACATCTCACGTCATTGATGGAGCTCTTGCAGATTGCAGATCTAGCGATTGAGCTGGAGGTTATACTGTGCTTAATGCTATATATATATTTTATGATCTGACAATAGAAGTGAAAACACTCGCTCCAGAACGACAGAGTCATGTTTATCATTCCTCTCAAAATACTAAACAAAATAACTCATTCAAACCATCTAGCCACTCCGTTCCCAATAGATAAGGGATCGCAATGCCATAAATTCTCCGTTATTCGAGCAATGAATTGGGGAGCCATCAAGATTTAGGTAAATAATACTGTGACTGTTCAGTAATTAATTCTCGTAATCTCTCAAACACAAATGAATTAATCAAAGCGAATATAGCACGCATGGTTAGCCAACGGTTCGAGCTAATCTTAAGCCATTAGTAAGAAAACGGGACCTAAACTATTGGCCCGTATAAACTCCATCGAGCTTTATGGTAATGATCGCCACTGAGAAAGTGATACAGTAAAGGTAAACGGAACACTTTATCAGGGTATTTGAGACAAAGACGAAGCTGCTTCAGGAAATAACGTTTCGACGTCTGGATGTGACTGATATGACAGTAAGATGACCTACAGTCTTTCCCTGGGCATACCTACTAGTAAAATAAGAAGATTATGGTTTGGTTTATACAATAGCTACTATAAAAACAAACCGAAGAAAGGGCGTGGGGTAATAAACGTCTCGAAGTCAAGATGTCAATGGGTAACATGGTATGAGTGACAAAATGTACAAAAGTCTTTATGTATATTAATGCGCAAGTGTTAAAAAGTACGTTTCTTATTCCAAAGAAATAAATCAGATAGTGATTTAACAACTCCTTTTGCGTCTGAAGCCTAGCCAATCTCAAGCATACTTGCCTCGAGACTTGCCTGTAAAGCTTGCTACCGCACTCGCTATTACACGGCGATCAGTTCAGCCATCGCCCGGCAAATTGAGTACCGCCGTACATCAACCTCAGTTTCTACTTCACTTTACGGGTTTTTACTTCAATTTTAGCTTATTTGAAAAACCAATACTTCATTGTATGGTAATGGCAGAAGTCCTTCCGAAAAAAAAGTTTACTGAACAGGGTAGGTACTCAAGTGTCAAGTACACATCGAATTCGCGATTAAAGTGATTATTTAAATAACATAAAGGAAATTGATATTGAAATTGCAAGAATCAGTGCAAAAGAGAGCTTCGAATTCTAAGACAGGAGACAATAAGATAAGATCAATAACCACAAAGGGCCGTGAACAAAGCATGTTATCTTTGCCAGACAGGAACTAGTTCCAGAATATTGTTATGAAACTACAATAACCCAAACAATATTATAATGTTCAGGAAGAATATAATTATGGAGCAGTTATAATTAACTTTGTAAGTATTAAATCTAATGTTTGTCTCACCTTTGAAAAAGAAATACTAACATTAGAAAGCAAAGCAAAAACTGCAAAACCGTAGCTAATAAAGCAACTACAGATGTAACCCAGGTTCTTCATTATTCATTCAATAACAAACGACGAGGTCTAGCCGAGCAACAGGACGGACGCAAAATGGGACAATTCTGGCAACACTGGGAATTTCATTCTGGCGAATAGCGTGTCTACCAAATGGTACAGGACTGACGGCACAAAGAAGCGTCCGTCCTGCAAAAGCAAAAGGACTGAATAGGACCCAATAGCTGCTTGAACTGTTTCCTTT
The DNA here is from genome assembly GCA_947086465.1 of Eupithecia exiguata. Taxonomy (NCBI): domain Eukaryota; kingdom Metazoa; phylum Arthropoda; class Insecta; order Lepidoptera; family Geometridae; genus Eupithecia; species Eupithecia exiguata. Next base: position 8,179,131 of record OX352231.1, read on the forward strand.
GATATACGACTTTATGACAAAGCAGTTCATATTGGAAGAAATTATTTCACGTAAAATTTCTGGATATAGGTGAAACGCAATATATGTTATAAAATTTCAAGTAGAATAATTGACGATTTGATACTCAGGCAGATAATAAATAAGACAGGTAAAATTTTAATTCTGTTGATTATTAAATTCTGCAAGCAAGACAGATTAAGCGGCTGTGGCTTTAACATGAAAAGCTAAAGTTATAACTTCTGCACCGCTATATCAAAGGGTTTATAATACGAGTTCACCCTCCGCTTTGCACTTGCACTTAAACTTAGCGATGCCAACCCTCCCTAATGCAGTGGAGACACGCCAAACGGGCTTACACGCATGCAAATCGACTCTTGCTTCTCGTAGTTCACCCCTTAAGCGGATTCCGACTTAAACACCACAGCTTACAGCTTAAAATCAAGCGGGTATATAACACGATGTACAGTATAAAAGAGTTGGGTGTCACTTGATTAAAGAAGCCCTTGATGAAACCTTAGATAGTGTAATTTTAATTGTGCCTCTGGGTGGAATTTGTTGGTATTAAGTAGCGGATTGTGTTACTGAATTGTCTTGTAAGCGATACTTTCAGATACGTTTCTGTTTTGTAAGAACGTAGGCGTTTTGTTCGTCTTTAAGCTTTTACAGTTGGTCTGCGATAAACTTCACAGCTTAGGCTTACGAGTCTAATACTTTAATGTTTATTTATGAAGTTTGGAATGGGTGTACAGAATATAAATAGCTTTATTAAACATTCTGTTAAATTAATTAAGTAATCTTAGTACCTACCTAGGTACCTATTAAGTTTCGTTTACATTTACTGTACATAATCTCTGGTTTCATGGTAAATTGTATACTTAATTATCGATATCATCAAGCAAATAAACCGACAGAAATTCGTGTGAGTGAAACTAATGACCATAGCGCTCTAAAAACCATAAAATTGTTAATTTCGTTTTAATACCGGCAAAGCTCTGACTATCAGGTTCTATTACTGACAGGTATTTGAAATTCTAAAAGCGGCGAGTAATAAACAGCAGACCGGTCGAATCGGGTGATGATAGATAACAGATAAATTATTATTTTTCTCTTAGATGCTACTGTTTCGAAGCTACTATACCGTTTCATATTTTTGTTGCCTTTAGATTTGTTGAAGGTGTGATCTGTTCTGAAGAAAGTAATGGAGAATACGTCCATCAACAATCACATACAAAACATTCATCAATTTACACGCACGACAAATAACAAATTACTGGGCCGTGTACACCATTACTTCGCCCTATTGCCACAACAAAGTCACTTGCCGTTGCATTAACAAAAGGTATCTTTGGCCTTTACCCTTGAACTCGTAACTTGTAAGTTTATTCACTCTATTGTGGGAAGAATTCACATAACAAGGCTTGCGGCTGGGAAAAGTGTGATGGAATTAATAAAGGAAGTGAACAGTTCAATTACCGTGAAGAAGATAGAAGGTGCAGGTTACCTGGAACAGAGGGAGACAAACGTAAATATAAGGGCTATAGTTTACTTACTTACATACATAAGGTAATTTGATTAATAATGAGGCGAAAATTTTGATGATTACGATTTTCCCCTGGCAGAATTTTCGGCCACGGCGGCCAATCTCAACGGAGACTAGCTATGTCCGCAGGACATATGTACTATAGTTACAGATGAGGTAATTAGTGTGCAAGAGTGTGCGCAAACACAAGTATTCCCTCACTCTCTCTATTCTAAGACACTCATAATGAGATTGGACAAAATATTAGGATAGAAAATATTCAGTAACAATTCTCCGTAAAAGCTACCGCGTAGCGTACCTTATATTTGGCAATGAATTTCCGTAAAGTAACGCCTGAGTCTATTACGTATTTAGCGATAGGACTAACTTATACAGAAATTCTAAATCGATGGGGCAGATATTACAAAAAAATTAACGTTGACGGAATTGGCTGGCCTGGCCACGCATCCGTTCAATTTCTATTTTCTAGTCAGCTTAAGAATTATAACTTTAATGATATCAATGATACATGATACCTTGATATAAATAGCGTTAAAGTTATAGATCGCTACAAAAATCAAGATTGTCATCACCAACTTTTAGTTATTTCGAGTGAAATCTGAGACCAAGAATTAATTACCACAGAGTGATTAAGTTGTTCCAAACGTATTACGTGAGACGCGCCCAATCTCAACGTCTCACGCACGACTATTCCCAGCACCTCACGAGAGACGCACCTATTCCCAACTTCACACGCACGACTATTCCCAGCACCTCACGAGAGACGCACCTATTCCCAACGTCTCACGCACGACTATTCCCAGCACCTCAAAAGAGACGCACCTATTTCAAACGTCTCATGAAATGAGAATGAAACTTGCTTGTCTTATAATGTTACTTTATTGTTCGTTAAATGAATCAAGGTATGGGAAGACGGAAGCATAACAAAACCATCCCTAACTTCCGCAACACAAATGCATTTAGCAACGTTCCGTACACCGACGACGCGACGCGACGGCGAGGGCGGCGCGGCGTGGCAGGAAGCAAATATTCCGGCTTTTAAACTTAAAAGTTTGTACAAATTGAAGCTACAAAAGTACTACAATGAAGCAGGATCGAGACCTCTCTGTTTGAACGTTTCAAGCTCGGTCTTGGAAGTGTGCAAATGTCAACGTTTTACAGTCAAGAAAATATGCTGGCACAGTTCTTCTTACAGTGAGTTTGTTTTTTAACTAGCGACCCGTCCCGGCTTCGTACGGGTGCATGTATTTTACATACAGGGTGTCCAGTGGCAGATTTTAATGTTTAAAATGCTGTAAAAAAAACTACACCTCTGATATAAAGCAAGTTTATTTTAATTTAATAACAACAAACGCGGTTTCCCCTTGAATCCCTCTATCTATTTAAAAAAACCGCATCAAATGCCGTTGCGTAGTTTTAAAGATACATAGGGACAGACAGCGGGAAACGCCTTTGTTTTATACTACATAATTATGTAGTGACTACATAACACTGTAGGTAAGAGAAGGACAGATTTTGATTGTGAATATGAAACGATTTGATTGAACCAATGATTTTGAGCATAATGACTTTAAAATACTATGTTTACATGAAAATAATAGTAGGCGCAGAGATTTTAACTTCGCGCTCGCGGCGCCTAGTTAGTCAACACAACAAAGCATGTTCTTTTTGCAGACAAATCAAGGAACTTTGCAGCCAGAGCTCGCTAGAACGGAACTGTCGCAAAGCCGCCAAGTTTGTTGGAGTTTCCGGGAATGGGTTGTATGAGTCACGCCACATTTATCGACGCAAAAGCAACTTAGCCCAGTCAGAAACATTTATTACTAACCTATTTTAATTCTTCAACACGAAATTTCGTATTTCACTTCGGCCAATTGGTGTACTCAAATACACCAAATTAGAGAACCTACCATTTTACACAAAAAAACGAACGAAACAATTTATTTATTTATATATTATTATTCTCTCGGCTTGGATAACACGATGCCAGGAAAGTTTCACACCCGTAGACATAAAGATTTTTGGAAGTTTCTAAACATTCCGCGTCTACAAATGTGGTGAAACCATAGAGTTTATATAGTACTAGCTATATAAACTCTATGGGTGAAACCCTAAGCCGGAGAAGCTACTCTGTGCTTTTAACCGATAGAGCCACAGTCTGCTACTTATGAAGTACATATGTGTAGACGAAACACTTCGGGATATTAGCGAGAATTTGTTGTTGTATATTCATAGCAAGCGGTGTAGCTTTAAAGAGTAAATTGAAATTAGTTATTAGCTTTGTCGACTGTAAACAATATTAATAGGTAGTAAAAGTTGATTGAATTACAGTAAAAGCCGCAGCTTCAGTTTTGGCTTCGCAGCCTCGCTTCAAATATCTTTATAAAAGTTTAATCTGCCTTGATCACCGCGTCAACTCGTATTCTAATAAAGCTAACAGCAATAAATTATTATTAGTTACGACAAGTTTTGGAAGCAAATGGTGTGTAAAATTTGCTATTATTCTTGTCCAGAAACTGGCAGGTGTCGTGATAGGGTCTGAGTTTTTACGGAGATCATTGAAGCGTATCGCATCAGTCTATAATGGCTTTGTTTTTTTTAATCTCGCTCTTTAAATTGCTCGCCGGTCAGTGATCTTTGTGGTTTAGGTGCTTACACAAATAATTATATATAAATGAAGACTCCAGGGAAAAAGACGAGGTTGTCACTTTTTTTTGAAAACTAATCTGTGAATGCGATTTTGTAGGTAATTTCCGGTACTATATGATAGTAAACCGAACAGGGTAAAATACGAATTAGTCTTAGAGTTCTTGACGTTTAAAAAATCGCATACAGGGAAAAAGTAGCATATGTCAGAGTTGTACAGGGAAGAAAACGTATAGGTCAGCGCAGTATTATTTTGTGCTGGCAATTTTGTTATTAAGAATATGGGGCTGATTAATCAGAAAGCACCAGCTGAACTTTCAGACGATTGGGTGGAAGTAGTAAAAAATTCAAGAGTAAAACCCTCTCCATTCCAAGTAGTTGAATGTGATTCTTCAACGTTTCGTACATGGACATCATACTTAACACCATTCTACAAAAAAAAATGTCCTTTTCCAACCAGGCCCATTCGTCAGATCAGGATTGAGAAAGAACATCCAAGGTGGGTATCACATAGAAGCCATTACAATGGTGCCTGGGAAACCACGATTATAAGAGATGCCAGAACAAGAGCCTTTAACGAGATGCCTTTGAATCCTGGAGAGTTTTTCCTACCAGATCAATGTTATAAAGATGATTTGGCAATCTCTAAAGAGAAATATAAAGATCTTCAAGATTTATCAGTTTTGTAGCCACCGAGCTGCTGAATATTTCAAGAACTTGAAACATACCTAAAATCTCCACGAAAAAAAACGGGTTTGTCAGTGACATGTGTGACTTTTTCCCTGTAAAATCTGACTTAGGATAGTTATTATTTTTTTTACGCTAGAAATATTTTAAGTTTTTAAGTGTAATTTCGTTTCCTGAATAATAAAACCTTTTTGATTCAACTTATATTTTTGTTTTATTGTAAAACTTATGGGTTTCCGAACCATAAGGTTCCAAAGTTTAAACATGCGATATCTCAAAATCTTTGATTCTTGACAACCTCGTCTTTTTCCCTGGAGTCTTCAAATATAAATCGATAAATGTTTTTTGTTTCAAAAAACCCAATTGTAGGTTGTTATATGGTTAAAGCTTATAATGATTCTACCGATGGAGCTGTAAAACTTAATGAATAAGTAAGACCTATTTATGTAAGAATACCTTCGATCAAAAATAAGTAGTTCGCGGGGGGCAAAGCCGGAATTTTTTGATCGAAGAAGAATACAATAAATTGACCGCACTTCAACAAACAAAAGACGACACTAAAAATTAAAATAGGCATTTAAGTAGCAGAATTAATTAAGACAGTAACATAAGATGAAGGAATTAATGAACCCAAGAAAAAAACACAAAAGTTGAAGACACGTAAACAGCAAGCAACCTTGAAACTAAAACCACAAACTAAGAAGCCACTCCAAGCATCATGCGCCAAGCCCTGGACGTGACAGGGGACAATGATAGGAACGGGTCTAGAAATACCGGACTAGACAAACTTGTTCCACAACTAGGTACAACTGGATGACAATGCCCCAAGTTGCCGGCGAGTATAACTCAGTTTGTTTAACAATTAGCCGCGTGAATTTTTAAAAGCTTTTGTAACAGTTTTACTTATAATTTGTTCTTCTTTTTATTTTAGAGGCACTAGGCAGCTTCTAGAGGTGCAAAAAATGTAGAGACTTCTCGTTTTAAATAGTAGGTTTTTTTAAAGATAAAGAACTATAGTTTGCGCAAGATTTTTTTACTCGGGTGAGTAAGGGCAAAGTGACATAAGGGCCAGAAGATTTTTGACATGTCACACTCCTTGCAAAACGCAAGGAGTAGGTTAATAGGGGTGCCAAAAAGATACACCTTAACCTAAACTAAAATACCTATAACTAAACTGACACTTACAAGACCCACGTCGAAAATTTCCATATCCGGGTTCTGCAGTTGGCTGGGCAGTGAATGCGTTAAAAAACATATCTTTATTCTATATTAGCTAGTTGTTACCTACTCGTATCTCTCTCAACCTATAATACAGTTTCTTGGAACTTCACATAACGTTATTCACGAAACTAATAAATGCTTAATATTATTATAATGGACTCACGTTTTTATGAGCCGACCCAAAATATAATTGCCCTGTCAAAAGCGATTAGTTATTAAAGTTAAATAAGTGTCTACTTAATTGCTAAAGAAGAACCAATAAAATAGCATCATGAGAGATTAGATTACACAGTAAAATAAAAAGTGTGTGGAATGATCTATAATGTTTATTAGGGTTTCTAGAAAATTTTGGACAATGCTATTAATATGACTCGTATAGCTAACAAGAGCAGAGAACTTTAAAAGTAGTGTAGGACGGACGCCCTCCAACCAGGTGGGATGACGATTTGCGAAAGACTGCTGGCAGATGCTGGATGCGGCAAGCTGAAGACAGGGTGCTATGGGAGGCCTGTGTCCAGCAGTGGACTACTATAGGCTGATGATGATGATGAGAGAACTTTAAGGTTCATGGGATATACTCCTAAATTTAAACATAGTTTACTTTAGACCTACGACCGTTAATTGACCACTGATACTTACATAAGCTAAGTATGCTTTTATGTATCAATAACAAAATAAAACAATTACAACTAGTCTATACACTAACATCTATTTCCTAAAAATCTAAGCCGTCACCAGAAGGCAGAGTGCCCAGAATGCTGGTAGCATTGCCGTTGAATGGCAATGCATTTTTAAACAACTATTCCCTGCGGTTTCACCCGCGTTAAATTCGAATTTCACATTTCTAGGGGGATAAAAATAAGAATATTCCCTAAGAAATGAAATAAGTTCCCAAAAATTTCGGCGGGTTCGAGTCCCGCCGAAACCGAAAGTTTTTGGGAACTTATTTCATTTCTTAGAGATACCCAAAGTGCAGGTAAGCACTATAACAACAAACATAGGGTGCTAACCTCATAACTCTCGTTGGTAGTCGGGTAAAAAAACCTAAGAATATTTCCGTAAATCTCCCAAAGTAATTTGATGTTTTACCATGACAAAAAGTAGCCTATGTTACTCTCCATCCTTTCAACTATCTCTGCCCAATATATCAAAGTCGATTGGTTGCTTAGTTAGGGCGCGAAGGAAGGACAAACGAATAAACAAACACACTTTTACTATTATGATATTAGTTAGGATATTACTGATATTTTAGTATGCTTATTCTAAAATACGTTTCATACCATGTTTTTACCCCATGAGAATATTTAACCATCAGAAGATGTAAGAAACTATAATAACCATAAGGAAGGATGGTAAACACAGTACATTTTATGTCCGCTGAGTTTTTATCTTGGAAACTTGCGAATAAACATGCAGTTTAGCGTCAACTATGTTGCCGAATGCCCGCAAATGTGTCTGCGTGGCCTTTTCATAGCTCTATCGTAGGGACGAGCCGCTGAAAAGTTTTTTATTATCTGATTCAGATAAAGTTTTCTGCGCCTCGTAATCTAACGATTATAAAAAAACTCCAGATGCCTGGATAGGCAGATATAGCTGTATACATATTAACAGCTGTTATTATTATAGCTTTCTCTCGCCCATAGCTGACGAGAGACAGCTCAGAACCGAGATGCCTGGAGAAGTCTTGTTACGGAGACCGAGATCCGCTTTGGGTCGCTGAGCCACAGGAACAGGAGTAAGTAAGTAAGATGCCTAGATATTCGTAAGAGTTGTGTGAAATAAAAGTGACTTCAATACAGGCCGGACGTCAAAACGCATTAAATATGCAATTAAAGCAAATAGACACCTGGATTTCTGCTTGTGAATATTAATTTTAAGTAGGTTTATTTCAAAACTTACGCATTTTTTTGGTCTGCATTAGTTTCATGGTAGACGAGTGTCTCTACTTAGCGTGAATCTAATAAAAAATAGAACCGCAAAATAAAATAAGAATTGGTCTAGGTTACTTATGGGTTAGTTTAAGAGCTCATGATTTATAGTTAAATAACTAACTAAAGTATAAAATTCAATTCAGGGGAAGCCTGCGTCCAGCAGTTGAGGTAACTTACTTAAACTTTAATCTGCTGTTGTTTACTTTCTCTCAGAGTTTTGAACCCGTTCCTTACTCAAACTACACATTCCATTTTATTGTACATTTCGTCACAGATACATTTTCGCACTAGCAAATTTTGTCATGCTGATGATTTGTCGTTTGATCTTTGAAACAGTTACTCATTAAACTCATGAAACAGTACACATTTTGACGAAGGTTTAATTTAACCACGGTACAATCAGACTTACATACACTTTTGTGTACCGGAGCCTTATTTTTTCCGTGCTTGTAGGCACTGGCACATCACTACCACCGCGTGGCCACTCGTGTCATTACCCAGAATAGTCACATTTGTATTCAACAGTCGCGTTTCGCAGACAATGTGCGTGTCCAAGGGAATGCTGACAATTTTGCCCTGTGCCTCAAATTGAGGATTTGATGACATTTGACGATTCCAGAGGAAAATAACATTTATAGCCACTTTACGCAAGGTCTGAACGCAAAGCAACATGAACATTGATCAAACATGCCAGGGATTAGAAGCAATTTCAGAAGCAAACTTTATGAAGTAATGTAATATTGAAGCTCTTGATTTGCATAGGCTGTTTAATTTTCCAGGTAGGGAAACTGTTTTAGAGTAATTATGGAACGAATTTCTGAACTCTACCTAACCAACGTAGACGGTTAACCGTGACTGCTTATGAAAACATAATTAATTATTTCAAGACCCAAAGGGGTACCCCATACTACATGCAGAAGTGAAATTAAAGGATTTAAGCAGGGTTAACTACGAACCTTATTTATGTTTTCAAATAAAATTTAATAATGCTGGACATTTCACACAGCATTATCTAGCCCCAAGCTAAGCAGAGCTTGTGTTATGGGTACTAGATAACTGATATACATAATACAATACATTACAAAGATAGATATTTATTATTATACATAGAAAACGACCAGAACATCCGGAACAAATACCTGCAGATCGTACAAATATTTGTCCCAAGGCGGGAATCGAACCCGAAACCTCCTGCGTCGCAGGCGGACCTTCGCCCACCGCGCCTCAGAGGTCGTCAAATATTGGAAGAACACCTACGTTTCATCCCTTTACGATGGACTTCTTCAGGATGAGTGGTTCGCTCGCGCACCGCCGCACCGCGACGTTAAATGTTTATAAGAAATGTTTGTAAACAAACCCCTCAACAAGACAACTCAATAGCCTATAGTGATCCACTGCTGGATCGAGGCCTCCGTCTGATAGTCGCCTTATTGGTTTTTATCTCATGGGATAATCCCCACGCTGGGCATGCAGGTTGGGGATCGCAGGACGGTGGCAGATCTATTCTGCAAAAGGCGCTGCTGCAATAGCGAAAGGATTTTCCAAATCAGTTCATAATTTAGAAATCATTTAGAACGGGATATTTACCATGATTCAATTTTTGAGTTTTCCAATATTTCGGCACAGTTTCATGCGCCATGATCACGGAAGAACTAAAGTCACTGCGAGATGGTTTTTATTGGCAGACATACCGATCTACCCTCATTCTTCTCATTCCAGTTCATAACTGACGGAGAAATCGAAGAACCTACTTATAAAACACTAGCAGCGCCTTGCGGTTTCACCCGCGAAGTTCCCGTTCCCGTGAGAATTCCGGGATAAAAAGCCTTGGTACTATTCTAGACTATAATCTATCTCTGTGCCAAATTTCATTCAGATCCTTTGAGCCGTTCTGGCATGATTGAGTAACAAACATCCATCCATCTATCTATCCATCCATCCAAACTTTGACATTTATAATATTAGTGGGATAGTCGTACATACAGCAGAACCTCCTCCTCCGAAGTCGGTTAATATATGTAATAACATATGTGTAATGTACAGTTCAAGTTGACCTAGTACTATAGTTATTCTATGATTGAGTTAGCTAAAGGGAAAAAGCCATATAAAATAAAAAACAACATTATGCTCGATGCAACAAGCTAAAGGTGCAGTCTCGCTCCGCTGCCTGAGAACTCAAACCGGAATAAATAATGTTTGATATCGAAGCATCTTTTTAGTATCAATGCGTATTAGCGCAGTGGCAGTCGCGGCGAAAGAATCGACCCCTCAAACTCAGCCCGTGGATGTCAAAAGAGAACCTAACAGAGGAAGGGTAGTATATTCCTTCTGTGTATTTTAACTCTACTGTCTGTGTGTCAGTAAGCCGAGCACTAAATTTCTGTAATTACAAAAATCGTAATCTGAATTCTTCAATACAGACCTAGCTTAGTGAGGAAGCCGACGAAAATCACTGTTAAAATTAGCTCAGCAAATTATGTACAAATTAGTCCTTTTCATGTGATTTAGGTAAAATTTATCTGTTATTATTTTGGATAATTTGCAATAAACAATTTTGGAATAAAAAAATACCTTTCGCTTTCATACATTATTTTGATATTTTTTTCCGAAATACCTCGAGATGTCTTGTTTCGGAAGCCAAGATCGACTTTGGGTCGCTGAACCCCAAGACAGGTGAGTGTAAAAAAGAATTTTAATTTTAATTTTGCTTAGGAAAACAGCTATATAATGAATGTACGAGATTTATTAGGTTCTGAAAGCTACACGCTAGATGCTTTTTACTTTTCTTACAATGGCCACGTAAAACTGATCTGTTAGCTACCTTTCCTGGATCGTAATAAAGTAAAGCATATATTTTCATCAGTGTTACCTTCGATAAATCTCCCAGCGTCTATAAAGTTAATCCGACTAAAATCTAAAGTAAACCTACTCGTAAAGCCGGGACGACAATCCCGGGAGAGGTATTTGTCTCAACCTTTGCCACTTGCCTGTTCCAGGTATTTATATCAGGAAACACTGATATTCGAAGTCACACCCCCGATTCGAGTTACTAGACAAACAGGACCTGTCGGTCTAGTCTAGCACCTAGAATCGGTGGTGTAGCTTGACGAATAAGCTGACTTAAGGCGAATAGTAAGGCAAATGACCTTGGGCATGTCCGCGCGCCTATATGCAGCAATGAGTGCTTGTTTTCGATTCAGCATACCATGTAGTGCCCTAATCAACCAAATAATACGATCCTCTGCGGTTAGGTGACGAGTAACTGGTCAGGTTTGTATCACAGATTTTGTAGGCAAAAATACGTTTTTGCGTTTAATATCGTTATTTTGACTGCTTTTCGACGATAATGGACCGCCAAGAGATAGGTATGAACTATGTGAATCACTATACTGAGTTTAGCACTGATCGAATTTGAGACACCGATAAAAAGTGTGTTCGAAGCAACTAAACACACACTATAACAACTAAACTATAATTAACGGCACACATTTGGGACCGCCAAGCTTTTGTTCAAGATATGTGTTACAGGATGTATAAATTTCAAAACTCCACAATCAATATTTTTGTCAGAAAACGGTTCAAAAACACCTAATTTTCGTGTTTTTGCCTTCATATTCGCCTTAAAATAAAATAAGAAATGAAACAATAAACGTCAGAGGAACTCAATGATAGTATATTCTAAGGTTATTTTCGCGAGAACTCATAATAAAACACTATTTTTACCGGATTGATCGCGTATATTTTATATTTTGTTCTCTATTTTATATCTTGCTCCGAGAAGCAATTAGTTGAAAATAAGCAATTTGAGGTAGTATACACTCTTAACATGAGTATTGAATCAATATTATTACAGATCATTCGTGAGATTATCAGTTTTTATATTGCCACCGGCTATTTACAGAAATAGTAGGTACTGTTCTAAAACTCCTAGGAATTTCATGTTATTAAATTCCTAGGAACATAAAAATTCACAAGCTCCTAGAAACCCTATGAATGGAATTAAAGCGATTCTGTGAAACGAACGCTACGAAAGAACGCTATAACAGCTGTTTTATGAAAATGTGTGCACTTTACACTGTATATTTTACGTTTCTGTTATTGCTTTGTGCTTTACATTTATTTATTTCCGGACTTGGCCGAGGGCCCTCTAGATTAAAATAACAGTATATTTGCAAGCAAGCACCCAAGTAGAAATACGTCGATATGCAAAATATTTGTAGATCACTTATACGGCCTATACGGGAGCGACAGATGTGGCCGCAGTGTCGACAAATATCCGTCTACAACAGATATCGAAAATCTCTGTTTATCGGTCTCCGCGCATGCATATCTCACGCCGTATGTCACGATACGTGAGCGGCATGCCAAACAGTGTCCTTGCAGGAGTCTTGGTTCGTTACTCTTGCCACGTCGAACATGATAGGAATTGTGATAGTTCGTGCTCATATTTTAGACGTGTGGGACACGACAACGACGATGGATTTGATGGGCAGCTTGGAGCCAAAAGCTAGGTCAGAGATCAACCTGATGTTAAGAAATATTGGTACAGAAATATATTGCCTATTGGAAAATCAAGTCTTCACTGTGCAGTGCAGGCATATGTGCCGAGCATGTTGACTCTTAAAGACCGATGTGGTGCAGCGCAGGATGGTGCGGGTTCGATTTCCGCTTCGGGACAAATGCTTCTACGACTACTACAAACATTTGTTCCGGGTGTTCTATGTATTATCTTCTGTGTTTAGTAAAAAATATCTGTCGATGTATATCAGATATCTAAATAAAACACCAGCTCGGGTCAGCTTGGGGCTAGATGATGCTATGTGGATTGTCTATCATTATTTATTTAAAGACCAGTACTCCTTCTACTTGGATGATGCACTCTACCGCTCAGCTTTGAGATGCGATTTCATCTTCTAACTCCTATCAAAATTCAATCCTAACTAAGCTGCACAAAGCTCTAATTCCTACAACTAAACTTCTCGGAATTCTTTGGTTCTATCCCTCACCGTAAGGTGTTGAAGGCTAAGGAAGTTTAAATGGGGAATGGGATCCGGCTTCTAATCCGGGATAAGGCGGGAAAAGTAAGGAAGCGATATTTTCTTCCGTAGATTAAGATGTATGCCTGGTTGAGTCCGGTGAAAATTACGGTGTCCGAAGTTTTAAGTGAGCTTTGTAACTTGAAAAGTTCCTAGTTCTTTAAGTCATTCCTATTAAATAACAAAAGCGTTGGTGCCATGACCCATCGATAGTGGTTGATGCATGAAAAATTAACAAAATTTTATTTAATTTTTATGTAGAAAGTAACAAAACTTCTCTAGTACGAAAGTTCGTTTCACTCGCCTGCATTCAAACAGGTAAACCTTCACTTGGCTATCTAACTAAGGGGTAGATAAGCAAATTCAGTCAGATTAGAGCACTCGGCTAGAACATAAAACAAAGGCGCCGGCTAGCGATTCCTAGAGATAAGATAGGGATTGTGCAAAGTTGCCGACTACTAGATCTATGTGACGTATTTTTAGTGACGTTTATGCCATACAAAAGCGTTGCTCAAGCATAGATCAATGACTGAGCAAGCTTTCATAATACGGGCCTAAGTTTCAAAGAAGTTGAGAAATGTGTCGTCATCCATCATTTTCACATAAGCCTGTATTTGTCCACGGCTAAACATAGACCTCCCATAATGAGCGCCATAGCGCCTTGTCTTCAGCTTGCCGTGTTCAGCATCTGCCAGCAGTCTTTCGCAAGTCGTCATCCCACCTTGTCGGAAGGCGTCCTACACTGCTTTTACTGAGTCGCAGTCTCCACTCCAGAACTCATTGACATCAACACGTTGATAAATGTCTACAAAAGTAAGCAGGGACCTGACTCATAAAAACCTATTTATAATTCCATAATGACCGAACACATAAATCGCGAAACGTCCAATTCGCAGGATGACCAATGCATAAATGACCAAAATACTGACCAATAACTACAAATAATACGCGTACCTATTGATTGACCAATACTAACAACCGATTGCATGTTATCTGTCAACCTGCAACGATACCTACCGAATTCAGAAGTACTTACATATTAAATCTTCAGAAAACCGTGTATAAATAAATAAATAATGCTGGGCAATTCACACAGCATTATCTAGCCCCAAGCTAAGCAGAGTTTGTGTTATGGGTACTAGATAACTGATATACATAATATTATACAATACATAGATAGATATTTTTTATTATATATAGAAAACGACCAGAACACCCTGAACAAATATCTGCAGATCGTACGCACATTTGTCCCGAGGCGGGAATCGAACCCGCAACCTCCTGCGTCGCAGGCAGACCTTCGCCCACCGCGCCACATCGATCGTCGTATAATTTGTCTCTACGACATAATTTGTAAGAAGAACGAAAATAATAATTTTGTTTATCCTCATTCTTCTACACAAAACAATATGAATTGTATGGCGTGATCGGATAGCACTAATTCGTTATCTTGTTTCTTATCCTGACCGATCACGATATCGGATAGCACCTTTTGCCGTGATCCGTCAGGACATGATCGGTTTTTGCGTGATCCGTCAGGACATACCCTATCTTAGGACACAAAATTAAACCTAGGCTTTGCTGCTTATTTTGTGCGCAGCAGGGTTAAGGACAACTAAGGCCTATAATCAGCATTGTGCACAATATAGTCAGTTATTAATTACCAATTAGTCAGCAATCAGCTCTATATTATTGAAAGCGCTAATGACAGTACGTCTACTGATTTCCATATCGTACGTAATAATCAATCAAGTCTGGCGTCTCGGCTCGCTGGCTGAACTGAATCGGAGCAATTAGACGCCATATTGGCAGCTCACCCTCGCACCCGGCTTTCACCCTGGCACGGTGACTGGCACTGTGATCAGAAGTGGACAGTTATTATGGTGACATAGAATAAATTACGGCCATTTTAAATGGCGCCATTATTGGTCATACAGTTATGAATCACTTCAAATTGCCGAATATTCTCAACTTTTTTTGGTTTTTTCTACGAATTTCTTATTATCTTGACCAATCGACATCAGTGCAGAACAAAATGGCCAATTCTCTTATTGTAAGTTAAGACACACTGCGCCACTAAGCCGTTTATGTAAGTAATCGACATAGCATCCACGAAAGAACACGTTCCACAGAGAAGCCATTATTGACATTCTATGTACGAAAGTTACAGGTACCAGAATCCCTAGAGGAAACCCTACTCTACCCTCTGTGTTGTAAGTAGTGTCGGAACAAAAGCCGTCACCTGTGTCCACTTAGAGTTAGGGGTTTGGAAAGTCCAGTAGAGCGTGATTTTTGTGGGCCGTAATCGCAAACGCGCCAATGGGTAATACCATTGCGTTGGGCAAGTTGTACTGAACATTCGAGGTGAGCGGTCAAAGGGTTAAATCGGAGTTCAGACATTCATGGAACATTCTGAAAATAGATGTTACTTCAAATGTTAGCATGTCGACAGAAGTTAACTGCGAATTCCATAACTCAAAAAAGAATATAAAATAGGGAACGAATAACACTGCACGCAGTATTACCTAAGTTGGTGGAAAGGAAAAATTACTAAGGTTTTCTTTTTTGTTTTTTAATGCTTAAGCATTAACCCTACTTTTATTACTACATACATTTATTTAATTGCTTAGGAAACATTATTAGCCGGTATAATCCGCGCACGAGATAGAACTTTGTCGTATCAAATATTCGAAAATCGAAATGACAGTACATGAGGGAATCAAAAAACACCTTCCGCGAGCATCGACGCCAGTTTGGTATGGCTACAGGAGTTCAAGTGTCAGTACACTAATGGAATGACAATTGGTAGTAACCAATAGTCATTTTGTGGTTTTAGCAAGTTCTTAGTTCGAAAAGGTCCCATCCTCTTCCGAACACGCGTGAATTGTAACACCCAAACACAATAAAAGAACCAAAACCCCGCATTGCAATGCAGTAACCACAGTAACACGCGAAGTCGCAGTTACCGTAAACTGATTCGTGTAATACGCAGTAATAACCTTACTCTTGAAGCCACTCGTAAAAGCACAGGATCGTAAACTTACAGTTTCTAATCAACTTAATTATCATTCGAATAGGTGCCATAATAGATGTAAGTAGATAAAATAAACATAAATAATCACAACAGGGTGGGTTGAGATCACAGAACAGAAAAGTAACTTACTTTTCTGTTCTGTGGTTGAGATAGTTTAAATCATCATTTAAATCAAGGTATTTTTTCAATAAATCATGCGATTTAAATAAATTATTTTTTTCACAGCAACGAGAACAGAGAGCAGACAAAAATGTGGGTGTGCCCAAATTAAGCTTCGGAGCACACGCGCAATGTACAAATTACAAGTTTAAATACTTTAATTACTAAGTTCTTTTATTTTATAGTATACCTATCTATGCATGCAGATTTCTATATTAAGTTTTACATATTAGATAAGATAGATAATCCTTTAATCGTCACCTTAAATTGAAAAAGAAAAACAGATTGTATGAAATTAAAGAAAGCAATGGATTTGGCGGCCTTATCGCTTAAAGCGTCTTTCAGGGAATCCTCTGAAATCTGAAATTAATGATATTCATAAATTGTCGTAGTTTCCTACATACATTCATTCCATAAAGTTACACTAAAAGTCAGAAAAAGACGCTGAACCTATGTGATTGCGGACATAGTTCTTGATTATGAAATAAATTTGATAAAACAGAATGAAAATTTTTCAATCTTGATGTTTTCTCGGCTTAGTGCTTCGTGTGATTAAACCTTTGAACCTATCCTTCGTACAGCTGCGTATAAAAACCTTAAAACTTGATAGACCAATTCGATTATTATAAAAAAAAAGTGATTTAAATCAAATTAATCAGATTTTTTTGATTATCAAAAAAAACACACAACAACATTTTTATCATCGCTGAAAAGAAACGGTACCATCCATACCATCAGTTTTCATTAATGGGGCATCACGTCCTGCGAAAATACAACGAAGTAGAAAGGGGTGTTTTTTATTTATTTGAAAAAAAAAACTTGATGCTTATCAACCCTGAATCTCAATAATAATGGATGACATACAGAAGTAGTACCTAGTACCTATAAGAACAAAATTATGTTAAAATCTGTAATCAAACATCGATTACGGGTCATCGACTTGTACAGCGCAATCATTGAAAGCGCAATATATTCAAATTTTAGATCATCTATCTTGACGTCACGGTCCGCATTTTAATATTAATTCGGGGGAGAGTAGGGTGAACACCCTTACATTTGACCCCTGTCTCAACCACCCCCAATAATTGTAAAGTGAGTCACCGCGCAGTCGGCTGTCTGTGCGGTACGAAACACTACTTATAAATAAATAATAGTTTTATTTGCTTGTTTTGGTTCAATTTATTTTAGACAAGTTACTAGTTTCGGAACTTTTATATATTCTAATAAATCATTTCAATTTGCGGAAAAATCGAGTTCAGTGTTGCTTTTCATCAATATTAAATTTTGACATTTACCATCCAACGTCTAAGCATTTTATCGCCATTTTATTGGAGTATCTTCTATTTCTGCAAGCAAAATAACATAAAATGAGTTAGACTGACACACGCTGAGTGGTAACCATTTTTATCACGTCTCCTATATTTTACTTTTAAATATTGTGTGTTAGGTGTTCGTATTTTGTGACATTTTTTTGTTTTTCTTTTTTTTCTTTTACAACACTGGTGATGGTGCTGAGCGTGGAAGATGGTAAAGTAAAATATGTTGACTGTTTTGAAAAACTTTAAAACCTACTTCGAATCCCTAAGTTTAAAACTGCTTTCTATGTTTTGTAGGATAAATACGAATCACGAGGGATTACAAAAAAATATTATAGGACCAACTAGGGAATCATCACAACTGCAAAAAACTATCATCCAAATCCAAAGTGCATAATAAAATTAAATAAGTCCCAGTTCATAAACGACGGAGAAATCTACGAACATACATTAAAATCATGCATACAGCCCAACATAGAGCGTCTTCCTTTGTTCGAAGTCGGTTAATGACTACGCCTGAGGTGACTGATGGTGATGACATAAAAGATCAAAGTGACAGTGACAGACCGTGACAGACGGACAGCGAAGTCTTAGTAATAGGGTCCCGTTTTTACCCTTTGGGTACGGAACCCTAAAAAGAGATCGTTGCTAGTCAATTATAAAAATAGCTGTTTCCCGCATTAAGATCCGTTAAGCCGTTTAAGCGTGAAAAAGCCACAGACTTACTTTCGAATTTATAATTTTCGTATAGATTTAAGTTTAAGCAAGCCAGCCCTTTTCCGCACCCCAAACTACACCACGCGATCAGTTCATGATTTCCACAGGAACTTATACAAAACGACTGTCTTTTGTCTGAGTCTACAGGGGGCGCCATTAGGGCGAGTGCACACGGCGCACGGCTAATGAGATTAGTCGGCGATGTGCAATGTGCTTTAGGACGAATTAACGACTCGAAGGGAGGCTGGACCGTCTGCTTCCAAAGATTTGCACTTCGTGACAGGGCAATAAAATAAATGGGAATTGAGGAGTCGTTTGAACTCTGTTATTTTCCAAGAAATCTATCGCTGTTTACCAACTTTATAGGTGCCACTAGCTGCTAACACTCTCGTTAGTAGCTCAGTGGAGAGCCCACCTAGCCCTCCTAAGACTAGAGGTAATGCGAAAACAGCATTTTCCCATCGCAAAAAAAAGGTACTTACCAACGTTTGTAATAAATGTGATAATGCAAGAATAATGAGCCGTTTTTTCATGGACCTACTATTTTCTCCTATTAGTAGGACCACGAGGGAGACCTATTTCTGTCTTTCCTATTATATACTATAAATAGAAACAACCAATAATTTATACACCCTGTATATGCTGTTCTTTTTTGAAGACGTAAATCATTTCATTTCGTTTCCAAGAGTAGGAACGAAGCATGAAGAAGGTTGATAAGTTGAAGTCATATTAAGTTTAATCTCCCACACGGTTGGAAAAAGGGGGACAGATAGAACTTTTATTTATTGAAAAAGATTTTAGCTTCTTGTAACTTTTTTTTCTCATTTGTCCCCCTAAGTGGATCAGGGTGACAAATGGGAATAAACCGTTTTTCTCGAAATACGTTTCGAATTTTTGTTTCATACTCGGTATTAACTTGTATGTTTCAGACAGTAGGTAGACTAACAAAGTAACTGTTTAGTATGTTACATTACAGTTATACAAAACACATTTACTACGACTTCAGTCCATGAATTTTACTAGCCATAATATAACAGAGGGGTATTCAACGTGAGTCACGCCTTTCAATAACTGAGGGAGAGCTAGCTCACTGCATATCTTTATCAGCCTCGACGATGTTTTAGTTCTACGTAAAACAAGACTATTTCTGAAAACTGGATTTAAGGGTCCTATCTCATTAGGACACTGTGGCGCCACCAACAAAATGTGTACAGTTGTATGAAGGTACCAAAAGTCAAAAGTCAATAACTTTATTTCTTAAGGCTTAACAAAAAAGCGCTTAGACAAGTCAAATTTTATACAAATTTTATACCTCACCTGGTATCAGCTTGGTTGCGCAACCAAATCACCCGCTGGTTAATATGTATAGAGCTATTTCGCGTCTCACTCACTCCAATAACAGTTGGTGGTGGTGTTTGTTTTGGTGTTTCTCGCTTGGTAGCTCAAGACGTAGCGACCGGTGGCGCCGCCATGGTATTGTAATGTGATGAGATAGGGCCCTTAAAGTGTAAGTTTATGGTATTAGTACTCTAATAAAAATATGTAATGACATTTCTAGGACATGAATAATCATTTACCTCAGCATAGAACCGGTGACCGGAAAGGACATTAATCTGACAGAACGAGGTTCCCGTAAAGCAGTTGCTCACGGGGAATTTTTAAAGCCCTGAAGTTGATAAAAGTATATAAGAAAAATCTAAGTAAAAATTATAATAAAAATTCTAGCTAAAAGGCTTATTTCAGTTGTCCCATTGTCAAATCCCCCTAATGGGGGAAAACTGGAAACTTAATTTTAAATCTCCAGATTTCCCCTTACCGTTTTATTTAATTCCATTTTTTTTCACAGTCAGAAAAAAGGAATCCAAATCCAAGAAAATAGAATGCGTTCTGTTTTTTAAGACTAGCTGTTTCAATATCACACGTCGTCGTAAAGAGCACAAAAACTTTGGAGTTGGAAAACATTGCGTTTACTTGCAAAGGCTTTCCGGACCCAGAGTTATGGGCCAAGTTTACTGCAAGAGGGGAGAGAACCTAATTTATTGTGAGGGAAACCGGAAGCTAATTCTGAAATATATTCAGTTCATTGAACGAATTTAACAGACGCTGAAGTCTTGTGACTCACCGTTTTCACGAGTTTTCCTGCGAAAGCGTAGGAGTTGGGGGTGTTTGTACAGAAGATCTCTATCTCTTTCATTTCATTTAGAAACGTCATTGTGTAGCGTGAAACAAAATATTTCAACCGGATGCTGCAGAGTAGATAAGGGTTCTTCAGCAAAATGGATTTTTCCACCAGAGATAAGTTACGGAGCTGCGAGTTAGAATGTGTCAAACCCAGGCTGGGTTTGACACAATTCTAACTCACAGCTGCAATAGGGTGCTTTTCCCCCAGAGATATGCTACGTTGCTAGGTTTCCAGCCGACCAATAGGATGGCTCCAGTATCGTGTCATTTTTGTCAGCTATGAAAATGTCGCCACAATGGAGCGATCCTATTGGTCGGCTGGAAACATAGCAACGTAGGACATGTCTGGTGGCAAAACAGTCATTAGGCTGGCTTTATTTTCATATACAAGTATAAGCAATTTAACGCATTCACTGTCCAGCCTCGGCAGCCATACGTCGCCGTCTCCGGAGATAGGATTGTGCCTCATGGACAATTAAGTTACTTTAATACTTCATTGTTCTTGGACCATGAAATGCTTTCATGCTATATCGCATTCACTGACTAGCTTCGGCGCGGTTACGTGGTTGACGAAGATGGGCAGTAAAAGTTAACAAGTTTTACTGCTTAACTGAGCAGCTTAGCTGTGGTAGAAAAGTAGATACCCTCAGCATCATTACACACGATACTAAGCTCCCTGATGAGGATATCATAAGCTCTAGTGCCTCTATCATATCCACACCTCTGGATTATCAGTTTTATCTACGGAGTTTCACTTCTTGGCACGTTGCCGTATCACTTTGTAAAGCTTTTAAGTACGGGGAGAATCTGTTTTTCAAACCGTTTTGATACAGCTTTAAGATTTGGCTAAAGCGGTAGCATGTTTTAGCTTGCGATTGTATTTCTATTTGGCGGTGCGGTAAAGCTACACGAAAAGTGTTGTTAAAGAAAACATAATTAAATTAAATGCAGACTGTTTTAAACAATATAAAGGTAGCACAACTGATTCATATCAATACCATAGAAATAACTACAGATATGATTATATATTTATGTATCTGTTGCGGTCGAAATCACGTGAAATGTGTATAAGACTTATAAATATAATACAAGAAACACGTTAGGTAGAGAAGTGAAAAAAGTGTGCAATAATGTTACTCAAGATAAGTTTTAATTGTTTTATTTTCTCGCAATCAAAGTGAAAATTATCGGTTTCCACTCGGGCCGAAAACAGCCCATTATAACTCGGTATTGTCATCATGTCGTTCCCTCGCTTTGCTCAGGAGTATAATCAACCTCGTATAAAATAGGGTGGTTTTGTCCCTTGTTAAAAAAATACTATTTCATAAGTTGTTTAAAGTCAAAATAAGAAGGGATTTCTTCACGAAAAACAATCTATTTTTTACAGCCTAGTGTTGTATAAAACTCAAAGGTTATTCGAACGCCATTTGTACATATTACCCGTTTTCCTTTTAACAACATGGAATCCGTGTTCTCCCATACCTACTACATAAGACAGCAAGAACAGGTAACTTTTTAGTCCCAGGCTTAAATACAACGGTTTATGTGCAGTTTATAGACACGTTCTCGCAACCAGTTTCTGTGCAGTTCAGTCTTCGATCAAAAATAAGGAGTTCGCGGCAAAGCCGGACATTTTTGATCGATGAGTTCAGTGTATAAACAGGTATAACATAGAGTAGAGTATAATATAGAGTAACATAGAGGAGAGAGATATAAACCTCTGTGATTTATACAAATTAGAACAAAATATCAAACAAGCCTGAATAGACCAATGCATGATTGTTGATGGCCAATTGCATGTTTCCGCAGACAGGTATACTTAAAAATATATACAAAGTAGATATTAGGTACTTCTGTTAAAAAAATACTGGGTATTTACATATCTGCGGGGTTACACATATTAAGTACACCTGAACTGAAAACGATCTAAACACTTCACAAAACCCATTGTTGATAATCCTCGCGGGTAGGTACTCGTACCTGGCCATTATTGTCGACACCACAACAATGCAGCTGTTTTCAATGATAGATCAGATCAGTCTCAAGGTCAGTGTTAAACGGTTCATTCCCAAGCTCACTGCGATTAAGAAGATTAGGATCAGAATATGGAGCATACACGTTGGCGTACACTCTGGTTTGTGAGGAGAGCGTTGTCATTCTGCGACAGTGTTAAACTGCTGCAGATGACATCGTTTTTCACAACTGTTCCATACCTTGTCATGTACCAATAAACTATTTTTACTTTTATTATACTACTTTTTACTTCCTCATTTCTCTTGAGTCGGCTGTAATTCTACAAAGATTATTCTACTCCTCTTCGCTATTTTCATTAATTCCATCTCCAAACAACTCTCTTCTTCCTACCACCTTTATGCAGATGATTTACAAATATATACCCAGGCTCCAGTAGATCGATTAGGGGAAGCCATCTGTAGGATCAACGACGATTTAAACATCATTCTTGATTGGAGCAATAAACATGGGCTGAAAGTAAACCCTACGAAAACCCAGGCAATCGTAATTGGTAGCTCGCGAATGATTTCTAGAATTGACTGGGCTCACCTTCCCCCAGTCTTTTTTGATAACGTCCAGGTTGAAATCAGTAAAACTGTTAAAAACTTGGGGATTCTTATAGATAACCAGCTCTCCTGGGGACCCCAGTTGGCCGAAGTTAGCCGAAAGACCTTTGCCTCGGCGGCTTCGCTCAGACGTTTGCGAAACTTTTTACCAACATCCACCAAAATTGCGCTTGCTCAGTCACTTTTACTTCCTATCCTCGACTACGCCGACGCCAGCTATCCTGATCTAACCCAAGCACAGCTTGACAAGCTTGAGCGGCTTCAAAACTTCTGCATACGCTTCATCTTCGGTCTGCGCAAGTATGATCACATCACAGAGTACCGCTTAAAGCTAAAATGGTTACCCATCCGTCATCGCCGGGACGTACACTTTCTTTCCCTTCTATATTCTATCCTTTTCATCCCTAACACACCTCGCTACCTCAAGGAACGATTTGAATACCTCCACAAAACCCATGATCGCTCCCTCCGCTCAACCCACACACTCCAATTGAAAACTCTCCGCCCCTTCCACTCCTATAGCTCATCCTTTACTGTATACGCCATAAAGCTGTGGAATGCTTTACCCACTTCCATCAGACATGATAAGTCTCTCCCTACATTCAAAAATATGGTCTACGAACATTTCTTAACCTCAACATCAAATATTTAAGTAATTTATTTATTATTATATTATTTAGTATATTTTATGATAAATAATAATATATACGTATGTTGTGTATACATATTGGTATCTATGTAATAGTTATGTATATAGAATATATATTTTCTAACAGTATTCTACTTACACGCCACCGTCTATACTTTTTCTATCACTTCTTGTCCATCCTAAGGTTGCCTGGCAGAGATCGCTGTTAGCGATAAGGCCGCCCATTGTACATTATTTGATATTGTTTTTGTTTTCTGTGATATATGTATTTTGTAATTAATTGGTGTGCAATAAAGTATATTGTATTGTATTGTATTGTATTGTAGGTACGTGTGTTTTGATAAAGCAAAATAACTGCAAGATAGTCTCAACTTATAGCTAGTCGAATTCAATATTATTCCGAAAACGGCCGATCTGTGCACATTATTAGATTATCCTGGAGCCATCAAGAACGGCCCTGGCTAATGATGCCCGTAGGCGGCCAGGGTCACCCTATATAAAGCTATTTGACTGAATTACTGTAATGTAAGTAGTGTTCAACCATGGCAAGTGTTACAGTGCTCGTGCTATGTGCGTTCTTGGGATGGAGCGTCGGCGCCCCGGCTAACCCGAGCGACCGTGAGTATTTGACTTATTAATCACCTGCTTTAGCAATAAAGGGGAGAATGGGAATAACCCCTTTTTCCTACTCACAACAGCAAAATGGTTATTTAAGGAAATACGGCAGATTTCAGGAGCCCTGATTATTTATGGACTCGCCGCTTTGGCATCCTTATCTTTGGGGAACTTTGTCCGGATGGAAATTATGTCACACTAAATAAACACTTTTGAAAGGGAAACCGTGTATTTTCAGCGGTTTTTCTTTTGCTCTATCTCATTAGAACACCATGGTGGCGCCACCGGTCGCAACAAAATGCTTACAGTTCTTTGGAGGGTACCTCAACTGGTATCAGCTCGGTTGCGCAACCAAATCACCCGCTCTGGTGGCGAAAGCAATAATATGTATAGAGCTATTTGGCGTCTCACTCTCTCCACCACCAGTTGGTGGTAGTGTTTGTTTTGGTGTTTCTCGCTTCGTAGCTCAAGACACCACGCACGGTGCACCGGGGCGGCGGCGCGACGGTGGCACCATAGATGCCCTAATGAGATAGGCCTTTAGGCTAAACTAATACGCTTTTAAGTAAGATAGAATAGCTGTTCACCTTATACCTTTTACATAGGTATATGCAACTAAAAGGAAACCAGAAAGGAAGGTAATAGAAACTGTAGCAGTACGGGTTTGATACGCAACCAAGGAAACTTTGTCTTGGGTAATTCTATCAAATATCATTCGGAGACTAACCTGAGTGAACTTAATAAGAATAAAATCATACGAATAAAATAACTATAACTTACTTACTAGAAAAGTTCTTATGTATAATTGAGCAATCCACGCACAATAAGTCAATTTATAAGCAAGCGCTTCGAGATAAAGTATCTCATCTACCAGAAAGGAACTAGAAGCCCAAGCGGTTACCCAAACCGGTTCATACAAGATGCAACTGACGTCCATAATTGATTCTACTAATAAAACCGATCCATTTTTTACCTCGCCACCATAATTTAACAGTCAGCGTCAAAAGTAGATTAACAATAAAGGGAACATATCAAACTGTACAATCAAATTGTTTCTTACAGCAGCGCGCGGTTATCGAAAATACCTTCACAATTAAAGTATGTAATATAGTTTTAAAGCATTAAACATAATTATGTAAAAGCTGAACACTCAAGTGAATCACGCGTTTTTTCGGAACTATTTTTATTTATATACGTTTGGAAATAGATCATTCATGTTATCCTCTTTTAATTCAAATAATATTAGATAACTTACAGGTTTTATTTCAAAGATGATTAGTTAATTGTAATTGTCAGTTAATTTGACAGAAAGGTTTATTAGTTTGAAGAAAAGAAAAGTCTGTCAACTCGTCAACAAGTCTAATGTCAGCATATATTTTCAGGAATAGTACAATAAAAGTTTTGAAACAGCAGTTGCTAAGATACTTTTGGTGATGATTGTTCAAACGGGGCGTCCAGCTCTGCATTCTTTAAGATAATTATTCGGATAAAAAAAAAATTGAAACTTACTAATAACAGTGGGAGTCTGATGAACGACTGGGTGTTCTTAAAATTCTGTACAAAATGTTTTGATGACTTTCTGGCGATTAAGATTTTTTTTTTAATAACAGCCGTTAGCAAGTGTAGTTCTTTCAAAAATTCTCTTATTTCTTTTCATCAGAAGGTTGCCAGGAAGAGATCGCTTCTATGCTATAAGATCGCTCATTGTACTTAGCTTATGTATGTATTGTCTCTTTGTAATGTATTTTTGTTGACACTACAATGTGCATTCTACATATTTGACGACCAATGTGGCGCGGCGGGCGAAAGTCCGCCTGCGACTCAGAAGGTTGCGGGTTTGATTCCCGTATCGGGACCAATGTTTGTACGATCTGCAAATATTTGTTCCGGCTGTTTTGGATACTTTCTATGTACAATAACAAATATCTAATCTATGTATTGTATTATGTAGTTTATATCAGCCATCTATTATCCGATTCGAATATTGTTCGAGTATTTTGTAAAAATTCATACGGAATAGAAGAGAAAAAACAAATTTCAGACACTTAGAAAAATCAAGATAAGTTCACAGCTGAACCAGTCCACTCTCAAATTAATTCGATTGTCAGATAATAAAGTAACTTCCAAAGTACTAAAGATAAGATATTTAAAGAATCAGAATGGCTTTCCTTTCCACTGGTTACAGATAATTTTGTCTAAAATTTGGGCGTTTAGATGAATAAAATGATCGTTTAGTCGAGTTTGTGAAAGACTTGGGAATATTGGGTAGGAGAATATTCATTAAATTTAAACTTATCCGAATTCCACACATTAATATTATAAAGAGGTTAAAATCAATCAAAAATCAAAATCAAAAATTCTTTATTTCCATAAATACAAAAATGTACACTTAGAAAAGGTCAAATTCTTAAAATAAAACACTGACACGGAAATAAAGTGGTACTTTTGATTTCTGTCGCTTCGGTATGTAGACTATAAAGTAAAGAAGCGACTAAGAAACCTTTAGCCTGTTAGTTGTTATTTTTCGAGCTGGAGCAAAACCCGTCCCAAGCTTTTTCAATAGGTTTGTGAATTGTGACTTTGTGGGGTTGTAAGTGATAATCTCTGGATCTACTAAACCGATTTTGAAAATTCTTTTACCAATAGAAAGACACGTTATTTGTGTTGTCATAGGCTATACATAAATATATTATATATATTATTGTACCTTTGCGAATCCGCGGCGGGTCGCTAGTACAAACATATATGTATGTCGCCGCCGGATCGTAGAATCATCCCGTTTGTAAAATGGCCAGGCGAATATAGGCTGATGATGATGATGATGAAAAAGTGTGCGAAGCCGCGGGCAGAAGCTATAAACAAACATATACACAGAACAATCACAGATCGTACAAACATTTGTCCCGCGATGGGAATCGAACCCGCAATGTCCTGCATCGCAGGCGGACCTCCGCTCGCTGCGCCACATATATGTCGTATAGTCTTTATGATTTGAAGACAAGCCGTAAATCTGCTTCTACCAAAAGGTCTACCTGGCCAGCATCACTAATTAGTTCTGTGTGTTGGTAAGGGGTTTATGAATTTTAAACAGGAAGAGTTTGTAAACTTCTCTTGTTAGTTTTCTTAAGGTGCGTCCAGATAAACTAACAAAATATGGTATAAAACATAGTTATTCATGATTATTTTCTATTTTCGACGACCACTGTGGCGCGGTGGGCGAAGGCCTGCCTACGACGCAGGAGGTTGCGGGTTCGATTCCCGCCTCGGGACAAATGTGTGTACGATCTGCAGACATTTGTTCAGGGTGTTCTGGTCGATTCTATGTATAATAAAAAATATCTATCTATGTATTGTATTATATTATTGTAAATCAGTAATCTAGTACCCATAACACAAGCTCTGCTTAGCTTGGGGCTAGATAATGCTGTGTGAATTGTCCAGCATTATTTATTTATTTCGAAAAATTAAAACGGTACCAACATAGCTATTTCTTATACGATTATGTTTGCAAAATTTCATTGCAATGGTGTAGTTTCCAAATGAATCGGAAAGCAAATTTGTATGGGAGCTTAGAGGAACGGTTGCACCCACCTTAAGTGTCATAAAAAACTCTACTGCAGTACTGTAGTCTATCAGGCGGCTCAAGAAAAGAACTTTTAGGATACAAGGTAAACCAAACCTAACATCCACTACCTTAGAGTTCAATTAAAAGGAAATAAAAGGGTTATAAAGTATGAAAACTTGTTTTACTTGTCAATAAAACTCAGATAATTTGCTACGGAGGAAACTTAAAAGCTTTTCGTAGATGAGGAACGGAATAACTGTATTTTAACATAAAAGTCCTAGAGAAAATCACAAAAGTTTACAAACATCAATAATGTGTTTATTTACCCGTTATTATAAGCCTCTGGTTATATAATATAATATACCTAATAGATTCGTAGATACTAGGGTTACCTTCAAAGTTATATACTTAAGTAAAAGTAGAAGGTTCCGTCTTTAATGTAAAGGAATTTCACGGCCGAGTTTACCTGAAAAATAAAAGAAAACATTACATTAGAAAAATATAGTCTATAATATGAAATACATGATACCTATATATCTACATATTCTCTATACTAACAGCATTACCAAAGCAATCGCAAATGACAAAGGAGATATCGTAGGCATTAGGCATACAGTATTTATTTATAGGCACCCAAACACGCAGAGAATCTCTGATAGAATTATCCCTAACCCTTTGTATTCCTGGGCATTCCTAATGCGAATCCCCCGATTTCATTCCCCGGCTATAAATTTTATAAAATTTAATCCTTTTATCGTGTCGGCCATTCTGGACGCTGCTGCTAGAGTAGGTTAGGTATGGATTATCCGTAGCCTGCTAGGATTAGTGAGGTTCATGAGATTAGAAGGTTTAACTTTCAGTTCATATTGCAGAGATA
Organism: Eupithecia exiguata; assembly: GCA_947086465.1. Taxonomy (NCBI): domain Eukaryota; kingdom Metazoa; phylum Arthropoda; class Insecta; order Lepidoptera; family Geometridae; genus Eupithecia; species Eupithecia exiguata. Next base: position 8,207,884 of record OX352231.1, read on the forward strand.
AAAACGGCAAAAAGATCACGTTTGTTGTATGGGAGCCCCCCTTAAATATTTGTTTTATTTTAATTTAATTATTTATTTTTAAAGTGAATAATAACTAATTATTCTGTGAATATTTCAAGCGTCTACCTGTTGCCGTTATAAATATCGAGCAAAAACGAGCAAAAAAATCACGATTTAAATCTGAGTTAAATACGACATAACATAATCAAAATAAAATAACCGCGCCAGTACCTCGAAAACAGAATTTAATAATTTTAAAACCCATTTACAAATGAAATCAGGTCCAAAGGAATCCTCTTGGGAAGGGGAGTCCGTGCTCAACTATGATAGTTCGGGATGAACACCATTTATCTGCCTCCTAAAATGTTGCAATCATCATCGCTTCTTCGCTTCTTCCACTAGTGGACAAAAAATTTAAGCGTACAAAATCAATAACATTTTGTTTCTCGTTTGATAATTACTAGGTATTTATAAAGCTGTTTATGTATTTTTGTAAGCGTAAAGAAATAAAGTTATTGACGTCTTGACTTTTGACCCACAACCTGACTTCACCCACTGTTGGGTATCTGGGTCTAGTCTGCAACTTCTTGTGGAACTATTGAAACAGTTATAGGTAATATTAGGGCCATATATCATTAAGACACCATGGTGGCGCCATCGGTCGCGCCACCAACAAAATATATACGTTGTATGAAGGATACCACACCTGGTATCAGCTTGGTTGCGCAACCAAATTTGTTACCGGTAACCATATTTGCTACCGGTAACCAAATCACCCGCTGGTGGCGCAACCATTAATACGTATAGATCTATTTGACACTTCACCACCAGTTGGTTGTAGTGTTTCTTGTTTGGTAGCTCAAAAGTCCATGGGCGGTGGCACGACCGGTGGCGCTACCATGGTAGGTATCTTAATGAGATACGGCCCTTAGAGATACGGGTACGTATGAATGAGCGCTGTTCACGTGAAATGCAACTTTCAGTTACATCAAAGAATATGAAACACCGACGCAATAAGTTGTCTTAGCTGTCGCATCTGTTTGTCCCTTCGTCGTAGCTTCCAAATGGATCCTATTTGGCTGTGTTAGGCACCTATTTTTAACCGTCGAAACGAAAAACCAAAGATAAGGTTCCATGTTAAGTTCGTATGTTTTTTAGGGTTCGTACCCAAAGGATAAAACGTATGTTTTTTAGGGTTCGTACCCAAAGGATACCATTATCTATAAAAAAGGCAAAAAAACACATTTATTGTATGGGAACCCGCCTTAAATATTTGTTTTATTCTGTTTTTAATATTTGTTGTTATAGTGGCAACAGAAATACATCTTCTGTGAAAATTTCATCTGTCTAACTATTACGGTACATGAGATACAGCTTGGTGACCGACGGACAGCGGAGCCTTAGTAATAGGGTCCCGTTTTACCCTTTGGGTACGGAACCCTAAAAAACATACTACTCGTAATCTCATCTCTACCTGAATCTCAGCTTTGGCAAAATCACACACGAGCTTGTCCGCCGCGTGCAGCAATTGCCTACATAGCCGAGACGTGCTCGCAGATTCTAACCTACCCATACGCTGTTCCAAATCAACTTCTCAAAGTTAGCAAACTAATAAAAACAGCGAGCTTGTGCTTTTAGGCAGCAATAACATTATTATTTCAACGTAGGACCTAACACGATCCAGTATAAAAGTTTAACGTACGAACAAGTCCATAATTTTCACGGAAGTCGTAAAGAGACGCGTTCAGCACGCCGCGGCCATGTTGGAAATAGCATGTTTTGGCGGGAAACCTTAGGCGAGGAAAATAGGAACCTACCTACGAAAAATATACTTAGTTTTGTGGCTATTTTATTATTAATATTAAGTATTTCATTTGCATCGTAAGACGATTTGGTAAAATTAGTGGCAACGCTTTTTATCAACATAATGCGTCAAACGAACCCTAGATTTTTTTACTACTTATAACCGTAAAAAAAATCTAGGCATGCTGCCCTAGCATTCAGTTGGTAGCCAAATGAATGAAATAAATAAATAAATAATGCTGGACAATTCACACAGCATTATCTAGCCCCAAGCTAAGCAGAGCTTGTGTTATAGGTACTAGATAACTGATATCCATAATATAATACAATACGTAAATAGATATTTTTTATTATACATAGAAAACGACCAGAACACCCTGAACAAATGTTTGCAGATCGTACACACATTTGTCCCGAGGCGGGAATCGAACCCGCAACCCCCTGCGTCGCAGGCAGACTTTCGTCCACCGCGCCACATCGGCCGTCGAATGAAAGAAAGCGTTTTCTTTCTTTGAGTAAATGTTTAGTTGATTGTAACTACATAGGTGCTATTTTGCGATAAAAACTTTTGCAGTAAGGGGATCTTTAAGCGGGAGCCGACATAAAAAGGGGAGAGGCGGTGATTCGATGGTTTCTAAGCCTCACGTTTTACAAGTTTTTTATCCGCTGAAAGCAGTAAAATATTGAATCGCTCATATAAACAATGGATAAAAAGATATTTTTTAAACCCAACTCTTTAGCAGCCGCTTATTTTTTTTTATTATTGCGTTCGTTCATTAGCCTTCGTTCGCTCTAGCTCGCTTGGTCTGTACCTACCCGGTATCAGAATATCGAATTTCTTAGGCTTAATCCTAGTGTTTCATAGAAGGCATTAACCAATCGATAGATAGATCTCTTTATTGACTTTTTTTTCTTCTTGTTTCTCAATTTTGCCTTCTTTTTAGGGTTCCGTACCCAAAGGGTAAAAAGGGACCCTACTACTAAGACTGCGCTGTCCGTCTATCCGTCTGTCGGTCTTATTCAGCTTTTTTTAAATTACCCTATTAAACAAGAACATAATACCTATTAATCTATTGGCATAATCGGCGGCCTTATCGCTAACATCGATTTCTTCCAGGCAACTTTAGGGTGTAATTCAGTCATTTATTTATATCCATATAGGTCATTCTTCAATCAATATTATTGTTTTGCAATATTTCATTAGGTGTTAGGCTTTAAAACCTAGGTAATACATAATTTAAAACGTGGAAGAGCGAAGCCACCTTACACATGATTTCCATAAAACTTAAAAGGCGTCTTCTACTATATGATTAAGACTGTGTATCCTATACTATCTGGTGTAAAAGCTGAGCATCAGAAAACTAAACAGTGCGTTCAAAGTGCGAAAACAAGAGAGCAGTATCGACCAAACCCTCAAAAGTGAAAGGGAGCTAGCCACCCTCTTTATGAGTCAGAGGGGAGAACCCTTGTACAACCGTTTGCCTTCGGTAGTACGCACCATGCACTCCGCACTCATAAGCTATTGATCTGAAAGGTTGGTAGGATAAATTGTATATTTCGGTCATCAACGGGTTGTTCTCAAAATGACAGATGCCCATAAGACAGAAATTTTACTGGAGTAAGTCATAGGTGTCAGAACGCTTAAAAAAAGTGACTATAATCAGATCTTAAGGCTGCCTTTTGTACTGTACATGTTTTATTTAGATATAAGATTATTTATTCATGTTTTTTTTTTACAACAAAGTGTTCATTCATTCATTCAAGTATTTGTGTTTTGACGCTGTCACCAGTACAAAAAAATATTTTTTAGAATATTTTTTTATTCTGTGGTCCAGTCAACGGGACCACTGAATAAATATTCTTCCGTGGCACAGTTAAGTGGTTAAAGAAAAAAAAATTGGTGATGGATCACCAATTTTTTATATATTTTTTATTTTTTACCACGGGAAAGGAGCGAACAGGAGATAGAAAAGTGCGTGCCGCGCGCCGGTTAAAGCGTTACTTATTTGCACTCAATACGTGCCGCACTAGCTCAGGATTATGAAGAATGGTAGAGTCATATTACAAATATTTCCTAGACATAAATATGTTTTTATGCAGGAGAGTAAATTTAAAAAAGATCTACAAAAACTAGGTATATTGTGGCAGTTAAATTTTTATTTATTTAAAAAACAAATTTTTAGCCGACACTTTTTTAGTGTTTTGTTCACAAATATTTATTTTCAAGCGATTATTGCAACAACCCTATTGTTGCAATAATCTATTTTTAATGAAGTTAACAAACAAGTTTTAATTTTATACTAAGAAAAAAAACGAAATTACTAGAAAAATATACAAACTTTTGTTTTTTTTTTTAAACAAAACAACGTATTTGTTAGTTGAAAATGATAAGCAATGCAAACGTTGAATTAAAAAAAAACTAAAATTAACACTTCTATAGCTTCAAATAAAATCAGGAACTTATTGGCGATCATTACAATTTTGTATGATCTCCGATTTTGTAATGATCTCCACGTATAACTCGCCCAGCGCCTCGTGCTGCACCATGGTCACGCCACCATCCCCTTCCCTACTTCCTTCACTCCATACCTACTTATAATAAAACTGTAACAGGTCTAATTCTGTACATTGAAGACTTCCATTTTTTTTTGTTATAAATAGTGTTTAAAGGTCGAAAAAATAAGTCATCATCATCATAATCCTATATTAGTCCACTGCTAGACATAGGCCTCCCCCTAACGAGCGCAATTATAGCGCCCTGTCTTCAGCTTGTCGCATACATTTGTCATTCATTCTTTTTAGGGTTTCGTACTCAAAGGGTAAAACGGGACCCTATTACTAAGGCTCCGCTGTCCGTCTGTCCGTCTGTCACCAGGCTGTATATAATGAACCGTGATAGTTAGACTGACTCGCACTTGGCCGGTTTTATTATGTTATAAACAGTGTTGCAATGTAGAAAAAAAACAGTCATCATTATCATCATTAACCTGTATTAGTCCACTGCTAGACATAGGCCTCCCCTAATGAGCGCAATAATAGCGCCCTGTCTTCAGCGAAGATTTAGACCGACTGGTGATTCTTCCTATAAGTTTCACTAGTAGGCCACGCTGTATGCATGAGCGCACGCAGGATGCATTCACATATGTGAGAAAATTTGGGCGTCCTGATCTCTTCATCACGTTCACTACCAACCCCAAATTGAACACCCTGAACAAATGTCTGCAGATCGTACACACATTTGTCCCGAGGCGGGAATCGAACCCGCAACCTCCTGCGTCGCAGGCAGGCGCAGGCCTTCACCCACCGCACCACAGAGGTCGTCGAATTATGTGAGCAGTTTAATTCTTAGCGATTTATTTTGATTATAATATGTAGTTAGATAGCGTAGCGATGAAGCTACATATTGTAAACCAAACAAATCGCTAAGAATTAAACTGCGAAATATGTAGATAGTAAAAATGTAAAATATATCCAAAAATGCTGTCCAAAGTCACTATTCCACGCAGACAAAGTCGCGGGCACAGCTGCTAGTATTTAATAAATTATAAAAAGAATGGTTGCTACTATAAATATAAAAATGCCATGGGTTAGTATCGAAATAGGCTATAATTTGAAAATAATAGGTACCTAAAAATATTATCATGGAAATATTAACTCAGGTAACTAAGTACGCACCATAGGTACTTTAATTCCATAGCGACATTGCATCTGATATTTTTGAGCTAAGTTAGACCGTGGCCCCATCACCATGATACGGCGCCGCCGTGGACGGTGCCGGTACACGGTATAAACGATCGTTCCAAAACATAACAGTAAACTACATAACAACAACATAACACAACATAACATAACAACAACCAACCAACTAAATACCTAAGCCGACTTTTTTGTTGGTTTGGGTATTCAACTTAGAGAATATAATTTTTTATTAGAATAAAAAAATTACAACTTAAATTCAATATATTTTTTTATTTCTTACCTTATAGTTAAACCTAGCATTTCCATCATCGGCTCAACAGGTTTTCTGAAAACGTATTGCTTTAATATACGAGGTGCTATCTTGGTTAGCAGTTCTTCAAAACTTGATATTGACATTCTAAAATAACTAGGTACATATTGTAAATTAGTATTCGTAAAATTTGTCATCACGACATGTTTTCAGCGCCGCCAGGGACCAGAGAAATCTACGGACGTAGTCTCAAGTCAGTAACAAATAAAGTGAAGCACTTAGGTACGTAACGTAGGTCATCATCATCAAAAGCCCACTTTAAGGTAAGAAAGGTATGGATTCACCTAATATATCTTCTTTGATTTTATTTTTCTTCATTCGTCGTCTCAACAGCAACAGGAGCACAATATGTCTTTCGCGTTCCATATCAAGACAATAACTGTTATGTTTTGGAACGATCGTTGCTACCGTGTGCCGGCGTGGCGCGCCGTGCCGTTGCACGGTGGCCGGTGCCGCACCGTAAAGAGGTGTCCACGGCCGTAGGTATGTAGTTTTTTCTTAGGTATTTTAGCTTATTTAGCTAAGCTTATTGCTTTTTTGGTCCAGATTCGTCAATTCGAAACGACTATTGTCAGTAGGTACTAAAATTTTAACAAAACTTATTCTAGATCTCGTTTCTGAAATCATTTCTTCTTTTTGACTTGCTTTGCGGTGTTTTCTGTTGCTGTAATAAGACGAAAATTAGGACGTCATTTAATAACTAGTTTTGCGAACTCAGTCAGCATCCTATGCATAGGTATTTTTAGCCCGTTGGAAATATCTGCGGATCTCGAATGTATACGCTCTCTAGGCAGATAGGTAGATATATTTCCGACGGGTTACATTATAAGTACCTAGGTACCAATATTTAAATTTGAAAATAATTCTGTCTTTTACCTTTCACACCTTAACGGCTGAACAAATGATAAAACAATTAAGAAAGGACATGGGCTAATTTACAATTCTGGAAAAAAGGGTGTGAAACCGCGGGCGAAAGCTAGTACATGTTATTTTTATAGAAGGAAATTAATGTATGTGATATTACTTAATTATTGTTTCCTAGACGTAAGAACTATAAAGTTAAAGACGACTAGCGGTCCGCCTCGGCTTCGCACTGGTATATTCTATCGTCTATGTTCATCAGGCAGGAATAATGTAGGATTCTAATGGTGAGAGTTTTTCAAATCGGTCCAGTAGTTTCGGAGCCTATTCAATTCAAACAAACAAATCGTTCTTCTTTATAATTTTAGTGTAGAAGAGTGAATAGGTGGCTGGGTGATAGGTACATCTTTTGCGACTTCATGACTTACCATCAGGTGAGATTGTGGTCAAGCAGTTAGGTTAGACCATATTTTGGTCAGTGTATCAATTACCTACGGTGATTATTTCTATATAATCTAGGTACACACGTACCATGCAGTTAAATATCGTTTTACATTTTATATTTTTATAACGCAAATACTTTCGGGACAAGTTAATGTCTATCAAATTTTAAGCGCGTTTGATTTGGTTGAAATATCTTTGAAAACTGCAATTGTTGTTGCCGACTATACCACGTGAGCAAATCCGCGGGCATAGGGTAGTTTTATGATATATTCAGCTACGCGGATGACATGGTGCTGCTGTGCCCGTCGGTGTGCGCGCTGAGGAGGCTGCTGCGTGTTTGCGAGGGCTACGCCGAACGCCATGGGCTCAGATACAACAACAAGAAGAGCGAGGTTATGGTCTTCGCTACATGCGCCTTTTCTAACCCACTAATAAAATTTCTAACCCTCCATGGTTGTTGACCAAAATGAGTTTCTGACATCCGACCTCTTTTTTAACAACAAAATATTTTCTCGCTATTCGAGGTGAAAAATTGTAAGAGTATGTTTAACTCGAGGGCAAATATTTTTTGTTTCGTGCCTTTTAAATCCCTCTCTAGCTCAGCAGTCTACTTTAGAGCCACCCACTACGTTCGTGACTCTATTCTAGACTGCTTCGCTAGCTCGAGATTTAATATCGGCACGTTCAACAAAAAACCGTTTCGCCCACTTGTTGTGGGTTAAACAAACAACTATTTTCATTACCTTTTATCTCTTACTTTTTCTTTGGAGTGATAATGTACAAAAACATCGCCTCAACACAATGCCAATCTCGGATGATTTGTCTGCTGTTTTGCCCCGCACCACTTGTGAATCTTGGCTCTGCACAGGAGGCTGAAGATGGCCACTACCTTCTGCTTTAGTCTTTGGCTTTGCAGCTACTCCGGTGCCAGGTATAATTTTTTGTTCCTTTGTCTTTCGATTTGTAGATTCTTCGGTGCCAGATACCATTTTATTTTTATTAGTCTTTGGATTTGGAGGTAATTCGGTGCCAGATATCGTTTTTGGTTTCTTAATAGGTTTTGTATTATCCGGTCCATCACCATCCATTCCAGAAATTTGTTTGCTAAATTCAACATTGAATTCAAAATTAGAGCTAATACGAACAACGTTATTTGATAGATTTTTAGATGTATGATCTCTATCTTGAAGTTTTTCTGTTTCTGTCATCGCTGCTCTACGTTTCCTCGCTTTAACAGACTTGCTGTCATGATCCGCTGTGTGTTTCTCCGCTTCAACCGACTTGCTGTAATGATTCGCTATGTGTTTCCCCGCTTCAACCGACTTGCTGTCATGATTTGATTGAGTTGAAATATTTTGAATTCCTTTTCTTCTTTTTATTCTCTCATAACAGATATTGGGATTGCATTTGCCAGGTGTACATACACCCGGTTCACATTCGTACGGTTCAAGTTTTAATAAGTTAAATTCACGACCCGGCTTAATTGTTTGCGAACTTGTTGCATGTCCCTCTCTGTCTGTGTCCCTGTCTACCTTTGTTTTTTTAGTATTTTTTTTGGTTTCTTTTTTTTTTATTTTCTTTGACTTCGACGAGAGTTCCAGCGGAAGTTCGATGCTATGTAATTTTGCAGTACAAAAGCATCTTTTCAAAATAGCACCCGTTTTAGACGGTGTTTGGTAATGCTCTGGAATACCTTGAGAATTATGATCACGAAGTGCCCTCATGCCTTGAATATCTTTGACACCTTTTGACTTTACTGTTTTGTGTTTCTTGTCTTTTTTATTATGAGTAGTCGTGGTTCTTTCATTCGTGCGTTTCGGTTTTACGTCTGTTCCCATACCTCTCTTTTTAATAATTTCAAAGCATACATTCGGATCACATTCACCCGGAACACATATTCCAGGTTCACATTCATACGGGTCAAGATCATCTAAACGATATTTAACGACATCGTTCACTTTTTTGCGTTTCTTGTCTTTTTTTGTATTAGTAGTAGTAGTTCTTTCTTTAATGTGCTTCGATTTTAAGTCTGGTCCCATACCTCTCTTTTTAATAATTTCAAAGCATACATTCGGATCACATTCACCCGGAATACATATTCCAGGTTCACATTCATACGGGTCAAGATCATCTAAACGATATTTAACGACATCGTTTACTTTTTTGCGTTTCTTGTCTTTTTTTGTATTAGTAGTAGTAGTTCTTTCTTTAATGTGCTTCGATTTTAAGTCTGGTCCCATATCAATTTTTGAATTTTGACCGACTTCTTTTACTTTCTTAACATCTGGCCGATATTTAACATTGGATTGGACAGATTTATTTGGATTCTGGTTTTGTATATTTGTATCTTTTTTTCTAAAATGAGCTAACTTGTCAAGGACACATCGGCATTTGTTATTTAAGTTTGTCGGATAAAATAATTTTGGCGGAGAAAATAATCCTTTAATATAATTAAATCCTTTAGGTTTTTCTTCAACTTCAATTTTTTCCTCTTCTGGATTGTATTTAACAAACTCTATACTAAAACTAAAATTAGATGTGATGCGGCAGGCTTGTTTTGATGGTGTTTCTTTTATTTGATCAGGTGCCATAGTTGATGGTATATCTCTTATTTGATCTGGTGCTATGCGAGCTCCAACAGCTCTAGTTTTATTTTTTACATTTTTTATAATTTTCAAACATTCTTGTGGATCGGTTCCAGGTTCACATTCGTACGGTTCAAGATCCACTTCGACGACCGCAGCATTCTGACTATTTTCTTTAGTTGTAACAGTGCCAGTGTCTTTAAGAACATTGGGTTTTGATTGGTATAGTTTTGCTGTGACCCCTTTCTCCCTATACACTCTACCCATTTTATGTAGCTTTAACGTGCAGAAACATCTATTAGGGTGAGTGTTAATGCCTATATGCTGCTGTTTTTTAGTTTTGACGGTGTGAGCACCTTGGTTTACGCTTCTATTTGAGTGTATCTGCATGGACGCAGTACTTTCATCCTGTTTTCTTTCAGAAATAAACTCAGGTGCAGAAACAGCACCTTTATCCTGTTTTCTTTCAGAAGTAAAATCACTGGCAGGACCCTTACCTCTACCCTGTTTTCTTTCAGAAATTAAAACACGGGCAGGTATTTTACTTTTCACACTTTTAGAAAATTCAACAGCAAAAGCAAAATTTGATCCAATACGAACATTTTGACTACGTCTACCGGCTAAAGAACTCGGTCTATTTGTTAAAGTTCGTTCAAGTTTGGTTTTACGTGTGTTGGTACGAGTATTCTTTACGTTCATATTAAGGGCATAAAAACTGCTTTTGTATATACTTTTCACTCTATGTGATGTATTCGGTTTGTATTTACTATATTTCGCTGATGGAAACGAACGGTTGGAATTACTGGTAGTAGTAGTAGTAGCCCCAATGATCGAAGCAAACGAATGGCTGGAATCACTGGTAGTTATAGTAGTAGCCCCAATGATCGAAGAAAAGCTACTGAAGCTAGTTTCACATTTAACAGCTCTTTCACGAAGTAACTCGATACGACTGTAACCATGTCTGTATTTATTTGAAAGATCCTGAAAGATCAGATATGGCTTACCATTTGGTACATAGGTTTGTCTTATTTTTCGATTCTGAGAAAACTCGGTGTTCATGATTTCTGAGCCAGCAGCTTGATAACTCCCGATCTCAGTTTTACGAGATTTATTTATCAATGGGGAAGAAAAAGTCTGAGTGCTTTTGGTTCGTTGTATAATGCGTTTGGACTCGATTATGAAGTCTGAAGCCATCTTTTCTTTGTTAGAAGTGCATGGAATCGGTCTTTCGCATGAAATATCTTTTATGAAACCAAAATCTTGTCTCATAATATCTTGATTAAATGAATTCAGTTGTATCTTTTTAGAAACGATTCCTTTTCTGGAATACCTTACTTCTCTTGCTGTAGTTCCAAGTATATTTCTACCCATTTTATGCAGTTTTGATGTACAAAAACAACTCTGAGCATCAGACTCGATACAGAAGTTTTTTGCATAATTACTGCCTGTTTCTGTTTTGCTGTTGTTTCCACGTGGTCCTTCACTTTTTCGGTGTGTTTCAATTGTTTGAAATCCAGCCTCTCTATATTGCCGGCCACAATGACAAATATGCGCATCATGTAGATGCGGTGACTTTTTTTCATAAAAATCCATAACAAAGCTAAAACTTGAGTTTACTTGAATAGCTTGATTCAGCTTCAAATTTATTGATATCTTGTTGATTTGACTTTTCAAACTAGTTTGCAAATTTGCTATTTCCATTTTTTGACTGTGCTCTTGGGTTATGCTGTTAATAGATTTCGTTTCAGATCGAAGAGTTCCTAACTTTTTCCAATCACTCGTTCGGTGATCATTTGGTCCCATTTTATTCGTAGTACATCCATTGAAAACCGGTTTGCATTCATAAGATAGTACTTGAGGTTTTTTATCAATTATATTTTGACTTGTTGAACCAAATTTGCCAATCGCAGGTTTGCAATCGAGTGAATAATGAGAAATAAACTTGTATGATCGGTTACATTCTCCTGATAATTTATTCATTTCTTGAGCTTCATTAATGGAATCAAATTGAAATTTAGCAACTGGCGATGTACTTTTCTTCAATCTAAATGATTGTCTTTCTGAATTCATAGAAATTGGCTGTCTATTTTCAACGCAAGAAATATTTCTGTTTAATTTGTTATTCTTTACCTCTCTGGCTAGTAAATTATTTCTTATACCAAGACTTAAATTGTTATCTGAATTGTCCTTACTTCCTCTTCCAATCAAGTTCAAATAAGAACTGAGATATGCCTCTAGTTTTGGTATATTATTGTTAGTTTGTTCTTTAACAATGTTAAAGTTTTTACGTAATCTGTGGCGTACTTTCGCAATATTTTTTTTGTTTGTTTTTTTTATTTTTTTCGACCTCTCACTTACAGTCTTAAATTGAGAGCTTAACGTGGTTCGGATAATATGTCGAAAAGATTTTGCAACTTTTTTGCTAGCCATTATGAGATCTAATTGATTATGGTGGGGTTTTAAAGTAAGCATGCAGAAACAACGTCTCAAGCCAAGGCTTATTCGATTTGTGTAATATTTTTCGTCATTACCTTTTTCGATTTGTTGTATATTTGTTACTGTTTCGTAATTGGTGTCACCAGTTGCATCTTTGTCAAATCTATGTTTGATATTAGGCTCACAATTGTTTAACTTGTTCAAGAATATTCTAGGATTGTCCATAAAATTATATGGTGGTCGATGAGTTATTAGAGGAGACTGTTTTAGTATGTAGATGGATTCATTCATCCTATTTTCAATATTTTCAAATGGTATTTTACCAGTCTCAATCTTACATGCTCGGCTGATCGGTGGTATGGATATTTTAAATGTGGTTAAATTTTCATTTGTAATTTCATCGAACAGCCTCGTTTGTCTATCTTCTGTGTCATTTTTAAAGAATGTCGTTTTATTAAATGTTTTATATTTAAACGGATAATCAAATACTGTCACATAATTTCTGTCGAGTAATTGTTTTGTCACCGTTTTCCGTTCTTTTTCTTTCAAATCGTTAAATTTATAGGTACAAATGTCTGACCATATTCGTTTTACCCGCCGTTTTCCCACTCGCTTCGCAGTTTCAATTCTACATCCAGAATTCTCCCTGCTCGTGTAGACCCCATGTCTGCGTAATCTCCGATTGTGCTCATAAAGGGAAATAGTGGAACCGTAGCTGCCGCAACTGCAACAGTCGCTTAATATTGTCGAATCCGTTGGTTTATCAATATTGACAATTTTCAACGCATGGCTTATGAGCCTACTCTTTGCAACTTTAATAGTTTCTTCAGTGAGTCGGAAGTTTTCACTTGATTTTTTTGCATTACTTCCAGGAAGCATTTGGGTGATATCATCGTAGGCAGCTCCAAATAACTTCCTTAGAAGTAGTTTTTCCCTCAGCGAAATACATTTCCCATAATATTCACTATCAATTATCTCATCATAAAGAAAACGTTTTGAAGAAGAGCATAAGTAGCTTTGACTGGTTCTCGCCACGTCGTGTTTGAACTTCATTGTGTTGTCCTTGAGAAATGGTTTAATAGATCTTCATATGAATAAAAAAATGTACATAAGACAAAACCAAACAATTTTGACTTGATCTTCCACATGACAATTTTGCACCTGAAAGATATTGAAAATTTTGAAATATTGTCTTATGTTATGCAAGGTATGAATACTCCAACGTTAGAGCATTGAACAAACCCAACTTTATTTGATGTTTTTTTACTTTAAAGATGTACTGTCGGCCCCCACTACAAGCGCTAATCAGACTGAACCCCGAACATACCACTTTGTTTTGGCTCTCATATACTGTCTTAGAATAATTAAAAAACATCTGATATATTTTTAAGTGATCATTATATTGATACCTAAGACAATACAAGATGTTGATTTATACCAAATATACCTACGCTGTGAATGAGATTTTTTTGACATAAATGTAAGTCACCACACGCTCGCAAAGCAATTTGATTAGCTTTATCACAATAAATTATATTTTGCTCATAAAATGACCTGACTGTACTCAACAGCTTCAATAATTTGATTGATGTGTCCGAATCGACAGTATTTTTTTTAATTAAAATCAAGTGTCAATTGGGACACTGTGTCCACTGTGTCCTCCTGTGTGTGAATATTTCAAGCGTCTACCTGTTGCCGTTATCAATATCGAGCAAAAACGAGCAAAAAAATCACGTTTGTGGTATGGGAGTACCCCTTAAATATATATTTTATTCTGTTTATTAGTATTTGTTGTTATAGCGGCAACAGAAATACATCATCTGTGAAAATTTCAACTCTCTAACTGTCACGGTTCATGAGATACAGCCTGGTGACAGACGGACAGCGGAGTCTTAGTAATAGGGTCCCGTTTTTACCCTTTGGGTACGGAACCCTAAAAAGAAGGCACTTTAACAGAGAACGTAAAACATTGGTCTCGCAAGTTGGGTTGACTGACGTCACTGACTGACGACATCTCCAAAGTCACACGTGCACTGGTACTTGGTTGCTCGAATAACAAGGACAGTGGAGTGTGTCTAGTCTAGTAGCGCAAACCTACCCAAGCAAGACCCAACCCAGTAGGTGATCCCGGACTAGAATAATGATGAATAAAGTTGTTATAGGTAGATAATAAATCAACTTACACGGACAAACACTTCCTAAATGCTAGAAAGCAAAGCCAGCCACATCTTCGGTCGATTTGGACCGGTCAACACCTTTATAAACTTTTCGGAAGGAATACATAATATAGATCTTTTAAGTTTCTCGAGCGGTTTCTATAACGTCTTCTTACTACTTCCAAATCATTAGTAAAATAAATATAACTTCTAAATTATTCAAACAACGATTTTAAATTTTCCAAAGTGACTGATATGAGTTCCCCGTATAATAGTATTCATCTATGGATATGAGTACTGACTTGACTTCTTTGTTGCGTAGTGGTTTTATTCTCTTTGGTTGATGGCAACATGTATCTGGTTTGCCACTTTTCTGCCAATGTTCGGTTCATGGAAATTTCATAGTCATGGAATAACAATGAAAAAAGAGATCCCCTTCGGTATACTTACGGTAGACTTTAGATCAATGTAGAATAGAGGCGTTTTTTTGGTAGAATATTCTTATAAGAAAATTTAATTTTGTTTTCTGTCTACTAATGTTTATGTGTTTATGACTCAGTTTATGACTCTTTTGACATGGACACTTGCAGAGTTGTGGCAGCAAAGCACAGCGAGCCATGAAATAAGAAGTTAAAGTTGAGGCTTGGTAACTTAAGCCAAAGCCACGACATAAGGCGGTGCGTCTTGCGGCGCGTCCTGCGACCGCGTCGGACGTCTTCAAACCGTTCTTTTCAAATGTGGCACGGAAAATTCTTCCGTGATAGTTCTTTCATTTCCGACACTGTTACCTATTCAGCAAAAAATAATTCGATGAAGCCTTTCGATGGGTATGATAAAGCTACAGGTGATTATTTTTCTCGTGTAACGGGTTCGATTCCCGGTTCAACCATGTCTAATTCTAATTCGAAGTGGGGGAACTGGGATCTGCACTGACAACTCGCATGGGAGTGTATTGTGCATTGTCCCCCTGCCTAACTAGGCCCTAACCAGCCCAGCTCCTTGAAGTACCGGAGCAGGACTTTTGGTGATTGACAGCTTCGTTTCAGCTTTTCTGTGGATGTGGACAGGTTTGCTGCCCCTATTAGGCTTTTCAGTCCTGTTTTCCGCCTGGCTTCCTCTGTGGCCGTGCAGTGAACCACAACATGTTCCACAGTCTCTTCTTCCTGGAGGCAGCCACGGCACAGGCTGCTGTCTGTGGCTCCCGTCTTGAAAAGGTGATGGTTCAGCTCACAGTGGCCTGTGATGATGCCCACCATTGTTCGTAGGTCCTCACGGCTCATCTTGAGCATCGTGTTTGTTGTTTTCCTATCTTTGCAAGGGAATATTGATTTAGTGTGTTTGCAGTCTGTTCGACGCTCCCACAGTTTTTGGTGTTCTTTTTCCGAGTTTTGTTTTAGTCTGTTTTTGACTTCTGCTGTGGGCGGTTTAGAGAGACTGATGTCATGTTTTGTTGGGGTCTGTCTCGCTCCTTCCTTTGCTAGTCTGTCTGCATTTAGATTGCCTGGGCAGGACCGGCTCTCTGTCCACTCTACGCTGACTTTGCTGTGTTCAGAAAGTTTTTGTAGAGCGTTGTGACAGTCTGCAATTGATTTTGATCTTGTTTCTGTCCTTTTGAGTGCGTTTATTAGAGCAGCGCTGTCAGTTTTGATGACCAGCTGTATCTGACAGGTTGGCTCTTGGATATTTTTGTCCAGAAGCATCTGATTTGCCGCCATTTGGAGTCCCATTGTTTCCGCCTGAAAGGCCGTGGTGGCTGAGTTTAGTGGTTGGGCTATTGCGAGTCCTGTTTCGGAACAACAGTAGCCGCAGCCAGCTCCTGTTTTGTTCTTGGCACCATCAGTATAGATGTGGTATGTAGTAACGTCATGGGAAGTGATCGCTACTGCTTCCTCTTCATGCGTTAGTTCGTAGGTCTTGCCGGTTAAGTAGGTAGACGCTATTCTGTCAGTGCCATTCGCCGCCTCCGGAAACGCAGCAATTGCTTTACTCAATATTCTGCAGTGGGTTGTTAGGCCTGAATCGCCTTTCCACTGGTTTGTTGATTTTATTCTTAGAGACGCTGCCATTGCTTCTTGCTGTATGTGAACGTGCAAGGGCGTTAGTCCTAGATTCAACCATGTAATTATTTAAATATCTATGAATGCAGTTTAAATTCAAATAATGTCTTCTTTCAGTAAAATGTTCCATCTACAATATTCAAGGTACTTTCCCTCCATGTGGCACATCCGTGGGACGCCCTGTATAATACTAAATATGTAGTACATACCTATAATATTACGGTATAGTAAGCTGTAACCATCTGTGGCAGCTTGCTATTATTATAAATGTGAAAGTATGGATGGATGGATGGACGAATGAATGTTTGTTACTCAATCACGCCAGAACGGCTGAACAGATCTGGATGAAATTTGGCACAGAGATAGATTATAGTCTGGAATAGCATATAGGCTACCCGGAATTCTCACGAGAACGGGAACTACGCGCTTGATTCCGCGAGGCGCTGCTAGTATATATTTTTGCATTCATTAACTCTGCGGCCGTCATGTCTTACCATACCTAAATATATCTTGCTATAATTATGTGTAGACATATTTTGGTGACGTAATAAAAATATACGTTATAGCTGCGTCTGTGGTCACTCGCCGATTACTATAGAAAATATACCGTAATATAGTACCTTGCTATGATTTATATTAATATATATTATAGCTCCGTCTGTTGTGGGTTTAAACGAACCGGGACTGTCCTAAGCTACATTTCGTAACTCATCCATTTGCGGAGAACAAAACAGTAAAAGAGAGCTGACAAAGTCGGGTTTTTAAGTTTTAAAAAATACGATTTAAAGGAGTTAGGGAGATTTTCAAAAAATCTTTAAAAATCATATTTCAGCAACCGTGATACTTAGGACATTGAGTCTAGCGCAGAAATGTTGCGAATCCCTCCGAAGCACATCCCTCCCCAAAAATATCCTAATACCAAACACCCTGAATTATGCTGCCACTTTTTTTTCATAAGAACTTAGTTCGCAGTCTGCATCTGCACATAAATTAATATATGTATAAAGAGTACGTCAGCTATGTGAGCTAAGCCAAAACGAGGTTAGCTTAGTTTTGGTCTGCTACCCGGTTTGGAAAAGATAGGTATTAAAACATATTTTTGTATATTATACAGTTTACTAACTTTTTTAACAGACACATTACTAACATTTATATAATTATGTAGACATTTCACAACAACTTTTTGTCTATAGTTTGTTTGTTCAGAAATAAATTATTTAGATTATAAAAGTACACATTTACCCTTTTTTTTCACTGGCTGATTTTGAAGCAATTCTTTTGGTACTTTAATTCCATATAATTTTGCAGTACAAAAACATCTTTGCAGAAATTCGCCGGTTTTTGTAGCTTTTTGATAACGCGCTGGATAATTAATTTGAGAATCTTGATTTCGAAATTCCTTCGTACTTTGCATGCCACTGTCTACGTTATCGATAACCTTCTTCATAGACATATTCTTCGTATGTCGCGGCCTGCCCTTGGTTTTCGCAGCAGCTGTAGTTCCAACAGCATCTTTGGCGTTTTGCGTCCCTCCATTAGAAACGCCTTTATCCTCCTCGGTCTCAAGGGCGATGGTAGGTGCGCCGCCACCAAGTCGATCATTATTTATAGCACGAACACGTTTTTTCCTTGAAGTTGCTGCTGAACCCTTATATGTATTGTCGAAACCAGTACGATTTCTGAAAAACTCTACATTAAAACTAAAATTTGATCCGATTCGAGTAACTTGTCTCGATGATTCATCGTTTTTATATTCTCTCAATTGAAGCTCTCTCAATTGAGGCTCTCTCAATTGAGGATCTCTCAATTGAGGCTCTCTCAAGTGAGGCTCTCTCACGTGAAGCTCTCTCAAGTGAGGCTCTCTCAAGTGAGGCTCTCTCAAGTGAGGTTCTCTCAAGTGAGGTTCTCTCAAGTGAGGCTCTCTCAAGTGATGCTCTCTAGTTGATTTTGCCTTATTCGTCGATGACATGGGTTGTCTATAGTCTTTAGTTCCCAATCTCTTTTTAATTCTTTCTAAGCATACATATGGGTCACATTCACCCGGGATACAAATTTCAGGTTCACATTCGTAAAGTTTGAATTCAGACATGGGTTGCTTTTTACCTGTAATTTGTTCTTTATTAGCAACTGTTATAGTATCATAATCTGGTTCATATCCAGCCCTGGCTTTCTGTCCTCTCTCTTTATAAACTTTAGGTTTTAAGTTTAATTTTTTTGCTTTAACAGCTCTATCCCTATATATCCTTCCTGATTTATGCAATTTTAATGTGCAGGCGCATCTTTTCTGATGAGTGTTGATTCCAACGTGCTGCATCTCTGGCTCAGATTGAGATTCTGTGTGTTGAAGTTTTGGGCACGGGCAGTATGTCCCTATGTTCAAGCATTTTGGACACGTTTTTGTGCATGAATCACTATATTTTGTTGCTCCATTTGTCTCAGACCTCATACGTTTTCTGTATGTAGGACGTCTTATTCCTGCGGTCTTTCCTAGCTTTTCTCTTACTGCATACGGTTCTTTTCCATCATACGGTTCTTTTCCATCATACAGTTCTTTTCCATCATACTGTTCTTTTCCTGCATGCTGTTCTCGTACAGCACGCTTTTCATGAGCTGGTGCAGCATTTTTTGAAAACTCAATGTTAAAACTAAATGAGGAAGAAATGCGTACTGCTTGTTTGGCTCCCCTCCTCGATCTACTAGGAGGGAAAGTTCTGTACTGTAAACCTTGTATTGTAGAATACTTCGGGTGTCGTTTTGCACTTGTAGCAGCATTATTACTATATAATATATTAGCTTGACCACTTGAAACAGATTGTGTTCCGTCGTCTGTAGAAGTTTTTGAAGTTTTTGAAGTCTTTCTCATTAATCGTTTCTTTATTAACTTATCACATTCAATAGGGTTGCATTTTCCAGGGGCAGGATAACAAGCACCTGGCTCACACTCATATGGTGCCAGTTTGTATTTTTTTTCGTTTCTACGAGTATTTTTTATATTTATATAAAGTGCATAAAAACTGCTTTTGTAATATCCATTATTTATTCCATTTGAGGTGCTTTGTCTGTAGTTTTTATATTTTTCTCGTGGAAAGGAATGGCTAGAATCAGTAGTAGTTGTAGTAGTAGCCCCAATCATAGAGGAAAAGCTACTTGAACTAGTTTTACATTTAATAGGCCTTTCATGAAGTAATTTGATAATACTATTATCATGTCTGTATTTATTTGAGACACCGTGGATCAGATATGGCTTATCATTGGGTACATACAGGTTTCCATTTTTTCGGCTCTGAGGTTGACGTGAAAAAAACATATTCTTAGTGTCACTTGATAACTGCTTTTTTTTCAAGGTTGAAACATCTGAATGTTTTTTGTTGAAATTTGTATCCATCTCTTGTTTGATTGTAGTGAAACAAAACGACTTATTTCTTGAAACATCACTGACAACTTCAAAATGGTTTAAAGAATCGCGATGTAGGATAGTATCTTGATAAAACGACTCTATATTCGTACCTTGTTCTTTTCTGGGATTCTTTTCTTTCCAAAACGAAGAACAAAGAGTATTGTCTAATGTAGTCTTGTCAATGAGAGTACAAAAACAGTTTTGAAAATTAGATTGAACAAACACATTTTTCTCAAAATCGTTATCTGTTTCCGAAGATTTGTTGTGCTTGTCATTCTGGATTTCTTGATTTTTAATATCTATAGATGGTCGGCTATATGTATAAATTTTTGCATCACATGCGATCGGTGATTGCGTTTCTTTCTCCATTTCAAAGCTACAACTTGAGTTGATTTGAACAGCTTGATTTCGTTTTAGATCAACTGGCATTTGTTTTACATTAAGCCCTTTGATGACTTGTTTTTGAGATTGCACAGTTTCTGTCATAATGTGTCTATATGAATTTTTTATGGTGCTGACACTGGGTTTTCTATCGGGATAGTCAGTCTCAAAACTTTTAAAGTTGTGATTTAAATGACGAAAATTTTGTTCTAATTTATTAATTATTTTAACGTTTTCTTGTGGATTATATTCATCATGAACATTTTCATGCTCGCATTCATAGAGAGAAGTTTTTTTAAAAATATTATTTTGACATGTTGATCCCAATTTGTCGAATCCAATGATCTTAGGTTTGCAATCGAGTGAGCTATGACATATGAGGTTGTACGATAGATTGCACTGACCTGGTGAAATATCACGTTTGTCTATTTTCCATTCCTTTATTGCTGACGCTTTATCTATGTCACTTGTTTGATATTTGGCTTCTGGCGATGTAATTTGCCTAGATGTAAATGATTCTTTTGGATTGCAACAAATTTTTGTATGCGGTTTATCCAGCTTTAACGTGCAAGAACATCTACGCAGAGAATGATTAGTCAAAGAGTTCATAAACATTCCACAGGTTGGTGGCAAGTTTACAACGTGATCAACATTTCTACTATTTTTGTCTTTCTCTGTATCATTTGCCTTTTCCCATGTTCTGACTATGAAGTGGTTTAAATTATTTACTGGTTTTTCTTTACTCACTTCGACAGCAGGGTTGAAATGAGACCTGAGATTGATCCCCTGTTTTTGTAGTTTCGTTTTTTCTTTGACAATGTAACAGTTGTTAAGGGATCTCTGTCTTAATTTAGCGAAAATCTTTTTATTGGTCTTTTTAATTCTTTTAGATCTATTTATTATTCTCGATCTCCCACTCACCGATTTAAATTGTAAGCTTGACTTAGACGCTAAATTTCGCATAGCTTTTGCTACCATTAAAAGGTCTATTTTATTATTTTGTGGTTTTAATGTGAGTGTGCACAAACAACGTTTTAAGGAAAACCGATCATATGGATTCGTGGCACTTTTAATGACTGTTTTGTGAGGGAAGTCACCAACTGCATCTGCATTGTCGATTGTTTTTTTAATTTTAGATTCTGAATTGTTTATATTGTACAAGGATATTCTAGGGATAACCATAAAATTATATGGTGGACGGTGGATAACAGGAGGAGACTGCTGAAGTCTCGTAAATATCTGCTTAAAAGTTTCACTTGTTCCATTTTCAATGTTTTCCGATGGTATTTGAAATCCAGTTTCAACTTTCTGTGTATGTATGATCGGTGGAGAAATCTTTATTTTTGTTAAAGATTCAGGTTTATTTTCACCAGCTAGCCTAGTCTGTCTCACTTTTATGTCATTTTTGTTGAAAAAAAATTCATTATTATCCAATATTTTAAACGGATAATCATATCTGGTCGCATCATTTTTCTCAATCATTTTTATCTTCTCAGTTCTTGTTTGTTTTCCTTCCCAATCCTTAAATTTACAAGTACAAAGGTCTGAGTTTAGATTTTGTGCTTGCTGTGTCCCCAGTCGTGTCTCAGCTTCAACTCTACATCCAGAAGCCTCACTACGCGCGTTGTCTTCATGTGTGTGTAATATAAAATTGTGTTCACGAAAGGGGATCGAACCGTAGGTACACCTATTCCAACACTCGCTTAAATTTTCTGATTGCATCGCTTTATCAGTTTCAATTATTTTCAAAGCATGACCAATGAGACTACTTTTTGCAAGTTTAATATTTTCTTCATCGAGTGGCAAGTTTTCACATGATTTTCGATCAGCAAGTATATGATCTCTTGCATTACTTACAGGAAGCATTTGGGTAATATCATCGTAAACAGCTCCAAAAAGCTTCCCAAGTAGGATTCGTTCTCGCAGAGAAATAAACTTTCCATAGTAGTTTTTATCAATTTTAGGACCAGTTTGATGAAGTTTTCTGACCGAAGATCGCTGTGATTCGCTTCTGAATAGGCAAGAAGTGCATACGCAACTTCGACTG
The DNA here is from genome assembly GCA_947086465.1 of Eupithecia exiguata. Taxonomy (NCBI): domain Eukaryota; kingdom Metazoa; phylum Arthropoda; class Insecta; order Lepidoptera; family Geometridae; genus Eupithecia; species Eupithecia exiguata. Next base: position 8,230,060 of record OX352231.1, read on the forward strand.
GATCTCGCCACGTCGTGTTTAGCTTTCATTGTGTTGTTCTTTGTTTCTTAACAAAGGGTTTTAATTGTACTTAATTTTCATCAAAAAAATATATCTTTTGTGTCGAACATTGGCATAAGTGTCTGACATAGTTACAGACAAAACCACCAACTTTATATTTATTAAACTCTCACATCACAATACTGCACCTGAAAAATATAACTTGACAATTATGGGATTTAATATCATATATCCCATAATAGTCCAGGCAACGGAAGGATATAAGGGGAAATGTTTGGAACAATTTGGAAATTTTTGACTTCGTAACTTTGTTTGGACTAGTTAGGAGGTGAACATTTGAAAAGTCCCCGTGCCCGTAGCCCTTGAGCCGGGGGAGGGGAGGGGTTTGAAGGTCCCGTTGGTCGGTTTTTCGCTTACATCTCGGAAACTATGCGTCCTAGCGACATGACTACTGTTGCAAAATGAAAGCTGATAAAATTTACTACCAGTTGTACTCAGTCAAGTTTTTTGATATCTTGTATAGTTTTCGAGATATCTGCTCTTGAAAGTCTGTAATTTTGAAAAAAAAAAACATTTTTTCATCACATTTTTTGTTCTTTTTGACCGAATAACTCTTCAACAACGCACCAAAAAAATAAATGCTGGCAAAAGAGTTGTAGCGCATTGAATTTCTTTTAACTTATAACCATAACTAGTGCAAACAAAGTTACGAAGTCAAAAATTGTGTTCCAAGCATTTCCCTCTATACCATTTTTTGAGCATTCTTTGCCTGGCCTATAAAGAACGGACAAGTCCTACGGGTTTCGTGTACTGATAATTTTGTGTACCACGGATTCCAAGGATAACGTACGTTCTACGAAAAGTGTCTCATGTCTTAACAGCCAACATGCTGTTAAGACATGAGACAATAGATTTAAACTTTTTATTAGTTGCGTAATTAAGTAACTAACAGCTTAGAAGTACCAACTTACTAGAAGAAACAATTTTCATAACGGTTTTTTTTATACGCAAGAAGCCAAATCCAACAAATCGTCAGCCCATTTGCAGAGGGCAGAGTTTTTACTCGCTTCTTGGGGTGACGACATTTAATACTAAGCTAAGTATTATAAAGTCGTTATTAATATTTCCTGTGAAGTATAACTATTTCCAAAACATCATGCAGTTAAGCCAAATTATCCTTTAGTACCCAATATCTGGTTGAATAAGGGCTATTTTGAATACTAATAAATAAAATTATTACAAGGACTTTAATTTAGAGAGTGACTGATACAATCAAAGAGAATAAAACCACTACGTTACAGATACAATTCGACAACTGACAAGCAAAGAGTCAGATTATACAATAACTCTGTATCCATAGAAGATGAAGAATATTTACTAGCAAACCCACTGACAGTTAATCACGCATTGCGTGCGGAGCGCAGATCAGTTTGTAAAGTTATGTACCAAAATGACGGAACACCGTACAGTAACCACACGTCAAGTACTAAGCTCGTGCAAACTGGTTTGCGCAAACCTCATACTTCTGGATTGAACTGTACGTACGGAGGGGGACGGGGGGGGGAACCCTCATTGCGCGAGTCCGACTCGCACTTGACGTTTTTATTTATAAATAAAATAAATAATACTGGACGACGAGTTTGCGCAGTCTAATCTTCAGCATGTCAACGACTGCACAAGTCGCACTTTTGGGTTTGCGCAAACTGGTTTATGAGTGCATGCTTGCAAGTAAGACGGAGCGTGTGGTAGGGATATTAGATTTTTCTAGCTCTATGAAGGCCTGGCATGGCTTGTACAACTCTTTTTTCATAGGCTTGTACCCTCGGAAGAAGAAAAAATAATCCCCTCTACACAGACGTTATACTAGAAATAGCAATGAAAAAAGAGATCCCCTAAGTAAGAAATAGTACTAGCAGCGTCCTAAAGCGTCTCTAGCGTGTACCATAGAACTAGAAACTTAAAAAGTTTGACTTCTTTCTTCCGAGGCTTGTACTATCCTCAACTCTATGGGAGCTCAGCTCTATGGAACCTCAAAAGACTGCTGCATGACTGCTGGCAGATGTTGGATGCGGCAAGCTGAAGACAGGGCGCTATGGCGCTCATTATGGGATGCCTATGTCCAGGAGTGGACTAATATAGGCTGATGATGATGATGATTTATCATTTCACAAGATTAAAAATAAAAGGGATAAACCAATTACATTAATTATTCACACTTTCGGGTCAAGGCTGGGCAGTGAATGCGTTAATTTTTAGAATATTTTTATATAACCAACATAAGTAATGGAATCTTATCAGCTAATAGCCACACAAAGTTTTTATTTACTTTCCCTCTGCCGCTGCCGACTGTACACATCAAAAAAGCGCGGTCGACGTGAAGGGAATTCGACTTTACGAGAGTCGACGTTGCGGGAATCGACTCTAAGGGAATCGGCATGGTGGGAACGATTCAGAGAAAGTATAGAACGTAGGCTGCTTGATCTAAGCCTTCGACGGACGGACGGACCATTATTTATATAGGTATTATTTTTAGACATTGCTGACCCACAGCTGGGCAACGGCCTCCCTTTTCTCCTTCCACTCCTCGCTTAGACAATCTTCGGTTAAATTGTCCAAGACTCCTCGCGATGGAAAACGTTATGACGGAATCACACACTCGTCGAGATGTCTCGTCCAAGACAATAAAACCATTTGGCTAGTATTTTCCGAGAAGGAGAGCCCGAGCGCCCCATTCACTCTCACACACGTGCTCAGCTTGTCTCGTGGTTGTGCAACGAGTGTGTGCTTCCGCCATTATGACAAGATAGATAGGTACCTACATCACACGGTACCTACTTTATTATCTAGCTCTATGGATGGACCATGGAGCTAGAATATATTATTTCATATTTTTATAATCTTTTTTGTTCTATAACTAAATAAATAATATAGAGCAGACCATAGAGTTAATATAGTACTAATAACTCTATGGAGCAGACATTTGTTCAGGGTGTTCTGGTCGTTTTCTATGTATAATAAAAAATATCTATCTATGTATTGTATTACATAATGTATATCAGTTATCTAGTACCCATAACACAAGCTCTGCTTAGCTTGGGGCTAGATAATTTTGTGTGAATTGTTCAGCATTATTTATTTATTTATTATAACGGCTACAGAGTTATCCGTCGAGTCTTCTCGTCATCCAAACCGCAATGCTTGAAAACGAAAGTTTTCAATCAGTGCGTACTACCCGTCATGACCTACGGATCTGAGACCCAGTAAACATATGTATACCGTGTCTGAGATGTCACGGTGACACTCACGGTAGGGCTGGTCCACCAGTTTTAAGTCGCCCAGCGAGCTATGGAGAGAACTATGCTCGGAGTTTCCCTGAAGGATAGAATCGATATGATCAAAGGATTAGCAAGCTGAAGTGGCAGTAGGCTGGCCACATCTCGAGAAGAACCGACAACTGCTGGGGTAAACGTGTTTTTGAGTAGAGACCGCGACTCGGCAAACGTACTGTAGGACGCCCTCCGACCAGGTGGGATGACGATTTGTGAAAGAGTGCTGGCAGATGCTGAATGCGGCAAGCTGAAGACAGGGCGCTATGGCGCTCATTAGGGGAGGCCTATGTCCAGCAGTGGACTACTATAGGCTGATGATGATGTCTTAAATATAGGTAAGTAAAATTTGTACGGAGAATGATTTGAAGTGAAGTTAAAAAATTATCCCCGAGGAATTAGCATCTATCCCAAAAAACTTAAAAAACATGACATACGGAATTAGAAGTAGCTTTTTTTTTTAAAATAAATCAAATTATGGTTACTCCGTTCCTATTTAGAGGCGGATTGGTTTTATTCTCTTTAGTTAGAAGGAATGTAATTATTAAATAACAAACAGACAAAAAAAATGTAGCTACAAAGTACCTACTTACCAAATCTCTTCCCTGCAAAGAGTAAAGGTTATTTTGTTACGGCGGAACATCGAGCACATATCCTGGATATGTGCTCGATGCGGCGGAATCACACGCTTTATTGTCTTTGTACGAGACGTCTCGTCGAGTCGTCGTCTCGACGAGTTTGTGACTCCAATAAGAGAGTTCAACATTGCATTTGAAATAAAACCGGCCAAGTGCGAGTCGGACTCGCGCATAAAGGGTTCCGTACCATTCCATCTTTATCAATCACGTATGTTGTATGGGAGCCCCCCTTAAATATTTGTTTTGTTTTCAGTCTGGTGACAGACGGAAAGCGTAGCTCATTTAAGTAGCTTTCATACGTGAAATGGCTGCTGATTATTTTTCTCGTGTAACGGGTTCGATTACCGGTTCAACCATGTAATTATTTAAATATCTATGAATGCAGTTTCAATTGTTTTTTAAATTCAAATAATGTCTTCTTTCAGTAAAATGTTCCATCTACAATATTCAAGGTTTTTCTTTGAATTTTCCCTCCATGTGGCATATCCGTGGGACGCCCTGTAGACGCCCTGTAGTAGATTCACTTTTAATTTCGCTCTAAAACGCTACACTACTAGTGGCGTCTGTCTATGACATCACCGATGCACAAACAACATCTGATGATACAGAATGACCACAATATTGTCAAGAGAATAAAGTCAGACCTTTAGGTACCAAAGTTATTTTGAAAAATTATATATTATGTAAAAAAACATCCAGATATTATATGCGCCATAGTCCGTACAGAACGACACGTTTCATACGGACGAGAGCATCGAGAACCGGCCATATTCACGGCGAATCGGTTCTTTCGATTCCAGTTTCAACATAATACAGGGTAGGTACTCGGTTTTTTTCGGTCTTTTAGTTAATTTATCAAAATGTTGTAACTAAAGTTCTGTTACTTCAAGTTTTTGTTTACTATTACTAATATACTCCCTGATTGAAGGAGTTGTGGAACCAATAGACCTTCACCAAAAGGGGGAAATGTTACTTCACCATCACCCCTTCTGCGAGGGTAAGTAAATAATTTGTAAATAACGTATAGAAAGTAAACAGTTTATTAAAGAAAACAACAACAATGTGGCTTAAATCGATACGTTGCCTAATTTTCTCTAAGTACATCTTAAATTCGACTTCAACGTAGGTACAACACAGCATGCGCTGCGGCGTTAGGGCGCGTGCCCCTACGGGTAACACTGCAGAGGATGGGCAGTGATAGCATTAATGGCAACATTCGTAGAACGGAAGCTAAGTACTTGTTTCTTTTAACTAAAACTTTTTTTGTGTCCTTTAATTTCTGTTTTGTGTAAGTGTCGTGATGACATCTTATTTTCGTCTAGACCAAACAATTAAATCTTTTCTTATATTTAGTAATTTTCGCTTCAATTATAAGTGATTGATTTAATTTATTTAGGAGGTAGGTATTTAGATAAATACGGAGTTTCTAGCTTATTTTTGGAAATTCTCGAAACAAATTACTTTATCATTGTTCGCCACTGTTGAATACGATAAGACAGAAATATTTTAATATTAAACTTTGCATCTAAATAATTGTAACTGCTTTTACCGTTTATGACCAAGCTACTTAAATAGCGTTAGGTACGTTGCAAGTTAGGTACGTTTTAAAATTTTGGTTTATTGCATTTGCATTTCGAAAAAAATAATCCCTTAAGACTTCTTTTTGATTTATTTTGACAACATTTGCAAATTTGACTACAATCTGGTGATAAGCGGATGGTGCATTTTTTATTTTTTGTTTCATCGGGATTTATCGAGTAATTCGCGTGTGCAAGAGAATGTACTTTTTTCGAAAGGGAGTTTTTAACTCTTGAATAAAAGTCGCTAAGCCGCCTTAGAAGTGTTTCTTCAGGAAAAGTTTTACTATTAACACTATCATGTTGTTGTATTTGATTTTTTGTACTAACGTATTTAGATACCTTATGAAGATTGCTATAATATGGTTTTGATGTTTTTTGAACTTGGATAATCTGTGTGAATATATCGTTTTCACCTCTACTTTCTAATAGCAATTTAAATATCGATTTTGATTTTGTTTTGGCTAATTTTTTAGCGTGTTTACGTTTAGGTTTGACATAAGGAGGACGTTTTGCAATAAAATATTTATCTGAATATGATTTATCTGTCTTAAATTTTCTTGATCTGTGTTGTCTAATAATTTTGCGAGGATGGTTTGGTCCCAAAATGTTGTCTTGACCTGTATCTCTACTTGCTAATCTTGAAAACGATTTTTGTGCATATTGAACAAAAGTTGTACGGTCTAAAATTGTATTCTTAGGTTTATGCAAATATTTTTTTACTCTTACTTTAGAGGCAAACGCAGTTATTTCGGAATGCTTCTTGGTTATTCTCTTGGTAAGTTTAAAGTTTACATTTTCAAACAACTCATCAGGATCACAAATAGTGTCATTTGTTTTCCAATCCCCTAATTTCGACAAGGGATAGAATATGTTATTTTGTGTGTTATGTACCTTGAAATGACAAGTAAGAGTATTATTATTTTTTGATAATAAAGTATTGTTTATATTGGAAAATAATTCTTGGCGTTTATTTTTTGGAGAAATAGAAAAAATAGATACTCGTTTAATGTTTCCCATGGTTTCACCTTCCGGACTGTAAGATAACTCATCATGAGATATTTTTTCTTCCAATACTTCCTTTTGGAGTGATATTGTACAATAACACCGTTTCAAAACATAGTTACGGTCTCCTTGCAATAATTGACTGCGTAGTGGATGTTCATGGTCAATGCCTGTTGGTATTGTCTGTTTTTTTCTTTCTTCATAAACATAAGTAGGATAAGTTAGATGAACCTTACCAAATGCACTCAAAGGTTTACATTCGTTGATGACATTAAATTTGTTATCATGTCTGGGCTTTTTTACAAAGTGAAGGCATTCAAGTTTTGACTGATTATTATAAATATTATTATTTTCTCTGATTTCTAAAAGCAATTTTTTATGGTTTAATTTTGTTTTAGATTTTTTCTTTTCAATTTTTTTTGTGTTTTTTAGTTTGGCTTTGAAATGAGAAGGAACTTTTCTGGTTAAATCTACATTTACAAAATTTGCTGAATTTAAATTATTTAATGAATTTGTCTTAAATGTTCTTGGTCTATATGGTAGAAGAATTTTACAAGGTTGGTTTAACCCTGTGTGCGGACTTTTTTCCCGGGATGTGAATCTAGAAAATGAATTTAGTGAATTTAGAAAATTTTTGTTGTCTTCGAATTTCATTTTAAGTTTATGCCATTGATCTTCTAATCTAACATTAGATGCAAACGCAGTAATATCTGAAAGTTTTCTTGTTATCCCCTTGGCGAGTTGAAGGTTAACTTTTTGAAACCAATCAAGATCACAATAAGGATGAAGACCATATGTTTTCATACACGCAAATGACGAGGGATGGAGCATATTCCCTGGGTTTGGAACTTTAAAATTATTTTTAACAATATTTTTATTATTCTTTATTTTCTGACTGTTTTGTTTCGTGCAATTAGGTCGTTTGATATTTCCGATGGAAACACTTGAACACAATTTATTGTGAGGTCGTTTTTCTTTCATTCGTTTCTCTTGAATTGGTAATGTACAAAAACATCGACTAGGCGCAACGTTACTGTCTACTTCTGATGCTTGATTTCGAAATGAATTTTTTCTGTCTACACCTACTGCTTTTGTCATTTGTTTCGACTTCTTACAAATAATAGGAATATCACATAAACCACTTGCATTTGGTTTACAAGCGAGAGGTTTACGATTCGGTAAGGTGAGTGTTGATTTTGTATTATGACCTATTTCTCTCATTTTAATAGCATTAGTTCGATATTTGCCTTTTGTTTGCATACATTGATTTGAATATGGTGTACATAGTTTTTTTTTTTTTCGTGAGAATATATCGCCAATTCTTTTTGTTATTTTCTTATAAAACGAATTACGTTTTGAATTTTGTGCTGCTATTGTGGCATGACATTTTGTAGAACAAGAATATCTTTTCAGAAATTTGCAAGGTACTGTACCCAGAGAATTGTGATGACGAAGTTGCCTTGAATGTTGTATACCACTGTCTTTGTAATCTCTACCCACCCCCATAGATCTAGTTTCTGAAGGTACTGAAGGCATAACATTACCCTCACCGCCGCCGGCCCCATGTTTCTCGAAAGATCTAATTTTCCTACGAGCGCGTGTTCTTATTGGTGGTGGTATTGAACGTTTTGCATTGTTTTCTTGGTTGGAACCGGTATTAAACTCTAATCTTATACTAAAATTGGAACCGATTTGGGTAACCGTTTTGTGTAATCTTTCTGGCGATGTTTCATTCTTAGTTGAAATCGGTAATTTTGCTTTTGGCGGTCTTTTACGATCTTCTGACCTTGACCTAATCTTTTTCTTACACTGAGCTGTTCTGCATTTCTTCGGTACCTTTTTTTCTGCTAATACTGCTTTTGGCGGTCTTTTACAATCTTCAGTTGTAATTGACCTCATCTTTTTCTTACACTGCGCTGTTCTGCATTTCGTTGGTACAGTTTCTTCTCTTGTTAATACTGCTTTCGGTGGTTTTTCACACACTTTTGTTATAACAGATCTTGTCATTTGTTTCGGTTTAATGTTTAATCCTATGCTTCTAGTTCCCATGCTCCTCATTTTTATTATTTCCAAACATTTGTATGGATCACATTCTCCTGGTATACAAATTCCAGGTTCACATTCGTAAGGTTCGAGCTCCGAAAATTGATATCGTTTATTTTTACTTTTTTCTTTGCCTTCCATATTATTGTAATTTGATTCATAACCAGGTCTGGCATTTTGATCAGTATTTTTCAGAACTTTAGGTTGCTGTACTAACTTTTTTGGTCCGACAGCTTTATCCGCATATATCTTTGCCGTTGCAAGTTGTTTTAATGTGGAACATTTGCTTGCGATAGTGTTGATAGATGCAGCATGCATTTTTACATCATAATTAGATTCCGTATGGCAAAGTTGACTGTCATTACCAATACCAACACTTGCGTATTGTGGAAGTTGACTGTCATTACCAATACCAACACTTGCGTATTGTGGAAGTGTATTCGTGGATGCACTAATGTAACGATGTTTTTTTATTTCATCATCTGTCCCATCTTTTTTTTTTTGGATTAGTTGTTTTTGTGCATTTCTTTCATAAGTGCTAGGTTGTTTAGAAAACTCTAAATTAAAACTTAACGTGGAACCTAAACGAATTCCTTGTTTGTTGCCCCTAGCTTTCTTCGGAGGAAAACGTCTGACCCTAAAGAATCGTCTATCTTTAGATAATATAGAAGCTTTTTTGGACAAGTTTCGTCTTGCATTGACATTCCTATCACGTAGTACAGAAGCGGGTGTGTCAGTTGAAGATTGACTTCTATAGTCTGTAGAACTAGACGAGGATGTCCTTCCGAAATATTTCTTTCTCATAAAACGTTTTTTACTATCAATATTATCGGATTTTCTTTTGTTAGGAAAACAAGTTTTGGGCTCGCATTTATATGGTTTAAGCTTACATGTTTTGTTTTTATGTTTGGCTTTTTGCACTTCACTCTCACATTGTATCCGAAATGCGTAAAAACTGCTTTTGAAATATCTTCCAACACAAGTTTGTTGATAGTTTTCAATTACATTGTGTTTAATAGAATTGCTGAAATCATAGTAATTAGTAGTAGCACCGATTATTGGAGCAAAGCTACTTGCACTCCTTTGAAAATTATCAGGCCATTCAGATATAAAATTTTGCATCCGACTTAAGTCTTCACTGTTTTGCTTTGTAAAATCATGTACCAGAAATGGCATTAAAGTATGTTTACGGTTCATACAATCAGAGTATTTTATACTTAAACCGATACTCGAGCTAAAAATAAAATGTTTCCTCTTAAGTTTGGATTGACCATTGACTTCCTTGAACATCATGGGGAGGTTTGGTGTTGATATATTCCTTGAAATATCTGATAGAAATTGACTTGTATGCTGATGAAATGAGTTTATTTTTATTCCCTTTGGAGTCCTGCCTTTTCTCGGATACTTTTCTTTAACTGTAGCATCAACTTTAGTCAGATTAACTTTTTTGGTTATGCCCATTTTATGCAGTGAACAAACACAATTTTGTGTATTGTAAGATTGAATTAACAAATTTTCCTCAATGTTACTGAAGGTTCCCAAAGATTTTCTTGATTGCCCTTGAACATTGTGGATTTTTTTAGCTGTTTGTAACCAAGCTTGGTGAGGCTTCGCATAATGATACATTACTGGATTATAAGCAAAATGTGCGTTTTGTTTGAGATATTCAATATCGAAACGACAACATGTGCTAACCCGCACCGCTTGTTTTGGTTTCTGAGTGAGTTTTTTTTCAAGGAGGCGTCTGAAACTACTTTGCATTTTAACGGTTTTTTGTTTTGTTGTAATCTTTTTTGTTTGAGATTGACGAGTCTGTAGATTCTTAGAGCGAGTCATTCGGAGTTTATTTTGTTCTCTTTTATTTATTACTTTTATCCCGGGAACGTAGTTTCCCAGTTCGCAATTATATGGATAAAAGGTATATTTCGTTTTGACTTGTATTTTTTTATGACACTTTAAATTGCGATCTTTTTTATCTCCTAGATGAAATTGTTTAAGCCGTTGCTCGTGGGAAACATATTCAACCGGAATTAACCTAACTCCCGGTTCGCCCTTTTTACTTTTTTTATTGGATATATTTGGAGACTTTCTATGACATTCACATTCGTCGAAACCACGTGAGCAAGTTTTATATTGGAATATGGTTTTGCTTTTATCTTGGAACGTTTCATGATATTCATTTTTATCGTGTCTACATGGACGCGCTTTAAATCGGCCTTTGCCTTTTTTACTGGATATATTTTGAGGCATCCCAAGACATTCAGATTTATTGATCCCACATGCTTGCGTTTTACGTTCGAAGTCAAGAGAATGTAATGTATATTTATTAAACGTCTTGACTTTTGCCTGCGCGTATTGATTCATTACACCTGTCATTACACAATTTTTCCTGTTTTCTCCTTCTTTTATTAGTTTGTGTAGATTACACTCATCAGGAACACAAACTCGAGGTTCGCACTCATATGAAATTAAAGGATTGGATTTATCTCGGACTTCATTTTTTTTATTGTGTTTTTTATTTATTAGATCTAAGCAATCGTGTGGATTACATTCATCAGGAACACCGACTCCAGATTGGCATTCATATGGGAGTAAAATGGATTTATCTCGGACTTTATTTTTTTCATAGTATGAACATTCTATATTTTTATTTCTGCATTCATTTATTTTCACAGCTTTATTAATGGCTTTGGGTTTACGTTTGTTTGCTACTGCTTTATTTAAACTTAAAACAGTCTCTTTCGATTTAGATATTATGTTTAGCTTAATTATGCTGCAGCACCTTCTCAAATTATGTTTGTTTGAAGAATATAAAGATGTATCATGAGAACTTATTTGTGACGGCGTTTTAACACAGAACCCAGTCCGGTTATTCAAAACTTTTTCCGTAGTTATATTTTTCTCATTCATAGGAGTTGTCTCGGTAGCTTTAAACAAGTTAGAATTCGTACGGAACATTTTTTTCACATTTGTTTGTTCCGTTTTATTTGCAACTTTACGTCGCCGTTTCGCAACATTTCGACAAGACGTGTTATTTTTACACGGTTGTATCCGTAAACTATAAGATTTAGATGGTAATCTCGGCGTTGCAGATTCATTTTGCATTTTAAATGTGTTACTAGCCGCTTTAAGGTCTATATTACTATCGTGAAGATTTACTTTATGGGAACAACGTCTTAAAGCAAATCCGTCACATGAACTCGAGTAATTTTTTAAGGTTTGTTCGGATGAGACATCTAACGGATTTAATTCTATTACCGTTTGGATGTCCGTGTCACTCGCTGCATCAATTTGAACATCTTTTTCTTTCGAGTCAACTTTAATGTTAAAATCTTCATCTATTTTTTGTACTTTTGATTTATTTCTCGTAGGTTTTCTAGGCACAACTACTAATTTAAACGATGGCCTATTGACTACGTTTAGATTGGCAACAGATTTGGTTATAACTATGCCATGCTTCTCTCCAACCTTAGCAGATGACCTATAACAGCCCGCACGAAGTTTGTGTGCTGAATTTATTGATGGAGTTATAGTTTCGCCCATGCCAGCTTGCCTGGCTTTTGTATCTGGTTTAATGAAAAAATTTGTTTGATTTTCATCAAAAGTTTTAAACGGATGATCAAACGCTACTGGCCAATGTTTTTTGTCGTGCGACTTTTTCATATGAGTTGTTGAGTTATAATCAGACAGGCAAGTACAAACATCTGACAGGACGTGTTTTGGTTTGCGTTTTTTCTTGCGTGCATTGGTTCTAGTACCAGGGACTACACTGCTAGAGCTCTTGCAAACTCTATGTCTGTGTTCCCTGCGATCATCCTCATGAAGGGGGATTGTGGAACCGTAACTGCAGCAATCTTCATATCGTTTGCATATCTTTGTTGACTCCAATTTGACATTGTCATTGATTTTCAAAGCATCAATACGTAGACAACTACTGACATCAAGTTCTATTTTACTCGATAGCGGATTCTCTTCGGGTTTTGAGTGTGCAACGATATTGTTCTTTTCATTGCCCTCGGCTAGCATGAGAACGAAATCATTGTATGCGCGCGATTTCCCAAGTTTGTGTTTATGAAAAAAATTACGTTCTCTTAACGGCATAAACGCTTCCAAGAATCGTTTGTCCATACTTGAACCATGCAACATGGTTTTTCTGACTGATCGCGATGATCGCTGTGAATCGTTTTTGAACAGGCATGAAGTGCATGAGCATCTTCGACTAACCCTCGTCACTTCGTTTTTGATCTTCATTGTATTGTCCCTCAAGAAAGGGTCTTAGTCTATCTTCATCGAAAATTTAAAATAAATTATATTTCTTTAAAACAGTTTCGTAAAAAAACAGAAAAACGATACAAAACATCCACATGACAATGCACCTGAAAAAGGATTGAAGGTTAGACTTACCTACTACATTAAGATTACTGCCAAGAAGAATGATCATTTAATACATCAGGTAAATTACCTACAAAAGTTACCTAGTTAGGCGGACCAAATAGGCAGACAAACGTCATAAAAAACGCTAATGCCTCGCCGCCGGGGGTTCCTGAAAATACTCCATGTATGTTCCCCGTTTTTTTGTTGTTTTCGAGTTATGATTTTTTAAAGTTTTGTTTTAGAATTTTGGTGCGGAACGGTTAAAACTGTTTATATTTTTTTTGTGTGGAGTTTTAGGGGTTTTTTGATGCAATATGACCCCTATGAAATAGTACTTTCTTGCATAGAATTATCAGCTTTCTAACAGTAACGCAAATTACAAAATTTTTGATCGAAAGTGAAGAATTTACGTTTTTTATGACGTCACTGTTTGGTTCACCCTGTATAAGGGTCGGCATAAGGCCTTGTTTACGGAGACGCGGGGCGTCGCGCGTTGCGTTGGGCGGTCTGCACTGAATTCAAACATATTATGGCCAGTTGTCGAGTGCGAGAGGAGAGACGCCACGAACACGCGACCCGCGACGAAGCCCCGTGTCTCCGTTAATGAGGTCTAAGAGCATTTATTATGTAGGAAGGAACATAACGAAGTGTCATTCATCAGCTTGGCTTAAATTGACAATAGTTTAGTTTTTTTGTTAACCTCATTGTGTTTACTTGCCGTGTCGTGCCGGCTTATAATAGCATTACACCAACTCTTCCCGCGGGTGTCGTAAAGGGCGACTAAGGGACACACACCGGGGAGCGGGCAGCAATACCCCCTGCAGAACCACCCCTTCATCGAACCATCGATCTGCGATCCCTAACCCGCATGCCCAGCATGGGGATTATGGTCATTAACCTCCAATGAATTCAGCCAAAATGAGATGGCCCCCCGTTCCCGGCCGCCTCGCTATTCCTGGCCATGTTAGCGGCCATGGTAACGGCGGGGCAGGGGGTGCAAGGAATCCCCGGGCTACATTAGGCTACCATTCATTACATAATCTGACCCTTGCTACATTCAACAGACGAACTCTGAGGCTTGACCACCATCAAGCGCAGTTGAAAGTGGAGTTAGAGAACATTAAATGGCATGTTCTGGGTTTATATGAACATAAGAGGATTTCTATGGCCAATTGTACGCTGCACATGCTCCCCATTCCCGATGTGACGACCATTATTCCAGAGCTATGCTGACACGCCACTATACCGACAAACTGCCAGACATCAGTCAAGACGAGATCGTGTTAGCTATGAGGCAGCCTAAAAATGGAAAAGCCGCTGGTGAGGACGGCATAACTTCAGAGCTTCTGAAAGCATGAGGAGCCCCTGTTATACAGGAGCTACAGAACCTGTTCAACACCGTCCTTCACAGTGGGAGAACTCCAAAGGAGTGGAGCGGGAGTTTGGTGGTGCTCATTTTTAAGAAGGGAGATAAAACCCTTCTTAAATACTGCAGACCCATCACACTCTTGAGCCACGTCTATAAGCTTTTCTCACAAGTGGTCACGAATCGTCTCGCCATGAGAATCGACGAGGTCCAGCCAACGGAACAGGCCGGGCATCGCGGAGGCTATGGCATCATAGACCACATTCACACAGTGAGGCAGGTTATACAGAAGTCCGAAGAGTATTATTATTTTGCTTTTGGTGGCTTTTATGTCACTGCGGCCATGACAAGCCTACTGTGATCGCCACTTTATACGTTCACCCCTGAAGCTGCGGCGTTCATAATTCGCCACTGTCCCTTGCAGCTGCTAAGAACTGTAGGATTTTCTTCGGGGTAGTGTCCTTTAGCTCGTCTGGGCTGCGCAGGTGGATGCTACATTTTTGCATCAGTGCTCCGCACTCTCCTAGCAGATGGAAAGGCGTTTCCTCCGCCTCCTCGCAGAATCTGCAGGATTGTGTGTAGCTTAGCCCTAGTTTGAAAATGTGCTTGTGAAGGCGACAGTGTCCAGTTAGGGCTTTTGTCATGATGCGAAGGTTGCTTAGCGCTAGGATTCGGTTGGTGTACCGTTTGTCAAAGACTATCTGTAATTTTGAGTGATTCATGCCTGAGGAATTTTTCCAGAGCTTGTAAGATTCCTCGAAGCAGAAATCCAAAAGGGTTCTGTGAGCCAGGCTTTTAGGTATGCCGCAGAACGGCTCAAGGCCCAGCTGAGCCCTTTGGCTCCGGAGCGCGCGAGTTCGTCGGCATACTCATTGCCGTTGATTCCCGCGTGTCCCGGTACCCATCTTAGGACAGGCTAAAGGTTTCTTCGTCAGTTCTTTACTTTAGTCTACATACCGAAGCGACAGAAATAAAAAATATCACTTTATTTCCGTGTCACTGTTTTAGCTTAAGAATTTGAACTTTTCTTAGTGCAGATTTTTGTATTTATGGAAATAAAGAATTTTTCATTTGATTTGATTTGCGGTAAACGTAGTGTAAGACGCCCTTCGGCCAGGTGGGATGACGAGCTGCGAAAGACTCAGGCAGATGCTGGATGCGTCAAGCTGAAGACAGGCCGCTATGGCGCTCATTAGGGGAGGCCTGTGTCCAGAGGTGGACTAACTTAGGTTGATGATACCAGTATCATTATGTTTTCAGCTATAATATGTCTTTGGTTTTGTAACTCCTGTGCTTACAAAAAATATATAGGATTCGTGAACGTAAAGTAATAGAACGTAAATCTTCGACCAAACCTGCGCGTCAAACACGATGGACTCGAAGCGGGAGCGTCGACACCGCGAAAGTTCCCGCAACGCGGTCGCGTAGGTGTGCGATACTAGATACATTGAGGCATCACTTATTCTTCTATCTATGCCATTGCAGCCTACGCCGCGCGGCTGACGCTGCAATAGCGACGCAATGGAGCTTTGCACACCTACGCGACCGAGACGATCTTTCCATTAAAATTTAATTTAATCATCTCTGCTGACGCTCGCACTTCGCGTCCCGCGTGTTTGACGCGCAGTTTGGACCGAAGCTTAAAATAAAGGAGTAGTATTAAAGGATAACTTACAAGGACACAAATGATCATACCGCCTCTCACGGCATAACCATTAAGTCTTCAGTCCAGTCAGACATGTCAATACTCTGAACTAGAACTGACAACATTGTACACAAATCTTCATTAGACGGATTCAAGAAATTCTTTCTTCCTTTTATATCCCTGAAAAGGAAGGTGCCTTGCTTGCAGGGTTTAATGCAGAATATACTGATTCCCAATTATTAGCACATACTGAAATTTTACTCTCATTCAAATCACGTAATGTTTTCATCCAAATAATGTTTAAATCTGTGTATTTATCATGAAAAAAAAAAAAAAAGACTTCAGTTTACCAGCCTGTCCTCGTCACAGAGAATGAAACCCACAGATGTACTAGGGATGCTAACGCATATGAAACCACAACGCAAAGAGTAGGTATACAATAACTACGTAACGCATATGAAACCACTACGCAGAGTAGGTAGGTATACAATAACTACGTAAGACCACTACGTTAGTCCTCGCAAGCAGGAATAGAAAAAAATTATATTACCTATGGTTAACGTAGTGAAAATTCTATAAAGTCTATGTATTATGGGTATTTCATCTTCAACTTCTTATTTCATGATTCGCTGTGCTTTGCTGCCACAACACTTCCAGTGTCCATGTCAAAAGAATCATAAACTTTAAAGAGAATAGGTACCTACATACCTACCTAAATGAAATTTTCTTTTAAAAAAATGGTCGTCCTTGACGAACGACGAAAATTAAAATTTTTAGATTGTTCTGCA
The DNA here is from genome assembly GCA_947086465.1 of Eupithecia exiguata. Taxonomy (NCBI): domain Eukaryota; kingdom Metazoa; phylum Arthropoda; class Insecta; order Lepidoptera; family Geometridae; genus Eupithecia; species Eupithecia exiguata. The sequence continues at coordinate 8,246,822 of OX352231.1, forward strand.
AAAAAATGCTTTCTGTAGGCTAAAGTTATCTTTGGCGTCAGTTCCCAGAACCTCTTGGGGGACCTCTTTTTTCATCGGTTCCCACTATTCATTCAGACTTCAGGTGAGTCACTTTGAAGAAAAATAGAATGCTGTTTTCTTGTGAAAAAATTTCCATGACCAAAAAAGTGCTTTCAGTTCCATTTTCAAAAATAAATTCAAATTAAATATACCTACCTATAGGTACATACCTACTTATATAGGTAGGAATTTATTTTGTTCTTTGTTAAGGCGAATTGTAGGGGTAAAAGACGAAAACGACGTCTTTTTGGACAATGTTTCTGACGAAAATATAGATCGTGAACGTTTGAAATTTATATATCCGGTAACACATATCTTAAAGTATCTAGTGCCGGTTCCAAATGCTTGCCGGTAGTTATAGTTAGCACTCAGAACAAGGTTGAAGTAACAATATCTTCAGGTAATTGAGCACACTTTTTGACGGTGTGTCTTATTCGTTTACTACCAAACTCAGTATAGTTATTTCTATAGCTCGTACGCTTCTATTCCCGGTCCATTTGTTTTCAAATGAAGTCAAAATAAGGAGTTTTAACGTAAAAACTATTTGCGCCTATTAAAACATCACTCTCCCACAAACGTTTGCTCGCAAAATATGATCAGGCAATGTTGTAGTACCAAAAACTGACCGAGCGAGGGCGCGGGCTCGCGGGCGACACGGGGCGCGCGGCGCGCGAGAAAACGCGACGTTGCAAGCTCTCGTACATGCCGCCGGCTCGCACTATGAGCGACGTTGCCAGATCTTGCTTTAGTACCTATGTTATGTGTATTGTATGATCGCGCGCGAGTCTCACTCAAGCAGTTTCAAAAATAAAAGTATAGGTACATAATTTCTAAAATGCAGTGTTATTTTTTGTATCGAATATTTCTTCTGGAGTTGTGTTTTAGTCTTATATTTATATTATGGCAAATAAACGTGGACAGAAACGTCGAGTTCCATCGAAGTGGTTGCGAAAATGTAGATCACGTCATGCAAATGCTTTAAAAGCACAAGTTCGGCAAATGGGTGATGCTGTTGAGTAAGTAACCTATCTTGTACTATGCTATACCTGTAATAAATAATTGTTTAGTCTTCCTAGTCAAGTTCTCAGGCATAATCTAATATCGATGGATCGATGCATGGAGTAGAGTAGTGCCGTTACAGAGACTTACCTATCTAAATTCCTTGTATTCCTTTACTACTTAGGTTGGTACCTAGCCAATACTGTGAAGTACCTAACTCTTGATTTTTACTCATTCAAATAACGATTTTCGCATCCCAATTAACCCTCAATTTTAGGGGTCCGTACCCAAAGGTTGCTGTCCGTCTATCCGTCTGTCACCAGGCTGTATCTCATGCATGAACCGTGATAGTTAGACAATTGAAATTTTCACAGACTCTGTCTTTCAGTATTTCTGTTGCCGCTATAAAAACAAATACTAAGAAACAGAATAAAATATATATTTAAGGGGGCTCCCATACAAAAAACGTAATTTTTTTGCTCGTTGTTATAGATAACAGTACGGAACCCTTCGTGCGCGAGTCTGACTCGCACTTGGTCGGTTTTATTTATGATGCCATCGGTTAGAACATATCGAGAGGAGAAACTTTAGTAATGGTCACAAATGAATTACATTAATTTTTTCTTACTACGTACCTAAATATTTAGTTCGTTACTTGGATATTATATTATATTTGTATTATAGGGATTTTACTAAAGATCTAGCTAGTACCTATTAGCTACCAGCATCGTGTCTCAATACTAACTTTTTACTCGCACAACTTTTACATACCTACCTACCTAATAAATGTAACTTAGGTACTTATCTACCTATATAATTTTGTATTTCAGGCAACCACAAATATCTGAATCTGCAATAGAGATTAACAAGGATTCTATTGCACATAGCAGTCGTAATGTGGACACGGAAACATGGAACGTGACAATTGATGATAGTGAATTGTCATTCAATACATCAATAGAGTCCAAGCTGTAAGAAATTTACCAAATTCTATTATGTTGCCTACCCACTGCAATATTCGCACATATACGGTTTTGCCAATCCTATCGGGTATTACGGGTGTTCTATTTAATTATTTGTATTTTGCTCGTGGGTCAATATTACTGTTAATTATTCTTCTTTCAGCTGAAAGAACCTAAAAGAAGAAAAACGGCTTCAGCAACTTCTTTTTCCCCAGACCAGCCATCTACCAGCTCACCTCTTGTAGGTAACTTGAAGTTCTGTAGAACTGTATTTTTAACGCTAAGCTCTTCTAATCGTACCTATCCCATCGGGGGATACCATGTCATGTATTTTTCTTATTATTACATTGTTTACCTACCATATTCTATGAAATATTAATTTCCTACTTACTGTTTTTTTCACGCAAAGCACTACTAAGAAAAAATATTCTCTAAGGGAGAATATTTTTTCTTGCAGGCCAATAAATATATTTATTTCTTTATTTTTCAGAAAAAGAAGATAAAGGGTTCCGGTAAATTACTTCTTTCCGGATCAACTTACCACGTCATAAGTACCAACCTCTTACCTAGCGCTGAAAACAAAGATGAATAAAAATAAAAACGCCAAGTGCGACTCGGACTCGCGCAACGAGGGTTCCGTAACTAAACATTATATTAATTATAATCTATAAATAAATAAATTCAAACAAATTGTCAAAACCTTGCGACTCGGCAAACGTAGTGTAGGACGCCCTCTGACCAGGTGGGATGACGATTTGCGAAAGACTGCTGGCAGATGCTGGATGCGGCAAGCTGAAGACAGGGCGATATAGGACTGATATAGGCTAATGATGATGATGATGATGATGTCAGAACCTTTCTGTGCAAAAAGGCTTACTACAAAATATCAGATTATTTAGAAGATAAAAAAGCTTGGGATGGGTTTTGCTCCAACTCGAAAAATAACAACTAACAGGCTAAAGGTTTCTTAGTCGCTTCTTTACTTTTTGTCTACATACCGAAGCGACAGAAATCAAAAGTACCACTTTATTTCCGTGTCAGTGTTTTATTTTAAGAATTTGACATTTTCTAAGTGTACATTTTTGTATTTATGGAAATAAAGAATTATTGATTTTGGTTTTGATTCTTTTGTTGGTGGTTATAATTATGATAAATAAATAAATGATGTGAATTTTAACACGTTTCTGAGAAAAGAGGGTTGACAGACGGTCAACAAAGTGATTCTATACGGGTTCCTTTTTTTCTTATGAGTTACGGAACCCTAAAAATGACAAGATAGTGAATTTATATTTTCATGCAGAGTGTATTCATCAATATTAATAAAAACTTAACTAGTATATGCTGATGATGATGATGATAAATAAAAACTTCAACAAAAATTAGTTTAATAATATTCGTTTTACTAAAATACTATTAGACCTATGCAGTTTACAGAGTTTAGATATTTTGTTTAGTAATGTTTTAATCCTAAGCCTAACCATTCTCTACACATATAATATTTTGATACAATTACTCCTTTGAACTGTTTCTCTCAAGGATCTCTCTGTTCGCCATTACTCTGTGATACGTATACTACACTTGTGCGCGCCATCTAACGGCAGTGGAGCGTATTATTTGGATAGGGTATATCGACTAAGGTTCCAGGACCGCGCGCGCTCGGTTTTTTGAATCGAAAACATGCACTCCTTGCTGCATAGATGGCGCGGGGGTGTCCCCGCTCGGCTGCCAAATGCCCAAGGTCATTTGCCTTACTATTCACCTTAATGGAACACCAAAAAGTCGAGTCTTTATGTAAGAGGACGAATGTATTGTACTGGCTGATGATTTCAAACAAAAAGAAAAAAGAAAAATTACTTTTTAATTTATAACAATTACAAAAAAAATAGGTACCTATTAAAACCCTAGACCGTATAAACCAACTTTAGCTAAGCTACGCTATATTGACACACTTTTTGAGCAAAAGAAGTGAAAAATACTACCTATTCTAGAACCGAGTTGGTTTGTGGCAAAATTACTACCCGAGGTACTATCTACCTATTTGCTCAGACTAAGTAAGAAATCAACTTAGTCTGAGCCTATTTGTTTACAAATAGGTACGCCACACCGGCACTAAACCTGCTTGACTTAGATCACATATTTCAGAATACTTAACTCTGAAATTAGTGAAATAGCTAAGTAAATAAACTAGACTAATTAGGTATAAATAAGCATAAAATTAGTTTAAGACATCGTACGTCTGATAGGGGTTAATGACATGACGAGACAGGTTACCTACACGTAGGTAGGCACGTTAAATAGGTACACTGAAGAAGTCAACCAACGACAAACTTACCTCGAAAGTTCGTAGAAATGATTCCTTCACTGAAAGTTCACAAAACCACACTCAACACTAAAAGAAACACTGCACAACTAATCAGTAGGTAGGTATTATTTCTAACACTTTGCAAGAGAAGCAAGCGAGACTAAGTTATTCCGCGAGTTTAATAGCTACACTTCGCACAAACGCGACCAGACCAACGCGTACGAGGGGCAAAAGCACACTGGCTTGGCTTGCTTGGGCTTGATTGAGTTGAGTAGAGTCACCACGTAGAGTGGCTTGGCTTACGGGAGGGCGGTTTTGGTTGCCTTGGCTGCTCGAGTCCGCACGTACAGCACACACACAAATACAAGCAAACAACCGACACAGCTCTTTTCGAGTCGTTTGCGTCGTTTGGAGTCGTGGGTCCGTAGATGGTGCCTTGTTCCTCTAAGCGTGGGTCGCCGCTACACTTAATGTGTACTGGGACATAGCTTTAAACAGCGCCATCTACTGATAGTCCCAAAACTTACATGTACATGCTGGGAGCGTCGCCGCGTCGTCGGCGGCGGCGCAGCGCGTGAGACGTCAGGTTTATAGTTCCGTTTGATTTAGTTTTACCACACCATCATAGATGGCATGGCAGTATTTTTTAAACACTAGGGGTCTTAACTTGGTTACTAGTATTATCTGTGACTAGGTTCACCTCATCATGGTACAACAAACCCCTTTACTCTATGCAGGCAGGCAAATGTGTGTATTATCATCATCTGCCTACATTAGTCCACAGCTGGACATAGGCCTCCCCTAATGAGCGCCATATCCCCATATCTTTGTTTGATATAGTCAATAATAATCCTTTAAAAAAAATTGTAGTAGCTTAGGTAAGGTATAATAATAGTACTTACAGTTACAATAAAATTAATGAAGTAGTACTCATAGTAACATACATGGTCTGTGAGGTTGAGCCTAAATCAGCCAGTAATTTATTGATATTCACTAGGTACCTGCCGAGTGTGTAAGGCTAGTTGGAGATCTTATCATAAAATAGATAGATAGATAAAGACTTTATTTGCAATTTCAGACACACATACAAAATACAACAATTATACAGTACACTAGTAAAAACAAACAATAATAAAATATAGTTGACATAAAAAAACAATTAAATCTAGGCAAGGTGTCTATGTGTGCTGCAGTATGTCAAAAAGGTCTTGGCTCAGTGTAATATTTTGCTAAAGAAGCAAAAGCACTGATTTTCAGCCATGACTCTCAATAGGAGAGCAAAATCAAATGTATTTACATAGATTTAGTAGTTATGTAGATTACATAATATTTATAAAAAAATTAAGTTTTATAATAATACACAATAAACTTCTATGGGCACTATGAGTTTTCTTCTGATTCACTTTCTGACTCGCTAGGTGGCCACATTGGTCTTTCATCTTTCTCATTTTGTGCTGATTCCAAGAATTTAGTCTGAGCCTCTATTACACTTTTGCTATCTGTGCATGCCACATACAAGTTCAAGACATCTGAATTTAACTCTAAAAATGAATGACCCCAAGAGAACTTCGACAGATAAAACTGTGCTTCCTTTTTATGGCCAGTAATAAACATAGCAGCTGCCAAGGCTTCAACACAGCTCAGTTGATAAGGTTTACCATAATTTATAGGATTCGCAGCAACCAAAAAGGGCAACAGCCTTGGGTGGTTGGACTTCATTCTCCCAAATGGTGTCTCATCAATTTTAGCCCAGGAACAGTCTATGACAGCGAGTCCATACTTCTCTATAATTTCTTTATCATTAGGGCTAACACACTGAGTGCCTACAGGTGACAGCACTAATCCTTGAAAACGATGACCGAGTTTCAAATTCTTTACCAGGTTATGTCTTGCAAGTTTGCGCCCAGAACATTTCTTGGGATCACAATGATTCAAGTCCCACATGCTAACAGGAAATGAGGCTTCGATCCCTTCACCCTCAGAACTACTGTCTTCGCTAGCACTGTCCTCTGGTGATTGCAAGCTCAAATCATTGAGTGTTTCAGCATAGTCTTTCTTTACGTGGTGATTGGATCTCTTGCCGTGGATGGCTCCTTTTTTGCCTGGTGCCATGGTTCAGTAAGCTTCTGAAAAAAAAATATACAATTTTATTTATCGATGATACCTTGTGTTCCTCCCGTTGCTAAGACACAGCTAATTTATGATTAAATTTACTAATGAACCAGTCCTCTATATGATTTAGCTATAAACCCTGTTTATTACTTTATGTACCTACCTACTCTTTGCTTTAATTACGACTTTTACGAGAGAGAAAAAGAAACGATTGAAATTTAATGCAGATACAAGAAAATAAAACATGTAATAGTGTTTGTTTATTTATTGGATTTCAACTTTAGCTTCTTCTTCTTTGGATTTGGTTGATTTTGATTGAATTGGTTTCAGTGTTGCCAGATCATTTAACGGTCATTTGATCAGAGAATTTGACAAAATAAGTAGAAGATCGAGCAATAAAAAATGAGTAGATTACAGAAAAAATCAGTAGATAGGTTTTTTCTTTTAAGAAATAAATAATTTACTTCGTAGTTTATTTATCCCGAGTTTGGAGTGAATCGCACCAAGGAATAATAATTTTCCATACATTTTACCACCCTTTCTAACCCTACGCGAAATATCACCCACGAGAAATTTTGATTAGTAAGTTTTGATTGTTGGGATGCTCCCAGGGAAAGCAGATATAATCTTGGTGTATTGTTTTGGTTGGGATGTTGGATTCACGGAACATTGCTTGGATGATTTGGCTTGTGTTGCCGTTTTACAAAGAGGCGGTTTCCAAAAAAGAAAAAACCCATATTATATAATTTATAGTAGAACCGTTGCACAACACCTGATTGATGTGAGCAATTCTGGTGTTGTGCAACGCTTCTATTATTCAACGTTATTAAGAGGGCGCAATGTGCACCATTTTGTGAAAAGGATAGGCATAGGATTTCACGTTCATAGGAGCGGCACCGGGCATGCGTTTGTGAATTATATATATTCACTTTAGAAATAATTAATTAAAATAAAACAAATATTTAGGGCAAAAAAATCACGTACGGAACCCATCGTGCGCGAGTCTGACTCGCGCTTGGCCGGTTTTATTATTTAAAATTGACGGTTATGGCGTTGACATTAGTTGCAGTTTTTCTGCAGTTAGGGTGATTCGCGCGGGTTGATGCAAAAATTTCTTTTGTTGCTTTGAATTTTTTCTGCATTCCACAAACATCAATAACCTCATAACCGGGGAGGGTTGTCGGGTGTCGGTAGTCGGGCAAAAATAGCGGAACACTAATTTGCCGCAAATTGTAAACCTATTTCGATGAACTCATGATAAAACCGCTAAAAAAGAATCTCGCGTCGAACCACCTAGTTGAACTCCTAGTAGTTTAATTTTTGTTAAATTTATTGTCTAGGTACCTACCTAATAGGTAAACAAGTAGCGATTTTGAATGTTGTGTTGTGTGCAAGAAGCGTTAGAGGTATTAGTTTAGCATAGAGTTAATATAGTACCATATGGCTAGTACTATAATAACTCTATGTTTACTTGAATACAGTTTACGAATCTAAATTCGTTGAGGTGGGGTGGGATAGATCCATCTAGAAATTGTCGGTACCAGTAGTTTTCATTTCCTGTTAATAAAACCATGTAAATAAAAGTGCGTGTCGGACTTGCACATTTAAAGGGTTCCGTCATGCCATTCGTTCAATGTTTAACACTAAGCACCAACTCGCATTAAACTAGCTAATGCACGCTGCTTCGCACGTGCTATTCCGGTAGGTACCTATAAAAAGTAGCCATTATCGTTCCCCGGAATACCGCCTACAATCCTTGCCCTCCTGAGCTACCAGCTCACTAAATGTAAGTCCATAAGTAGGTAAGTACCTACAAGGAATTTCTTTGAAAAATATATTTTAAATTTTTAGTATTTTAGATCCTATGCCTAGTATCCTTTTCACAAAATGGCGTCATAGGGCATCCTAAAAGGGGCGACCCACCGGCGATAGCTACTCGCAACTTCAATTCGTACATATTATGTTCCTTATTACCAAAAATTATGATTGAAAACTTTTTACGACGCTTTTTTGGACGCCATATTACTCTGTGATCATGACGTTATTTGGCTGCGTGGTACCTGAACAAATACGCTGATGATGTTGTTGACGACAATAAGGTAGTATTTTTTAGTTTGCTTACACAGTCGTATGACATAACAACAATGCGCCTACTATTTCATGGTGTTAAAAATAGATTTAAAAAACTTAAAACTTTGAATTTAATTTTCAAATTATTTTGTTTTTTAAGGAACTGAAAACAAACATTTTCCCACTGCTTTTTGCCTAAGCTATCTCAATAATGTATTATAGATATTTTCTCATAAAGAGTAAAATACCGTACTTATTACTATTATAATCGTCTGATAGTTACAATAGAAATTAACATTCTGTCATTATTTCAACGTTACGTCAGTCTACCCATGGACGAAATTTATATTATTTCGTGCAAGTGTCTATCTTGACGAGTTGATGAGATACAGCCCGCTGACTAACGGACGGAAGGACGGACGGGACGGATGGGACGGACGGACGGGACGGACGAGACGACGATGGACGACGACGGACAGACAGCGGAGGCTTAATAATAGGCAGGACTCCATCGCGTTGGCACCCTTTGGGTACGGAACCCTAAAAATATCTCGATGGCTAACTTTTCGAAGTTATGATACAATAGTTTGTAAATTTAGGTCTGGTAGGTAGACAATGAGGTTTTAACTAAGTATGTGGCATTCCAATCCTAAATTAAAAAAATGATTGCTGTGTTGGCATTTGTGGTCTCATTCATTTCGAAATATTTTGTGACAGATTTCAAATAGCTCTAAATAAAATACAGGTTTGAGCCTGTATTTTTTGTTTATATTAATAGTGACTAATTCTATTCAAAATTGATTTTACACGGGGAAGAATGAGCAGCGCCGGAATGGCGGGTAAGATTCGATGTAAAACTGAGAATATTTGATTTTTCTACCCACCTACACACCTACCGTTCCCAATCTGTGTCCCAACAATATGTACCTCTCCGACCTATCTAAAATGATACCTAATTCTTTTTACCACACCCCGTGGTGTGCTGCCGCCTGCCACCACTGAATTTGGTTACTAGGCCCGTTTTGCCTCACTTACGGAGGATAGGTGAAGGATAGGTACGTAACGTACCTAGACGAAGTTAATTGGGTACCAAACCTACCTACCTACGTAAAGGATGCCTATAAAACCCGGTAAGTACCTAAATCAGCTGGTGACGTGAACGTGACACATAGGTAGTTAGGTAGGTATGTTGGGTACCTACTTGCAATATAATTTATCGTTGTTCGCATCCACAAACCAAAACTAATAAAGAAGGTTGCTAAAACCGTGCCTCTACCATGAATCTATAATATTATCTAGGTATAAGTAGGTACTGAGTTCGTTTTAGTAGGTAGGTACCTACTGCCTACATAGATTTTTAATCTGTAACCTATTATAAGTTCATGGCCTCTACAACTTTGCCCCTATCTATGGGTAATGCCGCTCAGGCTTGAGTTTTTTGATACTTAAGTACCTACTAAATACTTTATGTAGGTACCTTACCTACCTATATCATTTGAAATCCATTTTTATTATAATGAGTAAATAAACGTTATGTACGATTTGTCAATCATTTAGAATCATTTATTCATTTGTTACAATCTTATTAGAACCTACCTCAAAATCAAATAATATTTAAAATTTTGGATCACAAAAATGCATCAATTATCCTTCGAAGTCCACCTATTCAAAGTCGTCCAAAAACAAGTAGGCAACAAGTAGGAAGTAGGCTGAAATGGCTGAAACCAAACTATGCACAACCAAGGCGATATAGGTTTGTATTTTCGAGACAATGATGAACGAACGCCGCGCGGTGAAGGCGAGAAAGGGATGCAAAAGCCGACCGGCGCGCGATTTCAATGGTTTTTATGTCTAAATTTGTTATTGCTCTGAAATAATACTCGTTTGCAAAAAAATAAAGCCATAATCGTCTAAAGTATTTAGTTAAGCATTTTTTAGAGGACATTTCATTAAAATATGTTGAATAACTAGCAAATGAAACTGGTTTTCCGTAGTAAAAATGAAAATTTAGAGGAAACTTTGCGATTTTTTTGTATCGAGTCACTTTATTTTATTTTTGCATTAAATATACACATTTTAATTTATAGCAACAAACGTTAATTCGATTATGTGTACGCGGACACCGAGCAGACTGAGTTTTCTTTTTGCTGCCGGTTTTGCGCTTATTTTTATGGCCCGTTTTTATCCAGACATGCAAGTGAGCGCTATTACCTGCTTCCCCCTCTTACTAATAAATAGGTATCACAGTCATGCATGATCTCCTCTCCTTTCTCATCATGGTTCCAAAACACTTCATACAGAACCCTAAAAATTATATGCGCTCAACTCTAGCCTTTGTACAGTCAGCTGCTCAGATATGTATACACTCGCAAGTTTTCACTTTTATTTTTCTCAGAACTTTACAAATAAAAGTCGATGCACACATTTTACGCACAAAGTAGTCATCGTACTTGTCAAAATGCGGTATAATAAATTATCAAAATTACCATGCACTGTCTATTCAGTCAAATTGAAAACATGGCAGTGTTTACATATTTTCGCAGCTGACTGTACCTATTATTTCTTTATAGGAAAATTGGCCCATGATTGCTAGAAATACATAAATAATTAAACGGTAAAAGCCATGCTATTGGATAGTTGATCGATATTTCACGCGTGTGACAGTGTTGGTAATAAAGTCTGTCTAGCCAGCATTGCTGAGTCAGGGGCGAACGGTGACAGTCGGGTGATTCCTTGAGTCTTGGAAAGCAATTGTCTGAAATAAAATACAGGTTAGTGCAAGATAGAACATAATGTAGTATATTTTTTGTAACCTTTATTGATTCCCACTGCCGCATGCCGGGCAAAGATCTCTGGGATCTTCTTCCAAAACCTGCGGTCACCAGCAGCTGCCGCCCACAGTCGTCCTGGATGGAATCGGAAGATTCCGATCTCGTTTCCAGCGTCTCACTGTCCAGCAGCCATAGCGTTGTCGCTGCTACTCTTCTTCTTTAATATTTTTTTGTCAAAGCCAAGTGAAAATCAATAAATAGGTAGACCAGGTACCTACCATCATCATCTGTGATAAAGTTATGATAGGTACCTAGGTACTTTTATCCGACAGTGAAGGAGGTTAATCATTTTGGGTCGGAGTCATGGCTGTCGCTGTAAGTAGGTTCGGCACTTACTTAGAGCGCTCGCCCACGGGGCGACTTTTTATAGCGAGATGCTGTCGCGATGTTGACGTGCATTCGCATCGATACAGATGCGATTCAGTCGCTGGTTGTGTACCTTCGCCCACGTAACCAAGATTCTGTATCGCTACGATACTAACGCGATGCTGTCCCGCTTCAGTCGCGATTCAGCATCATCAACAGTGACGTCAACAGCACTGTTTGCTTTATCTGTGTCGTCCTGAGGCTGGCCGCACACGTCCGATGTTTTGTTTGATGGATGGGTGTATTCGACTACCCTAAGGCGATTTGTATACATATACAAATTTATGGAACGAACGCTTTCGGATACTTAGTCGAATACGCATATCCATAGACATATTCATCCGACATGACAATCAGACAAAAATCGGACGTGTGCGGCCGGCCCCGCTCCATCCAGCACACCTCTCCACTCTTCGTTCCCTCGATGACGTCTGACAGGTCGCGCTAGAAAATTTTAAGCCCGTAATATTTTATAAATTCAAAATAACAGCTCTTAAATTTTGTACTCAATAATAGGTACCTAATATGTTTCCAAAAAATTGAATAACGTTAAAAAATGCAAGATTTTAAGTTGTGCCCGTTTCATATTTCGTTACGGAGATAGGTCAACGACCTGTATTGCCAAGCTATTGGCACCTAGTTTAGTTTTTAGGGTACCTACCCAAAGGGTAAAAACGGGACCCTATTACTAAGACTTCGCTGTCCGTCTGTCACCAGGCTGTATCTCATGAAGCGTGATAGTAAGACAGTTGAAATTTTCACAGATGATGTAGGTATTTCTGTTGCCGCTATAACAACAAATACTAAAAAACAGAATAAAATAAATATTTAAGGGGGCTCCCATACAACAAACGTGATTTTTTGCCGTTTATATAGATAATGGTACGGAACCCTTCGTGCGCGAGTCCAACTCGCACTTGGCCGGTTTTATTTAAATATGAGTTTGCAAGGTGGTTCATGGTAGGTAGGTAGGTACAGCTAGCCAATATAGCCCATCCAGGCCAGTAACTCGGCCAGTAACGCGCCTTAGGTTTTTTCCTCGACTGCGTAGGTAATCCAGACAGACTGGCTGTGAGTCAGCCTCACTCAGACCTATAACAATCACACGACCATGACTTTATTGTTTTGTTTGTGTGTTTGTTTAGCCGCGTAGGTTGATAATAATGTAGGTACCTAGCCTTCGAAAATTTCCTTCCGAGATAGGTAGGTAGTAGGTAGGTACCTACATTACATCAAACATTACATACCTACGCATACGTAGCTAGATTCCATTCCGAGAATGTATGATAACGCCGTTGTACTAGGTACTTATTACCTATATGGTAGGTAAGTAGGTAATGTAGGCATCTCAAAGATTTAAATGCGCCCGCGTAGAATTAGCAATTTAAATTTATTGTTTTGCGCGACCCCATCGATCTAAGAAAATTCGGTACGCTAGTACGCTAGTAATAGTACCTACTTCAGTGTTGACTTGACCCTAAAATTTATTTCTGAAATAAACGTAGCTTAAGAATAGGATGCCTGCTAAAACATCAGCTATCTGCCAGTAAAGGTCCCGTCAAAATCGGTACCTAGGTAGGTACAGAATGGTGTATAAAACAAAAAAAAAGTAGGTAATAAATAATAGGTACTACCTAAAGTATCTTTTTAAATACCTACTTGATTTTTTTTACTAAGCCTCTGTGTGTGTATCTGTGGGTTGTTGCGGCATCATAGCTCCCAAACGGAGGATTTTGATTGTTTGTTTTGTCAAAAGCAGACTTGATTCAGTGTTCTTTAAGCATGGAAAGTCTGTCAAGTCAAGTGTGTTCATAGGTTTTTTTTTGTTAAATACCTAGGTATAGGTATCTAGTATCTACCCGTGCGAAGCCGGGGCCAGCCACTAGTCTCACTAATATTATAAACGTGAAAGTTTAGATGGATGGATGGATGGATAGATAGATGGATGGATGTTTGTTCCTTTATCACGCCAGAACGGCTGAACGGATCTGAATGAAATTTGGCACAGAGATATATTATAGTCTGGAATAGGACATAGGCTACTTTTTATCCCGGAATTCCTACGGGAACGGGAACTACACGGGTGAAACCGCGAGGCGCTGCTAGTAATGTATAAAACACTAACCATCACTCCCCATATTGATTTGCTTCGACCTTCAGGCTAATTATACTGACTACCACCGTACTATACGAGTATAAGTACGTTGAATATTTTATTAAACAGTTAAGTATGTCTTTGTTATACTGCATGCTTTGATTATTTATATGTCTATCTAGCTAGAGAAATCGTTAACGCCGTAAAAGCGAAGAAAAAAAATAGCGACCAACTTGGCCTTGTAATTCTTTAACCTGCGCTTGTTTACTTTTTCTTCGAGCTTATTTTTGTAGACACGACGCTATGGTAAATAATCACTACCTTGGGTATCAATGGTATCATACATAATGTAACGTACCTAACGTAACCTATGCCAAAGAATAATGTGTGGCGAAACTAGCCGTCGCACCCGCTAGCACACGAAAGCTAGGTACATAAATGTCCATTACATACATACTACCTTGTACATGTGCATAACATAGCTTACTAAAGTAACTAATTTTAAAATTTGAATAAAATAATGGCGCGCCAAAACGTTAATCTCTGTCATGACTCCCGTGCTCTGAGGAATGACGTCACACGCCACACCACACCTAACAAGAAGAACTCATTGACATTGTAATCTGTGATAGTGTGACGTCACCAGCGATCCTACCAAACGCTTTTCCTATCAGTTTAACAGGCCATTGTATCACAATATAATGTAACTCACATAACTACCCAAATAAGTGCCTTATACATATACCTACTGGGTATATATCACTGTTTTAGGGTTCCTCTTGATACTTTGCGAAAGTTTGATGCAAAAAGAAGTTTTAAAGGATGGTAAGGAAGGGGAACCCTGCGTGTGATATGTGCACTTGGCCGGTTTATACCTATCTAGGTACTTACGTGACTCTTTATTTTTGTTGCAGCTTGCTTCAATTACGACTCGTCTGAACCCCCAAAAGGTGAAAAAATTAACATGGATGCAGGTAAGATTTTATTTGACCAACATGAGCAGACTTACAATGAATAGGTATTATAAATGTACTTAATATTTTAATATACCTACCTAGCGTACTTATATCGATTACATTGCCCCGTGAAGGTGCTGCGCTTCTTGCCTGTGGTACCCTTCAGCTGGTCCACCCTGGTCCACCGAAAACTTTTTTTTCCGTAGCCCAGTTAACTAAACCACCACCTCGGTTAAGCACCGAAAATTCTTTCATTCCGTCACAGTACCTATACATATGGACATCGAAAACCCCTTAGAGGTCTCGTCGATGCGCATGTTTGTGTGAGTGTGCCGCCGTTTCGAGCGCTTGTAGGTAGTTTCTATACTGTCCCTATGTGTACTGGGATTCCGTGGTCCAGTTGACTAGATCACTGGACCACAGTTAAAAATATCTTCGTTGGTACAATTGAAATCTCTCTGATGTACCTCTACTAGACCTACGTACAATATTTATATAAGTAGGTACCTATGTCAGATTCTAACCGATTTTACTCTCACGAATTATTACCTACCATAATATTTATATTATACATTATGCGCGCCTTTGGGGAAAAGTTGTTCCACAAATTTGAGTCAATTGTCATCAAAGTGGCTAGGCTATAGGTACCTATAGGTAGCTGGGACGAGAGAAATTTCGTCCCTGTTGGTAATATTGAATGTAACCTGCTGAAATTCTTGTTTTATTATAATATTCGCTTCTCCCCGCGGCTTCGCACGCTTTCTCAAGTACCTACCCTAATGTCCATCCCCGGAATATTGTTTATATCATTCAGATCCGTTTAGTTCAGGCGTGCCTGCCTTATGCCTGAAAAGGAAGTAATTATTTCTTTCAGTCTGTGAAAGAAAGAACTACTT
Organism: Eupithecia exiguata; assembly: GCA_947086465.1. Taxonomy (NCBI): domain Eukaryota; kingdom Metazoa; phylum Arthropoda; class Insecta; order Lepidoptera; family Geometridae; genus Eupithecia; species Eupithecia exiguata. The sequence continues at coordinate 8,262,471 of OX352231.1, forward strand.
TCGAATTTATATTAACATGGATCGTAAAAACTGCGGGCTGCTCTATGCGGGTTAAGTATAATTATAATAATTAAGGTGGCTCGATTTCCATATACAAAGGTACCTAGGTTAGGTAGGTAAGGTAACCATTAGTAAAATAGTACCTACTTTAGTGAAGCTAACTTATTTGAATAAATACTTATGCCAAAATAGAAATGTGAAACACGTGAAGCAAAATAAACGAGATAACATAGGTAAGGTAGCAAAATCAATAAAATTTGATACCTACCTAGTTAGTAGGTACCTTACCCATAGGTACCTATTAAAATCATTCACTTAAACTTGCACTACTACCATGTCGTCGTCGCGCGGCCGCGCCCGCGGCGGCGGCGGCGGCGTGCGTCGTCGTCGTCGTAGACTCGTCGCGTTATCGTCGTCGTTACCTCATCCTCATCACCACCAACAAATCTTTACTACGAATCATCTAAGTTTCATAATGATAAAATGGTAAAGGTAGGGGAGGTAGGGGACATAAATGGGTTGAATGGAAACCTATCCATACTAATTATTATAAATTCGAAAGTAACTGTCTGTCTGTTACCTTTTCACGCCTAAACGGTTGAATCGATCATAATGAAATTTGGCAGGGCGGCAAATGGTACGAACATAGGGGACCCGGGGAAGAACATAGGCTACTTGAAAACTCAGACTAAGTAAGTACTTAGTCTGAGCTTGAAAAGCACAACACGTAGTAGACACGACACTAGTGCGAAGCCGCCGCCCCGTCGTCGTCGCCGCCGGCAACAACTAGTTACTAAAAAAATAAGTGCAGTAATAGGTAGGTACCTACCTACATAATAATAGTTATGATTATATGCTGGAATGTAGGCACGGTAATATTATTACCGTGATGTAGGTAGGTCTAATAATACAAAATATTAGGTAGATACCTACTACAATTAATTACATTAAAAGTAGCATGTTTAGTTAGATACAACGATACGACACGCTTGAACACAGAACCATAACACTCTAACGAGCGCTTGACGCTTGTGGAGGCTTGTAGTCAGTGTTGGATTCGGACAGATTAAAAAATATTGTACGTTTCGTTCAAAAATATCGTATTTATAAGAAAAAGATCGTACATCTTGGAAAAACAGAGTTTAAAACGAAGCGCGCGCTTTGGTAACACGCGTTTTAAGAATAAAGAGGTTGGTCGAAGGTGTACACATGCAAGCGCGCGATTGGTGGACTGGTGGACACATATATTCACCAAAATGGAGATCGAGCACTTCGATACAGACTTATTTATCGATGAAATCCAAAAGCGTTCAGCTATATGGGAGATGGAAAGTCCTGATTATAAAAATAAAATTATAAAAAAAAACGTAATTGGGAGGATATTATTGAAATCTCCGAACTGAGCTAGTAGTATGGTTGGTCTCGCTCGTAAAACGCCGTGCTAAGTGCATTGTATGTACCTACGCTACTAACGCGCGCCGAATGCAACTCTGCAACCAACATAAACGTTGTACTGTAGGGGCTGTCTCAGAAACTCAGATAGTTTGTGTACAGAGACAAACACCGCGACGAACGCGAGTGAGCCTTATCACAATCACATAGAGTACAAAGTTACTTCACTATTAACTAGCTAACTGTGAAATTATTTTGGATGTTGTCTAATTGTGTTAAGGTTCACTTTGTTTGTCTTTTGTTTACGTGAATTGTCTTACATTTTGAGATACTCTAAGTCAATGGTACGAAGTTTAATGTTGCTGTATGTAAAAAGGGTTTTTTTATGTAATTTTTAAAAATAACTTGTCATTAAGAAAATTATCGTATTTTTGCGTACGATCCATGAATTAGGATAGTATATCGTACTTAATGACTAATTATCGTATAAATACGATAATTATCGTACGAAATCCAACCCTGCTTGTAGTGTAAGTACCTACTACTATATTCAATGTACTCTTTGCCTACTACAGGCAGGGGGTAGGGTTGCCAACTTTTTTTTTAGGAAATTAAAGTAGTTTAGACATCACTTCAATGCAAATAACTAACATTACCTAATCTGTGGCTATGGGCTTAGGCTAGACCTAGAATTAATGAACCTACAATATGGTAGGCAGAGACTAGCTAGATATACATACCTACCTACTACAAAAACCGGCCAATGCTCATCAAGAAAGCCATTTTATTGTTATTGCAGACAGGGAGGTACCTAGGTAGGCTTATTTTGTTAAAATAAGTAGGGTTAGGAAGGGTACGGTGATTCGGTTAGGAGACAACAGTGGCTCAGTTCTCGTTTTTGGATATTTTATTTCTAATTTCGTCTTGGCGGTATTTAATGAAAACAGCATGATGCTATCTATATTAAACTAAGATAGTTCAACAACAATCTGTGTAAATTTCAGGTTAATCTTTTGAGTTTTTGTACATTTTCGAGACCTCTGAAAAAATCCGAGTCACTGTAGCCTCCCTGACCAGGAACTTTAAATGCAAGTTGAGTAGGAAGTGAAATGAAATTCAACCATAGATTTTTGTCGTTGGCCGGGTTACCTTACCTACCTATCGTTTCTTTTTTCTACCTAGTTTAACGTAGGTACCTAAGTATTTGATTTTAATCTACTGAATGTAATGTGTATAGTAATGAACCTACCCAACCCACGTCGTTTCCATGTTCTATTCGTCTTCGTTTTGCTCTGATTCCATCATAAGAATAACCAATTATGCTTACCTACGTACTGTGATACATAAAGGTGCGCCTTCCGGTTTTCAAGATCTACTCGTACTCGTACCTACGTACGTTAGAATCATTGCTTGTACTTTCTTACAAGCAATGAGCGGAGCTGAGTAACAATAAGGTATTTTACTCTATAATAATATGAGAAAAAAATCTAGAACAATATGTTATTGAGATAGCTAGGGCAAAAGCAGTCGGTAAATTTTAGTGTTAGTTTAGTCACAGATGACAGAATTGTGTCATTTTAGATCATAAAATAAGAAAATAAATTTTAAAAAACAATTCAAAGTTTTCAGTAAACGTTTTCAGGGTCAAACGGGACTCTATACTAAGACTCGGCTGTCCGTCCGTCTATGTGTCCGTCTGTCATCAATCAGGCTGTATCTCATGAACGCCGCCGCCGCCGTTCCAAAAACGTACACTATGAACGCGAAATCACATGCCTATCTTTTTCATAAAATGTCACGTATTGCACCCTCTCAAGCTATATTAAGTACTATTATTAATGAATAAGGATTATGAATTATAACAGAATGCTAGGTATATGAAGAAATAGTAGCTACTAAGTACATGCAGAAGATAAGATACAAATCCGTGTCCTTCAGAGGCAAAGAAAACAATTTGAGTCACCGCGACGACCTTGCCCGACCTTACCCACTCCTGTTCGGTTTCCCTCTGTGCGGTACGGTACGGTACCAGGGTACATAGTAGACACCTAGACACGTACTATTATCTCTACTGTGGCCAGGGACAAATCGGTCGATGCGACTGGAACGACAGCCAAGGTCGTGATGAAACAGTTACGTAAACACACTGCATGCTGCTACTGATTCGTAAGTAGGTACCTACCTGACCCTACTGCAGTATGCTATCCTGATCTGGTCGATATCTGGATGCAATCCAAGAGGAAAAGGCCTTATATGAGCCGGTGACCTTTTTGTGTAACATTTAATTTAATACTAGTTATAAGAGCGAATACCTATGTCATAATTTAACTATGTTACACAAATAAAGATTTTCTATTCTATTCTATTATATTTTTCGGGACATTATAGACCGGTTCGCTCACATCACAGTGCATTTAAGTAATAATAATAAATAAATAATACTGGACTTTCACACAGCATTATCTAGCCCCATGCTTAGTAGAGCTTGTATTATGGGTACTAACTAGACAACTGATATACATAATATAATACATTACAGACATAGATATTTTTAATATAGATAGAAAACGACCAGAACACCCGGAAAAAATATCTGCAGATCTTACAAATATTTGTTCCAAGGCGAGAATCGAACCCGCAACGCGGTAGGCGAAGGTCCGGATCTTCACCTACCGCGCCACAGAGGTCGTTATTATAAAGTTACGTCTAAGCTCTTATTAGGTTACTACACCTTTTTTTGACAAGTTTCGATTAGGTCTTAAAGAGTTAATGAACCACTAAATAAATACAACATTTTTATTCAATCGAATATGCATTCAAAATTTACATTTTAATTGAAGTTGCGCGCGGAACTTGACGAAAGCGCTGGACGCAGTGGACGCCTTATTGCTCTGTGGCCATGACGTCAGTTTGTTAGAAGACCTGATCAAATGCGCTGATATTGCCGATGACAGTTCTGTTGATACTTCAGTTTGCCAACACAGCCGTATGACAACAACATTGCGCCTATTATTATTTGATGGTGTTTGAAAACAGAACACCAATAAATTATCTGAAACATGAAATTGAACTTAAAATTATTTTTTTACAATAAATGAACTAAAAGTTTCCGCCACCCATCGATTGAAATCTTTTTCTACTGCCCCACATAAATAATACATTTACCTAGGTACCGCCTGTAGCTAGATTTTGCTACACAGCTTCTATTTTTGTATCTAAAAATTTATTACCTATTTTATTATCGGATAGTTAAAATTTCTAAATATTTTTACAGAATATTATTGGCAAAGTCATATAAAACTCGTCTGCCAAATACCTAATAGGGTATGTAAGTAGACTAGGTACGTACTTATTCAACCGAATTGAGTATAGAGTTGGAAGCACCGCGCCCCCTCGTAGTGGCTGCCTGGGCTGCCTCCCCTACCCTTCCTTCCTTTCCCTCCCCAGGCCCCGCTCCCCCTCCCCTTCAACTTTAGTTGACGGTCGCTATTCAAGGCAAAACTACGCGCCGAATGTTTCCTAAATAAAACGCCGGACTGCTGAAAGGACGCGACGCACGTTGTACAGGGATGTCAGACGTACCATAATTATGGTACACGTGCCATAATCCAGGTCTTCGTACCATGTACCATAGTACTTCTATTATGGTACGCAAATGTACCATAATTTTCAATCATCAAAATTATTTTGTCATGTAATGGAACGAACGACAGAAACGTTTCGTTTCCACTGCTAAGCACTACTCTGTACGTTTATGATTTGTGCTATGAAGCCTTAATGTTTATCTCATAAGAATAATTTTACAATCGATGTATTATGCGTAGAATGAAACAACCTCTTTAGGTAACGTTTGACGTTGACTGAACTGGTGCGAGAGAGATGGAGGATAGCCAATACAAGTTGTGTATGTTGCATCTCTCTCGCGAACCGAAGATTTCTTTCTTCATTTCATTTATCCGTTCATACAGTTCGTTCATTCGATTTATGATATCTTGTTGCGTCGCTCGTTATCCCGAGTTTATATACCTTTCTACTTAGCTAGCCATGTTTCTAGAAAAAACTGTAACATTAACTTGTCAGACTTTTAGAAACCGTACCTTAATTTTCTGAAAAGTACCATATTTTTGACAGACCGATGTCATAATTTCTGAGTCGGCATCTAACATCCCTGACGTTGTATTTTTTTTGTAGGAAGTGTTGATAAATTGCATCCATGAGTATGTACCACAGTAAACCTCATACGAACTCGTATGGTAAGTTTCCTCAGTAATTTTGATCCTTTTGTGAGTTTTTGAGGTTGAAATTCGCTAGAACATTCTGAAACGCATAGAGAAATTAGTCTTTGCTAAAACAGCAGAGTCATTGTGTCATTCATTTATTGTCAATTTTTGCCCCTCGAGTCGGAAAAACACTAAGGAGTTTACTATAAAAGCGCAAATGTGTTTTGTCTTTTTGTTTTGACAGACCGCGTTGTTGTTGTGTTATTCAGACATCGTAGGTATGTTGCATTGCAAATTTGCAAGTGAATGGCATTTTCCCCAAGAACTTGAGTAACTTTTATAGCAAGCTGAATTAAATGAAACATAATAAGGTATGTTATTCCTATATCTACATAACTGCGGAACACAATTTTTACAAGTTTTCATTGCTAACGCTAACGTAGGGTAGAATAAAACTATCAAACAAGGCGGTTAGGTAGGTACAAAGTAAAGTTTCATTTATTACGGTTTAATAATATTTTACTACCCCGTGTTTGTAAATTCTTTTCAGTCAGATAAGTTTTTTTTATGAATGATTTATGCAAAAATTTTTAATTTTATAATAGTAGGTACTAAGGTACTTGTTTACCAGTGAAATGAGGGTTCTGGGAAGCCCTTTCACTTCGCAATAGAGCTGCTTTCAGCGCGCAATAGAGCTGTTTCCGTAATTTGTATTAAAATGCTTCGAAATCCAAAATGAGACAATGCACGGTGCATTGTCTCATTTTGGATTTTGGATGGTCGTCTTCATTATTATGGCTGCAGTGCTCCTTGTTTTCTATTCTAAATACTAGGTACTACTTTATATTATATACATGTACCTATAGGCTAAGCTTTCAATGCAAGCTGCGGGTGCGGCATTTTATTACTAATGTTCTCAATCATTCAGAGCTTTCTGCCACAGATTAGGTTATCTAAGCTTCTGCTTAGAGAAAACCAATCAATTCACATGAATGTTGTATGATTAAAATGATTGCCAAGTAAAATAAAGTAAACAACACCCCACCTACCTCTGCTTTACTTTTTGCTAAAATAAGGCACCTAGGTACTTAGCTTACTCACTAATAATGGGCCACAGTGATAGTTCATCTAAAATGTAGTGGTGGACTTGTAACAGTGGCAATCCAGCCAATCACAATGCTGAGTGGACTAAATGTTTGCCAGAGACTCTTTTGCGCTTATTGGTAAGGTTTTTAAAAATTCTTTACAAACCTTGGCTCTGACCACCCAACCGTCTCAACTGAATATCTAACTAAGCTATTGACTTAAAATCCCATTTGAATAAGTGATTCTGTCTGTCTTTGAACGGTTAGTAATTAAACTTGGCAACAATATTGTTGTCTTACAGACTCGACCACTGGTTACAAACGCACCATCTGATCACCATACGAGACAAACAAGTGTAGTAAAATACTAAAAGCACTGTGACATAGACATATCAGCTCTCAGCTGCTCCTCTATTATTGAATAATAATAATTGTGTAGAACTTATTACTAGTTTGAAGTTTCCAAGAGAAATGCATGTGAAGCCACAATCAGAAACCGATCTGAAATAGGTAGGAATTAATAAATATTATGGCAGTCAACATACCTACCATGCCTACTAGGCAGGCATTGCTAGAAAATATAAGAACATGATAAATACTGTGGCATGGACCTACCAGATCAAATACTGTATGAAAGGGATGACCCAAATTAACTATCATCTATCTACACTTCTATTATAAATTCAGAAGTAAATGTGTCTGTTTGTTACCTTTTGACACTTATTGGCTGAATGGATCTTTTGAAATTTGGCAGGGACGTAAATGGTACCCTAGGGACGGACAGGCTACTTGAAAAGTGCGTTTGAAGCAGTGGGCAGCAGCTAGTTTCTTATAAAGTACCTAGTTAAGTAGATAAGTACTTTTTTAAGGGTTTTTTTACCCACAGGTGCCAACAGGATTCTTCCTGGCTTTTCATAAAAAATACAATTTTCATAATGAAAATAAACTTATTGACGGTTTGTGGTCACCTTAAGCAAAATCTTGTATGATGGTTTGAAAATCGTGATTCATATTAGTACTTAATTAAGTATATTGATAATTATAAACTGACTTCAAAAATTTAAAGATGAGAAGGTTCTAATGTTTGACTGTTATGTTGTGTTTTTTGATGACCTCAGTGGTGCAGTGGGCAAAAGTCTGCTTGCGACGCAGGAGGTTGCGGGTTCGATTCCCGCCTCGGGATAAATGTTTGTACGATCTGCAGATATTTGTTCAGGGTTTTCTGGTTGTTTTCTATGTATAGTAAAAAATATTATCTATGTATTATGTATATCAATTATCTAGTACTCATTAACACAAGCTCTGCTTAGCTCGGGGCTAGATAATGCTGGGTGAATTGTCCAGCATTATTTATTTATTTTATGTAGGTATCATCTTCGATTTCTTTCTCAGTCAATTATGAACTGATTTAGAAAATTCTTTGAGATCTAATTAATGAGCTCCTCAATTTCAATGACAATAGAAGGTATTGTATTTTTTTTTTATACAAAAACACAGCTATGCTCTGATCCGTGCAAGAGCAAAAATCAAGAAACAATGCGAAGTAAACAAAACAAATCCAGACGTAAAGTACTTCAGTGATCCAGACACCCTCGCAGGCTAGGCGGGGCGGCAACGGCGGCGGTTGCGACTTGCACACGAATTATCTGTAAACGAAATCAGTAAAATAAGAAATATCACTAAAATATCCCCGAAACCGTGATCGGCTTGGCCGAATAGTCGGCCGACTAATCGGCCAAAGTCATAGTCGGCACATCTCTGGTAAATAGGTAGTTAAGGCTAGGTATATACATACCTTACCTACTAAGAACCCTAAAATATGTATTGAAAATACTTATGAAGAAGGTCCTAGTCCTTTTCACATAGGAACCGTTCCCTGAAGATTTACTTTTTCGTTGTTTCTAGCTTGAAATGGGTCGAGGACATTTTGTTTTAATTAATTTGATTGTTTGAAAAAGCTAAAAACCGACTTCAGATCCCATAGTTTTAACTGAGCACAGCGGTGTTTTTGTATAAAAAAAAGAAAAGGTACCTACCTGATAATGCTCATTAAAGACGCAGAGCTCAATTAAAATTTTATCATGTCAAAGAGAAAGCCAAGAATGGGTGGGTTTGACCAGGCAATTGGACATGATTCCCGTAAAGTCAAGTGTAATCATCAGTGCCAAATGATACTTTCTCGGTGGGCAGGGAAAACAGCAAATGCTACTAGTATGAACAACCATATCAAAATACCGACATCCAGAAAAAGGTGCTCATACGTCTTTGCCGAATAATCGCATTTAGTCGCCGCCGATTAGAAAATGACCGAATAGTCTGCTTTACCGACTAGTCGGAACATCCCTACTATTTACGTTACATACATACTGTATTGATCCAATAGTCGCGCGTTGTCGTTAATTATCCAACCTTACAGAGCTAATACTTAGGTAGCTTATCTTTTGTCAGTGTTGCTTTCTTGTACGAACAAAATTATTGATTGTTAATGTGGTGCACATCACAGGTCAAGTGACGACCGATGTGGCGCAGCGGGCGAAGGTCCGCCTGCGAAGCAGGTTGCGGGTTCGATTCCCGCCTTGAGACACATGTTTGTACGATCTGCAAATATTAGTTCCGGGTGTTCTTGGTATCTAGAACTCTATCTTTGTAATGTTTTATATTATTATGTATACTGTATTTATATTAGTAAAGTAAGGGTTCTAGAACCCTTAACACAAGTTCTGCTTAGCTTGGGGCTAGATGATGCTGTGTGAATGGTCCAGCATTATTTATTTATTCTTGCGGATTCATTTTTGACCACCACAATAGCTAAGATGATGATGTTGTGTTGAAGAATGTATTTACTAAATTGTAGAAAAACACAATGAATGACAAACACTGATCAAAAATTACAATACATTTAATACAACATAATATGGCCTCGAAGTACGCAGATTTGTCATTGGTAGGTATCAAACTATAGTCCTTTCGCAGAGTCTAGCTTAGTAGAGTATTGTTTCTCTTGCACATTTGTGTGAAAGTGAATGAATACGAACTATGTATCATCGTGACTGTTCAGGATTGGTGAGTGGGCATGACCTGGTGAGTGGTCCTGGCAAGCTTGCAGTTAAACGGAACGAAACTGTGAGAAATAAGCCACACGACTCACTTGAGTGACACATTGTCCCGAATCACTCGCCCCTTTCTAGGGCATACCATATCACATCAGACTTCGTCGGGCTGCTGTAGAGCATACGGAATCTTTTTGGACCAGGCCAAAGCCTTTGATACTGTCTTCCCGAGAATCCTTCTAAGGATACTGGAATGCCATGGCATCTGGGGCGTCGCACTCGAATGGTTTTATAGCTACCCATCGGACAGAGGGCAATGTATATCTGTCGCTGGCCAAACGAGTGACACTCAAAATGTCGTCTATGGTGTACCACAGGGCAGTATTCTGGGTCCCACGTTATTCACACTGCACATAAACGACCTGATTTCCCCGCGAAATTGTGCCTTCCTCAGCTGGCCTAATCTTGTGTCATGACTTGGCAAACTTTGAGAGCTCGTTGATACAGTAGTTTATTTCTACATTGCAGTAGCATGGCACAGACCCCAGTCTGCCAGCTCCAGGGTGGACGAGGAACTCATGCAGAAGAGCGCCCGAGCCGTCTCCGGGGCTACGGACCCGCTGGAGAAACTACGGCTGCTGTGCTTGTCGCGCGGCTGTTCGGGCATTCTGGGGCTTGCAAGGTAATTGGTCACATATTACAAGACTTTATAAACAAAGAAAATTACAAACAAATAATGGAAAAAAATAGAACATTAAAGCAATTGAGTTAACTGCAGATAAAAACAATCTACTGGTAGTTGAACAGATCCATATCAATACCAGTCACTATACACTAGTCAGACTCGATGTAGAATGTTTTTAACAAACTACGACTCAAATACCTAACTAAATCTCGCTTGGCGTCAAGTTTATATTTATTTAAAGAAGGATCTCAAATCTCTCTACTCGTCAAATAATGTAAAATTATAAATGAATGGTGCATAAAAGACGTGGCAAGAGAGAGAATTTTAGATTAAGTTTGGGCGGTTTGTTTACAAACATTATTTATCGAGTTTGGCTAGTGTATAGGTGCATAATTTATTTTAAAACAAAGTCCCCCGCCGCGGCGCGTTGGTCTGAACCCGATAGCATGGTGTTTGTTTATCACAAGATACTTCACGACCTTTCTCTTAAGAAAACTCTTCTTTGTACCTATATTATACGTGTCCTTGATATTAAATCAAGGACACGTATATAGGTACAACTTTTCTGTTATACTTAAATGAAAAAAAGTCAAAAGTCAATAACTTTATTTCTTTAGGCTTACAAAATAAGCACTTAGACAAGTCAAATTTTATACAATAAAAACAATTACTGCCGAGGGTAGGCGGTCCAAGAGGGGTGGGATAGCGGGTTGTAGGTTCCTTCCTATACATAAACATCTATTTTCTACCCACCCGGTCGGGCGGTTAACTATTTTTTTAATAGACATAAATAGGTACATTATTTCCATAACTAAAATATCATGAATAATATCGTTTTTATTTTTAGGGTTTTCCGTCGCATGGACGACGATGGCAGCAAGTTCCTGAATAAAGACGAGTTCCTGCATGGAATCAAAGAAACTGGACTAGATCTGAGCCAAGAGGCAAGTATCTATAAGGACCGAATTCTGCTAACCAATCGCTTTACTATGACAATGGTGTCACTGCAGAATCGTCCATAGATGAATGAAATTTTAGCTAGATAGTGTGTGCGGTGTTACTTGCCCGGAGAGATTGATAGAATGGTTTTAACCTTGACACTTGACACGCGTCCCTCCATCCGTAGTTTCTTTTATCAAAGGTAAAATATAAAAATGTGTCATTCTGAGACTACCTATACATACCATTGTTATGGGAAAGCGATTAATATAGTGGAATTAGGGCCCAGATAAATATCTGTCTACAAAAGAACACGACAGGTTGCCTTCACCATATTTTTACTTAACACGAGATTTTTAGATCGGATTGAAACTGAGCAGGACAGTACGAGAAATGACGGTCTTAAGCATAAATGAAAACAAAGACGCACATTCTCCGGTCTCGAGTCACCACGTTCCTTGACGCGTAATTCGATTAAAAATAGCTTTACGGTATGCGAATAATGGTTTAAGTACACAGAGGTGACCAGATAACAAACTTGATTGAAGATACGCATTGGGGCATCAACCCCGACCACGCGACCATAGCAACAGAAATTCAGTTGTCAATCACCAAATGTCATACTCCGGTCTGGTACTTCAAGGAGTTGGGATAGGGTCTTATTCTAATCTCCAACACAAAATTACGTTCCTTTCCGTGGTCCGTGGTGGTATCGTGGTGTTCTATAATACCTACACCGAATTAGAGTACCAATTGGCATAAAAAAAAACGAAACGAAAGAAAGGATTTCGTATTTCGGAGAATGAATAAGTAGACATCCTGGTTAGGCAGTGATATTGCGCAATACACTCCCTATTCGAGTCGTCAGTTCAGATCTCGGTTCCCCCCACTTAGATTTAGGGTCATCTCACACAGACACGACGCTGCGCGCACTTTGATTCAAAATAAGTATAACTTTATTTACTACTAGCTGCAGTCCGCGGCTTCACACGCGCTTTTCAAGTAGCCTATGCACGTCCCCGGGATACCAGTTACCTCCCTGCCAAATTTTATTAGGATCCGTTCAGCCGTTTAGGCGTGAAAAAGTAACAGACTTAGAAACTGAGTTTCGAATTTATAATAGTAGGTATGGACTATGGATACTCCGCTAAAAGATACAATTTGGCACAAGCGCGACGCTGCGGGCTTCGTATTATGTCAATACAATTTGTACCTTTTTGCGTAGTAAATAAAGTTATATTTGAATCTTAAGTGCGTGCAGTGTCTCGTCTCGGTGTGAGATGACCCTAAGAATAAGAAGGGTATAAATAAGCTGCAGCCGTCGCGTCGGCGATCGCCCGACCCGAAGATACGCGAGCGACGTCATTAGTAAACAAAGCTTGGTCTTATCGATTCCGCTACGAAAGTTGTAGCGAGTCCTTATAGAGGGCGAGTTGCAGCCATTTGTGGTAAATCATCGCAGCAGACCTTCGCCCACCGCGCCATGGAGGTCGTCAAAGTTAAAGTTCTTTAATCAACTTTTACTTTCTTTAAATAGATTTTAAATCAAAAATACACACGAATAACCTAAGGATTCGCTGTAGTTGTCCTAAAAATTTAATTTCTAACCAATTTTCCAAGATAAAATAAAATAAAAATATCAAAATACGCCGCTGTAAGGGCATAGTGTAAAACTTTAAAAGGAGAAGCCTTGGATCCAGAAATACAGTCTAGGGGCTGAAACTAACCCTACGGATTCAATTCAATAAACTCTTTATTGTACCACACAAACACAAAATACACAAAAGGAAATGCTGCGAATCAGGGAAGTACAAAGGGCGGCTTTATCGCTTTGAGCGTTCTCTTCCAGGCAACCTTGGGATGGACTGGACATAAAAGAACAAATAGACGGTGGCATTATGAGTAATTGGGAAAAAAATGTATTATACATACACTACTTACTATATACCTAACATGAATTAAACTATATTTATGATAAACTTACATACACAAAAATAAAGTAGTTTATATTGTTACACGGATATGATATGATAAATAATAATCTCACTAATATTATAAACGTGAAAGTTTAGATGGATGGATGGATAGATAGATAGATGGATGGATGTTTGTTCCTTTATCACGCCAGAACGGCAAAACGGATCTGGATGAAATTTGGCACAGAGATAGATTATAGTCTGGAATAGGACATAGGCTACTTTTTATCCCGAAATTTCAACGGGAACGGGAACTACGCGGGTGAAACCGCGAGGCGCTGCTAGTCAATAATAAATACAAATATATCATCATGATAAATAAAAATATCAATATTATGTAACTAGTAACTAACTAAACATAGATCTATATCACAGGCTTTTCAAGCCTAGCGTAGATATCTAAGGCTAGCCAATTTAATCAACGCATACATAGATTTAAAGTAACTATTAGCTAAATTTAGAAAAAGATTGTTTTCGATATTTTTGTTTGTCTATGTTTCTATGCAATAAATAAATTTAATTTCATTTCATACTGAAACACTGTGATGGTGCGCCAATAAACGATTTATTTTATTTTATTATAAACTAAATTAATTATAATAAGTCATACCTTATCAATATAACCTTGTTATTCCAGGACGCAGAGATGTTGTTCCAGTCTTTCGACGTCGACGAGAACGGTACTATCAGCCTCGATGAGTTTCTCAAGGCGATAAGAGTAAGTACTTGCAGATTACCTTGCTTTTGCCCGTGGCTTTCCTCACATGGTACACGGACAAAATGTAGCCTTTGAATGTAGCCAGGGATAATGTAGCCGACTAGCTACTAGACCAGAACCCTAATTCCACTATATTAATCGCTTCACCATAACAATGGTATGTCAGAATGTCGCATTTTAGCATTTTACCTTGAAAGAAACTACAGATAAAGGGATGCGTGTCAAGTTTCAAATAGGTGCTATTTGAAACTTGACACGCATCCCTAGACCAGAACCCTAATTCCACTATATTAATCGCTTCACCATAACAATGGTATGTCAGAATGTCGCATTTTAGCATTTTACCTTGAAAGAAACTACAGATAAAGGGATGCGTGTCAAGTTTCAAATAGCACCGCACGCACTATGTAGGTAGGTAGTAGTAGTAGTAGAGTTTATTTCATTTATGGACGATTGTGCGACGATACCATTGACATAGTAAAGCGATTAGTTAGCGGAATTCAGCCTCAGTCGGTGATTCAAGGTGCCACGTACGTAACATGTACAACATGATGGCAAATAAAAATCTTGAATCTTAATTATGGCGTAAGGGCTCTTACGAAGGTGCAAGTATCAACTGGGGCTGCTGTGAGATTACTCTAAAATCTCTCATTCAATGGATAACCATCCGGGGTCCTCCATTCTCTTCCAGTCTGGAAGAGACTGGAGAATAAACGATTTCGGGTTCCTCACTTGGTACTTCAACTTCTTTTGTTTATGGCTTGCTGTGCTTGTAGTTAGCAACAATTCAGCCAGTGTCCATGTAATGAGTGTCACAAACTTTAGTAGAGATTATAAAAAAAAGAACTATTGGGCAGTCACTTGGTACAAAAGCAATAGGACCGACGACGTCGAAGCTGTCAACGTCAAAATATCACACTATCAAACTCTTGTAATGTTTATTTACTTATATATATTACCTACTTACAAACATCAAACTTTTGAACTTCTTTTGCTCAACTATTTTATGATGATGATAAATAAATAGTAATACTTTTCATATAATACGTTTTACAATAAATACGTTTCATTACTGTAATGTATTTCCTGTTGGTATTGAATCGGAAATTAGAAACTGAAATCGTTTATGTTCCCGGGCTGGCTCATTCAACGGAAATGGGAGATTTTCTGCCTTTTTTCAGAATGTGCGATTAATTCAGCTTTAATTATTGTGTCAATTATACACTCCAGTAGGCCTAGCACGGGGATTGATCTCTGGGGTAGATAGAATAGACAATAATGACATCGCATCGTCATACATTGCGTACGCTGAAGTTGAAGGAATATATTACATAAGTAAAACTAGGAAATAAAGTGCACATCATCACTTCAATCTTTTTAAGATAGAGTAAAGAAGCGAACAAGAAACCTTTACCTTGTTAGAATGTGAGCTCTCGAGTTCGTCCCAAGTTTTTTTATCCTCTAGATATTTTGTAGTAGGAACCTAAGCCTTTTTACAAAGGACATGTTTGACAATTTGTTTAAATTTATTCACTGATAATTTTTTGCAACTTGAAGTTTTGTTGTAACAACGTTTGGCTAGAGTATAAAGATAAAGATAAAGATTTTTTATTTGCCAAAACATGTGCTGTGTAAGGTAATAGGTAAATACATTTTATGGATCAACCTGCTTGACCGTCAATCGGCATGCAAAAATATGTTTGAGAGAGAATGACGTGCAATAACTTATTATTTAGGTACCTACTAAAGTTTATCATTGAAAAAATCGTCAATATTATAATAACACTTACAAACTAGTAACAATTTCAATTTTTTTATAGTTTAGACACTTATTTAGCCAACGTACCGATCAACTATCATATAACAAAAGTATTGTTTCGTTTTCAGCCCCCAATGTCCGAGTCCCGTCGATCTATCGTCGAGCAGGCTTTCCGAAAGCTCGACAAAACTGGAGACGGACTGCTCACCATCGATGATATCAAGGGAGTCTATGCCGTCACTTCGAACCCGAGGTTAGTACGCTTTCAAAATCGACCAACTCGAGTCACAGCGTGGATTAAAGATACACACACCATTATCATAGTGTTACGGTTACGTTTTTTTTCTCTAGACCACATGTACATTTACGGTGAGCAAATCGGAAGACCTTTTTTATGTCTATCGGAAACGGAAAACTACTTATTTCCATAGAGAAGTAACAGAGAGTGGCATAGACATCAAATATTTACAGATATGAAAATGTCATACTAGACAAGATTGTTGGATGCCAACACGGGGGGAGGGGAAATTTTGGATGCATGGATGTTAGTTACATCTTCACGCCAAAACGACCTAACGGATCGGCCTGAAATTTTGCGTAGATATTTGTTTAGTCTGTAAGCCTGGAATCAAACATCGGTTACTTTTTATCCCATAAATTAGTTCCCATGGGATAGAAATATCCTTTGAACGTTTCTATAGAGATGACGCGTAAGCCACGGACAGAAACTAATAACAAATATACATGTAGAATGGATGGACAATCTTCGCCTCCCACTGCCTCGCGTCGCAGACGGACCTTCGCCCGCCGCGCCACAGAATTCGTCAACTGACATGATTCCTCAGGCTGTCTTCTGTAGACCAAGCAGCACATTATGTCATAAATGTCATAATAGTTATGTCGTCAGGGTAGAATAGAGCAAACACAACGAATGCATAAAATATTTGAATTTTATTCCTTGAACAATTTACGCAATGTATGCATTTTTGTCTATTCTAGCCTAGACAAAAACCACATTGCCATGCTAGTCGGCCTGATAGACATTATTTTCAATAGTTATTTTTTGAATGCATCAACCGGTCAATGTGGTGATCTTTAGGGGAGGCCTATGTGCAGCTGTGGACGTCATGGCTGGTATGATGACTTTCACAATTATCCGATTCGGCTTTTTTTGTAAGAAGTTTTAAAAGTTTTTTTTCTTTAGATACATGAGCGGAGAGGAGTCCGGCGAATCTACTATGACAAAGTTCCTCGCCACCTTCGAGAATGGTGGAACTGTGGATGGGAAGGTAAGAAACTTTCGGTAGCACTATGGCAATAATATAGCACATAAAACATAGCTTATACATATATTAGATGAGGTAATGTTATAGTTAGCCGTAACAATATCGTGACATCACACAATGACAGTGTTATGAGGGTTCTGTAGTCAACAAGGAACCTTTATAGTTTGACCATGCTGTTTGTATGTTTGTCCGCGATTTTGCTTGGTGTCGGTCACTATTAGTAATAGAAAACTGTAACTTAGCATGAGTAGGTATACTTGTATATTAAATAACCAAAGGTTTATTGTCAATAACACTATTTTCAACTACTCATTAAGTAGTGTGCGTGCGTCAGCCTTTCGCGCACATTCAAACATTTTCAACCCACCCCCACGCCCCCCCCTATCCCCCTATCCCACCCTAAACGCCTCTCCTATCCCTGATGAACTGAGGCGATAGAATATACTCCTGCAAAGCCGGGGCGGACCGCTAGTGACCGATAAGACCGCCAATTGTCACATTTTTTTGTTATATAGTTGTTGTGTGCAATAAAGAATTTTTTATCTATCTACCCTTTGAGACACGGGTCTCCCCTAATGAGTGCAATCATGGGGTCTCACTTCCATAATCCCCTTTGCTTATACTATTTTATTTTTTACAGGTAACGCTTGAGGAGTTCATGAACTACTACAGCGGTCTGAGCGTGTCAATCGACAACGATTGCTACTTCGACCTGATGATGCGTCAGGCTTTTAAACTGTAAACCACACGATCTTAGGCTCAGTTAGGCCGACCATGATTTTCATTCTCTGCAAAATTTCCATGGCGATTTTCTTAAGACGTAAATACATAAAATTCACTACGGATTAAACGAGCACATCAAGAACGAAGGACGATCTGTTCACGTTAATGAACTCTGCATATTCGATTTACTAACTGAGCCGAGATTTGCGTTATGTTTATAATCCCACCAAGAAAATCAAAAAGACCGATATTATCCCCTTATGTATGTCCCCTTAAAAATAACTATAATGATAGTAATGGCTAGGCAGTGTGTTGTCAAATTCTGCAGTGTATTTTAAATGTGCCTAAGAAGATTTCAGCCGTTGTTTATATTTGAGGTTTTTATGTAAGGGGTACTTTCTACAGCACATATTTAAGTATGAGCGATGCACCAAGGGATTATGACGCTCTAGAAGTCTTGGTGGGCCTATAAAACGCTTGCTTTTAATATTAGCACAAAACAATGAACGTTATGCATTTCGTTCATAAATTCAATGCCTAATTGCTCTATTTAGACTCGGCTATATCATTCATGTTAAGAATGTACCTTGCACTATATTAAAACTAACTTCATTTGTATGTTATGCTTATGTGATAATTGGCAGATTAAATTGCTGTTTTAATTTCTATGTGTGTTTTGTTGTAACAAAGTTATTAAGAGTAACACCCTTTAAAGGCCTTTGATGAAAGTAAGAAATGGTAGATGAGTTTCGAAAGTGGAAGGCTCAAATTAGGTTCAATTAGGTCCACCCACCTCTGTCATAGTCGGAAAGCTGGACCCCACCGGTGGCGACGATGATATAATTATCACGCGTGTAATAGTCTTATTTCAATACTTATGATCCTACGATACTAGGATCGTGATATTAATGACTGTAATACGGAGTGTCGTTTCGCCCATTAGTGGGCGAAACGACACTACCAAAAACGACGTGTCGTTTCGCTCATTTTCACGTTACATTGCTGGTTTCGCAAAATAATACGCCTTATAGAGAGCATGAGCGCATTATTTACACGCAGGGTGATCATTGGTCCGAGATTCACACACTCGTACTCGGCCTGTCTGGTGGTTGCGCGACGAGTGTGTGATTCCGCCATTAGGTATCTTACGGCTGCCCCCCTAGCACGGGGATTGTTGTCTAGGGTAGAATAGACAATAATGACATTGCATCGCTATACATTGCGTACATTATTGAAGTTGATGGAATGCTTTTCAAGTAATTTACGCATTGGATGACGAAGTGACGTAATTTTTCTCTATTCTACCCTAGACAACAATCCCCGTGCTAGGGGGGCTGGCCATACTACAGCCGGAATGTCTCTGAGGGCTTTTCAACGCGGACTTTAAAAAAAAATCCTTGGCCATCATCTAGTGGAAAGTGGAAACGGTGGAAACAAAATTTTTTGTTGTTTATTTTATGACACTACATTGATACTTGATTTGCACAGCGCCGCGCCGTCGCGTCGCGACGGCCGTCGCGGCGACGCGTCGTCGTCGTGCCAAAATAAAAAGTTTGATTGTTTTTTTTTCAAAGATTGCATTGAAAAGCCTTCATTAAAAAAGACCGGAATTGCATACAATGGCATGATGCTCCACATACATTTTGAATTTTTCAGGTTCCGAATTTGTCGGAAGGATCTCGTCGGAATATTTAAGATACTGAATTCAGAACGCGTACGCAGGTACGCACCACTTTCCATACATTTGAATCACAACTAATAATCAAGAATAGTTCTGTGATTTGAATAGTGGCATACCTACCTACACAAACCGGAATCAGATTCTAATTCAGATTCCGGCTGTATGATACCAGCCTAAGGCCTAGTAGCCTAGTGTCCACTAGACACGATTTTGGCGTAAAAATCTACGGTTGATTCGTGGGCACGGTCGTCTAGTGTGGCATGGATCACTGTGGAAGCTTGTTGACGGCACCGCTGTGCCTTCACACGGTGAATTTACCGTACCTTAAAGACAGACAGTTATTTTCGAATTTATAATATTAGTAGGTACCTACCTATTCATTAAATGTATATTTATTATGGATGGTAGGTACCTAGGTACAAACCGGCACGGCGGCGGCAGCGGCGAAACGAACGCCAATGAAGGATTTTCAGCATTGGCTACCGCACGCGCCTTGGCATTCGATGATGCGTCCAATGCTGCTTACACCACCGGCCAAATAAAGGTCAAAGAAGGATCTAAGGTCCGATTCCTTTAATTTGATCGCTGGCACACGGCAACGAACATAGAGTTAGTATAATGATAACTCTATGGCAACGAACGATCGTTGGCGTTTGCTAAGCCGTCCAGAAAGGACTAACGAAGGCCAGCGAGACGAGACCCATTCGTTGGTGTATGTTTGGCCGGTGTGTGTGTAAGCAGCATAAAGTTATTACTTACCTCGTTACTTACCCGGGCGTGCCATGAAAAAGAGATCCCCTTCGGGGGCGTGTTACAATGTCAATATTATCAACATGCAGTGGCGGATCATCCCCAAGGCAAAGTAGGCATGTGCCTAGGGGCGCGAGGTTCCAGGGGGCGCGCGCGCGGAAAATTTTACACTACTAAATAATTAATATGCAAGGTAATACCTAAGTGTAAAATTAATTATTTATGAGTAAGCAGGTATCCGCCTACTTACAAAATATAAATCATTATTTAATTCTGTCGAAACTTTTTTTTTTGTTCTATGTCCAGAACAAAAAAATTTAAAAAGGAACTTTTAAATTTCAGATGATTAGTGTTATTGATGATTAGTGATATTGGTTGACGAGCGTCAGAGGCGGCTTTAGCGGAACATAGGGGGCGCCATGTAATGCACCCCGGTGGCAGCCGTAGGCCTCCTAACCCAGACCATGCGCCTTTGTTATGCCCGACGCCACCGCCGCCGGCATGGCGATAGTGAGGTACCGTGAAATCCTCCAACTTTGGCCACATTTTTAAGAAAATTTGTTGTAACACCAAAAAAAATAGGAAATAGTATTAATTTTATGACGTGAACGTAAAGTAAACACGAATTACTATCAGTCAAGCATAAAAAAATCTGTAAAAATGACTAATTTTATATCATAAAAGTAATTTGAGAGACCGGCCAAAGTTAGCTCGACTTTCTGTCAACATGGTCCACAGCGAATATCTTCTAAACTATCAAGCTTATTTGCATACTATTAAAAACCATGGTAAAAATATGGCCAAAGAAGGCAACAAAATAATGTCCAATATCAAAAGTGGCCATTTTAGCTATTTATCACAGTGGCCAATGTTAACTGGTAATTTTTGCTCATATCCATACAAATGATTTTAGTTATCAGGGTTGTCACAAAGAAAGGTTAATAAATTAAAACAATGTTTTTACTCTATAATTGTTTTATTTAAAAATTAAGAATCAACTAAATGCGCGCTCATAGCGACTATAGAAAACGTATATACCTACTTAAATAAAATCAAAACGACCTTGAGCTGGGCCTCAGTCATGTGAGTTTACAAAGCTTAGGTACAGTAGTTTGTAGTTTATAGAGTATAAAATGACACAATCAAAATACATGATTTTTTTTCGACTTAACCTATATTTAAATGGCACTTCAGCGTTTCAGTACAGTACAGCAAATTAAATTTAAAGTTAAAATAAAACTAAAAATTAAAAGGATAAAATAAAAAATATAATGTAAATATAAATGAAAGGTATAAAATAAAAAATTAAAGATAAGTAAGTACAACACTTTTTGGAGCAAAAATCTTAAAAGGATAAATTAACTAGCAGGTAGCAGCCCTAATGCATAATTGACAGCGGCCAATGTTTACACTCTAGGTACAGATAACTGGTTTGTAACATTGGCCGCTCACATTACTCAAACAAAAACACCAATCGTAAATTAGAAATCATATTAAAATGTTCTCCTTACATCAGTTTATAACATATCTAAAAACTACTTACCCAGGCTTCTTTTTAACAGGCTGCCAGTTAAAAGTTCAAATGTAGAAATTGGGCCGCACTTGAATAGCGTAACTTTAAACACTGCTGACAGACAAATAAATGACGTAAGTAAACTAATAGACAATTAGTGTTGTCAGAAGTATAATTTATTTTCTACTAGTGTTTTAAAAATAGGCATAACTCACATCATTTTAATGTTACGAGCTAATTCAGTTTTTTTTTTGTTTTGGCCAATGTTACCTCTTGAGACCAAAGTTGGAGGATTTCACGGTATATGTTTTAAAAAGACACCAACAATCGTGGGCATTAGGCTGTATTTTGCATTAAGGGCGGCTTTTTCGGGAGCGTGGCGCACATCCGCTATGAGGATCCAGCGCTCGGTTTTTGTCGAAAAAAATACGGGTTTGAAATTACGCTTTAAGCATTATGCATTAGGCTGGCTGTAAGTTTTAAAATCACATTGCCATAGATTCGCGAGATTTTGAAAGGCACGTGTTTTAATGCCGCATCTTTATCTTTTACTGTTTATCCGCGCCGATCCTAGGGTAAAGCGAGCGGTGCCCAAGTATCCATAACGCGAATTCCTTATTATAACAATCTATTTAGAGCGAAAAGTAATATGGTATATCGGGGTATGATCGGACGCGGGGGAAGACCGTATAACACTAATTGTAGCCGAATTAAGCCATTATTTCCTAATGCTGCCACCATTTTCTACGACTCTATTTGAGGGCGTCGGCATAAAATGTTGTCAGCTTTAGAAAATATGGCTTAATTCGGCTACAATTAGTGTCATACGGTCTTCCCCCTCGTCCGATCATACCCTGATATACCCTATAGTTTGATGGGTTTATATGGTGACTTCTGAGAGAGGGGTGAACTGCGCAGCTGGGCGGGGTACGTGCATGCGTACAGCACCGATCTCCACACTAAAGTTTTTTTACGGCTCGCTTCGCTCGCCGTTGTTTTCTATCTGTTGTACTATCTTCTGTAGAAATTTTCTGTCAAACCACTGGAAAGTGTCGAACCTTTTTGCTAGTTCGCTCCGTTGTTGCCGTAATTTCTATTGTTTTTGCTTCCATAAATTTCTAAATAATTTGGGAATAATTTTATTACCGATAGCCACAAAAGTTTTGCGCTTCACCGTTTACATACCTATCTTATTTAATCTTGAAAAATCACAAAAAAATTGTGGCTCGCTCCGCTCGCCGTTATTTTTCTTTCCCTACCTTTCTAGCTAACCCCGCCAAAACCCATATGGGTTAGCCAAGACCATATAGTCTTGGCTCTAACTTTGACAATTGACAACCTCCTCTATCATGCTAACCAAAAGCATGAAAATAATTGCGGCTTGCTTCGCTCGCCATTACTTCTAGTTTTTTACCTGCCTTCAATACTTTTTTGTCAACCACTGAGGAACGTCGTTGTTATGTAACTAACACCACCCCCAATACTGAGCTTTGCCGCGGCTCGTTCACAGTGGGGCGCCAATGTGGTGTTTGCCTAGGGCGCTGTCGACAATTAATCCGCCTCTGTCAACATGTTTTAAACATAGGTATGTGAGAACAAAAAACAAAAAAAATCGGCCCTTAATACTATCAGTAGGTAAATTACATTATATTATCCTGTTTATATTGGATTTCTTACTTAGTCTGAGATATTGACCGTGTAACATGCCTCAATATTATCGCGCATCATACTCGTATCATGGATTTCATGATTTCTGGATAATCTGTGAAATTATCACGAATCTGCGATACGGCCTATTATACCTACCTACTGTCATTCATTATTATCGTGATATCGTTATAATACCTATTGACTGTGTAACATGCCCCTAGAGGTCTAGAAATGCCGCGATCTGCGACATTTAGATATAAAAGAAGTTGAAACAGCCAACAGAATACAATAATCCGAAGAGTTATTGTATACTCTTTGATCCGATGTATCACGTACCTACCTAGTTATTGTATACTCTTTGATCCGAAGTTTCAAAGATCGGAACCAAATAACCTAGGTACACAAAGTGTATTAACTTGAAACAGTATTTTCAAAAAAATCCAGGTTGGCTGGTCAGTTTAGCAGTTATTAAGTCATTATCGTAAGTAATTGGGTACCTACCTATCACATTCGTACCTACATTTAGTGTTAGGTAGGTAGTGGACCAATTTCTCTGGCTTCCCCAAACGATATAGGTAAATCTTAGATAAAAGTAAAAAAAATGAGATGAGGCATCCCATCTCGAAAGTGTATGGCTCAAGTCAGGTCCAACTATGTTCCCCCACCTCGGTCATAGTCGGATCGGCGGCGGCGGCGCGGGCGGTGGCGTTTGTGTTTTGCGTGCTTGCTACGACGTATACTTTTGTGTGATTTCGACTAAAACACCACGACAATGCCCTAGGCATCACATATTTTCACGCGTAAGTAGATACACCAAACTTAAAATTTTCTGATAATTCGATAGGTACCTTATCATTATTTCATCTGTGACACGGTAGATACAGTTTTTGAGTGAGCGCTGGGAGAACGTACAGTATTCCCTTTTCTTACTTTTCTTTTATCTAAGAGGTAAATCGGGAGGTAATAGGTAGGGTCTGTGAGTACCGGTAAGTATCTACGTAGGGGAAAATGGGTAGGATTCGTACACCGGGAGTACAGTGGTCATATCTGGACTATCCAACATGCTGAAGCGTTCAAAATTGTATACGGGCCTGCCGCTCATACTTATGTAAAGGCTACCCTCCAAAAATGATGGTAGTGCGGTAGCAGACTGCCATAAAAAAATATGTTTTGCTAGTAGGTACCTACTCAAAAGAAATTTTGGGTTTTCCTTTGAATGCGTCTTCAATAAGTTTTAATAGAATAAGAAAAAATTCTTTAGCCTATTTTATTATAATAAAGCCGGCCAAGTGCGAGTCGGACTCGCGCCCCTCGGAACCCTTCGTGGTTCCGTACCATTATCTATAAAAACGCCAAAGAAATCACGTTTGTTGTATGGGAGCCCCCTTAAATATTTATTTTATTCAGTTTTTTAGTATTTGTCATAGCGGCAACAGAAATAGGTAGGGTACGTCTGTGAAAATGTCAACTGTCTAACTATCACGGTTCATGAGATACAGCCTGGTGACAGACGGACAGCGAAGTCTTAGTACCTAATAGGGTCCCGTTTTTACCCTTTGGGTACGGAACCCTAAAAACTATCGTAGTTTGACGAATTCATTACGGATGTACCTAAGCGGGTTAACTACGAACCTTATTTGTGTTGGAAGAACACCAACGTTTCATCCCTTAACGGGGGACTTCTTCAGGGTGACTGCGGTTCTAGGCGCGCGCGTTCCGCGTCACTCCGACCGAGCACTGCGCGCTATATATATCGCTCGCTGCGCACAAGCCGGGTGTGCCGGAGGCGGGGGTGGTGGGGGGCGCGCTGCTTGTTGATGATGCCGAGGGCGATGAAAAACAACTTCTTCTCGCGGAGATATCAGTGTGCCGGGAGTTTGTATCATCTGGGTACATACGGAACTACCAGTACCTATCTACGCTCGGCTCTATACTGTTATCTGTTCTGTCGGTGGTATCTGTTATACCGACCTCACATGTAGACATGGCTTCCAGGCTGGTGGGAGGTTCCAACCTCTGTCTCTATTGGAGTTAGGCCGCCGTCCAATCTCTATCGCCTCGCGTATCTTGCGGGGAACATAGAACTTTTGAACCCTACTCAAGACACGGACTTTATCGAAACGAACGTAATGCGATGGGCCTTCCTTAATTCAGTGTTCTACCACTGCCGAGCTGTTCAGCAAATTCAATACCAGTAGATAAACTCTAATGTTATCCTAGAAGGGAAACTCATTTATAGCTGAAGACGTGTAAATAATGACTGTGTAAATAAATTCTCACCGCAATCTCGGCTAAGCGTCAGTTAATTACCCTAGGTACTTTAGCCTAATTTGTAAATACATGCTTAAGATTGTGTTAAATAAACAATAGTTTTGGGATTACCCTAGATTTTTTCGTTATCGGTTTGATTGGAGTACCTTCGGCACTCAAATTGTATGTAATTTTATACTGTACGAACTGTGTAGGTACGAATGCACCCCATGGAACTGAAGAAAAATTAAAATCTAGAATATAATCATCAGTAAACTAGGTCACTAAGGTATGCCTAAAAGGTGACTGGAACAGGTGAAATAACTGAGAAAATAATAAATCCCGAGCAGAAACAATTGGTGTACGAAATTACCCCACGTGTGGGGTGCATCCGTACCTACAATTTCCAATTTTTGGGAAAATCGTTATAACTTGGCCAAAATGCTTGGTATCAAAGCAGAAATACGCTGTTATTATAGTCAGATAAGTGGACGATCAAGTAGTATTAGCCAGTATTAGGTTCATATTAAAATAGCTGTTAGTTTTTATTTTACAAGGCTCAGAGCAAAAAGTGTACGAAGCCTCCCCACCTTCCCTTAATTGTTACTGTCCTGAAGTCTCCTGAAAGAGGGTACCTAATTATTAATAATTTTATGAACAGCTCCCACTAATACAATTTACATTCATGCTGCACCAGTAATTTTAATATACAGGAGGTAGGTAATAGGTTCTTGTGAAAACCTATGTGCCTCTTACTAAAAGAAAGGTTGGTTCTGAGTTCATAGCCACCGCGCCGCCGCCGTCATCGCTCCGTCGTCGTCGGGCCCGCCTGAGGCATGCATGACGCTCCTGGAGGAGGACATGAGGACCACACAGCGTTGTGGTTGTTATTCGAAGTTTGTGGGCTATAAAAATCCTAAGCTACTAACGAATAGATTTGTAATGATAAATGACTTAATATTTTTTTTGCATTTCAGAACTATCTGCCACAATGTGTCGAACACTGCACTCCTTACTTCAAACGTTAATATGCATGTTCCAAATGCTATTAAGAATCCTGATGACTATAATTCTCATGATCGAAAATATTCTCAGAATGGTCCTTCAGTCCATATATAATTGTATCTCCTTTTGCCTCCAGCTCCTATCACTGTTACCGGTCTGCCTAGTGTTTATAATCACATCTAAACTGAAGTGCTTCCTATGTGGAAGTGGAATGAGTCCATGCCCGGCCCAACGGGGTAACTCGTGTGACTGTTTTCTAATGGTGACATCGCTTGTAAGCCTGTTTTTCATCCTAAAAAATTTAGGTTTTTTAGATTCCATATTTAAAATGATGGGCTATATACCTAATTGCAATGACACAAAAGTAGTCTTAAGAGCTATGCCACAACAGCTGATGCCGATAGACAGCGAACTCATTGATGATGCATATCCTGTCCGTCTAGCAGAGAGCTCTAAAAAGGCATCAGTGTCAACAATGCTCTATTACTTAGGACATGTTCCAGATGCATAAGCATCCATTTCCTACAATAGACTGTACTACTTATAAGGAACGGTACATACTCTAATTATACACTAGCCAAACTCGATGTGGAATGTTTGTAATGAAACCACGACACAAAAACTAAAACTCACTTGCTTTGGGCAGAGTTTCAGATTTAACTGTAAGCAATATTTTATTGATGAAAGGACCACAAAGCGACAATTACTAATGTCAATTCCGTATTATATGACGCGGCAAAAGTAATGGCATAGTAGTGAATTTTAGGTTAAGTGTAGGTGGTTTGTTTGTATAAAGTTGTATATTATTATCTACCGACTTTTTTTTAAGTAGATTGTTGTAGTGCCCTTGTTGATGTGTAGGTTTGAGAAGTTCGTTTAGTTAGTTTGAGAAACTAACATAAGAGCCCTATCATACTGGAAATTTGCGAGCGAGTCGATTGCGCAGCTGCGCCGCAGACCCACAGCGAGCACAACTACGAAAATTACTTAGGAATCTTGGACAAAGATATTGGATGGGTAGAATGGGCTTCCATCACGAAATTAATTTGATCAAATATTGGACAAAGAACTTAGACAAACATATTGGATGGTTCCAGACTGAGACCTGTATGAGGTTAGTGAGTTCTTTGGAGGCATCTCCCACTTCAACTTCAGATTTAAACGAGACCTTGACGTCGATGCTCTCTTCAAGGTCTCAAGCTTGTCCAATCGGTTTTGCTGTTGTGGAGACTTTGGTTTTTTGACGTTGATTACTCTCGTGCTTATAGTAGGTAAGTATTACGGGTGAGTGATCCGAAGATCCATCCATACAGGTTTCTGTTTTGGATAGAGGCCCTTCATAATAAAAAAGACGATTTGTTTGGATCTGTAGGTCAGTAGGTTGCTTCCCCTGTTGATGTTCTACGTTTTTCCAGTCGATTCGATTGCCTTTTTCAGATTTCTGCCTCAAGGTAGAGTCAGTCTTGATCCCCAAAATGTGTTTTTAGCTTTCCATTCGCCTCCAGATACAAAACGTGGTCCAATCCAAGCGTTGAGAATTAATCTGTAAACATAGCATCTCCATAACAGAATGGGGTGTCTTGGTAGGCAGTAGGTACGCAGCAGATATATCAAGTGATCTAAATCGTGGACGGTGATTATTGTTGGCTGTAAACAGGACGTTTATTAATTTTCCCGCACAAAGTGCTTTATTTTATTGTTAATTATTTTAAGTGAGCAAATGTTTTCTGTTTCGTGCTTTCGCCTCGCTAGTTCAGTGGTAGTCTACTTTGGAGCCACTCGCTACGCTCGTAAAGTCGTAACTCTACTCTAGACTGTTTCGTTTGCTCGGGATTTAATATAAGCACGTTCAACAAAAAATCATTTTGCTCACTTGTTGAACAAATAACTATTAAATTAATAAAAATAAATAAATAATGCTGGACAATTCTCACAGCATCAATCTAGCCCCAAGCTAAGCAGAGCTTGTGTTATGGGTACCAGATAACTGATCTACATAGTATAATAGTAATACACATAGATATTTTTTATTATACATAGAAAACGACCAGAACACCCTGAACAAATGTCTGCAGATCGTACACACATTTATCCCGAGGCGGGAATCGAACCCGCAACCTCCTGCGTCGCAGGCAGACCTTCGCCCACCGCGCCACATCGGTCGTCGGTACTATTGTCTTTAGACGAGTGTGATTCCGCGATAATGTATGCTGCTTGACCTTATGGCGGAATCACATGCTCGTGGCGCAACCCCGAGACTGGCCGAGCACACACGAGTGTTTAGTATGGTATTTTACTCTAAAAACTAAAAACAAATATTATTGCGGTAGCTTAGGCAAAAACCAGTCGGAAAATGTTAGTTTTAGTTCAAAAAATAAATATTTTTTAAAATTCAATACAGTTTCCAGTTTGTTTAATCTGTTGTTCAACACCATGAAATAGTATTGCATAATTTTTTTTTTATTTGTCGACCTCTGACGTGGTGGGCGAAGGTCCGCCTGCGACGCAGGAGGTTGCGGGTTCGATTCCCGCCTTGGGACAAATATTTGTACGATCTGCAAGTATTTGTTCCGGGTGTTCTGGTCGTTTTCTATGTATAGTAAAAAATATCTCTATGTAATGTATTGTATTATGTATATCAGTTATCTAGTACCCATAACACAAGCTCTGCTTAGCTTGGGGCTAGATAATGCTGTGTAAATTGTCCAGCATTATTTATTTATTTATTATTTTTTAGTGGTTCATTAGCACTATAAAACCTTTTTATTTGAGACACTTTTCAAAAATGAGGGTAATACCCTATTGGTGCGCTCGGGCTCGGTCTGTCTCGTGGTTGAGCGACAAGTGTCTCATTTTTTAGCGGCCTGCACACGTAAGGTTCGGACCGCGGGAAATCGCACGCGCCGTTTAATCCCGCGCTCCGAAACGTACGTGTAGATGCGCGGGGCTGACAGTTTGATTATAAGGCAAAACTTTTAAAATTTATAACGTTCCAAGCGCCATGCGCCAGTCTAAACTGCAGTCGAAATTCTTCAAAATCAATTTATTCACACAGTTCGGATCGTTTGTCAAAACAAGAAAGATTTACCCGCATTCCAAACCGTGGACATATTTTTAATCGTAATTAGCACGACAGTTTGATACGCAGTCAAAACCGCACGGATCCATCCGTGGTTTGGAACGCAGTCCCTGATGCGCGGTCCGAACCTTACGTGAGCAGGCCGCTATTGTCTTTGAAGAATATAATACTAAAAAAAAAAAAAAAAAATACGATGACATCTCATCGAATGTGTGATCCCGCCATAAGGGGTTTTCTTTTTTCATTCTTACGTATAGTTATTATAACGTAGTG
Source organism: Eupithecia exiguata (assembly GCA_947086465.1). Taxonomy (NCBI): domain Eukaryota; kingdom Metazoa; phylum Arthropoda; class Insecta; order Lepidoptera; family Geometridae; genus Eupithecia; species Eupithecia exiguata. The sequence goes on from OX352231.1 coordinate 8,292,505, forward strand.
GTTTTAATCTCTTTGGTAGTTATTGTATACTCTTTGTTTTTTCATTGACAAATATTTGCAATAAATATTTTGGTACACCTACAGACTTTGGATAATAATACAATACTTCAAAGATATACTGTATAAAGTTGGTATCAAAAACAAAGAGCTAAGTACCGACAGTCTTCTGTGACTTACAACGTTGGTTTCATATCTTGCCTATGTTTTTACCTTCTTGTCTAAGAAGAAAATAGGACTTCATTAAGGAAAAATACAGGTTGGTTGGCCAGTTTTCAAGACATGATCATAACTAAGTAGGTTCCACTCCACAGTTTTCAAGTTCTCATCTCTTAATATCACTCCACATTCGTCCATTAAAGGTGTGGTTGAGTATCTCTGACCAAACGACGAGGTCAAGGTCAAGCAGGATATAAATCAATGTTAAAGAAAGAAAGAAAGAAAATACATTTATTTACAACTACAATCATAAACTAATACGGATAACAAGTAGTGCTTAAAACTAGATATCACTGATTGTAATTATGAATTAGGAAACGGCTCGGCATGAATGTTGCATGGGCTGGTAAGCCGAAAACACGCAGCGCATCTTCCGCCGTTTTTTACATATAGTAGCAGGCAGCATACACACACACTAACAAAACAACTGATTAGATTCTATTTGCAACAACATTTAGACTTGATGAAGATTCGATACTTACCTACCCATTTAGGCAAAAGGTACTTTCCAGAAATCCATTTCAAAAGAGCAAACCTTAAAGGCAGGTTGTCTTAAAGGCAGGTGTGGTACTAACTGCTCATCCAGATATCCTATCCTACTAATATCAGTAGTGGGTGTCAATCGCTTATTAACTCCTCCAGTGCTAACAATCCACTGATCCACCTGCTAAGTAATAATGATAAATAATTAATATAATTGAACTATTATGTGTATATTTTTCTACTCTAATCTATCGACCGTTCAATAATCCTACTAATATAACCAATGTGAAAGTCTGTGTGAATGTTTGTTACCATCTCCGTAACTACTTAACTTTTTTCGATGAAATTCAGTTTGTTTATAGTTTAGGTTCTAGAATAGCACATAGGCTATATAATCTTATATTGAAAAAACAACTTCTGAGGGAGTTAAAAAGGGTGGTAAAGTTTTTATGGAAAAATATTATTCGTTGGTTAGATACTCTTAAAACTCGATATGAATATACTACAAAGTAAATAATTAATTACGTATTTTTTATTTTTACAAAACTACCTCTAGGGGATGTGCAATGAATTTCTGAAACTTGTAAAAAAAACCGGTTCGCACATTCTCTTAAAACGGTAAAAAAAAAACCTTCATGTAAATTATGATATACGTATGTATTATAAATAAATATTATAATATACAAATACCCACATAACAAATAACCACGCACAGATATCACAGAGTATCATAGAGCGCGCGTCCGCTCCGCACCGCCCGCCCCTCCGCGCCGCCGCCGCGCCGGCCGGCTCTAAAATGCAAAAACCCGTATTCGCAATTCTATTCGCAATCCAAAACGTGCCCTACCCACCACAGAACCCAACCGAGGTTACCTAAGCGGTGAGCGCGGTGTATAATTTTAATTACCAATCGAAAATTAAAAAAAATACTATATTGTTCTCAGCGCAGGCGCAGCTAGTACTCTATTAAGTCAATACCCTCTGGATAAAAGGTTAGTTCCGAGTTCCCGCCTACGGGTTTTAATTCTTCTTTATTAATCAAATAATTAACGTCATGAGAAATTATCTTATATTTTTTTGGAATTTCAGGAATATCTGCCACGATGTGTCGAACACTGCATTCCATTCTACAGACATTTATATGCATATTCCAAATGCTATTAAGAATCCTGATGACTTTAATTCTCATGATCGAAAATATTCTCAGAATGGTCCTTCAGTCCATATATAATCTGATCTCCTTTTGCCTCCAAGCTTTTTCACTGATACCGGTCTGCCTAGTGTTTATAATCACATCTAAACTGAAGTGCTTCATATGCAGTGGAATGAGTCCATGCCCGACCCAACGGGGTAACACGTGTGACTGTTTATTAATGATGTTGACCGTTGTAAGTGTGTTTTTCATCCTGAAAAATTTAGGATATCTTGAGCCTATATTTAAAAAGTTCGGTTATGTACCTGAAACCCGTATGGCAAGAGTGGTCGCCTTACGAGCTACGCAAACGAGTTTGTTACAACAACCGATAGAAAGCGAAGTCGTTGATGATGAATTTCCTGTCCGCCTAGCAGCGGTCTCAGGAAAGGCATCACTGTCAACAATACTCTACTACTTAGGACATGTCCCAGATTCATAATCTTAGATTTTCTACAGTACCAAAATATCTACGCAGCAAACACCTAGCGCCGCCGCTTTTTTATTTATATTATTTAGTTAGGTAGGTTCGCTTTTGGTAGTATTTATCACATAATATCAGCGTTAGGTATACCTCTCATTATTATCTATTTTTATTGCCTCTATTTGTTTTGCTTTGGTTGAAAATGCAGCAGGGCTATTCGAAATGTGGTCCAGTGGAATCCGACACGGATTCAAATTGAACAATTGCGGTTCTTAAAATTTCATGCGTTCTACAAGGAATAAAACTACGTACCGGTAAATATTTCCCGGAATCGTAGACCAATGGTTGGTTGAATGGTTCATTTATTGGTATAAAAAAAATTACACGTCCAGTAGTATTTAGTACACCTTAAAATATATTAAAGTAGAGATGGTACCATTCAATTAAAATACTATTACTAATTTAAAATAATACTTAATTTTATCTATAAATGAATCATTACTTACTATGTCACTGGAATAATAAATGTAAAATAACAATATTTTCTTAAGTCACAAATTCGACAATCCTGTAGTGTAGAAGGATTGTTCCATTAGCCAGTTCTTTAATTTGTGTTTAAGGCTGTGGTATGGGTCAAACTAGCGCCGCCACCTATTTTATCTTATTATTACGATGAACAATCTATAATAGTTTTACTCTTTTTAGTTTAGCCAGAAAATCGAAAATACATATTGGGGGCCACCAAGGGCAACTTTGATATTCTGCCTGAGCCTAATAGAATAAAACTTTAACAGAGGCATTAAAAAAAAACACTTATAATTGGTATCACATACTGTGCGATGGATTTTTGAAATTTTCTTTGTTCAAAGAAGTAATAAGATTAAATAGGAACTAATCGAAAATAGATATGGCCAGTTTGACCCACAACACAGCCATAAAGGATTGCGTTGACGTGATTGTGACTGGTATATACGATTGTAGACCGCCACCCCGCACGCCTCGCCCCGACCGATCCCCCAAACCTCAACCATTTTTATAAACATGTTATCAAACAACAATAAACTTTGATAGAAACGAGCTTTGAGTAAAACTCAAATTTTTGGTAAGAAGTAGTTTTAATACATATATTTGCAACTAGCAGCGCCTCGCGGTTTCACCCGCGTAGTTCCCGTTCCCGTGGTAATTCCGAGATAAAAAGTAGCCTATGTTCTATTCCAAATTATAATCTATCTCTGTGCCAAATTTCATCCAGATCCGTTCAGCCGTTCTTACGTGATTGAGTAACAAACATCCATCCATCTATCCATCCATCCAAACTTTGACATTTATAATATTAGTGAGATTTAACCATAAGTTCTTCAAAAGTAGCTTTAAATCCAAGTTTATCGTTTCTTGTAAACGTGGGTTCATAACAGAAAATGGTTTACGATTTGCGAGAAACTACTTTTCCTCTTGTATTTTTTATTAAAGAACGCAAATAATATAAAAACCGCAGAAAATCGAACTCGCACGAATCCATTTTAGATTCGAAATCTTCGACTTTGAAAGCTGATTTTAGAATAGCCCTGCGGGTGCAGCAGAGTGGTAACGGTAAGATTCGCTTAAATTTCGCGCTCGATTTTGGTGATATTTTAATAATAATCGAATTACACTACCGCTTTAGGTAGCAAATACTGCGTAGGTCTGAACAGGCTTTAAGGGCGCTTTCACACAGCGGATCCGTTTTCACAGGACCGTTTTATACGGATCCTTCGCTACTGGAAACAATCGTTTACTGGATCCGAAATACAGTAGTTTGTGTGAACTCGCTCCAACTACTTATACATACGCAATCACGGAAAAAAACGAAGCATGTAAATCAGATGCTCTGTGAATGCGCCCTTAGACGCATAAAATTGGGGTCTTGCGATATAATAATGAAGCGTTCGATGCCGCATTAAGTCTTAAGGTTTTGCTTTGCCTTCTGTTATTGTGTCATGTTTACTAGAGTTTTTGTAGAAGTTGTATGGTAATTTTACTCACGAATTTTGATATTTTTGTGTAGTTTAGTAGTGTTTAATTTCTTCGTAGGAACACTTACTTATAAAATAAAATAATTATTTATATTATTCCTGTCTTTTTTCTTAATTAACGATTGTCCTTGATTCCATGGTACTAACTTACCTACACATAGGTAAGTTTGAGAGGTTCCAAATAACGTTACTGTCTGTCTGTCTGAGTCTTAATGGAGTCCTAAGGTGATCGGAATGGCTTTTATTTCGGTCAAGGAATTAGCCAATGCTGCCAGCGTTCTGGACACTGTGCCTTCTGGTAACGACTTAGATTTTTAGGGAATACTAGCTGTTACCCGCGACTTCGTCCACGTGGAATTTGATTTGTCAACTTATCCTTAAGGACGGACTGTACATAGTGTACATTATAATAATAATAATAAAACATTTATTTCAGGCAACGTTAGTCTAGTACAGGATGTAAAATACTTAAAAACTACGGCCCATATAAAATATATACCTTATTCTAACATACATAAAATATATACCTATTTACTACCACGTAGAGTCGGCGACGTGTGACACGCGATATGTGCTGCGACCGGTAATCGTCCGCGAAAACGCCGGAACAGCACATTCTTCGGCCAGAATTCTTCCTTAGTGAAGGTCGAAATATTCTCCGTTGGAATACGCACCACAAATGATTTAAAATCATTATGACGCGACTCCAACAGCTCGACCCTCACCAAGGTCTCACCATTGTCCCAATGTGATGTCATAAGATCTGGACAGCCAACTTAAATATTGTTTTAATTTTTCTCGCAATATAGCCATGTTTTCACGTGGTGTGCAAGTGCCCCCGCCGTGTTGCTGGTACTAAATATCCTGGAGATCGCAGGCTTTACCGACTGACTGCTACCTTTCACGCCTAAACGGTTGAACGGATCTTAATGAAATTTGGCAGGGTAGATGGTATCCTTTGTTCGGTGTAGGACAGATTCTGGATTAGACAGATTCGTAATTCGGCAGTTTCGTCCGTTTCGTTACTCGACAGATCGTGAATTGGGCAGATTCTTGGATTCGACAGATTAGCTACTCGACAGAAGTCAGGTAGATGGTATCCCGGGGACGGACATAGGCTTATACTTTTTATCCCGGAAAAGCGCGAGCGTAGCCGCGTGCAGAAGCTATTATACCATATATTAGGAAGTTCGCTTATAAAATACCTCGGAGTTTTTATAGAAAAATCGCGTGCGAAGCGTCAGTAACACATCGTGACGTGACGCGCTCTACGTTGGCTCGCAGGACACTCGTAGCAAACAAAAGATTTAAACGCGCACCGTAAGTCACATTTTTGAGTATTTTTATTAATTATTTTTAGCTCTATCTCTGCTTACGAAAATAAAAAAGTAAATATCCAGAATCTGAAGTGTTTTGCAAGACTCCGGTAAATGGTTTTTTTTCTTTTCAGGATAATTGATTTATTAATAACTAGCGGCTAGTGACTTCGCACGGATATATTCTATAGCCAATGTTACTCAGAGATAGCTTTCTAAAAGAATTTTTGAAATCAGTTATCCAGCATTATTTATTTATTTTTTAATAAAAGAAATATTTATAGTAATTACAGATCGATATTAAATACCCATAACCGAATTGGTTCCATAAAAAATGTATTCCCGAGGGATCAGTATTTATCCAATGATCAAAGAGTAAAAACGCGCTGGCCGTCTCAGTTTCGTCAATTCAAATGAAAACGCTGTATCACGCCTTTGCGTTGCGTGCGACCTCCTTGAAGTTCGAATTGAAACCTCCTTGTGTAATATATCAAAGAGCAAAATATTAATAAAGCAGAATATTTGGTGTCCTTTCGATATTGACATTTTTTTATTTCTAGGATTATGTTTTACATTTTACTATGTTTGTAATAAATTAAAGAGCTTGTAATAGGCATTTAATAAATTATGTAGAATAGTGTTATGACACCATTAGCATTATTTCCTATGACATAAATTAGAAGTTTAGCGGCGTTAGGTAGGTCTCGTCTCTGCCTTGAAGCTTGTGGAAGTGCCAATATCTTAAGAAGAAGGTAAAGGTAAGGGACCCATTTCACACATCTAATATTTTTGTCCAATTTCTGGGTTGGAGTGGAGCTTACGGGACGCAGGACATAGAAAAATTTCGACGATTTTTTGTCATTATTTTAAAATAATGACAAAAAACATGTTTATTATTATGTATAATTAACATGTTTTTTTATGATATCGTGAAGGGGATCACTAGGGGTGCAACTTTTGTTCGGGTCATTGACCCCCAAAGTTCAATGACCTCGGCGCTAGAGGTCAAAGTATGTCGCTCAATTTCAAGGCGAAAAGAAAATTTTCGAAATATGTTTTTTGTAATTTGCGTAGTTGAGTTCAAATGAAATGAAATCGCTTCACACTATTAATATAAATGCGAAAGCTTGGCTGGATAGATGGATGATTGTTACTTCTTCACGCCAAAACTACTCGACAGATCGGGCTGAAATTTTGCATATATGTAGCTCTGGACCTGGAATATGACGTAGGCTACTTTTTAATCTATAAAGTTTCAGTTTCCATGGGAAAGAAATAACCTTTTAACGTTTTCATAGAAACAAGGCGTGCGTAGCCGTGGGCAGAAACTAGTGTCCAAATCTTTGATCAAATAAAGGTGTTTGCACATAGTATGAATAGATAGCATTATTGCCGCCGCCGCCCCGTCCGGTTGGGAAATCAAAAAATATAATTACGAGAAAGTAGTTTTATTAGCACTGCAATGTGGCTGCCGACCAACCGCACTAACGGTTGTGGTTAACCCTAACAGCCACATGCTGCGAACAGCCGCCTAGCCGGACGGCGGCTGACCGCAATCCGGCTAACCGCATAGTTGAATCGAAGTTGCTCTTGGTGGCCACCAAAATCTATTATCGATTCTCTGCCTAAACTTTATAAAATAAAACTATTACAGAGGCATTAAAAAAAGCTTATAATAGGTATCACAAACTGTGCGATGGATTCTTCAAATTTCCTCTGTTATACGGAATAATAAAATAAACTAGGCGGCGCTAGTTTGGGTCGGGTATGCGCCTTAACATTAGTTGTTATTTTATACAATCTATTTTTTACCATAATGTTAGTACTGTTTGTAGTTCCTGTATATATAAATAAATAATGCTCGACAAATCACACAGCATTAACTAGCCCCAAGCTAAGCAGAGCTGGTGTTATGGGTACTAGATAACTGATATTCATAATATAATACGATACATTTACTATACCTAGAAAACGACCAGAACACCCTGAACTTATGTCTGTAGATCGCACACACATTTGTCCCGAGGCGAGAAACGAACCCGCAACCTCCTACGTCGCAGGCAGACATTCGCCCACCACGCCACATCCGTCGTCAAATAAATTAATAATTATTGTAATATCGTCGCAGCGAGTAATTCTGTACTATGGTACACTACAACATATACTACCAGAGAAAAATCAGGCTAACGTTGTTGCTATTGAATTAATAGTAGACTACAGAATCTTAGACCTAGCACTCCAAACAATTTTTTGAACGATACTTGTCTTTATATACCCTCAGGTACCTCAGCCAAGATGTGTCGCACGATGCACTCGATCCTCGGGACCTTTATATGCGGCCTTCAGATGATGGTCCGCATCATGATGACTATCATCCTCATGGTAGAGAACCTCATCAGGATGTTCCTGCAGACATTCTACAACTTCATATCCTTCATGCTTCAAATGATATCACTCGTACCGATTTGTTCAGTTTTTCTTTTAACCTCTCGACTGAAATGCTTTATGTGCGGCGGAGGCGGACCTTGCCCGGTGAACCGAGGAGGGACCTGCGACTGCCTTATGTCAGCTGTGGCCATCATGATCTTGTTCTTAATATTCCGAGCTACAGGTCTGCTGGATAAGATATTCTACAAGATCGGCTACGCGAAAGCAACCCCAGAGCCGTACACCAAGTTCGTACCTACGCCGGGAGACATTACGGAGTGTTCCCGCGACTCTAATGACGATAACAATACAACAACTGCAAAACTCATGATTCTCCGAGACGCCGACGACGACGATTCCGATTCCGAGGACAGTGAAGAGGAAGAAGACGAAACACAGAATCCATCAACAACAACACCAATACCGGATAACGTAACAACAGATACAACAACAGCAACATCAGATTCAACGACAACAAATACAACAACACCAACACCAATGACAACAACAACACCAATGACAACACCAACACCAATGACAACAACAACACCAATGACAACAACAACGATAACACCAATGACAACAACAACATCGAATGCCAGTCTTCGAATGTTTGACTATATGTTAACTACGCTAATCTATTATATAGAATGAAAATAAAGGCTCTCACATGAATAGTATACTTTTCTATAAGGACTTGCAATAAAGCGTTCCGAGGCTCATACAGTGTCCGTTACGATCGAGGGCCCACTTTGGAATTTCATAATTCTGAATACAGTATTTTGGGCGGATTTATTGCTTACGTCCGTAGGTGTTTACCCATCGTTGCCCTACAACACGTGTCCTCTGGGTGGTGCTTAGAGCGGTATTCTGGTGGTAGTCTTCCCGCAGTCTCCATCTCTAGCCCTCCAGCGATGCACGATCCTGCTGTTCGTCCTGTGCTCGCTGACCAATGCCGCGCTTAACTGCTGTCTACACACCTATCTCACTCCTAAGGAGCGGTTTACGATTTGTATTTTTAAAAATAAAAGAAATAGTTCCAAACATAGGGCAAAAAATTTTAGTTTCTAAAATGGAGGAGCGATGTGGGCGTGGCACGCGTGGCATAAGTAAGGTGAGCTCACCTTACTCAGCGTAGGGATGTCGGAAGCGAGAAAAAATGTAGATGCATCGATATTTATAAAAATATCAACATTGACTTTGATATATCGAGGAAATAATAGATTCTGCTCTCAGTGCGTAATTACCGTGGACGGAGGAAATCACCCCCCGTAATTACGTACAAAAAGTGCTGAGATCCGAACAAAGTCATTTATATAAAAATTAAGTAATCTCGTACTCCCACCGTAAAAAAGTGCTGCTATCACGAGAAGAGTCGCACAAGTCGGCCATTTTATTTTGGAATAGGTAGTTTGCAAACTACCTATTCTAAAATAATCCTAAACTACTTACATATACCTATTTTATTATATTTTGGTTTCTCCACCACAACACAAAACACACAAATAGTGTGTAAACACACTAGAGGATAACAATAAGTTAACACTATTGTCAAATTATAATAAGCGGATGATAAACCGGCTGTTAGAGTCCTTTTCATGAAAGAAGTCCCGCGGTAATTTGTGGAACTAAAATTTTTTCTACGCTATGTTCACTGAATTCATACAAACGCACTGCCGACAGCGCCGCGTTTATCGCGCCGCCGGGGCTTCTTTCGTGAAAAGGACTCTACCTCCAGGCCACGACATGCCCGCCCGTGCGTCTTGCGTTTGCGTCCGCAGCGAGAACAAATCAAAGAAGTTGTTTGAGTGTGTCCATGAGTCGCCGCGGTGCGACTTGCGGAAAAGTGACATAACGACCCCAGACGCAAGACGCATCGCCCGATGTCGTGGCCTAGGCCTTAAGTAGTCGCAGCTTGAAGCGGTCGAAATTACTTTGCGGTCGCATCTTGACTGCCTGGCCGTGTATCTAGGCCCTAAGTTCTGGTATCTTTTGGGTATCTTTGATTATCAATGAAAAAAGAGATCCCCTTTGGTATAGACTTTAGATCAATGTTGATTATCTTCGCTGATCGCAGTTTTCATTGTTTAGGGTGCCAAACAATACTTATACAGGGTTATTGGTAAATTAGTGACAATACGTCCTGCCCATCATCACAAACACGTTCGTGAAGGCCAAGTCGCCGTCTAAATTCTAAAAAAAAATATAAGTCACCTCTGAAACTAAATGAAAAAACATCTTTGTCTGGAACCCAACGAGTTACTTAAGACCGATCTTTCACTCTCCTAACTTCTGTTAATTCAGGGCAGAGCTGTTTTTAAGTTGAGTTTCAAATAAAACCTCTAACGAACGATTATTGAATTGCGGGGGGTACCCATTACCCTTTGGTCCACTTTCACAGCTATTTTTCACAACTAGTTAAGAAAAGACACTTTTTACTCCTTATTTCATAACTTTTATTTTTTCTCCTTTCTTTACTATTTTCGGATTTCAGTTACCTAAGACAGGCCACTTTTTATTCCATTTTAATAACCGGTTATGAAATAAGGAGTAAAAAGTGTTTTTTCTTAACTAGTTGTAAAAAATAGTTGTGAAAGTGGACCAAAGGCCCATTATTGATACCAAAATTAAGAATTAAGACCTGGCGTCTTCACAAACGTGTTTGTGATGATGGGCTGAACCTGCAGTTCACGTATTGTCACTAATTTACCATTATACTTGTACATCTGTAGTGCCAAATAAAAAAATATGTAGTTATGTTATTGTCACAGAGATTTAAAGGTTAAGGGCTTTAGGGCGCCGCCGCCGCACGCAGCAGGTATAATGTCTGTGGTTATTGTATATTCTTTCAAAAAAAAAAACTATGCTTCAAAAATGAAAGAGTAATAAAAATCGTAAAATATTATTAAAAAAATTAGAAAAACAAATATTATAAAGGTGCATACTAAATAAACATGCTGATACAAACTTACGGTACCTAGTTATTTTATACTCATCGGTATAAACAAGCAGAGAGCTGTATAGATTAAACCTATAAGGATATTTTAAGTTTGTTTAACAAAACAGAGCCAGGATATTGAATAAATGGTCAGGTGCTGGTTTTTTTTTGTGCTATTATAATATGCCTTAAACCTAAAGGAAAGAAACAAAACGAAAAGAGGAAAAAAAGAAAGGAAACAAAAGGAAAACAGAATGTGCTACACAATATGTTTGCCAATTATCTGCACGTTCCAAACCATGCTTCGCATATTTTTAACTGTGCTGTTTGCTATCGAAGATATAATTCGCTTGGTTATCGACATTGTGCACGGTTATATAACATCCTTTTTAAACCTGATTAGACTAATACCCGCTTGGATCACCTACTGCTATGTCAAGTACTGCTTCTGCCATAGACGTTATTCGGGATGCTACCCAAGATCCTCTGTCTCGTGGCCATGTTCCGTTATTTTAATAATAGGCATCGTTATTGTGCTAATACTTTTCTACACATTTTGGCTGGAAGATTTGTTGGACTACGCCGAAATTAAAGTACCTCATGTCTTCTTTGGGAAGACTATACTCGACTCGACTCGCATAGCTTCTAATGATGATACATTTAAACTAAATTATGTTAAAACAAACTCAAGTAAAAAAGAAGAAACGAAACGAGAAAGTACTTCTACACAGTCTAGCATAGGTGAAATCCACGAAATGAACGACTTTAACGAAGTCACTAAACTAACAGTAAGCAAGAAACAAATTGACTCTAATTTATTAAATAAAATTATTCATAAAAAATCAAGTAGCAACTACAACGAAGACGGTGAAGAGAAAAAGAGTTTTGGAAAACTCGAAAAATATTATTTAAAAATTATATCCAAATTAAAAAAAATTCTACCAGCTAAACATTATATTGAAACTATGATTAATAAGTACCTGTAAAATTATAAACCGTTTTCTTATTACGCTATAATAGCTACATAGGTAGGCACCTACTTACTTACTACACTCACTGTACATAACTACAGTTACAGAAAGATCGAATGAAAGACAGATATAAGAACTCATAGTTACTCGAATCAATGAAACCTAATTATGTCCAGAAAAGTGAGTGCTGTAGACCTGCCAATAGACCTAAATATTAACTACCTACTCACGGTGGAACACGCTACCTGCCGCTGTTTTTCCAGCCAAGATCCAGGTTGGGTTTACCTGGGTCTCTTCAAAACAAGAGTGAAATAGGTCCTCTATACCTTCGTGGTACGTCGGCCAATCGTCTCTTTCCATCAGTTGAGGTTCTGACTGACTGAGGTCAAAGGAAGTTTGTTTATAAAAAAATGTGTATACAGTTTTTTAGGATAAACTGTTGAAAGCTTATTTCTGTTCTGTTCGATAGCGGTGCTGGATATGTGCTATAGTCCCTAACCTAATGAGATTGTGAATACTCTGACCCTTAGGGCGCCTTCACATTAGCCCCAAAGTGCTGTGCGGGACTGTCCTGCAGCTACCCAGCTGACACTAGGCACCATAATCGTAGTGTACATCTAGGTTGACGATGGACTCTTGAGCCTGTGGGTGGACGAAGAAGCACTGTTTTTGGTGTTACTATTTACCAGTCCGCCGCGGTGACTCACCATACTAGCCCGTGGAGGACGTTTGCGAGTTAGGTACTCGTTTGTTGAAAAAGGAGACCTATGGAAAGTTACCATTATGGTGGTTAGACGCTGGTTGGCGCGCGATTCAACTTTTTTGTGGTTTTTAGGGTTCCGTGCCCGTAAAACGGGACGAGGGGTATCTTAAGATACTAAGAGGGTATTATTTAAACGGTGAGCAGATAAAGGCGGTTTTGATCAGCTGAAAAATAAATTTGGTGAGCAGAAAAAATTAATTGAGCTGCATCTAGTGGTCGGTAGAAATGACTCAATTGGTCAGCAAGTAATGTGACATTGGGCAGCCTAAAAATTTATATCATAGTAAATTAAATTTTTGTTTAGCAATAATTATGTTAGTGAGGCAGCAGAACCCTCGTTGCTCGAGTATGACTCGCACTTGAAGTTTTTTATTTTATGTGTGATAGATGATCTAGATATTCTAGCATTATTGAGGTATTGGAGAATGATTTGTCAATTGTTGTTCAAATACCAAAGTTTTCCATGATCCAAATACTTTTACTACCAAATGATCAGACATTTCTAAATCTAATTTTACCAAATTTTAGGTAAATTTAGGTCATCCTAAAGACAAGACAATCACCACCTAGTCTAGTTTAAGTTAGTAAGTGGTCATGAAATCGGGATAATTTTCCGATGATGATGTCAAAACACATCATCCTGATGGAAATGATGATGTTTTGACATCATTATCGGAAAATTATATTCTTAATCATGACCGCTCACTAATTTAAACTAGACATTAACCTACCCACTAGAATTTATGAATTGATCATTTTGTGGTAAAAGTACCTATTTGGATCATGGAAGACTAGTACTTTGGTTTGTTCAAAACAAAAATTTACTGATCATTTTCCAATACATCAATAGGTAGTGCTAGAATTTATAGATCATCTATTACACATAAAAAAATACAGTGGATTATTAAGGAAGGACATGAATTTGGACATTTTAGCAGAAGATTTGTCTACTGCTAATGTCTATAATACAGAGACATTATGTTCTGCTATGTCCAAATTGATGTCACCAGTAAATGTAACATTCTCGATATAATATTTACAGCAATCCGTTCATGAACAGGGAGATAGGCTGTCTGTTGATGAACGGGTTGATAAACAAGAATCTCGACCCGAACATCACCAGATGGGTAGAGAATATGCTCACACACAGGGGAGCAAAACTAGCCCTTCACCAATCAACCATTTGAGATATCCATGGCTAGGGCCTGTCCCTAAGGCGCAGTCCTATCAACTGTCTTATGGAACTGTTCCTCAGACCTCGATGCGCAAGGCTATGTAGATGACCTTGTGAGCCTGCGACGCAGGTGGTTGCGGGTTCGATTCCCGCCTCGGGACAAATGTGTGTACGATCTGCAGACATTTGTTCAGGGTGTTCTGGTCGTTTTCTATGTTTAATTGAAATATCTATCTATGTAATGTATTGTATTAAGTATATCAGTTATCTAGTACCTACCCATAACACAAGCTCTGCTTAACTTGGGGCTAGATAATGATGTGTGAATTGTCCAGCATTATTTATTATTGTTATTATTGTGATCGTCGTACGAGGATTCTTCCAATCCACCATCTCTAGCATCGTGCAACGCGCTCTCAACTCAACGCTGTCAGCCACTGGTGCAGCAACAGTGAACTCTCGGTCACCGCTAACAAAACTGTGATTATATCGTTTACCATTAAGCGAAGGCAATTATCTATATGTACCCTAATTTCTTTCGGTGTGTTTGAATAAAAGGAATTAATTATGTCCTTATATTTGTCGTCAAGAATAACCTCAATGGTTTTAAAATGTTAAACAACTTATCTATAAAAATGCGCGCTATACAAAGTGCTCATATATACGACCCTAAATATTGAATAAAAATTCAGCTTAAAATTTTGTATAATTTTATTATTTAATGATTTAATAAGTGTTAGTTATTATAAATAGATATTTTATCAAAAAATTTTAAAGGTGTCCCGTAGCCTGTTGAGTTAGTTATAATTTTTATATAATTTAGGTTCTAAACAGTGTTTAGTTTTAATATAAGTTTGTAAAACTTTTATGGTAAATAAAGAACTTTGGAAAACAAAACAAACAAATAAGCAAAGGCTAGACGAGCTTTGAGGCTGTGTGGTGTCGGCCTAGAATTGCACCAACCTAACTCTTCCCGTGGGTGTCGCAAGAGGCGACTAAGGAATATACACAGGGGGGCGGGCAGCAGCGCCCCCTGAAGAATAATCCAACCGAGCTGCGATCCCCAACCCGCATGCCCAGGGTGGTGATTATGGGTATTACCTAATGATGATACAAAACAGGAAATGGCCTCCAGTTCCCGGCCGCCTCGCTATTCCTGGCCATGGCAGCGGCCTTGATAACGGCGGGGCAGGGGGTGCTAGGAATCACCGGGCTACCTCAGGCTGCCACAAACAACTGACCCTGGCAACGTTTAACGTACGCACTCTAAGGCTTGACCACCATCTAGCGCAGTTGGAAGTGGAATTAGAGAACATCAAATGGAACATCATGTTCTAGGGTTATGTGAAGTCCGAAGAGAGGGGGAGGACACTGTAACCCTAGAGTCGGGCCATCTTCTCTACTTTCGTGAGGGTGACAAAACATCCCAGAAAAAAATGATTGAAGTTGAAATTTTGGATGGCTGTTAGTTACCTACACGTCAAAACTACTGAACGGCTCGGGCTGAAATTTAGCATCCTAGTTCTAGACCTGGACTAACATTCTAAGTGATTAATCTAAAAAAAAAAACTTTTGTTGGTTTATCTGGTCAGTATACGTAACGTAGTAAGGAGGTATGTAAGGTAGGTAGATATCAAACTTATAAATGCGAAAGTTTGGATAGATAGATGGATGGATGGATGTATGTTTGTTGCTTCTTCACGACAGAAATACTGAATTTTTCATAGATGTAGCTTCAAACCTAAATGTAATGCTACTTTTTATCCTATAAATCGGTTCCCACAGGATATACTCAACTCAACATCCTATAATGTACCACTGCTGGACGCCGGCCTCTCCCTGATAATTGCCTTACAGGTTTTATCAGTCCCACAGGATATAAATAACCTTAAAACGCATCCATAGAAACATGGCGTGCAAAGCTGCGGGTGCGGGTGCGGGACTAGTAAAAAAAATGACTCTAAGCATATTTACTCAAGCATTAAATATTGCAAGAAAAAAAAACATGATCAGTAATTAAATATTAATAAATAATTGATTGTAATATAGTTGGTACTTGGTACATTTAATGTGGGCCTGAACCTCTAAGCTCCCATACAAACGTACTATTCGATTCATTTGGAAACTACGTCCCCGATTTTAATGAAATTTTGCATACATAATCGGATAAGAAATAGCTATGTTTGCATCTCTTAGTTTTTCAAAATACATAATCATCATAAAGTGAAAGCGAATTCATTTTTATCAATTATCAAGCGATTTTATTACCTACTTTCGCTCAAATTTAATGATGATTATGTATTTTGAATAACTAAAACGATACAAACATAGCTATTTCTTATCCGATTATGTATGCAAAGCAAATTTCATTAACATAGGGGACGTAGTTTCCAAATGAATCGAATAGTACGTTTGTATGGGAGCTGAGAGGTTCAGGCCCACCTTTAAGGAATAAAACGATTCAAAGTTTAAAACGTAGCAAAATAAATTCATAATCAAATTGACATTCATTATAAAAAACACTTCAGTTTTCTTTCATTGGTTTTTGAGTCACGAATATCTATTTTTTATGCGAGTTTGGGTAGTGGGACGCAATAACCTTAAAACCCTTTTGGTTTTCTTCCAATAAATACCTACCTACACATTATGTGTAGAAAGGTGATTCAGAATTTTTGTACGTTATGTTTCATTGTATGTTTATGTTTTTACTATTATTGTTGTATGTTTATACTATTGTTTTATTTATGACTATGTTTTACTATATTTTAAAAACAATTAAACTTTTCTTTACATTCGAGCTCATTTACACGTTATTGTATTATTTAACATTTTAAATAGACACAAAAAATAAACGAAACAAGTGTTTTGTCTTGAAAATATAACAAAATATTTTTAATTACATTCTATAACAATATGATTAAATACAAAAAATGCAATGAAAATATTTTATAACTTTTTTAGTATAAAATATGTAAGAATGCGTTATTAGTAACGCAAATGTGAAGAATAAATCGATTGATTTTTTATATAGAAATCAAATATTTTTTTATTATGTAGACATTATTATCGAAAAAACAATGTTCATCCAAAGTTGAGCCAGTATCGTCCCATTTCGGCTTATTCCACATGTTACGTGGCACAGAACAAATATCTACTCGTAGAAGCTAAGAGCTCGCCGATTGCCGAGAGCGTGTAGCATTTTGGCTGTGGTGTCAGCCTAGAATAGCACCAACCCAACTCTTCTCGTGGGTGTCGTAAGAGGCGACTAAGGGACATACACCGGGGGGCGGGCAGCAGCGCCCCCTGAAGGACAATCCAACCAACAAACTGCGATCCCCAACCCGCATGCCCAGCGTGGGGATTGTAGGCATTACCCCCAATGATGTTACAAATCAAGAAATGGTCCCCGGTTCCCGGCCGTCTCGCTATTCCTGGCCATGGCAGCGGCCATGGTATCGGCGGGGCAGGGGGTGCTAGGAATCACCGGGCTACCTCAGGCTGCCACAAAGAACTGACAGATTCCTCGTCAATAAGGCCATCTCTAACAACGTCCAAGAAATCTCCAGTGTGTCGACCAGGGTAGCATACCTGATCCTTCGGCTATCCAAGCGATATAACATGAAGGTTATTCAGGTTTACGCACCGACCTCGACACACTCGGATGATGAAGTGGAGGATATGTACGAAGACATATCCAAAGCCTTCCATAACACCGCTAAGGCCCACTTCAACGTTGTTATGGGGGACTTTAACGGCAAGGTGGGAACCCAGACTGGCAGCGAATCCCGAATAGGCCCGCATGGTTATGGAGTTAGGAACCACAGGGGGCAAATGCTTGTCAACTTCCTTGAGAAAGAGGGATTGTTCTTAATGAACTCCTTTAAGAAACGGCCTCAAAGGAAGTGGACATGGCGAAGCCCGGACGCTGTGACTAAAAATGAGATCGACTTCATCATGACGCAAGCACATATTCAGAGATGTCTCAGTGATCAACAGGTTCAATACCGGATCTGATCACCGACTCCTCCGAGGCTCTCTGAATATCAACCTGAAGCTTGAAAGAAACCGTCTGATGAAGTCCACGCTCCGACCTAACACAATCCAAATCATGGCGGGCACCGAGAAGTTCCAGCAGCTTCTCGGGGATAGATTTGTTGCCTTGGAACCCACTGATGACGCTGACAAGAATCTACACAATCTGGTCGAAACGTTGAGAGACGAAGGCATCAAGTTTTGTAAAAAGCAGCACACTGGCAAGAAATCCAAAACTCTCGGCCGAGACTCTCGGATTGATGACAAGAAGACGGGAAACCACCCAAGCGACTTTGTCTGAGAGGTCAGACCTGAACAAGCAAATTGCGAAGATGGTACGGCGCGACCTTCGGAGCTCCAACACACGCCTCATTGAAGAGGCGATAGAGCGAAACCGAGGATCCAAAGTATTCACTTAGCAGCTTGGCAGGAGCCACCTGACGAAGCTTAAAACGCACAATGGGAGGATTGTCGAAGCCGGAGATCTCTGCCGAGATAGAGAATTTCTATAGCCGTTTATACGCTGCACATGCCCCTCGTCCTCTACGGGACGACCACGGTTCCAGAGCCACCCTGACGCGCCACTACACCGACGAACTGCCAGACATCAGTCAAGACGAGATCGTGTTGGCTCTGAGGCAGCTTAAAAATGGAAAAGCCCCCGGTGAAGACGGTATAACTTCAGAGCTTCTGAAGGCAAGAGGAGCTCCTGTAATACAGGAGCTACAGAACCTGTTTAACACCGTTCTTCACAGTGGGAGTACTCCAAAGGCGTGGAGCGGGAGTTTGGTCGTGCTCTTTTTTAAGAAGGGAGATAAAACCCTTCTTAAAAATTACAGACCCATCACACTCCTGACCCACGTCTATAAGCTCTTCTCACGTGTGATCACGAACCGTCTCGCCAGGAGACTCGACGAATTCCAGCCACCGGAACAGGCCGGGTTTCGCGGAGGATATGGCACCATAGACCACATACACACAGTGAGGCAGATTATACAGAAGTCCGAAGAGTATAATCAGCCTTTGTGTCTGGCCTTTGTGGACTATGGAAAGGCCTTTGACTCTGTCGAAACCTGGTCTGTTCTGGAATCCTTACAGCAATGCCAAGTAGACTATCGTTATATCGAGGTGCTGAGATGTCTTTATGAGGCCGCCACCATGAGTGTCCAAGTACAGGGCCAGCAGTCTAAACCTATCCAACTGCGCAGAGGAGTGAGACAGGGGGATGTTATATCCCCGAAACTGTTCACAAGCGCGTTGGAAGATGTGTTTAAGACGCTGGACTGGAAAGGTAAGGGCATCAACATAAATGGCGGTTACATCTCACACCTGCGATTCGCTGATGACATAGTCTTAATGGCGGAGTCGCTGGAGGAGCTGAACCAGATGCTGGATGGCCTAGCTTCAGCCTCGCGACGCATCGGTCTTGGCATGAACTTGAATGAGATGAAGGTCATGATCAATGGCCACATTCATCCGGGACCGGTCGTCGTACATGGCCACCTTCTAGAAATTGTTTCCGAGTACACTTACCTAGGGCAGATTCTGCAGTTTGGTAAAAACAATTTCGAGAAGGCGGCCAAGAGGAGGATCCAGCTAGGTTGGGCAGCGTTTAGGAAACTACGTCGAGTCTTCTCGTCATCCATACCGCAATGCTTGAAAACGAAAGTTTTCAATCAGTGCGTCCTACCCGTCATGACTTACGGAGCTGAGATGTGGACACTCACGGTAGGGCTTGTCCACCAGTTTAAAGTCGCCAAGCGAGCTATGGAGAGAGCTAAGCTCGGAGTTTCTCTGAAGGATAGGATTCGCAACGAGTACATCCGACAGAGAACCAAGGTTGTCGACATAGCTTTAGCAACAAGGATTAGCAAGCTGAAGTGGCAGTGGCCTGGCCATATCGCGAGAAGAACCGACAACCGCTGGGGTAAACGTGTTCTTGAGTGGAGACTGCGACTCGGCAAACGTAGTATAGGACGCCCTCCGACCAGATGGGATGACGATTTGCGAAAGACTGCTGGCAGATGCTGGATGCGGCAAGCTCAAGACAGGGCGCTATGGCGCTCATTAGGGGAGGCCTATGTCCAGCAGTGGACTGATATAGGCTGGTGATGATGACGATGAACATTTTGAGTAGGTATTATGACGTCACGAGTGTAATTTAGTGATGCCTACGCCGCGCAAAAACGATTCAAAAGTATCGATTATAGCGCGCGGTTTACCGATTGTAGGCATCGCCAACCACATCCCGCACCACGCATCTGTGCCCGAACTGCCGCCGCCCCCGGCAATCTTCAATCACACACACAACAGAAAACACGAGATATTGGATCGTACCTAGGTAGATAGGTAATACAACCGAACCCGAGTTGTTGAAGTTATAAAGTTTATTTAGTAGGTCCTAGTCTACCTACTTACCTACATAATGAAGCTTACATAATAATGTAAAATATAATTGCTATGCTTTCAAATCGATTTTAATCGAGTACAAAATCGGCATTGAAACTCGTAATGTACATCACTATTTCTTACTTTTGACAGAAAATGAGGAATGAACTTGAACGCGACTGGACTTTGGACTCAACAGTATTGTTTGCTTATTTTTATATTGCTGGTTTTCAATGCACTCCAAGTCTGGCGCGTCAAATTAAAACCGCAATGGACACACAATCGCCCACTTATGTTTGATGAAAATAATACAAAGCAACAAACAAATCTATCTCATAATAACAGATATTTTGGGACAAAACGTACTTACGAATGAAAGGAAATACCTCAATATGTAGCCCCACTGTTTTAGGTGTTTTTGCAAGTAATTATTGAGCAATAACGCATTTTGTTTTTATAACCTGACGTCACACGCGGATAGCGGTCGGGAGCGGACTAAAGTTCGCGGCGAGAGCATGGAGGATATATACCCCTTCGCCTCCAGGCACGGTACTTACACATTTAGCTTCTATCTAGATATTTGTTCTGGGTTACGTGGCACCTCGTTTAGGCACGTTGTTCGTGGAGTTATGGCTGTGTTCGATTAGTTTGTTGCGCTTCAAAGTCATTGTTTTGAGTTTTTCACTAGGCTCCTGGAAAATTCTATGTCGAAACTTAACTTTGTTTCTACTCTTACTACCTGTCGCGATGCGGTCATAGCCATTTGAGCAGTCATTTTATCTTTTGCCGTACGTTTCGCATTACGTTTGTTATACTGATGTTTGTCTCTCGTGACAGAATTCGGTTTGGTTTGGGAAGACGAACTATTCGAAAGCGACATACTAAGTTCATTGGTTGTATTTGTTTTCTTGTTGCTGTCTTTTGGGAAACATTTACATATTACATTTGTATATTTTGAAGTAAGTGTGTTAACATGTTTTTTATCTTGCGATTGCTTTTGAAATTTTAGTGTGCAGAAGCATCTTTTTATGGGGCCCGTATAGGAAGATAATGTTTTTTTCGATGTGTGAATAGTCTGAGACACTTTTTCAGTCGTTTCATCACTTAACTTATGTTTAGAATTTGTTTTGGTAGTCTTGTATTTTCTTTCTGGCATATTGTTAGGCTGTACATTAGTCTTAGGTTTGTTACGCGTTTTGATTCTTTCAATACACTTAGATGGGTCACATTTACCCGGAGTACAGAACCCAGGTTCGCACTCGTATGGTAATAAAGCAGGCGGTGGTTCCAAACGTGAAACATGAACTGGTTTCAAATGTTGTCCTTTGGTTTGCGCAATTGCAGTTGACTTAGGAATTTCATTAGTAATGTTTGATTTTTGAATTTTTTGCTGTTTCTGAAATTTTAATGTACAAAAGCATCTTTTTATGGACCCCGCGGAGGTTGATATTTTATGTATGAGATTTGTCTGAGACTTTTTTTTACTCGATTGTTGACTTGGACATTTACATTCAACCTTAATACTGGTTTTAATTGCCTTGTCGCGTTTTGCCACCAGGTTGGTGGACTTATGAACATCATTATTTGATTTGTTGCGTATTTTAATTCTTTCAATACAGATGTATGGGTCACATTTGCCTGGAGTGCAGACGCCAGGCTCACATTCGTATGGTAATAAACCAGGTGGTGCCTCTGAATGTGTAATATTAACTGTTTTCACATGTTGCTGTTTGGTTTGGGCAATTGCTGGTGACTTAGGAATTTTATCTGGAGTATTTGATTTTTTATTGCTGTCATTTGGGAAACATTTACATATAACATTTGTGTATTTAGTAGATATTGTATTTTTAGTCAGCTCACGTCCTTCAGAGTGCGGTGGTTTCTGAAATTTTAATGTACAAAAGCATCTTTTTATGGCCCCCGTAGAGGAAGATGTTTTTTTCTTTGTGCGAATTGTCTGGGATTTTTTGTCACTCATTTCATTACTTGGGCATTTACAAATAACCTTAGAATTAGTTTTGGGAGTCTTGTCACGTTTGTCTAACGAATCGGTAGACTGTATAACATAATTCTTAGGTTTGTTACGCGTTTTAATTCTTTTGATACAGACATAAGGGTCACATTTCCCTGGAGTGCAGAAGCCAGGCTCGCACTCGTATGGTAATAAGCCAGGCGTTGCTTCTAAATATGTATCATCAACTGCTTTCACATGTTGCTTGTTGGTCTGAGCAATCGCAGTTGACTTATTCATTGTACCAGTCGTATTTGGGTTTTTATTGTTGGCATTTGTATATTTAGTAGTTAGTGCGTTTTTAACCTTATGACTACCTTCCATGTGTTGTTGATTCTGAAATGTTAATGTACAGAGGCATCTTTTCAGTGGCCCTATGAAAGGAGACACAATTTTTGTTTGTTCGTGCACTTTTTGAAAAACTTTTTTAGAGGCTGTTGGAGCACCGATACTATTTATTTTTTTATTAGGATTTTTACGAATTTTCTCTTTTGGAGGGCTCTCTGCTCGCATGGAAGTATGAACAATGTCTGAAGGAACTTCTGTTTTCGAAAACTCAATACTAAAATCAAAACTGGAACTGATTCGTACTGTCCTTTTGAGAGGTGTTACTTTTGAGGTTTCACTTCGCATAACATTATCTCTTGACATAACATTTTCTCTTGACCCAAAATTTTCTGATTTGACAGAGGTTGCATCTGGTTTGCATAAACATATTTGATTCATAGATACTTGATCTGGCTTTTTTAGACTGGTCATTTTTGACTTTGTGCGGTGGCGTCTCGTAGTACTACGTTCCTTTATTTCATCAGTAGGACATTTACAAATAACCTTAATGTTTTTATTGTTTTGTTCCATCAAATTGGTGGACTGTGGAAATAAATTCTTAGATTTGTTACGAATTTTGATTCTTTCAATACAAATATAAGGGTTACATTTGCTCGGAGTGCAGGTACCAGGTTCACACTCGTATGGTAATAAACCAGATGGTGGTTCCAAAGGTTTAACATTAACTGGTTTTACATGTTGCTCTTTGGTTTGGGAAATCGCAGTTGACTTAATATGAATTTCATTAGTTGCGATTGATTTTTTATTTTTGTCATTTGTGTTTTTAAGCTGCTTGCTTCCTTTCATATTTTGATTTTTCTGAAATTTCAATGTACAAAAGCATCTTTTTATGGCTCCCGTGGAGGGTGACGATGTTTTTTTCTGAGTGTGAATTGTCTGCGATTTTTTTTCACTCATTACATCACTTGGACATTCACAAATGACCTTAGAATTTGTTTTGGGAATTGTGTCATGTTTGTCCATGGAATTGGTAGACTGTACAATCGCAGTTGATTTATGAATTTCATTAGTTGTGTTAGATTTTTTATTTTTGTCATTTGGGAAACATTTGCATATAATATTTGTATATTGAGTAGTGAGTCTGCTTTTAACCTTCTTACCGCCTTCTGTGTGCGGTTGATTCTGAAATTTCAATGTACAAAAGCATCTTTTTATGACTCCTGTGGAGGATGATAATGTCTTTTTCTGTGTGTGAATTGTCTGGGATACCTTTTCACTCATTTCATCACTTGGACATTTACAAATAACCTTAGATTTTGTTTTTGTTTTTGTTGTTTTTGTTTTGGAGGATGATGTTTTTTTCTGTGTGTGAATTGTCTGCGATTTTTTTTCACTCATTACATCACTTGGACATTCACAAATGACCTTAGAATTTGTTTTGGGAATTGTGTCATGTTTGTCCATGGAATCGGTAGGCTGTACAACATTATTCTTAGGTTTATTACGCGTTTTGATTCTCTCAATACACACATAAGGGTCACATTTACCTGGAGTGCAAAAACCAGGCTCACACTCGTATGGTAATAGACCAGGTAGTTTTTCCAAAGGTGCAACATTAACTGGTTTCACATGTTTCTCTTTGGTTTGGGCAATCGCAGTTGATTTATGAATTTCATTAGTTGTGTTTGATTTTTTATTTTTGTCATTTGGGAAACATTTGCATATAATATTTGTATATTGAGTAGTGAGTCTGCTTTTAACCTTCTTACCACCTTCTGTGTGTGATTGATTCTGAAATTTCAATGTACAAAAGCATCTTTTTATGGCTCCTGTGGAGGATGCTAATGTTTTTTTCTGTGTGTGAATTGTCTGCGATTTTTTTTCACTCATTACATCACTTGGACATTTACAAATGACCTTAGAATTTGTTTTGGGAATTGTATCATATTTGTCCATCGAATCGGTAGACTGTACAAAATTATTCTTAGGTTTATTACGCGTTTTGATTCTCTCAATACACACATAAGGGTCACATTTACTTGGAATACAAAAACCAGGCTCACACTCGTATGGTAATAAACCAGGCGGTGGTTCAGAAGGTGTAACATTAACTGGTTTCACATGTTGGCCTTTAGTTTGGGCAATTGCAGTTGATTTAGGAATTTCATCAGCCGTGTTTGATTTTGTATATTTAGAAGTAAGTGTATTTTTGGCCTGCGTACGTCCTTTGGTGTGTGGTGGTTTTTGAAATTTTAATGTACAAAAGCATCTTTTTATAGACCCCGTGGACGAATATAATGTTTTTTTCTGTGTGTGAGTTGTCTGGGATATTTTTTCAGTGATATCTTCACTTGGACATTTGCAAATAATCGCAGAATTTGTTTTGATTCGACCAGGCGATGGTTCCAAAGGTATATCAGTAAGTGGTTCCAAATGATGCTGTTTGGTTTGGGAAATCGCAGTCGACTTATACGTCGTACGATGTTTGTTTTTAATCTGCTTACTTTTGTCTACGTGCTTATTAATTACTTGAATCCTTTCAGATACTGGAGAGTGTATATTTTGTTTCATAACACTTTTTTTATCTTTCTTTCGTTTTTTTGGGCGAGAGGTTTCGTCATCATTTGAAGGATTTTTAGTTTTGGAAAAAACTATGTTGAATTCAAAATTAGAACTGATTCTAACTGCCTGTTTGAGAGATGATTCGTCTGAGGTTTTTGGTGGTGGAACGTACTCAGAAACAGGAGTTTCAGTGTGAAGAGTTGCTCTTATATTCTTCTTCTTACTATCTTTCAATTGGTCAACATCTATAACATCTTTGCCATGACTTTGTTTTGTATTCTGATCAGTATGAACCATTTTTTGTTTATTCACTTTTGTTTGTTTTTTTATTTTACTATCTAAGGTATTGGAATATTGTTTGTTTTGAAGAAATTCATTATCTGTTACTTGATTACCGTAGGTTGACCTGCTCCTTAATTTTTGTTTTCTTCGTACACTGGGGAGTGTGTTAGTCGATCTTACAAGTTTTGATCGGTGTGTATGTGCAGTTCCTTTGTTTTTGCTATCATGATGAGTTTGGACTTTTCTAAACAGAGATTTCGTCGAAGAAACAGATGTAACTTTAGCCTTTTGTGGCGGCGTTGCAGTTATTAGGGTTTTATTTTTATGTTTGATCGTTTTGGTATCTCGCTCATTCAAAGACTCAAACTCAGTCGTGTTAACGTTGCTCTTAAATTCGTGGTGTTTTTTTAGAAGTTCTTTAGTACAGAAACATCGTTTTAGTTTATAGTTTTCTTCCGGGGAAGACGTTCTTAAATCTAAATTGTTTGTCATTGTTGAGGATTTACCAGGCTCTTCACTTACTTTCTGCTTCTTGCTTTTAGAAGGAATTTGCGAGGCTTTTTTTTTTTTTTTTTCTGGTGCTACAGCGGTCGAAACTTTGCGAACATTTTTGCGTGCACTTGTGCTGCCTGCTTTCATTTTGTTTGCTTCTCTTATCTTAATTTTTTCATAACAGTCCTCGGGTACACAATCATACGGAATGCACCAGTCCGGATCACATGCCCATGCTTCCATTTGACGTTTTTCTAATTTACCTTTATGTATCATAATGGAATCCTTCCTGATCTTTTGCCAGTGAAAGGCATCTTCAATTGAATGGATACTAGATCGAATATTTTCGGTTAAAACACTATGTGCGTTTTTCAGTGAAGATTTAGTTCTCAAGTGACGCGGCATTTTTTTTGGTTTATTTTCTGATGTGTGAAATTCAACTCTCTTTTTTATTAGAGCATCTTTCTTGATTCTCAAATTTTCATTCTCCGTCCTATTTTTTTCTGCCTGTCTTCGTGCAATCCTTTCTGATTCTATAGTTTTTGTAGATTTCATTCGTCGTATGTTACGATCTTCGAAAAATTCGTTTACATTTTCTACAGCTGGAATGTGCACGTGAATTTTTCTTGGTTGTGGCAGGTCATGTAATTTTGGTAATTCATCAATGCATCTGCAGCATCCACAACATTCACCATGCAGATTAACTAAAGAGTTTAGTGAGTGATGCTCTCCTCTATCAACAAGTTCCACAAGTTTCAGAACTGTATCGCTAGGTTTTTTATCGGATACGCATTCACATTCATGATTTGGCGGAAGCGGCGAACTGACATCCTCACTACTAGAGGACAAGATTCGGTTTCTTATATCATCGTAAACACCACGGGTTCTGACAAGCTTCGCCAATAGTTTCTTTTCTCTAAGCGGCAAGTACTCGTCGTAGTAAAGTCTATCGATTCGGCTTCCACCGTGAAGACCGTCTTCACCTTTCTTTAAACTTTTGTAAATACAGTGAGTGCATGAACACGTTGAGTGATGTTCTTTTGAACTCATGAGCTTGTTCTTTTGTTCATAAAGGTACCACCAAAATGCCTTGAATTAAAATTTATTAAGTAAGTACTTAGTTTTCTAAGTATTTCTAGATGCCTAAATGTAATTTTTTATCTATTCTTATTGCCTTGAGTGGGTCTAAAGGCTACATGGCAAACTACAAGTCATTAAACTTGTGTAAGGCACGAGATGTTTTGCTTACCTTACTTTTCCTTGGCTATAATCACATAACAAATTAGTGAGCTGCCTACAAACGGTCTTGGAAGCATCAGGTTCGGTGTTGCGGAGACTAGCGAGTTGTATCTCATACCTATTCATATTTTATCCTGTAGGACCCACTAAGCATTAACCACAGCTCTAGGTAGACTAACTAACTTATCAAAACAAAAACTTCTTGCTATCACTGAGTTAGCCATTGATTACATAGAACTAAATAAAATGAAAAGTTATGACAAATTACTGAAATTTTAAGTCATTTTGGAAATGTAATTTTTTTTTTTTTTTAGTAAAAAACTACGATCAAGGAGTATATGGATACGCAATAAGCGCTCATTTCACGTAACTAACTTTATAAACAGAAGTTAATCAATTGAAAATGATTGATGCAAAAACAGGACTCTACTAACATTATTTTTGAAAAATATTAGCACTATGTTATTATTTGACAGTAAAATGATTGAATGTGTTATTTGAGTTTGTAATCCTACTAGTTTAAGAAATGTGAATGTTTGTTACCACGTATCTCCGTAACTACTACTAATATTCACACTTTAATCTATTAAAAAAAAAAATTGCCGTCGCCAGAAGGCAGAGTACCCAGAATGCTGGCAGCATTACCACGTTGAATGGCAATGCTAATTAGTTGACCGAAATAACCGTAACTACTTAACTTATTTAGATGAAATTTGCTAGGTATGTAGATCGTTTAAATTCAAGAATAGCTCATAGGCTAGTCAAAAATCTCTGTGCTTCAATCTTATTACCCTCGCACTTTGATAATTGGTCAGAGATATTACCAGATCCAGGAAAACTTCACACCGTCAGCTTTAAAAGGTTGTCAGTGTCTAAGAACAGAGTCAGTCCTCTTCTCGGACCAATTATCATGTCCTCTTCAATGAAAAAAGAGATCCCCTTCGGTATAGTCCTCTTGGACGCAGGAAACTAAGGCTCGATAAACCTGGGTTAACTCTATGACGACCGCTTGAAGGCCCTAGAAACATAGACTGCGTCTACAGACTGTCTACACCAATGAAAAAAAAGATCCCCTTCGGTATAGGGAAGGGCCCTAACGTAAAGTTAGTATGAAAACTTCATATTCCATTCGTTGTCCACCAGTTTAAAGTCACTCAGCGAACTATGGAGAGAGGTATGTGCGTAGTTTCTCTGAAGGATAGGATTCCGTCCTCCAAGGAAACCTTGTTATTAAAAAGTCTATGTTTTTTTCTCTAAGCAAAGTCCTATGTTTCACATAGAACTATGTTATTTACAAGTCCGTGTTTTTTCATCGACGCAGAGTCCTATGTTTAACATACAACCTTGTTATTTACAAGTCCGTGTTTTTTTATCGACGCAAAGTCCTTTGTTTTACATTAGAACCTTGTTATTCACAAGTCCGTGTTTTTTTCTCTAAGCAAAGTCCTTTGTTTCACATAGAACTTTGTTATTTACAAGTCCGTGTTTTATTCTCTTAACAAAATCCTATGTTTAACATAGAACCCTGTTATTTACTTTTCGTTATAAAATACAACATAGGACTATGTAAAGCGAAAGTGACGACTGATCAACGCAACCAACCGCCGCGCCAGACGCAGCAGGACGCGCCGCAAGACGCATCGCCCGATGTCGTGGCCTTGGTCTCGTCGACCAACTCGGAGCCAAGTGTGTATTCTGCCTTATGATATACAAGCATAATTTGGTCATTCTTTGTCTATTATGTCTTACGTAGATTGTATTCTCTTTGCTATTATGTCTTACGTAGTTATTGTATACAAAGAGAATAAAACCACTACGTTGTATACTCTTTGCTAATAAGCTTGAGAAGTCTTGTATTTTATATGAATATTTTGCATGCATTGTTGCTAGTGTAGTTTTGCTATGCAAATGCCTTACGTTTAGTATCAAATGCTTTAGATACGATATTAATTAAGTCCTTTAGATTATAAGAAAGGATACCTATAGTCAATGTTTACGATAGGGTAAGTTCTCACCTATTCTTATTAGATAGCCTGATTGGATTGCTTCTGAATCAATGGTACAAATCAATGGTACCTACTACTGACACAAAGGCAAAACATTGAGATCAGCAATAGAGCGTCAGCCAAGTTCGGAAAAAAATTATAAGTTGGTAGGTACTTACTTACTTCCAAGAACCTTACAAGCTTTTACATGTTTGGCATCTTTGATGTTTGATAACCTACTAGAGTTACCAATCAGTTTTTTTACAATTGTGTAGCGACCTCTAGAGATATATTGGCTGGACCACAAAGCTAACGTCAATAGAGGTGCGCAATGAATTCACATCGAGAAAACAGAAGCTATCTAGGTACCTACCTAAGCGCTTCAACGGATATCCGCTAGATGTCGTTGAGACAAAATTCCCATAATCTCGGAGAGCAAAAAGCACAAATCCTAGATCGCGCAAACGCTTGATTCAGTCATAGGTTGTTCAACCTATATAGAACTATTCAACATCAACTGTTGGTCGAAAGACCACCGGGCAAGTGAACCAGCAGGGTCGGCCCGGTCAGAGGAGAGATCTCCTCTGACCGGGCCGACCCAGCTGCTACAGTTTGGGGGAAATTCCACCTCCTCCCCCAAATTGTGCTAGTTTTGGACCTAGTTATAATAGTGGTAGTGGTAGTTTTATGTAGTGGCACACTGACAAAAAGGCTGTGCAGCAGTACTTAATTATTGAAAAGTTGATATTAATGAAGACTTAATTGCAAAATTTCTAAACGTGACGTCACCGTTCACCGTATTGTCATAAATGTTTTAGCGGTATATACCTATATCTTTTTTGAAAGAAAAAAAGACAGAATATTTTTTATTAAACAACGAATATGATGGGTTTTTATCATTTATTTGTTTCTAATTTTATTTTGATTGAAGGAACAGTAGAAACACTGAGTTGACAAAGTGAACGGTGACACAAAAAAACGACAGGCATTTTTACCCGACTACTTATCACCTGAAACTAAGTGGTATTATTTTCAAAAATTGTGGGTGTTATATCTTTTTTCGGTAATAAAAAAACTTAAATAATCGATAAAAATAATTAAAAGAAATCTATACATATACCTACCCTATTATCCTATTATCGGGTATGCATCGCGTACGAACCTTGTTTTTAGTTTTTACATGAGCGTCCAAAAAAAGGAATGTAATGTTTTCAGTGTTCATGTACGTATGAGAGTTTTTTTATTCGGCTGAACAAATTTGAATGTACCTGTATCGAGATCAAGAGGTATAACTTGATTCGTTTCAATACCCCGGCTGCGTTAGGATATGTGACGTCAGAAACCGCTGAGAGTAACTAAATAGCAGGGCTTAGTAAGGGGCGAATCCCAATGTTAGTAAATATGCTCGTTTGCAAAGGCAAGGTCCTCAAAATTGTTTCTTAAACGAAAATGCCTACTATTCTCAAGCAATCAGCAAAAAAGTGGAAAAATATATTTAAAAACTAAAACGAACGGA
Organism: Eupithecia exiguata; assembly: GCA_947086465.1. NCBI lineage: Eukaryota > Metazoa > Arthropoda > Insecta > Lepidoptera > Geometridae > Eupithecia > Eupithecia exiguata. Next base: position 8,323,216 of record OX352231.1, read on the forward strand.
CTGATGTTAATGGTACAACGCCCCGTCGTTGTACCATTTACGGCCCTTTACACCAGTCAGTTCTCGGCGTTAGACTTATAGGTACGTAGTCGGTCTTTAGTTTTCAAATGTATGTTTTCCACTTTTTGCTGATTGCTTGTGAAGCACGCAGCAAGCACGATACGTTAAGCCGCGCCGCCGCCGCGTGCTTAAGGCGCATACCCCAGTCAAACTAGCGCCGCCACTAACTTTATCTTATTATTCCGTTAAACAAAGGAAATTTTTAAAATCCATCGCTCAGTTTGTGATGCCTATTATTTAATTAAATTTAACTTTTTAATAATGCCTCTGTAATAGTTTTATTCCATTTAGTTTAGGCAGTGAATCAAAAATAGATATTGGTGGCCACCAAGGGCAGCTTCGATTCACTGCCTGAACTAAATGGAATAAAACTACATATAACAGACGCATTAAAAAAAAGTTTATAATAGGTATAAACTGAGCGATGGATTTTTGAAATTTCCTTTGTTTAACGGAATACTAAGATAAAGTGGGTGGCGGCGCTAGTTTGGCTGGGGTCCCCATGCATATGCGCCTTAATCCGTCTGTTGCTCGTTTCGAGCTTCTTTCCTTCTACTGACTGCACAAACGCCCGCTGTGCAACAAGCTACATAACCCCGTAACACTGAGAAATTAATGAATCCCAAAAAAATTACGATCTCGACGGGATTCGAACCCGCACCTTCCCCTTCAGCGCAGGGTTTCTCTTTTTCCTACTAAGCTACGTGATCTTATCTCGCCGAGGTGAAAATCCCGTCGAGATCGTAAATTTTTGGGATTTATTAATTTCTTAGAGATTACCCAGAGTACTATAATAAATTAAAACCTTAGAATCACGTAACACTGGTCAGTGAATAGTACCTTAAATCTTAAATAAAGTTTAGGTCCTTAGACACTACGATTCCCTAAAAATAGCTATAAAGATATTTCTTTATCACGGTCGGCAGATGGGTAACATTATTTTTGTTTCAGGTTAAAGGAAGATATATTTTATTAGATTATGGTCCGATCGACATACATAAATTTTTTGTAGGCACGGACAGGGTTCTAAAATATATAAAATTAACGGTTTATTACGCTTCTGAACCAATCATCAAAGTTCCCTATGCACGTAAAAGGAAACAACAACTTGGGAAAACCAATATGAGTAGGTGGCATCAAATCATACAGGAAAATGGGATACGATAATTTCCATTTGAACAATCCTAACAAAAGCAAATCCACTTGCACTCTGACAAAACCAAATCCAAGCAAAGCACTATTTACGTCACGTGATCTTAAATCCTGTGGACGTGGGTCTACAAGGGAAGGATATGAGAAGAACAAACCACTCGTGCAAAACCAGCAATCAAGAGAAAAAAAAGTAATCTTGGGAAAAGGGTGCCCACAGAAATACAACAACAGAGGAAGAAAATCTGACACTGATTTGCAAAATACAAAACCTGATTTAGCTAATCGACCTAGTCTTTTACACGTTCTAGGCGATGCTGTTATTGGTAAATTGATAGCAATAAATGCAAAAAATGATGCACGCAATGCATTGCTAGTTAAAAACAGGACATTAATAAAAGGTCCGTTTATATGCAACGACAGATGCCGCGGAAGTGATACTACAGACACTCTAATAAGTAATGAAACTCCACGTAATAATAAATTTATGCATAAAATCAAACACAATTTAGATCTATATGCCCAAGAGTCTCGAAATAAATTAGATAAATGGCTTTCTTCTTCGAGCAACAGTGAATTACAAGTGTTACAATCTCATCGGAATGGCAAAAAACAAAAAAATGCAATAAAACGTTCAAAACCTAAAATAAACGATAAAAATAAAAGATTAATTCCTAACAAAGTTAAGAAAGTCTACAATAGAAATGAAATAATAATGTTTTCAAAGGAATTTAAAGGCCCAGATATAAAAAGTAGCGAAGATTCTTTAATTTCCAGTACAAATAAATTGATTAAAAAGCACACCTCTAAAACTAAAAGAATTCAAAAATCTAAAACGAAAAGGTATAGTAAAGAATTACAGACGACTGCGAGCAAACCATCAACCGTTTCATCACAAATTGTGCCCAATGAGCTTACGATAGCAAACGAGAGAAATGACAGAGTTATATCTTCGAAGGCATCTAAGAATCTTGATGTAAAATGTAGCAACATATCATCATGTATTTCATGTCCAAAAAAATGGAGAGCGAAGCATATCTGTAAAACAAATAGCAATAAAAGTATGTCAAGAAAATATATAAATAATTTACATAGTGAACCATCAAGTGTTCCATCACAACCTGCATCAGGTATGCATATAAAATTATACGGTAGAAATGAAAGCGTAGTCACTTCGAAATATAAGAAACCGGCTGATACATATAACGATGTTTCGTTTACTCTCTGCTCTAATGAATGCAGAAAAAGTATAAAACAGAGATGTAGTAATAGAAGACGAACAAAGAATGTACAGATGAGTGCAAGCAAAGCACCAAATTTATCAACAACTGTTCTCAATAAGCATTTGAAAGTAGACAATAGACACGAAACAAAAATCGACTCGAAGGCATTAAAAAAACCCGCTGTCAAAAGTAGGGGTGTTCCATTGGTTATTTGGGCATGTAAATGGTTAAAGAAGTATACCTCTAAACAAAATGGCGTGAAAAAAAGATTAGGAAATAAAAGACAAACGAGTAGTTTACAGACGATCGCAAGTCAAGCATCTAGCGCTTCGTCACAAACTGTCCCGGATGAGGTTATGAAACTTAACGAGAAATATAAAAAAGGAACCACGTCGAAGGCTAATCAGAAAACCGTTGGATCAAAAACTGTCCGTAATAAACATTTAAAAGTAGACAATAGACGCGAAATAAAATTCAACACGAAGGCATTAAAAAAATCTGCTGTCAAAAAAAGGGATGTTCCATTGGTTATCTGTGCATGTAAATTTATCAAAAAGTACACCTCTAAACAAAATGACGTGAAAAAAAGGTCAGGAAATAAAAGACAAGCGAGTAATTTACAGAAGATCGCAAGTAAAGCATCTAGCGATTCGTCACAAACAGTCCCGAATAATGTTATGAAACTAAACGAGAAATATCAAAAAAGAACCACGTCGAAAGCAAGGCACAAAACCGCTGGAAAATATAGCGACGTATCATGTATTTGTAGTACAAAAAAATGGATAGACAAGTATATCTATAAAAGGAATACTATAAAAAAAATGTCAAGACACAGAAGACCAACAAAAAAATTGCAGACGATTGCAAGCAAAGCATCAACCACTTCATCACAAAATGTTTCCAATGAGCCTACGACAGTAAACGAGAGAAATAAAAGAACATCTTCGAAAGTATCTAGGAACTCTGGTGTAAAATTTAGCATTGAATCATGTATTTCTTCTACAAAACAATGGATAGAGAAGCAAACGAAAAGAATAAAAAGAATTTCAAAAATTAGAAGACCATCAAAGAATTCACAGACGATTACAAGCAAACCATCAACCGCTTCATCACAAATTGTTTCCAATGAGGCTACGATAGTAAACAAGAGCAATAAAGGAATAATATCTTCCAAGGCATCTAAGAATCCTGAAGCAAAATATAGCGATAAGCCAAAAAAAAGTAGTACAAAAAAATGGATCGAGAAGCAAACGAATAGCATAAAAAAAATGTCAAGAGATAGAAGACCAACAAAGAATTCACAGACGATTCCAAGCAAACCATCAACCGCTTCATCACAAACTGTTTCCGATGAGGCTACGATAGAAAACGAGAACAGTATAAGAATAATATCTTCGAAGGCATCTAAGAATCCTGAAGCAAAATATAGCGATGAGTCCAAAAAAATGAGTACAAAAAAATGGATAGAGAAGCAAACGAATAGCATAAAAAGAATGTCAAGAGGTAGAAGACCAACAAAGAATTCACAGACGATTCCAAGCAAACCATCAACCGCTTCATCACAAACTGTTTCCAATGAGGCTACGACAATTAACGAGAGAAATAAAAGAATAACATCTTCGCAGGCATCTAAGAATCCTGAAGTAAAATATAGCAATGAGTCTAAAAAAATTAGTACAAAAAAATGGATTGGGAAGCAACCGAATAGCATAAAAAGAATGTCAAGAGATATGAGAGAAACAAAGAATTTTCAGAAGATCGCAAGTAAAGCATCAAGTGTTTCGTTACAAACTGTTCCCAGTAAGTAAAAATAACACGAAACAAGTAATGTATTGTATTTATTTATTGGTATTTATACCCCAGCCCTGTGGTACCGGCTTAGAATTTGCATCACTCTTCCCGCGACTGTCGTAAGAGGCAACAAAGGGATATCCACCGGGGAGTGCAGCAGCGCTTCCTGTGGAATAATTCTACCGCTGGACTACGATCCCCACCCGCATGAGTGCAGATTATGCGTGAGCGTGGGGATTATGGGCACTACCCCCCAGGTTATCAGGTTATCAGGGGGAGGCCTGCATCCAAAAGTGGACTAATATAGACTTTTGAGGTATTTATTGGTATTTACCAGTAGGTAAATTAACGGACTTGTTCATACTTTTTTTCAGACAATGTGACGACGAAGAAAAAATATAAAAAAAATACTGATTTGCGAACTAAACGTTTTGATGATTCCAGTAAAAGTGCAATTCAATGTGAATGTTTGGATGAGAAAACTTTACCACATTCTAGCCATGAAACAAATACAGACACAAGACACTACGATGGATTTGTTGAAACACAACGCCCACGTACAAAAGTGCATGAAAAAAAACCGGAACAAACAAATAAAAAAAAGGTTCACCGTGTAAAATGTGAATGTTTGGATGAGAAAACTTTGTCACCTTCTAGCCATGAAACGAATACAGACACAAAATACTACGATAGATTTGTTGAAACACAACGCCCACGTTCAAAAGTTAAAAATCAACCAAAACTAACAAATCCAAAAAAGGTTCACCTTGTAAAATGTGAATGTTTGGATGAGAAAATATTAGTACCTTTTAGCCATGAAATAAATACAGACACAAGACTCTACGATAGATTTGTTGAAACACAACGCCCACGTTCAAATGCGCATGAAAAACAACCAACACTGACAAATCAAGAAAAGGTTCTCCTTGTAAAATGTGAATGTTTGGATCAAACAAATGAAAGTTCTAATAAACAATACAATAGTATTCAAATGAAATCTACAAATGCAATAATGTCTGAAAAACAATTAAAAGTTCCAAGTGATAGCAAGCTAACATCATGTCGTTGTTTTAAAAGAAATATGTGGTTAACTGAAAAGATGACAAATAAAAAAGCCTTTTCAAGTGATCGAATAAGTGGACAAGAAGTAGATAATAAGTTACATAGAAAGGCAACAAAAAAATCTCGTACTGACAATCACAATTATCTAAAAAGAAAACCTCATGATAATGTTGACGTAATTAGGAAGATAAAATCAAGTACCGCTCCTGGCTCTGGCCAAAAAGGGTCTTGGTCTAGTCGAAACATATTTGGAAGGAACCCTGTACTATGTTATTGCTCCAAGAATGATACACGAACACTAAAAAAAAATCGTACCACAGAAGAACCTGATACGAGTAAAAGTGATTTATTAAAAAATACAGAAGCATCAAAACGAGCTGCAAGCACAAAGAGTGCTCCTGCATTACGTAGTAAGTTTAATAAGAAAAACGACTGTAATTGCGTCAAAATCCTTAACATTAAAAATATATGTTCATGCATATTAGCAAAGTGGCCTACGAAGAAAGCTAAACCAAGTGTGTGTAACTGCGTCGGTGTCCCAAAGAGTAAAAGGTTATGTTTATGTTCAAAGATAACATGTTCATGTTTAAAGAAAAAAAATACAGGTAAGTTTAATAAGGACAGCGTTCAAATCCATCACACTAAAACACGTTGTCCATGTTTTGTTCAAAAAGCAGAAGAGTCGAAACAAGAGGTCAAACAAACACGTTGTTCGTGTTTTGTTAAAAAAGCAGAAGAGTCGAAACAAGAGGTCAAACAAACACGTTGTCCGTGTTTTGTTAAAAAAGCAGAAGAGTCGAAACAAGAGGTCAAACCAATTGAGGAACCTGTAAATTATGAAGAATTTTCAAACTCAAAGGCACAAGAGGTAAAGATAGAGATCATTTCAAGGCAGAAACTGGAGACGAAACAAGAAGCTTACGAGAAGAATAAACGTTCCAAGAAACCACCAAAAAAACCAGGTATGCAAAGTGAGGACAACTCCCAAATCTATTGGACCAAAAATTTATGTTGCTGTATTCTGAAAAAGGCACGAGAGGCGAAAAACAAGGTCAAATCAATCCAGAAACCAGTAAAGCAAGAAAAAATTATTAAATCAATAGCACCAGAGTCACAAACAAAGATCGAGTCAACGCAGATACCTGAGATGAAAATAGATTTTTCAAGAAATCCCAAAGGAAGAGCGTCGATACGTATTACTAAACCAGCACGAGATTCCAAAAACAAACCAAGATCTGAAAGTATGAATATAAAAAAAACAAATGTTAGTAACAAGGACTACGCCGGTCTCCCTAAGACATGTCCATGTGTGGAGATAACAAAATCAAATGTGAGTAACAAGGACTGCACCGGTCCGCCAAAGATATGTTCATGTAAGAAGATCACAAAATCAAGTGAAATCATCGGTATTTCTAAGACTAAATCTATAATATGTCCAAAGATAAATAATCCATGTAAGTATAATAAGAATAGTATTCGAATCCGCCAGACTAAAACTTTATGTTCGTGTATTTTAAAAAAGTCGCGAAAAGCAAAAGAAAATATCAAAAAACTCGGTAAACCTGAAAAAAAAGAATCAAAGACACAAATAACGATTAAACAGAAGCAGAAACCTGAGAGTAAAGAAGAATTGTTAAAAAAAAAGGCACAAGAGGCAACACTGAAGATCAAATCAAAGCAGAAATCTGTGAAGGTTAAAGATCATAAACTTAGAGCGTCGACAAGAACTACCAAATCTAAACAAAAATCCAGAAATAAACCTATATGTTCAAGAGATTGCAATCGTGGAAAAGCACAAAACGATAGAGTGTGCCTTTGTGCGAGTGAATGCAGGTTTAATATCAAATATGGTGAAAATAAAAGACAGTATAGACAGATTGGTGGAAGAATAAAATGTTCAAGTGAATCCGATTTTATCCTTGGTAGCAGGCGCGCAGCAAAACACATTATGATAGAACTGAAAAAGCTTGACATGAATGAAAAATGCGGAGATTATTGTAAATATGATGAGAGTCGAAAACGCGCAGCAAAACAAATTATTAAAGAAATGCAAATACTTGCCAAGAAAGCGGAAAAGGAGAAAGACCCTAAGTTTCAATTTAAAAAAAAAACTCAAGAGGCAAGACATATAATTAAAGAAATGCAATATCTTGATAAAACAACTAAATTTGATGTTAAGAGAGGGCATGCTGCATTAATACAGCTTATCAAAGAAATGAAACAGCTTGATACAAGTTCAGTGACTGAAAAATGCGTAAAAGATTGCAAGTTTGGTTTAAGGGGTATAAGGACTATCAAACAACATGGTGCAATCAAAGAAATTATTAAGCAAACGCAAATGTTGGAAAAGAAGTTTAAATGCCCGGAGTCATGTTGGCAAAGAAGTTGGATAGCCCAAAAAATGCAGAAAGACAACGAAGAAGAAACGTGCCCCTGCATGATAAGTAAGTTTAAGAGAGTATGTATTTCAATAGGTATGGCACTTCCGAATTTGTTAAAATATATATTTTGGGATAAACCCATACAATGGTACCGTAATAAAGAATATAAACGAACCCGCTGCAGTGTTTTTGCTAAGGGTCCTTGTTTCTGTATTAATGTGTTATGTCCCCTTTGTTATCCGATGTTCCTGTCCCTTCTAGCCAGATTCAGAGAATGTATTCGCTTAATTCTGTTCACTTTGGCTTGTATTACGTGGATCCCGTTCGTAGTGTATTTTTATACGACCAAATTTTTTATTTGTGGCTGTTAATTATAAATAAAATTTTAACTCTGATGAATTATATTTATTGTAAACAGTCATCGAACAAATTGAAAGATGAACGTTAACGTTTTCAGTTAGGTTAGGTTTAACTGATCAACGGCAAAGTGAAGGAGATTCTCGGTGGAACTTGGAGCGATTTAATATAAAAGTTTGGCTCTGCGTCATCATCTGTTATTTGATAATAATAGGGTAGATAATAATAGGTACTGATTTATATATAAACTAGCTGTGCCCCGACTTCATCCGCGTGAAGTAGTGACTTTTGAAAACTTTAAATATTTCGTTTTCTTGACATTCTTTGTCAGTAGGTTCCTATTGAGAGCTGCCGTTGCCGTCAGCATGCCTTCTTTCGAGGTTGAATATAAACGCTCTCCCAGCTATTACCATGGAATAAAATCGCTGTGTCGTCCGCGTACGCAACAAAATCAGCGTTTTTTAGTTTTAGTTGTAGGATATCAATAATGTTGGGTTAAAAAAAGTTGGTCCTAAGACACTACCCTGGGGTACGCCGCCGTGGCTAAGTAGTGGTGGTAGCTGTGGTGGTAGTATGTCTATCTTATATGCTTTAGCCAACCAGCATTCCGTTAAAATTACAATATCGACATTTCAAAATTACAAAATTACAATATCGTCTCGGTGGTGTGACAGTAAAATCTTTAAAGTTTCGCTGTAGATTTTTAATGTTCATAGATACATTCTGTGGTGGTACGACCGTGGTCGTGATCGTCAATTTAATTATTTCTAAGTGTACCTACCGGATGTGAGTTAAATTTTCCATAAAAATTACGATGTTGAAGAGATCAGATTATGCTTGCAAATTCTTTTATGTTTCATCTAGCGTTCCTCTATAGTGGCGCGGCGCCCACAGCCGGTCTGTCAAAAAAAGGGCTTGAGTGGTGCGGCGGGGCGCCCACAGCCGGCGTGAGACTCGTAAAAAAAATAATTTGTTTCCTTGTCTATTCTACCTAGAGTTGCTCCAATGGGTCGACAACACCCATGTCGCCATACTAGGGCATTCTGCCAAACTAGGTAAGAAGAAGATTTTTAAAAGAAAAAATGTCAAAGTCGGACCTTGTCTGTTGCGTCATTTGTCATGTGTCGACGCGTAATCGACCTCTGTGAAGTTGGCCGCCAGACTTTGTCTTTTTGAAACTTTGATATTGCTAATCGTTTGAGAATCGTTTGAGAGAGATTGAGAGTTCATCAACATCGTTTGAGAGTTATTAATTTTTATGTAAAAACCATTTTAAATTTTTGTGTGAAGTTGGCCGTCATTCCGGCAAAAATGTACTTGGACGTTTAATTTTTGTTTCATTTGTTTGAGAATCGTTTGAGAGAGATTGAGAGTTCATCAACATCGTTTGAGAGTTATTAATTTAATTATTATATTAAATAATCATTTCTGAAACAGAAATTTTGATTTTCCCCGCCAATTAGTGCACTTCCGGTCTGCGGCGCAGGCGCAATGAAGAAGAGTGAGTAAAAGTGTGAATGAAAGAATGAGTGGGAAAAGACGTCATAGAAAGACATTGACATTCATTGAAACCAATCGTGTCAGCCGTCGTTAAAGTTCGCCAAACATCGTAGAGCGAGAAAGTTAGAAAAAAGAAGAAAAATCATAGTCCAGCTAGTCTAGTCATAATACCATTTCACAAGTTAATACTTTGAAATAATTATGTTTAAATAATCATATAATATCCATGACAAATATTCTAAAATATAAAAATATCAATTTAGATACTTACTACACCCAATATTATTAATAAAACTTTTGCATATTCATTATTAAAACTTATTTGTCTTATTATTTGAATTTGAGTAGCGAACAAGTAGGAAATCAAGTTTGTTACTTTTTAGTAGTTATGAATATATTATTTGAATACTTAATAGTTTACCACAAAATTATCTACACCTAAAATTTATGATAGTTATTGCTAAAAAAAAATCCAATCCCTTACACGCTCTTGCCCTTTCGAAAAAATCTAACTTATTAGGAAGTTAGGAAGACACAAGCGAAACAAACCTATTCACGATCACGATAGGTCGGATATGTCTGGCCGAGGCTCGAAATCGAAATCAGATACGTACGCACGAAATTCTAATATTTTCTGCGTTCTGGGAATTAAACTAGGTACCAGAAAAGAAGTTTTCCACAAATTTTAGACATATTTCTATGAACTCATGTTACAATAAAGTTTGAAACAATGGAGACATAGTTAAATTATGTAGATTTTTAGTAAAAAAATAAACGAAAATTATATGTTTATAGTAATAGTTTTATTTATGTACGGTGCAGCGCAACCGTGCATTTAGGTATAACTAAGTAATTATTGTCAAATCATCAATATTATTAAGGCCAATTGTTACACGCGCCTTTCACTTAGTTTATTTCATCAGTTCACGTTTTCACCTCATCATGGTAGGCGCGTGCTCAAATATCAAGCAATTATAATATCAATATAAGAGTTCTTTATCAATCTCTTCGTATCATTTATACACTTAAAGGTGTCCCGTACAATTAATAATTGAATTAATTGCTCCAAAAGTACCTCTAACCCTTGAAATGTTTACTGCACACACGGGTGTTCACTAAGTTTGAAAGCCCCGCGTGCTTAGTGAACACACGGGTGTACACAAGACTTCGGTCTCCTTCGTTGCTTCTATCCTTCAAAGCCGAATTATCTTAACGCCCATTGGCTGCACCAATGTCAAGCTTCATTCAATACGGAACGAAATACAGCCCAAAGAGAATCATTGAGACCGGAAATTCATACTGGCCGAGTGAAATTACCAAACATTATCACACGGCTCGGCAATACTACGCGCCGCCGCCGCGCCGCCGCGCCTCACGATGTAGCCGACTCGTCGTGTCGCTACGCCATAATAATATGATAATAAGTAAAGGAACATGTAGTTGTATGTACGTAGTACGAAATATCTAATAAGGCGTGGCGTATCTCTCACAAAAGATTGCCTCCATGTGGGCTAAATTAGCGGAAATTCACTAATCCTTCTACCTTGATTTATTTAAAAGTCAAAAAACCTGATTTCGAAAGCAGTGCCATACACTGCAAGTGTAAACTGTCTTATAGGTTTTTTGATCTGGCAGCACTGCCTTCATCCACTGCGCCTGCGCCGCAGACCGGAAGTGCACTAATTGGCGGGGAAAATCAAAATTTCTGTTTCAGAAATGATTATTTATTATAATAATTAAATTAATAACTCTCAAACGATGTTGATGAACTCTCAATCTCTCTCAAACGATTCTCAAACAAATGAAACAAAAATTAAACGTCCAAGTACATTTTTGCCGGAATGACGGCCAACTTCACACAAAAATTTAAAATGGTTTTTACATAAAAATTAATAACTCTCAAACGATGTTGATGAACTCTCAATCTCTCTCAAACGATTCTCAAACGATTAGCAACATCGAAGTTTCAAAAAGACAAAGTCTGGCGGCCAACTTCACAGAGGTGCGTAATCGATCTCGATTATTTAGTGTTTTTGTGTGTGTAAAGTGATTAATGTGTGAGTATTTTGCGAGGAAATGTTGCCTGGGTACATAATACAGCATTCTACGTAGATTGAGAATTTAACTCTAAGGCATTCTACCATCGGTTTTTGTGTTGCCCGGCGCATTTTCAATCAAAACTTTCGTCAGACAAAAAATTTCGCGCGTGGGTGCCGTTGACCTTTGCAAAGTAAATTATTGTATTAAAACCCTATAGAAATTACTGTTTAGCTCTAATAGTGTGTCAATAATGACCTAATTGATGTACTCCCACATCCAAATCAGAGTATTCATTCGTAAATTTCAAAATACAGTACACATACAGTGTTGTGCGAGTTCTTCTTGTTAGGTGTGGTATTATGGCGGGGTGACGTCATAGCTTGGAACACGGTAGCCATGACAGAGATTATCGTTTTGGCGCGGCATTATTTAATTCAAACTTTAAAATTCGTTTTCATAACTAATACGACTGGCCTTGCAGAAATATTAACTTAACCTTGCAGTATCAGAAAATACGTTAGAATTATTTCAAAGAAGGTAGTAGTCAAGTAGCCTATTGTTAGCATAACTCTAAACTACAGTGAGAATGACACTTAATTGATATAGTTTCGTCAATTTCTTGAGCAAGGCTATACAGGGCGTCCCAAGACTATGCGACATGAAGGGAAAGTACCTTAAAAATATTGTAGATAGGATATTTTACTAAAAGGAGACTTTATTTTATTTTTAAAAGTAAGTAATATTGCATTCAAAGATTTTCTAAAAAACACTGTTTTGTCTGCGAATGGAACCGACTCAAATGTGGAAAAAAAAACCCCGTATTTTTATGATGCCAATCGTAAGAATGGACAGAATTTTTGGGTTACATACCCTATTTCTAAGACTCCGCTGTCCGTCTGTCCTTCTGTCCGTCTGTCCTTCTGTCCGTCTGTCCTTCTGTCCGTCTGTCACCAGGGAGTATCTCACGAACCGTGATAGTTAGACAGTTGACATTTTTACAGATTTTTTTTTATTAGGTACCTACTTTAAATTTTATTTACTTGTTTGATATTTCTGTTGCCGCTTTAACAACAAATACAAAAAAAACAGAATAAAATAAATATTGAAGGATGCTCCCATACTACAAACGTGATTTTTCGCTCGATATTAATAATGGCAAGAAGTAGACGCTTGAAATATTCAGAGTATTTAGTTAGAAATAATTAAATTAAAATAAAACAAATACTTAAGGGGGGCTCCCATACAACATAGTTACATGATTTTTTTGCCTTTTTTTATAGATAATGGTACGGAACCCTTCGTACGCGAGGCTGACTCGCACTTGGCCGGTTTTATATCCGTTTAAGATGGCAAACCAACTATGTTTTTGATACCCTGCGAAACAGGCCTAGCCTAGTGCGGGGGTCATTGTTAATCATCATAACCACCTAACCTTGTCACCCACCACTGAAGTCTAAAAATATGTAATGATAATATCATTAGCATTACATATTTTTAGACTTCAGTGAAAATATCTGGGACTTCTTCAATGAGCAGATAATCTTTCAAGGTTGCCCCTGTAGGTGGAGCTAATACGACGCTTAAGTCATAAGAAGTCACAGATGGGACCGCACGTGTCGATCTCGTTGCTTAGTTGGTTAGAGCGCACCTGTGCCGAAGGTGAGGCGCGGGTTCGAATCCTGCCGAAATCGAAAATTATCGGGATATTATTAAAATAGGGGACTTCTTTCATGAAAAGCTAGATTGGTAGGTACTTGACACTTTTGACACGCTTCCCTCCATCTGTAGGTCATCAAAGGTAAAATAATGTGTCATTCTGAGACGATGCTATTGTTATGGTGTCGTAATTTATTTATTGACATTGGGGACCTGGTACGTCGGGTTTGTATTAGTACCTACCTACGTAAGTACGTTACACTGCTTTAGTTTCTAAGATTTTTTTGTAAGCAGACGTGTATGTATGAAAACTTATCAAACACTGATAAAATTAATACGAGGTTACCGCTTACAACAAAAAACAAATATTTTATCTCTTTAGTAGCTATAATACTTGGTAGTATTTGAATTCGAAAACCCACGAGAGATTACTGAAAGCAGTGATTTAGCTAAAAAAAATATTCCTTAGAACTGAGTTGTGATTTACTCCGATGATACCAGTAGGTAGTGACGCAGGTATTGTTTTCCACTAATATTTTTTTTTGTTTTTGTAACCACTTTTTTTTACAAAAGCTATTAAAGCTAGATAGCTTTGTAGGCTATATTCGTCAGGACCAAATTCTTTGCAACGTTGCACAAGGGAAAACACAACGGAAAGTGTTACACTTAAACAAAATTTAGCACGGTGGAATTATAAAGCTATGAGCACACTATGCTATTATTATTATTATTAACTCCATGTACAAACAAATTTATAAAATGTCACAAAATCACACAAATAGAATTAAATTTAACTGGAAATAAGATTAAATAATACAAATATAAAAATAAACAAAGCATTGAGATCGAATGAAAAATAGCATGAATTTTTTTTTTATAAAATTAGTTATACATTCCTTTCAAACAAGGTTCTGACGTAACAGATGGTCATAAAAAAGGTTTTAACAAATTCACCCGCGAACTCATTTTAAATTTGGATCTCGGTGCTCGCATTCAATATGAAACTTTTTTCCTAAATTCCTTTTTCATTATCTATAGAGTTTTGACAGCAGTGAAATCTAAAGAATTACTATTCTATAACAGTGATTTATGGAAACGTTATCTAATAAAATAAAACCGGCCAAGTGCGAGTCGGTCTCGCGCACAAAGGGTCAACACAAAGGTTCCGTACCATTATCTGTAAATACGACAAAAAAACACTGTTGTATGGGCGCCCCCCTTAAATGTTTATTTTATTTTAATTTAATTATTTGTTTTTAAAGTGAATATAATATAATAAAATATTCTGTGAACATTTCAAGCGTCTACCTGTTGCCGTTATCAATATTGAGCAAAAACGAGCAAAAAATCACGTTTGTTGTATGGGAGCCCCCTTGAATATTTATTTTATTCTGTTTTTTAATATTTTTTGTTGTAGCGGTAACAGAAATACATCATCTGTGAAATTTTCCAACTGTCTATGACGGTTCATGAGATACAGCCTGGAGACAGACGGACAGCGGAGTGTTAGTAATAGGGTCCCGTTTTACCCTTTGGGTACGGAGCCCTAAAAATTATAACTTAACTCGTAGTTTAGATATTATTTTATGATTTAGGATAGCAGTTTGATGTAATATTAAGGTTCTAAGGTTTTTATTTACTATAGTACTCTGGGTAATTTCTAAGAAATTAATAAATCCCAAAAATTTACGAATTTAATTTTTAATTTTGATTTTAAATTTTTTATCGGCGTGAGTGCCGAAAAGAACTCCCAAAGATTTACACCTCGGCGAGATAAGATCACGTAGCTTAGTTGGAAAAAAGAGCAACCCTGCGCTGAAGGGGAAGGTGCGGGTTCGAATCCCGTCGAGATCGTAAATTTTTGGGATTTATTAATTTCTTAATATTAAGGTTATCATAAAAGCTGTTAAATTGGTAAACTAAAGTTATTTAAAAAAACCAAGGGATCTCCGAATCAGTCTGCTGAAGTTTCACTGCACGAATCTAAATTCATGAAGAATTATGATGTGTGTACATAGCTTTACTGTTTTCCGGTGTGTCACGCGTCGCACAATTTCGTGACATTCGTTGCACACAGGAACAAAAACGTAGACAACCCAAGTTATAAATGCTTACAGTTCGTGAATTAAACTAGTAAATAAAAGCACGCAAGTGTATTTCAATACAAGATTGAGTAAGCTTATAGATATATAAGTCCAAAGTTACACAAATTGTCAGGAAACACTGAAAATATCCAGGTAAACTCAAAATTTTATAGTGACACACACTGAACTCGAAGACTATTTGTCGACTGACAGTAAAACAACGTGGCCGTAGTATCCTGAAATTGATTCCGGGCAATGAGGCAGTATCAACATACCAAATAAACCAAACTCCCTGTCGGTATCTATAGAAATACTGCATCTAGAATGTTGCACATCTGAGTCGAAAAACGGAAGCATTTTTGGGACACATTTTTACTTATTCATAAAATTTTAACGGTTGTACTCAATGCAATCTTAATGATACATATGACTTCGTTATTTCATGAAGACTATGATACAATTTACATGCACGCAAAAATATTAATTTTATCATAAAAAAATGAGTTTGTTGTTGGTGAGCCGAAATGGGACATAAAATTCATAAAATTGATGCAAAGAATTTGGTCCTGACCCATATGTAGATAAAGAAATTCGAAATTCAACACCCGAGTAGGTACTTATACTTATATATAAACACTTACGTAACTAGACAGGAAATATTCCTCATTGTAATTTCCTAATAAGTACAAGTTATATAAATCAAAAACAGGAAAACCGCAAACGACGAACCACCTGATTCCCGGGTTACGAGAATTCTAACATTATGTGTAGTGTCGAAGCTTTGGTCTTTCATTGGGATATAGTTACTAACAGAATTAACATGGGGAGTTAATTTCTATAAAATTGGTTTAAAATAAAATATTTATTTCATACATTGAATATAACATTCAGGATAATTTGTGAGTTAAAAGATAGACAGCGAAGATGTCCGGAATTCAACATAAAGCCATCTTTATTACGATAGCAATAACATTTTTGGGTAAGTGTGACCAACGTGTGTCGCCGCCGAATCGTAGAATCAGTCCGTTAATGAATGGCTTGGTCGTTTGCAAAGCGAACTCTGAATTGTTGGGGTTAACTTATGTACTTACTGTCGTGGCGCAGTGACTCGGGGTGGACCTTGGCCTCCGACAACGGAGTCGCCAGTTGTCACGGTCCCTTTCCGTTTTAGTCCAGTCGAAGACACGAAGTTCTTGTAGGTCTTTCTTCACTTCATCGCTCCAGAGCATTACCTCCGACAAGGAATAGGGACTTAGCCGACCGGCTTACGCTCTGCTGGCTGCCCGATCCTTCCACAGTCCGGACTACATGCCCGAGTCATCGGAGTCTCGCGGATTTGGTTTTTCCTATGATGTATGGCGGACACTAGATCATGCATTTTTTTAGTTTTTGCGCAGTTGTTCTTTTGAATTGTTGGGAATGCCTAGTAATTTTCATTCGACGAGATGGCTAAGAGACGTTAGTTAATATTGATCGCTCAACAATCGGCAAAGACAAAACGGAAAACGGCCAGAACACCCTGAACAAATGTCTTCAGATCGTACACACATTTGCCCCAAGGCGGGAATCGAATCCGCAACCTCCTGCGTCGCAGGCAGACCTTCGCCCACCGCGCCACATCGGTCGTTTATTCTGTTACTGTATCTGATTGTCTTTAAATTATTTATATGGTATTCTAACAAATCTTTACTCTTTATAATATTAGTAGGAAGATACGTACTTATAATAATTTTGTGGCTCAATTCGAGGATAATCGTCGTTTCTGCATAAACGCAGAATTTTTCCTGCCTACACTGCGTCACAGACTGTGACGCAGTGTAGCCAGGAAAAAATCTTAAAAAATAAAATACAAATCTTACCTATATAAAATATTATTAGTGTATTTAAAATGTAATTTTCAACTAATAAAAACATTTTATTACAGGTTACGCTCATGCCACAGAACGTTGTAGCGACATATCTCCGGAATTTAAAGTAAGTATGTTTTGAAAGTAAATAATAATGCTGGACAATTTACACAGCATTATCTAGCCCCAAGCTAAGCAGAGCTTGTGTTATGAGTACTAGATAACTGATATACATAATACAATACAATACATAGATATATATGTTTTATAATACATAGAAAACCACCAGAACACCCTGAACAAATGTCTGCAGATCATCGTACACACATTTGTCCTGAGGTGGGAATCGAACCCGCAACCTCCTGCGTCGCAAGCAGACCTTCGCCCACCGCGCCACATCGGTCATCGTAAAGTGTGTAATAGCTACCTAACCTACCTCATGAATTTTCTTTATTAATTCTATTCTCTTTTCAGCAAGCAGGGTTTACAGCCAATAATGCATTCACTGATTTGGTTAATTTTACAATGAAGAATCCAGGCGTGGACAAAACACCGTAAGCATATATTTAATGTCAAACTTTTGAAACTATCATGGTTATTAACATAGAAATCATTTAGAACAGGATATTCGGGTGGATCGGTATGTCTGCCGATAAAAACCAACTCGCAGTGACTTTAGTTCTTCCGTGATCATGGCGCATGCAACTGTGCCGAAATATTAGAAAACTCAAAAATCGTATCATGGTAAATATCCCGTTCTAACTGATTTCTATATATTTAATGTCAAATAAAAATATATTAAAATAATAAATATATTTCTATATATTTAATGTCAAATAAAAATATATTAAAATAATAAATAGGAGCGAGTCCATGAGAGCTCAGCTTAGTGATTTGTACAATGTTAACCTTATGGATACTGGTGTTATCCAAGTTATTTTAGCCGCGCCACTGTGTGATGCGGCAGTAAAATTATTTAGGTTAGTTTAAAATGTAATTTAGTTGCTTATTTGTTAATATACGGGACTGACATAGTCATACCAACGACTCCAAGTCCCATGAAAAATGAGGGAAAAAAACACTACTTAGTTTAAAACAAAGTCGCTTCCCGCTGTCTGTCCCTATGTATGTTTGATCTTTAAAAATACGCAACGGATTTTGATACGGTATTTTTTAATAGACAGAGTGATTCAAGAAGAAGGTTTATATTCTATACATGCATCTGTACGAAGCCGGGGCGGGTCACTAGTAATATTATAAATTCGAAAGTAACTCTGTCTGTTTGTTACGTTTACGCATAAACAGCTGAACGGATTTTAATGAAATTTGGCCTGGAGGTAAATGGTATCCCGGGGACGGACATAGGCTACTTGAAAACTGCGTGCGGAGCCGCGGGCAACAGCTAGTAATGTGTATACATTATTGCAGAATTTTAGCACTTTTACTGAAATCGAACTTTTTTGCTCTTAAGTTTACGGAACAAAAAATTTAAGAAACAAATGGCCTTCAGACCACTTACCCTCCCTGGTTTTTTTTTTGATGTAGTCATGACCATGTACGTATCTCAGTAACTACTAAACCAATTGTGATGAAATTTGGTATGTAGATAGTTTAGGTTCTAGAATAATAACAAATTTAATTTTTGAAAATTAACTCTGAGTGGGTTAAAGAGGGTGGTAAAGCTTCTATGGTAAATTATTATTCCATGGTTCAATTCACTCAAAAATCGGTATCTACACATATTATAAAAAGGAAAGATCTGTTTGTTTGTTTGAATTGAATAGGCTCCGAAACTACAGAACCGATTTGAAAAATTCTTCCTCCATTAGAATCCTACATTATCCCTGATGGATATAGGCGATAGAATATACCCGTACGAAGCCGGGGCGGACGGTTGAGGCGAGCAAAATCATTAACATTTTGTTTCTTGTTTGATAATTACTATTTATAAAGCTGTTTATGTATAAAATTTGACTTGTTTATGTGCTTTTTGTAAGCCTAAAGAAATAAAGTTATTGACTTTTTGACGTTCGACCGCTTGTAAACTATAAAGTAAATAATGAATTAAGTACGTTTTTGAAATTCGTATCAAAAACATACATTTCAACGCGGGCGAAGCCGCGGGATGCAACCAGTCTCTCATAAAATTAGCTCAACAAGGCACCCTACCACAGATGAATCCAGGGTCCAGAATCACCCCTTTCGGATTAGTTAACACATGCTTTGTGACACCCTATCAAAATCAAAAATTCTTTATTTCCATAAATACAAAAATCTACACTTAGAAAAGGTCAAATTCTTAAAATAAAACACTGACACGGAAATAACGTGGTACTTTTGATTTCTGTCGCTTCGGTATGTAGACTAAAGTAAAGAAGCGATTAAGAAACCTTTAGCCTGTTAGTTGTTATTTTTCGAGTTGGAGCAAAACTCGTCCCAAGCTTTTTTATCTTCTAAATATTCTGATATTTTGTAGTTAGCCTTTTTACACAGAAAGTTTTTGACAATTTGTTTGAATTTATATATTGATAGATTTTGCAACTCACTAGGAGTTTTGTTGTAGAAGCGTACACATTGCTTTTTTTTATTTTTTTTTATTTGGGAAACAAACAGTTCTTATAAACTAAAGAAAAAAACTACTAAAGTAAAACTTAAACAGCAAAGTTTTTGTTAATTAAAAATTAAGAAATTCATCAACAATTAATTAAAGATTTGAAACATTAAAAGATACATTAATCTTGTGAAGCCTGGTTGTGGGTATAGATTAGATAACTTGGCTGGCCTTACAAATAATTTATTTCACAGGTACATGACTACATATAACGAATCGTTAACTGAATTCGTGGAAGCCACTTTCACACATTGTTGGCCCAATCAAACGATTACCGTGGAAAACTACATAGACTACCTGAAAGTGGTAGAATTCAGTCTGAGTAATATCACGGCTCTTACAGGTTAAGTTTTTTATCATTAAGCTTTGTATTACTACCTAGACTACCTTTGTGGCATGGTGGGCGAAGGCCAGCCTGCGACGCAGGAGGTTGCGGGTTCGATTCCCGCCTCGGGACAAATGTGTGTACGATTTGCAGACATTTGTTCAGGGTGTTTTGGTCGTTTTCTATGTAGGTATAATAAAAATATCTATCTATGTAATGTATTGTATTATGTACCTATATCAGTTATCTAGTACCCATAACACAAGCTCTGCTTAGCTTGGGGCTAGATAATGTTGTGTGAATTTTTCAGCATTATTTATTGTTTATTTACTACCGTTCTAGATGATCTCAAAATAATATTACAAGACCACCCCGGTCCGTTTTACAGGATTGATTTACCGTATACATAAAACGTTTACGTTTTTTATTATTAAATTCTAAGGGTCAGATCACACAGAGACGCGATGCGACGGGACGCTGCGCGAATTTTTCAAGATAATTCAAAATTAAACTTTATTTACCTACTACGCAAAAAGATACAAATTTTGGTAATACGAAAACTCCCCGCAACGGCGCCCTCTGCGTCGCACTATGAGATGCCTCACGTCGCGTAGCATCTCGGCGTGAGCTGACCCTAAGTGAGCTGAGCTGAAACTGAGATCTACTCTGACATCTTTGACGCCCGTCCCACATTACCGCGCGGAATCGAATTTGCGGAGCCGCATCTCGAGGTCCGCAGTGCGTCCGCGGCAGTTTCGCATCTGTTCCACATCTCGGACAACGGACGTCTTTGCGAAACTCTTGCAGCACCGCACCGCACTCAATGAAGGTTCGCCTGCGACGCAGGAGGTTGTTGGTTCGATTCCCGCCTTGGGACAAGTTCAATCTGTAAATATATCTTCCGGATGTTCTGGGTATTTTATGTATGATAAAAAATATAAAATAATGTAATCTTTTAAGTATATCAGTCATCTATTACCCATAACACAAGCTCTTAACTTAGAACTGGATGCTTTGTGGATAGTCCAGCATTATTAACATTATTTACCTCGCATGTGCGTTAAGTGTAAGTATTTATATCGGAGCCGTGTAGTACCGGCTTAGAATTTGCACCACCCAACTCATCCCGTGGGTGGTCAGGCCACAAGGGACATGCACCGGGGGGCGGGCAGCAGCGCCTCTTGCAGAACAGATCTACCACCGAACTGCAATCCCCAACCCGCATGCCCCGTGGGGATTATAGGTACTACCCTCATGAGATAGAAGCTAATAGGCGATTATCAGGGGGAGGCCTGCGTCCAGCAATGGACCATATAGGCCATTAAAGATTTATTTCAGTGATGGCGTATATAGTGGTACGAATTAGTTCACGCACGGTACCTAACAGTAGTAGGTATTCCGGATCTAGTAAACACCGATCCTGTAAATACGGATTTTCCGCACGTGATCGTAAGCTAACGGTAAGCTGCAGGCTAGATTGTAGAGTAGATACCTCTATTACACCTGCCACCATTTCGCCTGTTGTTTTTACTAAATCCAATTATTTTTTCAGATCTGGAAAAGAATGGCGCATTTAATTGTATTTCACTACAAAAACCTAATATAGACAATTGTCTTGTCTTGGGACATGTCTACCAAAACATAACTTCACATAATAATTATTCGCAACTCTTC
Organism: Eupithecia exiguata; assembly: GCA_947086465.1. Lineage (NCBI taxonomy): Eukaryota > Metazoa > Arthropoda > Insecta > Lepidoptera > Geometridae > Eupithecia > Eupithecia exiguata. The sequence goes on from OX352231.1 coordinate 8,344,976, forward strand.
GCCAAATCTCATCTAACCTTCAATGTAAGAAATAGCTGTAACATAATAAGTACCTTTACCAGTTATCTAGAACGTTAATAATAGAAGCTATGAGTAGTTTAGTGCTTGATAATGCTGTGGCAGTTTAAGGCCCGTATTATGAAAGCTCGCTCAGTTATCAATCGATGCTTGAGTAACGGTTTTCTATGGCATAAACGTCACTCAAGCATAGATCCATAACTGAGCAAGCTTTTATAATACGGGCCGATTGATACATAGGTATTGGCACCGTTGTTACACCGTTTGTTCGAAAATAACTCTGTCTGTTAACTTTTCACGCATAAACGGCTAAACGGATCTCATTTGAATTTGGTAGGAAGGTAGATGATATCCGAGGATGGACATAGGCTACTTTTTGTCCCGGAAAAGCGCGAGAGAAGCCGCGGGCAGAAGCTATTGTTATATAACAGCGGCATCAGCAGATCATCTCTTTTTAATATTTTGCGCTAATTTGTATATCACCCTTCGTAAGCGCTAGGTACACAGATTTATAAGTATAGTACTAAAGTAGCTAGGTATATCTATTTCTATTCAGCTTCAACTTCTTTCTTAATGGCGCCGCTTGCTTTTCGCTACGACTCATATCCTATCCTGTCCTATTTCTATTCTATTATGCTTTTTGTATAGCTGAGCCCTAACTTGGATTTTGATTTTCAGTCATTAGCCTGTGACAGGACAAGAAATGTTGAAGTCTGCGTCCTGAATGTACTAAAAAAAGATAGCGAATGCGATAAGGCAACGGAGTTTGTTAAACGCCTATTCGACTTCGTAATAAGTAATTTTTGCAAAAACGAAACCATAACTGAAAGTAATAATGCATCGGTAAGTAAAATTTTCCCTGAATTTTGCTTCCTCGTAGGAACCTGTTGGAAAAAAGTGGTGGGGACTTTTACTGATATTTAAATTCAGAGCTAAGTAGGTCGACTCGGATCTACCTTTTTGTGAGCGTTTCGCTGCTCATTTTCTCCATTTTTAATAAACAAAACGAAAAACTAAAGAGGTGAATGTTCTATGTTCGGCTGTAGGTAGGTAGGTATGTCTTTTTTTGTATCACCGATTTTTCTGTCAATTATTTAAAAAAGTTTGATAAATTCTTTTGCTATTGTTTATAGAATATGATCGTGAGGTGGTCCCATAAAATATATTCAGGGGGGAACAATATTTGTCCCGAAAAACTTAAAAAACTATGTAGGTAGAGGTACTAAGGAATTTGAAGTCGGTTTTTAGTTTTCTCAAAACAATAAAATTATTATAACGAATATGTAGGTACAATTTTCTTTTGTTTTTATCAAGAGAAAATTAACAAATATATAATACCTAGCTACGTCATTTGAATCGACCTACTGAGCTCCAAGTTTAAGGTGGTTCGTCGCGGATTGGCGCGAGATTCAATTTTTTTGTGGTTTTTCTGCATTCCACAAGCTATAAAACTAGAGTAGTAGGTAATTTGCCGCAAATCTCGCGTCAACCCGCGACGAACAACCTTATGGTAGTGTTGTTCAAACTTTTGTGGTTTTTAATTTGGTCGGAATTGCAATTTTTTTTTCGGGACGATGATCCTCAGCGATATTTCGGTAATGTATTGTAATGTCAAGCATTTTATTATTATTGTTATTTAAATATTAATTATAATATTTAATTTTCAAAATAAGCGGACATAAACAGCCATCATATCACGGCTCCAAGAGGTGAATAGTATTTGATGTTAATTTTAATGCGATATCTCGACGCGAACCTGAGAAAAGAGGTTTGACAAACCGACGGACAATAAAGTGATCCTGATTCCTTTTGAAGTTCGGAACTCTAGAAACATGGTGCAAAAGCTTTTGATTTTATGAAAGTTTTTTTTTGCAGGTAATAATAACAGGACACTGGAGCTTCTTTATCATGGTCAGCCTCTGGAGCGCTTTGGCCTTTAACAGATCTTAGTTTAACTAGTATACCTAAGGTGACCTTCCTTACTATTATTTTAGGTAGAAAAGGACTACTCCTTTCTAATAGTATAAGCTGTGGTATTAGTATAATATTACTAAATATTTCTCTCATCCTTATCTATGTCAGACCTTCGTGAAAAAGTTTTAACTAATCCTGTTTGGGAAAAGTACCTACCTACCTACTTAAAAAATGTAGGGTTCTTTTAGAATCATATTCCAATTTCATAGGTACAATTTTCAAATGTTAGTCGGTAAGGTTGATAGGTTTTATATTGTAGTTTTTTTTTTATCTAGCACAAAAGTACCTCCAGCACCACTGCCAGACAACACAAAAATAAGCATTCATAATGGGCTTGAGCTCGAAATCTTTAGATACATTTACAATGACAAAATGGCTTACCGCAAGCTTCAAACGAGTGGCCCGCGAGCTCTTTGTTATCTGATGCCGTCAATATAAAAGGCATCTAAATATTACGTACTAAAAGCCCATATTTGAATGCATATTTGTGCTGTGCGGTCCAGATGTGATCAGAGAACCTTAAGACCTCGATAATAATGATACTTTCCTATTTACTTGTTCTTTTCTACTTATTGACTAGGCAAAATAATTAAATAAATGAAATGAGACCTTTTAGTTTTTTTTCAACTTTTTCATCCTTGTCTTACTTTTAAAAAGGAGGAGGTTCGGGTTTTTTTATGTACGAGTCATCATCATCAGCCTGTATTAGTCATGACATAGACCTCCCCTAATGAGCGCCATAGCGCCCTGTCTTCAGCTTGTCGCATCCAGCATCTGACAGCAGCCTTTCGCAAATCGTCCTACCCTACGTTTGCAGAGTCGCGGTCTCCACTCAAGAACACGTTTACCGCAGCGGTTGTCGGTTCTTCTCGAGATATGGTCAGCCCACTGCCACTTCAGCTTGCTAATCCTCTGAGCTATGTCGATAACCTTGGTTCTCTGTCGGATGTATTCGTTGCGAATCCTATCTTTCAGAACAACTCCGAGCATGTGTATGAGAAAAATCTATACTAAGCTATTTTATCGCTCAAAACGACTTGTCTAAGCTTTACCTTACTCTTTTGGATTCTTCGCAGTGACAGTAACAAGAAAAAAACTACCTACATATTCTAAAGGTACTTGTTAAATAAAACAATTTGGTTTAAGCAAATGATTCGTCCGTTTATTCCACGAGAACATTCTTATCAAAAAGCGGCAGATAAAATAAATCCAAAATATCACAAATAGCATAACAGACGTATAAAAATAACGAAGGTATTCAAATAATATTTTTTATAACTGAACATATTATAAAAACACAAACATGGAATAAGTTCGTCTGTCACTTTTATTTGTAACTCTACGCTATAACCATTGTTCATATTTGAAATAAAAAACACCTTTTAAAATAGTTGTTTAAGTTGACAATTATTAAGTTAACTTAGAGACTACCTACATGAGCGAGGCTAGCGGCTTATCAGTTGAAATTAACACACAAAACAGTCAGAGATATAATGACATGACTATCGCCAGCAACTCGATTGAATGTGCAAGATTGAGCATAACAAATAAAAAGGGTTTTACCCACCTGTCTTTAACATTGAAATTGTCGTCATCGTAAACTTGTAAATGTATAGTAGGTATCTATGGTTGATTAGTATTGGAATTCAAATTACAAATTCAGTGCATTTTTTATTGATGCGTTATTTATTCATCATATAATGGACCCGTCGGTAAATAACATGCGGCCGATTGCATAAATTTAAAAAAGTAGTTATTTTTAATATTATGTTCCCACATAGTAGCGGGAAACGAAACGCAATAACAACATGACAAAAATAGAAAAAGGATATTCATTTTCACTGTCAATTATATTTGAAATGGTCAGTGCATTTTGAACGGCTAGTTCATAATATCATATGCATCTTAAACACTATGGAATTATCAAGATTTTTGGATCAGTGGGGAACCCCACTAAAATATCACAAAGCAATGTGGTATAAACTTAATTAACTTAATGATAACTGGAAAGAAAATATTTAAAAATAAATTAAGTACTAGGTATACGCCGCGACAGCGGTTTTCGTTGATTCTGACATCACCATAAATCTATTCCTAAAGCTACTATATATTAATTTTTATTTCAAATTTTGTTCTTACATCTAAACCTGGGCAGGCCGAAAGCAAAGCAACCGCGTCAGCCAAAAATAAGTTATCTTAGCTTTCGGTCTGCATACCACTAAACAGTTTACTCTATGGTCTGGAAGCTCGTATAGCAGGATTAAAATCGTTGTACTTTGACAAAAAGCTTACACTACAGTTTAAGAAGTAGCATTTTTGCTCGAATCCTTATCGAAAAATACTAATCCATCCGATTTTGAGCCTTGTTAATTTTGACAATAAGCAGAACTTCATTCTAAGACTTTTTCTACTTAGCAAAGCGTTAGGGTCGACTTGGCCGCGAGTTTGGCTTTCTTAGATATCAATAAACACATAATATTCTAGACTTGGCGTATATTATAAGATATGTACTATAAGGGCCTTGATACACTAAAATGTGTTGACCTTTCCAAATGTCATAGTCAGTTATATGCGTCTTAAGAAAATATAAAGACTCTTTGACGCGATAAGCGTTTTCTAAGTTATAGTTAAATTTCTATAAAAGAAGGTACAACATGCGTACTAATAGAATGGAATAGATAATGAGGTCATATTAAGTGCCGACTTGCCGAGTTCGAATCCGATCGGAACGGGACAGCATCCCATTCTTAAAGTACGCAGTTTATAAATAACTATCGTTTATCGCCTAGTTTGTCTATGACAATTGATCACATTACAAACCATGTCTAAAACTATGTTTTCTTACATGCAATGTAGACAATATAAGCACGACATCAAAACGTCTAAGAAATGCCTGCGAATAGGTACTAAAAGCAATATATTTTTTACTTTCGCGGATGTTTTAGGCTAGGAATTCACGAGCCGGTTATCACCCGCGCTTGCCGCGGTTAAGGGAACGCAACACTCATACGAACACGAAGTACATGGAAAAATTTCATGACGCGATTTATTCCCGCGGAGTGCGCGGTTGTCTGCGGATCCCGCTGCACCGGCGGACCGCTATCGCTCGCAAGCCCTGCGATTGGCCGACGACGACAGTCCGGTAAATAGTCCATAACGATTAAATGAGTAAGTCACCCAGCACCTTTTAGGCCTTCTTTTTTAAATTCTTTTGTGAAGTACAACGCAACAGCTTGTTTCTGGTGTGTGTCCGAAGTGTCTATGTCGGTCTGGAAACTAACTGAACAGCTTTTCAGCCGTAAATAACCGCCGAACGTCGCCTGCTAGTTGGCGGGCGATGGTCTCAACCGCGGTGCTTGCGGTTCCCGCATAAACAACCGGTCTCGTGAGTTTAGTAAAAAAACAGCTGTCCCGCAAACGCGGCCGCCGTGAAAACCGCTCCGTGAGTTCCTAGCCTTACTCAGGAATGTTTTGTATACCAACATAACGTCGTTAAAGTGGAATTTCTGATTTCGTTGTTTTTTTTTTCGTTTGTGTCCAATTTCAATGCTACATGTTTTCATAGAAAGACATTATACCAAGTTGTTTTGTTCTGGTTCTTTTTTTTTGTTCTGCTTTGTTTTAGCAACGCATTCGTAAAATCACTTTTATAATCGAATCTACAATGGACGGATCTTGGACGATCCAAAAATATAGGAATCACTATAGAATATATCGATGGCAAATGGCAAGAAATTGAACCCTTATAATTATAGCTAGATTTGGCAAGTCTATAGAACCAAAAGATTGAATTGGTTCGCGCTATCAAACCTTTTAGTGGTAACTACGTAAAATTTATAAATCTACAACGACAGACGGGCGCCAGTTCGCGCAGAGACAGGAGTCAGAGACGCGAGACCGAAGACAACGAGGCGGTCGTCGCCAGTACAAAGCTAAATGACAGCTACCAATCGCGTTCTCTTGACTCTGTTTTTGGTCTCGGTCTCCGGTCGCGGCGGGAACTGCCACCTTCAGAGAGAAATTGACAATGCATTTTTAAAGCTCAATTTTTCCTTCAAAATCACTTTTTTTGCAGATATTATATGATTTATTTTGTATTCAATAGATGTCTCAAAATCTGTCATCTTATCATCGTTTTATTGTGTATTGTTAAGAGCTAAAGAAACTACATGATCCAGATTATCATTGTTTGTTTGAAGTAAGCATTTTGGATTATCAAAAGCAATAGATATTTAGTGATTTCATTTTAGTAACTCGTAAAGTAGAACCTTAGAACACTCGTTTTAAGGTCCTTTTGCTTTGTCAACAAATAATAATCCTATTTAACTTATCACTAATGCTACAGTCGCTAAATCTACTCCGTATAATGGAATATAAAATTAAAAACTACATCGACAACAAACTTTCACCAACTTATTAGATACGATTCACCGGTTTAACCTAAACAGTTCAGTTTTGGCAAATTTAGCAACTAAAACTGTCAATTTGACCTGCAAATATCTGTCAAGATTTGGCTAATATTTTTTAAATACAAATTAAAACGTGTTAGTAGGTAAGCACTACACAATCTAAGGCCCATATTATGAAAGCTTGCTCAGTAATCAATTCAATTTTCAATCAATCTGTGCTTGAGTAACGCTTTTCTATGACATATGCGCTCTAGCATAGCTTGATGACTGAGTAAGCTTTCACCATACGATCCTTAAACTTACATTCACTATGAGGTAAATGGAAGACCAATAGCATTAATACGTAATAAACATACCGATGTCTAGCTGCAAGAATAACACAGATAAATTAAATAATTTGTATTTTTTTAACGTAAAACTAGTCGTAATGCTGTTGAAGAAGCGACTGTTGAATTCTGTCATTGACCAAACAGTTCTACGAGAAAGTATTCAATAAAAATATAGAGATACCAATCTTATGCGAGAAGCATTGTGGTGGCTGTCATCAGAAGGGTTGCCGTGGTTGCGAAGGTAGTTGAAGCACTCGACTTCTTATCTTCCTGAAATCAGAGATTGGGTGTCAGAAAACCTTCATGAAATTACTAGTATAATATATTATATTATACCCTACCATGCCTACCCTCTTGTTCATAATGGGCTGCTAACTTAAAACAGCTGCTAAGTAGTGTTATTTCTCCCTTTGACTTTTGTCAAAAGAAGAAGACAGTGTGAGAAATAGCAGTGTGCTAAATTAACAGACTATTATGAAAATAGGAGAGCTAGTGTTAACTCTGCTAATCGATTATTAAAGTGATTTAGTAGTAATTATTACTACTAAAATCATTCAGTTACATTAAGGACAAAATGAAACAATTTATAGTTAGGAATTAAATAAGTTCCCAAAAATTTTCGATTTCGGCAGGACTCGAAACCTCGCCCCACCCTTAGTACGGGTGTTACCAACTAAACCACGAAATCTTAGTCGGTTCCATCGAAAATCTTTGGGACCTCTTACGGACTGTAGCACCGGTAGCTACCGGTGCTACAGTCCGTAAGAGGTCCCAAAGATTAATAAATAAATAGCGTAAATATAGCTATATTTACGCCAGTAATATAGCTAACGGTGGAGTATATAGTCGACATGGACTGAATTCAAACTTAGTGATAAACTTTTTGCTTACCTACTAATGAACATCAATGGATTTAAATTTAGGTACCAAATTTAAAGCCATTGCAATTTTTGCGTTTTCGTTATTTCAATTTGTTGATAGCAAATTTCAAATCAGTTTAAACATCACAATTTTTTTTTAGCAAAAAATTGATAACCCGCTGTCTGCCATGGGGAGGCCTATAACCAGCAGTTGACATATAGGCTGATGATGATGTCTGCGATGTGTAAAAGGAGTATGTCTCCGATTATAGACATATTAAACAAGTAGAAAAAACATAATAGACAGAAGCATAAAAGTTGCAAAACAGAAAACTACAAAATAATTGACAACATAACAAAACATACCAACAATGACCAAAACCAAATATCTAAGACCAACAAAACAAAGACGCAATTCTCGCAAACATCTAAGTGCGAAGCAACTTACGAATTTCTTGGTTTTCGGGGTAGCGCTGGGATCCTAGTAGGAAAGTTAAGATGTGTTAGTAATAGATAAATAGATAATACTTTATTTACAAAAACTTAAACCTAAAACAGTTAGTAATGTTAGTATTGAGGAAGTAATTGTTACTACGACCATCGCGCGCGAGCTATAAGGCCTATAAAGGATGTCTCAGATCAAAGCTGTGCCTACAGCACAGCATAAAAACGTATATTCAAATATGGATTTTAACTCGTAACATTTAGATGCATTTTATATTGACGGCTTCAGATGACAGTCAGCTCGCGGACACTAGTACTTGTAGCTTGTGGGAGTAACTTTTTCACTGTGAAATATATTTAAAGATAAACGCGTTTAAGCCCATATTTGAATTGTGCGATAGCGGTGTTGGATTAGTGTGCTCTGGTCACCAGCAGCCGTAGGCATTGCTCTCACCGTCGAACAGAAACGATGAACGAGAATGGCGTAGAGTTAGCGTTAGAGAAACAAGATACGAGTTGGCGAGCGTGTAGTTCCGATAGTTTTGTCGCCGGGGTCTATGAGAGTTTTCGAATGCGACGGGCGATTATTTGCGACACACTTCGTTAGGCGGATTACAAAACGAACGCTGATTTGTTGGAATACCCTATTTAATTTCATTCCACGTGATAGCTAAGTGACGTTTAGAGCAGCAACATACAGTCGGAATTCCACCGAAAACTGACCGAAAACGCTCTGCGTTTGGTTGTATCGCTGGTGATGTCACACCTATCACAGATTACCGTGCGTTTTGTTCTTCTTGTTAGGTGTGGTGTGAGGTGTGACGTCATCGAGTCATGTCACCGGAGTTGTGGACGATTCTGCGACGATACTATTGTCATAGTAAAGCGATTGGTTAGCAGAATTCACCTCCAGGCGTCGGTTTTTGTTTGTTCATAAGTATAGTCTATTGTCTTACCGCAAAGTTCTTGCAAGGCGTCGCTTTCCTGATAAACTTGAAGAGCGATTCTACTATATTGGCTGATGTCGGCTTAGCGCAGCCATCCAGTACGTTCACGACGCAGGTTTGGAGATCGGACAGCTGTTTGCATTGCTTTTCCTGGAAAACACAGATCATTTATTAGAAACTAGTTTCTGCCCGCGGTTTCGCACGCGTGGTTTATATGGAAACATTTAAAGGTTATTTATTTCCCATGAGAACTGTTGAAGACACTAGCCCGCGTAGGTCCGATAGCGCAGCTTGTGCAATCGTTGTAATGTTAAGAATTGGACTGCGCAAATTTGACTGACATTTAAATGTAGTTGTTGTTAGTTATCCCTAAGAAAATAATTACAAAAAGAAAAAGGAAACACCAGAAGAGATTTTACGAAGCAAGAAAAACAGAAAGACAGTGATTCTTTTATGTAGGTACCATAAAAAAAATGGGTTTTTACTATCGTTGACTCAAATAACTGTAGGCGTTGCACGGGGAGGTTGTCTAGGTTACAAATTAGAATAGAGAAAAATTAAATTGCATCGCCATACATTGCGTAAATTATAAAAGTTAAAGGAATGAGTTTCAAATATTTTACGCATTCGACGACGATGCGACGTATTTTTTTCTCTATTCTACCCTAAACAACAATCCCTGGGCTAGGTCCACTGGGCTCTTATTCAACTAAATTAATCGCTTCACCATAATTTCGGCATCGTCTCAGAAAGACACAATTTGGCATTTTACCTTTCATGAAACCAACTACAGATGGAGGGACGCGTGTCAAAAGTTGCAAAAGTGATTGAAACTATTCTATCAATCTCTCCGTGCAAATGGCACCGCGCGCACTATTTAGTTTGTTTTATCTATGGACGATACTGCGACGATACCAATGTCATAGTAAAGCGATTTGTTAGCAAAATACGGCCTCTGATATTCTGTTCTATTTTATTGGTTTACTTACATCGAAAGTGAGGGTGAAATTCGATAAGGCACTAGGATCAAACGATTGGGTGAGAGACAGATTGGGATGTTGCTCTGCGGTTTGGTTTAGGCATGCCATCAGACCTTCCTGCTTGTCTTGGAAACACTCCTGCCCGCCTTCCGCGATGAATACTGGAAAACAAAGATAATGTTTAAATAAATTAATATTTTTTTTGTTATAGTGCTTACCCGCACTTTGGGTATCTCTAAGAAATGAAATAAGTTCTCAAAAATTTTCGATTTCGGCGGGACGAACAGTTTTGGTTAAACTGTAATGTTACCCCTGTAGGTGGAGCCACCGGCGCTATATTCCGTAAGAGGTCCCAAAGATTTTCGGTTGAACCGACTAAGGTTTCGTGGTTTAGTTGGTTAGAGCACACCCGAACTGAGGGTGGGGAGCGGGTTCGAGTACCGCCGAAAACGAAAATTTTTAGAAACTTATTTCATTTCTTAAATGAACTAAGTTCCTACATAATCCCCACAACATCATCTAGTTGATGTTGTTGTACGAGCCGTACAGATTTAGCTAGCTAGACTTCTACGTACGGGCACATTGCCTCAACATGTTGAGGCAATGTGCCCAACAGTAAGTTAAGTTAGCTATAGTGAGCTGAGTAGAAGCTAAGGGTTGCTCCCCTAAAGCTTCGAGCTGATGAGAGGTTGATCTCCGTACAGGAGAATAATACAACCAAGCTTGTTGACTGACTGTAAGTGAGTAAGTGTTTATTGAAGCGTGATTTAGAACTAAGTAAATTACAAGATCACGTAGAAACGTGCTATTAATATATTCCGCATTCCTCTAGCTAGCCAAATCTGTACGGCTCGTACATCTAAGTAACTTACAAGATCACGTAGAAGTCTAGCTAGCTAAATCTGTACGGCTCGTACAGTTGTGGAGATTATGTAGCATTAACATGAAGATGAACAATGAAGTATAAAGTAAGTAAAACTTCGGGACTAGTCCAGAAGTTTATACTTCATCGTTCAGATGCTTCTGCTCTGCCACCCAGGCCGGGAATAATTCTAATTCAATTAATAAGAATGAATTGACGATAATCACGCGCGATTCTGTCTGCTTTCTTAAAACAGATGAATTCCGCCAGCTGTTCAGACACGTTGTAGTTAGTCTTGAGATGTTTTTGTTCGGTATATTTCTAATTTAAATAATAACAATGATTTGTTAATACTCACGCGCGATTCTGTTTGATTTCTTAAAACAGATGAATTCCGCCAGCTGTTCAGACACGTTGTAGTTAGTCTTGAGATGTTTTTGTTCGGTATATTTCTAATTTAAATAATAACAATGATTTGTTAATACTCACGCGCGATTCTGTTTGATTTCTTAAAACAGATGAATTCCGCCAGCTGTTCAGACACGTTGTAGTTAGTCTTGAGAGGTTTTTGTTCGGTCTATTTCTAATTTAAATAATAATAATGATTTGTTAATACTCACGCGCGATTCTGTTTGATTTCTTAAAACAGATGAATTCCGCCAGCCGTTAAGACACGTTGTAGATCTGTTTGATTTCTTAAAACAGATGAAGTCCACCAATTGTTCAGACACGCTGTGGGCGGTCTTGAGATGCTTTTGTTCGGTCTATTTGTAATTTAATTTAGAAAAACGATTTAATGATACTCACGCGCAATTCTGTCTCCTTCCTTGAAACAGATGAATTCCGCGAGTTGTTCAGACACGTTGTAGACAGTCTTGAGATGTTTCTGCTCGGCCTCCGCCAGGCAGATCTTGGATGTTTCCGTAAAGTTCTTGATGCAGTTTTCGAAGAGAGGCTTCTTTGCGCAGTATCTACAGTTCCAAAACAAAAACTATTTAGTCTCAAAAACAAATACAACATAAAATGAATTCTTAATTTTTACTCAGAACCATCATCCATCACACGTGAGAATAGAACGGCTGCACTTATTTTCATTAAGAGGCGAACCTAACAGGTTTGGTTGTCAAACCAGGCTTAGATCTCGGTACTCACGGGTAAAAAAACTCGAATATATTAAATTCAGCATTATTTCTTTGGTTCCTCTAGTGAAACCACGATTGTGAAAAATAATACTATAGAAAACATGAAAGAGCACTTTTTGACACATGATTTGGTAGAGATCTGAGGAACCCTGCGGTTTAGTATTACCTGCATATGTTTTGGTTTGGTTATTACATAAAAACTAATTATCCTGTTCCTCCAAGCCAGTTTTTTTAATTAGCTACGTGTAGTTTTTTGATAAATCGTTAGATTTTTTGCGCTTACGCCATTCCAAAAACGTATGCTCCGTCCCGCTCATATATATAATAATAATTAATAATGCTTGGACAATTCACACAGCATTATCTAGCCCCAAGCTAAGCAGAGCTTGTGTTATGGGTACTAGATAACTGATATATATAATATAATACAATACATAGATATATATTTTTATTATACATAGAAAACGACCAGAACACCCTGAACTAATGTCTGCAGATCGTACACACATTTTTCCCAAGGCGGGAATCGAACCCGCAACCTCCTGCGTCGCAGGCAGACCTTCGCCCACCATGCCACAGAGGTCGTAATAGATGCTGACAATGGTAATAATGATGATGATGAATTGGTGGCTTATTCCCAGAGGTCCATGATTCCATTGTTTTCTATTTCCCAGCGGGTCCATGAAAATTAAAACTAGAGCCTGGCTAATGATATAGTATAAGTAGGTGCGTACTTTTTGAAGACCTCGTCGACGTTCCCATTAGGCTTGGCTTCCTCGATCTCGGCCTGTAGTTTCCCGGGGTCGACGAGGCTCGTCACGCATGTACCGAGCTGCTGCGATGCGTTCTGGAACGATACATTATATATAACATATAAATCTATTCATAACAATAATAATAAACTGATGTTTTGTCACAGTTGTTGATCGGATCGTAATGCAATTTGGCAAGGAGACAGATACTGTCACGGGGAAGAACATAGACTACTTTTTACACCGGAAAAAGGTATACGAAGCGGCGACGGGCAGAAACTAGAAATAAATAAACATTATAGACAATACCTAAGATATAAAATAGGATTGGTAAACAATAACGAGCAGGCATTCATTAATGAATATAAGCGGGTTAACTATAAACCTTCTTTGTGTTTTCCCAAGACAAATACGATAGTTTTAAAATAAAATCACGAGTATATCGAAATAAGCTGTCACCAAATAGAGATATAAAACAAATAGAAGTGGCAACACCCACTTCTATATTATATATTTATTCTATATATCTAGGTAACGACGTCACACCTAATTTATAAACATATAAACTAGGTGTGACGTCATTACCTAGATAGCCGCCCCCTGTTAAGAGTCGATGATACCTAAAATCGCTTAGCGTCAGCGATCATATCTTCCTTAACACTGAAACATTAACTTTGAGATTAATATAAATGTTAAACTTCAGGATAGATGCTAAAACGCTAGTGTGCATATAAATTTTCTCAGTAGAGAAAAATCCAAAGTTCGCTCAAAACTGTACAATAATAGTCGCTATTCAATAAATACTTTAAAATAAGCCGTGATACTTTGTACAGTAAGACAAACAGAATATAAAGTATATAGACAGTGTACGTTTTAGATTTTTAAAATTACTATTATTTATGAGATAACAAGCAAAAACTTGATTTTTGCACACGCTGCCCCGTTTTGCTCTGTCCCTATCTATCTATCCTTTTCACAAAATAGTGTCGTATGGTAGCCCCACAAGATTAAAACCTGTGTCATGGGTACTGGATGATTGTTAAAGGTATACATTATAATGCCATACATTACAAGGATAGATTTTTTTTATGATACATAGTAAATACCCAGATTTATAAAACCCAGAACAAATATTTGTAAATCGTAAATTTTTTCCAAGGCGGGAATCGATCTGCAACCTCCTGCGTCTCAGGCAGCACTTCGCCCACCACGCCACATCGGTCGTCAATAAATAATCCTGGTCATACGTTGGCAGTCTATCTTGTTTAAAGGTATTACTTTCATGCCAGATGGAGTCACCACATGGCCGGCATGATAATGGAAGCAGACCTAACTATACTCTAGCCATTCTATTCATTCAAGGTACAACTTTTGTAAACAACTCACAAACCAGCTTTGCAGAATTATCGTTTTAGCGTCGAGTTTAATAGTTATTGTCAGCATTATGCATATGAAAGAGCTAAATCGACTAGTAGTGCAAATTCAGTCGAAAATCAACAGTAAGATTTTTAGGTTAGGAATAGGGCAATATTTACAAACATTGTATGTAGAGTTTGGCCGGAGTATAAATATAGGTATATAGATATTTTTGTTCTAGTAGTATGGGAGGTCCTATGTAATGTACAGTCATTTACAAAAATAACGAAACGGTGTCAATTTTCGAAAAGTTAATAAGCGTAACAACATGGTAATTTTCAACCTCAACTGTACTATATGCAGAACCAAACAATATCTTGTTTAGGTCAATTTCTTGTAAGGTCGTTCCGGCCAAATAATTCTTAGAATAAAATAAATATTCACCACAAATAAATAGGCACTCAACTTTAACATAACAAGTTTTATTATTAACAATGTTGCGTTAAAAAAAAAACAGGTATCTTGACTTTGAATATTTCCGCGTACAGCTGTTTTGCACAAGTACTCATTACCATAATGAACGTTTGTCAGTTATCATTCGTCAAATAGGCAACAATAACAATATAAAGGCCCAAACTCCACCAAAGTGGAGATGTCCGTAGTGGAGTAGAGAAGAGTCTTCGGTGGATATTTGCAGGGTGTAGATATCCACCGAAGCTGTGCGGAGATGCTTTGATACTGGAGCGGAGATGTGTAATTGCTAAAGCGGATGTGTGCTTCTTGAATGGCACACCATTCAAAACAGAAGAGGGAGAATGATTGGACATCACAAACAACCTGACAGCTTCATAAGTACCTTACCTAATATCATAGATAGAAAAGCATAAGGGAGACGGGGAAGGGGAAGACCAAGAATTAACTATATAATTCAGCTCAAGGAGAAAACAGCTGTCATGTCGTATAAAGAAGTAGAAAAGACCGCATTGGAAAAAAACGTAGAGGAAATAGCATCATTGCACCCACTTGTTTTGCTTGGCTTGGCTCTTTAATTTATAATTCTAATTAAAAGTAGTAAGTAGGTAACCAAAATAAATGATATTCATGCATTTCTAGTAATTACGCTCTATTTAAATGCGTTCCTTAACCTTAACACAGTAGAAGTAAACCATTGGAAAATAAAACGGCTACGTTGCAGAGGTCATTTTATCGCATGCAAATAAATATTAATCAAGTTCGTGACTTTCTTTGAATGTTTTTTGATTAGTAACATTGTGCCACGAAACAGGTTTAGAATAAAAAGAAATCTAGGTACGGAGTGAGAGCTAGGATATAAAAAAAATATTTTCAGCAAAGCAAGCCATAATGTATATTGCTTTACTTAAGTTTCCCACTCATTCTCAATCTTTTATTGCAATTCCTTTACGGCGTTTTCACACGAGCCAAAACACTACACGACAAAATGCGGTGACAACTCTGGGCGTCATACATTTCTATGAACCGTTTACACACGCAACGACACCGCACAGCACGACAGGTTCATTGAAATGTATGACGCCCGGAGTCGTCACCGAATTTTGTCGCGTGGTGTCGTGCGCCGTGGGAAAACGCTCTTAGTGTCCAGGCTGTTCGTCTTCGGAACAAACTGCCTGTCGACATCAGACTTGCGCCACAGCTTGCGCCCTCCATCAACTCCTTCAAACCCAAACTGTATTCCCATTTTCGCACTTCAGCTGTCCAATCTAAGCTGAATCATTTCATGATGCACTGCTGTAACTCTAGGTGTGATTGCATCTTTATTTGCTTTTTATTATGATAGATACTTTTTGAAGTACTTGCTTATCGAATTATTTTATTTTGTTTCTAGGTTAGTAGATAAGAAGGTAGTTTTGTTTGTAAACATGTATGTAATGTATTGTATTCGTTCTGTTTTTTACTATCTGTGCACTAACTAACTTTTCTTATATATTTTTTCCATTCCAAGATTGCCTGGGAGAAATCGCTCTCAGCGATAAGGCCGCTTTTTGTAGGTACTTATACGTATATTTTTACTTATATATTCTTATTTTTACTTAAATTCTTACTTGACGTATATTTTTTTAATATAAGATTTTTAGCGACACCAGGCATATATCTCATGAACCGTGATAGGTAGTTAGACAGTTCAACTTTTCACAGATGATGTATTTCTGTTGCCGCTATAACAACAAAAACTAAAAAACAGCATTTAAAATAAATATTAAATATTTAAGGGGGCTCCCATACCTACAACAACAACGTGATTTTTTCGCTCGTTTTTGCTCGATATTGATAACGGCTACAGGTAGACGCTTGAAATATTCAAAAAATATTTAGTTATATATTCACTTTAAAAATAAATAATTAAATTAAAATAAAACAAATATTTAAGGGGCTCCTATACAAAAAACGTATTTTTTTTGCCGATTTTACAGATAATGGTACGGAACCCTTCGTGCGCGAGTCCGACTCGCACTTGGCCGGTTTTAATTTTTTTACTCCGAACTTCTCCCTATATTTTTATTTTGTCTGCCGAATCTTGATTTTTTGTCACGTTTTCTAGGTCACGTCACATGCCAAATATATCTACTCGTTTATGAGGTAGTATAGGGCGCGGCGTGACAGAAACCTCAAACATACTCTTAAAAAACAAAACCCACCTCCTTGCGCAGTCGGGTAAATTACATTATCAAACTTTCAATGAAATAGTTCATTCTTGAAGGTGAAATACAAACATCCTTAAAAACTAAAACATATCCAGTTATCGTAATCTTTGATAAAAACCGGACACTAATCTATTAACTCATATGATAAATTGATAAAAAATGGGTAGGTATAGTAGTTACCTACCTAATTAGTAATTACCTATGGCTTACATTACAACTAAGGTTTATGTTATGAATTATGATGAAATAATTCACCCAGTTAAATTATCTACCTATATCTAAGGACTCGGTGGGATGTATATGTAAACGCTAGTAATAGTACTTCAGTGGATGCATGTATACGATTCTTTGCTTTTTAACCGACGATAAACAAAAGAGGAGGAATTTCTATGTTCGGCTGTATCTATATATTTTTAGGGTTCCGTAACCAAAGGGTAAAACGGGACCCTATTACTAAGACTCCGTTGTCCGTCTGTCACCAGGCTGTATCTCATGAACCGTGATAGTTAGACAGTTGAAATTTTCACAGATTACGTATTTCTGTAGCCGCTATAACAACAAATAGTAAAAAATAGAATAAAATAAATATTTAAGGGGGCTCCCATACAACAATCATGATTTTTTTGCCGTTTTTGTAGATAATGGTACGGAACCCTTCGTGCGCGAGTCCGACTCGCACTTGGCCGGTTTATTTTTTTTTATTTAAATTATCTTTTTTGCCTAAAATAGACACATTTTTTAATGAAAGCCATCAAAATACCCTTTTTTACGTTATCACTGACTAGGATGATAACATTTTGGAACTTATTTTCAATGTAGTCAAGTAGCCTATTAGAAGCAATATTGCCGAAACGATTGCCGCATTTTATTGAAATTGCAGCATATTGCTCCACTAATCACTCCAGATTGATCTATTAGTGTTGCCGAACAAATTATTGCTCCCGTGTAAGCGCACCTTTACACACTCTTTTACACAATCCATCCATCTTTTTTCGGCTTTCTGCTCCCCTTATATCCTATTTTATGAAATTATATTAGCGTTAAATATAGTACCCAGTTCTACCTACCAATAAAGAATGATAAAACGGTAGCTAAGTATAATATACAGTATACATATTAGCATAGGGTCGAAGTTCAGTAAACGGTTATCTAATCGTGGTATAAACTCTGCATGCCCTGCGATATGTGTAGACCAGAGCCTCGAGTCCATTTGACGATAGCATCCCGATTCGGGACGTCACATATTTGTATGGGATTTGCGTACCAAAATGTTGAAAATGGTACAACACCATCACCACCTCTCGATACGATTATATATTCGTGAATTGTGTAGTCGATACCATAGATTAACGCCTGCGGATGATGATTTGCCCATACAAACGTACTACCAAAATGTTTTTTTTTTTTTTATTTGTAATTCGAGCATATTTCCAAAATTATCATGTTATTTTTTGTATTCGAATAGTATTTATCTAGGTCCCTGGTTGTTTTTTTTCTTAATAATATACACCTATAATGAAATGTAAGCAAAAATATGCAAAATGCGATTTTGCCGGTTTTCTCGTCGAAAATGACATGTTTTCGTCCTATTTGCTTTCTATTAAAAACAACAATAATGTTGTTTTTAATAGAAAGCAAATAGGACGAAAACATGTCATTTTCGACGAGATAGAAAGATATTATCTTATCTGTGGTATACTAAATTCAAATCGATTAATTAATACTCTTATAAATCTGCTGTTGCTATGTACAATTAAATTAAAACCTGCATGCCATACCTACTCTCTAATTATTTTTGCACACCAATGTATGTTGGTCAAACATGTTGACTCTAAAATAATTATTTGTCACCTTTTTACACGTGTTTTAGCAAATAAATGACTTTTACTTTTTTACTTTACTTTTACTTTTTGATAAGGAACATAGCTAATATTGTCTAGTTACAGAATAACAACACTATGTGGAAAAAGTTTTCAGTCATCATTTTTGGTATTACGGAACATAATATTAAGAATTGAAGTTGCGTGCAGCTGTCGCCGAATCCTTAAGTTACGAATGTCGATACTATCAAATGGACTCGAGGCTCAGGAAGGACAAACGGAAAAACCAGGCAATCAGAATAGATATATTAATAAATTTGTCGTTTGTCGTATTATGTGTGTGTAAATGAACAACAGACGATAAAGAGTTGTTTAATGAGAATTAAAGAAGAATTGGTGGATCTAACAAACTTTCCTAAGACAAACTACGATCCAAACAATTCTGGCCTGGCCATTTCTACATTATTGTTTAAATCACATTTTTTAACAGCACCAAGTGCTGCAGCTGCTGTCAAACTTATTTTTTTAATAAAACTATTAAAGCTTTTATTAATCACAAAAGCATACTACACAATTGACAAATATATAAACGAAAAATAAGAAAACAAACAAGTAAAGTCCACCTCTCTCTCCATACATATTGTGTGCCCAGTAGGATCTATAGTGACACTTAAATACCTAGATTTTAAGCACCTCTGTACACCTATTCATTTCAAGCCTTTATTCAGAAAAAATATTTACAATTTGTTTCTTAAATACTATTACTATTGTTACGACATCGATATTTCTTCTGTTTGCCCTCTTTATGGCAAAGGTCTCCTCTAGCCCCTTCCACTTTGTTCTATCTCTCGCCAAACGTATCCATGTATTTCCTGCTATGATTTTTAACTCACTGTACACCTATAGAATGCAATAAATAATTGAGTATTGAGTAAGTAATGTAAGAAAAACTTGTTTTTGTCAAGTTATTGTCCGTTTACTAGCCACTTTAAGTGGTAATTAAGTACAAACGTCACTACCAAACCAGTTTCAAAACATCGAGTTTTGCGAATAAGCAATAAAATCACAACAGTGCCTAGTTGGTTGGATACATTAGCAT
Source organism: Eupithecia exiguata (assembly GCA_947086465.1). Lineage (NCBI taxonomy): Eukaryota > Metazoa > Arthropoda > Insecta > Lepidoptera > Geometridae > Eupithecia > Eupithecia exiguata. Next base: position 8,364,649 of record OX352231.1, read on the forward strand.
TATGTTGTATTTGTGTGTACGAATTTGTATGAGATCATGCGCTGCTTATCATTATATCGATTTGTATTATGATTTATACTATGTCCTTAAATATTATTTATATCTGCGAAAGTTTGTATGGATATATGTTTGTTACATATTCACGCCGAAACTACTAAACGGATAAGGCTGAAATTTTGCATAAATGTAGCTTTTTATCCCATTAACCAGTTCCCTTGGGATAGAAATAAGCTCTAATCGTTTCCATAGACACAACGCGTGCGACACCGCGGGTAGAAACTAGTTATAGGTACATGCTTCAGCCAGCAGCTTCGCACGCGCTACCTGTACATCTAATTTTAGCTGGATTTTATCTCGAGGACGGAGGGTCGAGATTCCCTGCCCACGTTTAAGACAGAACAGAAGGTAAATAGAAAAGTCTGGTCTACCAACGACAATGATCAAAAATGTTCTGTATTTAATCTAATCGACAAAAGAACTCCACTGACTGTCGAATGAAGAAGTTCAAAGGACCAATTAAAAGGGCATTGCTCAATCAATTATTGGTTTCATTAAGCAATTGCTATGCGATGTCTTTTAATTTATTTATAGTCTCTATCTGATTATCCTAGTGTACCTACACTGATAGTCCGTAGTTATAATATGGTAATCGGTAAATTACGACGTCACCGTCGTAATTTACCGATTTATATATATACTTTTAGGATCGGATATACATAATACCCGGAATTTTATACGTCACAGTGGTGTAGTAGCGTTGGAAAAGCCAACCACAATTTGTGGGAATCAATTCTGTGAATCAATTCTGTTTTCATTATAGCAAACGGGTACCTACCTACTCATTTGTTAGGTTTTTTTGTTATTATTGTGCGTATAGTCCTCAGGTATTTTTTTGGGTTATGTTTTATTTTATTTCATAGGTTTAGTTAGAATATCATCATCTCAGTGGAAAGACGTCAGCTCGACATACGCCTTCCCAAAACTAAAAATAATAATGCTGGACAATTCACACAGCATTATCTAGCCCCTACCCTAGTTAAGCAGAGCTTGTGTTATGGGTACTAGATAAAGATAACTAATAATGCGTAATACAATACACAGATCCGAAAGAACGCCACAATGATCGGTCCTGCGCGACCCGTTAAGAAAATAAAATATGTATTTATGCATTAGCATTCTCGAAAAAATTGGGTATTACACCTATTTTTGAAAAGTGAAACAGAATTCTTTAATTAGAGCTAATAAACCACTAATAAAACTTAAAATAAATATTCAATAGATAAGTGACAAATAAATGCATTTAAAGTTTACATTTTCAGGTTTCACGCGTAATTAGACGAAAACGATGGACGTTGATGACGTCGGGAAATGTTAGTTTTCTACTTATATAATATAAAGAGAAAAGATTTGTTTGTTTGAATTGAATAGGCTCCGAAACCAGTGGACCGAATTGAAAAATTCTTTCACCATTAGATTTTTGCTTCAGCTATCTCACATTAGTTTTTTTCGTATAAAATAAGTACCATGTCACCTGGTCCGTTCTGCTTTAGTGATACCATGTGACACCCATATATATTTTACTACCGACTGGATTGTGGACTGGATACTTTTCTTAAGGTATTAGATAGATATTTATACACGATTCAGTTTATGCTCTAATCAGTCTACGTTCGTCATCTACCTAAGCTCTCTGTAACGATATGCCGTGCGGTATTTTATCAGGTCATTTCACAGAATTATGGGGTCTTCCACCAGCCTAATAGAGGTTAGGTCGACTAGAATAGGTTTGCGACGCAACCCAAAGGCTTAAATTGCTCTGACCCTTAGCCTTGGATTTTGAGACAATAGGCAGAAACTGGTATCATGTATACATATATACAGGGTGGCTTGTCATGGGATTGGTTGGCTAGATCCGAAACCATGAGCGTCAGGGAGAAGTCGTGAAAGGAGTCATGAGCTCAATTAATTACTTTATAAGAAAATAACAACTGCAAATTTAGATTTTTTTAGTCTATCATTTGCAGAAAAATCTAACCTATTCATTTCGTCAAAATGACGCCCACACGCTCTGAATCACAATCTAGATTCATCACGCCGAACATCTGATAAGAATCTTCGTTATCAAAATTTTACGAGGTTTACGAGGTGAACTAAAAAATAAAAAAATAACAGAAATTTAATGTCCCAAAAATGTTTCGACTTCGACGGGATTTGAAACTGCAACCCTCACCTCAACCCCAGTGTGAGGCTTACGCACTATAAATAGCAAAAACCTTTAAAAAATAACCATCAGATTTCATAAGGTGATGCTTCGGAAGCCTCATCTTTGCCCCTTTTTGGAAGAAGTACGCCTTTAAATGATTAAAGGCCCCGACGGCAAAAAAATCTATAGTCGTATAACCTGCAATACCAAGTTTTGTCCAAAGTCCAAACCAACTGACAATGAAGAGGTTCTGTATATTTTTTCAATAGTTTTACAAATGAATTTCAGAGTTATTTGTTAAAAATCTATAGATAATAGTTCCAAGTGTGAATTAAGGTAACTTGTGTACGATTGAATCAAATACTTGAAGGGATATATGACGAGTTGAGTACGAGCATCCGGCAACCACTCTTGGAAAGCAAAATTTTAAATGGCTGCCATTTAGTGGGGAAGAGGTTCAGCTCCCCTTGCACGGGGATTGTTGTCTACATACTAGACAACAATCCCCGTACTTTTCGATAATTTTGAATCTTGTTTTGTCTATTTTGGGCATTGCATATATTCGGGGGACACACTGTATTGAGGCATTTACCTATTCAATTAATATTTATTTTATAGTTGGTGCATGAATGGAAAAGAACAATAGGAAAACATTTCTTTTGTTGGAAAACCAGAGCAGGGTTTGGTTTGTTATGTTATGTAGGTAAACAAACGTTAAGGTTGTTCGTCGCGGGTTGGCGCGAGATTCCATTTTTTATTTTTTTTGGCTTTTAGTTTTTTCTGCGTTTCACAAGCAATAACGACCAGGTGGGATGACGATTTGCGAAAGACTGCTGGCAGATGCTGGAAGCGGCAAGCTGAAGACAGGGCGCTATGGCGCTCATTAGGGGAGGCCTATGTCCAGCAGTGGACTGATATAGGCTGATGATGATGATGATGACAAGCAATAAAACTAGCGAAAAAGTAATTTGCCGCAAATCGTTAACCGTTTTCTATGAATTCATAATAAAACCAACTTCGATTAACTGGTAGTTTTGGGCATTTGGGAAAATTCAAAATTTTATGCTAAAAATGTACATTTTCCCAAACGCTCGCAAAAAAACAAATGAATTAAAGTTGATTTTATCATAATTTTATAGAAAATGGTTTACTTTTTGCGGCAAATTACTTTTTCGCTAGCTTTATTGCTTATGAAATGCAGAAAAAAATAAAAACCACAAAAAAATTGAATCCCTCGCCAACCCGCGACGAACCACCTTACGATGGTACTCGTAAGTAGAGTTACGCAAGAGTGGAGTTGTCACGCTGTCAGTGTTTGACCTTTGGACTTCCGACCTCGGATATTGCAAGCGACTCGTAAATAACTGTAGGATGGTAGAATATTAATTACCTACTAGTTGATCACGCTGATTTCTGAGGAACTTAAGTATTCTGTGGTATTAACATTACCGCTCAGTCATCAAAATTATGACATGTTACTTCGCGAGAAGGTAAGCAATAAAATTTTTGTTCCGAGAGGTGCTAAAGTTTTCCCGACCAAACTTTTTCTGGTTGTGTCGGATGACGTACTTTAGGGATATCCAGCAGCGCTCCTTGCAGAACGGATCTACCACCGAACTACGATCCCCAACCCGTATGCCCAGTCAGCGCGTAAAGGATTACCCCCTACGCGCTGGCTGGGCATACGGGTCATGCCTTAATGGCATTACTCTCTCTCTAATGTTATTAAAGTGGTATACCAGGGCGATTGATAAGAATTTTTGTTGTACAATTCCTTGTACAACAAAAATTACTGAAGTTCCTAACAGTTTATGATTAGGGTGGTTCGACGCGGGTTGGCGCGAGATTCATTTTTTTTTTAATTTGGGAAAAATGTAGATTTTTAGCACGAAATTTCGTCTTTTCCCAAATGCTCCTAAAATACCAGTAAATCGAAGTTGATTTTATCATGAGTTCATAGCAAATGGTTTATGATTTGAGGTAAATTATTTTTCAGGTATAGTTTTATTGCTTGTGAAACGCAGAAAAAACAAAAAACCACAAAAAAAACCGACTAAGGTTTCGTGGCTTAGTTGGTTAGAGCACACCCGTACTGAGGGTGGGGCGCGAGTTCGAGTCCCGCCGATATCGAAAATTGTTGAGAACTTATTTCACAAAAAAAAAACGGTTTTCAGTTTTTTCTGCGACGAACAACCTTAAAGTGGTTATCAGGGCGGTTGATATGATTTTTTTTTGTATAGGTTGACGTACAAGGAAGTTAACCAAGACGGATATTTAGTATCCCTATGATGTATGAAATATGCTCATACTTATTGTGGCAACTTGTAATCAATCACTAATTTTAGTAGGTAACATCATAATACTTCAATGTTAATCACACAGAAAAATAACTCTGATAAGTAAATCTTATTTATAACTCTATTAAATTCTAAAGAAACATTAACTGGTTTTATGCAGAAGTAGACCTTCAGTTAAAACCAGTTTTAATCAATTCCTTCACTAATTAAAAAAAAAATGATGCTGGACAATTTACTCAGCATTATCTAGCCCCAAGTTAAGCAGAGCTTGTGTTATGGGTACTAGATAACTGATATACATAATATAATACAATACATATATAGATATTTTTTTTATACATAGAAAACGACCAGAACACCCTGAACAAATGTCTGCAGATCGTATAAACATTTGTCCCGAGGCGGGAATCGAACCCGCAACCTCCTGCGTTGCAGGCAGGCCTTCGCCCACCGCGCCACAGAGGTCGTCATAAATTATATTGCACAAAACATTTGGTTTTACTATTTTATAGCACACTAACTTCTGCCTGCTTCGCACGCGCTTTTCAAGTAGTCTATGTCAGCTCCCAGAATATTGTTTATCTCCCTACCAAATTTCATTACTGTCTGTTCAGCCATTGAGGCGTGTATAGGTAACAGACAGACAGAGTTACTTTCGCTTTTATAATATTAATATAATAACTTCAGCAAAAAATACCAACTAAGACTCGATGGACACAAAAAACAACTCTATGCCTCCCTTCAAGGATCTGGCAGCATCAAATTCTCCAGACTGAAAAGACACAGTATCCCTGACCTGACGACTAGATACTCAGATAAAGATCGAGAGCCGACTCACTGGACAACACTCTCTCTAAATGAGACAGAACACACTCTCTCTAAATGAGACAGAACACTTTGAATCGGGCAGCAACCTGTATTATTGATATAAAATCAGATAGCCAAGCAGCAGAAAACAAAAGGAAATAAAATAATAATATGGGTTTATGTGATGGAATAAAACCATTGTAACAGAGTCTTATGTTTTCTTCTCTATTTGTTTTTTGTATTTCTTCTCTATGTTTATGTTTGTGTTTAGTTAGAGGGTTGCGGTCATTTTCCCCCATATGGTTAGGTAAGTGTTACCTATTGTTTGTTAACTTATTTATCTAAAGAACAGAGAAAGAATAGCATAGGGTGAGCGATGTTTGATTGTGCAAACCAATGTACCTATAAAAATATCATTGGTTGCAAGTTCAATTGGGGTAGGTAATCGTAATAAAATTGGTAATAAAAAAAATTCTTTTGTTTTTTGACATTTTTAAATACTCCTTTCAAAAGATCAGGAGTATTTAAAAAAGTCAAGCGATGTAGACATTTTATCTGTGAATTTTTCAGATTACTTTCAAAATAAACTGTAATATTTCAAGAAATTTTGACTGCAAAATAAGGTAACTGACAAAATCCATAAATAAATATTGGTGTAACTGAAATACAAGTATAAGTAAAATTCAATGAATTATGAGATTTTCTGTCAAAACAGATCCAAAAAAAGATCACATGCGAATAATATGTACAATTTATTATGGAAAAAACTTTGAATGCTTCTACTGAAAAGTGTTTTGTCGATTGCCCCAATTGAACCTCCAACCAACGATATATCTCCTACACGAAACAGATGAACAGATTTTGAGCTAGTTGTTTATCGAAGGCTTGTATTTTATGGGAATCTCGTTTTGTTGTTGGTTGTTTGGTGAAAATCTTAGTTATATTGTATTCTAATGTTAAACTGTTATGGGGGATTCCACATTTTTGTAAAATATACTGGTAGGTTAAGTTGGAAAATATCTAAGTAAATTTCTTAGTTAGGTACTTAAAAACCTTTTAATAGCTTGAAATGCATGGTTATTATTTTTGTCTTGTCAGCCAAGAACCTAGATTTCTAGAAAAACTTTACTTGCAATTAGCATGTTGTAAGTACCCAACTGCTGCCAATTGAGGCACAGGAGTCATACATGTGTCTTAAAACAAAGGTGTTCTGCAAGTTAAACGACAAAACATGTTGCATACCTGGGCTTTTGCAAACGCATCAGGGCCTCCATTCTTCTCACACTTCTCCTGGAACTCTGAAAGTGACTGGTTCTGTATCTTCTCCAAGTCTTTAGGGTCCACTTTGCCTTGCAGTTCGGGGGGAAGTGACACTCCTTCTGGAAGCTCTGGCAAGCTGGACTGAGCCCATGCCATACCTAAAGATGTTTCAAAACAAAATATTTACAGCCACAATAACACAGTAGGAAATATTATAGATGAGAATTGTATGTTAGTTTCTAGTTCTTCAAGTGACAACTTGTTTAAGAATGGATGTGGTTGAAATTTGACAACGTGAGTTGTAGTTTAGGACCCAGGAGTAGGTACACCACTACCTTAGGTATGTTTTAAGCAAGCAGGTAGACGCTAGCTGTCACATATCCAGATGGATATGTACTCGATGGGTACAGCTATCAACTGCGCACATTATTTATGTCCACTCCTAATAGATACTTAGATATTTCAAGATTATAAATTAGCACTGATAGTTCGCATCCGGCCTGAATTTGGGAGGTGATACTGATACTACGAAAGAAGCTTAATTCAGTTTATTATTACCCACGCTACGAGTCAATTTACTGCTGGGATAAGTATTACTTAGGAATTATACTTATTCGAATATTGTATTTCCGAAATCCCGACCGGGTGGCGCGGCGGCGACGGCGATCCCTGTAGTTGCCGCCCAATATTTTCTGCTAATTTAACACAAATTGTGATCCATCGCTAACCCACAAGTTGTGTCATAGAACAATATTACTGTGGAAACCAAAATAATACAAGAAATATCTACGATGACGACGGGAAATAATTACATAAAATACTTACCGACGAAAAGGGCAAGGAACAAAAACATTTTTTCCGGCATGTTTATTATATTCTCGTCAAAACTTATATTAAAATGATGCAGAATAACTTCTTCAGTGCAAAACCTTGCAAGAAATTCGTTATTAACGCCGCATTTGCCACTCAACGTACCACTTCACTTCGCGCACACTCAAGGAACATAATACTCTCTACCGAGAGAAGAAGAGCAACTCAGTAGAAAAAAAAATTGACCATAGATTTACACGTAATGTATACTAGCGCCACTACGGAATAGCAAGGAAAATAACGTGAGCGGGAAATTCAAACCAGCATGAGCGGGAAATTCAAGCCTGAATGGCTTTTGATAATTAAGGCTGACCGCAGACTTGAGTCACGATAGTTTTAAGACTATTGCTTTTCTTCAGTTGTAGTTTTTTTAAAGCAATAGTCTTAAAACTATCCTGACTCAAATCTGCGGTCAGCCTTCAATTAGCAAAATTAATTTACTAGCTTATAGAAGGTACGCAACTGTTGTATGGAGTTCTGCATGACATTTTAAAACGTTAACAATAACAAGTTTTTTACGATTTAATAAATTATTTTTGCACCACTATACAATTATGTACCTTCTTTAAGCTGCTGAAATTATGAATATGAAGTATGGTGCAATAAAATAAAAATTGGTTCATATTTATTATTACTTATTTATTTCTTAAAATTCTCATTTTTCTCTCTAATGCTTTCTTTTTATCTTCTTCTTCCATTTCCCTATTTCTTAATATGATGTGCCTTTTAATGCATACATGAAATGTGCAGTTCTTGATGTGTTCTCTATTTTTTTCTAAATGATTAGTACATTTCATCAGGAATTGAGAATCAATTTCATTAAGAGCCACCATAATGTTATACTTTAATTGGGGTTTCCAACCATATTTCAATAAGTAATTATTGATTGCTGTGGCCATGGCTTCTACATATCTGATGACGTCCTTGTTCACATAATTCAGTGAATCATGAACTGTGTCATACTCTTTCAAGTTTGTGAATATGTGAATGGCTTCTTGAGCATCTGTTATAAATGCTTTTTTGCAATCAGCACAATTATTGTGCCTTAGTTTTTTAAAAATGAAGCCACACACATATGCAGAAGCTTGAGTTTCTGGTGTCGCCTGTTCCACTGCTTCGGCTGCATCAGCTGATAACTTTTCGAAATCAATGTCTTCAATTTCAATATTCTCAATACTTTTTAACACTGTGTCTGATGTTAAAAAACTGCACAAATTGTTAGTTAGCACGGCGGTGTCGTCTTCACAATTTTTTTTTTGACCTGTATGGCGCAAATTACTTATTATGGCCGTTTTAACACCCGACACGAATTGTTGCATTGTTGGGTTATTATTCGACCCACAACTATATCGGATGCAGCCGAAAAAGTTTTCCAGCGGGTCTTGGTTCAGGCGACGCGTGGAAAGAGAACTGACATTCATAGCCTGTAGATTTTTCCAAAGTCTTTCAATAGCGTTCATAGTATGAATCCAGCCTTCTTGTGAGGGCGGATTTGTTTTGCTGCCCAGATACTTCATAGAAGAAATAAATCTCCTCATCTCACTAAATAATGAAAGATGAGGACTCCTTGCGGTTAGGTTGGTAGAATATTTTTTTCCTCTGCGTAGATCAGGTGTGTCGGCGTTGACAGCATCAAAAAGGTCATCAAACTTCTTTAAAAACGCTGCTGTTGCATGGGCTTCAGTCGGAAGTTCATCTGAGGAAAAAAGTGTTTTGAATAAAATTTCTTAAATCAGGTAAAGGTGTTTAATTTGGATAGATTTATCAAACCATTGTTTAAATTGTAACTTTTTAAAAAGTATCAGTCTTAATAATAATCGCCATAAAAACCGGCCAAGTCCGAGTAGACTCGCGCACGAAGGGTTCCATACTAATCTATAAAAAGACAGTAATAGGGTCCAGTTTTACCCTTTGGGTACGGAACCCTCATAAAGATAAAATGCTAGAGTAATATGAAAAATATGTTAATAATGTATAGCTATTCAATTTATCTCTGACTAGCGGTCTGCTCCGGCTTTGCACGGATAATATAGCTTCCCAACAGTGAAAGATTTTTTCAAATCGGTCCAGTAGTTTCGGAGCCTATTCAAATGCTAATGCTAATATCCCAGCAGTGACAGAGTGGCTAAATATTTGTGCCGCAAGTTTCACCCTCATCTGCTGTTTTACATTTGGGTGCAAATGACTATCTGTGAGAGCAGGAGCAAAGACAAAGTTTGCATTATTTTTGTCTAATGTATGAAATGCCTCAATGTCACTCCATTTGGCAGTGCCTAAAACAAAAACAATCATCATCAAACATTTATTAACAAACTTTTTTTACTCATAACAAGAGAGTAGTAGTAGATATATGAGAGGAAACTAAAATGAGTATAGGTAAAAAATAATTTGTTTACCTACCCTTTACAGGGTTATCATTATATTGAACATCTGTTGTACACTCAACATTGTGTTTCATGAAGAGATTTCTTGTGCATTTTAGAAGATGTGGTGGATCTAAAATTGTTACAATTTCATGTCCATTAAATGAAAAAAATGGATCCCTTGTTGATGCACCCATTGTTCTTATAACTTTCAAATTAACTGTGCATAAATCGCACACAATTGCAACCACATTCATGTTTGCATTGAAGCATTCCTTCAGCATCTGAAAGAAATAAAAGAGTAATTAAATATGTTTACATTTTACTGATTAATCAAAGTAAAAATTTAACATGAACTATAAAATATATATTACCTCTTTTAAAATCACAGTCAACCTATCAGCTTTTAAAGTGTGCGACAAATAAAATGCAATTGGTTGTTTCCATCTCTTTCTTATACCAGAAAGCATAAAAACCAGAGCTTTAGTTGCCACTTCATTTGTTCTACCATGGTTATCATGATCTTGGAAACCTTGTATTTCATCAAGTTTTGTATTATAAAATAGATGTTTTTTTATTGACATTTCATCAAATGACAAAATACATATATTTCCCTCATCAGTTTGATTCTGAGCACTTTTTTTTAAAGATGTAAATATGTGTTCATTTATACCAGGTTTTAGTGGCACTTTGTTCAATAATTTACTCAAACTGCTTTGGCATGGCAATGCAAACATTCGCCTGAGCATTCTATAACAGGCTGGTGACTTTTTATAAATGACTAAAGCCATAATTTTTTGTTTTATTGTGTATCTTCTAGCTTTTGGTTTTTTAGGCCAATTTTTTAATTGTGTTTGCAGTAACAGAGCAAAACTGTTACTCATATTCAAATTGCAGAGTTCTTGCACATTTTTTTCTTCTGATAATGTTTTTATCACATTTTTTGTCTTTTTATTTTTCAATTGCTTTCTGAGCCTCATTATTTCTTTTACCTTTTTTTTACATATTTCATATAATCTAAGTTCTCTAGTAGTCATTTCACTGAGCTTGGCAATATTTAAGGCTCTCAAAATTCCGCTCTGTTTTTTAGAAGAGTGTGTCTCACTACCATGTATGTCCTTTGTTGTTGACAATTCAGGCACAGGTATTTTCATTGATATATTCTGAAATAACAAAATACCTTTTCATACAAGATTGCTACAGATATTATTATTTAATATATTAGGTGTTTATTAAAAAAAAAACAATAAACATTTACAAAAATACTTGAGAACTTCTAAAAATCGCTACTGTAAAAAAATTATTAGTACTTCCATAAAGTAATTGTGGTACAATAAAATTACTTGTGTTAATTTGTAGCTAGATTGTTTATTTTTAACAGCTCAGTTTAATGAAGGCTCTATGTTTAGCTCATTAACTACTGATCAGTGGTCTTGCAGTCTTAGTAGCTTTTGGCTTATTTCTTCGTATAATTAGAATCAAACCATTGCAGGTAAGCTCATTTGATTCATAAATATGACTCAAATGAACACACTTCCCCACCCACCAAGTACATATAATATGTTGATTAAATAGAGAATATACATATGTATGTATTTTGACTGTACCTGTTCAATAGTTGCTGATGTAAAAGGACTTGAAGTGTCTACTAAAGTTTGCTGAGCTAGAACAAGTGTAGAACGTTCCACTTCCACATTTTCTATTTGTGCAAATGGCACTCTTGATGACAGCTGCTCAGTTACACTTGATTGTCTTTCAACCTGTGAAAAAGATTTAAACAATTTTTCAGTTAGAATGGAATACTGTCCATTGTATAATAATAATAAAGCCTTTATTTACTGATTTTACAATTATTTAAGTGTTTCATTATGTGCACATCAGTCCGGTAAATCAGCGTGTCCTAGTGACACATAGGCCTCCTCTGACTCCCTCCATTGTTGTCACTGTCCATTGTATAATTGGAATCAAATCATTGCAGGTAAGCTCATTTGATTCATAAATATGAATCAAATGAACACACTTCCCCAGCCACCAAGTACATATATGTTGATTAAATAGAATATACATATTTTTTTGTATTTTGACTGTACCTGTTCAATAGTTGCTGATTTAAAAGGACTTGAAGTGTCTACTAAAGTTTGCTGAGCGAGAACCAGTGTAGAACGTTCCACTTCCACATTTTCTATTTGTGCAAATGGCACTTTTGATGACAGCTGCTCAGTTACACTTGACTGTCTTTCAACCTGTGAAAAAGATTTAAACAATTTTTCAGTTAGTATGGAATACTGTCCAGTGAGTTAAGAGAAAGCTAGAAAGGATAATTATTGTGTTATTTTTTGAAAGATATAATATATTACCTGATGCATCAGATTTTCTTGATTATTATGTGATTCAATAGAATCTGGAACAGCAAAAATGCTCAGTTTTTGTCTTAGGTTATCATAAAACTGAGATAAATCGAAGTGTCTCCCGCATAAAACTTTGTTTGATATATGGAGGGATTGTAAAGACTCCATAGAAGACCAATTTTGATTCGGCCAACAATACTTGGCCCAAGCTTGTGCCCTGAAAAATGTTTATAACATCAATTTATGAAAACATGAAGAAGTACTGCACTACCTCCTACCTAGTACATGCTGCAAAAGAGCAGCAGTTGTTAAGATAAACTTGGGACTTCCTGATAACATCATGACAACTGCCAGTGGCCACCATAGGAAATATCATCATCATCATCATCATCAGCCTATATCAGTCCACTGCTGGACATAGGCCTCCCCTAATGAGCGCCATAGCGCCCTGTCTTCAGCTTGCCGCATTCAGCATCTGCCAGCAGTCTTTCGCAAATCGTCATCCCACCTGGTCGGCGGATACCGACCGGATACCGGATAGGAAATATTGTGGAACAATAAAATCTTATTAATAAATGCGAAAGTTTTGATGGATGGACGTTTGTGAATCACACCAGAACGGGTGGACGGATCTGGATGAAATTTGGCAAAGAGATAGATGATAGTTTGGAATAGCTCTTGTTATCTTACATCCTGGAAAAATCGACAGTTCCTTATGGAATAGCTATAAATCTAAGGCTGCGCGAACGAAGTCGCCGGTATCATCTAGTACAAATTATTATAAAGAGTGATCACTGATCATGAATGGTCTTCACAACCATTTCGTCTAGTTCTCGTTTGGACCATCTAGTCAGTCGTAGCTTAGGGTATATGGTACATGCAAGGGTAAAAACTTGGAAACTTTATTCACTTACTTAGTAATATTTTTCTTTCCTGGCTTAGGAAACCTATGATAGGTTACCGTCATATCTTCAGCGCGTGTCTTACCACACTTAGCACATTTTCTGTGGTTGTTCTCCGACATTTTTAAATATTTACACAAAAACACTAAAAATAACTAGTACCTAACCTAAAACGTCCTATCGTATAACTAAATCTAGAAACGTCCTTTCGTAATAAACTTAATTGTTTGGTATTAAAATTGTTTAGAGTAACACAAAACACATCAAAAGCAACGAAAAACGGCTTAGAAAACAATAAAGATGCAGAGAGTTTGCACTCGATCCACACAAAAATTGTAATATTGGCATGGCGGCGGCGGCGGCGGGCGGGCGCTCAACCGCTCAGAGAAAATAATATTTTCCGACGAAACCGCCAGTGTGGCCAGTTTATTTTACTTGCTTGTTATTTTTTTTATGTGGTATACTTTATCAACACACACGTGCGCAAAATCTTTGCGTGTGTGCAATCAAAAACTCGTATATGTAAGACGACAGACCCTGCGCCACAGAACAGAGAAGTAAGTGGAAGTGCAATGCAACAAAATTACTACGGGAACCGATGTCGCCAAACTCACACAAATAAACCCCTAATCATATAATACAATACAAAGAAACAATTCGTTTGATTGGTAGTTTCAAGTTCAGTCAAAACCAGCCAACGTCAAAGATTTGGAAATAAACCTTGAAATCTACTCGATAAGATTCATTTTACTTTAGCAGCAGAACGTATTTACGATCTATACTCACCAAACATTGGCCTGACGAGTTAATTCCGCTACTTGACCATAGATGGCGGTATTCTCCGTGATAGTTATTATAAACCTAATTTCGTTATGTATAAGATTGATATTCGATTGATAGTTCGCAGATCTACTGCTACTCGATTAAGGCTGCACCAGCAGGGCTATTCACGATTGCTCCGAATGAAACCGAGCCTCGGAATCGAGAAGACATACGCGCGAAATTCAAATATTACGCGCGAAATTCAAATATTTTATCGGTTTTTTAAATTTTCTGCGGTCTGCAAGGAATTAAACTACCAGCCCCCCTAGCACGGGGATTGTTGTCTAGGGTAGAATAGAGAAAAATTACGTCACTTCGTCATCCAATGCCTAAATTATTTGAAATGCATTCCTAAAACTTCAATAATGTACGCAATGTGTAGAAATGCAATGTCATTATTGTCTATTCTACCCTAGACAACGATCCCCGTGCTAGGGGGGCAGAAAAGAAGTCGTAGACATATATTTCTATGAACCCATATTACAATAAAGAAAATTAATGGAGCAACAGGTAATTTATGTAGATTTTTAGTAGTAAAACTCCTTTAATAATAATTGCTCAAATAGAAGCTATAAATCTAAATTTGTCAAAACATGGGCTTATAGATTTTTTTTTACTTTTTATGGAAAACTTCTTTTTCTGATTTCGCGCGTAATATTTGAATTTCGTGCGTATCTGTTTTCGATTCCATGCCTCGGTTTCATTCCGAGCCATCGTGAATATACAGGGTGGAAAAAATCTATGGCCCTGGAGGGGAACTACCTTAAATCCTTTAGCTAGCTCATTTAACTGAAAGGAAACATTCCTTTATTTTTAAAAAGAAACATAATTGCATTCAAAGATTTTCTAAAAATTCCTTGTCTCACCTGGGAATCGAACCAACTAAAAATTAAAAAAATGAACCCTTGCTATTTTATTATGTGAATCAGTAGGATTATTGTTCAGGATAAAAATAAATAATGTCTTATAAGTAAAAAAAAAATGAAAACTAATATTCATTTTATTTTATCATCAATAGAAACAAACACAAAATATGAAACATTTTTTTAAGTAGACAGATGTTGACCAGTGAAAAATCACACTATCACACTAATATTATAAATGGGAAAGTTTGGATGGATGTCTGGATGTATGGATGGATGGATGTTTGTTACCTCTTCATGTCAAAACTACTGAACGGATCGGTCTGAAATTTTGCATACAGGTAATTTTAATCTTGGAATCAAACAAAGGCTACTTTTTTTCTTTACTATCACGGTTACGGATACAGCCTGGTGACAGACGGATAGACAAACAGGCGGACGGACAGCGGAATTTTAGCTATAGGGTCTCGTTTTACCTTTGGGTACGGAACCCTAAAAATGATGAAAGTTATCGTTCGAAATTCAAATTTGTTGCCGCAAGTTGATAAAAAACACACTCCGTTTTAAAGTTTTTGTCAGAACGCCTCATGTAAGAAGGAATTGTGCATGGGTTTATTATTACCATTTAACGATTTTCTTATCGAAGTGTGCAACAAGGTACCTTCCAATTAATAACATTAGCAAGCCTCTTCATCATACGATGTCTGTGGATGTTAGAGATAAGAAAATTATAACGTGTTATTAACTTGTTACAAGTGAACAATACTAGGTATTGTTAATAAAGAATATGTAATAAATATTCGATTTCATGGGTATCCTATACAACAGATGAGTGAAAGGTCCAATGTTTATTTGACAATTTTTATCCTGAACAATAATCCTACTGATTCGCATAATAAAATAGCGAGGGTTTATTTTTTTTTATTTTTAGTTGGTTGGTTCCCAGGTGAGAGAAGGAATTTTTAGAAAATCTTTGAATGCAATTATGTTTCTTTTTAAAAATAAAGGGTCCTTTCAGTTAAATGAGCTAGCTAAAGGATTTAAGGTAGTTCCCCTCCAGGGCCCATAGATTCTTTCCACCCTGTATAAAGCACATTGAACTACTTCTCCTTGGTTTGTTAATCCTAACTTATGTTATAAATTCGAAAGTTTGTCCTTTCTTCACACCCTAACTTAGTAACCAATCGCCTTTATTTTTGGCATATAGTTAATTGAAAGAATGGAGAGTAACACACTTTTATCCCAACAAAAGGCGTGCGAAGCCGCGGGCAGAAGCTACTACTAAATAAACCAATCATTCTTGTAGATTCTTTACAACAGTCTGCTACAACAGTTAGCTCAATTGTTGCAATTGTAAAGACTAGTTTTTAGTTGGTTTTATTAATTTATTGTAGTTTTCTTTTCTAATAAAGAATGTTTTTTGCTAAGTAAATAATCGATTCAACATTAAAATCACATTAAAATATTTATTTTCTTGTATCGATATTAATCGATAAAATCAACAGCAAAGCAGTACCGATTTGCTTGACTACATCACTAATCGAGTAGCGAAGAACTTTCGAGAACGAAGTGAATAGACACAATCCAAAATCAACTTTATCATAATTGCTTAAGGTTGATTTTGACTAACCGTTGTAATAAATTATTTGTAAATTGAAATAAATTGAAACTCTAAGAGAAAACAATTAAAATCCTACTTACCGATGGTATGAAACACCTCCGGTTTTAAGATTTTTTCGCCTACTATCATTTTTACATTCCAAAATGGAACAATACGGCATAGCTTCGGAAAAATGAATTTGTCGCGAGACAAGCAATTCAAAGTGATGTTAGAACAAGACTGAGATCAGTTAAGCGTAACTACGCTTAATTGTGACACGCGTGCCACGCCCACTTAGCACTTCCACTTACTTCTCTGTTCTGTGCCCTGCGCACACTCATGGACTGACTGAACTGAATGAACTGAACCGTGAACTGAACCAGTGTTGGATTCGGACAGATTAAAAAATATTGTACGTTTCGTTCAAAAATATCGTATTTATAAGAAAAAGATCGTACATCTTGGAAAAACAGAGTTTAAAACGAAGCGCGCGCTTTGGTAACACGCGTTTTAAGAATAAAGAGGTTGGTCGAAGGCTTAGAGTATCGGTATACCGATACTCTAAGGTCGAAGGTGTACACATGCAAGCGCGCGATTGGTGGACTGGTGGACACATATATTCACCAAAATGGAGATCGAGCACTTCGATACAGACTTATTTATCGATGAAATCCAAAAGCGTTCAGCTATATGGGAGATGGAAAGTCCTGATTATAAAAATAAAATTATAAAAAAAAACGTAATTGGGAGGAGATTATTGAAATCTCGAAAGTAGTATGGTTGGTCTCGCTCGTAAAACGCCGTACTAAGTGCATTGTATGTACCTACGCTACTAACGCGCGCCGAATGCAACACTGCAACCAACCTAAACGTTGTACTGTAGGGGCTGTCTCAGAAACTCAGATAGTTTGTGTACAGAGACAAACACCGCGACAAACGCGAGTGAGCCTTATCACAATCACATAGAGTACAAAGTTACTTCACTATTAACTAGCTAACAGTGCAATTATTTTGGACGTTGTCTGATTGTGTTAAGGTTCACTTTGTTTGTCTTTTGTTTACGTGAATTGTCTTACATTTTGAGATACTCTATGTCTATGGTAAGTTTAATGTTGCTGTATGTAAAAAGGGTTTTTTAATGTAATTTTTGAAAATAACTTGTCATTAAGAAAATTATCGTATTTTTGCGTACGATCCATGAATTAGGATAGTATATCGTACTTAATGACTAATTATCGTATAAATACGATAATTATCGTACGAAATCCAACCCTGAACTGAACCCAACTGAATGAACTTGAACGATGCCTGAACGGAACTAAACTGACTGACTAAACTGATCAAATGGTAGTGCAAAATACGCAGTTTCAAATGTAAAATTTTACTTTCTATGTAAAATACCATAGTACCGTTATTGCAGGACTGAAAATAAAACAAAATTCATTAAACTTCGTTCAGAAGTTTATGCGGAATAAGTAACAAAAATCTACACAAACAAACTTTTGTATATATAATATTGGTAGGTGGCCTACCGACTATGTAGGTACCAATATTACTACTGATGAATTAATTGCCACTTAATTAAAATAAATTATTAATAGCCGAGTATCAAAATATGTTATTAGAATTTTGACATACCTAGTCATTTTGATGCTGCCATAGGTTAGGTACCTACTAATATTTTTTGAATCTGCCGCGAATTTTCAGTGTCTAGGTACTTTCATTTGTTAACTTTGTCCAACATTTGATAAAAATTTCTTGGACGGATCCTCTTTCCATGAAGGGTCTAAGAAATGCGCAGAGGAAGAACCACTTTATCATTAATTTGTTTTAATTCACTGTTTTTGAAATTTTTAGGCCATATTATCCAACTGCAATGCAAGATGGTCTTAGCGAAGCATTTCATTCTCTTTGCAAGATGGAACATGGATGATGCAATCTCCTTTATCCACCGTCTCCGCTGGCTGCTAGATAGTGGCGGACCGCTCACCTCTGCAATGGGGGGTTTTCCGAAGGGCAAAATTATTACCTATTGTTTTTATTTTTCACCTAACTTATTACCGATTATAATTTATGGATAGGTATACCGTAATCCTTCTCAATTACCTACCTACATAATTATTTCAAATTTAGTACCTAATAATTATTTCAAATATTTAACAGTTTTACTAGGGTCATAATTAAGCAAATAATGTTAACAATGTTTTATTCTGACGAAAATTAAAAAATAATAGAGATATGAATTAATTTTGTTAATAAATATTTTTGTTAATTTTATTTTCGCTGATTCATTTCAGGATGCGCATTGCGCGGCGATACACGCGCTTTGGGCATTTTTGTTGTACCTAGGTAACTAAAAAATTGATTATTGTTCGAATAGTGCAACAATAAACAAATTCATACTTTAGGTCCTCTTTCTTTATATAATTTTTAGTATGTTTTGTTCTGCTGAAGGAGTGCTCAGATCAAATTGACCGCCTTCTGACTTTATGCAAGCAAAATAAATTAAAAACCTATTTATATTGTGAGATAAAGTTATTAGTTTTCTGTAGAGCGCAGAAAATATTACGAATCCTTCAAAAAACATAATTGTAAATACTGGGCCAGGTTTGACCGTGTGAAAGTAACTTTCCCGATGTAAGAGCTGAGAGTTCATAAAGAAAAATAACAGTGGATAATTTAAACGATTTTATTCAGATTCACAAAGGGTTTCAAATTTGAGTTATTTTAAAGAAAATGCTTTATTGTAGTTATTAGCTTTAGTGTAGTAAGTATTGCATTTGTTGGCTCGTATGAAATTGATGTTCTCTTGCGTCCTTCGTGGGAGTTCTTATTGCTGCGAACAAAAAGGTACATTTTAGTTAAATTTATTAATAGTAGGTATAGTACCTTCGACGACCTCTGTGGGCGAAGGCCTGCCTGCGACGCAGGAGGTTGCGGGTTCGATTCCCGCCTCGGGACAAATGTGTGTACGATCTGCAGACATTTGTTCAGGGTTTTCTGGTCGTTTTCTATGTATAATAAAAATATCTGTCTATGTATTGTATTATATTATATACAGGGTGGGGCAAATTTTTGGTCCCTTAAGGGTCTTTCTTTTGTAGTTAGGTTTTGTTCTTAGGAACTTTCTGTTTCATTTTGAAGATTAAAATATTGCCATTTTTAGATTTTTGAAAAAAAGTACGGTTCACGCAAAAAATTACATTCGTCAAAAAAAATAAGTTAGTCTTAATCGTCTCTATTTCCAACCAGGAACACTTTTCCCAAAGTAACATACCAAGTCAAATCGTAAGTTTTGGCAATAATTAAAAAAACCAGTCTCATACATTTTCTATGAAAAAACGGAAAAACCCTTATGGGGCCAAAAATTTGCCCCACCCTGTATATCAGTTATCTAGTACCCATAACACAAGCTCTGCTAAGCTTGGGGCTAGATAATGCTGTGTGAATTGTCCAGCGGTAAGTTCTTGAATACATAAATGTCACCGTATCGTAGCCGTTATTTTTCAGTCCGCAGAGCCCTAAAAATTTACAAATTGTGGAAGCGTACCGGCGGCAGGGGCAGCGCATCGTTGCATGCGGATCCCTTGCGCACGTATCTGAAGAGAGACTCCGCCATGTTGCTAGGGGTCGGTGTAGTGCAGGCCTCCAAAGCCTTCACGATACAGGTCGACAGCTCGTCGAATTTACCGCACTTTTCCTGCACAAATAAATAGAATCAGCTTAGTCAAGACGATTGTAGCGTTAAAATCGACCCCTCCAACTCAGCTAGAGGATGTCGTAAGAGTCGACTAAGGGAACAGCTTTCTTGTGTGTACTTTGTAAGACCTGTACTACGGTGCCAAGCGTGGTGATTATCGCAAAAAACCCCTAGTTCTGTTTGGGGGAGGCACGTTCAGTTGTAGACGTTATGTATGCCCATAAAGTACCTTATTATCCTGTAACATCTCTCTTTTGGGCAAAAGCCTTCCCCTCATGACCCTGAGATAGTATTGAACCCAGACCTAGATTTTTATCAAACCAATGAGACGATTTTTCAGCTTTGCATTTGCCACGTCTAATTTTCTAGAAAACGTATTAGGTAGGTATGTCATGGCATTTCATATGGGAGTGTAGGTTGGTTAACGGAATAGAATGTTCGATATAAGAGATAGACATTTAGAACAAACGTTATTACCTATACAAAAGTGGTACATGGTCGACCATAAGCAAGATATCATTCTCTACCTAGGTGTAGCATCACCGACTAAATTGTTGTCCACACTACCTACTATAATATAACAGATTAAACTATAGAATGAAGAGAATGTTGGTTAGTGCACAAGTTGCTCTCCATGCATGATTGATTAATCAAAAACTAAGAAATTAAATAGGCTCCCAAAAATTTTCGATTTCGGCGGGACTCGAACCCGCGCCCCACCCTAAGTACGGGTGTGCTCTTACTAACTAAGCCACGAAACCTTAGTCGGTTCAACCGAAAATCTTTGGGACCTCTTACGGACTATAACGCCGGTGGCTCCATAAGCTGCCAGGTACCAGGCATAGGTTCGAGTCCCGCCGAAACCGCAAAATTTTTGGGAACTTATTTCATTTCTTAGAGATACCCAAAGTGCGGGTAAGCACTATAACGAAAAACCTAATCAAGAACTTACAGTAAGAGTCAACGACTGTGCGCTTTCTACGGAGGTGAACTGCGACTTGAGGGAGTCGGCGCATGTTCTGATCTCGCTGGATTTCTCCTGGAAACACTCGGGTCCCTTCTCGGCGATGAACACTGGAAAAATAAATAAATAAAGTTTATTCTAAAATTAGATGAGTACTTTTTATTAACAAAGGAAATTACAATCAAATCTCACTAATATTATAAAAGTGAAAGTTTAGATGGATGGATGGATAGATAGATGGATGGATGTTTGTTCCTTTATCACGCCAGAAAGGGTGAACGGATCTGAATGAAATTTGGCACAGAGATAGATTATAGTCTGGAATAGGACATAGGCTACTTTGTATCCCGGAATTCCCACGGGAACGGGAACTACGCGGGTGAAACCGCGAGGCGCTGCTAGTAATAGAATAAAAATTAAAACTAGCACCTATCTTATTTTTTATTTTGTTTTATGGTTTTGACCTTCGTTTGATAAGTACCTACTCGTAGGTTTGACCACAATCTCACCCGATGGAAAGTGAAGGTTTGGCCGACGACGATGTATTACGAAGGTCTAAAAAATACCTAGGTATTCACTCGTCTTATTATCAGGGACGAGAGATCTAGATCTCTCTTCTATCTAGATCTAGATTTCTCTTTGTACTGTTGGGGATGGTCTAGGCCTTTTTTTATCACGCTATATGAGATATACCACCATATCACCTTCCTGTCCCCTGACTACTACAGTGGTGGCTTATGATTCGTAGGTATATTATAAATAGAAGGTACTTACATGCAATTCTGTCGCCATCTTTGTAACAGACGAAGTCAATGAGCTGGTCAGTGCCGTTCTTGGCCAACGTGAGGTGGTTCTTAGAGGACTCCTCCACGCAAGGGTTGACTCCATCGATCAGCGTGTGGAGGCAGGTCTTAAGTTGGGGGGTCTTGGCGCAGTATCTGAAATGTGAGCAGCTATATAAGTACAAAGAAAATCACAACTTAAAGATACTATTACTAGGTATATATTTGTACTTGCATAATGCATTATGAAACAGGCCGTGATGATCGCGAGTCCTAACCAACCAGACGAAGGGCAGCGGCTTCTTTCTCTGTTTTATTAAGACCTTCACTGATCACCAATAATCCTGCCAAGCGTGGTCATTATCGTAATCCCCCTTTTATCTACTTAGGTATCCTCCTCAGCACACATACTTACCTTCTTTTCATAAGTAGCTAAACCCCAAGGCCACGAAATGGCCGCCCGCGCGTCCTGCGTTTTGCGTCTGCGTCCGCGGTGAGAACAAATCAAAGAAGTTGTTTGAGTGTGCCATAAGTCGCCGCGGTGCGACTTGCGGAAAAGTGACATAACGACGCCAGTCGCAAGACGCATCGCATATACAGCAAATGACACTCACAAAGAACGTGGTTTTCTATTGGGAAAATAATTTTCAAAATCGGTTCAGTAGATCCAAAGATTACCTACCCCCTTCAACCTCACAAACTTACAAACGTTACCTCTTTATAATATTAAGTACAGAAAACTATATGTAGGTACTTAACTAGGTAGTTGATCGGCTTAACACATTATTATATTACTTAATAAATGTTTTTATAGCTGATATTTTGTATGCATAGAAAACACTCAGAACACCCGGAACACTTTGTTCCGAGAACCTTCATCCGCTGCGCAACTGATGTCGTCTTTAAAGAACATGCACAGCCTTTTTTGTGTCTGAAGTTGCAAATAAAGTCATTATCTATCTATCTATCTTTTCTCTGGACATTTATACCTACATACTTATTATTTCTTTTCCAACATTCATAAGAAATCTGTTGGAAAAGAAATAACGGCAAGCAAAAGCAGCCACGATATTTTCTTAAAGGGGTGCCTCAAGTCACAATTGACGTAACTTTCATGAGTGTCTGATTTGAAGGTGTCGCCTAAAAATATAAAAAATGCTATTTCATGAAATAAATTAAAGAAGCACCTCCGGCGCCCCAATTACAACCCCTGTTATAGACCCCCTGTTATAGACGGCACTGTAGTCGCTTACGGAACGATTTCGTTCATTTAGATGTTTTGTCATTTCGGTCTTTTTTTTGCTCATGATCTTAAGTAACTGTACTTACTTCTTGAAAACTTCATCAAGAGCGCCATTGGGCTTAGCCTCCTCAATTTCTGACTTCAGCGTGTCGACGTCCACGAGTGGGCTGACGCAGTCAAGGAAGGACTGTACAGAGTTGGTAAGTTGTTCAGCCTTGTCTTCGGCGCCAACCTTCTTGCATAATTCTGTTAGCGTTTTTTTGACCGTATCCCTAGCAGGGCCTGAGAGTTCGAGCTTCAAGGCGAAGGCTCCTGGAAATGACAAATTATTTATTAAACACCAGTTGGTGCCCGCAGCAGCGCAGACTCTGTTTCCGGGATTAAAAACAGCCGAAAAATAGAGATCTAATTAGGTAGGTATATTTATTTTTTAAATCAAACTATCAAATAACGAAGATTGTTTATTTTTCACCAGAGCCTAGTTTGTTATATAGCAGGGTGTACCACGTGCAGGTCAGCTTGAGAAACGAGATTTGGAGTCCCCCTACACCCCCCCCCCCCCCCCCCCCACCGCTTCTTTGGGGTGGCAGATTAAGCGGTGGATGTATGAAATACCTATAAACTTCAATGACCCGTCACTCACTCTCGTCGTCAGTCACTGCAGTAGGTACAATGTCCCCTCTTCCTGACCAATTTACCACTTTACTTGGTGGAGACCGAGAGATCGTGCGTGCACCAGGGTTCACAGGACACTTTGATCACTATATTTAGCATTTATGTTGTGCCACTTGGCCTTTCTTGGTCTCTAGTATATCTGATACCAACATCGAAAACAACTAATGTTCAAGCAAAAAAAAAAACTCAAAACTCAGTGTTTTATTTCCTCAGACCTTACAGGACTTTGGAGCAAGTAAGAAATTTAAAATAGCATACTTAATTTTCATTTTGTTTACTTAAACAATCTTTACTAACTAATACTAACTTTACTTATATTGATAAGAAAGCACAGTTTGGAATTATTGAAGTACATGAGGTGCCAGGAGAACTATGCACAGATTATTGCGATTAAACAAAATTTCATAATAAATAACATCATTAAAGGCGTCGGGGTATGATCGGTCGCGGTGAAGACTGCATGACACTAATTTTTAGCCGAATTAAGCCATTTCTTTCTAATGTCCATAACTTTGATAAAAGTAAAAAAAGGGAGATAGGGTAAGTACATTCTCCCAGCGATTACTGAACAAATGGCCTGTGTTGTTTTACAACGAAAGGCAAAGATACACGCTTTTTTCAATCTTGTGCAATATACTTAATGAACAACAAAGGAACAACAAAGATGGAAAGACGTAACTAGACCGAAGTGTGACCGCAACAATAAATAGGTACGCGCTACGTACAATACGAGTCGCCGTACATGGGTTACGGCGACTCGCAACAAGACGTGCATTGCTATCTCTTATTACGCGATATATACTATAATTATATCTATCCCTGTCTGCAAATAGCGAAAACACGAACGCTGGGTGGGTGGACCTAATTGGACCTAATTAGAGCTTTCCACTTTCGAGAAGCTAGTAGGTACCTAATCTTCCTTTTTTGCTTTCATCTAAGGTGCCACTATTTTCTACAGCACCATTTAATGGCGTCGGCACATACTGTTGTCAGCATTTAAAAACAAGGATTAATTCAGCTGCAGTAAATGTTGTTGTCATACGGTCTCCGACCGACCGCGTCCGATCTTACCCCGACATACCTTATAATATATAAATAGCTTTTTAGAGTCATGGCTGTTATGCCATCTGGTTTAAACTGGGAGGTTTAAAACTCATAAAGTACTATTATGTCAAATAATACTTTATTTCATACCTATTTGATAAATATTTCGTTTAAAATTTGTTTTGCTGAGGTAACTGAGTTTTTTTTTAAGTAGAAATAAACTTTTATTGGTTTCTGATTTATTTTAAAACGAGAACTTTAGAAATTCACTAGTTTTTCAGGAGTCTCGAAATGTTTCTGCATTTGATAATGGTTGCAAAATATATTATTCGCAAACTCACTGTGTGGTGTCGACACTGTCGGTTACCATCAATAGGATCCTAGGTAGGTAGACCCGCTTAAGTGCGGATTTAAGGGTAATCCTATTAACAATGGCAATGAAGGAAGCACCTGGTGTGGTGCTGATGCAAGCACTATGTAAATGTTGTAGTCTCTGGCTGGTTGTTGCTAGCCATATGTTATCAATCACTAATATTATAAACGTGAAAGTTTGGATGGATGGATGGATGGATGGATGTTTGTCAATTCTTTACGTTAACTAAGGAACGGATCGGGCTGAAGTAATAACTGTAAAATAAAATAATATTTTTTTATAGATGAGGGATAAAAAGTAACCTATGTTCGATTTCAGGCTTAGAGCTAGCCTGAAATCGAACATAGGCAACTTTTCATCCCATAGAACAGTTCCCATGGGATAGAAATAACCTTTTAACGTTTCCATAGAAACAAAGCGTGCGAAGTCGCGGGCAGTTATTTATGAAACAGTTTTTTTGTTTTTTATTTTATCTTTAACAAAAAAAGACACTTGAGAGGACAAATTATTTATAAAAATAATAATTCTTTATTTCCGACACAATAATAAATAAATAATACTGGACAATTCACACATCATCATCTAAGTCCAAGCTAAGCAGAGCTTGTGTTATGAATAATCCTTAACTTAGCTATTAACATTCATTTTTTGTACAAAATCAGAGTACCTACCCTGATAGATACAACAAATAATCAATATAGGTTAAAGTGGCAATCATTCACCCAACGTTGAAATACAATTGTGTGATTATGTCTTTCTGCCAGCTATTTGGTGATCAAAATGACACACGAGTCAATTTATGCATTAAATCTCATCTATTCATGAAAAATAAAGTATATTAGGTTTTAATAAAACCTAAACATCCCACACAACACATAGGTACACCAAAACATTCTAAATGTGATTACACCTTCGTTATTTTCTTTATGAATTAATTTTTTTGTAGGTATCATCACTAGCTATAAGATAGTTTAAGCCTAGTATATTGGAACATCCAGAAATAATAAACCAATTACATAATTATAAATATAAATTGTAGTACCTACTTTAATAAACGTTGGTGTTCTTACAACGCTAATAAGGTTCGTTGTTAAACTGCTTACACCCGTAATTAGTGTTAATACTACACTTTAGTGGTTAAGAGATTTTATTGTTTAGAAAATGTAGCTTACCGACAACCAAGAAAGCGAAGATAAAAGTTCTCCAGAACATGTTGAATCACTTGTAATCCGTGTGTACTGACGCGAAGCGTATCGGTAACTGGAGCTCTGCCATCCCTGGCTTACATTAAATACTTACAGATTCTAGGTACTGACTTCTGTAGTACCTAGTTGACTCATAAAGGGAGTAGAGTATCTGATATTAGTGTATTTGTGCGTGTGGGGTGTTCGAAGGTAGGTAAACTTAATTTGAATGTTAGTGAAAAATAATTTGTGTTGTATCTGGAATTCTAATTTTTAAAATTCAAAATTCAAAGTGCTTTATTTCCTTTAGACCAGGACTCTTGGACACGTCACAAAACTCAGATTACATAAGTAAAACTAGGAAATAAAGTGATCACTTTGATTTTTTGTCCACGTCAATCTTTTTGAGGTATAGTAAAGAAGCGAACAAGAAACCTTTACCTTGTTAGAATGTTAGTTTTCGAGTTGGAGCAAAACTCGTCCCAAGCTTTTTTATCCTCTAGATAATCAGATTTTTTATAGTAGACCTTTTTACAAAGGATGTGTTTAACAATTTGTTTGAATTTATTTATTGTAAATTTTTACAACTCAATAATAAGAATAATAATAAAATGAAGTTACGAGTACCTACTATAGTATAGCAATAATTAATAATAAAGAAAATTATAGAAAACAGCGGTCCGCCCCAGCTTCGCACGGGTATATGCAAATCAAATCAAATCAATAAAAAAAATCAAATCGGTCCAGTAGTTTCGGTTCGGAGCCAATGCAATTCAAACAGACAAACAAACAAATCTTCCCTTTGCAATATAAGTGTAGATTATATCTGATCTCCTCAATACTGCAACTATTTAGGAATTTTGGTTTAGATTAATGAGATATTTACTTCGGTGTAAAAAAATAATCGATTATATACAAATTCTAACAAAACCCGACGCGGTGTCCGCTTTTTTTTCTTTATTTGCGAAAAGAGGCTTACAAAATGTATCTTAAAACACTCCTTTTATTATCATTCATCAAAATCCCGCAAGCCTTTGTTGTTTTAACTGAGGAAGGGTTGGAAATAGAGTCCAAAAATAATTGCTCTGTGGTCTAATGTTGGATGAATAGTACACTATTGAAATAAATAAAATAATAAAAACAGAGTAGGTACCAGCCATCCACATACTAGATACAAACGATAAACATAATAACCTCGCGCGTATCGATCAATGTATTCGCCGCCGGTTCCCAAATACCTTAATCGATACCGATACCCTCGAGTAAAAACGACATAAAAACAAAAAAAAACACACAATCATACAAACAAACCACATCTAACCAAAACGCATATACAGTCTCTGTTAAAAAAAATACCGTCGCGAGAAAAAATGGACACGCGTTGAAATCTTTTGTTCGCTACACAGGCGCAAATCCCGTAGCGCCGTAGCACTTTGGTCTTTTTGGTGTAAATCGTAAGAAAACCCGTAGAAAAAAATGCATAGTTTACACGCACGCGTTACGACGCGTAAATCGACTTTAATTTTGAATATGTATCAGTATTGTAGAAACAAAGAGTCAGTATTATTAACACTAACACTATCGCTTGCTTGGTTCAAAGTTTACTTCTATCACAAGATTTAATTGCTTTTTTATCAATTTCAGAAGACAACGAACTGAACGGGACCACGGTCAAGAAGCGGTACAACAAAGAACAAAAAAAATTATATTTAAAAGTGCGATTAGAACTACTAGGTATCTTTCATATTTTAGTTTTAGTTAATTAATAGTCGCAAAAGGTGGCGGAGAACCGATCTCGTGGCTTTTGACTCAAAAGCCACGAGATCGGTTCTCCGGTTTTGCAGACTCCCACCCCTGCCTGCGAGTCAAAACTTTTGACTCGCAGGGGTGGGAGTCAAAAGATTTGACTCGCAGGGGTGGGAGTCTGCAAAAGACTGAGATTTTTGGAAGTGTGTCAGGTAGGAAGGCCTATGCCCAGCTTTGGCATGAAATAGGCTGATTATAACGAAAATCTGTAGTCTTGGGAATTGATAAAACTGCAACGTACAATAATTTGGTTGGATAAGTCGTATCTCTTGTATCTCTACTTTAGTGCACCAGACTCGTGAGGTGTAAAAACCTTGATAAATCAGTCTCTAGATAGTCTAATATTAAAGTATCCCACTACATAGCAAAGGCCTCTCTCCCCTTCTTCCATTCATTTCACTCCTCCTCAAAGAAGGGCCCACATTTTAGTTAGTTGATTGATATAAATTATTCTGCTCGGAGTTTCTCTGAAAGATAGGATTCGTAACGAATACATCCGACAGAGAACCAAGGTTATCGACATAGTTCAAAGAATTAGCAAGCTGAAGTAGCAGTGGGCCGGGGATATCTCGAGAAGAACCGACAACCACTGGGGTAAACGTGTTCTTGAGTGGAGACCGCGACTCGGCAATCGTAGTGTAGGATGATCTCCGACCAGGTGGGATGACGATCTGCGAGAGACTGCAGGCAGATGCTGGATGCGGCAGGCTGAAGACAGCGTGCTATGGCGCTCATTAGGGGAGGCCTATGTCCAGCAGTTGACTGTTTTAATAGGCTTATGATGATGATATTATATTCTTCAAATAGTAATCAAATTTTTAATTTCAAGTCATTTAGAGACTTCTGTCATCATTTGTACCGCTGGGGTTCGGAATACGCTGCTGTTTTTCGAGTCAATTACAACCTGGGTTTCTTCAAGACAAGAGTGAATA
This sequence comes from Eupithecia exiguata, assembly GCA_947086465.1. Lineage (NCBI taxonomy): Eukaryota > Metazoa > Arthropoda > Insecta > Lepidoptera > Geometridae > Eupithecia > Eupithecia exiguata. Next base: position 8,393,687 of record OX352231.1, read on the forward strand.
TAGGTATCTTCTAGCTCGACCTTCGTGATACATCGTCACTTTCTATCAGATGCGATTGTGGTCAGATGAAGGTTTATTGACTATAAATAAACTTAACCATTGCCGTTCCTTTGTTAGTTGGATAAAAATACCTTATCATCCGCTACCTACCTACCATCTTTGTTTGTTATGTAAACACATCCAGTAATTGTTACATTAATCTCGAGTACTTTATTTATTGACCCTTGGAATGCTAACCGTATAGCTACTTAATACTTAGTTAAAAAGCAAATGAGTAATAAAATAGTTTTTTTCCGATATCCGTATGAAGCCATAGTAGGAGATATACGTTAGTTAATTCTTGAGCTGCATATTAATGCCCTTATTAAAATGTCAGATAACAATATATAAGATAAATAACATTATTATGTGGATATGCACATATTCTGTACTTAGGAATTTGTTCTTGCAGTTAATGCATTTGATAAATAATACAGTCAATTACCCAAGTAAAAAATAATCGGTTTTAAAATTAATTCTTAAGATATAAATCTGGAAAATAACCTTTTTGTGGAAAATTCTGTAGGTCCTGTAGGATCTATCATTGACAATATTACAATCCAGACCCATGTTGCCAATTGCGTAGGTAGCTAAAATAATTCAAAGCAAGCCATTTTTAATTCCTATAAAAATGATACCTAGAAATTTCACACATTAACTATCTAGAACTAAGAGTCTATCTAAGGACCTAAAAACCTAGGACAACGATCCGTCCCAAAAACCGTCGAAACCAAAAGGCACTTGTTACATCACCTTGGACATACAGGAAGGCTTTTTGAGATGGGTGATTGATAATGCATTTCGTTGCTAAGATTGATACATAACAGCAACCGAATCCGTTGGCGCAAAAATACGGGAGGTCATAGTTTTTAGAAAAATGGTTTTGGTTTGCAGGTCTACGCATTTGTTCCCCTTGGAGTTGAAACCGTGGGGTACCGACGCTCTCCGGGTTTTAAAAAAATTATCTGAGCCTCTAGTCGAAGCGATGCGTGACCTGAGAGCTGGTGAGTACCTATCTGGTACAGCGTATCAGCATTGCCATACGCGGGACAGTGCAGCAGCGTCTTGAGGACGCTTCTGATTGGTATTGATAATATGGATAAGTTGAGCTACCTGTAGATTGTTTGCTACAGTCTGCAGTTAGCTCAATTGTAAATACTAGTTTTCATTTAATTATATTATTTGATTGTAATCGGCCACTGGCTGCTCGTCTATTAATAAATAAATAAATAAATCAAATAAATATTTTCTTTGTTACTAAAGTACTTTATCTTTAATAATATTCTATATAAAGTATAACATCGCTTCGATTTACTGGAATGAGAATTTTTTTTTATACCTAATGCAGTTTTAGTTTTCTCATCGAGGTCGAGGGTCGAGGTCATGACTACTCTCATGGTTTCGGATTTTGCTATCCACTCCCATCTCAAATAGCCTGTAGAAGAACTATTCTCACTGTTTTGTATCACAGCCACCAGTGAGAAAGCCGACCACGTTTCTCGGTAGCGCACAATAAGTGATCGTTCGATATCACAGGGCCTCGGGCTATCAAAACCAACAATTCCACGAACGTTTCTCGTGACACGTAGGTCGGTCAAGACAAAATGTGACTGACATCTTGCCCTACAGTGCTACCGACGTATATATTAGAGATAAATAGACAATAAACATCTTCATTACAAAGAAAATTACAATCAAATTAATATAAAGAAATTAGAACTATAGTATGTATTATGATATTTTCGACCAGGCATGTGTCGATCTCGTTGCTTAGTTGGTTAAAGCGCACCTTTACTGAAGGTGAGGCGCGGGTTCGAATCCGGCCGAAATCGAAATTTTTTGGGATATTATTAAAAAGTTTTTGTAGAAGATTTACCCAGTGCGAGTAACGCACTATAAAGCAAAAAGCTAACTATAGTATGACCGAAACCGCTGTATCGATGATCGTGATTTAAATCTGTGTTCGATACACATCGATTTAAATATACAGTTAGCACTGAACACCAAACTATAGTTTGACCGAAACATAGCCAAACAATTTTTTACAATAGAAACAATTGAATAACTAACTGCCGACTATTGCAAACAATCTATAGGTAGCTCAACTGATCCATATCAATCAATATCAGTCGGTAGCGTGCCCAAGACGCTAGCTGCATTGCCCTGCTGTATGGCAATGCTGATTCGCTGTGCCAGATACTCACCGGTCTCGGGTCACGCGTCGCTTCGACCAGACGCTCAGATATTCTTTTAAAAACCGATGGATAGCCGATAACCCACGGACTCCAAGGGGAGAAACTGCGTAGGCTCTGTCGAGACCTGCATATTTAGTATAGTATACGATGAGAAACGCCTCGCAACCACCACAAGTGACGACGACGCTCCTATAAAAAGCGCGCAGGCAACGGACTTTGCTGGCGTATTTTGCCTTGTGCAGACGTTATTTTGTGCTTCGCCTACCTACTTGTGAATTGTTCATGTAAATTGTTAATAAATCTCACTAATATTATAAACCTGAAAGTTTAGATGGATGGATGGATGGATGTTTGTTCCTTTATCACGCCAGAACGGCAAAACGGATCTGGATGAAATTTGGCACAGAGATAGATTATAGTCTGGAATAGGACATAGGTTACTTTTTATCCCGAAATTCCTACGGGAACGGGAACTACGCGGGTGAAACCGCGAGGCGCTGCTAGTTGTTTTATAAATTGTCCATATTCATTTATTTGATTGCAATCATTGTGTACATTTGTCAGGGTAATGTAGGTATAAGAGACACAATGGGACCCAAATAGGGCGTAGCAAAAGGTATTGAGAGTGGAAGCGGACCGGGTTTCTAGAAAAATCTTTGGTTAGGTTTTAGCAGAAAAATGTAATTCAATAACATAGTTTTTAGTTGATAAGAAAATTATATTTCGATTTTGGTAAGTAGTTGTATAGAATTCTAACTTGATGGTAGGTATTTATAAAATGTTTTTTTTTTGTTGCAATGTATGAAGATGTAGTTAAAGTTATTAGAATTTGTTAATAAAATATTGTCAATACTAGTTCTAATTTGTTTCTATTACTGGATTGTAATAGCTGCGTCGAGAGCGCCGACGGCGACGTCGGCGCTCTCCCAAAACGTCCATTGAGCGCCCAAGCGCCGACATCGTCGGCGCTCATGGCAGACTCTCATCTACTCTACGGCAAATTAGCCGTTTTCCCAAACCTAACCTATATCATTCTGTATATCAATGGACGTGTAATTTTACTGCCAATGCAAAATAATATGGATAATCTGAATCATCAGATGTTAGTGCACCAGTAGTGACGTCATAGATAGACGACACGAGTATTGTTTTAGCGCTTTAGACCGAAATTGTAATCACATTTCTAAAAACTTATTTTTTCCTTGAAAAGCGTTGTTTTGCAGAATTTGTTTTCATTGTATACCTACATGCCTAAAAATATCAAATATAAAAATATCTCAGTGCAATTTCTCAAAATCTGTCATCATACTACCTAAGAAATAGATACCCAAAGTGCGGGCAAGCACTATTACAAAAAACTTTATCATACAACCTATTAAGATTGATGGTTTATCAATTCCTCTTAGTCGGTTTTTTATAAGTATTTGTTTCTTTTCAGATTACAAAGTAGGTACCTATCCGTTGTGGGCTTACCAAATACATTTTTTGTTTTTATTTTTATCTATATAGATAGGCCGTCTGATGCTGTTCCCAGCGCACTGGTAAGTCTCATTAGAATCTGCCTACGATTTAAATCTTTGCCTGCCATACGTAAAATAACTAGATAATTAATAAGGTATCAGAGAATCTCTGTCCCATTCATAATCCGAACAAGGCAGGCCCGGATTAAGGGATCTAGGACCCCTATGCACTTGGTATTTGAAGGCCCCCCTGCCTTACAATATTTCTACATGCACAGTTTGACAGTAAAGACTTTTACAATTTGGCGATCGTTACTAGGTCAATGTTTATGTATTGGAGAGATTTAGAGATTCATTGCCTAAAAACATCAGATCCTCAGCAATTCTGATCCAAAACCTGCTCGGCAAACAAAAAGAGCCCATACACGGTTTAATAGCTATATCATCAACTACAACACCCTATAATGGTCCATTGCTGGACGCAGGTCCCTCCCCTGGCCTTATTGGCTTTTATCTCATGGGGGTAATTCCCATAATCCTCACGCTATGCATGCGGGTTGGGGATCGTAGTTTGGTGGTAGATCTACAATAGAATACAAAACACTATTGTACACCAGAAAAAGAACATTACAAAAAGACATTACATGAGACAAGTACAATGGGCGGCCTTATCGCTTAGAAGCGATCTCTTCCAGGCTACCTTTGGATGGAAAGAATTATGTGAATTTAAGAAAGGGGATGTACTAAAGATAAACTAATTCTAGATTTTCTAGATCTATTCTGCAAGAGGCGCTGCTGCCCGCCCCCCGGCGTACAGTCGCCTCTTAGGACACCCGCGCGGAAAGAGATGGGCAATAGCTATATATACCGTCACAGAATTCCCTGCAATGCGGTTTGCTGTCAGATCCTCATCAATTCAGATACAAAAGCTATTACCTTGCAGATTTTCCTACGTTGAAATTCTTATATAAAAGGGCTAGGTAATCACCACACTCTAATTGTATGAACTACATTTTCTATAATTGCCTTTTGGAAAGCCTCCCCGGGCCTCCCACGAGTTAGGTCCCTACGAACGAATTAATTTTTAAGGTCTATGTGGGGGATTTCCGGGATATTTTTCGTGAAATCCCCACGAGACTGATTGATTTAATTTGGGGGATTTCAGGAAAAAAAATCTGGTAATCCCCCACGTGGGGGACGGCCGGACGGATCGCTTCGCAATCGCGTTCACATTGAATCGCCCACGCAGGACACCGCCTTACAAACACGTATTCACAGCTGATTTTTCGAACGTTTGCATTTTTGACAGTAGTTTAAACTTTTTGATCACAAAATGCTAAATTATGATTTTACGAAATCTTTACAGTAATTTACCGGGTCTTACTATCTAACGGTGACATAATATTATGTATAATATTGTTTATTAAATGCCGCCTCCGTTCGCAGCTAACTAAGCCCAATTGGGATAAAACAACTCAAAATAGAGTGATGGTATTCATCCTAAGATCGAATCAGATCTGACAAGACTTAATAATAATATAGATCTTATTATAGCACATTCCAAAGGCATTTTCCTCAATCACCACCAAAAAAACAAAACTTCGGACAGTAGTTTCTTGGATCACAAAATCAATCTCGTAACTCTTAGAGAGATAGCTTTTGATCCCTATGGGTCTTATCATCGAACCCTGAACTGCTCCGCAAAAACAAACCGATTATGTGTCTAGTGCATGGACAATAGGATAGTGGACACGCATTTTTTTTGTCCACTAAACAAAAAAAATTATGTAGCCAGCTAAATACTTTTATGCGACTTAGTGACGTCACGAGCCCCCACTCCCAAACGTTGACACGTTGTATCATTGTCATTTTTTATATGATTGACAAAAAAAAATACGTGTCCAATATCTACCTGCTGATAATCTAACTAACGGTCTAATTCGTTTTTTTAGGAAACTACCCTATTCACAAAGCTTTGTCTAGCCCCTAGCTAAGACAGCTTTTGTTTTGGGTAGGTACTAGATAACTGATATATACGTAATACAATCTACTACTCACATAGATATTTTTACTATACATGCCATCCGCCATCCAGGACACCTCGAAGAAATATCTGCAGATCGTACAAAAATTTGTCCCGCAAGGCGAGAATAGAACACGTAAACTCCTGCGTCAAAGGAGGACCTTCGCCCGCTGCGTCACAGAGGTTATCATATAGATACCTATAAAATATAATTTATTGTGAAACTTTCCACATAGATCTAAATCGAGTATAGATATGGCAAAATAATATGGTTAGAATCTTCGATATAAGTAAAAAAGGGAGATGAGGCATTACCATCTCGACAGTGGATGGCTCAAGTTAGGTTCAACTATGTTCCCTTAGTCATAGTCGGACCGGCGGCGCGGGCGGTGGCATTTGTATTTCGCGTGCTTGCTACGACGCATAATTTTGTGTGATTTCGATCAAAGGTCAGAATAGTACTATGAAATTGTGGCAACAGTTCGTCCTAACGTACATAATTCCTCTCTAAGTGTTTGTTGATACCGGCCTCTAGCAGGCTGGAGTGATATAATGTACTCGTATGTTCCAATAGGTTATCGTTGAAAGGAGGGTCGTTGACATCGTCTTTGATACATGGTAATCGTTAAAATGTTAGCATAGCATAATAGCATAATTATTTAAAGTAGGTATGCACTATCGAAAACAAAATGATAAGGCATGTTTACAATTCCATAAATATTTATTGATTATTTTGTTCATTAGTTGTTATTATGGAACTATTTTAATGCTGGGTACAGACCACGCGAGCGAGAGCGAGCGAAGGCTAACGAACGAACGCAAAAGTACCAGTGTGGACGTCAATGCGAAAGCAAGCGAGTCCAAACAAGGGCCTTCGTTCCCTTTCAGCCGTGCTCCGGCGGCTGTCGCTACATCAAAGCAATATGGAATGAATCGAACGTACCGATTGTCAAATCCCAATCGCTTGCATTCGCTCGCTCTCGCTCGGTTGGTCTGTACCCAGCTTAAGACTTGATGATACAATACATTAATTTGTATTTTTTCTTTCCTTAGTAAACTACATTATAATTATTTAGCGAATGCGAATGGCGCCTACATAGTCGGTTATATTGTGTGGTGAAAGTGTTTACGGTTTTTCGAAAATCTAATTTACGTGCTCGAAATTTTGGTATGGATTTTAATTTCACGATTATCATTATGTAGGGTGTCCCATAATGAGTTGATAATCTTGAAGGTGCGTGTGCACGTAGGCAAGACTACTCAGACACAAAACAAAAACAAAAAATTGGAAGTGTTTGAGGCATGTAACTATTAAAATTTGAATTTTTTTGTAAACTAACGTGTCTATTTGTTTGGGCACCCAATTTAACACACAATTACGCCCGTCTCACATAACCGCGCGGAATCGAATTTGCGGAGCCGCAACTCGAGGTCCCCAGCGTGTCCGCGACAGTTTCGCGTCTGTTCCGCATCTCGTACAAAGGACAACGTCATTGCGAAACTCTTGCAGCACCGCACCTGCGGTACCGTGCGGCAGTATGAGAGCGCTCTTAAAGCAACAGTTTCAGCATTTTTAGTGAAGTGTATAGAAGAAGAGAATCATAGTGCTCACAAAAACACTTTCAATGATATTGATAACTACGTTCTGCAATTTGCGAGACGTCTTCCAAGCTGACCATTAATTTCGCAATTTTTTTTTTACGAAGTTTGAGCATTTCTGGTTTGAAAAAACGTATGCAACCAAATGCAACCCTCAGTGGCCCAGACAGTGACGTTAGAAGGATTTCTTATCATATAATTCTATTAAACTTTGATAATTTATACCACAAACTACTGAAAAATGGCCATTAATATATCGAAGGTGTTATATATATTATTATTATTATTGTAAGCCTACAGGATCCCAGTGCAGGGCAAATGCCTCCCTTTCCTCCTTCCACTTTTCTCTATCAATAGCTAGACTTGACCACTCTTTTTGATATGCGTCTAACTCGTCCTTCCATCTACGCCTAGGCCTTCCACGCGGCCTGTGCCCATTTGGAGACCATTTCGTGATGGTTTTTGCCCAGAACTACTCCGGCATAATATATATACTAAAACATCATCCGTTTATATACTAAAACCAAATTAAACAAACACATCAAGAGTGGCCATTAATGCCGTAGTACATGAAATAACATCTCTTACCGATATTAGTAGTGATTCCCGATTACACTAGACTGCATGGGAGTTAATAAGAATTGACACAAAGGTTCACAGAAAATGGTTTACCTACCAGAATACCTACCTACTACTACTTACGACGACTATCCCAAAATTACCTACTTATTTATTAGCAAGTATCTATGTAGAACGCCGAAAAGATGAATCCGACCAAAAACAGTGAAAACTGGGCAAAGTTCGACCAATTGGTCGCTTGGCTTTACCTCTACAAGAGCTGATATTATTATAGGTAGGTACTTAGGTGCCAAGTTGCATCGCAGCATTCCCTAAGAAAAATAAAAGTTGGTCTTGAAAACGGTTTTATTAACATTCACACCTAGAAGAAAGTAAGGAAGGGGAGATATGGTACATTTTATTAGCGCTAAGTCAATTTATAATTTTATATTACACAAGTTGCAACCACGCGCAACACGAATGCCGGTGGCGCTGCCGCAGGTCCGACTTATGACTGAGGTGGGTGAGTCTATCTAATTGGACCTAATTTGAACCTTTCATTTTCGAGAAACTATAAATCTCCCTTTTTGAGTTTCATCAAATTGCGTAATCTTACAGAAAATGCTTTAATGCTGTTATGTCGGTACCTATTACATCTTTTAGTTCTTGAAAAAGATGTCTTCTCATATGCTTCGTGGCAGTCCTTATTACTGTAAACAAAAATTTATATTATAGCCAAATTTTTATATAAACATTTTAACCTACTTACTAAGATAGGAGGATTTAAATTCTTGTTGAGAATTAACAGTTCTCAGATGGGCTTGTATTCTCGCTTGAAAATGAGAGTCACTTATTGAGTACCATCTATTTCTAAAATTCTTTTAAGGTAATTATTACTAAATAATTTATTTTAGACGATACAAATATTACAGATCTTATGTAACTTATTCTACGGTCCATAATAATATATACCTTAAAACTAACATTAATAAAAAACCATCATCATCAGCCTATATCAGACCACTGCTGGACATTAGGCCTCCGCTAATGAGCGCCATAGCGCCCAAATAATTTACAAATAATATTTTAATAAAATATAAAGAAACATAATCAATAACACTTTATTTGTGACTACGACGACGACGACGGGGCGGCGGCGATCCCTCTCGTTAGTAAGCCTTCTCACAAGTTAGTGAGAAGGCTTTACTAACGAGAGAGGGATTGCGTCACGAGTTCGTTATGAAAGTACCTACCTATATTAGTCGTTACTTCGATGTGGTGGTGGAACCAGCTCGGATGCAATGCAAACCTAATTCATCAATCAAATAACAATTTGGGACATTGCGCGGAACTCTAGTATACCTTACACGTATACTTATTTACACTGGGATACTAGAGTATCATTCTACGTTCAATATTCATACGAGGTCAGTTGCGAGGCACTACACACAACCCTACCCTGTAGGTACTGCCTGTGCATGCGTATACCTGTGCTTCGCAACTGACTGCTCCGTGTCGTGTCGATGTGCCATCCCAGCGGATTATGAGAGCCCCCACTCTGAGACGGCAGATCTACGGCACGGTAATGTTAGATACTATTACCGTGTCTAGGGCATCTGACATCTTAAAGGTGGTTCGTAGCAAGTTGGCGCGAGATTAAAATTCTAGAGAAATAGAAATAGAGTTCATAGAAAATGGGTTACCATTTGCGGCAAATTACTTTTCCGCTAGTTTTATTGCTTATGGAACGTAGAAAAGTTTTAAAACCACAAAAAAATATCTTGCTCTAACCCGCGACCGTCAACCTTAATACAAGTTGTATGATGGTGGTCGGTGGAGAGAAAGAATAGATAGTGCAATAGTGTGTGGTCACACACATCACACAATGGCCCACGATCATAATGTCCTGCACACATGGCTATAGGTACTCCGTTGAGACAAGCCGCCGTAGCCAAAATTCTGCTAGCAGGATATTATCATTGATGTTCACACTAGATTGCGATAGATTATTAATTCCGCTTCATCACAGCCGTCATCTTTCAATCCATAGCTCTAAAAATTACAAATTGTACAAACGTACCAGCAGGGGTAGCTCATCGTTGCACACGGATCCCTTGCGCAAGTATTTGACGAGAGACTCCAACATGCTGCAAGGTGGATGATTCGCAGGTCTCTAGAGATCTGAAGATGCAGGTCGTCAGCCCGTCAAATTTACGACACTTTTCCTGCACAAATAAGTAAAACAATTAGATCCTTCCAAGATATCCTTCAGCCAGAGGATGTCGGAAGAATCTACCTACCTATTCAAGCGGGCCAAAACCATCCATTATAACTCGGTCTTGTCATCCTCCCTCGCTACGCTCAGGAGTATAAACAACCTCGTCAGTAATGAAGTGGTTTAGTTCCTTGTTAAAAAAAATACTATTAATAATAAATAAAAGTTTTTCTATGGGATTTGGTACAGCGTCTCTAATATGCGGAATTGGAACTTTGCAAATCACATTCAAAAATGAAATTCCACGATGACGTTTCGCTCTTACTATCGTCTAGTGTAAGAGCTCGTTCCCATTGTCGGATGTCGGATTCGTATATTAATCGGACATCGGCACCTCTGTTCACACGTTTCGTTAAAAATCGGTTGACGGCCACGGTCGACACTGGTGCCAATTTTTAACACTCCACGCGAGTCTACCGACAAGTGTGAATAGCTTCATATAAAATGCTCTGCCACTGGAACATCCGATTAAAATCCGGGCCCGACACCCGACAAGTGGGAACGAGATGTTACGGCTCGTTTCCATTCACTAAACTACAGCTATTCACACTTGTCGGAAACCGATTTTGTGTCGGCGCCAACAAGAAATTTCGGGTGTTATGCCAGCCCTCTACGCCCGGAAAAAAATCGTGCCGGATCTCGCTCACCTATGACTAAGTATTGCGCTGTTCACATTTGTCGGATGTCGGGGCCGACAACCCTCTCCCCGCTACCCCCTTGCTATCTCAGTAGATCGTTGAATGTAGTTATTGACATCCTAAAATAATGAGGGGTTTTCGTTTCGCATTTAAAAAAAAAAGCTGGTTCTAAATATCTCGATAGATGGCAGTGTGTCAACTGGTGATTAGGGTATGTCTATGTCAAATGAAGGGAAAACAAACAAACATTTGAAAAATCAAGTTTGTTTGCCAGTTTTTTCATTGTTTAGACATAAACAATGAAAAAACTGGCACGATAGTTGGGACAGAGAAACATTCATTCTATCTGATTTCTTCTCAGGCTACAAGCATATTTTTATCTCTCTCTGGTGTGAATGAGATGGGCACTACCTCTAGTGCCTTGTTCCTTTAAGCGATCGACCGATTATCATTTTGACATTTTCTTTCATGTGACATTAACATACCATAGTGCCTGGTTCCTCTAAGTAGGAACCAGTTGAAGCCCTGCCAACCTGCCATCTATCGAGATACATGGAACTAATTTTTTTCTTTTTAAAAATGCAAAACGAAAACCTCTCATTGAAAAACTTAATTTCGTCACTTCTCAATTCTGTTAATTAAGGTCTGAAATGTTCCCAAACTAAATTTCTTCAGGATTGGGTGCAGCCAATTTTTTCTTTCCTTAGCTGGCTTTATTCGTTTTCTTCTTAAAAATATTACATCACAACAACTTCGTTAACGTCCATCATGCACAGTCGCCTCAGATAGTTTTAATAATTAGCACCTGCTTCGATCGTGGCCGACAACCGATTAATAACCGAAAGTGCGAACAGAAGTGCCGACATTCGATTAATATATACGGATCCGACACCCGACAAGTGGGAACGAGCTCTTACTATGCTATCGTGAATCGTCAAACCGATCTCAGGGCTCAAAAAAGTTGATTGCACATAATATTAATATCCACCTATCCGTTTTCGTATTAATTAGCTGTTACTTATTGCTATTCGCGTAGGTACTTTTTTCGCATCCTTAGCTTAGCCACTTTTGATGAAATTACTGTCAATCAAGAACTTACTGTAAGATTCAACGACAGTAAATTTTCTAAGGAAGATTCGACCTGCTTTTCGAGAGCGTCAGCGCATCTATTGATCTCGGCGGTTCTCGACTGGACACACTCGGGTCCACCCTCAGCCAGGAAATCTGGAAAAATAAAAAACTTAGTCGAGAGGTTGGTAATGTGATAAAAGAAATGAAATTATAAAAGCACCATTAATTGTATTCACCCTTAAATAAACTTTACTACATGAACTATATCTTCAAATCAAGTTTCTTCACTGAAGTTTTAACTGGAATCATTAAAAAACATCGTTTAACCTTTGATTAAGGCATTCAACCGTTTTAGGTACAGTCAGCTGCGAAAATATGTATACACTTCCATGTTTTGAAATTTGACTGAATAGTAAGTGTATAGTCATTGTGATAATTTATATATCGTATTCTGACAAGAACGATGACTACTTAGTGTAAAAATTGCGTGCGTAGACTTTTATATGGTAAGTTCCGAGTAAAATAAAAGTGAAAACTTTGAAGTGTATACATATCTGAGCAGCTGACTGTACCCTGAATCTTAGGCATTTTGCTTTTTATACATGACATTTAGGCATTTTATTTCTTAGGCACCTTATAAATTTGACTTTCTGATCAGGAAGCATTATTAATATGTCTAAATAGAACGTCGGGCTACAAAGCAAATGAAAACTGACCAACTTTCGCTTGCTGGCGAGCGTATTACGTTTTAATTTTTGATACAGATAATTATTTGGCATAATGTTACCAGTTGTTAAGAAACTCCCATTGGAAATAACTAAATAATGCTGAACAATTCATACAGCATTATCTAGCCCCAAGCTAAGCAGAGCTTGTGTTGTGGGTACTAGATAACTGATATACATAAACGAATACGTTATATAGATAGATATTTACATAAATAGTGTTTATAGAGTCGAGAATCTAAAAAAAATCCGCTCAAAGAAAAAAGGAATACGGAGCGGTTGGTTATCAATGCCCTTGTCCTTGGAGGTAGAGGTATATATACCTAGTCATATAACTAATATCGATATCGATATATATAGAAATCGACAACAAGGAAGAAAAGCCAAGAAACAAATCATCCGCAATTGAAGAGGTCCTTCAAGCAAGTCGCACTCAAAGAAAATATGTCATTATTACAAACGACCAACGAACAATACAGGGTTAATTTCTGAGATGCGATTGTATTCTATTACTATTACTTACTGACTTCTCGATTTCTCATAGTTTCAAATTTGGCCATACAAAATCCGGGTTAGGGTACAACTCATCCGAGAAAAAACTCATCCGCGGATGAGTTGTCCACTTCACTTTTTGTTATGGGTACAACTCATCCGAATGAAAATTCGCTCGGTTTTTGATTCGGATGACTTGTACCCAAATCCAAATGTGTAGTGGACAACTCATCTGCGACTAATTTTTCAAGGGTTCCGCATCGAAATTTTAAAAACCTCCAGTTTATTAGTTATAGACAACGGCCTCCGCTTTTCGGAAATATAACCTACTTTGCTAGTTGCTCATGAAGAAGCGTGGTTTCAAACGCTAATGACAAACGAGTACCAACAGAGGCAGTGAAAAACGAACACTACAATATAAACCAAAGTTTGTGGATGTAAAAGCCAGTGTTGATGATAATGATAAAAATAAAGAGGTGGGTACATACGTGCCATTCTCTCGCCATCATCGTAGCAGATGAATTTAAAAAACCTGTCCGTGCCGTTCTTAGCCAACGGGATTTGGGACTCAGCGCATTCCACGCAAGGTCTGGCTGCATCCATCAGCGTGTGGAAGCAGGTCTTAAGCTCAGGGGTCTTCGCGCAGTACCTGAAAATTTATCAGCTCTACATGTATATTGACCTGTATCCAAATCACATTATATTTAGACTTAGATAGGCGAATAACATAGTATTACATTTTAAGCATTATACACACTTACTAGTGGTTTATTTTTCGCTTCTTCCACTAGTGGACAAAAAATTAAAGCTAACAAAATCAATAAAATTATGTTTCTTATTTGATAATGATTACTATTTATTAAGCTGTTAATGTATAAAATTTGACTTGTCTAAGTGCTTATTATGTAAGCCTAAAGAAATAAAGTTATTGACTTTTGACTTTTTTGACTATTGCACGCTACGGCGGCGCGGCGTCCCATAACTACTAGAATAATGTATATGGTGCTTATGTGTGAAAACACGTAAATCATTAACATGTTGTATGTAGTATACTATTTAGCCTTAATGTGATTTTCACATAGGAATGCATGCCCTTTTTAAATAAATAGTTGTGGGGTCGCAACTGGTGATGCCTTGTTTGGTCTATTTTTGTGTTGTGTGGATCCTCTGTTTGGCAGTGCTCAATAAATAAGAAATGAAAATTACAACTGGAAGATACTGGTACTTAAACATTGCATATAAAATGATGACCGTGGTGGATAGGTCGTGGCCATATCCTAGAATTGATCACTTCATGACGTGGCCGATCATTTCATAGAATGGTTGTATTTCATGATATGTCCAGCTTAAACTGACTATATTGTTTAACGTCAAACGTTGATTGATATTATAATGATATGTTATGCCGAACACCCTTTACATTTAAGTATGAATAATACACTCGGTAAATACTTTAAAATATTTACAGGACATCTACAAATGTACAAACATTTGTCCCGAGAAGGGAATCAAACCAGCAACCTCCAGCATCGCAGGTAGACCTTCGCTCGCTGCACCACAGAGGTCGTCGTCGTCAAGAAACATGCACAGCCTTTTCGCCAAAAGTATTTAGAAAATCGAATTTTCGGGTTTTTTTCCTACAAAAGAATAAAGGCGAGTGAAGCAACCAGCTATATTGTTTTAAAAAGGGATGCCTAACAAGTCACAAATTATGTTAATATGCCTGATTTAAAGAGAGGACTATAAAAAAAATGCTACTTTCATGAGATTAATGCTGGCTAAGCTCCAGTAAGAGACCTAGCCAGCGCTGGTCTATCGCTAAAACCCGTATAGGTAACGTCAAGAAACGTAGGTCACGTTAAGTAAAATACAAAAAAAAGAACTAAAGTAAACTAATTTAAAATTGCTGCTGCCTATACGCTTTATACTTTTTTTACAGGGCGCTATTGCGCTTATTAGGGGAGGCATATGTGCAGCGGTGGACTAATATAGACTGATGATGATACTTGCTTTTGGGAAAACTCATCAAGAGTTTCATTGGACCTGGCCGCCCTCATTTCTGAGTTCAGCGTTTTGAATTCCATGAGCGGGAAGACGCAGTTATAAAAGGACTCCAGAGAGTTAGTAAGTTGTTCAGCCTTGTCGGCGGCGCCGGCTTCGCCGCCGGCCTTCTTGCAGACAGTAGTCAGTATAGATTTGAAGCTCTTTCTATATTGCTCTGATAATTCAAACTTCTCGGCGGCGATGGCTCCTGGAAATTACAAATGATTAATTAAACATCAGTCTCTCTTTTATTCCAACGTAGCTTCGCAAACGTTGATTCCGGGATTAAAAATAGCCTAAAGATTCTTTATATGGATGTACATCAACGTTCTTATTTGATCACGGATAAAGTAAAAAAGGAGACATAAGGTACTTGCTGCTTGAAAGCGGCAGGCTCAAATTAGGTCCTATTAGGTTCAGTTCGCCTAAGTCAGTCGGACCGGTGGCGGCCGGGCAGCGTTCGTGTTTCGCATGCTTGCAACGACATAGGGAAAAGTTGTCAACCACGCGGTTGACGATTCCGCGCCCCCTGTATATCCAGCCAACTCAACATAGCAACAGCCTGGTGTGCTAATAATATCATATCTCAAGCCTCAAAATCCCCCTGTGCGCCGAATCAACTCGCTCCGTTAGCTTAAAAAAAGAATCACGTGTTGAAAGATTTTTGGTGTATGTGTCGAGGCGCTATCCTAGAATTAATCACTTCATGATGTGGCCGACCATTTCATGAAATGGTCGTATTTCATGATATGTCCAGTTAAAACTGATTAATATATCGTTTTGACGTCAACGTCTAATGATATGTCAATCAACATTTGACCATATCAATAGTGTTGGGTTTCCATGACATCAAAAATTTACCATTTTTCTATTTTCTTAAATATTTTTGGAACATTTTTTGTAAGTACAAAACGATCCTTTTTGCGGCTTGCAGTTTAAATTGGCAACATAAAATACTATTTTAATAATATTTTCCCATGGGAACTAAAAATAGTCTGAGCGTCAATACTTTTTCTATAAATAAAAATCTCTTCTCCGAATTTTCATGTATGGAATCAAATAATAGTACATTGATTTGCGTAACGTGGTCACTCTCTTTTATTTCTCTTGTTGTTTAACCTAAAAATAAATTACATATAAAAGATACTGGCATTCGATTAATCGGAGTAGTCCTGGTAAGTTAGTAAATTATATATATCACTAGTACATACATTATTATTCGCTTCTTAGGGTTCCGTACCTCAAAAGAAAAAAAGGAACCCTTATAGGATCACTTTGTCATCCGTCTGTCCGTCTGTCAACCCACTTTTCTCAGAAACGCGTGGAGGTATCGAGTTGAAATTCACATCATATACTCAGGTTTGTAACCTTTTGGAGCCTCACCTCAGAATTCCTTACACCGACCAGGAACTTTACACCGATATCCAAGCGAAAGCAGCCGGACCCCGATGAAGCCATCATTAAAGAAGAACTAGCCATGTTTCGCGAGGAAATGATGGCATTTTTCAAGGGTTTTGCAGTCCAACAAAAGGAAGGCATCGCCGAGTTAAATGAAAACCTCGCAGAAATTAGGGACGAAATAAAAACCATGCGTGATACTACCGATAATTTGACTCTAAGATATAACGATGTTAACCAGGAGGTATCCGGTATAAAGACCGAAAATATTGATATTCGTGACAAACTAAAATCCATAGAGAGTGATATCAAAATGTTAAAAACTACTCACCTGCAAAGCGCGCAAATACAGTCGACCTCGGGCGTGTGTACCACCTCTTACGCATCTCAAGAAGATATGTTTCTTGAACTTGAAGAGCGCCAACGACGCATGAACAATATTATTGTAGTAGGTATCCCTGAGCCTATCGAGAAAAACCCAAAGATCCGGCAGCAACACGATCAGGACCAAGTCATGGAAATACTAGGAAAAATCCACGAAAACAAGGACTGTCCAGCACCATTAAGATATTCAAGGCTCGGAAAATACAACCCAGATAAAACCCGTTTAATAAAAGTCTCCCTTCACTCAGCAGAGGAAGTGAAATTTACTCTACGGAATAAATTTAAGCTGCCCGAAAACACTAATGTTCGAGTCTACGCAGACCAAACCCCGGCGCAGAAAGCCTACCTCCACACGATCCAGGAGGAACTAAGGACCCGGGAAAAGAACGGAGAACTTGACATCGGGATAAAATACGTCAAAGGATTACCAAAGGTAATAAAAAACCCTCCAAAAAACTAATAAAATCTACACCAGAAAAAAACGATACTAAAAATACCTACCACTACATTAAATCTACCTACGACAGTATATTTTACGCCCCGTCTTCACTCAAGTTTTTTTACACTAATATGCGCAGTATACGCACCAAAGGAAAATTCGATGAATTGCAATGTATCATAAAAGCGATGAACTGTATCACCCACTTTATAGTAATAACAGAAAGTTGGCTTAAATCGGATGAAGAAGCCAAAATGTTTTCTCTACAAGAGTATTCGCATGCCTACAATATAAGAAAAGACAAAAAGGGAGGAGGGGTATCTATCTACATACACAAAAGCCTATCTTATGACCTAACACAGAACACAATAATAGATGGAATCAACTACCTATGGATATTCATACATCGCTACAAACTTCACCTGGGTGCAATCTACAAACCTGATAAGAAAAATACCAAACAATTTCTAGAAACCTATTCACAGCAATTAGAAAACCGCAAGAACAGTATCGTGTTTGGTGATTTTAACATAGACCTACTGACTAGCAACGACAGCGACACACGAAACTACCTTCTAATGCTACAAGAAAGCGGACACCAAGTCCTGAACAAGATCGAGCCGGACTACTGTACCCGTCAGAGTTCCACTACGAACACGATCATCGACCACATATGCACAGATATGCACAACTCTTCGTTCAACATTACAATTCTAAACTCAAGCCTATCCGACCACAAACAGCTGACCTTAGAACTCGTCAAACAGAAGCATTGTCATAAGCAAAGAATGCAATACGAAGCTATAGACTACCCCCAACTATACGTAGACATAAAAAATAATGTAAGTTCCCTAGCAACTAATTGTACCTATCCTACTCTAGAGAATTTTATAAAAAGCTACTTAGATAAAAACAAAACAATAAAAACAAAAATAATTAACGGACCTAGGGACGACTGGATAAATAAATCAGTAATTGAAGCAATAAACACACGAAATACTTTATGGGCACGACTAAAAACAGACTCTAAAAACCATACACTAAAAAGTGATTTTAAAATAGAAAGAAACAAAGTAGGTATGTTGATCAAAACTACAAAAGAAAAATACTTTTGCAAAGAGTTCGACCAGTGTAAGACCCCCAAAAAAATATGGAATTTGATCAACTCGCTAGTTACAAACAAAATGCAAAGCCCCGTTTCACCTGCTAAATTAATAATAAAAGATGTAGATGTCACCGATCCCATTCAAATTTGCGAACACTTTAACATGTTCTTTTCAACAATAGGTGCAAAATTAGCTAAAGATATCCCGATTACTTATTCAAATAATGCCTACTACACACTCACCTACCAACAAAACCACCCGCCCGACGAAATGCACTGCCTACGACCTTGCACCGAAGACGAGATTTATAAAATAATACACAACCTTGACTCGTCCTCCAGCACCGGGCTGGACGGAATAAGCACGAAATCGATTAAATGTATTTCCTGCCAAATTATACCGGCTTTAACTAATTGTATTAATAAATACCTCCAAGACGGTCTGTTCCCAGATAGTTTAAAAATTGCGAAAGTAACCCCCATTTTCAAATCGGGCAACAAGTACGACCCTGGTAATTACAGACCCGTATCAGTCTTACCCGCGATCTCTAAGATCTTTGAGAAAGTTATGTACAATCGACTCGAGCATCACCTTACTAAAATAAACTACTTATACGAGCATCAGTACGGGTTCAGACCGAGGTCGAATACTTTGTCGGCAACTATTGACTTAATAACCAAAATTAAAATAAATATAGACGAAAAATCGTATTGTTTAGGTATATTTATTGATTTTCAAAAAGCGTTCGACACCATTAGCCACGATATCCTTTTAAAAAAACTTTACGACTTAGGAATTAAAAATACAGCACTAAAACTATTTGCATCATACCTAGCCGATAGGTACCAAGTCGTAAAGATAGGAAATAGTGAAAGTAGTCGTCAAAAAATAACCTACGGAATTCCTCAGGGATCCATTGTCGGAACTTTAATTTTTTTGATTTATATCAATAATATAAGCAAAATAGGGCTGAAGGGACACGTTACCTTATACGCCGACGATACCTGCCTATTCTACTTTGGACCGAACCTCGGCGAGCTGGTAAAAGACGCACAGGCGGATTTATTTAAATTTAACATCTGGTGTCAGAGCAATCTAATGACAGTCAACGCAAAAAAAACCTCATTTATGATTTTCGCAGCTAAGAACAAAAAAATCCCTCAATTTCCGTCACTTACTATAGGTGGTTCGATAATACATCGCTCGCACCAGGAGAAGTACCTAGGCCTCATACTCGATGACCGCCTAAATTGGCAATCTCATATAGAAAATGTAAGAAAGAAATTAGTATCACTAACGGGTGCACTGCGTAGATCCGTGGGATGCCTGCCACGTAAAGTCCGAACGACTATTTACAATTCCCTGGCTAAATCTCATTTGCAATATCTACTGGAAGTATGGGGTACGGCGGCAGTGTCAAATCTAAAATCACTACAAACATCTCAAAATAAATTAATTAAAGTCCTATACAAATATGACTATCTAACTAGCACACATACTATTTACAAGGAAACCAAAATTTTCAATATCAACCAACTATATACTTACCTCACTTGCATCCTTGTCAGGAAAATAGTAACTAATAAAATACATACGCAAATCACACTAACAAAGAAAACCTACACCTACAACTTAAGAAATAAAAATAAGTTAAAACTAAGGAGTCCACGGACCAACTATGGAAAACGAAACATCATGTATGAAGGTGCGCAGATTTATAATAACTTACCTGATAACATCAAAAACTGCTTATCAATGCACATATTTAGGAAAAGATTAAAGCAACATATTTACGACAAAATCTGTTAAACAAACGGTACCAAATAAATATTACTCTAAAAACATTATTAAAAACTAAAACTTAACCTACTAGCTAACTACCTATGTACTACCTACCTATTACAATTTTATATAATAATTAGTTAAGTTAGTACATAAGCTTAAGAATAATGTATGTACATTCTCATCTCATTTAAGTGAACTATGTTCTTTTTGAGAAATAAATTCTTTAAACTGATATAAATCAAACGTCTAAGTCGACGCAAACAAAAGTTACAACCGTTTATGTCCATTTTTTGGTATTTTCCAAGGGAATCATAGTCGTAATCATCACATGCACACGAAACCTATAGGGTACTTCCCGTTGACCTAGGATCATGACGTTTGGTACGAAGCAAGGTCTTATAGCACAAATAAAGGGGAAAATCCGAAAACCGTAAATTTGTAGTTTATTCACAGATAAAATAATTTTTGAATTTCGCTATCGACCAAAACTCTATCCCGTTGACCTAGAACCATGAAATTTGGCAAGAAGCAAGGTCTTATAGCACAAGTAAAGGAAAAATGCGAAAACTGTAATATTGTAATCTCAACCAAAAAAAAAAGACATTATTTTGATTCTCGCCATAGACCAAAACCTAGAAGGTACCTACTTCCCATTGAGCTAGAATCATGATATTTGGCAAGAAATAATGTCTTTTGCTTATATAATTAATATAATGTTTAGTTACGGAACCCTCGTTGCGCCAGTCCGACTCGCACTTGACGTTTTTATTTATAAGAATAATAGTCCGTCGCCATGATGCATCACGAAAATTTTATGAATAGGTAGCTTACCGACAGCCAGGAAGGCGAAGATAAAAGTTCTCCAGAACATGTTGAATCACTTGTTATCCGTGTGTAATTACTAAAGCAAAGTGTATCGGTAACTGAAGCTCTGCCATCCCTGGCTCACATTATATACTTACAGATACTACAGCTTTCAGTAGGCAAGGTACATAGTTGACGTGACATGTAAGAGTAGGTATTAGAGCGACTGAGATTACTAGTGTAGTGTTCGGAAGTATGATACGACCAAGTCGAAATCATTCTCTTCACAATAGCATAAAAATACAAAATCTGCCAGTAATTGACGAAAAATCGATTACTTTACGTAAAAAAAGTAAAAAAACATACACCTAGCTACATACATACATAGAGACTCTACAAACTCACAAACTTTGACTCTTTATAACAATATCAGTATTTTAGTATAATTAGATGAAATAAACTACAAATGGAGGTAGAAACTATTTTATCAATCTCTCCGTACAAATAACTCCGCACGCACTATCCAAAGTTTTCTTCATCTGTGGATTATTCTGCAATGATACCATTGTCATTTTGAAGAGATTGGTTAGCAGAATTCGGCTTCAGTACGAATGATATTGTCCAACCACGGTTTTTGAAATATTCAAATTTCGATGTGTCGAAGTGTATAAATACATGAAAAAGACGCACCTACGTATTTTTATGGATGAATTTTACTTTAGTAACATAAATACATACTTCATTACATGGTGGAAGTTAGAAGAAAAGCACAAAGTTAGTCTCGTCTATCGGTGGAATGTTTTTCGCAAGTATACCTACCTGATTATTATTTCAATTTTATACGTTCTTTATCAACAGGTCATAGAGTTAAAGGTTGAAGTAGGGTAAAACACAACGCCGTCTTATCTTCTTTTTTACCTACTTTTATAAGAAAGTACTAGTTCGATCCTCGCGGCTTTGCATGTGTAGATAAATAACTCTATTGGTTCACGCGGGGCGGCGCCTCGCTCGCCAGCAAAGCTCCCAGACGGCATGTTTTCTACGATATTTTCATTTCAATAACCATCGTCATTATTAGCGGCCCTTCGGGTCACACGCACCGTTCAGGCTGCGCAGTGTATGCGTTCATCATCATCCCATATTACGTCGCTGTAGTTGGAAAGATGAATAACTACTAATGTTTTGCGAGATCGACTTTATTGGTTATCGGTTCTTCGCGAGGTATGGCCGGCCCACTGCTACTTGCTAATCCTTTAAGCTATGTCGACAACCTTGGTTCTCTATCGGATGTATTCGTTGCCGATACATCCGACAGAGATACTCCGAGCATAGCTCTTTCCATAGCTTCCGATAACCGCTGGGGTAAACGTGTTCTTGAGTGGAGACCGCGACTCGGCAAACGTAGTGTAGGAAGCTTTCCGACCAGGTGGGATGATGATTTGCGAAAGACTGCTGGCAGATGCTGGATGCGGCAAGCTGAAGACAGGGCGCTATGGCGCTCATTAGGGGAGGCCTATATCCAGCAGTGGACTAATATAGGCTGATGATGATGACTTTATTGCATTTTCATGAAGTCCAATGCAAGCTGCATCTTTCCGTGTTACTAAAGTTCCGATATAATAATTTATTAACGAATCCTGCAAGTTACCAAATATGGAAAAATAGGGGAATTGAGATAAACGTAGCTAAGGGAAAGCAGATAACTCGGCAACACATAAATATGTGACCTAATTTCGCAAATTGAAAGCGAAAAAAATCAATAAAGTGGTTTATTCAGTTGTCGTTGAACTCATTTTATCCTCAACCGGGACACTAATCGCGGTTGGAGTAATAAATTAAAGTCAATTATTAAATTTTCCGTGTGTCAAATCAAATTGTCAACTAAAGAAAATTCAATTCTTAAAAATGACATGTTTTACCTGTTAGAGACACGGTCAGGCCCTAATCTTAGGCCCGTATTACAAAAGCTTGCTCAGACATAGCGTAGAAAAACAAAGTTCTCTGTTAGGTTAAATGCCGCAGCGGAGCTATTCGAAACTTATTATTATTTGATTATACTCGTATCACTGTTATATTTCCTTATTCACACTAGGATTAAATCCTGACCGTTTTTCTGCCTGATAAGATCTACAGTCATAGTTTCGAAAGTTAAATTATAGCGTATATCCCCATTCACTGTTAAAAGTCCAAAAATGTATGTCAACGTCAATTTTGCAGTAGGACGCGATAAAAAAATACTAAAAATTCTTCACAAAGTTTCGAGTGTCTGTGTATGTTTTCAATAGTTTCCCAAGATAAAGTCGAAGTTGTTTATTGATAATCGATAGAATCATATTTTCAAGAGTAAAGTGGAATTATTAAGATCATGAATCCTTGTTGAGATATGATGTGTTGCTTCTTCACTGAAGGTCATCTGAAATTTTGCTTTCCATGAGTGGTTAGCTCGTAGCTAACCACTCGTGGAAAGCAATCAAAAATTTTGCTTTCCATGAGTGGTTAGCTCGTAGCTAACCACTCGTGGAAAGCAAAATTCAGATTCAGATGACCTTTAGTGAAGAAGAGGTTCTGGTCATTTTTTTAAACATATTCTTCGATCATTTTTGATGTATTTTCACCTGTTTTGGGGAGTGCAGCTATTGGAGAGACAGCCGGTATCAAAAAAAGTAACAGCCATTTCAAGACGGAGTCAAACAACGAATCTCTTTCAATACCCATTCAACCCAATTTATAGGAATATTATAAAAAAAACATGTTACATGCTTATTTAGTATTCTCAGAAAGATTCAAGCAAGTTAGGTCATTGGTTCATCATCATCATAATCGATTACTTACATGTTAAAATAACTAAACATAATCCAAATATACCACGAATTGAGGGAGGCCCTCAATTTTCGAGTTCGTGGCGACTCTGTGACTGAAAAGGTGTGTATATGTTTAATTGCACCCAGAGCCATGTGTTAATCTGTAGTCAATATTTGTAGACAAAATTAGAGTGAAGAAAGCAAAAACAAAATCGTTTAATTATATTCATATCGGGCTGTATTGATAAACTTTTTACGATTTTGGAAATCGGTAGGTTCGAGACCAGGAATTAAACATAGGCTACTTTTTGTCTCATTAATGGTCTGATGGTATAGAAATAATCATAAAAAGTTTCCATAGAAACAATTCGTGCAAGGCCGCAAGCAGAATCTAGTAAGTTATAAAAAAACAGTAAATGGCATTTTTTTGGCTACACTTCGTTTACTATCATTGCCAAGTCTTTTTCGTGGAAGACATCAAAGGTCCTCGATTACGTTTATCGAATGTTTTTTTGTACGAAATCTATCCTTATTTAGAGATTTTTATGGATAATTTCAAAAAAATATTTAAACTTATTGTATTTCAGTACTGGAATTCAATAAGCCTTCAGAAAATTTCAGGTCAATAGCATCAAAATTAGAAAGTTACAACCCAATTTACACCATTTTGATAGAATACATAAATATATATTTGTAAACCATATATAGTAGGTATACCTTAGATTTTAAATATGTTAAGCGATGAGCTGCCTCCAATATCATGAGGGATAGAGTTCCACAATCTAGCTGCTTGCGCGGTGGCGAACAGCGCGAATAAAAGCTGTCTGTGACGCATAGGGTCGCGGGATCGAATGTTACCGCGGGAAAGGCTTGTAGGTTTGATCAGCAGGTCTGAAGCCTTTTAATAAAACTTTTTAAACTTTCGCGATTTGATTTGATAGTTGGCTGTACTGTACTGTACATACGACATTATTTTGCTTAATAGTAATAATCACGGCCTATATAACTATCTAAAACAATTTTACCTCTTGAGTCCGTTTGCTGTTTGAGTTTTATTTGTCCTATTATTTTAAGGAAGTAAACTTATTGGTATTTATTTTAAATATTTGATCAGCCGGAAAAATCAGCCAAAAATCTATTTGGGCAGCAGTATATGTTTTGATCGGCTGTAAAATATTCCTTATCTGCTAGAAGAAAAATCGGAAAGAAATAAGTAGCACGGCGCGACCGCTAGAATTCGGTCTGATGACTGACTAATTTGGATTGTGACGGACCGGTTTTTGGTTTTAAGCCTCCTCTTCACTATCTGCGAAAAACGCTCCTGTGATATATTATTTACCTATAAGCGGGTGAATCCAATTTACTACTTACGTACAGAAGCACCATATTAAGTTGTCGCCGGTTCTAACCTTGCCATCTATGGAGTAAAAGGCTTTCTTGATAAGATTTAGTTTTATGTTTAAATTTACGAGCTCCCTATTCGTAAATTTAAACAGTACATAAAATTAAATCTTATCAAGACTCCATAGATGATTATATCAATGATGTTAATGCTTGGCCAGATGTCGCCCAGTTCCGCACCGACAATAGTATTATAGGAGAACTATCTTAAGCTTAGTTTTATATAAATATTGACCTGTATCTAAATCCCATTATATTTAGACTTAGATAGGCGAATAACATTGTATTAAATTTTAACCGTTATACACTTACTAGTGGTTTATTTTTCGCTTTTTCCACTAGTGGACAAAAAATTGAAGCGAACAAAATCAATAACATTTTGTTTCTTATTTGATAATAATTACTATTATTAAGCTGTTTATGTATAAAATTTGACTTGTCTAAGTGCTTATTTTGTAAGCCTAAAGAAATAAAGTTATTGTATTTTGAATTTTTTTGAATTCGTCAAACACGACTACCACGAACGAGAGCTACAACAATCTAAACCATCGAGTTGCTGTGGACGCACTTGATCGCCGACAGGCCAGCCATCCTGAACTTGACCTTAAAAAATACGTTATCGGTGACGTCCCGTGGTGGTGGACAATCAATCAATCTTGATCTAACGAAGAGACGACGGGACGTCACTGTTGACGTGGCGGTGGACAAGCTGCGTTACAGTTCCTAAAGAAAAACAATAGTTGATATTTTTTGAACGACTTTATTCACATTTACAAAGGGCTTCCACTATGCGTAATTTTACAGAAATTGCTTTATTGGTAGTTATGTTGGTATTGCATTTTGTAATTCTTGAAAAAGATTTTCTTACGTCCTTCTGCTTCGTGACTGTTCTTATTGCTGTGAACAAAAAGTTACATTTACGCCAAATTTTTGAAACTGTAGTAGCTACTTCCTAAGATAGGTGGATTTAGTCAGATTTAGTCACATATCCAACTTCTTAAATAGGTGCTTATGATGAGAGTACGTAGTGAACGAAACGAAGTAATTAGTGGTTACTTCGATACGATGGTGGAACCCGTAAAAATGCAATGCAAAACTAACTCATCAATCAAATTGGGACTATTTGGGACATTGCGCGGAACTCCAGTACTCGTAGGAGTACTTTACTTTTTTATATTGTGCTGGGATACTTGAGGTAGGTAGAATTTCATATATCGTTTAATATTCATACCATCCCCGTTCACACAAAAGTTAAAGCTTATCTTACACCTGGAAAGCACCTACAGCGCAGCACCACAAAAATGTGCAATCAAGTTATGGGCATTCTGATGCTGACGGTACAGAGTAAAAACTCGCCGTTGTCTCAGAATGATGGCATCAGATGAAGTTATAGGCATTCTGATGCTGACGGTACAGAGTAAAAACTCGCCGTTGTCTCAGAATGATGGCATCAGATGACAGACAGCTCGCGGTACACTCAGTTGAAGCTTGTGAGGAGCCATTTTTGTCACTGTTAAATAACATAACGAGTTTAAGCCCATATTTGAATCCCAATTTTCATGCTGGGTGGTAGCGGTATTGCATTAATGTGCGGTCTGCCACCCCATTCTCGCAACAGATCTCCACGGTCGTGTCGATCTGCCGTCACAGCGGATAATGAGAGTGGGGCGACTGACGTCTAGTAAGAAATAGTGGTTAGTGGAGTGAAGGAATGGAGAGTGCACCTGTGTTGACACACACTTGCGCACTGTAATAATATCCTGCGCACTTGCTATCATCCGTTGAGACTGGGCGCCAGTGGCAGCTGAGGACATCATTCACCCTAGATCGCACGGAACGTGTATTATTAATGCCGCTTTATCATAGCCTTTATTTTTCAATCCATATCTCTAAAAATTACAAATTGTGCAAACATACCGGCAGAGGAAGCGCATCGTTACAGGCGGATGCCTTGCGCACGTATTTGAAGAGAGAATCCAACATGTTGCCAGGGGTTGGTGTGTCGCAGGTCTCCAGAGATTTCAACATGCAGGTCGTCAGCTCGTCGAATTTACCGCACTTTTCCTGCACAAATATGTAAGTAAAACAATTAGACCCCTTCAACTCAGCCAGAGGATATCGTAAGAGTCGACTAAGAGAACCAAGACACGCTGTAGTCAGCGGGAATGAATGAATCTACATCGATAGTAGTAACCATCGATAGTACAATTTTAAGGTAGCTTCAACGTTTTATTTTTTCTATTATTTTATTTCTTCTCTAGATAACTGGAGCCCTGAGTGCCATCGTGAAGGTCTCATTTTTAACTGTCTTCGAAACGGAGGAGGTGTGCTGAGAAATGAAATAAGAACCCAGAAATTTTCGATTTCGGCGGGACTCGAACCCGCACTTTAACCAACTAAGCCACGAAACCTTAGTCGGTTCAACCAAAAAACTTTGGGACCTCTTACGGAATATAGCGCCGGTAGCTTCTATGCGCTGCACGTATGTTTATTTATTACTCCTTCAACTGTGGATGATTCTTTTGTAATTGTATAGAAAATAATCTCGAGATAGCCTCATAAAAGAAAGAGATTTGTATTACTGTACCCACAAAATTTAAAAAACACTATTAAAGTTAAGGAATGTAAAGCTGGTTAATTTAATCGTTTCGAAACAATCAATTTATTAATTCTTTATTGCACGAAAAAAAAAATACGATACTAAAACATTAAGCTACAAAAAATATGGTAAAGGTGAACTTAACCCTAAAAAGAGTTCTTTTCCAGCAAACCTTATTGGGAGAGAGAGACAAAGTTATAAAAGTGGGCGTAAATAAGAGACGACAAAATATGAAATTCAAAATATCAATTTATACTTTTTTTTCCAATGAAATATTAAAAAGAGAAATCACAATGAAGTCTCGCTCGATACTAGAATCATTAAATCGCCAAACCGAGCTCATGGCTCAGAAAATCTTAATTATACTAATAGGCCAGGCAATGAATGCTCATAAATGGTATAGAGGAAAATGCTTGGGGCACAATTTTTGACTTCGTTACATTGTTTGGACTAGTTAGGAAGCGAACATATCAAAAGTAAGCCCGTAGCCCTTGAGCCGGGGGGATGTTTGAAGGTCCCATTTTTCGCTTATATCTCGGAAACTATACGTCCTATCGACATGATTACTTTGCAAAATAAAAGATGATTAAATTTGCTACAAGTTTTACTGTGTCAAGTTTTTTACATCTTGTATAGTTTTCGAGATATCTGCTCTTGAAAGTCTGTAATTTTTGAAAAAAAAAACATTTTTGCATCATATTCTTTGTTTTTTTTTTTGACCGGATAACTCTTCAACCAAAAAATAAATGCTGGCAAAAGGTTTTTATATAGCATCTAATTATAGTCCAGATAACGAAAGGATGTAAGTAAAAGGAAACGTTTGTTATTATTTACGTGTGTTCCTTATTTTCTTTAGCCACGCTTGATTACAAGAACTTACTGCAACAGTCAACGACATTGCGTTTTCTAAGGAAGGGATATGCGACTGGAGAGTGTCAGCGCATTTATTGATCTCGGTGGTTTTCGACTGGACACACTCGGGTCCGTTCTCAGTCAGGAACTCTGGAAAAATAAACGAACTTAGTCGAGATGTTGGTCATTGCAGGAGATTACAAATAGAAGCAAAATTTTAAAAGAACCATTGTTTTCACCCTTCAATATCAAACTTAACCTTTTTTTACTTATTTCAAGTTTATTCTAATATTAAGTAGAACCATTTTTACATATTAAATAAAATGTCGAGTGCGAGTCAGACTTGCGCAACATGGATACCGTACAATAATAATTATAAGACCTTGTTTCTTGCCAATATCACCTTCTCGCTAACCATAACCATTCTAGGTTAGGACCTTAGAGATTTTGGTCCATGAGGAGAATCATAACATATTTTGTTTTTGTGATTTAACAATTAATTTACGGTTTTCGGATTTTTCTCTTTACTTGTGCTATAAGACCTTGCTTCTTGCCAAATTTCATGATTCTATATCAACAGGATGTACCCTATAGGTTTTGTGTGCATGTGATTCCCTTGGAAATTTCCAAAAAAATTGGTATTTAGTAGAGCAAGTATTATTATTTTTCTTTTTTTCAAGTGCCACCGTCTTTGTTGTTCATACATGTCAAGTAGATCCCAAGGTTGCCTGGAAGAGATCGCTCATACTGATAAGGCCGCCTTTGTACCACGTATAGTCGTAGCATTTATTTCTGTACTGTTTTCTGTGTTTGTGTCGTACAGTAAAGTACTATCTATCTACGCATTTGCTCCCCTTGGAGTCGAAACCCTAGGCCCGTGGGGCACCGAGGCTCTCCGGGTTTTCAAAAAAATTTCTGAGCATCTGGTCGAAGCGACACGTTTCCCGAGAGCTGGTGAGTATCTGGCGCAGCGCATCAGCATTGCCGTACAGCGGGGCAATGCAGCTAGCGTCTTGGGCACACTTCCGACTGGTAGTATTGATATGGATCAGTTGAGCTACCTGTAGATTGTTTGCAACAGTCTACAGTAAGCTCAATTGTTTGAATTGTATATACTAGTTTTAATTTAATTCTATTATTTGATTGTAATTTTCTTTGTTAATAAAGATTATATCTATCTATCTACCGGAAGTCAATGTAAATCGAGCGGTAAATGTCAAAAATTGTTAAATAACTACTTTCTAATGAAAATAATAATATTTAATGGAGTTTTGTTATCATTTTCTGATTTTCCACCATCAACTACTTAATAATTGTTTATTTATTTACTAGCAGCGCCTCGCGGTTTCACCCGCGTAGTTCCCGTTCCCGTAGGAATTTCGGGATAAAAAGTAGCCTATGTCCTATTCCAGACTATAATCTATCTCTGTGCCAAATTTCATCCAGATCCGTTTTGCCGTTCTGGCGTGATAAAGGAACAAACATCCATCCATCCATCCATCTAAACTTTCACGTTTATAATATTAGTGAGATTTAGGCAATGCCAACAATACACATAATGAAACATTAACAATGAACTCAATAATAAAGTTGAGTACCTGCTGAGTCATCAAAAACGAACACTACAATATAAACCATCCTTCGTGAATGTAGCCATTGATGATGATGATGATAAAAATAAAAAGGTGGGTTCTTACGCGTAATTCTGTCGCCATCATTGTAGCAGACGTAGTCAAAAACCAGGTCGGTGGCGTTGTTGGCCAACGTGAGTTGGTTCTTAGCGGACTCCACCACGCAAGGGTTGGCTGCATCGATCAGCGTGTGGAGGCAGGTCTTAAATTCAGGGGTCTTGGCACAGTACCTGAAAAGTTAGCAGCTCTTTAATGACAAAGACAATTACAATTATAAACGATACTGTTACTTGCTCACTGCATATGAAACAGTGGCCGTGGCGGGTATATATTTGTGTGTATAAAAAACACTCGGAACAACCGTAACAAATATTTGCAGAGCGTACCAACATTTGTATCAAGATGGGAATCAAACCAGTAACTTCCAGCATCGCAGGTAGACATTCCCATCACAAAAGTCTTCGTCAATATAATATGCACAGCCTTTTCTCCAAAAAAAGTATTTAGATATAGACGAGACTTTCACGAAAAAAAAAGTAAGAAAAGGAATAAAGGCGAGCAAAGCGAGCCTCGTCATCATATTATAAGGGGTGCCTGACAAGTCACAAATTATGCAACTTTCATAAGCTTTATGAAAGGGGGCGCCTTAAAAACTAAAAATTATTACTTTCATGAGATGAAATAAAGAAGTGCCTGTGGTGCCCTTTGACCTGGCGCCCAGGTGTCCCGAACCCCTTGCACTCCCTGATAAAGACGGCACCGCAGTCATTAGTGTTTCGATGTTTTCTCATTTTGGATGTGTTTGTGGACTTTCGTTGCTGCCTGTACTTACTTCTTGATAACCTCATTTAGACCTCCACTGGGCTTAGCCGACTTAATTTCTTCTTTTAGCGTGTCGGTGTCTACGAGTGGGTTAAGACAGTCAAGGAAAGACTGCACAGAGTTGGTAAGTTTTTCAGCTTTGTCTGCGGCATCGCCACCAGCCTTATTGCAGAGAACTGTCAGCTTAGTTTTGAAGCTGTCCCTAGCTCTATCAGAGAGTTCGAGCTTGACAGCGAGGGCTCCTGGAAGTTACAATTATTTATTAAACATTCGTATCTCACGCGTTGTTTCCGCGATTAAAAATATCCAACAGATACGTTAGGTATATAAAGAGAACAAAACATCTACTACCTACATAAGTTGTGTGAATTTAGGTAAAACTAAAGTCATAATCAATGGCCACATTGATCCGGGACCAGTCGTCGTACATGGCCACCTTTTCGAAATTGTTTCTTAGTAAACTTAAGTTGAGCTGATCGCCAGTTTTTAGGTAAAAACATTTTGAGAAGGAGACAAGAGGGGATCAATACAATCCAGCTGGGCTGGCCAACGTTCTGGAAACTACGTCGAGTCTTCTCGTCATCCATACTGCAATGCTTAATAACTAACGTTTTCAATCAGTGCGTGACCTATGGAGTTGACACGTAGACACTCAGAGAGCTGATCCATCAGTTTAAGCTCAGCGAGCTATGGAATAAATAAATAAATAATGCTGGACAATTCACACAGTATTATCTAGCCCCAAGTTAAGAACTACCTCACCTTACCTTAAAAAGTTTCCATAAAGTTTCCATAAAAACAACTCGTGCAAAGCCGCGGGCAGAATCTAGTTAGTTATAAAATCACCTAGAAACTTTCACCCTAACTACCCTAATTTAGAAATTTTTATCAAAAATTGTGAAAAAAATAATAATTTACGAACAATATGAAACCTACTGAATTTCAGGTCAAAAGCATCAAAAATTAAAAGTCACAGACATTTCAATACGGAGGCAAACTACGAATCTCAAACCTTGTAACCCAATTTCTTGTAACCCATTTTCGAATATATTTTGAAAAATCCTATAGCCTGTTCAATATTTTTATATTCTTAGTACCTATTGTGTTATGTTCCAAGCAGATCAGGCTACTAATTGACGAGCTATGAAAAATACCAAATACACCGCTTACTCCCTTTTGCACCCCCTATGTGGTGATATTTCCTAAAATCCCTTTTTAGCGTGAGTTTGTGCATTGAAAGATGCCTACGAATTTCAGCTTTCTAGTTTCAGTTTTTTGAGCTGGGTATTTTCACCAGAAAATCGTTTGCTATTTTATAATTAAGATAAAATGCTCAGTACCTACTTTAGTTCTAAAAAGTTTAAATTGTTTTGAAAAGATAGCTTACCGACAGCCAAGAAGGCGAAGATAAAAATTTTGCAGAACATGACGTTTTACTTGTAATCCGTGTGTACTGGCGCGATGTGCAACGGTAACTGAGCTCAGATTTCCCTGCCTCATTTATATAGTTACAGATACTAGGTTTCAGGAGGTAGGTACCTAGTTGACTCTTATTAGTAGATTATGCACAGAGGGCTTAATGCAGTTTCTTACATCACGGGCATCACTGGATCACAAGCGCAACTCAGGATTATATGATAACTCACGAGCGAAGAGAGGGAATTTCGAGAACCCTGAGTGCGAGAAGGATCCCCCATCCTTCTCGCACTGATGGGGGGACAAGGTCTACAAAATGTATCCAAGAACACTCCCGTGATTCGGGAAAAGGTGTTGATACGTTATTTAACACAATTTTTGTTATTACTCAATACTTTAAACTTATGTAATCTTTTGATATACAGGTATATGTATGTGCAGTGTTACTTAAAATTAGTTAGTGCGAGTGGTTCTGTAGGACCGTTCTAATTAAATAAATAAATTGAATGTATTTATTGTTTAATATTAAATAGAGGAAAACATAAGAATTGTCTTAATGGTGATCTTATGCTAGATGGCCTAGTTAAATACCTCAATAAAATAAAAATAAAGTCCCACCTTACCAACAGAGACTCAGGATGGGAACGATAAATATAATACCCTCGGGTATAATACCCTCGGGTATCAGGGTAGTACGGGTGTCCCCTAAGTACCTACCCTTGATCGATGCTCGTGGGTAAATAATGGCCATAGCCGTGGACATATACATTAGTGCATAAGCGGTGGTGGTTTATTTCAGTCTACACGTTTCTCAACAACAGGACAAAATTTAAGGTTGAAGTTGACGAAAACAAAATAGTGTCTTATCATCTTTTGGAAGTTGTACACCTTCTTTTAAGTAAGTACCTAGCCTATTTGTGATCCGCCTCTGCTTTGTATCGAAAAGTAACTCTATTAGTTCACGCGGGGCGGCGTCGGTCAGCAAAGCTCCCAGTCGGCACGACAAAATAAACTAGTAGTTCTACGAACAGTGCACCTCGCGAGCACTTGACTTATTTCCAACAATTATTGACCTTCTTACATAGTACAATTGAAAAAAAAAATGGATAATATTTAGTTATGTATGTTATGTACCATGTTTTTGTAATTCCTGTTTGTAGGTAGAGTACGTAAATCCATGGTTGTCTATACTATGTATACTAATATTATAAAGAGGAAAGATTTGTTTGTTTGTTTGACAGGAATAGGCTATGAAATTACTGGACCGATTTGAAAAGCGGTTGTCGGTTCTTCTCGAGATATGACCAGCGCTAAAGTATATTTAAACAACATATTTTTTTATTCGGCTTCTTCACAAAAAGCGTTGTTATAAGTTTGATGGGTGGATCTATGTGTCTGTGTGTGTGTCTGTCTGTGGGTTGTGCGGAATCATAGCTCCCAAACGGATGATTTTGATTGTTTATTTTGTCAAAAGTAGACTTGATCGAGTGTTCTAAGCATGGAAAGTCTGCCAAGAGTGTGTTAAATTTTATAATTTTAAAGTTTTTTGTTAAATACCTCTATAATTTAATTGCACTCTTATCAATTGCAGAAGACTACTGAATTAACTAATTAAAATATGGTAGGTCGATACTGCCTAGTTATTGTAAGACACTTGACAACCCAAAAATCACAGCTATATAATATATAGACTGATATCTTATTTTATGTTCCGTGCTACCTACAAATAATTGGATAAGAGACCTTATTAATAAGGCTTCTGATAACTATAGTGCACAACGCGTGATATTCTTTTTAAATAAATTTCACACTTTGTTAGTCGTTCTCCAGATGGTATAATTTTATCAACCAAGAGTATCCCACTGCAGGACAAAGGACTCCCTCCTCTTCTTCCATTCCTCTCGGTCCTCTGCAAGAAGAGCACGCTTTTTAGTTAGTTGATATTCTCTATTCTCAAATAATTCTGTAATTCTTTATTGTACCTACAACAGCATTACAAAGGATGAACTTATCTAATTGGATAGGTGAGCTTAACATTGAAT
The DNA here is from genome assembly GCA_947086465.1 of Eupithecia exiguata. Lineage (NCBI taxonomy): Eukaryota > Metazoa > Arthropoda > Insecta > Lepidoptera > Geometridae > Eupithecia > Eupithecia exiguata. The sequence goes on from OX352231.1 coordinate 8,428,285, forward strand.
AAGAGTTTTCTTCCAGCAAAAACAGGGTTATTGGTAAATTAGTGACAATACGTGAACTGCAGGTCCTGCCCGTCATCACAAACACGTTCTTGAAGGCGCCAAGTCTAAATTAAAAAAAAAATGTAAGTCACCTCTGATACTAAATGAAAAAACATCTTTGTCTGGAACCCAGCGAGTTACTTAAGACCGATCTTTCACTCTCATATCTTCGGTTAATTCAGGGCAGAGCTGTTTATAAGTTGAGTTTCAAATAAAACCTCTCTAACGAACGATTATTGAATTGCGGGGGGTACCCATTACCTATACCACGTCTTCACAAACGTGTTTGTGATGCTGGGCTGAACCTGCAGTTCACGTATTGTCACTAATTTACCAATAACCCTGTATAGTTAATTTACAGCCGGTTTTTCAACCGCTTGTTAGCCGGGTAGACAATTAGTCAGCAAATGACAAATTGTTGACAAACACACGATGTGACAAGCGGATATAAAACCGGCAGTTAGAGTTAGAGGCTGTAACAGGTAGAGGTAGTGTACAAAATATAATGGATCAAACAGATAAACAGACAATCAAACTAATAGCAGCTTTATACAATATATAGACGAGGTGTGTATTTTAGGTAGCGGAGAGTGGTTTTATTCTCATCGTGAGTTGCCTTGGCAAGGGTCGTAGAGATGTCTATCCACCCTCTGGTTTTGTTTGTCCAAATGCACAAGATGGGATGACATTGACAATCTTTGAAAAACTGACACTGACAACTGAGTGTAGTCTTTTCTGGGTTTGGATAAAAAAAACTAAGAGATTGACAGACGCAAAATGGCGGCGTGCTGATCGTGATCTTAGCTCGAGCCCAAGAAAAGAATTCACGATTTTAGCAGTTGTTAGATGGAGTTTTCGGTGCTGTAGGCCTTCGCTGATGGTGTTAGTCTTCATCAGAAGTGGGATGTCTTCACGCTCACTGATGGTTTACCTAGAACTAAAGTTGGATGATTCACATCACACCAATAATGGCGGAAGTCGCAAGCACGTGGTCGACTCCTTCTATTATCCTATGAGAATGAGAATAACAAGCGCCATGGATGTTCAAAGATGCAATTGGTTTGTATTACCTGTATGGTAATGGCTGGTAAGGTCTGATCGTTTCATGCTAAAATTATTAGTTAGTTTTGTGAATGCTTCTTTTGCATTGACTGGTAAATACTTCAGGTAGCATGGCTTCTAAGTTTCAATGTAAGTTATAGTGACCATATCTACATTTGATTGATGATAAAGAATCTTGAGAAAGAAACTTACCTAACGAATGTCTTATGTCAACACCTGAGGGGATATTCAAAGCTGATCGAGTAGCTTGACCCAACGATAAGCATAGCCTGTGAAAACGTGTCCCAGTGTTAATAATGATGACCAATGTCTTGTCAATGACTTGACATGCCTATCTGTTACAGTGTTCTGTTGGAAATTATTGATTTCAGGGTTCAGTGGAAGTCCTGATACTACATGCTCACATCGATCATCGAGGCAAAAAAAGATTTGATGATTAACATTGGAGCCAAATATGCATAATGATGGTGCCAGAGAATCAACTTAGCATGGACTGTCTGGGAATCAAGGGTGCCTTATTACAAAGATAGGCCACACCTACCTATATCTGATTGGTTTCAGTTCCAAAGTAAGTGGTTGTTTAGGTATTTGAAAAAGAAAGTGAAACAATAAAATTGGTTTTCTGTTGATTATAATTATTATTAAATTATAATACCTACTGCCTTAATTTATCTTGCATTTTGCTGTTCTGTTCTGTGTTATTTTATGACCTTCATGTATTGTATCTGTTCAGCTATACATTACATGTTATACATGCTATGGAGTAAGTATGGGGGCTAAAATGTGTTCTATTTTAATATAACATGATCACTAAACACGCATCAATATCATGCAATGTGTAGATCCTTTTATTGTGTCTTTTACTTGTGTTATTGCTATTGTAGACTCTGTTGATATGTTTTGTTGTTAGCTCTTTTTTATGTGGCTTCATTCCTTTTTACATACAGGGATGATATTGTTCAGTTTTGGTCTTTGTTTCTGTTTCTCTGTTTTTGCTGGAAGGTGAGGTCTTTGTGTCATTATTTGGATATGGTGCTGATTACCAGAGTTGTGAGCATCTTGAGTTACTACACTCAGGATTAGTCCTTCAGACATGAATGGTGTCAGTCTGCTTGGACGTGTGTGTGCATATTGACAACGGTGGGTCAATATAAGTTCTACAGGCATACGGTGTTGCTTGTAAGAGCTGGTGAGTCCGTCTTGGGTTCCTACACCCAAGAGGTGTCCTCCAAACGTGAATGGTGGAGTTTGGCTGGACATATGGTGTGAATATTGGGTATGGTGTCTCAATATTAACTCTCCAGGCATACGGGGGTTGTGTTGTGGTCAAGCAGAGTGCTTCTGTTTTGGGTTCCCCCCCCCCCCCCCCCCTCATCTCTCTGGTGGTGCCACCGCGGATCTCATCTGTGGTCGGTAACTAGCAAGGGTTGATCAGGTGGAAGGTTACCTAGAGTATGTACCTGCTAAGTGGATGGAAGTTGGTGTTTGTAGTGTGTAGGTGCAGTGTGCCTATACTCGGGCCGTTCTTAAAGAATGTTATTTGTGGACAGTTCAGCATAATTCTACCAATGGTTATTGCATGTTGATGGTGTGTTTTACGGATGGATCGCAGCTGAAGCTAGATAGGCGTGCGGTTTGTGAATACAGGTAGTGGAGCGTCGTCCGTGCTGCGGTGACTATAGCGTTCGACGGTGCCAGCTTGCGTCTGCTTGGTCTGTGCATTGATCATAGCAGGAAGAATGATGTCAGGTTGGACGAGCGAGCCTCTGGTTTTGTTTGTCCAAATGCACAAGATGGGATGACATTGACAATCTTTGAAAACTGACACTGACAACTGAGTGTAGTCTTTTCTGGGTTTGGATAAAAAAAACTAAGAGATTGACAGACGCAAAATGGCGGCGTGCTGATCGTGATCTTAGCTCGAGCCCAAGGAAAGAATTCACGATTTTAGCAGTTGTTAGATGGAGTTTTCGGTGCTGTAGGCCTTCGCTGATGGTGTTAGTCTTCAAATACTTACATTTGATTACATTAGACATACCTACATAAATTAAAATAATAAATACCTTTAATAGATTACACAAATATTAATGCGTCTAAGATAATATTTATGATTGAAAGTGCCCTGTTAGTAGTAGTACCTTAGAATAAAGCCTTGTAGGTTTGGTCTACATGTCTGATGGCTTGTAGTAAAACTTTCGCGAGATAATTTTTTGTACTGTAATATACGACATTATTTTGCTTGGTAATAATAATAATAACTAAACTGTCTAATCTATCATTTAACCTGTTTTGAGTTTTTAATTTAAGAAATGAAATAAGTTCCCAAAAATTCTCGGTTTCGGCGGGATAATTTTGGGGAACTTATTTCATTTCTTAGAGATCCAGAGTGCGGGTTAGCACTATTACAAAAAAACCTTAGTTTTTTATTTGTACTTTTACTTTAATTTTGTATATTTTAACTATTTTTGTGTTTTTTTACGTTTCCGTACGTTTCCTTTTTTGGTATATTTTATGTCGGTATGTGGTTGTTTTATTCCCTTATTTTGTTCCTACTTTTTTGTATGTAATTTGTACGTTTTAATTCTTTATCTGCTAAAAGCCTTATCGTTTTGTTTTTGCACAGCAGTTCAGAGTTCGTTGATAAATACTATAGGGAGCAAAAGTTATCTCTTTAAACTTACGAGATTAATTGTTTGATCCCAGAAACTTCTGACAGAACTTTTGTTTTGTGGTGGTTATTGGGGAAGAAGCCTTTGCTAGAAGCCGAGATCAAATGGGTGGACATCAAATGGGTGGACCATTTGATGTCGGCTTATCACATCAGATTAGATTATAGGATTAATATAGATGACCCTATTCTCTAACTAAACTAACTCCATAGATGCGGCAAGCTGAAGGCAGGGTGCTATGGTGCTCATTAAGGTGAAGTGAGTCCCAAAATCACGTTTTGACTGTACGAAAAATCAATTTTAAGGCAATAAAACACAATTTTTCAAATATTTTTTTATGAGCATCAAAAGTTAAGAATTTTTGTTAGTAAGTTATGGGAGCCGAAACACGATTGACTCAACTTGACTCGATACAAAAAAATCGCAAAGTTTCCTCTAAATTTTCATTTTTACTACGGAAAACCAGTTTCATTTGCTAGTTATTCAACATTTTAATGAAATGTCGTCTAAAAATGCTTAACTAAATACTTTAGACGATTATGGTTCTATTTTTTTGCAAACGAGTATTATTTCAGACAAATTTAGACGTAAAAACCAGTGAATCTTGCATCTCTTGCATCCCTTTCTCGCCTTCACCGCGCGGCGTTCGTTCGTCCTTGTCTTGAAAATACGAACCTATATCGCCTTAGGGGAGGCCTATGTCTAGCAGTGGACTATAATATAGGCTGATGATGATGACATTACATATTACTTTTACTTTTTGTTTTGTTTTATTATCTAGGATATGTGTGTGTGTGTCGATAACACAGGATATGAGGAATTTTAAAAAAATTGGCTTCATTTTCGTAAATATACATAAAAATAAGATGATCACTAGACTATGTAGTAACTGATGCATGTGCTTTTTGTCATAGAACTGAACAACAATGTTTTCTTTGATGTTTTTGATCCCTGTTAAAGCGTCAAACTGACAGCTGCGCACGTCGTATGGGTACTTTAAACTCGATGAAGTTGAACTTAGGATTTCTTAAACCCTGGGGCCGGTTTCATCAAATCCTAACCACAGGACTATGGTGATATGTTCCAATAGTTTATCGTTAAAAGGGGGATCGTGAACATTGTGTTTGGCTAAGATTTAGTTGCCTACGTTTCGTGGTAGGTAAATTGTAATCGTATTTTAGGGCGTATTCACACAGCATCACTTTTACTGGAGGTATGTTGGAGTGAGTTCACACACCTGACAGTATTCCGGATCCAGCAAACGATTGTCCAGTATACAAGATCGTTTAAAACGGTCCTGTAATATTGGATCCGCTGTGTGAATGCGCCCTTAGTATTAACCCTTCAACATCGGATGAGACATATGTCTTACTCGCGATGGTCCGTTGACATCGAGTAATAACTATTTTAAATTATAGGACCCATATGTCATAGTAGGATAGTAAGCCTGTAAATTATAGGAACCCTTGTCAATTTATTATTTTACGGATAATAATCATCAGGGCCGTAACACTTTTATTACAATCTGACGCATTTAAACACGTAAATTTATGATTTTACACCTATCCGTAAAATAATGAACTAGTGAGCGCAACGAAATGAAAGGCGTGTGTTTACAATTCCATAAATATTTATTGATTATTTTAATCATTAATGGCAATTTTGGAACTCTACTAAGACTTGATGATTACAATTAGTCTATACAATTATAGTTTTTTCTATTCTGTAAACTACATTACTGTTATTTACTCGTAGCGAATGGCGCGAATGATAGGCGGTTACATTATAATGGTGGAAGTTATTACATTATTTCAATAATCTAATTTACATAGTTGTTATTTTGATATGAATTTTAACTTCACGGTAATCATATACGTCCATAGAAAATGATAGAATGTCTTCTGTTATGCTTATATTCTAAATAGCTAAGTTCGTATGTGCTTACAACAAAAAAGTGTAGACATTTTCTGTTACATATTTGCTCTACATACATAATCTTGAACATTAATTTAGTTTGGTTAATATTACTACAAATACGAAGGCTAAAAAATGTTTCTTCGACAAACCATCGTTGTTAATTCAAAAAGCTTTAAATTTGACCTCTACGCTTGTAGAATAAAGTTCAAATTGCAGGTCTCAATCTGACCATACATAAACCTTAAAGTTAGACTCTACTTTTACATTATCAAGTCTTATCCAATTTCACAATAAATAATGTGAAATACATTGCCGAATTCAAAACACAACGCTTTATTTATGAAAGATAAAAAAAAGTTTTTCTTGTCACACAAGAGGGACATTGCGATGTGTCCAATGTACGCCAATAAAAATCACAGGTATATATTCTATCTCTAAATACATAAAAGGATTACAATCATTAGTAAATAACTCTCTTTAAGAGATAATGAGAGGAGAAATTTTTACCACTCTAATACAGAAAAGGGCCTCAATCGTTAAGAACCTTGTAGTTCCTATAACATCACCTTTATCTTAAATGTATGTGCATTTAGTAGGTACTTATATATAATGAATAAATATGATTAACGTAGGTACTCAGCAAGTAACACGATAAATAATATAAACAATTTTTTTATCATTTTCTCGATAGTCAATATAAGCGATCAGGCTTAACGACTATAAATGTTTGGTAAATTATTATTCATACAGAGCGAATAATTTTAAATTATTTATCATTATCAATAGCCTATATTAGTCCACTGCTGAATTATTAAAACTATCTATGTAGGAGCTTATTAGTTTTACGGACTCCACCCAATACATTTTCATATGTATCATTTTTAATCAGGTCTCGTAGTCACAATGAAATAAAAAAACTGTATGTCAGCTATATTAACAGAGGCTTAAACGGTTTTCGTGCATAGTTACGGTTCATAAGTGGGAATTAATAATATTTTGTTAGATTAAAGAATAATATTTATTAAGCGACGGCGGTACCCCGACGCACACTAGCGCCGCCACCTATTTTCTCCTCTAGGTACGTTGAGTAAAGGAAATTTCAAAAATTCATTACACAGTTGGTGATACCCAATAAAAGTTTTTGCTTAAGATTTTTTTAATGTCTCTGTAATCGTTTTGTTTAATAGATTAGGAAGAGCTTCAAAAATAGAGTTTGGTGACCACCCAGGGCAACGTTGAAGTCTTATCTAAACTCTATAAAATAAAACTATTACAGACGCTTTAAAGAAGGTGTCATAAACTGTGCAATGGATTTTTGAAATTTCCTGTGTTCAACTCAATTATATGATCAAAAATAGGTGGCGGCGCTGTTTTGACTCGGGGATCTACCACCTACCACAATTATTTTCTGCATGTGATGTGTTAACACGGGCGCTTTTGCAGAATGTGACGTTAAGACAAATCTGAAGTAATTCATAACTCAGTGTTCATAAAACAAATCATATAAATATATGTACCTACCTATTAACACTGGGAGTAAATAAAAGTAAACAAAAGATCCGCTTTATAATAGAAAACTATCTTATGCAGAACTTATAAAGTTGGTCTTATTATTTAGTACTTCATGGTTGTACTACACGATCTTTTGGTCGGTACCTTGAAGATAAAATGTTGATTTTCTACAAAAAGTTTACATAATTTTTATTTATCGATATTCACTTTAATTGTGACAGTTTTAACAATGGATTGTTTGTTTTACCTATTGTGTTTTATATAAATATTTTGCGAAAGAAGCACTGCCTACAGACATACAAAATGTCTTGCCCAATAATGCTCTTATATCTCTTTAAATTACTTTATTTGTAGAACGTTTTACTTATTTACTATTTTTGCATTTTCTTACACCGAATTTGAACGTTTTTGTGTATCTGTACAAATTTATGACATTTAACGGTAAATAGTACCTTTAAATGTTTCCCTAATAACAATTTTTGTTTTACACATATCTATTGTTTAATTAAAGTATTCAATTTATTAAGATACGATTTTATAGATTAAAATGAAATACCATTCAAACAGAATTGGGGCTACGAAGCGATTTAATTTGAGATGCAAAATTTATATAGATAAGGTTTTTTTATTATAGTGCTAACCCGCACTCTGGGTATCTAAGATATGAAAGAAGTTCACAAAAAAAATTGGGAACTTATTTCATAATTTATTTGTTACGATAATTCTGGTAAAGCGAGGAAGCTTAAACATACTGAGAATTGCATTTATTTTTAATCCAATTCAGGTGACAATTCCAGTGTTTATAAAATTAACGTACTTAAAGAAAGAACATTGCTCATAAAAAAAAACTAGTGTTTACATAAAGTTTTATAACACCTATTTGTTGTGAGTTTCTTAACTTGCTTAGATACTTACAACTATTGATTACATTGTTTTTTAAACAATTTTAATCATCGCGACACTAAGTACAATTCATAAGGAATCTAAGATACAAAAACTGTATAGAATAATAATGAGTCAACCCACAATTTTTATCGATTTTTTTACAAAAAAGTAACTAACGATAGTTTGTTTTATTCTGATTATTTTTAAAACAATTCTTATTAAACAAGTAATAAGTAATTGCTTATCTGCAAGTAGGTATTATAAATTGGTAAACACTTAGTTCAATTCGCGTAATATCGACATCAAAAAAAATTGTCTCCTTATTTTTAGACTACTCTCATGTATACGTGACTCGCCTACAGTAAACAGAGAACATTTTTAATTAATAAGCAAAAACCATCATAAATCTATGTTAACAAAGAAATTACAAATAAGGAATAGAAACAAATTAGAATTGGTATAGTTATAACATTTAAAGGTAAAAACATATAAATAACCCGCAATATACAAAAGGTTACTAACGCACTTTAATATATTAAATGTGTTATGTATACATTTACAACACCAAAAACAACTAGAGAAAAAAACTGGTAGAGTAAGCTGAAAATACAACCATTGCAAAGGTATTGTAAATAAATTGGACAACCACCTTAAGATTTTTTGATTAACTCCTCGAAGTAAACCAATCATCCATACAACAAACCATTAAATTAAATGGAAATCAACACTTAACGATATTTATCCTAAAACGAATTCACTGGATGACCAGGATATTGGAGTTTTCATTTTTAACATCCCTGGAAAATCCTGAGAAAGTTGCTATGAAAACTTCTTTTGTAGCGTAACTCGGTTTACTACTATTCCTTTGTTAATTGTGTTATTTTTAAGTGATATTTACCAGTTTTACTAACGCCGAATTTCTTCATAAGCAAGCAAGGGTTTACAATGTTTCGTTTAAAGTTTGTTTCTGTAGGTGAAGCGAACAGCACTTGAGCTGAGCCCAAGTAAGTGTCAGAGATCTTTAACTGGTCAAATGGTTGACTCAGTAATGAAATTGGAAACAGATTATAAAAATTAATCGCTTCACTATCACAAAGGACGTTCCATGACACAATTTGGAATTCTACCGTCGATTAAGGAGACGCACGTCTAAGTGTTAAGGTTTAAACCATTTTATCAAAATACTGTGCAAGTAGCACCGCACATACTTTTAAGAGCTTCTTAGTTCTTGTATGGATTCTACATGACGATTATGCGTCGATACTGACATAGTAGAGCGATTGGTTAGTAGAATTGGTTGCAATTCCAACTTTAGTAGGTAGTAAATTTACAATTATTTAGCAATAGCATACAAGCCTTAATTTGTTGAGTTTTTAGCAAGAGCTTTCTTTTTGTTTATGAGTACGTTGATAAGTTTAATCCTGGCCTTGACAGTTTTGTACCGGATGTATTCCTCTTCGCGGCCCTTTTTGTCGTCGCGCTGTAGTTTCCTGCTGTGCGTCACTTCGAAGTTGTTTTCGTATTCTTTGATGCTGCGCCGGAGTGTCTGAGAAAGAAACAAATAATTTTATACAATGAGTAAGTAGCTTTAATATTAGTTACACTATATGTTATAAATTCTCTTAGACAGCATTCTGGGCACTTTGCCTTCTGGCGACGTTGCCTTCCGGTGACGGCTTAGATTTTTAGAAAATAGATTTAAGTGTAAATATTAGTTGTTTATTTTAAATATGTGTACCTACATAACATAAGTATATAATATCATAAAATAAATATACTAAATACTATATGATTAGTTATATACTTGATGTTGAGGTTAGGAAGTGTTCATAGACCATATTATTTCTGAATATAGGGAGAGACTTAGTATGTCGAAAAGAAGTGGGTTAAGTATTCCACAGCTTTATGGCGTATACAGTAGGTATAGGATGAGCTATAGGAGTGGAAGCAGCGGAGAGTTTTCATTTTCAACTAGCTTTAGATTCATATACTGCGAACGCCACGGCTCCCGCGACCAACTTGGTGATGATGATAAAACAACCCTTGGGTAGGCATGTCAGCAGTGGACGTAGATAGCTGGTGAGGAACTCTTTAACTTACACATTTGAGTATCTTAGCTTCAAACAGCGCCTTGGTGAGTTCATCCAGACTGAGGCAGTGTAAGCCCTCATTAGGCTGAGCGGCCTCCTCGCTCGCGGCTGATTGAGCTGATGATGTGGATGATGGCACCTCCTCGACTGTTTCACGTGTTGGCGGTGATGGGATGAGGGTTTCGGTCGTCACCTGATGAAAAAGCAGACCATTTATGAAGGTTTTGATTTGTCAGCCAGATACTTACTTACCAGATACTAACTTACTTACGCAAGACCAGATACTTTGCCAAAAATTCGGTATCCGGTACCTGACCGTCGGACACCGTAGATCAAATTTCTCCCAATCGCTGTAAACTTTCCTTTGGTCACTTTGAAATGTGCGATTCTGCTAAAATCTATCAAATTGCGGAGCACGGTCACAGTCCGGAAACTTTACCGCGCAACGCGGTAAGGCGCAATAGCCCCACAATAGAGAATATATCAGTACCTAATATCACTAGATAGGGATAGTAGATATGGGACTAGTACTGGGTTCAAGGCCCCCATTATAGCTAAAGCACGTCTATGTTTGGGGAAGCGAGGGAAAAGTGGCCTAACATTCGAACTTGTTTAATTTAGAATCGCATTTTCCTAAGCCCTCCTCAATATTTGCTCATCATTTTGGGTAGTTACCTCAATGCTCTCGTGATTGACCTCTTCCGCAGTGAAATCAGGCTAGGAAATCACTGCTGTTGACGTAAAGGTTTATGATGATGACAAAAGTTTAAGTCTATTTACCGCAGAGTTATCAGAGGGTTTCTCGTTGGAATCGCTTGAGCTATCAACGCTGGTGTTGAACAACATGGCTTCGTGCTCGAGGATGGTCGCTAGCTCGTTGTTATTACCGAGCTGGAAACAAATGAAGCGTTTTAATATCACACAAAAAGGTAATGGAAACAAAAGAAAAAACTTGCAAGTGCTTTCAGTACATCTCAAAATCATCATCAGCCCGTATACGTCCAATGAACATAGGCCTTCCCGTTAAAGAAGCCACAAATAGCGGTCTTGAGTCGCTTCCATCTGTCGACTCCCTGCGACCGCTACAATGTCGTCGGTATACATCGGGTAACTTGCTGTTATACCTTGCTGTTAAACCTTCTAAGTTTTATGATTCTAAGTCAACGGGAAGTACCGGTATAAGTAGTTTAGGTTTTGTCTATGACGATAATCATAAATTTCTTGTGTAAATTTCTCATGTGGTTTTCAATTTCCTTGGAAATTATTAACAACAACGCACGGTGGACACAAGATCACTACGCTGCTGCCATGTGAGAAGACGACTAATTGAATACAAGCAGGCAGAATTATATACATACTTACGTCAGAGGTTTTTGTTTTGGGTATCTCTAAGAAATGAAAGCACACCCGTACTACTACGGGTGTGCTTTCATTACACCCACTACACGTACACGTGTAGTGGGGCGCGAGTTCGAGTCCCGCCGAAACCGAAAATTTTTGGGAACTTATTTCATTTCTTACTTACGTCAGGTTTAGAAAAGCCCATCTCAGTGCTCTCTCTCTCGTCATATTGGTACCATGTTATCTATCTTTACGGAATACTTTTACGGCCGCTAGGTTGACAACTAACTAAATTCGGAGTTTTAGACTTACGTCAGGTCTAGAAGTGGCCAGTACTCGCTTTACAGTCCTGTATCTCTCGTAGAGATGCCTGGCAGCGCCTCTATCAGCGGAATGCGCAGGGGGGCGCCCCCTAGCGGCTTCTAGACGTAACAACGCCCGTTGAACACAAGATTTCTCTGCTGCCAGTTGGGAAGACGACCAGTTGGATTCGGGAGATGACGCTCGACCGCTCGCATGGCGACACCCTTCAAGCCACTGGAAAAGACAGACAAGGATGTAAGGTTTTGAACTAGCATGATTGTTAACACTCAAAGCATTTGGTAACATTTAGTGATCATGGTGCATGCAACTGTGACGAATATATATGCAACATTAACACAAATCCCGGTAAATCTCCTTAGTTCGTTGAACAGGTGAAGGTTCTCTGAAATTTGGGCACAGAGAATGACGGCCGATGAGAAGGCAATAACAAGCTATTCCTTTGGCTTATCTTAGCTTAAATAAATAAATAAATAAATTAGCGTCAATTTTCGCGGGAGGGAATCCCATTTCACATGGCATGCAAAATTATCTTCATATACGCTTGACCCAAAAGGAGCTTCCTTTTTTCGGTATTCCGAGACAGAAACCCTGTATCACGAACCCCTCGAGGTCCCATTTCGCAGTATTTTTCATAGAGTACCGACAGTTGACATACATACATAGAATGACGAATGCAGATGTGTAACTGTGCTGGCGGGTTATTTGAGTATATATATGGGTTTAACAAAAATGAAGGACTAAACTTTCAGGGGAGGTTCAGTTTCAATCACAAACACGGGAAAGACATTTTTTAAAATCCTGAAACTAGACGAGGCAATAGCTGCTGCATGTGCTTTATTGTCATAGAACCGAGGATAAATGCATTTGTGGTAAGTACTACCTCCCGCAGCTAAGGCGCGTCGCCCGTTCCTATGATGTCGTGGGTAGTTGACCACCGCGGTCCACGACCCGCGACGAAGTGTTTTGTGTTTTAAAGGGGATGAAAACAGATAAACAGGCCTTTTTTATGACAATAAGCACATGCGTCAATCTAGTGGTAATTTAATTTTGATTTATTTCTCTAAAACTAAGTCGGGATTTTTTTTTTATTTTCCCTTGGTTTGTGATCCTTAAAGTTTGGTCTTTCATTTTTGTTACACCCTGTATTTTGCGGAATGGTGATAGGCATGCTGTTCTCAGAAGGACGTGTTTGTGCGTCTTATCAGGCATTCAGTAACATTCATGTTATAGGCCAAGTCAATAAACAAAAGTCAGTTTTGTTTTAAAACAGAAGTACCACAGAAAGACCTATTGGCCCTTAAAGGTTTCTGTGTCTGCTGCGATAACATCCAGGGAAACAATTAGCCCTTACTTCATCGAATATGAAAGCAGAGTTGCTGGGACGGTGCGAGCTGAGAATTTTTGTCAGATGCTGCAGCAGTTCTTGGTCCAAGCTCTTCAAAAATGTCAAGGTCACAATTCCAGGACCTGGTTTCAGCAGGGTCGAGACACCTGCCTCACTGCTACAGTCCCCAGGGACCTGTTAAAAGAGATGTCTCCTAGGAAACTCGTCTCACGAAGAGGAGACACTATGAGTGGCTCTGACGAAACCCAGACCTCACTTCGAGAGATGATGTTTTTCTTTGTGTCATATCCTTTTATACTGTGCATACAGTAAGCTTTATACTTACCCTTTTTTATAAAACTGCCCTTACATACTCGTAAATTGATAATTTTTTTTATGAAATTAAAAGTACAGAAATATTATTATTAGGGTTAACCTCGCCTTTTGTGCTTTGTCCTATAAGTGTAATTTTTTGTGTATTATCATTTTATTAATGTATCATAAAAGATATAAGATTAATGTTTACATTAGTGCTGTCTTCGGCTGAAAACAATAGGCTTAATCAGGGGTGGACAAGGTACGGCTCGCGGGCCATCTTCATTCCTATAATTCAATCCGTAGGTACTCTAAAATAAATGTACATAACTTGTTTTACCTCTACGACCTTTTTGAACCGCTGCTGCAAGGATTTAAATTATCCAGACTTATTCTACTCGGCGTCGTCGTAGCTTCCTTGAAGCTTGTACCAATCGTCACAAAAATACTGCACTGCAATATCGAGTAACTTTGGTACGTAAATGAGTAAGTAGTATATTTACTGCGAAGGTAAATAATTCACTAACTTAATAAATGCGAAAAAAACGAACGGCCAATGCGTGGAAACTTACATCTTTTAGAAAAATCGCGAAAAGCGAGGAAATTAGAACGTACCTTCAAAAGGAATACAGTACCTACCTGTATTCTTTCAGTTTTGACATATAGATCCCAGATCTAGACACTAATAAAAGATATTAAGAAGGAATCAATCTGTATTGGAAGGAAGTATGTTCGGAAAAAGGAAAAATTAAGACACTACGAATACGAACTAAAATTGAAGATGTCACGCTATGAGTAGGTATATAAAGAAACAAAATCTGAGATCGACTGGACACTCATTAAAAGGAATAGCTAACTGAGCAAAAGCTGAAAACTGTATTCCAAAAATATAAGGAACGAAAGAAAGAAGAAGAAAGTTTAAAAAGTGGGAGATAAAAGAAAACTCTTCAATATAGTATAGACGAAAGTTAAAGATAACAATTACAGAAAAAACATGGTTAGGGTAGCGAGAGATGAAAAAAAGAATGGCAAAAGGTTGGAGGAGACCTTTGCCGAAAATGGGGCAACAGGCGTCGATGTCGTAGTAGGTAAAGTTAGTAGAAAAATGGAACTTTATCTAAATAAACGGCTAAAAAAAAATGAGTAATTCGCCTCCATTTAATAGTTTTCCATTGCCCCTGAAGCTCAAGACCTCTGAACTCCCCTGATAACAATAAATAAAGTTATAGGTAAAACAACAGAATCATACAGAATCTGGCCCGCATAAAATTTCATTGGTCTTATTGGCCCCCGAAGAAAAAACTATGCACACCCCTGGGCTTCTCTGGGACACATTCAAACCACGTTAAATGATTCTACAGCTGCTATGTACAAAATATAAACAAACTGCCACATTTGTTCCTCAGCTCTACTAAATAGCGTGCACTTGCAGGATGATAAATAATGCACAAAACAAAAAAAAAAAAGATTATTTGCTCTTCTCTCGGTATTACCCACCCGCTATCAGAATGGGATTGAACCCCGACGTTTTAATAATGTTCTTGTGCAGTAGTGTTAGCAATAATTTGCCTTTCGCGAACGTATTTCGCCTACGTTTGTATCGCGTTGCAGCAATCGTGGTCACGGGGCGACGACACGTGGGAGAAATGAAATCAGTAGGTATATGCGATAAATACCCGAGACACAATCTTTGATACAATAATTATTATCCACCTAAAATGGTCGATTTATTCAATCGCGAGTTTAACGTGAGATTTTAGATGCCAACGACTGCGTGTCTTACTTCGAAAAGGCACCCCATTCTGATCGCGCACGGACTATATTCCACAGAACTCACCTCCTCAATATCAGTGACAACATCCAACATAGACTTGTTGCTCTTCAACGCTGCATCAAGCTTATCATCCCTTTCCTTCTGCGCTTTAGCCGCTTGAAGCTTGAGTGCGTACTCCACCGGGTCTGTTTTGATGCAGCGCTTTTCCGCTTGAAGTTGGCGTAGGTTCTCGTACATTTGCGTGAGTTTGACGTCGGTAATGCGATCGCTAGGGGTTAGGGGGTGGCCGTTTTGAGCCTCGTAGTTGGCTTCGTAGTTAGAGATTGACTTTTTGAGGACGATGATCTGAAAAGCGAAAGAATATTCTGTTAAATTGATGGCATGAAAGGAATACAACACGCACTAAAAAAGATTCTATTAAGAAATCGAAACCGCTTTAATTGGGTAAAAATGCTTTTCATGTCACTGGCCCTGAGCCGTCTTTTCAAAGCTCATTTCTAAATTCGTTAGGTGCATTCTCACTGAATGTCGATATTCAATTAAACACGCTAATATACCTTGGGCTGCAGATATGGCTTCAACAGTAAAGAGTTTTTCTTGATGGCTGAAGCCGTCAGAGAAAAAAAGGATTGAATTCAGTCGAGAGATGTAGGTTACTTACTACTACAAAGTCAAGCTGTGGAATGGGATGTTAAACTCACGGAGATTGTATACTATAAGTTCTAGTGAATGAATATTGCTCTTTTCTACACATACTTTCTTGCTGATCTTCTCCAGCCGTCTATCTGGGCAGGGCTGCTCCCGCCGCGAGTTGTGAGCGTTGCGTTCATCCCTACGTGTCTTCTCCGCCGCAGATAGCTCTGCAGCCAAGGTTGCCTCGTCGGCTGCGAAGTCATCGACTGCACTGTCTATGTCGCGGTTAGCTGGGGTTATGGTTAGGGGTTCTGGCTCATCTGTAACTGGAGTAGAATTGGATTGTATAGATATCACTTGTTTTGTTTGCAATGATCGTACCCAGATTAATTTGGTGGACTGTACGTTCATTTTGTAGAGAAAAATAGAGAGCTAAAACACAGTAATATTAGGTACGTCAGACTACCCATACCCATCTCATTTTCCTCTCCACTCGAAGGTTGCATGAAAGTAATTGAGACTGCCATCCTTTTTTACGTATTATGTATGATGTTCTGTCTTGGTTCAAGAACAACGGTGTGGCTTTAAAATTTATTACAATTTAATGAGACCAATTATCGCCTCATGCTACGTTCTGTTTTTATATGGTCCAAATGAGCTGTTTTTATCGCCTTATATAAGAATAGAAATCTATAAATAAGTAATAGTAATACCATAATCAAAATAATAGTACAGCAGCAAATTACAGCGGTGTTTTACGTACTCGTAAATAAACTCAATCAACTTACCTGTAGGCTTCAATACAACAGCATAATCAAAATTTGGCGGGGTGCTACATCTGATGACCTCTCTGGTGAAGCATTCGTTTTCTTTCGACTTGGGGACTCTGACTGGAGGGCGGCGACGTTTCACGCCGAACTGTGGACGGCGAGCACGGGACAACCGCTCTGCACGACGCTCCGACTACAAATGACCATGTTTTAAGATTTTGGGAGCCTTTATAGCTGCTTCCCAGGTATGCAGTGTTGGTTTTGATTGTTGGTTGATTCTATTGTTAAGGCATAGCATTCCCAACTATGGATAGGTAATAAAGTAGGTGCTATGTTTGGGGGAGAACTTTCTATTCTAGTCTTCACGCTAGAGTTAGTCGACACCTGCGGTGTGCGAGTTGTGAATGGGGTTGTGAAATACTGACAGCTTACGAAAAACAACATTTAAATATTTCATATTTAACTTCTTTTACGCATCGGAGGTGACTATAGCCTGGAGGTAGGACCTAGTGCTAAAACAAGTTTCACATATGTTTATTACTTGGTCAGATATGCAAAACGAAAATAGTTTTCTCTACCTCTTTACCGGGTGCAGGTGTCAATTTGTTGGTTCTTGAAATTTCAAGATTTGTCTTAAGGTTTAAATTGGTTTGTTTACCTCAAGTCGGCTATAGTCCTGCAGCGGTGGTGTCGGCGGTGGCGGCGGTGGCATCCTCTCTTCACTAAGCGGTCGTCTCTCCTTTCTCTCGTGAGTGCAGCCCGAGTCGTGACGCTCGCGCCGCTTCCTCGCCTCTCGCTCGCACTCTGGCGCCGCCATATCTCCCTCTTGCTCACTCTCTTGACAGCACTGCGCACGCCCCCCGAAGTTACCCGAAGTTATTACTACTCGTCGCTCGCTTGAGCAATCACTGTCGTGCCCGTGGGCCCCGAAACCCTATTTTTGGTTGATGTTAGTGTAGTGCGTTATGTACGTTATTTGGTAAGGAATAAGGTTCAAGGTGAATAAGCTCTGATTGCGTTCTATGACAGTGTTAATGGACTGTGATAGTGTTGTTGGCCATAGTAAAAGTTATATACTTAGACATACTTAGATATAATAATGGAAAATAACTGTTGACAAACTATAAATCCTTGAAAAAGTTTTAATCGTATGATAAATCTGAATTGACATGGTACAATTTACTGAAAGAGTAGAGTCAACAGTATATTTTTCCAGCAAAAACACAAATTTATTAGTTAGGTATGGTATATTACACAAAAGTAAGGTATATATAGTTATATCGGCTTATGTAAGTACAAGATTATTTCTAAATTTCTATTGCCTCGCGAGTTAGTAATAAAGCATAAACTACCATTTTCTAGAGACCTAAACAAAAATAACACGGGGTACTGAAAATATCTGGAATTTTATATAATTTGCACCACTAGAGGAATGTCTATCAAAATGAAAGCTAATCAGAACTTTAAAATTTCATAAACGAATTCGAAAAGTGAATCAAAGTGACCAAGTTCATCTATGATGTCATGGAAAAGACCCCTTTTAAAACTGTAACCAATGTAGAGTCAATTCACAAAGCATATAAAATAATTAAAGGTAAAGCTTTTGGGTTAGTATTTTGTTATTATGTACTAGAAACGTAAAAACTGCTACAATTTGGATGATGTTAGGAAGCCCCAGAGTTAATTCAGAAATACCTGTAAAATATCCAATTGTACCATTTCCTCTAACTCAACCCAATTTCCAAAAGCTTTCGGTCGAGAATGGTGCGATTCTGAAATTAAATCGGTTTTGGAGCTTTTGCAAAATTGCCGTGTCTAGTAGAGTTCTCAAGTCTATGCATCGTTTTTCTAAAACCAGCTTTTAATTTTCTGACTTTCAATTATAAAAAGATCGTAATAGGCTATTTGACTATATTAAAAATAAATTACAAATTGTTTTCATCCTAGTCAGTGACAACGTAAGAAAGTGTGATCAGGTGATTTTTATTAAAAATATGCCTTTTTTTAATGTAAAAAAATGGGATTAAAATTACACATTTTTTGATACATGATCACGTGACCAAAAACGCTATGTATTTGATTGGATCACAAGTGACGTCACACATCCTCAGATTACAGTGTCAACGAGTTCTTTTTGTTAGGTGTGGTGTGACGGGGTGACGTCATAGCTTGGAACATGGTAGCCATGACAGAGATAATCGTTTTGGCGCGGCGTTGTTCAAACTTTAAAATTAGTTTTCATAACTAATACGACTGGCCTTGAAGAAATATTAATTACACTTTGCTTTATTTTTTTTTCAGACAATTTGTTAGAATTATTTCCCAGTAGAAGTCAAGTAGCCTATTATCTAGTAGATTAAAGATGTTGGATTATGAAACTTACAATGCAGAATCTTGCGGCACCGGCTATGGACTCCAATATCCTGGCTATGTTTTCCCGGGTACGGCTGGCCAGGGTCGCTCCTGAAGCCCGACTGGGCCTAGACCCTTCCAATAATCCAACAAAAAATAATCAGCCGGTCTATTGTTTATCCCTTAATGTAAAACAAAACGAAAGAAACAAAACGCAACGGCGGGGCGGAATCGGGCGCCGTCGTGCCGGAATTTTTGACACTGGACTAAAAAGACTAAAGTCAGTAGCTCTGTATCTATATATATAAACCTCTATTTAATAATATCACTCCGCTTCAAAAACATGTCGCGATCCCGGCACATATTGGTACGGCGCGAGCAGGCGGGTGAAATGGTCCAGCACAATCTACGGCTGCTTCAAGAAATGCGTTGACACTAGTCTATAATTTAGCATTTATGGAAATATATTATAATTAAAAAAGTCCGCGCACTAAGTCACTGTTAATGTGTGCACTTTATATTTCCCATTTTGCTATGACACGGGAGTTCACGGAATACTATGTATGTCAATTGTCTTCTATCATTTTTCACTTTCTGGGAACACTGTGAGAGCACTGGGAGGTGCCGATGTGGATTAAGTTCAATGAAACCTGAAACAAAAGAAACAGAGTTTAGGATTTAAGAGCCTATCCTACGACGCCATTTCGTGAAAAGGAAAGGCTTAGGATTTCGAGTTCATATGAGCGAGACAGGAGGACAGAGCCACGCAAACCCAAAATCAGGTTTTTGCGTATTATCTATTAATTAGGACATTATTTGAAAAAAAAACGCAACATTTCAAATGTTCTTTATACTTAGTTCAATTAGCATGCTTATTTTCAAGATCTTACCTTCTGTATTTATTGAGAAATCAAGGTTTTAGAAAAAATTTGGAGATAATTGCGATTTTTTTTCCAGAATATTTTTTAGAATCGTGTTTTCGAGACATAAGAACCATAAAGTAAGTCCTGAACTTTACCATAATATATAAATTTCAAAGTTAGATATTCAATGGTTTGGAGGATATGGAATACCCGGTGGAGTTGATTTGAGATAGTATAGGTATACTCAAACACTCAAATAGTATTTTCTCTTGACAACTGATTCGATCATTGTTTAGTTAATTTTAGAGATAACTCTTTGTTGTAGCTTTCTTTCTAAATAAAGAGGTAATTCTAACTAGAAGTCAAATTCAAATTAAATTTATTTATTGATACCATGTTGTTTGTAGGTCTTACAATAGAAAACAGTTCCAAACATGGACCCGGCTAGGGCACTACAATAACGGTACGAAGTTAGAGTTACCTCCGCAAAACCAGCAATGTATTGTATAGGGTTAGGCTGTTGACTAAACGGCTAATTAAGCTGGAAGGCTGCGACATGGATAGACGGTGAAATACATATATTGGATTATCAATTTGTCTGACAAACATTGACATGCGATGCCTTTAGTACTTCTTAAAATGTCTTTGGCTGCAAACCACCAAGCCACTTACAGGTCGTTAGCATCATCAACAAAATACACAAATGACTATCAAACTACATTTAAGCTTAACAGAGCATGAGACTCTTGACCGCGAATCCTTGAAACCATATAATCACCGTAGGTAAACGACACGAAGAACTAAACCAAGGTTAAGCCAGAGTTAAAAAATTGTACATTTGAATAGACACTCAGACAGCATAAGGATCTTATATCTTATATTGAATTTTGTATAACAGTGATAGGACCCATAACACAAACTCTGCTTAGATTGGGGCTAGATGATGCTGTGTCCAATATTATTTGTTCATTTATTTATTTATAACATATACACGTACCTATTATATATTCCTTGCTGAGGTGAGAAATTACGCGAAATTAAAAGATAGATAACATAACTCAATTCCGAATGCCAAGAACTCGTAATTAGTTACTAAGTCTTACTCAGAGGAGTCTCGAGTATCGAAATAACCTAGGTACGTATTATCACAGATTAACTTTATATAAATAATAATATAAAGTTAGTCTGTGATAATAATAATATAAAATAATAGTATTATCTATAACTACACAGACATCATGGTTGTAATGGGCATGTAAACTTTCAAATTGGGAGGTAGGTAACCAACGCCAGACCTTTACTTCAATTCTTTCATTCCATAGAACCAGCAGACACACAGAAAAATACCACCCGTACCTGGTCGATTAATCTCAGTGTCGCACCTAAAAATTCTAGCCAAAGAGTGGAAAATAATTGACAACAACTATTTGACAACTGATGGTCACCTAGTAATTGAAATTGTAACCTTATCCTATTTTTAAGTCCATATCAAATAAATAAATAAATAATTGTCACCTAAAAACTTACCCGATACAGGTAAACTTAGATATAAAGGTACCTATTTAAAACTGTATTGTATGTCTACTATAGATAAGCTGTTGAAACTGTACACCTTAAACTTAAGATCTTTTTTGTACTGCAATTAACAATAAACATACATATTTCTGATTCTGACCCCAGCGTCTGTTTTCCCGGATCTTGGAGTCTTCAAATCCAGGGTAAATAAGTTCCTTCTGGGAAAGCGTGCTCCATT
This sequence comes from Eupithecia exiguata, assembly GCA_947086465.1. Lineage (NCBI taxonomy): Eukaryota > Metazoa > Arthropoda > Insecta > Lepidoptera > Geometridae > Eupithecia > Eupithecia exiguata. The sequence goes on from OX352231.1 coordinate 8,449,908, forward strand.
TTAGGGCTCATCATCACTTATTCAAGTGAGGTGGTGGCCAAACGCTTGACCATCACCAATAAAAAAAAACTAATTAAAGGTAGAGATACTCTAATAATACTGTAGTATTAATAAGTTACACAAACACAATCCAAGCATTCTCATGCTAAAAAAGTTAGTATGCAATACCGTGCCTACGTTGGTAGGCAATGAAAACACCACTAATAGATGATTGAAATTACACAAACACAACCCAACCCTTCATTCTAAAATACTCAGTGTGCAAAGATACCGTACCTACGCAGGTAGGCAAAAATAGACGGCTAGACCAATCTATTCCTAGATCCGTTGAACGCCATTAGTTAAGTCGTGTAAACAGGACTGGCGTGAGCCAGGTTTTAAGTAACTTGTAATTAGATTACTAATGCTGTCAGGGTTTGGAACAACTGACAGAACTATCGAATGGCATTGTGGGGAACGTGACTGTCTGATACGATGATCTGAGTGGCGAAGCGGGTGAAGGCCCTGCGATGCAGAAGATTGCTGGTTTGATTCGCGTCTCATTATCTACCTCTAGTAGGTACCTACCCATAACACAAGCTAGATAGATAAATAATTCTTTATTTCAAAGCCAAACATTCAGAACATTAATAAACTTCTCCTAAAGCTAGGCAATGGCAAGCTCTGCTTAGCTCGGGGTTTACCTATATTTATACGAGTCGGACTCACGCAACGAGGGTTCCGTATAATTGTATGATTTAAAGACCTTGTTTCTTGCCAAATATCATGATTCTAGGTCAACGGGAAGAACCCTATTGGTTTTTGGTCCATAGCAAGAATCAAACCTTTTTTTGTGAATTTCATGATTCTGGGTCAAGAGGAAGTACCCTACAGGTTTTGTGCGCATGTGATCCCCTTAGAAAATTTAAAAAAAATGGCATAAACGGCTATAACTTTTGATTGCGTTGACTTAGAAGTTTGATTTATATCGCGGCTCCAAGAGGTTATATAATATAATAAACCAAACCTAAACCTATACTATACAGGGCGGCGCAAAATTGAACGACTTTCTAGGTCAACCTTTTTTTTGTAGTTATTATTTTTAAGAACATATTGGTGAATTTTGCTGGAACAAAATTTCAGATCAGAAAACATGTTGATCTCGACTCTATTTCCCTTCAGGTGGTTCGTCGCGGGTTGGCGCGAGATTATTTTTTTTTGTGGTTTTTGATTTTTTTCCTGTTTTCCACAAGCAATAAAACTAGCGAAAAAGTAATTTGTCGCAAATCTTAAACCATTTTCTATGATAAGACTTATTTTGATTCATTTGTATTTTGGGAGCATGTGGGAAAACACGGAATTTTGTGCTAAGTTTATTTATTTTTTTGTTAAATCTCGTTCCTACCTGCGACGAACAACCTTAAGCAACACTTTTTCCAAAGTAACTAAACCAAAACAATTCATAAGTTGACAAAAAATAAAAATAAACTTTTTCCTAACGCAACTTCTCTGCCAATAGTACCTACATGTCATTATATCGAGCATCCATTACATTATTTTCCCGGCGTTGATGACAACATGGTAAACATATCCCCATAACTACATTATCTACGAAAGATATTTCCGAAGTAAACAAGTTAGAAACAGCCGATATTGATTTTGTAGAGCAAATCCTATTACCCACGGTCACAGGGGACATACCAGACGTGATGGCCATAACATAAGCACGTTATTAGAAGGGTTTACACAATGTTTCACACAAAGGTTTTACTAGCGTAACCAAATATGGAATAGTATCCTTAATATGGAATACCAGCGTTTCTCCTAAACCATTACTATACGCGCAGGTTTCGAGGAGACAGTCGAGCGAGCCTTTGGTCGCAGTGAGAGCTTTTTATTTTGTCGCTGCTGTCTGAAAACATTCACAGGTATGTAATGTTTACATACCTGCTAACGGATTTTTAATCTTTTAAATACAAATAGTAATGTTAATAGCTTCTTTAAAATTGTAGGTAGGTATACAAGTTTGTTTAAAAGTTCATGAGGCATTTTATTATCTTTATTTATTAAGTGTAAAAGTAGAAATTTAGATTTATATTAGTTAGAAATGCCATAGAATTCCATATTTGGGGTACCTATTCCATTAGTATTTACCTTTACGTTAATTTTGTTTTTGAAAAATAAGAGAACTTATGATTAATAAATGTAATACAGGAATGTTATATAATACCTACGCAAATATATGATTGTTTATGATTGCGATTTAAAGTGTTTTATTATTATTATTTCTTTCATTTTTATGCCCGAAAACAAAACGGTATTCCATATTTGGTTACTTTCCTCATTGGTAGAAAAACGTAGTACCAGGATCTTTGATTTCGGACATTGACATAACAACTTGATTTGAGGTTGAAGCTCTGTAGAATAACGGTCGAAACTTTGCTGTTTCAGTTCAGTAGAGCAACGTACCTAACTCGTTAACACATGCGTCAATTCACTTATCTTACAACTTTTTAGTTCAAGAAATTCTGAAACACCTAGGGTCCGGACAGGCTTGTCCCCAACACTGGACAGAAACAGTCTAAAATTATGAGGATGAAGATGAAACTCTACGTCAGCACTGCTCTAAGTACCTACCTATGTCCAAGTCGTCTGCACCTTCATAGAAAATCTACTAACTTTATCAAATAGCAAATTTTCCGCACAATTCATATTAAAATTATTACAAATTCTTTCACAGGAGACATGTGCTTTCATTTTATGAAATAATATGTCCAGGATGAGTCGAATGTCTGCTTCTAAAGCCAACAATACACTGCTGACTCCTGCATTCCAGAACCTTCCTGGCTGAAAGAAACTGCGTTAGTAGACAATTGCATAGCAGCGCGTAGCTCTCCTAGGACGTGACTACCTTTTACATTCTATCTTAACGAAGCGAAACGAAATATTATCGTTTTACAGATAGTTATGGCTTACGAGATGGCATTTGCGTTCATTATTAATTTTGTTAAAGAATATCCGGGATAAGTCAAATGTATGCTTCGAAAGCCAACAACACTGGTGACCCGAAACCTGCTTTCCCGATCTACGTTCCTGGCTGACTGGAACTGCGTAGTAGGCTACTGCGTAGCTCCTATATGACGTACCCACTACGTTCTTTCGTAACGGAGCGTAGCGAGGCCCAATTGATTTTACGGTTTTTTAAAATGAGGAAATTGATTATCTCCAGAAAATATTGTTCATTTCATTTGATTCGATTAGTAAAGATGTAGATACCTTCTTGTTTTATGTAATATAATAAATATGCACATAACTTTAGGTAATGGAAGAATAATAGGTACCTATGCAAAAATCTGCCAAAAACATGGTTCGAGGCTTGACTTTCATTTCTTATGCGCAAAAACTTTATTGCTTCAGCGACCACAGTCGCAGGTATTCTTTCCATATATTACCTTTACTGTTATCGTTTCGACCTTAAACTTCAACAGAATGTGATTCAGAATTCAGTATACAAGCTGGTACGGATGTTATGCAATATATTGAAAGAAAGCAATCGCTTGGTTGACTTACACAACACGAAGTGGTGCAGGAAGAAAACAAAGCACTTATGGAGATTCAAGATTCAATTGATTTATTCTGTTTTAATACACGTATCGTAAAAGGCAACATAAAAGTAACCCAGATTCAACAAACAACAAGGTTAGGTATAGGTTCTTTGTAAAATCTTGTTTTTTCTTTTCTATAATGATTTGTAGACAATTGTAAGATGTCGTGCCATATTAAGTTATTTCATTTCAAGATAATTAGACAAAAATTAGCGAGTGACGGTTTTTTTGTATTTTTTTTTTAAACATGGTAATGAACTTATTTTCGTCTATTATAATGTAAGTAACACATGCTTGGATACATTGTTTTGGGATTAGCTCTGCATTGCAGAGCTTGCTGACAAATTTTAAACTAACTTACTCTACGTACAGAATTAAAAAAAAATTGTAGTCTTGTCAGGACTGAAATTATCAGAAAAGGTTCGTATTTTTATTGATGTAGGTAATAAAAAGATTGTATTTGATTAATAAAATATAAAGAAAGTACATAGGTACCTATATTTATAGAACTTTATATAACTTAACGACATCAAGTGTAACATGTGTACCTACGATTAAATAAACAATTAGAAATACAATACAAAATAGGTTTAGAGAACCGGTGCTAGTTATACAATTATTTTTTGTTTTTTAGGACTTCGTTTGACCTCATTCGCACCTGATGGAAAGTGAAGATGTAGCCGAGACGATGATGTATCAGGAAGGTCTAGACTAGAAGATACATATTCACTCTTGTCTTAAAATAATAAAACATTTTTGATGAAGCACCCATTTGTCTAGATTTAAATCGGTTCATTTATTTGGGAGCGATGCCACAGACTGCGACATTTCATTTACCTATGTTCCTCTCGGACCAATTATCACATTGGGTGACATCTAAATATTATTAGATAAATCTACTTTTTATGTATATTTTTATAACTTGTCCCATGCAATTGAAATAAGTATTGAAGAAGCAACGAAAGCTAGACAGAAATATACCTAACACACGACCATGAGTTGACCTTATTTCTAGGGTCAATGCACGGGCACTGCGCATAATCATTGCATTATTTTATTCATGATTGATTGACGTAACTTCCTAGGTTTCTTGACTTTCTTGAAAGAACTGGGTAAGTATTCATAAATCGTTGAAAGTATTCCCTACCTCGTTTGGTTTGAACTTCTGATTGATTTTAACCAGCTGGGATCATAGTGTCTTTAGGACCAATAGGTACCTATGCACCGAAAATGAATAGATTTTTTTTGTAAAAGTTTTTAATTTTTTAGTAACTTTTAGTGATAAAAAAATCAGATACAAACGTTTCTCCCATGGTGGGAAGCGAACGTTCATCGTCTCAGGCGGATCTTTTACCACTGCGCAAGAGAAGTCGTAAACAGAGATTATCCGAGTTCAGCGCTGTTTCTTACATAACAAAGAACATTGTGTCATAGATCCCAACCAACACAACAACAATAGAGTATACATTCAACATCCCAGGATCGGAAGGTTGGAACGTAGGCGTGGACGCTTCAATATTGACTAACATCCGTGTTTTGGTGACATAAAAGGTCAACTAATACACTACCGAACGTAGGTTCGGTAGTGTATAATATTTATATATATATATATATAATATTTATATACATCTCACTAATATTATAAACGTGAAAGTTTAGATGGATGGATGGATAGATAGATGGATGGATGTTTGTTCCTTTATCACGCCAGAACGGCAAAACGGATCTGGATGAAATTTGGCACAGAGATAGATTATAGTCTGGAATAGGACATAGGCTACTTTGTATCCCGGAACTCCTACGGGAACGGGAACTACGCGGGTGAAACCGCGAGGCGCTGCTAGTATTTAATATAAGCGAAATTAACATCATAATTTCTCTTGTGTGTCTCACAGTCACAGCTGGCCCTTAGCCCCTATGTAGGTACATCATTTTTTAAGAAAAACTTTTGTAGCATTGTTTAAACTACCGTCTATCCGTAAGTAACGAAAGATTGAAGGCAAATAATATAAAATATTCAAGTAAAGAAGGTAGGTTTATGCACTCTTAAGGATTAAGATTTGTCCGTAACGCGTGGGAACAACAGGGAAGGTTCACTTTGATCAGCCGCCGGAATAAAAATTGAAACTTTTGTACTTATAAATAGAAAAGAAAACAAAAAATGTATAAAATACTTCAGTCTAGAACTTCCTACATTTATTGCTTTGCTTCCTTGTCCAAAGATTTTTATCAATAGAACCGTGTCAACCGTGTGACCTTTCCACTCATGCTTGAAGTGGTCCTACCCCAATTGCTCACGTAGATATTCACAAAAAGCTTTGGTTTATCTCAATAAATTAATATGAATAAGTACTAAAATAAGTATTTTTAGACTCAAATACCCTCATCCCTAATGTAAACCTTATCAAATTTTTCCGGTAAGTATTTTTAGACTCCTCCTACGCCGGAGGAGTCTAAAAATACTGTAGGAATCCAAACATTTAACAACAACCTTTTTGTGTATGTAATAATGAATTAACTTACGTTACTTTGCTAAACAAAAGAATCCACCGAGTACTAATATCCGTATTAACAAAAGATATCCATAGAATACTATATCACGACATAAGTAACTATCGTACCTCACATTGTCCTTGGGACATACCTATCCGTTTCCCACCCACCTAAGTAAATCTAAAATCAAATCGACGTTTTAAAACCACACTTACCGCAAAAACTGGTGTCAAACTTCCAAGATTCGTTTTTGTTGACAAAATGAAGGTTCAACCGCTCAAGGAAGTATGGCCGCTTATAATCAAAATGGCGGACACGAGATGGGTACGTGCGCACCGGGTGGCTGTCTGAAGGGTACTGAAGTCTGTAACGGGCGGGGAGGGGAGTAGTGATGTGAGAGTTATCGATATTGAGCCTTTCAGGAAAACAGAGCCAGTTTTTGGATATAAAGGGGTGTCATTAAGTCATGAAGCTTTTTAGAGGTGAAGGCTTTTTAAAGTTCTGTGGGTAAATAGTGCGTTTCATTCATAGCATTTTTTGTAGTCGCCTGTCTGTTTTCAGGGGTAGGCTAGTTTTCATCTAGCTAGCTAAGATAGAAAGTATCTAAGTATTATTATCACAGAATAACTATAGTTACTTATAATGATGCTTATCGAACTTAAACAATTTAACCCGTCATTATCGAAAGACAAAAATATGTACAGCCGAGCATAGAACCTCTTATTTTTGTCGAGTAAGTCGGTAAAAAAAATACAAACCGAGTCTTTGGATAGAAATAACAAAAACTCTCACGCAATAAACTAGGAGCAATAATTTCCCCGCTCACCCAAACAAAAACAAAATGCCTACAGATGTCTACGGGCGTAGACCCTGTGCTACGCCGTAGGTCCGATGCTACGCCGTAGAGCCTTGGGCGTTTACGGAAATGAAATCCTTTTATTTCAGGTTTCCTTCAAGTTAAGACTGTTATTTCATCCATTCTATCAAAAAATATATTATAAGTAAGTCTCGGTAAACTAAAGTAGCTGTCTGTCGGTTTTCACGCCTAAGCGGATCTTATAGGCGGCGATATATGTAAATTGGGCGAATTTGGGAAAGAATGACTCGGAACTGGAAAATAAGGCAGACAAAATGAAAGGGAGCTTATACCCAACAGTTACAGTTGCAGTCAGACCGGGCCGTGTCCGGGCCGGGTCAAGGCCGGGGCGGGCCGGAGCAGTTAGTATGGAGAAGTTAGAAGACGGGCCCGGACGGGACACGGATCATGCACTGTTTAATGTAAACACCTTCACAAAAAAATTATGTAACGTTTCAAATCCTGCTCCATCCGGGCCACGTTCACGGCCCGGTCTAAAAAGCATGCCTTATACAAACCCCAATTCTCGCTTACCAAATGTTGTGTAATACTAAAATAATTGCTTTGCTTCGCGTTGGCGCGAACAAAAATGGAATCTCCTGCCAGTACGAAACGATCAACCATATAGAAATTAGTCATAAATCTTAGTTTAGAGATATATTCTTCCGTTAATTCCAGCAAACGTTTAACCTTGTGAAACTTTTTTATTTGTTTTATTGTTTCTAGTTTCAGTATAGTATGTCGCATTTGGAACAAAACCTAGCATACGTTGCCAAATACCTACAATGTTTGCGACCACCAGTACCTATCAATTTTAACGTGCTTTCCAAACGAATGTTTACGTTCATTTCGATAGAACGTAAGTGCGAGCCTCTATGCTAAAATGTACTTTCCAATTAATTGGAAACCCTTTATTGGAATGACGAATACATAATCGGGTAAGAAATAACTATGCTTGTACCGATTTAGTTTTTCAAAATACATAATCATCATTAAATGAGAACAAAAATTCATTTCAATTTATTTTCAAGCGATTTTATTAGTTTTGCTCTCACTTAAGTATCGATTATGGATACAAAATTTCCTTTCGGAAAAAGGATATCGACCATTTTGACGTATTTTGATATGAATTTTTAATATGTTCGCTTTTAACTGCTTTGTATGACCTTTGCCAGCGTAGAATTGACCTCCAAGTCATCTTTCAGGTCGACACCTATCTAAATAATAATAATAATAATCTGGATAATTACTAGAATTGTTTGTCTTAGAAAATTTGTCTTAGAAAATGTAACACTGCGATGTACCTCACTCACAAATCACAACAGAGAAAGCGAAAAGTGTTACCAGTAAGAGGTTAGTATCAACATTGTAACATATTAACTCTACGATTGTAACATATAAAACAACTGCGTTTTGTTTACCAACACGCCGCCGGTGGATTTTCCAGATTCCCCCTTTAGAAAGAGTTAAATGCATATCAGTGGATAACTCTGTCCCGCTCTAAAAGTGTGCCGATCGATATGACCTTGGCAGTGGGATAAAACGTTAATAGATAGGTGTCTATTATAATATAGGTACATGTACCAAGGGTACCCAAGTCCTAACCGCAGGCAGGAGTGGAAATGTTGAAGCATAGATTCAGTCCTATAGAAAATGGCTTGAACATGAGAAGGTGATTTCGCACCAAAAATGTTCTCATAAAACTGGTTAAGGTTTTATGGCAAACAAAATCTGACATCCGCCAACCAAAGCTTGTACATTTGACTTGAGTGTGTTCTTTGTTGCCATACCGTACATATGTATTGTATAATATGTATTCGTTGTTTGCCCCTGAAGGCTTTTAGTGACAATTCACCGATGAATCAAGATCAATCATCGAAAGAGAAGGCAAACAGGACAAAAATATTTGTCTAGCTCTATATACTTACTTACAAATATGGGTTCATGAACAGAAGTTATTGACCACGCATGTAAGGCGGTTTAATAGGTGTTTAGTAAAGAGAGAAATGCTGAGAATCGCGGAAATTATGTGTAGAGTTAATTATGTGTAGTAGTATACGGTTATGTGTAGAGACTTAGTTCCGTATTATGAAAGCTTGCTCAGTCACAGATTTATACTTGAGTGACGTTTATTACATAGAAAAGCGTCACTCAAACATAGATCGATGATTGAGCAAACTTTAATATAATACCTACGGGCCTTAGAGATAATTTAGAGGGTAAAATTTTGGGAATCCTAATGTATTTGTATCTATACAATTATAATTCCCAATTTTTTACTCTCTAAATTATCTTCTAGGCCCATTTTATTAATTAAATTTGAATTGAATCAAGGGGTTCTATTTTTAAAAAACTTTTCCGCCTTTGTTTTGTTTTGTGCTAGTTGAAAATCTAACGATAAATTTCAGAGTAGTTCCAATATCCAAGAAATCTTCCTTTTGCATTTCTATTTCGGCTCTGTCGGAAGACCAGCATTGGTTGTAAAGTGTTTACAACTAACCCATGCTGAGACAGGGACCGTTTTGTGACTCTTATCGACAGTAGTTGGGTGATTCTCCGGAATCTCATTTTTTGGTTGATTTTCGTGGCACACTTTTTTTTCTTGAAATTAGACATAATCATGCAATATTCTGAATGTAGATTTAATTTGAAATTTATTGGTAGAAGAGGGAACTTTATTGGTTTAATAGTTACGAAGATATTCAATTTTAAAAATATCGTGTCCACGAAAATCAACATTCATAACACAGAAATCAAAATACATAAATAATTGAATATGAATGTGTTGAAAAATTCATTTGGTGTGAATTATCTTAATCATTATAAGGATATTTAGGTTGGTTTATTAATAAAAAATGTGTTTTCGATAGTAAGTAGATATATTATAAAGTTTCTTAAAACTAAGGAACAATTATTAAACGTTTGTAGTAAGAAAGTATATCAAACAAAAACTAACATAAAAACACACATAAATCACTACTATACCTAAATATTCCACTTCTTAATCAGTTTTTTTATCACATACAAAGTTTTTTTATGATAATATTGTATTATTTAATAATAATACGGAGGTACTTCAAATATGTTTTATAAAAGTAGAACAAAATATAAATATTAGAACACAGCTTAATATGTTCTATAGAATACTTATCAAAGACGATGGAACTTATGTAGGCAAGAAATTCACTGTGTAAATCTTGCACATTTATCATTATCCTGCCATCATAATTTCTTATTTCTTTTCATTATTTCTTTTTCTTTTTGCACTGCGTATTTCTCTGGATCATTCTTAATTTGGGCTCTCCTCCGTCTTTCAGCCAAGCTCTTCAACAAACCTTTTGTCCACGGAAAACATGAAAATAAACACCACAAAAATCCAAAAAATGTACAAAATGCTAGATATTTTCTTGAATAACTGGTTTATGATACATTGACATCTGCAGTCGAAATAAGGAACACAAAAAGCATCTATTATTAAAATAATTAAAACAATAGGATTAGTGTAAACTAATTTATATGATGCATGGTAATCAACAATTACGGTATACCAAGCCACGGAAAGTGATTACTTACCGTAATAGCAGAGCAACGCTGAGACATTAACACCTGTTGTCCTCACCACTGACGGAACGCGACTGATAGCTTGTCTCTGTCTAACAACTATTCACACAGTTACTCGAGTACCAGTTCTAATGAATAGTTTAGTGCGCGCCAGAGGAATCAACGCTAAGCGGCGGACGCGAAGTTATCTAGTTGTAACTTATCAACTAAAGCTTATTTTTAAATAGTAATAGTGCCAGTTAAGCTAGTAACTATCTGGTTATTTGTGAACCTGTGTGAAATAGTGCTATTATTCATAGAAAAGAAGTTAAAAAATTATAACCACTGGAACATGCGGTCCGGACGCACCACGAAAGTCAAAATTTTCAAGGTTTTTATTTATTTTTACTGATTTAGAAGAAGGCTAAAATAGGGCTCCCCTTTTGTTTTTGTCTTATCTACAATCTGAAAAAAAATCAATGGGCTTGTGATGTTTTTTGTATGTTTTTTCGAGCCGGACACGTATTTTTGAGGCCTGTGAGAATCACCCAGTTTTGTCTCTTGTCTCTAAATTATGTCTGTACCTATATGTTGATAGAGTTACAAATAAATAATATTCTATTCTAGTCTATTCTAAACGTTGGTTTTCGCTAATGTTCGCTGTTGGTAGGTACTTAGGGAAAACGCTCGAACTATGGAATATATTTCATCAATCTAACAATGATTTCCGCCGGATGGATAGAGTCAACCTTATCCAATATCCGTTTCCTGTCGAGAACAATCACTTCGGATTTCCAGAATGTTTGGGTAGGTACCTAATAATCCAACTTTACTTGATATTCCTGTTTCATACAACACAATCAAACAAAACATTAATGTAAGTGTGTATTTGCTATCTGTAGCTAATAGGCAAACGTGTTGGCTTATACAGGGTTATTGGTAAATTGGTAACACTACGTGAACTGCAGGTTCTGCCCATCATCACAAAGACGTTTGTGAAGACGCCTGTATACTGTAACCCTGTATACAGTATAGGCGTTATGGGGCGGCTAATAAAAACATCTAGCTTTAATGCTACAGACAGAGTAAATAATACTAACCTATGAGCCGAATCCTATTATCGTTTTTAAAAAATTCTTTCATTATTATCATCATCAGCCTATGTAAGTCCACCGCTTGACATAGGCCTCCCCTAATAAGCCGCCTTACCCTATTGCTGGCCGTGAGATGCAAATCCAAATCCGAAATCCTGATAGTCAGAGAAAAGTCGTAGAAGAAGTCATGGCCTGGATTTAAAAGAAAACAAAGACTGAATATTTTTATTTAAATCTTTTATTTTTGCAGGAAATCCAATCAATTGATTTTCCAAAAAATAAGAATCCTATATAAAAGAAATGCAGATTGAAAATGAAAGGAAAGGGCTATTTTTACAATTTTTGAATACCTACTACCTACTAATCCTAATCAATATGAAAATTTTAAATAATCTTTTCGAATAACCTGGTGTGCTTGCCGCTAGCCAGGATATCTATATTTTATTGGGATTGATCCTCTCATAAACACTTATTCCTAATGATTTTTTTTATATTTGGAATATGTAATAAAAAATTTAAAAAAATTGGGAAATATGCATGCAGTTTTATATTTTCACATAAATTGAGCTCATCATCATGACTACGACTCGACTCCTTTTACGACTTTTTTCCATCGCAATTTCAGATTTTGTCATCGCCTCCCATCACAAAAATACACCCTGGTATTGTTCGCGAACTTTGCCATTAAAGCTTCCAACGACATAGTTTTAACTCAACTGTGTCCCAGTGTCTGATGTGGGATCGAGCTATTTCGGTTTTAGTTTATCGAATTATTTTGTATTTGAAAATTATATTACCTACATCGATTAACTGTGTATTTAGACCCTACAGCTAAGTAAACTATGCTAGCGAAATAATCTTTATTTTGTATAGGTTTGGTTCTAAAATCGCTTAGTGGGCTGGTTTGCTCGATACAAAAGTGCTGTAATTTTCAGGGCATATAGTTCAGAAATTAAGATATGTTCTTCTGGGGTGCCTGAGTACCAGCAAAATGTAAGGATGAAATTCCAAGGAAAATCAAGTTCTAATCGAGCCCTGCACTACCTAGTAAGTACCTTTCCAGGTTGCAAATAAAAAAGGGAGCGGGGGTAAGATTGCTCAATAGCTTTGCGCGTGCGTACTCGCTGTCACTATGCACTATCTCAATTCCAACCTTACTTCCTTACAGTAAGGGTTCATTTTTTATGAAACAGGTTATCGCAACACCACAGAAACCTTGTTTGTTTCAGCATAGGGTTGAATTTTGCTTGGTAATGAAGTGTTAGGTCTGGGATACGGTTTCAATAGAGCCCGAACAAAGAAAGTAGCTTTCGACTTCTAGGAACTTCCTAATTAGGTGTGACTTGAGCTTCTGATGTTTCAGCGGATTATTTTGCGATAATGTGCTCAGTTTAGGACTTTTTGTTATCTTTAGCGAGACACCTAGCTAGAGGTCATTTAGATATTTACCAAGATTTGATTTTTGAGTTTTCCGATATTTTTTAAAACTTAAGAAAGTAAAGTAAATCCAATTATGAATACTTAACTTGTAAAATGTTAGTATCCATGCTAGTTTCAAAAGTTACACTCACTCATTCAAGTTACACTTAGCTAGGTACTAGGTAGCCACAAAATATAATGTTTCTTTTTCTAAAACTAATTTAAGTCGTAAGTTATCCGAGGTTTTTGTATTATAGTGCGTATCCACACTGCCCACACTCTGGGTAATCTCTAAAAAATTAAATAAGCTCTAAAAATTTCGATTTCGGCAGGATTCGATCCTGCGCCCCACCCTCAGTACGGGTGTGCTCTAACCAACTACGCCACGTAATCTGAGTTGGTTTCATCGAATCGAGGTTCGAATCCTGCCGAAATCGTATTTTTTTGGGAATTATTTAATTTCTCAGTAAGTTATCTGTTCATGGTTTCTAAATTATGATCCCCCGATTATTTTGATATTGCGTCTTTGGAAAAAGCGTTTCTGTTGGGGAAAAAATAGGGATAACATACTTGGTAAATGTACCTACCTATAATCATATTGACGACCTCTGTGGGGCGGTGGGCAAAGGTCCGCCTGCGACGCAGGAGGTTGCGTGTTCGATTCCCGCCTCGGAACAAATATTTGTACGATCTGCAAATAGATTCTTAGATCGATTGTTAGGGTGTTCGGGTCGATTTCTATGTATAATAAAAAAATATCTGTCTATGTATTGTATTGTTGTTTAATAGTTATCTAGTACCCATAACACAAGCTCTGCTTAGCTTGGGGTCAGATAATGCTGTGTGAATTGTCCAGCATTATTACCCACTTGGCTTTCGCTACCGCTCTGGGTAGCGAATACCTTCCGCATACGTTTTATTCTCAACAGGCCGATTTAAATGCACGCTCGAAGACCTAGTTAGGCCTTTTATGTTTTACCTACTATAAAATCTATCGTAGTTTGTATTTAGTGTTCTTCAACACAAATAAGGTTGAAAGTTAACCCGCTTACACCTGTATTAGTACATAATGTTTTCTCTTACTGATTATTGTAGGTATGTCCGAAAGGACAAACTGTTGAAGAATTTATAATAGTTCATAAGACCAACTATGTTACACAGTTTACAATAAATTATTCTTATTCTTGTTCTCAAAGATACAAGTTCTTTTATTAGGGTTCCGTACCCAAAGGGTAAAAACGGGACCCTGTTACTAAGACTTTGCTGTCCGTCTGTCCGTTTGTCCGTCTATCACCAGGCTGTATCTCATGAACCGTGATAGTTAGAGAGTTGAAATTTTCACAGATGATGTATCTCTGTTGCTGCTATAACAACAAATACTAAAAAACAGAATAAAATGAATATTTAAGGGGGCTCCCATACAACAAACGCGATTTATTTGCAGTTTTTATAGATAATGGTACGGAACCCTTCGTGCGCGAGTCCGACTCGCACTTGGGCGGTTTTATTTAGACACACCCCCTTCTCACCCTTTGCATACCACAGGAGATGACTAGCTCACACGAGGATTTCATTTTAAGTTCGTATGTACTGTATACAACTGTTCACTTGTTCTAGTACATCTGTACCTACTGCAAACACCCCCAGTACCTACCTACTAGTTCGCTTCCCCCTACCCCTAGAGGTGAAGGCTAGAGGGTGTACATTTGACCTGCAAGTAGGTCGATCGATGTGCCTGCATCTCACGGTTATCATCGCTTAAATTGGAGTCACTTTCCTAATTTTCATAACTAGCTGTTCCCCGCGGTTTGACCCGCGTTAAATTCGAATTTCACATTTTCTAGGGGGATTTTTCCCGTAAATCTCCGATGGGAATTTGATGTTTTACCAGGACAAAGCCTATATTACTCTCCATCCTTTCAACTAGCTCCATGTCCAAAATCAAGCCGATTGGTTTTGGTTGCTTAGTTAGGGCGTGAAGGAAGGACAAACAAACAAATAAACAAACAAACACACTTTCGCATTTATAATATTATAGTATAGATAGTTAGGATTAGGATTTACGAACCTATGTTTTTGTAGATGTATTCTTAAGTTTGGCGACATCGTAGCGGAGGTCGGTGGAGGCGGCTCAGGACCTATTGTGAGAGCTATTTGTTAAAACCGGCCAAGTGCGAGTTGGACGCGCGCACAAAGGGTTCCGTATCATTATCTATAAAAACGCCAAAAAAATCACGTTTGCTGTATGGGAGCCCCCTTAAATATTTATTTTATTGTTTTTTAGTATTTGTTGTCATAGCGGCAACCGAAATACATCATCTGTGAAAATTTCAACTGTCTAACTATCACGGTTCATGAGATACAGCCTGGTGACAGACGGACAGACGGACAGCGAAGTCTTAGTAATAGGGTACCGTTTTACCCTTTGGGTACGGAACCCTAAAAATGAACTCAAAACTTCTGATAAAAGCCATTGATTGATATACGTATCGATGGCTTTTATCAGAGATTTTGAGCATAAACTAACCTTCCATCCAATCCAACACCAACACAGTTTGATGAAAATAACGCACTCAGGGGGACGATTCACTATGACCAATACAAACGCGTTACACACATACGACAAGACAATGGCGTGGAATGGAATAAAACCGCATTCTCTATGACTTAATGGTGATTCCGTACCGCGGCACGATACGATTAAATCACGATTTGAACTGTCAAATGAACGCGCTCGCTCCTAGCGTGTTAGGGCACAGATTAGTGTGTTCCCGCAATAGTTAGTACGGCTCGTTTCTTTTGAGGTTATACCTTAGCCAATTTCGTTGTAGAATATTTGCAAACAATCTGCCCATACTTAAGCTAAAGTGAACTTTGTTGCCGCGTCTTTTTTTACCCAATTTACATTACTTGTCGATTTGAGATCCTTCCTTCCATAAATTTTGGATAGTTAACACAACACAAAGGCATGATAAACATTATTGAAAGGCAAGTAATTAAATATCTACTTCATCATACTTGCATCTTTGTGGAGGCTACCAGCATTTAGGCACTATATTGACAAATTAATAAGCTAGATTATTCCTTTGCCGGTTGGCTGTGGCTCTTTGGGATATTTCTAATAAACTTCATAAATTAAATAAAGTCAAATAGGTATAAATTTGAAATTTTTTTTGCGTTTTATAAACACGAGATACATACACATAGACAATAACACATATTTACACATATTTCTTTACAAACAGGAGATAACATTAAACACAATTATCACATTAATTTCTGTTCTCTTATGGACTGTGTGGTGCCGCCAATTGCACCACCCCAACTCTTCCTGTGGGTGTTTTAAGAGGCGACCAAGGAACAAACACCAGGGCGCGGGCAGCAGCTTTTCTTGCAGAAATCTACCACCGAACTGCGATCCAACCCGCATGCTGAGATAAAGCCTATAAGGTGCTTATCGGAAGGAGGCCTGAGTCCAGCAGTGGGTCATTATAGGCTGTTGAGGTGAGCTTGAGCTTATGGCCCATGATTTTCAAATCGCTGTCACATCTGAAACAAGGCAGATAATAATTTTTTCTGAATCAAATCGGAG
Source organism: Eupithecia exiguata (assembly GCA_947086465.1). Lineage (NCBI taxonomy): Eukaryota > Metazoa > Arthropoda > Insecta > Lepidoptera > Geometridae > Eupithecia > Eupithecia exiguata. The sequence goes on from OX352231.1 coordinate 8,466,486, forward strand.
TAAATGGGTACCATCCTTCTCCCTTAGAACCACTAGCTCCTGATACCCACCGGTAGTGGCCAGGAAATTAAGTATTTGATAGCCAAATAGGGCAGAATACATTGTGACATTTCATTATTTTATCATGTTATTTTATGCAATAAATAATTGAATAAAACAAATTGAATTGATTAGCTACCCTGCATGTGCACCCTGTTATTCACCTTGTTGTTTTTTATCTCATTTAAACATGTGTGCGTTGAAACAGAGCTCAAGTTCTTTGCGATCAGTCTACCAGTATTACTAAGTTTATAAATGCACTTACTTTGACTTCTGGTGTCATGCTTGTACACCCTTGAGGAGTCACTATCCTGCTTGCAAGGATCCCGCATGAAAATGAATATAATTCTTTGGTAGCCCGCACAAACAGTTTAGGGTCAATCCATTGATAGAAGTCCCGCAGAATCCCAAGTTTGTTGGCGCCAGCGTCTTACGCATTGTCTTCGTAGTATAATTATATTGTTTTTTTTGCTTCTTCACCGAATGGATATCGCAGAGAATACAATACGGGATATTGTTGTTTTGTTTACGAATGATGATTTTTAGGTTATGCTGAAAACTATTCGTTCCGAAACTAGTCATGCGTGACTTGAATGATAAAACAAATTATTATTTTTGGGCTCTAAATTTTCAAATCACACTAAAATAATGTAAATTATGACTAGGCAAGCATAAAACTCAAGATATTAATTAATTCCGTTGAAAATGGAAACAAAAAATATTTTCTAATAAAACCGATAATATCCGAAAAGATTGGATGTAAGATTTTGAACGGAACATGTGAAATAAGCGAGTTCACGAAACACGGGACATAGACAACTAGTCTTGAGGCATACAGAATGCCATTTAACAATTCCACACCCAAGGCACGATTGTGTTAAAAACACGTTGTGACGTAACACGATTTGGACGTGGAATCTCTTTGGTCATAGTGCATAACCCCCCAGGTGTGAATATGTAAACTGCAATTCACCCCCTTATCTCCATAGCCCAGGCTTTGAACCCCACCTTACAACTGCACCCCTTTTGGGGGGAAGAGGAGGTTTGATAGCGGGTGGTAGTTTTTCAAGCAACAGCGTATTGCTTTATTCGGTTCGGTTTATGTTATGGACTTACCTACTTGGTAAATCAGAACTGAAGATTGTGGGTAGTTGCCAACTGCATCTTTATCCAAGTACCTACATCTTGTTTGAATGTCAATCAACGACACTACACTATTAATATAAGTGCACTCACACATAGGTAGGCATACACTACAGTTTTAATTCGTTGAAAACGCAAACTTCTTCATGTAATAATTTAAGTTCCGCACTTGCGTAGATTTTCGAAGTGACATGTCATGTCGATGTCATTTTATAGTTTTTACTTTTAATATAATAAATAAATATTACCAATACCTACAACTTTCCTGTACTTTACTGAAATAAAACCTTATATAGGTTTTATTATAAGGCAATCTTTATGTACAAAAATAAATGAAACAATTAAACATTACTAACAACTGCTTATGAGTTATTTATTAAGCTGGGTACGTTTTTTATAGTTATATTTCTGATCAAATATCTCTGATTAATTGATTATAATAACTTATCTATTTTAAAAACTACTTTCCTTTATGATTTTACGTCATACTTTTAAATAAATTTAATAAGCGAGAACTCATAATAAAACACTGTTGCATACCATGAAGAAGAACACTGAAAACATACCTACACATAAACTCGAAAATTTGTGAAAATGTTCAAATTTTGAATTACACTATTACACTATTGAAAACATACACATAAACTCGAAAATTTGTGAAAATGTTCAAATTTTTTGTAGGTTTTAAAGCCCTGCTGCGAAGTCGAGGCTAATGACTTAGACATGTTTATAGCTATATCAGTAAATAATGATATACGCTTTAATTTAACACTAAGAACGTAAGAACTATGGCACCAGATCTTATAAATTTCGAGATAATATTGATAATTAAACATGGCCATCCCGACGTAAAAGTAGAACCTACCTACAATGTTTTCTAATGGAGCAGTTTCGTTTATTTGTTGATAGTTATTTTGTTTTTCATCATGGCATCCTTTTTGAATGATAGCATAGCTTTAATTAGTTTTTTGTTTTTGATTAATTCGTAGATTTCTGGTACGAATCTACGAATTTCAGGTCGAGTGTGCCAAGTTCAAACAACAATATCTCAAAATATATAAGATATAACCTATAGTTTCAAATGCAGTAAATTTTTAGCGTATATTCTCATTTACTGCTATAAGTATAAAATGGCATAAGTATAAAAACGTATAGGATACAGCTTCAATTTTGCAGTAGGTCTCGATCACCAGAAAAAAATCTTGGAACCTTTTCACAAATGTTCTAGTTTCTGTGTATTTTTAATCGTTTTACAAATTTCACAGGTGGTTTTTGACTATCGATAGATACTATCCAAGAGCAATACTTGTGTACCATTGAGACTAATTCATGGAGAGATATGACGGGTTAAGTAAAAGCATATCCACACGTGGAAAGCTAAATTTCAAATAGCAGCCATTGCAAGGAGGGGTTCTGGCCACTTTTTTAAACATATTCGTCAATATTTTTTTCTCGTTTCAGCAGTTTTGGGGATTGCAGTTATTTGAGGGACATCATATTGTCATTTCTACTATTTATTTAACAGATATATGTAATTTTTATTATTGTTTGTAATTTAAGCTTATAACTAAAAACAGTTCACTGCACTGATTTTCACTCGACTTTGTCTATTGCGAAGGGAAGTACACACCTTACATGTTACATACTGAATCCATTGATCTTTATTAATTACCGATGTAGTTCTGAATTTCTTCTTTATTCAATTTCAAAGAAAGAAGTTCTTACTTTGCACTTATAGTATTACTTTTAAAATTAATTTTAATGATGATCCTGTTCAGTTTTGTAGTTTTTGATAAGGAATTTAGTGTAGGTTTAGATCCTTTAGAACAGCGTGAGGTAGCTAAAACTTTGTGGGAGGTAAATTTACCAACTGCTTACTTCATTTTGAATGTTTAATATTTGTTAATAAAAAAAAAAATCATGCAAACACTTTGATCACGAACCAATATTTAATTTTCCACTAGTAACTTTCAAATCACAAGCTTGGATTAACATATTTTGATCTTTTATCTTCGTTCTCAGACAGTAAAATGCTAGGTGTGTGAGCCTGGATTAACTTATTTTGCACTTTCGTCTTCATCCCCAGACAGTACAATGCAAGGTGTGTTCTCTGGTTTAGAAGTCTCCGGAATCCTCCGGAGAAGTAACAGCTAGTACCGGTGCCTGGCAGGGTACATGTTGGTGCTGACGTTATTGTTCTGCTGTACTGGGTAGCCTTGTGTGATGCTGCCAGGTTTTGCGGCCTGTAACCAGATAGGTATGTTGTGAGTTAGAAAAATATGTTTGTATGGTGGCATATGTGCCAATTTGAAAGCAATCAAATGTGATAGTACCTTTAAAAAAAGTTGTTTTACTTAGTTCTTGTTACGTCAGTTTTTAAGTTGTTAATGTGTCAGATATTTCGTATTAACAAAACTTTAGATTATGATTTAGATATTTAATTTTACAATTGCGTGCAAAACCTACTATTTATTCGCAAAACGACAAAAACATTCCACAAATTGACATGCCATACATTCACTTTCACCTCTGATTGGGCGGTGCACGCGAATAGCTTTTTATTGCATCTTATCAGAGAAGGTTTGGCGCGAAATTGTTAGGTTCTAAATATTTTACATCCTAATATATTGTTTCTGTTGTGTTCTTTTTTATTATTTTTGAAACGTAGAGGATCTGCTTTGTATCCTATACATTATTGTGCATTTTTTTCGAAGCTTTATCAATAAACCTCTTTTGACGACCTCTGTGGTGCGGTGGGCCTGCCTGCGACGCAGGAGGTGGCGGGTTCGATTCCCGCCTCGGGACAAATGTGTGTACGATCTGCAGACATTTGTTCAGGGTGTTCTGGTCGTTTTCTATGTATAATAAAAAATATCTATCTATGTATTGTATTATATTATGTATATCAGTTATCTAGCACCCATAACACAAGCTCTGCTTAGCTTGGGGCTAGATAATGCTGTGTGAATTGTCCAGCATTATTTATTATTAATAAAGATAACGAAGAAAAAAGGTTTTAACAAAACCCAATTCACATACATAATATCCACGCCTTAATCAAGAATAGAGATCTCTTCTGTTCTTACCTGCATATTATTGTGCTGAGGCGGGTGTATCGACATGTGCCGGCTAACTGGCGGCGGCGCTTGGGAGTATCCGCTGCTTACAGACGGGTGGTGCGCATCGCTCAAGCCGATAAGCACTTGGGGCTGTAAACAAACGTTTGGTTTAAGGGGTTTGATGATTTTTGTATGAAGAGTGGTCCTAACATTTTTTTTATCGCGGTGCACAGCTGCAGTCCGCGGCTTCGCACGCGTTTTCCAAAAGATCATTTACCTCCCTGCCAAATTTTATAGAGATCCGTTCAGCCGTTTAGGCGTAAAAAGGTAACAACAGACGACAGCGTCTATTTTATAATATTAGTATGGATTTGGAAAGTTGACTGACACACATACAAATAGGACATGTTGCATTATTCATTGTATTTCATTATTATAGTGTATTTTAATTTGTAATTTTATGAGTGCTGATGTACTTTAAATAAACAATTTTTATATTTTTTTTTATTTATTATCTTAACTCTTAAATAAATAAGATTTAGTACTCTTTGTTATCTTTTTACTTAATCCTATATAAAAAAAAAGTTTTGATAGTTAAGAATAATCCACTAACCTGTTGTTCTTTCTTGTCCTGATGATTGTCTCTGTTCTTCAGCATGTCCATATACAGATGCGTTGGCTGAGGCGGCGGCGCGTACATCATCGGGGCATGATGCGGCGTGTGCGGCGTATGCGGCGTGTGCGCATGATGCGCGTACAGCAGCGGCGGCGGACGCTCGCCGACGACGCCGACAACGCCAGAGCTATTCATGTAGTACGATGTTGAGGATACGGAGTTGTTGCCTACGTTTTGAGCGTATTGCGGCTGTGTAGGTTGCTCTGTGGAGGAAGATTGAACAGCATTTATTTTAACCCGCTAGAAAAAAGGTGGCTTTGGTGTTAAATCTCGCGGTACGCGTGAGTTAATTCTTGACTGCTTTTATATCTCGTGATTTAATATCAGATTAAGTGAGAGTTACTTAAAACTTTGATCACTTGTTCAACAATAGTGACTTTCTCAACCTCGAGCTAGTGAAACAGTCTAGAATCAAGCTCTAAATTTACTGCTAAGCTTAATAACATGAGTCTAGAAAGATAGGGTATAGAAGTAGAAAAGAACAGGCTCGTTCATGCCTCCAGCATTTTGAACTACAAAATACAACACACATTTGGATTAAATTACATTGTGAACTACAAGACAAATCCATTTTTCAAGATATAAAATCAAAAAGTAATGAAAGCTGATTAGTTTTGCATGTAAATTATTTCTTTTAAATTTATGTATTTAGAAAAGTAATAAGCATAAAGTTGAAAAGGGTTAATAAAATTACCAGAATAACACATTCTCACTAACTTAAATGGAATGTAAATTAGCAGTGAATTTTGTCAATAGATGTAAATGACAAGTTTTATAATGCTCACAAAAACACAATGCTGGAACACTGCACACGCCAAGAAAACATAAGAAAATAAGAGATTTATGAAAATGAAACATATGGTATGAAGGGAAAGCGACAGTGGCGACACCTAGTATTCAACTCACTGTTCCACAGGACCGCTCGCATTTGCCGTCCCATTCGCCCATCCTCAACTTCTGTAAAATACACTTACGTTTTATATGATAACACAGTAAAGGGAAATTCAACCTTATGCCGCTAGGCTAGGATAATATTTATGTATGTGCATGTATTTTATGTATATTTATGCATGTATTTATATATATTTTATTTCCTTCCTTTTCTCACAAGATCTTTTAATATCTTGTGAGAAAAGGAAGGAAATAAAATAGTTGGTGATTTAATATTTAGCGCTCAGTCATTGCAGACCAAGGCTTGTTTAAACCTTAATCAAACAATGCAAAAATAAAATCAAAATAAGAATACACGAACGATATTATAGAAATTTGGAAATCGGCGGCCACAAAACACGACGGTAATGAAATTGCTGGCACCATTTCGAGTAATGGGTTTACTCGAAATGGTAAAAATGTCGACTTTGCCAAAGAAGGTTGTCAAATTTCACCAGATTCTTTACTATGTTTGAGTAAAAGCTATACATATATGACAAAAAAGGTTAGAAGAGTTCATTTCGCGCCACGACAGACAGCGGCGACAGGCTCACGTCATGTCTCAGTTTCCGGTCTGCGCGATTTTAACTCGCGTCGCGTCTCCCGTCTGTCGTGTGCTTTTTCTTGAAAACAGTTCTGCCTCGCATACGAACATGTTTTTGGAGGCCCACTTTGAAAAACGAAGGAAGTTGACGGATGACGTCGATCGCAAGAATGGAACAACCCATCGGCTTTGGGCGCGTCACTGACACCTTTCGTTTCAGATCTCTACGAAATAAATGTCAGAATCATTTTCAAAATAAGGTCGGCCCGTCCTTCGCTTTGTGCGTTCCGTCGTCGTCGTCCATCAACTTCGTTCGTTTTTCAAAGAAGACCAAGTAACTGTCTCGCATTCGTATGCGAGACAGTCACTTTTCAGGGCAGTGACTTTTCTGTTTTTGTTTTTACGGTTCATGTTCGTACATGAACCGTAAAAACAAAAACAGAAAAGTCAACTATGTTTGGGGGACTCCATCTCCACTCTCCACATCTCATCTCCCAAGCCAACCTAACTTGCACGTAGTACACCCTGCTAGATAAAAAACTAGACAGGTGAAAATATCTAACAATCTTCATAATTTGATAACTCAGATATTTACAATTATTTTCAATTACTTGACGCTGCAGCTGGCAGAATTGTGTCTAACCGTCTGGTTTGATGACTGGACTGAGACTGGTTCTTCGTTAATGGCCATATGTGTCTACATTATTGCCATTAACAAAGAATCATCAGTATCATAAACTATGTTCACGTTCTCCAATATCTGTCACCACGACAGATATATTATACACGACAGATACAGCCATCGGCGAGCTAACGCGAACAACGCAAAAGACTTTGCCCTTATGATATAGAAATACAGATTTGTTTAGCCAGCTTAATCAGCTTTAACATCAATGAATCTAGTGAGACCCTTTTATTTACAAGGTCTCTTACTAAGCCATTCGCTCAAGAAGCTGAATACGTAATAAACTTACTATGTTCGGAGTTGTGATACACCTGCTGATGCTTCATAGGTTGATGCAGCCTGTGTGCGTACAGTGCGTAGGTAGGCGATGGGCTGCGCGTGCGCTTCACGCCTGCTTGGATCGGTCCACGGACTAGCGGCTGAGGACATAGTAAATTATATTAGAGCGTAATACAGGGTATAACACCTCGCTTTTGCAGCGCATCGGGAATGTTTGCGGAGGCGCGCACGGACGGCTTTCACGCGATTATTCGCAAGAAAGTCGCTTCCCTACTCCAGCGTGCGCGAGGCAGCGGCAACGGCATCCTAAAGATGATTGTAGAGCGAGCAGACTGCCCCATCCAGAACAGGTGGATGCAAATACTCATGGGCTCTATTTCGTATTAATTTTAATTTTTTTATTAGTTTTATCGTGACATTTTTATTTAATTCTTGTTATTGTGTGATGTATAGTTTTAATTTTTGTGTATAGGTATCTAATAATAATATTGTATGGATTTTGTTTTTGTGTATAATAATATTGTATGGATTTTTATAATCTGAAATAAATGAATAATAATAATAATAACAAGGTCCAAACTTGAGGGCTTGAAGGGGGGTTCAGATTTGATCGCGGAACACAGGAATATAATAAAAAAAAATTAGACTTAGTTTTCGAAAAAATAAACAAAACTAAATGATCACTAGACGGGCAATGACTGATGCATGTATGTGATAGAACGGAGGAAACATACGTTTGTGGTACTTACCTACCGCACCTAACTCGCGGTACCCGCTCCGTTGATGTCGCAGGTCGTTGACCGCTGTGGTCAACGACCCGAGACTAAGGTGTTGTGTGTTTCAAAGGAGATGTAAACATGTACATTGGCCTTTTTAATGAAAATAAGCACATGCGTCAGTCATTTGTCTAGAAGCGATTTAGTTTTTTTTAGTAAACTTAAACTAGGATTATTTATTATATTTTTTCCCCTATTCTATGACTGAGCCTAAACCACCCCAGATAGTTTGATTCTTACTTTTTGACACATCCTTATATTTTTTTTAGGAAATTCGAAATGTAAGTCGATGATAATTTTACCTTGTTCATCATATGAGTACCTACTGTAGTGGGGCGATCTGCCCTGGCGGCGGCTCGTTATATCCCGTGGCGCTCGACTTAGAGAAGGTGGACATCTATGTAGATGTTGCCCATTGGCATCCAAGTAAATCTAAGTAGATGATAATTTTACCTTGTTCATCATATGAGAACTGAGTGGAGGTGGTCTGCCCTGGCTCGGCGGTGGCTCGCCTTGTCCCGTGGCGTTCGGCATAGAGAACATGGGCATCTGGATGTTGCCCATGGGCATCTTCTGCTGCTGCATCTCACTGTAAATATCATAGCTTTAATTTAATGAGTGGCGGTCGCAACGTAACAAAACACCCTTCCAACTCAGCACGTAGATGTCACAAGAGCAAGGGCAATAGCCTCCTTCTGTGTATTTTTAATACCCCCACCTTTAAGCACCAACCCACCTGCCAAGAGTGGTATTTATGGCGAACCCACTTGTTTGTGGGAGGCACATCCGCAGTGGATGTATGTCATGTATGTGTGATGATGAGAAGGAATCTGTAGGGTTAGGAGCTGAACTCTACGGACCCGGCCTACCGCCAAGCCTACCCCTGGTGGTAGGCCGGGACGAAACCCTACCACCAAAATAGTACTGTCCTGAAAATGATACCTACAGCCCCCCTAGCACGGGGATCGTTGTCTAGGGTAGAAAAGACAATAATGACATTACAACGCCATACATTGCGTACATTATTGAAGTTGAAGAAATACATTTCAAATAATTTACGCATTCGATGTCGAAGTGACGTAATTTTTCTCTATTCTACCCTAGACAACAAAGGGGGCTGGTATCATTTACCAGCACCATAAACATGAAGGAACTACGTACATTTTGATTCTACCAGTGAATCTCTAATCAACTTTTTGTATCTCCAATCAACTTCACTGCTCTCCTGGTACTTTGGGAACCATTTACAAAGTTTATACAAATTATTGAGGAGGGGAAGTAGAACTAGTCAGCATCTCAACAAAACCTTTAGTAATAAAGAATACAATAAATAAAACCGGCCAAGTGCGAGTCAGACTCGCGCACGAAGGGTTCCGTACGTATCTATAAAAACTATTTATAAAAACGGCAAAATAATCACGTTTGTTGTATGGGCCCCCTTAAATATTTATTTTATTCTGTTTTTTAGTATTTGTTGTTATAGCGGCAATAGTAATACATCATCTGTGAAAATTTCAACTGTCTAACTATCACGGTTCATGAGATACAGCCTGGTGACAGACGGACAGCGAAGTCTTAGTAATAGGGTCCCGTTTTTACCCTTTGGGCACGAAACCCTAAAAAGAAGAATATTATGGAAGAAGAATCCATGATCTGCGTTATTATTATTATTTGTAATACACAGGCAGCTCTTTGGGGGGTATCCATAAATTACATGAGGGGATTTTGGCGATTTTTCAAATTTGTCTGTGATTTGCGGTGCCAACTGCATTACCTTAAGTAAAAAAAAAGTATTGTTTACTCACTTAGTTTCCTTCTGTTGCTGTCTCTTTCTGACCTCATCTTCATTGAGCACTTTCTTCAGCTGCATGAACAACTGTTGCTTCTCTTTCTCAAGTTGCTTCAGCTTTTGTTCCAGTTGCTCTATCTGTTCTTTAGTTTCTTCTGCAAAGTTTTACTTGTTTTATTTTATTTGCTCCTTATTAAACATGTTTGCATATCAAATAAATGATTTGATATGCATGCAATAAAACAGTCGATACTGAACAAAAATAAACTAACACCAACCTACTGTGGTCACTCAGCAACAAAGCCTTTTGTGTGGTGTTAAATGAAATAAAAAAGCAGTTTATTGTTGACCTGGGTTTGATAAGTATGGACAACATTGATAAATGCTTTGGTTGCATCGGTAACTATAAAATATCTTACCAAGTGTCATGACATCTTGCCGTTCCCTGGCTTCCTTTTCTTTTCGAAGTTTCTCTTCCTCAACTTCTGCTTCATATTCTGAAATACAAGACTTGTTACAACTTTTTTTTTTTTTTTTTATTTAAGGGCTTTATCGCTTAGCGATAACATCACCCATAGATACATATAATAAAAATACAGACACACAAACAAATCAACAGAAACAAACTTATTGCTTAACTAAGCCTAACTCTAATAAACTAATCAAAAACACTATATCTGCACTACAAGGGTCGGATAACAAACTATTTACATATCCTACATCCATCACGTGATCTTTATTTTTATAAGTGGATCTGAATGTTGCATTCCGAACACATTCCACTAAGATATGATGAGCGTTGAGCAACAAACCCCTTTATAATTGGTATTAAATATAAAAAACATCATGGTGGGAGTTTAGTTTTACACCAGCTTCTACCGATGACTTTAGTCACTAGGTTTTGCTGGGATAAAAATAACCTAGGTATATAAATACAGGTTTAGAATACATGTAGACCTGTTCTATTCTGTAGTTTAGATGTGAATTGGCAACAAACATTTGTAAATTCAATTTAAGCATTTATTTTACAAAAGGGAATAAAAAAATCTTTTTTCTTTTATGAATAAGTCATGAATTAGCCCATCTGTAGATTATATAAACCTACTTAATATTCGTATCGTCTCGGAGATGACTAAAAGTTGGCCATAGTGACAGTGGCAACTTTGGTCTGAAGCAATATGTGTGATATGCTGTCCTACCTTCCTTTTTCCTCTGTCTTTCTCTAATGATGTAGCGCTTCAGAGCACTCCACATTTTCTGCTCTTCTTCATCTTGTTCCTCCGTCGTTGATGTTACAGCTGGCATTTTGGATGTTAACGAGTAGGTATGGTATGATGGCCGATGTTTACAAGAAGAACCTAGGTTTACAGGGATGTAAAATTAACAATGATGTTTTCAGACACCAGAATGTACGTTTTTCTTTCACAGAGAGAATACAATAACTACAAAGTACTTTGGTATCACGGGCAAGTACATCAACAGTACGTACTACGGTACCTAGTGATTCTGGATTCTGTGATTGCTAAAATAAATTATTTTATTTCAGTCAGAAAAAGCCATAGAAGAAGCACCTTAGAGTATCGGTATATAGAGACGGCGTATTGTTCTATAGGAACTTTCGGTTATACAAATATGATCTAAATCGATATTGAACTCCTAAACTTATAGCTATCTCGTTTTATCTTACCTACAATAACCAATGTAAAAAGAGACATCAATATAATGTGCGAAACCTATTTTTGGCAACATTGAAACGTGACGTCATAGCAAAGCATGATTGAGGCCGGTTCGCCATTTTACTTTCAGGTATGTAAACTGTCAACGAGAGTTGCATTTACAGTAAAAATGCTAAAATTATTTGAGTTCGGGACTTTTTCATGTGAATACTTATATAGTAAGCGAAAGAAAGCTAATAGGAAGATGCCAAACAGCAGTTTGGTAGGTTGCGGCTTAAAAACAAGTGAAAATCGTCCAAACATAACATTACACCGGTACGTATTCTTATTTTGCTAAATTACCAAATAATACAATAAATACCTTATGTGTTGGCTTTCATAGGAATAGTTTACATAAAATTCATACCGAATGTAGCTTATTTTTGTAAGTTTTAAGTGTAATTAAAGAAAACATGAAACTGTTTGTTTGGCGATAGTGTTGTCCTTCAAGGCATTTTTCATAGGTATCGATGTTTTCAAGTGTAAATTGTAGTGTATTAATTTTCAACTGGTTTTTTACGTTCTAGGTTACCCGAAAATTACGGTAAAAGAAAAAGTGTCTGGACTCAATTGGAGTAGAAAATTTGAAGTTTGGTACGAGAGATATTTTCGTTCGTTCTCTTCATTTTGAAGAAACTTGCTTCAATCGAACTTTAAATAACAAGACTGCGAGAGGATGCCGTACCGTCACGAATCTTTTTAGTAAGTATTTTACTTGACCTTACTCCCACAAACTTCTATTGCAAAGTAATGCATATATGCATTAACAAACTTGACTACCTTTATTTTTCCAAAGGGCTTAAATTTTGATATGAATGAATATTAAGTTTTAAGTAAATAAATCTGACCCAAAGTAATATTAAAGCCTACCATACTTCAAATCCCCTCTAAAATGTACATTTCCATAAATCCTCCCTTAGCAAATTATTTCCATGCAAAATAAAGTTATTTCGCAAACGATGTGGCACGGTGGGCGAGGTCTGCCTGCGTTGCAGGCAGACCTTCGCCCACCAAGTTTGGTACGAGAGATATTTTCGTTCGTTCTCTTCATTTTGAAGAAACTTGCTTCAATCGAACTTTAAATAACAAGACTGCGAGAGGATGCCGTACCGTCACGAATCTTTTTAGTAAGTATTTTACTTGACCTTACTCCCACAAACTTCTATTGCAAAGTAATGCATATATGCATTAACAAACTTGACTAGGTACCTTTATTTTTCTAAAGGGCTTAAATTTTGATATTAATGAATATTAAGTTTTAAGTAAATAAATCTGACCCAAAGTAATATTAAAGCCTACCATAGGTACTTCAAATCCCCTCTAAAATGTACATTTCCATAAATCCTCCCTTAGCAAATTATTTCCATGCAAAATAAAGTTATTTCGCAAACGATGTGGCACGGTGGGCGAAGGTCTGCCTGCAACGCAGGCAGACCTTCGCCCACCTTTTTTTTTAGAATTTCTTTAAGATTTTAGATTTTTTTTCAAAGTTGAACTACTCAGTACCTTTCTAGAGTCTATAATTGTAGGCTGACAAATAATGTTGCATTATAAATTTATTCTTCATGTTTGTTTCAGCCACTAGTGCCAGCGCGATCCAGTACTTTAATAGAAATAATGTAAATTTGAGATTTATACTGTAAATGAATGAGACTGATTACATTAGGTACTTGTAAAATTGAAAATTTAGGTGTAGTATTAGTTGAATTTTTGAATTAGGTAGGTATATTGCAAATGTGTAAATGAATGAGACTGTTGCATTGCTTCTACAATCGAAAATACAGGTGGCATCTGTGTTAAATTTTTGATTTATACTGTAAATGAATAAGACGGATTACATTGCTTGTTTAATTAAAAATGTAGGAGTCTGTGTTAAATTTGTGATATAATATAATAAATGAATGAGACTTGTTGAATTGCTTATAAAATGTGGTGTCTATCTTTTTGTGATTTATATTATAATAATAAATAATACTAGCTGTTCCCCGCGGTTTCATCCCCGTTAAATTCTAATTTCATATAATATCTAGGGGGATATTCCTGTAACTCTACCATGGGAGTTTGTTATTTTACTAAGACAAAAAGTAGCCTATGTTACTCTCCATCCTTTCTTAGTTAAGTTCCGGTTTCTTAGTTAAGCCGTGACTGAATGACAAACAAATACACTTTCGCATTTATAATATAAGCATAGATAGCGTCTACGCTAAAGATACAGATTACACATTGTTATACCCATATTGTTATACAAATATAAATATACTATCTCACAAATCACTGTTGCATACAAACAATATATTTTGCAATTAAGTAGCTTGTTGTTTCATTTCAGTAGGTACCTTTTTTTCTTAAATGAACACAACGTTTATTAACAAAGAAAATTTGAATCAAATAGTATAAACAAATTAGAACTAGTATTTACCTACAATTGAAACAAATGAGCTAATTGCAGACTGTTCAATAAACTGGTTTGGTGAACTTTGATCTTTAATTCTAAGGAGGTCTGGCACGTGTCTAAACGCATGAGTCTTGACTCGGAAAATACATGAAAAAATTACCATTGTTATAATAGCTCATTTTCTTAACTTCTCAGTGGTTGCGTCTCATGAGCGCGGTCGAGCCATAGTTGGGTACGTGCATTCACATACTTTGTATCTCTAATTAAAGCATTCTATGACTATATGATTATAGAATTCTGTTTCATAATCGTGGTGAAAACAATAAAATCACTACGAAACTGCTAAAATATCGTCACAAAAATACTTGTTTCGATAAAAATATCGAGGTACAAAAGGGCAGCACTACGAAAAGGAGCCATTTTAGTTTCTAGGTAAGTTTAGGTATACACGTTTTTTTCGTAGGTATGCCATCTCTAGGTATACTCTAAGAGAAGCACGCACACACACAGTGTTGCCAGATGGAATCTGAAAAAAGCAGTAGAAATTTTGGTAAAAAAGCAGTAGATTGGGAAAAAAAGCAGGTAGATTTTAATATGTTATAAATTAGTACCTATGTATTGTGTTTTGCGAGCATTTTCATGTAAAAAAAACATACAACAAAGCTACTAACTCGTTATTTTGAAATTTAGGAAGCGTTTTCTTTGCCCACATGCCCGAACTGTTTAGCTTTGTGGAAAGCGAGGCCAGGCGGCCTGTTGGCTGTGCTTTGCTCAGTTCTTTTCAGTCTGATCGAACTTTCATTTGTGGTTTTGGACATATATTATTTAGTGCATAGTAAAGTAATAACTGGATAAACAGTCTCACTCAGTTTGCATTTTGCAAAAGTTTATCGAACGAACGAACGGACCGACCAATCAATCGAAAAATGATGAACAGACAGACCAAGACAGACAGAAAGAAAGTGGAAGCCGGAAGGAAGAAACGAAGGAACGAACAAAACAAACTCTTCGGTTTCATTCATCTGTTTTATTATTATTATTATAATATCACGTACATTATTAACATTATCACGTGAGCTAAAATAAAGAGGAGGATGGAGTCACTTGCTATTGATGCTCGGAAAAAGCAGGTAGATTTCACAAAATTTGAGCAAAAACTCAGTAGATCAGTAGACGGTTCAAAAAGCAGGTAGATCTACTACTAAATCAGTAGATCTGGCATCACTGCACACACAGCTGCTATTTTTGACAGTAGTGTAAAAAAAAAAAGTGAGACGTGTGGGAGTGGAGTGATGTGAGTTGTGATGAGTGAAAGCCTAGGAATGTGGCATTATTTCACAAGATAGCTAAATAAACGGTTTATGGAACTCCGTTGAAATAACGTGAAGCCGCGATTCCATAACTATCTATTTTGTACTAAAACTAAAAACTGTAAATCGCGTTTTTCTCGCGATTTTGGTTTTGTCAGTAATTGATTGGTCTACTGCATGCAGCGACGATATAACTTATGTTCATGGTCTTATAGGATTTTTTTTATCCGTGCCTCCGTGCTAAATCCACAGCTGTTAAAACCAAATCGTCAGTCAGTGCACATTCTAGGTTGGGTACAAATTCTTTGGATCCAACCAAATTCACGGAGGAGCTGGGAACATTTTGCTACAGAAAAAAAAACCTCAAGTTATGTCATGTTTATCGACCTCTGTGAAGTTGGCCGCCAGACTTTGTCTTTTTGAAACTTCGATATTGCTAATCGTTTGAGAATCGTTTGAGAGAGATTGAGAGTTCATTAACATCGTTTGAGAGTTATTAATTTTTATGTAAAAACCATTTTAAATTTTTGTGTGAAGTTGGCCGTCATTCCGGCAAAAATGTACTTGGACGTTTAATTTTTGTTTCATTTGTTTGAGAATCGTTTGAGAGAGATTGAGAGTTCATCAACATCGTTTGAGAGTTATTAATTTAATTATTACAGTAAATAATCATTTCTGAACCAGCAATTTTGAATTTCCCCGCCAAATAGTGCACTTCCGGTCTACGGCGCAGGCGCAGTGGATGACCGAAGAGTGAGTAAACATTTGAATGAAAGAATGAGTGGGAAAATAATTCATAGAATGACATTGACATTAATTAACAATTGACGTACGTCATTTATTCTCAGCCAGGGTTGCCAACCGTACGAGGTTCCTCGTACAAATACGAGATTTTTGGTCTTCCGTACGAGGTACGAGGGCACTGTCAACCTCGTACAATTATGTACGAGATTTTGACATAACATAACACTTGTCGCATTGGCGCGATGATTGTCTATATAGTTCGCTCGCTATCCCATGAACCAAGAAATCCCCGAGAAATAAAACATTTCGTTCTTCGCATTATTTGTCTGTCGCCTTGATCACACATGTCATAGCGCCAACCAGAGAGGTGTAACTTCACAAAATAAATAAAAATCTCGTGCAAAAATAAAAAGAAAAACGATGCGAATGAGGATGTTCCTGATATAATATTTGGAAATGAAAACTGAGACTAGAAGTACATAGTTACCTATGCAAAGTTTTCAACCTACAAACAAATCTCGTTCATTAGTTATTTACGATAGTAATATCAAGGATTATTTTAATACAAAGTGATGTTTTATTTAGTAGAAACTTGCAATAGTTTATTTCGTTGTGTAAAACGTCCTAAATTCAACAGTTTGATATGCATTAATTTTGGTTTAGTCACCTTTTAGAGGCAAGTAGGTACGAGGTTCGAAAGCCAAAATACGAGATTTTTAGCTGCTTAGTACGAGGAAAAAAATTCTATGGTTGGCAACCCTGTTCTCAGCCTTTTGTTTATATCAGACTGGGTAGCAAGCACTAATAGATGGATTTTTTTTATGATGTCCCGAAAATAAAATTAGTCAATAATTTGTCATTTTGGCGAGACTATTGTACATTATATAATAATAATAATTTATTTCAAATCAAGCAATTCAAGAATTATAAACTAAATACATGAACTCTTATTTGGCTTGGCATCCAGTTTAGGGTTGATTAGTGTACATGGTACAATAATATACTCCGCATATGACCATGATTTTGTAGATTTGTTAGCGCTATTTAGACCCCCGCCACGTACACCTTGGTCGGATCGGACTCACTCCTCTACACACGAGACCGCTGGATGCGACCCCGGGTGCTCCTGGAGCCTCCTCCGAAACTATCTCCCAAGAAGACCAGCAGCCAATAGGCTAATAAACAGCTCAGCTTTTAATAAATGGGGAGACCTTTGCCCAGCTGTAGAAAACCTTGTGTTAGGTTTATTACAATACACCTGATAAATAGAATAAACGATAAAGGTTACAGTGCTAGCTTTATTGCTAAAAATTATCTTGTTGTGGTTCAGGTCCTGCAGGTAGATATATCAAAACCTAGTGTTCGTTATTATTAACCCATGCATTGCCCAGCTTACATCCCGCGATACAAAGTACTCTGTAGACCTTAGAGGAATAGGTATACTCGATCTACACTGTAGACCCACCCAGCCAGCACATCTAGGTACCTACATCTGTGGGAATGTGGGAAGTTGCCATGTGTTTTGTTGGCAATGAAATAGTTAGTAGTTAGGTATATTAAATGTATCTGCTACCAAACTATTCTGAATAAAACAATAAGTGTATAATAAAATAACATTATAATATTATATTATCATCACTAATCTGTTAGGTATATAATCATCAATTTTGGCATCAGTGTTGTTGCTTGTCTCCATTATCAATTTGCATGGATGACAGAAACATTTAAGGCCCTATACTAACTCAAATCAACTCTTCAAATATAAATTTCTTCCAAACAAAGGTAAGTAATCATCATCATCCATTCTACAGTAACAAGAATAATAATAGTGTGGTGTAACATGTAAGGAACATACCACACCTTTCCTCGTTTCATGGTCAGCTACTACAATGATCTTTTTTTATTAAATAAAAATTATATTATTCTCAGTTCAATAACAATTTAGTAACTTTTACTTTTTGAAGATGTCAGGCTGTTGATCTTAGATCAGAAATAAATATTATTGGTGATCAATTGTTACTTAGATTTTGTCTATAACAAGTCAAGAGTTCTGGGCAGACGATTAGGAAAGGATGCATTTGAATTATTTACTTACAAGTATCTCTACTTTAATGATTAAACTTAGCCTACCTGAACTATACAGCAAACATAATATTTGATAAGTTAAAAGGTACAATCAATGGAAAGTACTAATTAAATTTACATTAGAACTACAAATCAGTTCCTCAATCAGAATAACGTTAAACACTAAGCAGACACATACACCTAAATGAAATATATCAGAAAAATAAATTATGATTTTAACACAAGGAATTTTAACACTTTCTCATATAAAAAAAACTTCCGACTAACTTACTGAGAAGTAGTACATAAATGTTTGAAGCATATTGATTTGTGACTGCTAATAACTAGTATCACACAGATCTAAAATTAAAAATTTAAATGGAAAAAAGCTAAATTGCTTGGCTTTACAAAGTGTTTGTATGATAATTATTTTACAGGATAATCAAAGTTCTCTTTACATCGCATTTACATTACGATTCATAATAATGCTTCCGTTAGCTTTACTTACAATTAAATAGGTACCATTCACACATACATAATCTAAATAAAAAAATGCTATATCTGCATGTTTCCCACCAATAACATATTTGACATAGCGATGAATATTTACAAAATACTGCTCATCGTCGCAGATGTCACCGACGCAGCAGGCTCTCCTCGAGCACTACCGCGAAAGGTAGCATGATATCAAGTACCAGCATCTTATTTGCCTTTTAGTTGTGATAGTGACGGAAGATTTTGCAGGTTGCGGTATAATGGTGATCTCATCAACCTAATAATAATCTTCAAAGGATTCAGCAGCAGGGATGTTAGATGCCGACTCAGAAATTATGACATCGGTCTGTCAAAAATATGGTACTTTTCAGAAAATTAAGGTACGATTTCTAAGAGTCACCGAGATCCCAAATTATAGATAAGTACGAAGAGTTCCAAGGTATTATTACCTACTCAAGCAAGTCAAAACAAGATTATCATAAACAAACACTCAAAAACAGATACTTAACTGTATCAAATACAATACAATTCACAAATTTTGAAACAGAAAACAGAGTCACCGAGTTTCAAAATTATAGATAAACCAAGAGTTACTATTAGTTACTATACTACTCAAGCCAGTCAATACAAGATATCATAAACCGAATGAACGAACCGTATGAACGGATGAATGAAATGAAGAAAGAAATCTTCGGTTCGCGAGAGAGATGCAACATACACAACTTGTATTGGCTATCCTCCATCTCTCTCGCACCAGTGCAGTCAACGTCAAACGTTACCTAAAGAGGCCGTTTCATTCTACGCTTAATACATCGATTGTAAAATTATTCGAGATTAGTGCTTAGCAGCGGAAACGAAACGTTTCTGTCGTTCGTTCCATTACATGACAAAATAATTTTGATGATTGAAAATTATGGTACATTTGCGTACCATAATAGAAGTACTATGGTACATGGTACGAAGACCTGGATTATGGTACGTGTACCATAATTATGGTACGTCTGACATCCCTGTTCAGCAGACTCTTTCGCGAACCACTTTCCAGTGTGACCAGATTAAATTTTATGAAAATACCGAGGCACCTCAAAAAAATACTGAAATATACCGACTTACATAGGACAGATATACCAATAAAAATACTGATTTTCTAGGTACTTTATTGAAGTTTGTGCAGATACAACAGCAAAGTATAAAGTTTGTAAATAGATATTTTCACGAAAGGAAGGTACGACTACTCCGTTAAAATGTTATTTAAGCTCTGTGCATGCTACTGGATACGAAGAATTGATAAAATAAGAAACTTTTATTCCATGAGGCCTGCCCTTAACACTTCATCTCAATCTATCTACCAACACCTTCGGGTGTTCCGTAACCGGAGTCGGAAGCGGAGTTACGACTCCGCTTCCGACTCCAACAAACCAAATTCTAAAACTCCGACTTCGGTTCCGTTAAGCCACCTCCGTAACATCCCTAGTATAAACTTTAGTTTATATATTTATTATATATTTATTATATATATTTAGTTTATATTAGGGTTTTAATTATTATTATTAAATGTTCGCGTACCGGGGAATTCCGTAAATATTGTCACAAAAACACTCACTCACTACGGTGTTGCCATAAGTTCAACCAAAATATACCCAAAAATACTAAAACCAACCAAATTCTAAAACTCCGACTTCGGTTCCGTTAAGCCACCTCCGTAACATCCCTAGTATAAACTAAATCCGGGAAAGTCCCGGATTTAGTTTATATTAGGGTTTTAATTATTATTATTAAATGTTCGCGTACCGGGGAATTCCGCAAATATTGTCACAAAAACACTCACTCACTACGGTGTTGCCATAAGTTCAACCAAAATATACCCAAAAATACTGACTGCCAGCAATATACCTGAAAATATACTGATGTTCGGAAAAATCGATGAAATATACTGAAAAAGTATTAAAATACTGAATCTGGTCACACTGCCACTTTCATCGAACGTTAAAAAGTGAAAAACTTAAAAAAAATAAAACCGGCCAAGTGCAAGTCGGACTCGCTCACGAAGGGTTCCGTACCATTATCTATAAAAACGGCAAAAAAAAAACACGTTTCTTGTATGGGAGCCCCCTTAAATATTTATTTTATACAGTTTTTATATAGTATTTGTTGTTATAGCGGCAACAGAAATACATCATCTGTGAATATTTCAACTGTCTAACTATCACGGTTCATGAGATACAGCCTGGTGACAGACGGACAGACGGACAGCGAAGTCTTAGGGGCCGTTCAAGTATGACGTAAGCACTATAGGGGGGCGAGGGGTCCTTGCTTTGCTTATTTTGAATGACATGGGGGGCAGGGGGGTCTAGATGATGATTAGATCATCGGTAGTTAGGTATTTACTTTTTTACACAGATGGCAACCCACACATTGTCTTTGCTTGAAAACGAATCGCATTTTCAAGGATTCCCACAAGTAATGCATACGTTTAGGCACTCGCTTAGAACGAAGTAGGGGAATTATCGCGCACTATTGTCTAAATTTCCTCTGTCAGTGTATTGTTCCGTTTGGATACTATAACGAGTAGACGTATCGTAAGCATAGCAAAGCAAGTTAACATTTGTGTTACCGTTGATTCCATTAGCGAAAGTTTATGGTTTAAATAAGATGTCGCTTCAAATAGACAAATCCAAGCTATACCAAAAATTGTTAGAAAATTAAAAAAAATCTCATACAAATACGAAAGCACAAAATGTACAGAAGTTAGTTAACGAAGTGTGGTGAAATTATAAATTACAAGCAAAGTTGCAGAATTGAAGAAGAATTGCAAGCGGCGACTAAGAATAAATCCAATCTACTAGGTACATTTTTAGATTTAGAATCTATTTTCTTATTGTTAGAATTATAACTTCTGCTCATTATTCATTAAAAAAAACAATACATTAATTAAAAAATGTTTATGTAAGCATGGGGGGAGGGGGTAAGAGCTTTGCTTACTTTTGCTGACAAGGGGGATAGGGGGGTAAATAATTGTAATAAATCTGCTTACGTAATACTTGAACGGCCCCTTAGTAATAGGGTCCCATTTTTACCCTTTGGATACGGAACCCTAAAAACGAATTGAATTGGGAGTGGGGAGGGGGCTTAAAGATCAAGAAAGAAAGTTTGAAAATGTAACTGAATAAAACAGCCAAATTATTGTTTTTTAATCTTTATTTTTTAGGTTCTAAGGTTCATTTTGTCATTTGAAAATGGGTTCATTTCCTCCTTGTTTCCCGCTCAAATTCAAATAAGAAGTCAAATAAAAAAAATGTTCCAACGAAACGAACCGTGTCAGCCGTCGTTAAACTTCGCCAAACATCGTAGAGCGAGAAAGTTAGAAAAAAAAGAAAAGTCATAGTCCAGCTAGTCTAGTCATAATACCATTTCACAAGTTAATACTTTGAACTATATTTAAATAATCATAAAATATCCATGACAAATATTCTAAAATATAAAAATATCAATTTAGATACTTACTACACCCAATATTATTAATAAAGCTTTTTCTTAATATTCATTATTATTTCCAAAGCAGCCATGCACTGCTTTGGAAATTTGATTTCCTACTTGTTCGCACCTCTGTGAAGTTGGCCGCCAGACTTTGTCTTTTTGAAACTTCGATATTACTAATCGTTTGAGAATCGTTTGAGAGAGATTGAGAGTTCATTAACATCGTTTGAGAGTTATTAATTTTTATGTAAAAACCATTTTAAATTTTTGTGTGAAGTTGGCCGTCATTCCGGCAAAAATGTACTTGGACGTTTAATTTTTGTTTCATTTGTTTGAGAATCGTTTGAGAGAGATTGAGAGTTCATCAACATCGTTTGAGAGTTATTAATTTAATTATTACAGTAAATAATCATTTCTGAACCAGCAATTTTGAATTTCCCCGCCAAATAGTGCACTTCCGGTCTGCGGCGCAGGCGCAGTGGATGACCGAAGAGTGAGTAAACATTTGAATGAAAGAATGAGTGGGAAAATACGTCATAGAATGACATTGACATTAATTAACAATTGACGTACGTCATTTATTCTCACTCACATTCTCAGCCTTTTGTTTATATCAGACTGGGTAGCAAGCACTAATAGATGGATTTTCTTTATGATGTCCCGAAAATAAAATTAGTCAATAATTTGTCATTTTGGCGAGACTATTGTACATCACAGATTTATAAGTATAGTACTAAAGTTGTACATTATATAATAATAATAATTTATTTCAAATCAAGCAATTCAAGAATTATAAACTAAATACATGAACTCTTATTTGGCTTGGCATCCAGTTTAGGGTTGATTAGTGTACATGGTACAATAATATACTCCGCATATGACCATGATTTTGTAGATTTGTTAGCGCTATTTAGACCCCCGCCACGTACACCTTGGTCGGATCGGACTCACTCCTCTACACACGAGACCGCTGGATGCGACCCCGGGTGCTCCTGGAGCCTCCTCCGAAACTATCTCCCAAGAAGACCAGCAGCCAATAGGCTAATAAACAGCTCAGCTTTTAATAAATGGGGAGACCTTTGCCCAGCTGTAGAAAACCTTGTGTTAGGTTTATTACAATACACCTGATAAATAGAATAAACGATAAAGGTTACAGTGCCAGCTTTATTGCTAAAAATTATCTTGTTGTGGTTCAGGTCCTGCAGGTAGATATATCAAAACCTAGTGTTCGTTATTATTAACCCATGCATTGCCCAGCTTACATCCCGCGATACAAAGTACTCTGTAGACCTTAGAGGAATAGGTATACTCGATCTACACTGTAGACCCACCCAGCCAGCACATCTAGGCACCTACATCTGTGGGAATGTGGGAAGTTGCCATGTGTTTTGTTGGCAATGAAATAGTTAGTAGTTAGGTATATTAAATGTATCTGCTACCAAACTATTCTGAATAAAACAATAAGTGTATAATAAAATAACATTATAATATTATATTATCATCACTAATCTGTTAGGTATATAATCATCAATTTTGGCATCGGTGTTGTTGCTTGTCTCCATTATCAATTTGCATGGATGACAGAAACATTTCAGGCCCTATACTAACTCAAATCAACTCTTCAAATATAAATTTCTTCCAAACAAAGGTAAGTAATCATCATCATCCATTCTACAGTAACAAGAATAATAATAGTGTGGTGTAACATGTAAGGAACATACCACACCTTTCCTCGTTTCATGGTCAGCTACTACAATGATCTTTTTTTATTAAATAAAAATTATATTATTCTCAGTTCTATAACAATTTAGTAACTTTTACTTTTTGAAGATGTCAGGCTGTTGATCTTAGATCAGAAATAAATATTATTGGTGATCAATTGTTACTTAGATTTTGTCTATAACAAGTCAAGAGTTCTGGGCAGACGATTAGGAAAGGATGCATTTGAATTATTTACTTACAAGTATCTCTACTTTAATGATTAAACTTAGCCTACCTGAACTATACAGCAAACATAATATTTGATAAGTTAAAAGGTACAATCAATGGAAAGTACTAATTAAATTTACATTAGAACTACAAATCAGTTCCTCAATCAGAATAACGTTAAACACTAAGCAGACACATATCTAAAAGAAATATATCAGAAAAATAAATTATGATTTTAACACAAGGAATTTTAACACTTTCTCATATAGGTAAAAAAAACTTCCGACTAACTTACTGAGAAGTAGTACATATAAATGTTTGAAGCATATTGATTTGTGACTGCTAATAACTATCACACAGATCTAAAATTAAAAATTTAAATGGAAAAAAGCTAAATTGCTTGGCTTTACAAAGTGTTTGTATGATAATTATTTTACAGGATAATCAAAGTTCTCTTTACATCGCATTTACATTACGATTCATAATAATGCTTCCGTTAGCTTTACTTACAATTAAATAGGTACCTACCATTCACACATACATAATCTAAATTAAAAAATGCTATATCTGCATGTTTCCCACCAATAACATATTTGATATAGCGATGAATATTTACAAAATACTGCTCATCGTCGCAGATGTCACCGACGCAGCAGGCTCTCCTCGAGCACTACGCGAAAGGTAGCATGATATCAAGTACCAGCATCTTATTTGCCTTTTAGTTGTGATAGTGACGGAAGATTTTGCAGGTTGCGGTATAATGGTGATCTCATCAACCTAATAATAATCTTCAAAGGCTTCAGCAGACTCTTTCGCGAACCACTTTCATCGAACGTTAAAAAGTGAAAAACTTAAAAAAAATAAAACCGGCCAAGTGCAAGTCGGACTCGCGCACGAAGGGTTCCGTACCATTATCTATAAAAACGGCAAAAAAAAAAACACGTTTCTTGTATGGGAGCCCCCTTAAATATTTATTTTATACAGTTTTTATATAGTATTTGTTGTTATAGCGGCAACAGAAATACATCATCTGTGAAAATTTCAACTGTCTAACTATCACGGTTCATGAGATACAGCCTGGTGACAGACGGACAGACGGACAGCGAAGTCTTAGGGGCCGTTCAAGTATGACGTAAGCACTATAGGGGGGCGAGGGGTCCTTGCTTTGCTTATTTTGAATGACATGGGGGGCAGGGGGGTCTAGATGATGATTAGATCATCGGTAGTTAGGTATTTACTTTTTTACACAGATGGCAACCCACACATTGTCTTTGCTTGAAAACGAATCGCATTTTCAAGGATTCCCACAAGTAATGCATACGTTTAGGCACTCGCTTAGAACGAAGTAGGGCAATTATCGCGCGCTATTGTCTAAATTTCCTCTGTCAGTGTATTGTTCCGTTTGGATACTATAACGAGTAGACGTATCGTAAGCATAGCAAAGCAAGTTAACATTTGTGTTACCGTTGATTCCATTAGCGAAAGTTTAAGGTTTAAATAAGATGTCGCTTCAAATAGACAAATCCAAGCTATACCAAAAATTGTTAGAAAATTTAAAAAAATCTCATACAAATACGAAAGCACAAAATGTACAGAAGTTAGTTAACGAAGTGTGGCGAAATTATAAATTACAAGCAAAGTTGCAGAATTGAAGAAGAATTGCAAGCGGCGACTAAGAATAAATCCAATCTACTAGGTACATTTTTAGATTTAGAATCTATTTTCTTATTGTTAGAATTATAACTTCTGCTCATTATTCATTAAAAAAAACAATACATTAATTAAAAAATGTTTATGTAAGCATGGGGGGAGGGGGTAAGAGCTTTGCTTACTTTTGCTGACAAGGGGGATAGGGGGGTAAATAATTGTAATAAATCTGCTTACGTAATACTTGAACGGCCCCTTAGTAATAGCACGGTAATGTTATCTATACAGTATTGTAACTCGGCCATGTCCTTGAAATAACTACCTACCAAAACAAAACAAAAGCACGCGATAGGGCTGCCCGCCTGCAGTATTTTAATTTCATCTAGGTACCTACCTATTTGTATTTCTTTCTAGTTTTGTGATTATATATTTTAATAAATATAAAATAAATGATAATAAAACCGGCCAAGTGCGAGTTCGACTCGCGCACGAAGGGTTTTCGTACCATTATCTATAAAATCAGCAAAAAAACACGTTTGTTGTATCGAAGCCCCCCTTTAATATTTGTTTTATTTACGTTTTATTATTTATTTCTAAGCTGAATATAAAACTAAAGTAGGTACCTTATTTAAATAAAAAATTCTCAAGTTGCACGCTTACTGCTTACAACATTTTTTACCTATTGAAAAGAAAAATCAATAACTTATCATTCGTAATGACAATTCTGTCAAACAAAAAAAAACATTCAAATTAGATAAAAAATAGTTTCATACAAAAAAGTTCGTTCGTCACTGCGCTGCGGCGCGCGGCGCATCCCCGACTGGTTGTACCTACCACGATCCCGCCCTCACATGAGGTGACAGATAGGACTCGTGTTCCGGCCGTTTGTATGAAGACAGAATACTGTATAGATAACATTACCGTGGTAATAGGGTCCCATTTTTACCCTTTGGATACGGAACCCTAAAAACGAATTGAATTGGGAGTGGGGAGGGGGCTTAAAGATCAAGAAAGAAAGTTTGAAAATGTAACTGAATAAAACAGCCAAATTATTGTTTTTTAATCTTTATTTTTTAGGTTCTAAGGTTCATTTTGTCATTTGAAAATGGGTTCATTTCCTCCTTGTTTCCCGCTCAAATTCAAATAAGAAGTCAAATAAAAAAAATGTTCCAACGAAACGAACCGTGTCAGCCGTCGTTAAACTTCGCCGAACATCGTAGAGCGAGAAAGTTAGAAAAAAAAGAAAAGTCATAGTCCAGAGTCCAGCTAGTCTAGTCATAATACCATTTCACAAGTTAATACTTTGAACTATATTTAAATAATCATAAAATATCCATGACAAATATTCTAAAATATAAAAATATCAATTAAGATACTTACTACACCCAATACTATTAATAAAGCTTTTTCTTAATATTCATTATTATTTCCAAAGCAGCCATGCACTGCTTTGGAAATTTGATTTCCTACGTGTTCGCTACTCAAATTCGAATAATAAGACAAATAAGTTTTAATAATGAATATGCAAAAGTTTTATTAATAATATTGGGTGTAGTAAGTATCTAAATTAATATTTTTATATTTTAGAATATATGTCATGGATATTTTATGATTATTTAAACATATTTCAAAGTATTAACTTGTGAAATGGTATTATGACTAGAATAGCTGCACTATGATTTTTCTTTTTTTTCTAACTTTCTCGCTCTACGATGTTTGGCGAAGTTTAACGACGGCTGACACCTTAGCTGACACGATTCCTTTCAATGAATGTCAATGTCTTTCTATGACGTCTTTTCCCATTCATTCTTTCATTCACCCTTTTATTCATTCTTCTTCACTGCGCCTGCGCCGCAGACCGGAAGTGCACTATGTGGCGGGGAAATTCAAAATTGCTGGTTCAGAAATGATTATTTGCTGTAATAATTAAATTAATAACTCTCAAACGATGTTGATGAACTCTCAATCTCTCTCAAACGATTCTCAAACAAATGAAACAAAAATTAAACGTCCAAGTACATTTTTGCCGGAATGACGGCCAACTTCACACAAAAATTTAAAATGGTTTTTACATAAAAATGAATAACTCTCAAACGATGTTAATGAACTCTCAATCTCTCTCAAACGATTCTCAAACGATTAGCAATATCGAAGTTTCAAAAAGACAAAGTCTGGCGGCCAACTTCACAGAGGTCTTGTTCGCTACTCAAATTCGAATAATAAGACAAATAAGTTTTAATAATGAATATGCAAAAGTTTTATTAATAATATTGGGTGTAGTAAGTATCTAAATTAATATTTTTATATTTTAGAATATATGTCATGGATATTTTATGATTATTTAAACATATTTCAAAGTATTAACTTGTGAAATGGTATTATGATTTTTCTTTTTTTTCTAACTTTCTCGCTCTACGATGTTTGGCGAAGTTTAACGACGGCTGACACCTTAGCTGACACGATTCCTTTCAATGAATGTCAATGTCTTTCTATGACGTCTTTTCCCATTCATTCTTTCATTCACCCTTTTATTCATTCTTCTTCACTGCGCCTGCGCCGCAGACCGGAAGTGCACTATTTGGCGGGGAAATTCAAAATTGCTGGTTCAGAAATTATTATTTACTGTAATAATTAAATTAATAACTCTCAAACGATGTTGATGAACTCTCAATCTCTCTCAAACGATTCTCAAACAAATGAAACAAAAATTAAACGTCCAAGTACATTTTTGCCGGAATGACGGCCAACTTCACACAAAAATTTAAAATGGTTTTTACATAAAAATTAATAACTCTCAAACGATGTTAATGAACTCTCAATCTCTCTCAAACGATTCTCAAACGATTAGCAATATCGAAGTTTCAAAAAGACAAAGTCTGGCGGCCAACTTCACAGAGGTTGTTTATCGGTCAGTCAATTTCTCTTCTCTTCTTTCATCTATTTCTCTCCCTCCCAGTGTTGCCAGATCTACTGATTTAGCAGTAGATCTACCTGCTTTTTGAACCGTCTACTGATCTACTGCTTTTTTGCTCAAATTTTGTGAAATCTACCTGCTTTTTCCGAGCATCAATAGCAAGTGACTCAATGTCTTTATTTTAGCTCACGTGACAAGTTACCAATGACACAAACTTCACAAAACTAAAACAGATGAATGAAACTGAAGAGTTCCGTGTTCCTTCGTTTCTTCCTTCCAACTTTCACTTTCTTTCTGTCTGTCTTGGTATGTCTGTTCATTGATTTCGATTGATTGGTCGGTCCGTTCGTTCGTTCGATAAACTTTTGCAAAATGCAAACTGAGTGAGACTGTTTATCCAGTTATTAGGTACTCTACTATGCACTAAATAATATATGTCCAAAACCACAAATCAAAGTTCGATCAGACTGAAACGAACTGAGCAAAGCGCAGCCGACAGTCTGCCTGGCCTCGCTTTCCACAAAGCTAAACAGTTTAGGAATGT
The DNA here is from genome assembly GCA_947086465.1 of Eupithecia exiguata. Classification (NCBI taxonomy): domain Eukaryota; kingdom Metazoa; phylum Arthropoda; class Insecta; order Lepidoptera; family Geometridae; genus Eupithecia; species Eupithecia exiguata. The sequence continues at coordinate 8,495,640 of OX352231.1, forward strand.
GGGCAAAGAAAACGCTTCCTAAATTTCAAAAAAACTGGTTAGTAGCTTTGTTGTATGTTTTTTTTTGCATGAAAATACTCGCAAAACACAATACATAGGTACTAATTTATAACATATTAAAATCTACCTGCTTTTTTTCCCAATCTACTGCTTTTTTAACAAAATTTCTACTGCTTTTTTCAAATTCCATCTGGCAACACTGCTCCCTCCCCTCCCTCACCCTCATTTGCGACAAATAATTTTATACTTGTGATGTGAAAAAAAATTGCTACCGTTTGTGTCCGGTATTATTAAACTTAGCATTTCTGTATTAACAACAGATTTTTAGCGAAACCTAAGATGGAAGCTGGTGATATCGACGGACCATCGGGTCCCAAGAAGAAGTTGAAGACGGTGAGTAAATAATCTATTTATTTTGCCGATTTGTTTTGTTGTATTTATTAAATTCTCTTGCATTGAGTACCTACCTACACCAACCACATACATTATTATTTAGGTTAGTAACAGCCCGCCCTGTACATAAAAATGGTCAGCGAATTAGATAGTAGGCACAGTAGTTTATTTTTGATGGTTTGGACATTCAACAAATCTTCAGTTTTAATTTTTACAGCCTGTGTACCTTATCTGGTGGGTACCTATTAGCTTTAAAAAAGCCGGCAGCCTATGCCCTGCCTGTTTTAAGATAGTAACCTTGTTTTATGCATGGAAAAAGGCTCTTTCATAATAATGTTGTTATTATTTATTTACAATCTAAATGTGAGCTTCAAACATTAATACATCAAAACCTGTCTTGTAATGTATTTCTTTTTAAATGCTACTCACTTGTTACAATGTAGATCTAGGTACACTCGCTTAAAAGCTTAAAAACTAAAAAGGCTTAAAAACTTAAGATTTGTTCTAATTGCTTTATAAACACATGATTTGGACAGCAATTACTATTTTAATGCCACACCAACTACTGTACGGCATGGTTTAAAAGTACATGATTGCCAGTTACCACTGTAGAGCCCTCAGATAGAGCCAGAATCAATATATTTATTTTCATGCTCATTACCAGAGCATTGACAAAGTCATAATTTTAATAAATACAAAATTTGAAAGTGGGCTGTCCAGCATTATTTATTTATTTATTATTATAATTATTTCATATATTGTATTATGCATATCAGTTATCTAGTACCCATAACACAAGCTCTGCTTAACTTGGGGCTAAATGATGTTGTGTGGATTGCCCAGCATTATTATTTATTTACTAATGTACTATGGTCAACCAAAGGAACTGAAGTCTTCAAACCTAAAGATGGTGCTTTTCACTTGAATGGCAGCTAAATTTTCCACCCAAGACCACATCTAATAATAATAGGCTAAACAGCGGATTGTAGATACAAAATGGAAGAAAAAAATAATAATAATGTACTATGAACCTCAAGAGGAGGGCTCATATCACAACACCCTGGGTCCTTGAAGAGAGCATAGGTGGAGGGTCGGGTGCGAAAGTGTTTGTAGGATGACTCAACCTCTTTCTAAATAATCAGTAAGATATTGCACAAGATTACAAAAACGAGAGATTAAAAAATGTGTGATTTTTTAAATAGTAGGAACTTGGGATCATAAACAATGCTATCAAAGATAACTTATCTTTTATCAGTTGATAAAACAGATGAATGTGTGCCAGTGTGTGACCACTCAAGGAAATGATTAGTCAAGGCTTTTAAATATATTTACTAGCTTCTGTCCGCGGCGGGTCTGCTCACATGGTAACTTAAAATGGTGCTTATTTAATGTAGGTACAGATTATTTAATATTTGATAGTGGAAGAGTTCCATAAATCGCACCAAACAACAACAAATAGAGAACTGCAATGACCTCTATGGGTCTCATAAAATGTCAACTATTTTGAACTGCAGGAAATAATAATAGTTTTGGGTAATGCAAGTGAGCAGGTTATTGTTGTAATCGTTTATTGGCAATTGCATACGCTTATATAACAAGCTTCGATCTAAAGCAACTGAGCTTCCTATTCGTAAATTTAAACAGTACATAAAACTCAATCTTATCTATATATAAGCCTTTTACTCCATAGACGATTACATCAATGATGTTAATGCTTGGCCAGATGTCACCCAGTTCATCCGCCGACTATAGTATGCAAGAAAATAAATGGTAAGTTTAGTTAGTTTTGTATAAATATTGACATGTACGTATGTAAATCGCAATATATACATATAGACTTAGATACGCAAAATAAACGTGCATTAGATAAATAAGTGATATATATACCTACTAAATTATCTCAGCATCTGGTCGAAGCGACGCGTGACCCGAGAGCTGGTGAGTACTTAGTTGGCACTCCGCATCAGCATTGCCATACAGCAGCGTAATGTATTGATATGGATTGGCTGAGCTACCTGTAGATTGTTTGCAATAGGCTATTTGACTACATTAAAAATAAATTCCAAATTGTTTTCATCCTAGTCAGTGACAACGTAACAAAGCGTAATCAGGTGATTTTTATTAAAAAAATGGGATTAAAATTACACATTTTTTGATACATTATCACGTGACCGAAAACGCTAATTGTGTTTGGTTGGATTGCAAGTGACGTCACACATCCTCAGATTACAGGGTCAATGAGTTCTTCTTGTTAGGTGTGGTGTGGCGGATTGACGTCATAGCTTGGTAACACGGTAGCCATGACAGAGATTATCGTTTTGGCGCGGCATTATTTTATTCAAGCTTTAAAATTAGTTTTCATAACTAATACGACTGGCCTTGTAGAAATATTAATTACACTTTGCATTATTTTTATCAGACAATACGTTAGAATTATTTCCCAGTAGTAGTCAAGTAGCCTATTGTAAGTAAATACTAGTTTTAATTTCATTCTATTATTTGTGATATGGATTAGTTGAGGTACCTGTAGATTGTTTGCAATTATAAGTACTAGTTTTAATTTAGTTCTATTAATTGATTGTAATTTTCTTTGTTAATAAAGATTTCATTCTTAAACCTACTAGTGGTTTATTTTTCACGTCTTCCACGAATGGAATGAAAGACAGAAGTTACCTTTAATGAACTCTAAATTAAAATGAGTTAAGTCAAGAAAGAACCAATAAAGTACTTAAAGGAAAAAAATTAGGTCCATTCCCACTGTGGGAATGCCCCCATTAAAATGCAAGGTCCTACCCACCCACGGCAGGTACCCCATCTTTAAGAAGGTCCATGACCTTATCCTAACATTTTGGATTATAAAACTTTTGAAACGCATCATGGTAAATAGGACGAGTCATTTAAAACGAGATATTTACTATGATTTGAGTTTTAAGAAAATTGGAAATGCCAAATGCCGAAATATTGGAAAGAGCTCTTAACTCAAATTATAGTGAATACCTATCCCGTTTTAAACATGTCATTTTTAAATATGTCTCTGCAGCCTACAATAAGTTCGTTATTTTATTTGATTAAAACAGGATTCAAGGGTTCGTTATTTTTTTTAAATTATTTATTTAGAAATGGTATTTTTTTAACGTAAAATAATAAAGTAAAATAGGTGGCGCCGGCGGCGCGCGGTGGCGCTAGTTTGAGTCGGGGTACCGCCTTAAGACCAAAACATAATATTTTGATTGATTTGAAAAACTAAAAACTTCGTTACATCATTTCAACGACAAATACCTATTGATCTCTCGGGAGTAAAATTTTTATAATAGCGAAAGAATTTTCATTTTGGTGGCTGGGAAATCTCCGAACATAGCTAAATAAAACCGGCCAAGTGCGAGTCGGACTCGCGCACGAAGGGTTCCGTACCATTATCTACAAAAACGGCAAAATCATGTTTGTTGTATGGGAGCCCCCTTAAATAATTATTTTATTTGTCTAACTATCACGGTTCATGAGATACAGCCTGGTGACAGACGGACAGACGGACAGCGAAGTCTTAGTAATTGGGTCCCGTTTTTACCCTTTGGGTACGGAACCCTAAAAACCATCTTTTGTTATACGTCGGTTATTAAACGAAAAAATTTGGGCGCATTTTCATCAAAGTTTCTTAAAATTTACGAAGTCCACAGGGAAATATCGGATTCCTACAACAACTAAACCTACTAAACTACCTATTGCATGTAATTATTTCCTATCAATAATATTAATTTAAACTGAACACCTATTTCCCTACAAAATTGCTTTGGTAAGAGGTTCAAGGTAAATGGGACCCTTCACAATCGAATAATCGATTGATTGCTATGAGGTTTTTATTTTGTAGAGATCGTGTCGAATCCGTTTAAGATATTGTTCTATTATGAATATTATTCTGAATAGATCTAGACACGCGATTGATATAATAGTCAGCCAAGTTACCTCCTAAAGTGGCGGTTCGCGCCGCGACCGCGACCGGAGACCGGGAACAAAGACAGGAGACCGCGACTGGAAGTATAATTTAGTTTACACTTTGTAAGGGTACGAGCGCCGTCAGTTCGCGCACCGAAAGACACAGCAGACAGAGACGCGATACCGACGACAATGAGGCGGTCGCCGCCCATACAAAGCTAAACTACCGGTCGCGGTCTCCAGTCTCGGTTGCCGGTTGCGGTCGCGGCACTAACCGACCGCCACCTTAACGCGACACTACATAAAATTACTAAATTTGTATAATAATAGGGTACCTATTTGAAAATAAATTTAAATTGATAAGATGTAGACGCAAATAATACCTTAGTTTTCCTGCAGTCTCAGCTCACCACACGTAAATTATCCAGATTTATGATAATACTTTTATCCAATAGGTACTTGCCAGTCATTAAATTTTATTTTAATATAAGTTTGGTAAAAATCCCTAGCTACCTAACCTCCTCAGTCAAAATCATTGGTTTTCTGAGCACCGCTTTAGCCATAGGTGGGTAAATTTGTCAAATGCTCGTGTCTTTGAATTTTCATAATAAAACAGCTTATATCACACACACACCATACGGTACATATATGGTTATCTGATTGATATGAAGATAAAGTTCAGAATTTGGTAAAATCCTGGATAAGGTTGTCATGGTTTCATGCAATGAATCATACATAACGCCACAAAAACATGAAAGAAACGTGAAGATATCAACACTGAAATTCAATTAGTATAATTATTTTAACCTAATGAATGTGTCATGTGTCAATGAAAGCAAAATAACGTAATTAATAATATTCTGAAAGAAAAACCGCTGGGAACCTTCAAACCAAAAATTTCTAAAAGAAAATCAGACCTGTGAAAATGTTTATTCAATTGTAAATAACTATTGTACTGCGAAACTGCCGGCGGCGGCGCAACGTAACAATTTATATTACATACCAATCAACACGATCTCGTCAGTATTCCGGCGAGCTCCGTACGAGGCGCGCGTTTCGCCATCTTGTTTTTTTTCTCCATCGCGTTCTGTATTTGGCGGGAAAGTGTTTGTTTATAAACTGTAAACATCAAAATGAGTCTTGAGCAAAGGAACCAGAAAGTGTCGGAAACTTACGAAAAATTCAATATCGCTTCGTGGGGCAACGGTAACGGGAATGTCAGAACGGTTTGTATTTATTTGGGTTATTGTTATTTACACTTTTAAATTGAACCCAGAAATTGGTGTTTCGTTCCAATTTATTATCTTTATACCTACTACAATTTTATATATCATGCCCCAGCGAAGGCTTTGACCAACTCTCTTATAACTTTATTTCGTAAGAGTAGACGATGACAAGAGCAGAAACTTTGAATTAGGTTTACCAGCTGAACGCTTTGACTTTCTCCTTCTTAAAACTTCCTTATGTTTAGCTGCCTGGGTCCCACTTTCACAATGCTTTAAATTCGCGACATATTACAACGTCATATTTATGTCTTAGTACTTGTATATAGAGGCTCATAGGTGCTTCATCCAGTTGCATCGTTATTAATGTCTATGAAATGAAAGGAAGGTTCTAATTAAATTCGCTCTTTATAGTGCCAACTGCCAACAATGATCTAGACTAGGACACAATTGGGGTTGCTAGTTCACTGGGGCAATGACTCACAGATTTAATATCGGGGTTTTGAATTTTAGATAGAAGAGGTAGGAACTGCGCCATTTGATCAATTTTTTAAATTAATTAAATTTGAAGAACAAAATTATATTTTGTAATATATCAATCAAATAATTTTTAAAATGGTCCGATGATGTTACTCCGTTGTTAACTCAAGTATTAAGCTTCCAGCAACTAATCGCTTGATTACTTTGATGATTTTGTGGCTCGGATTATATTGCAAGATTGCAATGTTCATACTTATGGTATATCTAATGTTATAAATTATAATCTAACGAACAATCGGATTGTGTCGCTGAACAAGATAAGTTTTGATAAGAATCAAACTTCTAAACATACATCTCTTGACGTATATTATTGTATCATCTGACACAATGATGAGAATATAATCAATAAACTTCATAGGTATAAAGGTATGTATATGTTTAAAGTCCGTGACTAGGGCCCAATTTTACCGTTACAATTGAACGAGATCAACTTAAGATAAACTCAGTTCTGCTATTTTAAGGATGTTGTTAGGCAGGGTTGCCAACCGTAAAAAAAATTTCCTCGTACTAAGCAGCTAAAAATCTCGTACTATGGCTTTCGAACCTCGTACATTCCTCTAAAAGGTGACTAAACCAAGATTAATGCATATTAAACTGTTGAATTTAGGACGTTTTACACAACGAAATAAACTATTGCAAGTTTCTACTAAATAAAATATCACTTTGTATTAAAATAATCTTTAACATTACTCACGTAAATAACTAATGAACGAGATTTGTTTATAGGTTCAAAACTTTGCATAGGTAACTATGTACTTCTAGTCTTAGTTTTCATTTGCAAATATTATATCAGGAACATCCTCATTCTCATCGTTTTTCTTTTTATTTTTGCCCGAGATTTTTGTTTATTTTGTGAATTTACACCTCTCTGGTTGGCGCTATGTGTGATCGAGGCGACAGACGAATAATGCGAAGAACGAAATGTTTTATTTCTCGGGGATTTCTTGGTTCATGGGATAGCGAGCGAACCATAGACAGTCATCGCGCCAATGCGACAGTGTCATTTTTGGTGTAAGTGTTATGTTATGTCAAAATCTCGTACATAATTGTACGAGGTTGATAGTGCCCTCGTACCTCGTACGGAAGACCACAAATCTCGTATTTGTACGAGGAACCTCGTACGGTTGGCAACCCTGTTGTTAGGATAGATATCAATAGTGTAAAACCAAATTCGCAACTTCGAAAGACGTGTGTTAACTTCGTGGAGCTCGAAAAACCTCGAAATTTTCAGATTTTTTCAGTTTTTGGCTTACAACTTCTAAAATGTGTATTTTACGGCCAAGTCATCCGTGACACTTATAAAGAAGACAAAATTTACGACAATTTGAGCGCAACCCCAGCTCTGTAATGTGTCTAAAAGATCTCAAGATTTACACTTCAAACAAACAGAAAGAAGACACTTCGACGACACCAAAAACAGGTCATTTTTTAGAAAATTTGAATAATTTGTAGATCATTAGATTAAAAACACTTGCAATGAACATAAAATCAGAAACTTACAAATTTTAGCGTCCGAGAATGTTTAAGATCACTGGTCTATTAAGAATGTATAGTGATTTGTTTCTCAGTCCTCAATCTTCACGGAAGACCTTCAATGAGGTGCGTCCGTTCTGTAAACTACTGCAAGTGGTAAACTACATTTAGGACAATGTACTTGTTTCAAGCCCGGTCGAAGGTTTTAAAGGTTTTTTTTTTGGTATTCTTTATTATGGTAGCCGGTAGGTATGGGGATTGTGGCTGCGATAGACATATTATATATATTATTAACAGAGATACAATACTATAGAGTATTTGAACCGAACGATGTACAAGAAGTTTTTGATATTTTAGTAATGTTTGATGTCACGTTTAATTTGCTTTTTGCCCTGTAACTCAGTACATACATAAAAGACTACGTAGCTGTAGGTATGTTCTGTCTAGGAATTCTATTTTTTGGTCTTGGTATACGTTTTTTTTAGTTTGAGATCTTAAAAGGTAACTAACAGCAACAATAAACTTCTGAGACATAGGTAAATTATAAACAGACCCTACTTGTTTATTCCTTCTTAAAAAATGCATCTTTATCGTTATCTTTATCTTCTTTTTTATCCGACGAAGACAAAAGAGAATCAATGTTCGACTGTATGTATATTTAGGGTTCCGTACCCAAAGGGTAAAACGGTATTACTAAGGGTATAACTAAGACTCCCCTGTTCGTCCGTCTGTCCGTCTGTCACCAGGCTGTATCTCATGAACCGTGATAGACAGTTGAAATTTTCACAGATGATGCATTTCTGTTGCCGCTATAACTACAAATACTACAAAACAGAGTAAATAAATATTTAAGGGGGCTCCCATACAACAAACGTGAATTTCTTGCTCGTTTTCGCTCGATATTGATAAAGGCAACAGGTAAACGCTTGAAATATTCACAGAATAATTAGTTTCATATATTTACTTTAAAAATCAATAATTAAATTAAAATAAAGGGGGTCCCATACAGAAAATGTGTTTTTTTTTGCTGTACAGAACCCTGCGTGTTTTGAGTACAGAACCCTGCGTGTGCGAGTCGGACTCGCACTTCGCCGGTTTTATTTAATGTATGTTTGTCGATTTCTCCTTCAATTATGAACCGATTGAGAAAATTCTTTCTTAAAAAAAAATAGTGTAAATATTTATGTATACTAAGGAATTATTAATTCAGTGTTAGGTTTTTTCAAAACTAACAAATTATAGTACTAAAAACCCTTGAGGCCATTTTTTTCTTCATAAAATGCCTTTAAATTCGACATGTAAATAAATATCTTGTCAAAATTTAGCCACTACTTCATTCAATACCCATACTGGTATCTAAAACAAGTTTTGCCATACACTACTACTATAATTGAAGTGCATTATCTCACCGGTTACGTTGCTTTACGTAAACATACCACTTTCACCGCTCTCTGTGATGCGAAACGAGAATTTATGCGGTTTATAAAACTGGTTTTTAATTATAAAATCTGTAGCGTGTGCGTGAGTTTGAACTTAAAACCTATTTGGGTCAATAGTTTGGAAAAATACTTAGTTACGATACATTTCGACATTTAAACATAGACATTTATTTATTAGAACTTAACCCGTGGATATATTGTGAACTGATGTGAATTGGGTTGGTTGAAACCTTTTTTCTTCGTTATCTTTATGGAAAAAGCTCCGAAAAATAATAATCTACGGGATACAAGGCAGGCCCTTTAAAAATTGAAAAAAAAACTGATTTAAATAACAGAAATAATTGTGCTAAAAGTACCATCTTTTTTCCAAGTTATTACCGTTTTTATCCTAAACTTACAATGATAAGATTTTTTTTTGTCATCACCTTATTAAACAATATATTACCAAGGGAACCTTCGGCTTATTTTTACAAATAAATGTTAACAATATATTACCAAGGGAACCTTCGGCTTATTTTTACAAATAAATGTTAACAATATATTACCAAGGGAACCTTCGGCTTATTTTTACAAATAAATGTTAGGTATTATTATTAAATGAATAGCAAAAACTTGATTTTTGCGCTTACGCCGCTCTGCTCTATAAACGCGAAATTCTATGCCTACCCTTTTCACAAAATGGCGTCATATATAGCCCCCTTAATGGAAGCTCACACCAAAATGCTTACTATCTTGGTAACATAGGTACCTAGATACTTATTCTTAGCAGTGGGTAACGCAGACGAGGTATGCACAAGATAAACGCTTAGTACCAAAAGTGGTAGAGTACCAACTAAACTAAATATCCTGGTATGTTTTAATTTTAATCACATGGGTTTTAATTGATACGTGTTATTTTATTTTCATGATACTGCATTTTGTCGACATCATTAGTTTCGTCATTAATTCCAACATGTAAAATATGAACCTTGATACTAATTGGGAATTGGTTTGTTGGAATTATTGTATTTTAATTCACTAACCTTGGTACCATACCACGGATGATAAGAGGACCTTTACGTAATTTGAGCCGTTTGAATTTGAACCGATATAATGTTCTTAGACCCTATACGATAAATGAAGGTGAAGGTAGCTATAGCTTACCCATAATACCCCATATCTTTTGTAAATGACTTAAGTCTTGAGAGGCGAACCTAGCGTGTTTGCTTGTCAAACTAGGACTAGATCTGAGTACGGATTCCCGTGTTAAAAACTCGAATTTCATTAAATTCTACATTTTTTCTTTGGTTCCTTCAACGTGAAAACACGATTAAGAAAAAGAATCATGAAATTGCACATAATTTGGTCGAGATCTTAGGAACCCTGCGGTCTATTGAAATGACTTATGATTTGATTCGTAGGTTATTAGGTTATTACTAATTACTTGGTTCCTTTAGATAGTTTTTTCCTAAGTTGTGTGGTTTTCTTGTAAATAAGCAAAAAGTCTATTTTTGCACTTGTGCCGTTCCAAAAACGCATGCTCTTCCCGCTCCTATGAACGTGAAATCCTATGCCTATCATTTTCACAAAATGGCGCGCATTGCGCCCTCTTAATAACCATGATAGTTTTAAAAGTTTTGCCTTTTACCATTTGGATTACCTGTTACAAACAAATTTCAATGTAGATATAGCTACCTAAAATAATAACTATGTTTATTTTCTCTCACTAAGATACATACTTAATCTAGCTTATGTGGTAGGCGCTTTGACAAGGTAGTGCTAATAGGTGGGTGGTAAATTAGTTACATAGGTACCTAACTCTTTCATTGCCCATGTCGCATAAGGCGCGGCTTTTCGGGACACCACAAATACAAGAAAATTATCCTTATTTACTGTAACTAAATGTTCCGTATACGTTGCATCGCCTGACGTTCCAAAACTCTTGTTCCAGTGCGCCCAAGTAGCCACAAATGTGGTGGAACAGAAGCACCAGGTATCCAGAGCCAAGAGGAGCAGAGCTCTTGGCAGCAGAGCGTTCAGAGGCAGCACAGTTTGGTTCACCGGCCTCAGTGGGGCGGGGAAGACCAGCATTGCATTCGCTTTAGAGGCCTACCTCGTCTCTAAAGGTAAGATTTAGATGAAGTGGACATTCGTAGCCAAAAGTGTCGACTCACAGGTTGCTGTTTAGAGATAGGCAGCACCACAGGTAAGTCTTGACACTTTATTTCATGATCGAATGTTACCTCGTGTCTAAAGGTAAGATTTAGATGAAGTGGACATTCGTAGCCAAAAGTGGCGACTCACAGATTGCTGTTTAGAGATAGGCAGCACCACAGGTAGGTAAGTCTTGACACTTTATTTCATGATCGAATGTTACCTCGTGTCTAAAGGTAAGATTTAGATGAAGTGGACATTCGTAGCCAAAAGTGTCGACTCACAGATTGCTGTTTTGAGATAGGCAGCACCACTAGTGTTGACACTTTATTTCATGATCGAATATAAATGTCGTGGTGGTGGTGTGACGTTATTCTGACACCATACAAGTAATATCAAGTAGCTTATGTCCGTCCTCGGGGTAGTGCTTCTTCACTCGCGCTCACTTGCCCCATAGCGAGATCATAAGGGTTTGGTGTGGGGAGCGTCGTAAATTTGTTATTTATTCATTAAAAAAAAAAATCGCCATGTAGCAAAACCTGTACGTTTAAACTTCCCGTTGACCTAGAATCATGAAATTTGACAAGAAACAAGGGTCTTGTAAGTATTTAATTATACGGAACCCTTGTTGCGCGAATCGACAAGCACTTGACGTTTTATATTGACATTGTACTGACTTAATGTATATTACTCAATATGAGTTTATTTTGCATGCACTGCATGTGTTAATAACGCTTATCTCCAGTAGTTCTGTGCTGTAGTCTGTACAGAGCTACTGGGAAAACATAAACTCTATAATGTTATCCCTCAGTTCGTGCTCTACTTTTCTTTACTTTGATTTACTGAAGCTTATTAAATGTTTTTCAGTCTCTATACCAAGTCATCACCATTATATCAGCCCGCAAACGTCCACTGCTGGACATAGGCCTCCACCATGCGACCGAAGCCACCAAATACTTTTTTTTTATTGGTTACATGGTCAAAGTTAATTGCCGAGTGCTCATTAAAACAAACGTGATTCGACCTCTAATAATAATAATAAATAATAGTAAATTATTTATTTTCAGACACGAGATCCATACTGGTAGTTATAATTACAATTCAATAATTAAAACTAAGGTACATGAAACAAAAAATAATAAATAATGGCCACAGCCACCTCCATCCATCGAATGCCAAGTGTAAAGGAACCCTACATCATGGAAACTTATCGTCATTTCCAATTAAATAACCTACCTACGATTTTGAGTTATAAAATCAATTAATCCTAGCTACTATTTTTGAGCTCAAACTATTGTTGGGATATTAACCATGATTTGACTATTGAGTTTCCCAATCCTGTTTAAGAGGCGAACCCTAACGGGTTCGGTTGTCAAACTAGGCCTAGATAATAGTATTCACGGGATCCCCATGATAAAAAAAAACAAATTGCATAAAATTTAAAAAAAATCTTTGGTTCCTGAATGTGAAAAGAAGATTAATAAAAAAAAAACCATTAAAAAATCATGAAAATGAATTGTTTTGCACATAATTTCGTCGTGATCTCAGAAACCCGGCGATCTATTGAAATTACTTATGCTTAAAAACTATAATTAAAGATAAGAGATAAGCTCAATTGTTTCAATTGTAAATACTAGTTTTAATTTAATTCTATTATTTGATTGTAATTTTCTTTGGTAATAAAGTCTTACTTATGCTTTGATTCGTAGGTTATTACTAATTATTTGGTTTCTTGAATCAGTTTCTTCATAAGTTGTGTAGTTTTTTTGTAAAAAAGCAAACATTTTGCGCTTACTCCGCTTCAAAAACGTATGCTCTGTCCCGCTCCTATGAATGCGAAATCCTATGCCTATCCTTTTCACAAAATGGCACGTATTGGATCCTATTAAGTTGGTCAATTTCTACCTACTATAAAAACAAAGTATGCTAAACTAACAGTAAAGTATAGCGTCGCGTCGGCTTGTTGACCCAATCAAACGAATCAAATCCATTGACATAATTCATTCAATTCAATATTGTATAACAGTCGTTGTGTTATATGGAAGACGTTTACGTTACAAAGTCTGACTGAATGAAAATATTACTGAATTGTTATATTGTTTTGAAAAAGCTAAAAACTGACTTGGAAATATAACCGACTTACAATTAAAACCGACTTACCTCAATAATACGCGAGACAAATACTAATGCCAGGGGAATCAAATTTTTATGACACTTCGACCTTTGTCTATATTTTTTAATACAACCGGCCAAGTGCGAGTCGGACTCATGCACGAAAGGTTCCGTATCCATTATCTATAAAAACGGCAAAAAAACACGTTTTTTGTATGAGCCCCCCTTAAATATTTGTTTTATTTTATTTTAATTATTTATTTTTAATGTAACTAAATATTCTGTGAATATTTCAAGCGTCTACCTGTTGCCATTATCAACATCGAGCAAAAACGATCAAAAAATTACGTTTTTACTTCTCTTGCTCAAAAGTGTGTCAATATAGCGTGATATAGCTTAGCTTAGCGGGTGGAAAATGAAAATGGATTTTTTTTACGCTCCAACCCTAGAACAATAAAAAATAAAGTAATTATTATTTGAAATCGTCAGCTAGTATTAGACATTCGCCCGCTTGCATAAAGACTCCACTTTTTGGTGTTCCATAAGCAAAGAACCAACATTTTACTTTTGAGAATGAAACTGAAAGCGCCTTCTTGGTGATTGTTAAGATGTTTATAGAATCACCCATTCTACCTTCTAACGGTAGAATGCGTACTTTGCGTTGCGCGTTATCTAGAGTTGATATTGGCGCGAAATTTCTTGAATTTTCTTTATTGCAAACTTATTGTTTAGCATTGAATTGTTTTATTTTCTCGCAATCGAAGTGAAAAGAAGAGTGTTTAACTCGGGCCAAAACCACCCATTATAACTCGGTCTTGTCCTCCCTCGCTACGCTCGCTATAAACAACCTCGTATATAATGGGGTGTTTTGGTCCCTAGTAAAACAATCTACTATTGTTGTATGGGAGTCGCCTTAAATATTTATTTTATTCAGTTTTTTTAGCATTTGTTGTTATAGCGGCAACAGAAATACATCATCTGTGAAAATTTCAACTGTAACTAACACGGTTCATGAGATACAGCCTGGTGACAAACGGACAGATGGACAGACTACGGACAGCGAAGTCTAAGTAATTTAACCCAGTTAACTCTTTGGGTACGGAACCCTAATAAGGAATATAAAAATCGGTCACATAGGTACAAATATAAAAAAGTTAAAAATAAATATATTATTATGCAGCTGAACATAGTATACCTCCTCCTTTTTTGAAGTCGGCTATTAAGAGTTTCGATTTTAGAATGAAACGTTATACTTAGCACCTGTTTCTTAAACATGTAATGTACCTAGTTCTTTGGTATATTATACAGCGTGTTACTGACCTACATTTCTTGGTACTTCAGCAATAAATGCCCTGAAATAAACATGCAAATTGCAAACCTCATACCACTAACTAGTCTTGCAAACATACATCTTCTGCCGTTGTAATAAGCTTTGTTATTTAATGGTAGGCATTAGGCGTACGTTCAAATTCACGTGCGTATCAAATGCAGTGTGGTTGTTATGAATGGTTGGGTTGCATGGAGGTTGCATGTATTATGTGTGTGAGTTTGATCTAATACTCTGCAGATTATAGCGCGGCGCAAACAGGCCACCGACCACAGCAACCTTGCCACCGACCACAGCAACCGGTGGCCAGAAACAGCGATTGGACACACTTTTTTTATATATTTTGTACTAGGTTCTGCCCACAGCTTCGCACGCGCTTTTCCGGGATCAAGTGTAGCCCATGTCCTTCTCCGGGATACCATCGACATCCCTGCCAAATTTTATTCAGATCCGTTCAGCCGTTTAGGCGTGAAACGGTAACAGACTGACAAAGAGTTTCTTTCGAATTTATAATATTTATATAGAAGTAAGTTAGACGCGCGACTCACACGTGTAGCGGTGGCGGCCACTCGCTGCAGCAGTGTCGCCACAGACGCCGATACTCGCCACTGCGCTGCTCCACCCCCCGCGCAGCGGAGAGCGGGTTATAAAATCAGACGGCTTTGAATACCGGTGTTGCCTGTCGCGCACTTCTGCCTCAGTTGCAAATGCGGCAGTAGCGCGCGACAACCACCGGTGGCTGTGGTCGGTGGCCCGTTTGCACCGAGTCCACTATGCATCGAATACCTATTGCTTGTAATAGGCAAATCATTGTTCATAGCATATCAACAAGGTTAACCAGATTTACGAGTATGTAAATGCTATAACTACATAACTGTGTAGTTACTCGCTTCTGCTCGCGGTTTCGCTCTCTTTTCATTGAATGACATCCTAGTCTTATGTTTTTCTCTGACATTTTCTTTACATTTGCCTACTTTTATCACAATACATGCGATAAATTTGGCGTTTAGCTGTATAGCTATCTCTTAAAAAAACAGTGTTTAGTTAGGTACTACTGAGCATATCTCTAGAAAAAATAGGTTTTCAACAAATCACAGGTATTGTGTTAGAACCAGTATAAAATTTCAAATTAAGTATTATTACTTAAAGTTATCATAAGTCATGCGTATTCTTGTGGGTATTCTTTGTGAGTTCATAATCATGTCAGCCCTTAAAAAGCCACTGCTGGACATAGACCTCCCCTACACGATGCCACAAATAGCGACCCTGAGCCGACCTGAGCCTTTCATCCGACTCCCTGCAACTGCTACAATGTCGTCGGTCCATTGAGTGGATGGTCTCCTAACACCGCGTTTCGCATTACCACCCGAGAACTTTTACTTCTCACCATGTTTCAATTTACTTCACACGTCATTTGTTCCCCCAGGAATACCAGCATACGGCCTCGACGGAGACAACGTGAGGACAGGCCTGAACAAGAACCTCGGTTTCTCAAAAGAAGATCGAGAGGAGAACATTAGAAGGGTCGCAGAAGTCGCCAAGCTCTTCGCTGATAGCGGTGTGGTTTGCCTTTGCAGTTTCGTCTCGCCTTTTGCTGAGGTAAGGCTTAAACTTTTTACGCCATCAAAAGAGAAAAAAAATCATTTGCGATAAGTTAATCTATACTCAAGCCATCAAGGTACAATGTTTGTAAACAACTCGCAACACGAAAATCCAAAATTCTCTTATTGCGTCGAGTTTGAAAAATAACCGCCAGTATTAGGTGTTGCAGGATAGGTAGAGCTCAAATCGGCAAGTAGTCCAAATTCTGTCATAAAATCAAGAATAGGAAAGTGTTTTTTCGGGGGCGATGTTAACAAACATTGCACGTTCAGATTGGCCAAGGTATAGGCATATGCTATACTCCGTCCACTCAATTATTTGCTGTTTGGCACATGCACGATTATGAAGTTCCTTAATCGTTGACAGGTGAGTAAATGAAGACTCATTGGCAGAATTAAGTATTTCATAGACACATGCAGTTACTTCTGTCTGACAGATAGAGATCGAATCTGTCGACTCGAAAAATGTGGGGATTTACGAAAGTTTCAGTTTTTATCGAGCCAACATAGTATGTAACGAAGATTATACTAAACGATTTTTCCCTTGAAAATGTATTGAAAACAGAATAATATTTGTCTCAATCTTTCTACCTTTTAACAAAATGCAAGCAAAGGCAGGGCAAGTAATAAATAGGGAATAATCACAAAATAGTCCGTTTCGAGTTTCGTGTAAATTTGGAAATAATTTAAGGCCGGCGTAACGGCTAGCCTTAAAGTCAATATTATTTATTTTTGATATATATATAATATCTGAAATAAATGAATAATAATAATGGTATGTACTTCTAGGTACCTGGTACCTAACTGACATACCTAGTAGGTATGGGTATAATAAGCCCGGTAGCATTTTGCATACGAATGTTGAATTAATAACTAGCCGCTTTTATAACGACATGGCATATTCCATTGATTACGTATGCACACCTTCGGGACTTGAGTTAAATGGTCTCAGTTAACGACAGCGGAAATTGTGTGACTAAACCGAGAGTATGAGAAAAGTTTGCATAGCGAATAATCTAATTAATGAATGTCGACAGAATGAGAAAGCCGAAATTTGCCACGCTAAAGTTAATCACGAAATCTGCGACTAAAATTCATAACTTTCATCAACAATGTGCTATAACTTAACTCTGATATATCAGATATATATAAGTTATCGATTGTACATCTACATGTACTACTACTACTGTACATACATTTTACATACTGTATATGTACAATTGATAACTTAACTCTGATTTTAAATATTATTTTAAGATTTAAGATGGCAATTTTGTAGGTATTATAAAATCGTGGTTATTTTAAAATAAGTGATCTTCAAACTGGTCGGCTGAGGGTTCGCTGCGGCAACATATCACATTTCACAATTTTTTTCTTGTTTGTTTTTCAGCAAACAGTTGTCTTGAAATGTTTACCTACATAAAATTATGTAAATCCTTTGAAAGTTTATACAACAATGTTTTTATAAAAATACACGCAAAAATCACGAATATGAAGGATACAATAAAAAAAAGGCCTCTAATTTAAAAAAAAATTAATAAAAAACGAATACGAAATTCAAAAAAATTTAGAACAAAAGTTGATCACCTCGGGGTCAACGGCACACCACATCATGGCCAGCCGCTAATGTGTTTCAGGCCTACGTCATTATGTTAGCAGATTCATAAAATGTGTTTGTTGTAGGATCGCGAGGTGGCCCGTAGAATCCACACCGACTCTCAACTGCCATTCTTCGAGATATTTATCGATACCCCGTTGGAGGTCTGCGAGCAGAGAGACACTAAAGGACTGTATAAGAAAGCTAGAGCAGGCTCCATCAAGGTAATTTAACAGTGTTAAAGTTTTTGTTTACCTGGTCCAGTCTAGCAGACCCTAATTCCTCTAAATTAATCGCTTCACCATAACATCTCAGAATGGCACATTTTGGTATTTTACCTTTGATGAAAGAAACTACAGATGGAGGCGCGCGTGTTCTATCAATCTCCTTACAAATAGCACTGCACGCACTATCTACAGATCTTCAAGGATATTATAAAGTGAAAATGAGAAATTTCTAACGTGTCTAAGAGTCCTGTCAACCCTAAAGGACATAAAGCACTTTGTGTTTTGATAGGCGGTCCAGTTTTTAAAGTCCTTACAATGATTCCAGGGCTTCACAGGCATAACGCAGGCGTACGAGAGGCCTGAAGACCCGGAGATGGTCGTGCAGACCGTCGGACATTCCATCGAGGAGTCGACCATGCAGGTTGTCAGGTTGCTGGAGGCTAATGTAAGTTTGACTAGATATTGCACATAACGCAAGCGTGCTAGAGGCTTGCGGAGCCGGAGATGGTCGTGCAGACCGTCGAATATTCCATCGAGAAGTCGACCATGCAGGTTGTCAGGTTACTGTAAGGGAAGGGGAAGGTGCGGGTTCGAATCCCGTCGAGATCGTAAATTTTTGGGATTTATTAATTTCTTAGAAATTACCCAGAGTACTATAATAAATAAAAACCTTAGGTTACTGTAAGTTTGACTAGATATTGCACATAACGCAAGCGTACGAGAAGCCTGAAGACCCGGAGATGGTGTGCAAACGGTCGGACATTCCATCGATTAGTCGACCATGCACGTTGCCTGGTTGCTGGTTGTTAATGTAAGTTTGACTACTGCAATGATGACCAAGTATGAAGGCCGAGACCATAGCAAGCTTAGCTTGAGGTCACCATAATATGGCCAGCAGGGCAGTAATTGCAGACCAAGGCTTGTATAGTGCTTTACTCAAACATTGCGAGTAATAAAAAAAACAATAACAATATAATAATAATGGTAAGATACAAAACTCGATACATTGCGGCCGGCAATTTCCATTACTCGCGCAAATCACACAGTTTTGGAAATTGCTGGCGCCTTTTCGGGTAAACCCGGTCGACTTTGCTCAAAGATGATGGTTGAGTAAAATAGTTATTTGTTATACAAGAGTGCAAAGTTGCTTTTTAACCGCGTGCTCAATTTTGATGACCGAGCAAGCGAAGGATTCTAAAATCAGAATCCTGAGCATTAGGGAATCAAAAGAGCACGTGGTAAAAAATCTTTGCACTCGAGTGCAACACGTAACTTTTCATCCCATTTTAGCGAGGAAAGAGTATTTTTGCTTTTCGATATCCGAGTGAAAAAGCCTTTTTATCGCTAGAGGATAAAGTAAATTGAATTTAGAACAACGTACACGACCGACGACTCTTTCCGAGATGGGGGGATGAAAATATTGTTTACAAGGTAATAAGTTAATCATAGTTATTGCTTCTTATCTTTTCTATTATTTGTTCCTTTTACACTAGGTATTTGCAAATTTAACTTGCCAGTCTAAAAGGGTTTTGGTATCATTTTATCACGGAAGCAGGTGAATTACGATACACTTTATTGAGTATCAATTTTTCATTTTATTTTCAGTTATAAACCATAGCCTTGAACGCCGTCTCTTTGAAAATCAAGGAAACAATAAAAATCGTGAGAAATCTAGATTGAAAACCAATCTCGTAAAACAACCAGGAAACTTCAACTAGTTTCCCTTTTTCATTAAATTTTTATGCATTTTAAGTTTTTTATTGACATTTAGCGTGAGCTGGGTAATTAATGAAACTTAAGAGAAACGTTGCTGCCTGATCAATAAAGCACCTACCTCTATTAATGTATCCATATCCATTGAAACAAATCCATACTAATATTATAACGACGACCTCTGTGGCGCGGTTTGCGAAGGTCCGCCTGCGACGCAGGAGGTTGCGGGTTTGATTCCCGCCTTGGGACAAATATTTGTACGATCGGCAGGTATTTGTTCCGGGTGTTCTGGTCGTTTTCTATGTATAATAAAAAATATCTATATATGTAATGTATTGTATTATGTATATCAGTTATCTAGTACCCATAACACAAGCTCTGCTTAGCTTGGGGTTAGATAATGATGTGTGAATTGTCCTGCAATATTTTTATATATTTATAAATTCGAATGTAACTATGTTAGCCCGTTACCTTTTGACGCCTTAACGGCTGAACGGATTTCAATTAAATTTGGCAGGGAGGTAAATGGTATCCTAAGAACGGACATAGGCACTTAAAAAGCCGCGGGCTACAACTACTGCTGAAATTGCATGGATGTAGCTTGGAATCAAACTTAGGCTACTTTTTTATCCCATAAAACAGTGAACACAGAGATATTTCTATTTCATGGGATAGAAATAATATTAAAACTTTTCCACAGACACAACGCGTGCGAAACTGCGTGCAGAAACTAGTTTACAATATTAGTGTGATGTTTTATTTACAACTCTATTTTGTCACCAGGGCATCATCCCATGCTTTGAGAACAAAACGACCGGCGTTGAAGAGCTATTCATCTATGGGAACAGACTGACTAGCGCCTTAGAAGAGGCATCTAGACTGCCGCAATTTGAACTTACTACGCTTGACTTGCAGTGGGTACAGGTATGTACTAAGGCCCTTAGCATACCTCCGCCGCGAAATCATAGCAGCGAAACCTCAAAGCGAATTCCGCTGTCCAACATAACTTCATTAGTCGCCGTTCGAGAAGCGGAATATAAATTATTGACTGCCACAAGATAAATGCGAAACTAACGCGGATTGTGGTTGGTGCAGCGAAATGGCGGATCGAGCGCGGTAATGCAGCAGGCTTCCGAGCAGATCGGCGGAATCGCACGGGAAAGAGATAGATTTATAGTCAAATGTATATGCGTTGTTGCTGCGAGTTTCGCCTCTGTTCCGCTTGTCGTACAATGGACAAGTCATAGAAAAAAGTTGACGAATTGCGGTAAATTACTTTTCCGCTAGTGGAAAGCAGAAATAATTAAAACCACAAAAAAAAATCTTTCGCCAACCCGTACCGAACCACCTTAAGCTATATTAATGAACTGAATAAAGCAGTTATCTAAAATAACATTGATTATCTACTAACTCATAGAAACACACAGTTAGATACTGAGATTAACATTATCAACGTTTTCTTTATCAGGTACTATCGGAGGGCTGGGCGCACCCACTCAAAGGATTTATGCGAGAAGTTGAGTATTTGCAAGTAAGTATGATTGTCGATATTGTGTTGGTATTCATAAGTATTGATAGTACTTGCCAAGTTTCCATACCCACATTATTATATCTACGATGATCTTTGAATGTATTCGATCGTTCTAGATAACAGTTGTTTGTTCAACAAGTGAGCAATACTATTTTTTGTTGAACGTGCCGATAACGCAACTAGCGAGGGATTTAAAAGGCACGAAACAAAAAACATTTGCCCTCGAGACCAAAAAAAACATCCGGTGCAATACCAAAAATTTATGGCTACCGTTGCATTTCACACAGCTTTTCACCTCGACAAGCGAGAAAATATTTTCTAATTTATAAAAGAGGTCGAATATCAGAAATTCGTTTGGGTCAATAAGCATGGAGGCTTAGTATGCTATAATCCTCTTTCAAACCGCGAACGAACGAAATTATTCTTTTCTATGAACTGTGTTGTCTGAAATAAAAATATATTCATTCATTTGTTCATATGAAGATTGTTTACGATCTAACCTCCTTCCCTTCGATAAGAAAATGAGACAGGTGCAACTCTCCTATTAAGTTCATGTACCTGTTGATTAGAGGATTATTTAAAGAAGGCGCTGTCCTCCTAGAAGAATGGTCTTCGCAAGCTAAGTTGTCAAACAAAAGATGGCGCTGCCATCTTGCAATCATCTGTTTGACAACTTAGCATGAAAAACTGGACCTCCACTAGTGCATATTGCGTAGTTTTTTTTGGCGCCGTCTAAAAAAACTTATTACACCATCGAAATTTAGTGCTACATTCTGAATTCAAAGTACTTTTTTAACAAGTTGAATTATATCCGTTTCACCAATCACGCTTCAAAACGGTGACTTTGCTGCTCAAAAACAGTGCGCAAAATCGGGTTTTGCGTAGTGAATAAATAGGAATAAGTTATAATTACAATCAAAGTGCGCGCAGCGTCGCTTCGCATCGCATCTCGGTGTGAGATAACCCTTTAGATCAACCTGTCACTGGTCCGCCGACTTTGTTGTGTAGACTTCGTTAGGGCACCTCTTAGAGATCGCTTGTTAAGTAGTTAATAAATAAGTCGGCTATGAATGTTAATGTAAACCATTAAGTACGCACCCAATATATCTTTTTCTCAGACGCTCCACTCAAACAGCCTGACGCTACCAGACGGTTCCATCATCAATCAATCAGTGCCAATTGTTCTACCCGTCACGGAGAACATGAAAGAACGACTCACAGGATCAGCAGCGGTAGCGTTAACACATCAAGGCAGGCCTATCGCGGTGCTCAGAGCGCCTGAGTTCTACCCGCATAGGAAGGAAGAGCGCTGTAGCAGACAGTTTGGGATATACCACACCGAGCATCCTTATATCAAGGTTGGTAAAGACGTCTTTATTACAACTTAAGGTGAAGGTATGTAGTGTTGACCCATCAAGGCAGGCCTGTCATGGTGCTGAGAGCGTCTGAGTTCTACCACCATTGGAAATGAGCGCTGCTGTAGCAGACAGTTTGGGATATAATCACACCGAGCACCATTAGTAAAAATTCTTCTGTTACTTCTTTATGCACTTAAAACAAGCAAATAGACCATCTTATAGTAAGTGCCAGTGGGAGTTTTAATTCAAAATGGCGACCCCAACTTTAGCCGCCATCTTGGTTTTAAGGGAGTTTACGTTTTTATCGTCGTTAATAACTTGGCGATGATGATTTTTCTCGAAAATTTAAAAATGCCAAGTTATTAACGAAATCGTTTTCTCCCTTCAAACCAAAATGGCAGCTAAAGACGGGGTGGAGGTTGGTCGTCATTTTGAATTTAGACTCCCATTGATCCCCCAAAGGGTGATGCAATAATTGTCGAGATGTTAATTCATGCTAAGCGAAGGCCTTGTGTCGTCTAACCCGACTGGGCTAAAAGGAGATTTAAAGCAGTTTTTATACGGACGACAAAGACGCTCACTTGCTTACTCCTTATAGCTCAGCGATCCGAAATGTGTATTGGCTTCTTATAAGAGAAGTCGTCATATTGGTATATCCTGTTGAAACTAAAAAAATATGGTCTCAAAAGTTACCCAAAAGGCAACTCCAACTTTTTCTAAGGTTACATTGTGTTAGATTGTATATATTTTATGTTACAGATGATAAAAGAGGCAGGCGAGTGGCTAGTCGGCGGCAACCTAGAGGTGTTCGAGCGTATACGCTGGCACGACGGGCTCGATTCCTACCGATTGACGCCTAACGAGCTCAGAGAGAAGTTCCGGGAGTTAGGTGCAGATGCAGTATTCGCTTTCCAGGTAATAGTAAAACGCCCAGTGAAGGATTTTGGCGGTATAAGAAATTACTCTTGGATAAACAGTTATTCTTTGACGATTTGGTAAAATGCGAAGTTTAGAAACTCTAGATTAATATGCGATTTTAATCTCAGGATAAGATTTATACTACTTTGGTCCAATCCATCCAAAGAAATTATTACATTTACTATAATATCTACTAAGAGCACTAAGATAAATGACATGAGCTGCGCAGTCTTTTACTGAATTGTGTACCTTTTAGCGTAAATTTGCTTACGCTAAAAGGTAATTTGAATTTTTTTTTTATTGCTTTCATGAACTTTCAACGTCGTAGGAATTCAATTACTATTTCATTTTCACAGCTGCGCAACCCTATCCACAACGGCCACGCGCTTCTGATGCAGGACACTCACAGACAACTTATAGAAAGGGGGTACAAGAAACCTGTTCTTTTGTTACATCCTCTAGGTGAGTAGTATTCAATATCACAGATGTCTTTTTGTAAGATTTTTAGGTACCTAATTTATAGTAGATTGTGTCACAAGAGCCTAAAATAATGTATTTAGGTTGAGAGCGATTGTTTGAATCCAGAGCGAAGTGAAGGATTCTCGAGTGGAATCCTAAGCGTAGCGAGGGATTCAAATTACGTTCTCAAGGTTAAATAATTTTGGTACCGTGTGGCACGGCACAAAATGAGAAAAATAAATAAGATATGCTTTAAGTAGTGGCGATTTTTTTATATTTACATAATACTTATACCTTCATGTGTTAATATTTCCCTTCTACTGCTAGAACTAATTTTTTATTCAGTTTCTATGTATCAATTTAAAATTGTCTATAATAATTTCATAAAATGTAAAAAAAAAAACAATATGAAGTTCCCGCGTATTTTTTTAATTTGGTTAATCAATGGCAGGCACACTTTTATTATTACCGGCCAGGGTTTTATCGAAGCGAATTGCGTTCAAACTTGTTAATTAATTAGTGTTCCAAATTAAAAAATCATTTCGTCACTGTTATTAAGTGTGCCGGAATGACCCATTTTGCTCGCTCTTATCGAGAAACCTTTCGCCTCTTTTCGAATGTATGGGATAAACATGTGTGCAAAAAATTTAAGTAAATCAGATTTGGTTAAATCATCTCAAGTCTCTATTCTCAACTCGAATCGCTATTTTTTGAAAAATCTCAAATGACTAGTAGCCTACACTTACTTCCTCCCAGTTTCAATGAATTTCTGTCGATAAATCATGACTGGAGACGCGACTGAAACTTTATTATTAACAGTCAAAGAATAAAAACTACAAATTACAATCAAAGAATAAAAACAAATTAGAACAATTACAGGAAGTTATTCAGTCAGGGTTATTTTTAAAAGTTAAATCAAGTAAAAATTTCTCTCAAACATAAATTTAATTTTATGATCAAATCTGAGCTACCTATTGTTAAAATTTTGCTGTTTAGTGCTTCTGTTTCTACAGACTAACACACATGCTATCCATGATACTTCCAAAGAAAATCTCAAACAATCATTTTACAGAAAAAAATTAAGCAAAAACGTCCAAAATTTAAGAAATAACTGAATATAATACAAAAAAAACATATTTCGGAAACTATAGGTATAAAAAAACGGGTCAGTATATAATATTTCGAAAAACCGGCTGTTACTGTTAGAACACTGATCTACAAAATTGCGTTCTTTGTCCGTATTATAAATTAGGTAAGCTAAACTGAAGAGCAAAAAATGGGACAGTAGTGCTGTACGAAAAAATGACAAAATGAGTCTTAGATACATTTTCGTACTGACTAGCTATTACCCGCAACTTCGTTAGCTCAGCTACTCAACCAATTCCCATTTTTTTTCCCTTTTAAACCACCCCTGTACTTATTAGAACAAAACAAAACAAAAAGTTGTTAAATCAGCCTAGCCGTTCTCGAGTTTTAGCGAGGCAAACGAAGAGCAATTAATTTTTATATATAGAGATTAGCTACATAGAATCTATACCAAATAAGATAAATTCTTATCGAGCTGTTAAGGGGGCTATCGTTAGATAATAAAACAGGTTGTATCTTATCATTACTATCAGTATAGATAACTGAGGCTTATAGAAGATAAAACATCCGTGTTGTTAGATATGACGTGACTGTCAGTCACGATGATGTTCGATATGTGCGCTGTAGGCGTGAATCCCGACGAGGCATAAAAATATCGGCGAAACAAAATCCAGGTTTCCAACCAACAGGCGGTCACTTTGAGAAGGAAGAACTAATAATTCTATATCAACTGTATATTTGGGTTGCATTGGATTAGCCGAAAGTTGATCGAATAAAAAAATGAGCAGCTAAACAAAACCTTATTTCTCATAGAAATATAGTATTATTGGGAAATCTACATACACTTAATATTACAAGATAAAGTTAAAAACTACAACACGACTGAACCCGACTACGTGAAAGTTATAAAAGTTTGAAACATTTACATTGACAAAATAGAATGACGTATCGGTCATATTTGATAGGCATAGAGTTGAAAATGAAAAGGTCGTAGGTATT
The DNA here is from genome assembly GCA_947086465.1 of Eupithecia exiguata. Classification (NCBI taxonomy): domain Eukaryota; kingdom Metazoa; phylum Arthropoda; class Insecta; order Lepidoptera; family Geometridae; genus Eupithecia; species Eupithecia exiguata. The sequence goes on from OX352231.1 coordinate 8,521,699, forward strand.
GTAATTTTTCTCTATGGGGCCTGCAGCCTGCGGCTACCTAAACTTTAATACGCGTTTTGAAGGCTTATTCGGGGTCGGAGCCCTAAATCCTATAGCCTATAACCATCGGGGTATTGAGACGAATCAATCGATACATAATTTGTTGAAATCGAACCAGTAGTTTCAGCGCTACGTGGGAACAAAGAAATCGGCCACATACATACAAACATACAAACATAGGGTGCTAACCTCATAACCCTCCCCTGTTGGTAGTCGGGTAATAAAGAGGTAAAGTTTGTGAGGTTTTAGGGGGTAATCTCTGGATCTACTGAACCATTATTTACTAGAAAAATGGGATAGGTACATGAAAAACGCGGGCGAAGCCACGGGCAGCAGTTAGTAGTGAATAATTTCATATAGAGCTCACAAGCCTCTTTCCAAACACTACTGCTGGGTAAAACATCAAAACAAAAGATGTAAATTGAATTGATAATAGATAAATTGTCGTGTCGTCAATGGCAATCCGTCTATAACAAGGAAGTAATATGATGAGTAGTTATTGACAGGTTTATAACACTTATACACATACACATCCTGTCAGTCACAGGGTCGCCCGCCACGAACAGGCGGGGTGGGACGCCTACAGTGCAATTTGTGTTGCCTGGTTATGATAATTTTTTTCTGATAATCCCAAAGAAATACTTGCACGAGCATGTTGGATTGTACGAATAGTTTGATACAATACATGAATACATGGATATGTATTACTCCTAGGAGAAATACTTTAAGAGTAATAGATGGACTAACCCTATTTTTCTCATTGATCTTGTGTTTATTTGGGTAAAATAAATGAATTTATCATATCTTCTATCTAACGGCAGTTTTTGAACTTTAATCTACATGTCAATTTCTGAAGAAACCCCATATTATATTCCAGGCGGTTGGACCAAAGACGATGATGTTCCTCTCGAAACGCGAATCCTACAACACAAGGCCGTGCTAAACGAGCGAGTGTTGGACCCGCAGTCAACTGTACTAGCTATCTTCCCTTCGCCTATGATGTACGCCGGTCCTACTGAGGTAAGTGCAAATCCTACTCATTTTTAAAGGCTTAAATCAATATCCGGTGTGATTGAAAGCTAGAACTTGTAAAAAATAGCCGATAACTACCAAAAAGTCTCCTATGAATGACCTCTGCTTAGCTCACTTAGAAAAAGTGTGAAAGTATAAATGTATAAACATTTTTTTTTTAATATTTTGGCTATGTAGTTTGGTACAATATTATATTGCTTATCCTATTTTTAATTTAATTTTATTCCGAGAGCAAACAGTTGTACACACTATTATGTAAACTTACACCTTAACTATTAAACTATATAAAATATTTAAAGAAATTGGGGGACTCCGCTGATGTTTCTGCGGAGCCGGCCCTTACTGATGTTCCCCTGCAAGATGAGAAGGTGCTAGGGTACACACGTGGTATCCCAAACTAAAGGCTGAATTGAATAAAATTAATGATACTTTGAATAATTAATTGATAATAAGCAAACTTGATTTTTGCACTGACGTTACTCTGCAGTGTCTCCCTCTTATGAACGTGAAATCCTATGCCTATCTTTTTCACGAAAAGGCGTCATTTAGCGCACCCTTAATTAATGCGACGGTCTTCTTAGCTTTGTAATCAAACATTCATTATAATAAACTTTCGTCACCCAGGTACAATGGCACGCGAAAGCCCGTATGAACGCAGGCGCGAATCACTACATAGTCGGGCGCGACCCCGCCGGCTTGCCGCATCCGGCCGGAGGTGGTGACCTTTATGATCCGAGACATGGAGGCATCGTACTCAAGAATGCACCGGGGTTGAACGAGCTAGAGGTAAAAAACCTTATTGGTATAGATGTAAAGTCGAACGATTCTCTGAGGTTGTCTCATCCGGCCAGAGGTGGAGACCTTTATGATCCGAGACATTGTACTCAAGAACGCACCGGGGTTAAGCTAGAGGTATAAACAACCTTATTGGTATAGACGTATGGTCGACTGATTCTCTGATGCTGTCTCATTCGCTTTATTTAAGCGGTAGCGGGTAGTCGATAGATGCAGGCGACTCAGGGGACTTACTCGGCAAACGAAACCCGTAGTTTCTGGGTCGTTTTCGTGTAAATCTACTCTTAACATAATACAGTATTGGCACGAAAACGAATCAGAAACTTCGATTTTCGTTTAACGATTCCGGGCCCAGGACTGCTTATATGTGTCGTGCTTTGGAGGTTATAAGGGTTAATTTGATAACTTCGCCGTTTTCTGAACATTTGTCATTGTAAAATGCTTCTAACCTTGTCACAAATAAAACAAATAATTTATTATCTTTGTAGATCATTCCGTTCCGTGTAGCCGCCTACGACACTTCCGTCAGCAAGATGGCTTTCTTCGACCCAACACGGAAAGAAGACTTTGACTTCATCTCTGGAACTAGAATGAGAGGTGAGCTATGTTTGATAAAAACTTGCTTCTCCCTGCGGCTTCGTTCGTTTGATAAACTTAGCATATAGTAGTAGGTAGGTAGGATTAACTCAGGAATCGAACCTGTTGTAGGACCAAAGATAACCTATACCTACCAATAAAATTATGGTTTATGGTGGTCGCAGATCTTGACCGCACCAAAGCGTTTTATTTTCATTGAGGCATATACGACCTATGGGTTTCTTCAAGACTAGAGTGAATAGGTGTCTCCTAGACCTTCGTGATCCATCGGCGGCCACATCGTCTCTTACCATCAGGCGAGACTGTGGACAACCTGAGGTCTATTCACGACAAAAAAAAAATTTTTTTTGCGCGCCCTTACGATGTTATTTTGAGTATGAAGATCTGCGTTGATTAATCCAGTACCGCTACAACCAAGCACAAAACGTGCATTCAAATTTATAGGCTTTAACTCGTTATCCTTAGTGTATCTATTTTACGGTGACAAAATGGCTTCCGACAAGCTTCAAACGAGTGGTCCGCGAGCTGTCTGTCATCCGATACCGTTAATTTAAAATTCATCTGAATATATATTAATTATGTAGGTAGGTACATTCAAAACAATTTGCTGTCACTGATCACATAATGTATTTGAAATATCAGAATTATTATGCCTCAAAAAAACTAACACGTTAACAGAAACTTCCCTATGCTACCATAGGGGGACCATAGGTATAATTCTAAACTTTTTTGTCCAGGAGTCCTGTAAGGTCTAAAGGAAATAAAGCAATTTGATATTTGACTTGTTTTAGTTATTTGAAAGTCTACGAAAAATAGACCCGCGCGTAATACCTACTTTCTGCGATGTCCGAGTGAAATAAAATGCAATATTCATTTGTTTGGCTTGCGGTTCGCGGCTGCCTTAAAAAGCACCGCCCCGGGGGTGTAAGACACTATAAGCTGTAGGTATAGTATAACTCAAAACTGAGCGCAAGTGACCAAGGACTGATATTACGAGATAAAGACCATATTTGAATGCATATGTTTGTACTGCGTGCGCGCGTACGCCTCTGATCTGCGACTACATTCATAAGGAACTGTAAATAATCAATTTTGTTTGCAGAACTGGCTAAATCAGGTAAGGAGCCGCCTAAAGGTTTCATGGCGCCCAGTGCATGGAAGGTGCTGTCTGAATATTACCAGGCGCTAAAATCCAAGATGGACACTAACTAAATTATCTTTCAACTATCAAACTAAATCACAGAGTTTAGAAAAAACTTTCTATTCAAAATATTTCAGAAATATTGTTTCGTAATATCAAAAAAAGCTTGTACTCAATTACGTCCGGTCTGGAAATTTATTTGACAGCAATCATCGATATTTTATAGTAACTCTATGGCTAATGCCACACTACGTGCCAAGCTTAACGCATTCACTGCCCAGTCTCGGCGCACCGCCGCCGCTACACCGGGCTACGGATGAACTGAGTGTGTCGAGGGCCATGAAAATGTGCTACCGACCAATAGAATCGCTCCAATAACGCGTCATCTATGTCAGCTATGAAAATGACGCAATAAGGGAGCGATCCTATTGGTCGGCTGGAAACAGCAAAGCAACGTAGCACATCTCTGGTGGAAAAGCACCCTAAAGCTTAGCTACGAGCTACGCTTGTGTAGAAGATACACAAAGTGAAATCCAACATGTTTTGTAGCGACTCGCCTGGTGACTAACCAGGTACCTAGCTAGGCGCGTCGCTCGCAGTCACTGCCGCAACTTCCATAGTATGCAATAAGTCTGTTCGCTAGGATCAGTCACTAAGCGAGTCGCTTGGCTTTAAGCACACTAAGCGAGGCTTATAATAGTGTGGCATTAGCCTTACATTAGTTTATGACTCGGAAACATTGATTTCTAGATCACAAAGTTTTCTGAGCTATAAAGTTAAAAAATAGTCAAAATTAAATCTCTTATTAATTAGCTCTGTCTTTAGGTTAATCATGGAAATTATTAATAATAAATGTCTTTATTGACAAAGAAAATTACAATCAAATAATAGAATTAAATTGAAACTAGTATTTACAATAAAATGAAATTATTTAAATTCCTATTCATATTGAAATTATTTGTGACATTTGTTGAGGCGTCTTATTTGGATTAGCCAAATTTTTTGATTTTATTTTTATAAAATTATATTTATTTAGTTTTAATTTACTTAATTTATAACCAGGGCTTACGGCGCTCGTAAAATGTTTACTCCAAACGATAAAATCGAGGTAAAAAATTGCTGGAAGTATACTTCACATAATTTTGTGCTGGTTTTTATGTCTGATGGCAATTCAAATTATAACTATTGGCTATTTATTTATTTAGCAATATGCTTACCGGCCCAGTGAAAGTATTAGATTTATAGCACTTTATTTTTTGGTTGTATTATTTTGGTTAGTGGTTACGCCTTTATAGGTTATTATTAAGTAGGTACATTACACTCAAGCCATTCTCAAGGTATATACAATGTTTGTAAAGAACTCGTCACAAAAATACTAGAATTCTCTGATATGATTCGGTTTTGAAAAATAATGGTTAGTGTTAAGACACTTTCCCTCCCGGCTCAATGTGGCCATTGGACATATCACATAATATGTGATATGTCCAATAGAAGAAGAAAATAATATTATATTTTCTTGCAAAGCGTAGCTGACACACGTGCGTAGCCTCTCCGTGCGTTGCGGTGGAACAGCGGCTTAAAGCATTGTAGGAAAGATCTCAAATCAACAAGTAGGGCAAACACCCGAAAGTGATTTTTAGATTGAGTATGGGAGCAATGTTTACAAACAATGTATCTTGAGGCTTGGCCGGAGTAAAGGTACTTTAATTTTGAGTGCAATAATATGCAATCTATTCTACATACTTACTCAACTATACTTACTCAAGGAGGTCACATTCCCACAATCATGAGATTACTTCAAAATGCACATTCCAATTGTGTATTTACTTTACATACATTTATTTTTAGGCTCAAATATATGCACTTTATTTAGCCCTAAATGTTACAGTTTGGGATTGATTTGTATATCAATTAATGTCACCTCTACACACGCTTGGCCACAAATCTACTCATCGTAGAGCTTTAAATACTTATCTTTATTTTAGGTAGCATCTATTTTTATTTGAATAGTTTTTACAAAAAAGTTTATGTAATAAAAATATATTTGGGTGGTTCAATAAAACGCATAATATTGTCGGATTATATGTTTTTATTTAATATTTTATTTGTAAAATTTAATTTTAATGTGATGGGACGTACTGTTAATTATTATTAAGAAATATAATTGATATCGTTATTAATTCTGGTGCTTGTAAAGCTGATAGGTTTATTATATTATACAAATAAATTTATTATACTGCTAATATTTGTGTATTTTTTATTTTATAAATATACCTACCAATCTTTTTACCGTTTATAAAATCGAAGGGAGTGGAGTACCTACCTTACTTGATCGAAATTTATAATAGGTACTTTAATTATTGTTTGGAAGCCTGATAAAGTGCTAAAATCACATTATCTTAAATACCTACCTCACTATGTATGTATCTAATGATTACATCAGTTTACTTAAAAACAATTTTGATAATGCTATCATTTCTTATCAGAGCCCCGTAATTCTCAAATCATTGCTATTGGAAAACAGTTCCTATGAATGACTAAACAAGATACATATTAATTTATGTAAATAATAGGCATATAGCGTGTTTGCCGTCAGTATTGTTCGTGCGAGCGCAGTGAGAGGTCATTATGTTGGTTTTGACGAGGCTGTTGACGCAAAACTGTCCGAGAAACATTAGGAGCCTTTCACATTATCCTATCGATGAACATGTGTTTGGATTGAGTGAGGAACAACAGTTAGTAAGTACCTTGAATTTACTAGTGAACCCATAGAGTTAATATAGTACCATACTATAATAACTCTATGAGTGAACCTATCGTTATTCCACTCTCTTTGCTGTTTGTTAGTTCGAATGACAATTACCTAAATAGTCATGTCCTAATGCTGTACCGATTCAATTTTTTATGATAATCGATTTTGTTTGGGAAGCGGTTGTAATCGATTTTGTTATTATTGCTCTACATTTTCGTATCATCAGTTAAAAGTAGCCGTGTCTATGAAATACTTAATTCTGTCATTCACTCATCATCATCATCAGCTTATATTGGTCCATTGCTGGACTTAGGCCTACCCTGGTAAGCGCCATAGCATTCACTCGCCTGTCAATAATTAAGGAACTTGATAGTCGTGCATGTACCTACCAAACAGCAAATAAGAGAATAAAACGGGTATAGTAATAAAAATATTGAATTTAAAGATTTATACTAGGAACCGATACGGTCGTCGGTCGGTACGAATATTCGGTTTGTACATTCAAGGATTACAAGAAAAACAAAGTTATCTCGGGTCAATGTAAACAAGACCCTCTCAAACGAGTTTCTAGTCAGAAACCTTTTAGTTGAACGACCTCTGTCCTTGACACATCCTTTTTTTCCTCAAAAGTAACTTGGGAGTTGGGAGGTAGGTTAGGTACCACCGTCCTTTATAATGGTTGATATCCCGCTGTGTTACTATCGAAAATTTCTAATAGGTTGGTAGGTTTAATTTCATCAGCTTATAAAATAACAACATAGAAATGATTATCAAATAAGGAATAACATGTTTAGTAATTTCTCTTAACAGTTTATAGCGGATAATAATGGGTTAATTAGCGATATATTTCGAATAATAATAATTCAACATTAATTTAATTTAAAGACATTAAATAATAAAATAGGATTATATGAGAATAAGTTTACTCTATTTGACGTGTAAATGTATCCGATAAAATCTTTGTATCTTGGTAAGTACCTACCCAAAATTTATTTGACGTGCTCTACTCATGTTCTACTTTTTTCAGCTACGAAAAAGTGTGTTCGATTTTGCACAAAAAGAGCTTGCGCCAAAAGCAGCTGAGATAGACAAAGAAAACAACTTCAAAGAAGTAAGGAGTTTTTGGAAGAAACTCGGCGATTTAGGACTCCTAGGTTAGTAAGGATCCTTGCTATTTTGTGACGGTGTTTTATAATCCCCACCACGCGATTACTGCGGTGGGGAAGTGGTGATGGTTGTTTTATACCTACTTACTTAACTAGATTCTGCCCGCGGTTTTGCACGCGTTTATGGAATAAAAAGTAGCTTATTATGTTATTCCATCCAGGTCTAAATCTTTATTTGTGCTCTGTGCGAAATTTCTAATATTAGTATCTATACACTAGCCATACTCGATGTGGAATGCTGTTAAACAAACCACGACACAAAGAACTAAAACTTTACTTGGCGTCGAGTTAAAACTCGACGCCAAGTAAAGTTTTAGTTCTCATCTCTCTTCATTCAAAGTTTTAGTTACTCATCTCTAATAAAGCTAAAGCTTTATTAGAGATGAGTAATATTTATTGAAGAAAGGATCTCGAAACGACCAAGAAATGTAAATTGCGTGTAAAAAGACGCAGCAACAGATTGAATTTTCGGTTACATAAGTATTGGCGGTTTGTTTACAAATATTCCACATCGAGTTTAGCTAGTGAACCTTCAGGATGCTCATTGGTCGGAGCAGTTGGACTTATGGTCACTACGGATTTTGTACCCGATCATGTAAGGGGTATGTTTTTATTAGGTGCATGCACTAGGTATGTCGTTACCTTTAGTAATAGGGTAGGTATATGCATAGTTATTTATTTTTATCGATTATTTGTGTAATTTCATTACCGAAAAAAATATGTCGCCCATAAATTTTTAAATTATTAAAGAAATGAACATAAAATAAAACCGCACTCAGTTTCGGGAGATAAAACGCTGCCTTTTTCTGTGACGTCACCGTTCAGTTTGTCAACTCAGTGCTTCTGTTTCTCAAAATAAAATAGAAACAAATTAATGGTATATGTTTGTGATATCATGTTTGTTGTTTGTGTGATGTCTAATAAATCATTAATTTCTATTCTTTCCAAAAAGATATCCCGCTAAAAACTTCATGACAATACAGTGAACGGTCACGTCACGTTTAAAATTTTGTGTAGCTGTCAGTTCGGCAGTTATCAGTAATAATATTTTTGAATACCCTCCAGGAATAACAGCTAACCCAGACTATGGCGGTACAGGTGGTAAATATACGGACCACGTGGTCATCATGGAGGAACTTTCAAGGTAGGCAAATTGGGTAAAATTGCAAGCAACATTATCATCATCAGACTATGGCTCCTATTATGTGAAAGCTTGCTTAGGTAGTCATCGATCAATGCCTTGAGTAACGCTTTGCTACAGCATAAACGTCACTCAAGTATAGAGCTATGACTGAGCAAGCTTCCATAATAAGAGCCTATGTTAGTCCTGCATATAGTACCTTTATGAGTGCCGTCGTAGCACCCTCTATACAGCAGATAAGATGTCGATGGTTCCCTGCTGGATTAAGACTAATTTTATTTCAGAGCTGCCGGAGGAATCGCTTTATCGTACGGCGCACACTCAAACCTTTGCGTCAACCAGATTAACAGGAATGGCACTCATGAGCAGAAGAGCAAATACCTTCCTAAGGTAAGACAATATCCGAACAGAAACATTGACGTTAAATTATGTCAAGTCTCGTCTCGTAAGAATTCCACCATAAGTGTTAAGATCACGAGAAGAGTTGGCTCTTCTTGTCAGATCGTCATTGTCAGGCATTTTATTATGATCAACTATGAAGTTGGTAAATAACCTAGTAAGAGGTAGTTTAGGATAACTTATATATTAACACTTTATGGCCCGAGACGCAGAAGTCATTCTCCGGCTCCGTGTGACGGGGTGGTGCGCCCCTCTGCGGGTCGCACCGCGCCGCCGAGGCTGGGCAGTGAATGCGATATACTAACACTTTCATGGCCCAAGACGCAGAAGTCGTTCTCCAGCTCCGTGTGGCTGGCTGGGAAGTGAATGCGTTAACTCAAACATTCAAAAAAGTCAAAAGTCAAAACTTTATTTCTATAAGCTTACAATATAAGCACTTAGACAAGTCAAATTAACATTAACTTAATTTGGGATACCTAAACGTAAATTTATTTATTTTTCTGTAATACGTATTTTGGTTTAGATAGTATCGTAGGTAATATCTTTTGAATGGAATGTCAGATTAGAATAATTCAAAAAGCAATCTATACAGGTATTAAAACAGGTTTGAATAAGTAATTATTTATTTGGTCATAACATGGTCAGATTTTGGTCGGGATTTCTATAAACTTTTAAAATGTAATGTTTTTTGTAGATATTGATTAGATTTTTTATATCGTTGGACACTCTTTTGTCCTATCATCAATAGTTTCCGACTACCTTCCTGGTACGGTGCGAGAGGAATGGCGCCGGATTGTGATCCGCGCCACCACCCCTGATATGACGACCACGACCACTCTGTCAAGAGTGTGCCTAACGACTAAGAAGGAAAATGAGACACAAATACAAAGAGCGGCTCCATCGCTATCGTTCTGGTTACCTAATTTAATAAATAATAACTTAAGACACTTCGGTTATTTCCAGCTTTGCTCAGGGGAGCACATAGGCGCCCTAGCCATGTCGGAACCAGGAGCAGGCAGCGACGTGGTTTCAATGAAGCTGAGGGCAGAGAAGAAAGGAGACTACTATGTGCTCAATGGAAACAAGTTCTGGATCACTAATGGACCTGTCGCGGATGTTCTGGTGGTAAGGTTGGTTTTATTTGACTTGAGAATAGGTAAAAGCCATAGCCTGCTGAAGATAGGACGCTATTTTCTATGTATAATAAAAATGTATATCTATGTCTTGTATTGATTGAGTAAGTACCTATATCAGTAATTTAGTACCCCTAATACAAGGTCTGCTTAGCTTGGGGGGGGGGGGGGCAGCAGGCGAAAGAGAGGTAAAGCTTCGTTTAGCTCTGTCTCGCTCTTTCACGTTTAAACACAACCTTTAAATGAAACGCGACTATCCAGAAGCCCACCAATTTATCTTTATAATCGCGTTCTGTTCACCTTTATCACGTGGTTCGCCAGAGGACAACAATAATGCCGGTTATTATACCATACGGAACCATAAAGTTTAATTCCATTCTCCTTGCAGGTTTACGCTAAAACCGATCAAACCAGCAAGCCTCAGCACGGCATCACGGCTTTCCTTATCGAGAAGGACTATCCTGGATTCTCCACTGCACAGAAATTGGACAAATTGGGCATGAGGGGCTCTGACACCTGTGAACTTGTGTTTGAGGATTGTAAGGTAAGATTTTTACGTTGTCATAGTCAGGGACTATAACGCAGTTTGCGCTGAAACACCTGTGCACCAAAATGCCTATTTTTCGCAAAAAAAGTACCCCTGTGTTGTATAGGAAAGGCATAAACATTTTTTTATACAAATGGAGGAGAAACGTATTTTGACCCACTGATGTTAAGTGGTTTACCTACCTCACCGTCTATTTTAGTACAATAGGTACCGCAGATTAGCCAAGGTAACATAGCGCTCAAAGACACGCTGTTCCGCGATCCAGAAAACAGAAACCTGACATATTTAACAAGAATAAATAGGAAATAAAACCGTAAATATAAAAATAATAAATAAAACCAAGTGCGAGTCAGACTCGCGCACGAAGGCTTCCGTACCATTATCTATAAAAACGGCAAAAAATCACGTTTGTTGTATGGGAGCCCCCTAAAATATTTATTTTATTTGTTGTTATAGCGGCAACAGAAATACATCATCTGTGAAAATTTCAACTGTCTAACTATCACGGTTCATGAGATACAGTCTGGTGACAGACGAACAGACGGACAGCGAAGTCTTAGTAATAGGGTCCCGTTTGTACCCTAAAAACCGACGATAGATCCCTGCGGTACACCAAATATAATACAAATGTCCAGCATTATGTTTATTTACCTAAAGTAAATATTGCACACCGTTTTCAATTCTCTATACTTCACGAACTTGTCATTAGTCTTTAAATACCATGTTTCACGAAATTTCGACCGCAACAGCTAGAATCATACTGATTATTTCAAATCATACTGATTTATTTTCGTGAAGCAGAAATTGAAAACGGTGTGAAATATTTAGTGAAGGTATAAGTTTTGATTATTTTATTTTCACACAATCGAAGTGAAAAGTACCTATCGTTTTTCTGACTCGGTCTTGTCATCCTCGCTGCGTATATAATGGGGCGGTTTAGTGCCTAGTTAAAAAATATACTATTTTATTTGGGTTTAGATCTACCTATTTTAAGCACGTTTCAGTGTATAGTATAAGTCGGAAACAAAGTATACCTATAGGCACAGATGAGATAATGTTAGTTCGCTAATTAATAGGTAGGTACTATGTAGGTAGGTATGTGGTTAGAGATTTCACTTCAATCATTTTATGTCAAAGTACCTATCTAGAGCAGGGAAAATCTAGACCTTAGCTCCATAACTTAATAATATTTCCAGGTCCCCGCCAAAAACATCCTCGGACAAGAGAACAAAGGAGTTTACGTACTAATGTCAGGCCTAGACCTCGAGCGACTGGTGTTAGCTGCGGGGCCAGTGGGGCTGATGCAGGCCGCGGTAGACGTGGCCTTCCAATACGCGCATACTAGGAAACAGTTCGGGAAGAATATTGGAGAGTTTCAGCTGATACAGGTTAGTTGTAATTCGAGAAGGAGGCCAAGAGGAGGATCCAGCTAGGTTGGGCAGCGTTTGGGAAACTACGTCGAGTCTTCTCGTCATCCATACTGCAATGTTTGAAAACGAAAGTTTTCAATCATTGCGTCCTACCCGTCATGACTTACGGAGCTGAGACGTGGACTCTCACGGTAGGGCTGGTCCACCAGTTTAAAGCAAAGACATTGTGGAAAATGTCTTTGGTTTAAAGTCCAGCGAGCTATGGAGAGAGCTATGCTCGGAGTTTCTCTGAAGGATTGAATTCGTAACGAATACATCCGACAGAGAACCAAGGTTATCGACATAGCTCAAAGGATTAGCAAGCTGAGGTGGCAGTGGGCCATATTTTGAGAAGAACCGACAATCCTGGCTGGGGTAAACGCGAACTTGAGTGGAGATCGCGACTCGGCAAACGTAGTGTAGGACGCCCGACGACGCGTCCGAGTGCTATAACGTGCAAATGGGCTACGATCGTGTACCTACTCCAAAAAAATCCTCTATTTGGTAAATTATATCTATTACAGTAAAAGAGTAGACGCTAGTACCACATCAAGGTAATAGGGCAGCGATTACCTTGATCGATAGTACTTCTTAGAGACTTAGCGTAGAGGTATTATAAATAGTACAAGTTCCTAAGCCACAGATCACTATGTAAACTTCAGACTTGACAATACTTACTCCTTAGACTATTTCATGGACATAAGCATAGAGTTATTAAAGGACTAGCCGGGCGCCGCGCGCAGCTAGTATCAAGTATGGCTAATACACAGACACCACTTGAACGTCCGGGCGACTAGAGCAGCCTAAAAAAATGTTGCGTTGAACGTTAGGGCGACTAAGCGCGCTCTAGTAGTAGTCTACTTGTCCCACTTATTTATCTTAGCTCTATGACTCTTAAATATCGAACTTTTTCCCTAGTAAATATTATAAGTCTGTGCTTTTACCCAAGGAATTTATATACTACATAACAGTATATAAATTCCTTGCTTTTACCTTCATGAATAGAACTTCGTCGTGACAAATATCAACGTGCGATGTCTGAGCCAGAGTCAGACAGAAATTATCAGAATCTTACGTAGTTATTATATACTCTTTGTATCAGAAGTTGAAGTTGTCTTACGGTAGTATTTATTGTATACTCAACGTAGTGGTTTTATTCTCTTTGGTATACTCATTGTTGAAGTCTGTTCAGTTTATTAGTATTCATTCTTACGTAGTTATTGTATACTCTTTGGTATTCATCTATGTCTGTTGATGTGGGCCGCGATTTCGCGTTTTGGCCAAAATGCAAAGTAAATAATTCGTAAATACAGAAAACTTGAAGTTAATGCAAAAATGCGCACTGAATTACTTTAATTATGATGTGACCAAACCAGAAAACTGCAACTAATGATAATCAATAGCACCAAACTCTTCAAACACAGTTGATGAAATGATTAAATTATCACTACCCGTTTATAAGCCAACATTCAGGCGCAGTCTAAAAGGGATAAGGAATTTATCAAGAAAATTAACCCACAGGGATAGGTATCTGTGTCCAACTATCGTCACTAATAAAAAGCACCGTTTAGACCCGAAGTTTGGTAACAAGTCTATGGAGTTCTTACCGCCTCTTTACAAGCCAAAGTTGAAGCACATGTTGAGTTCGAAGCAGGGTAGAAAAGTATCCCGAAAGTGGACCCACAGAAAAAAAGTTTTCGTACCATCTACGAGAGAACATCAACAAAAACAAGCTCCGGCTATAATTGTTAACTTACTGACGATGTTAACACCACCTCTCAACAAGACAAAGTTGAAGCGCAGTTTGAGTTTGCAGCAGATGAAACAGGCTACCCGAAACTGGACGCATAAGGATAGGTAATAGGTTTTCACTCCTATATTAGGTGTGTATATATATTATGGAGCATGACCAACTGGGCATCTGGTAAACGCAGGGAGCAATTTTTACCCTTTCGCCAGCTGCTCGGCTTAGTAGCCGATGCGACCAGGCATGACAGAACTCCACGAACATAGAGTTGTGAGTCAAGGGTACTGAAAGAATAAACCAACTTAATACGTGTTTCAGGGTAAAATGGCCGACATGTATGCGACACTCGGTGCAAGCCGCAGCTACCTCTATGCCGTCGCCAAAGCGTGTGACCAAGAACACGTCAACAGCAAAGACTGTGCCGGCGTCATCCTGTACTGTGCAGAGAAAGCGACGCAAGTTGCACTCGATGCTATTCAAATACTAGGTGAGGACTCAGGTTTTACTCTCTATGTACCCCTTTTTAGGGGTTTGAGATCGGTTTTGAAACCCTAATGGTCTCGATCTGTCCGTCTTCCTTCTTTCTTGAATATCTCACTAACTACCGCAGTAATTAACTTGAAATTTTAGTTACCTAATAATACATTTCGTGAGACTTAGCTGATTAAATGAAGAAAAAAAATGAAAAATAGTAAAAAAATAGCAAAGTCTAACCGGTAGGTACCTATAGTGCATATTTGTATAATTGACTAATGTTCGAAACCCTCAGCGCGCCAGTTACACTCGCACTTGACGGATTTTGTTTTGTATTCGAATGATTTGTGAAGGTAGACAAGAGTTATTTAACGACTCGAATTCCGCTCATCTACTTTGATGCTAACTGATACTGATACTAACATAGAATATCTTCAAGTATTAAAATGCGCATCCTGTCGTTATGTGATTTATATATATACGGCATAAAAACCACGCGCATAGTTTAACCACAGATGAAATAATGTTACTTCGTAAGTTTAAGTCCTACTTTTGTATAACTTCTCCATAATTTAAAGAGGTAGAAAAACGAAAATAACCATAAAATAATGTATGAACATAATGGCCCAACTTAGGCCAACAGGGCACCAGTGGGAATCTGGTGGAATTGTCTTGTAGTTGACAATATTCTGGCTGAATAGAGAGCTTGTCACAAGTGTTGTGTCCATACCAAAATCCTAGTTTCAAATTTTTACAGGTGGAAATGGCTACATCAATGACTACCCAACTGGAAGAATTCTAAGAGACGCGAAGCTTTATGAAATTGGTGCCGGCACCTCAGAAGTCAGAAGAATGATAATTGGCAGAGCACTAAACAACGAGTACAAATGATAAATTAATTTATTTATAATAAAAAATATATTTACAATTTTTTACCTTAGCCTGTATGTTTTCTTCATTCCCACCAAAAACTTACCGAGAAGCTTATAGACAGGGATTCAATGAAATGCCACCACTTTGGTGGGATGAACAACATCTGACCAGGTCTTAAAACACAGTAATAGGGCTTAGCCTGTTTGTATTTAGGATACTTATTAAAATCAGGTGCTCTAGGATCCACTTGCGCAGTGTTATTCAGTAATTCATGTTCATGTGCATAGAGATATTCAGAATCTGTGGGTGAAAATAGAAACACCTGTTTTTCTCCAACAACTTGAGCTAGCAAGTTTCTTTTTGGGTCGTGGTGTAAAGGAGACACAGTGCCCTTTGGTCCATACCATGCATTAATGTCTACTGGTTCATCACTCTCTGAAAAGCAGCAGTATTCAGGCTCTGATATATCATCTCTTAATTCAGGGATTTGATCAAATAGCTGGTACTGCGCCAAGTAACCTGTTGGTCCTTCTTTCTGGTAAATATGACTCTTTATGAATTCTTGAATCGTCATCAACTTCTGTGTCCAATCTTGGTCAGTGTACTTGCTTCCAAGTTCAATAGACACTGTTCGGAATCCTGCTAAGTTGATAAAGTAGTTTTGATCAGTCCATTTTGATATTGCTGGCCAGTGGTCAATACAGTTTTCTAAGATTACAGGTGTCTCAGTCATTATGAAATTTCTAAAAAAGTATTCCATTGTTGGACATTCAATCATTTGTACTGGTATTGCATTAACGTTTATGGCTTTTGCTGGTAATTCACTAGGTGATGAACTTATCTCTGATAGATGAGCGTTTGATGAGGGTACAACTTTTGAGTTGATTTCTGATGCACAGATTTTTAACAGCTTTGGTTCAGCTTCTAATGGGCATCCAAACAGCAGGCCGATGTCTATTATTTTGAAAGACTCTTTTATAACATCATCAGAAAAGTTTTTAGAACATTTTATGTGAGCTAAAAGTTTTAAATAAGAAGTGATAGTTATAGTTTTTCTTAGGTATAGCTTTACCTCCTTCCAATTTCCAATGTTGACTTGCTCGTACATATAATCCAAAAGGGCTTGTATTTTGATTACAGCAGAAGAATCAATGAGTTCTGTATTGCTCAGGTAACGCCGTAGTAATGACTTGCAGGTAACATCGAGATCACATATTTCTTGTAACGATAATACAACTTTAGATCTGTAATGCTCTAGTTTTTCTAATAATTCATTACTTGATGCCATTATCAAGCTAAAACACTGTTAAATTATTCTGAAATGTAAATTGTTTTCTCGCTTCGATGTTTTGTTTATATTTTTCTAACCTCACCTCACTTCAAAAGTGACATGACAACGAAACAAAACATATGATTTTGACATTTACGTTTCAGTGTACGCAGAACCTTTGCTTTTAAAATGACGTGACACTCAACGAAACGTCTTTCTTGTCTATGGGCATGATTTTTTCTTACCAATTTTTTTGGTTCTTCATTTTAGATACTTGCTCTATGTATAAAACTTTGAATTATCTCGAAAAAACACGAAAGGAGTGTTAAAAATATAGATTTTCGAGAAAACCCGTTATTTTATAACTTTCTCTTGACCTTGACCTTACTTTAAAATAAAAAAATCGTGTCTATGAAAAATCATATGACCTGCGCACGTGATGTCAGATTTTATTTACATTACTTACATCGAAAAATTGATTGAAAGGAAGTGGTTTCAAAGAGATTGATTCAATGCAAAAACAAGACTACCCAAAGTTAGATTATGAAAACAACGTGAAATGATACGTACGACGCGATGGCGTTGTTCGATAAACTTTTCTCTCTAAAGAGGAGGCTGGACTCTGAAGACAGCGAACCAAGAAGATACCGGGGCAGGTACGTCATACACGGATGCTTTCATTCAATATTCTATTTTGGAGCGATGTGACATGCTATCGAAAGGTTGACGCACGAAGCTGCGACTCGTGTCGTGCGCTGGAACTCCCGCTGGGCAGTGCGTGGACCTTCGCGTTGGAGTGTTGACTGCTGAGTGCTGACGCACTGCATGCGACAGTCTCGCTGGCTGGCTCGGTAACCATGTGACGAGAAGAGTGCGCGGGGAGAGCGGCCGCAGGCGATCGCGTCACTCCGATAGGGGCGGGTCGCGCTCAATGTTTACTTATTATTTACACGCTATCTAAGTTAGTACACCAGCACATTCCACCGCGACCGGACGGACGACCAGTGCCGCACGCCCGTCGATGTGCATTTACTGTGAAACCAAACCTTATTTGCTGCATTTGTGCATTCATTGTGTGACACAGATTTCACTACGCCCTAAACAGCTTTGATGTTACAACAGCTGGGAGCACAGCTGATCTGAGCATGAAATAAGATGAAATTTAGGTAATATTTATGTTTTGTCTTGTAGACTGGGACTTGTAATTGATATAATGTTTGTGACAGGCTGGCTAATCGATGCAGGTAGTTTGTGACAGTGCAAACTGGTTTCTCTTCTGTGATTACTTTACAATTATGTTATATTATGTCGCGAATAATTTGATGACATTGTTACAAAGATATAAAAACTCAAATTTTAGTCAATAAAGCCAAATATCGAATGACCATTGTAAAAGAGAAAGTTTGCAAATTGCTCCTTTATTTATTTTATCTGCATTATTATATTGCTGCCTGAAGATGTTATGTTTAAAATTGTGGTTTTTAGAGTGGCATTCCCAGATAATTCATCACTGAAAAATTGGTTTTACTTGAAGAAAGTATTTTTACTCATTTCCCCTGTCTTTTGTCCATATTGATGATACTAACACTGATAATTTTAAATGACATAGTATAGTATCTAAATTAGCATCCAATTGCTTAGTTCTCCACTTTTTTAGGTAACAAATTTTTTGCTTCTTTTTAATTTTAAGTCCGGAACCAAATAAAACTATATATGTAACTAACTAACTATAAATAACTATATGTATATATTGATATGGATCAGTTGAGCTACTTGTAGATTGTTTGCAACAATCTGCAGTTAGCTCAATTGTTTCAATTGTAAATACTAGTTTACTTTAATTCTATTATTTGATTGTAATTTTCTTTGTTAATAAAGATTATCTAATAATAAAACTATCAATATTTTATTAGATTTTTTTCTGCAGGTCCTGCCAGATAAATCCGGAGCAAGTGCGTTTGCTACTGTTCAAAGAGTGTGACTGGAGAGGCCGGCGGCTTCTCTTTGACTCCTCTGCCATTCACAAAGTACCTGCAGGCAAAAATGACAAGCCCACCATACAAAAGACTGAAGAAGCCCCCTGTATTGTGGAGGTTTCAAATGGATACACTTATGTGGTGAGAACTATTGACTATTCATTCTATCCATGTATCCTGTTATATCTATGTATCCTGGAAGTCAGACTTGCAGACCACATTAGAAACATGTTACTGGACTCCAAAATGCAAATAGCCGAGGCTGCTTAAAAATCCAAACTCAAGTCGGAGTGGGCTAGTCAAGTCAGACCAGCAGTAGTCCAAGATCACCACTGACTGGGTCCTGGACAGACAACGGCTACATAGAAGGGCTAAGCGGAGATGGTGGCATGAGCTCGACCTATTTAATAAAGATTGGGGCCTCTTTGCTGAGAACCAAGATGAGATGAAGAGAGGAGGGAGGCCTTTGCCCTGCAGTGGGACACTGGGCTTATATAATGATAATAATCCTTGTTAATGAGAAGAGCCAATAAGAAGCTTATTAGACAATGCCTATGTCCAGCCATAGACTAGTGTAGGCTGATGATGATGATCCTTGTTATTCCCCTGAAACTAAGCTGAATGGTCATATAAGGTTATTATTTCGCGAAGGTATACTTTTATTTATATGGTTAAGGTATATTGAAAATATGAGCATGAATAATCATATTAATCATGCTATATACAGGGTGGAAAGAATCTATGGGCCCTGGAGGGGAACTACCTTAAATCCTTTAGCTAGCTCATTTAACTGAAAGGAAACATTCCTTTATTTTTAAAAAGAAACATAATTGCATTCAAAGATTTTCTAAAAATTCCATGTCTGTATATACTTACGTGACAGAAATAAATCAAAGACGAAACCAGCGAAATTATATGAAAACTCAACATAATTAATATTATTCCTACAGATAATACTGAAAAACGATCATCATATCGTGTTTTCCCTCCCTCCTCTTTTTGCCCTTCTGCCCTTCATTTCTTCGCCTTGTAAACGCCGAAAAACATTTCGGATTACCAGTTCAATGACCTCAGCTTCTCTAGAGTCACATGACCAGCGATTTAAAACTGCATGTTTTAAACAGATTCGCACACCAGATTATCCTTATTGTTAAGCGGGTTCCGGTTTTACGATTAAGATATCTCAATTCCAAATCGCCAATTCCACTGCCTTTCTATAGCTTAAGTTTAATAATGTACTGTATGTTTTGGTTTATGAAATAATATCTATCTATATCTTGAAGATTGTTATCGAATCTTTAAGTTCGCCAAGAATATCTTACACCCAAATACTCATACGATACACACATTTAAGCACGTCTCAAGTCTCGGTTTTATTACAGTACAAAAAAAAATTGCCAAAAAAAATTGTGACCTTTCGTAAGAAAAACGAAAATCGAAGTTTCTGATTCGTATTCGTGCAAATGCTATCATAAGCAAGTGATGTATATAACAGTTGTGTGTGAGAGAACTTCAATTTTTCTTAATTGTTTTGATTTTACTAAATCTACCTAAGGGAAATTTTACCATTGCTGGGCAAACCAGCAATGCGATGAGGAAAGGTCCAAAAAATAGCTATCCGACGTCTGTGGAGTCGTAAACAATGGTCATTAGTGCCCACAGAAAAAGCCAATACTGCAGCAAATACTTTCGTTTTCGTCATGCATCAGTCAACGCAACTCATTTGTAATTAGTATTTACGTACTTGTCCGTCCGTACGGCTAAAAAAGCAAAATATACTTCATAAAAATAATATTGAGAAAGGGTATTGCGTATTGTGCACAAAAATAAAGGTTTATTTTTGGCTCATGACAGTTGAGGTCAAATAAGGAAACTGGTCTGGCTAATTTATCTCACCAACAGTCAAAAGCAAAAAGGCATATTTTGCAATTTTAAATCAATCAGTCTTGCTGATTTTTTGTTAACGGCTACACGCATCTCTGAGGTCCATAGGTACTGCAATACCTTAACAATAGGTAATAAATAGGGGCTTTAAAAAAATAGCTGTATTTTAAACGATTTTGAGACGGAATAAGCACTGCACATTTTGTACCTGATGTTACGAGACGAGGTAATCATTCAATTACATCATTTGATTATCACTTGATGCGATGCATGTATTAAGGATTCGGCGACAGTTGCTCGCAACTTCAATTCGTAATATTGGTAGGTACCTATATTCCGCAATACTAAAAGTGTTGACGTACGAATTCTGTTTTAAGTTTCTTTAAAACAATCAAATTTCATCCAGATCCGTTCAGACGTTCTGGCGTGATTGAGTAACAAACATCGTTCCATCCATTCCATCCATCCATCCAAACTTTCACATTTATAATATTAGTGGGATTGGTATTCCTTTTAGTACCTACTTTAGTTCGAGGTACTGAAAGCCCATTGCCCGTTTATCATTTCAGTTGTAAAAATAACCCGCTCAATGAAGCTGATATGTAGCGGTCACAAGACTCTGAATTCGAGTTTTATTTGCGCGTCTATATTTAGACCACTTTATATCTTAGCCTTTTTGATTAGTAGTGTGGTGACCATGTAACTCGTGCTAGAAGTTTTCAGTATTGGACGAGAAATGTTTGCAAATTTTGGTTGCTGTTTAGCGTTCTAGGATGGTTCGATGCGGTTTGGTGCGAAAATATTTTATTTGTGGTTTTACATTTTTTCTGCATTTCAAATGCAATAAAACTAGCAGAAAAGTAATTGGCTGCAAATCGTAAACCATTTTCTATGAACTCATGATAAAACCAACTTCGATTCACTGGTAGTTTTGGAGCATTTGAGAAAATAAGAGATTTTGTGCTAAATATCAATTTTTTTTGCCAAAAGCTCCCAAAACGAATCAAAGTTGGTGGGAAAATTCAAACCTCAAAGTGCTTTATTTCTTTTAGACCTTACATGACTCTTGGACACGTCACAAAACTCAGATTACATAACTAAAAAAAACTAGGTAATGCCAGTCAACAAGACTTAGGAAGTCCGAAACTAGATTAATGAAACCAGCAATTTTCTGTCAAATCTTAGAAAAAGTCAAAAATGTTGACAGCTTAAACGCTCGTCGAAAAAACCCCCGGAATACGCAACTATTTCCCAAACCAATCTAATTCCGACCTCAGCAATTTATCTTCTGTTCCCATTAGTGCTGTGTCATTTGTTCTCTAAACAATGCATGAACCAATACCTTCGCTAATCCTATGGCGTGCGTCCAATCCGATTTCAAAACAATGGTTGGTCCAGAAGGTAAATACACCAATGATTATACCAGTGCAGTGGGACCGTAATTTTATCTTGATTCTAATTAATTGTAGTTACATGGCTGCTAATGGTCCTAACAATTATTTTTTCTTTAAATAACACTAAGAATTGTACGTGGTTGTTAGGAGAGTAGTGCTAAGTGGGTTAAAATAAGAACCGGCCAAATACGATTCGGACTCGCGCACGTAGCGTTCCGTATCATCTCTCTAATATTATAAACGTGAAAGTTTAGATGGATGGATGGATGGATGGATAGATAGGTGGATGGATGTTTGTTCCTTTATCACGCCAGAACGGCTGAACGGATCTGAATGAAATTTGGCACAGAGATAGATTATAGTCTGGAATAGGACATAGGCTACTTTTTATCCCGGAATTCCCACGGGAACAGGAACTACGCGGGTGAAACCGCGAGGCGCTGCTAGTTATCTATAAAAACGGCATAACACTCACGTTTGTTGTATAACCCCCTTAAATATTAATTTTATCTAATTTAATTATTTATTTTTATGGTACTTGAACAGCAGTCATCGGCATGCCACAAATATTTTTTCATTACTAAATTAATGTTTTTTTTTTCATAGAAGATAATACCCTAATATTAAATACCTTAATATAAATTAGTCTGAAAATTTGCTACAATATGTATAACATTTTCTATCAGAGCATCGCTTTTCAATCAGGCTACGCCCATGCCCATCGCATGTTAATGTAGTAGAATTTCTCACCTAAATCTATAACAAGAAATGTAAATTCACCGATCGCTCCATAAACAGGAAAACAGTTAAAATCCACACATCATATTCGACAGCCGATAAGTGCTGTACAAATATTTTCTGACGCTTTTAGAACTATCAAATTCAGTATATTTAGTATATTTGAAGAAAAAAACAACGTATAGTATGCGTAGGCGGTTTATAAATACTCCAAGAATTATAGAAGTCACGTGAAGTATATCATAGCACTGTCATAAATTTTAACAAGTATATTTATCTAAGCGAGATCAGAATAGATTATTTATGTTCCTGGTTTGTAGTGACTGATTTAAAGATCATGTTGTCATAACTGGGATTTATGGACTTTCAAAATACCTTCCTACATACCTTAGGAAAAATCATATGATTAAAGTGCAAAAGTAGGTAAGTTTATTCCACCGCCACCCTGGTTGAAACAGAGATGTTATAACCTTTTCTGGTGACTGCCTGTTTATGGCAAATTTTATTTTAATTAATTTTATTCAAATATTGTTTTAGCTTTGTTGTGTTGATAGATCGATTCGTAATGGATTTGAATGCAGTTTTAATGATCACGTGTATCTTAAATCGTATATCTTAATTATCGATCGCGTAGGTAGGTACCTATCTTAATTTGCGCTACAAGATCAATATTACCACGTCTGCATCCATTATCAAGTATCAGCATGTTCGTTTGTCTGTCCTATTTTGGGAAATCTTAGGAAGGTCATCGTTAACGTACTACGGCTTTAAATATGACACTGTATTGTTTTGGGAGCCCGTGTCTTGAAGGAATTTCATTCATGACGCATTGTACTACGATTGTCGACGACGGAACTGAAACTACCATGTGATAGTATAGTATGGTGTTTAAAAATAATGCAATTCATAAGGAAATTTTGTAGGTGCGTAGAGGGTAGAGGGCGTTAAAAATATATCTTTTTTGTTGTCTTTGTGCCTAATGCAAGTACGTATCGTACGTAATCACACGAGTTTCGGTATACAGGCAGATCGCAATTTTTTTTCTTTGTTTTTTCTCTCTGCTGGGCATAGTTCTCCCCTAAACTTTGCAAAAAATCTCGTTCGCTTGCCAGGTTCCACCAATCTACCCGGAATGAGTCGAAATCGTCTCCTCAGCGTCTCATAGGGCCACCTCGGCGTTGTCGCCTGTCCTCAGGCACCCACTGTGTGACGATCCGGGCCCATCTTTCAGAATGTATGCAGTTCACGTGCCTCGCTCAGTCCCAGTTCAGTCTCATCTCCAACGTCATGCTAAAATATATATCTATTAAATCCACATTCTTACAGATTTTTCTCCACTAAAACTTGCTTCTAGAAGTAGAAAAGGGAGACTTTTGTCCCGCGGTTGGCCAAAAATGGCTAGTAACAAAATTTCCAGATTATTTCAGAGTAAGAAGGTATTTGCAGTTTAAGAGGACGCAATGCGCGCCATTTTGTTAGAAGGATAGGCATAGGATTTTGCGTTCATAGGAGCGGGACAGAGCATGCGTTTTTGGAACGGCGCAAGTGCAAAAATTTAATCTTTGCTTATTTACAAGAAAACTACACAAATTTTGAAAAAACTATCTGAAGAAGAAACCAAGTAATTAGTAATAACCTACGAATCAATACATAAGTCATTTCAATAGACCGCAAAGTTCCTAAGATCTCGACCAAATTATGTGTAAAACTGTGCAATTTCATGATTTTTTTCGTAATCATGTTTTTAAGTTGATTGAATTAAAGAAAAAATGTTGAATTTATGTAATTCGAATCCCGTGATTACTGAAATCTAGTCCTAGTTTGACAAGCAAACACGCTAGGTTCGCCTCTTAACAAAGTTGTATATAGATTCTACCTTTAAATGGTAACACCTTTGTAATGGACATTTTTAGTGCAATAAATAAACAATTTTTCTTTGTCCTTAGTACAAGGGTCCGGAGACGGACGCGAACGTTCTCGGCGAGATGATATTCGGAGCGGTTGCCATGAACTGCAAGAGTGTTTCCCTGAAGATTCATATCATGGACGAGCCTAGAAGGTAAATATTGGATCTCTTATCATTATCCATGGGCCTGGCCAATCCCAACTTTTAAAACTAGTGTAGTCCTTGAAGATCGTGTGGTGCTGTCTTATAATTTGCACCACCCCAATTCTTCCCGTGGGTTTCGTAAGAGGCGACTAAGGGACATACACCGGGGGGTGGGAGCAGCGCCCCTTGCAGAGTAGATCTACCATCGAACTACGATCCCCGACCCGCATGCTTAGCGTGAGGATTATGGGAATTACCCCCCAGGAGGAAGTAAAAACCAAAAAGGCTATTATCAGGGGGAGGCTTGCGTCCAGCAGTGGACCAATAAAGGCTGCTGAGGTGAGGTGAGGCTTGAAGGTCTTAGGTCTTATTAGATGTTATCGGTCTCGTCATAGATATCTTATCTGAAAAATAAATAAAGTTCCTATAAAGGTATCTACTTCATTATAAAATGTTCTAGCCTTACGATGCCAGTAGCCACAGACAGCTGCACTAACAAAATCCCCCATTCTAGAAGGAGGTACTAGCTTAAGTAAATAACTAGGATAAAAAACAACTATTCCACAGGTTGATGTGTACAAAAGTATTCTGCGTGCCGACTTCACGTAGAATCAGCCGGGTGGAACGGAAGACAAGCGATCGGTTGGATGTACGGAGTGCGTCTAAACCGCTGAGTGTACCGGCTTTCAGGGAAGAGGGAGTGTCGCTCAGTTTCTCGCTGGAGAGAGGGGATTCAGGTAATAATTGCTTGTAATCTAATGGTCCTATATCCTATCGTCTAATGTCCACAAGTCTTCGAAACAACGTCACGTAGAATCAGCCGGGTGGAACGGAAGACCAGCGATTGGTAGTTCTCGAACATATAAACAAAAATAGATAAACCCAATCGTTCACTTCTAATGTTATTCACACCATTATCTCGTATGTACTTGATATCGTCAAAGATAAGATATTGAGGGAGGTAGGCACATATTGATGTTAATTTTGTGCGGTTTGTTGTTGCGGAAAAGTTTGCTAGTACCTACCTAACTAAAATGCCTAATATTTAGACTAGATTGAGGTTCGAGGTTCCCCTACTACTGATTCATAAATAAATAAATAAATCATGCTGGACAATTCACACAGCATTATCTAGCCCCAAGCTGAGCAGAGCTTGTGTTATGGGTACCAGATAACTGATATACATAATACAGTACAATACATAGATAGATATTTTTTATTATACATAGAAAACGACCAGAACACCCTGAACAAATGTCTGCAGATCGTGCACAAATTTGTCCCGAGGCGGGAATCGAACCCGCAACCTCCTGCGTCGCAGGCAGACCTTCGCCCACCGCGCCACATCGGTCGTCATAAATAAATCTATTGCTAAAAGCTCTGACAAGTCATTGCAGAAAAAGTAGATAAGTTTTTCCAGATTTTGCTTTTTACTTTCTGAGTTAAAAAGATGTATTCCCGTTGTCCCCATTGACGGTGTTCCCAGTCAACGGGGACAGCGGAACTAAATAAAAATAATAAAAACTTATGCCCGTTGTCCCCATTGACGGTTTACCGGTTAATGGGGACAGCGGTACTTGATTAAATAGTTAAAATTGGTTCTTGTTGTCCCCATCGACAATGTCCCTGTTCTGGGGATAGCGGAACTCAATAAAAATAATTAACATTTATCCTTGTTGTCCCCATTGACGGTGTCCCTCTTAACGGTGATAGCGAAACTCTATAAAATAATCAAAGTTTGTCGTAACATCGAGTGACGTTAAATGGAGTTTCCACTGGCATAATAATTATATGCCTATCTATTAAATAATAACTAATAAGTATTAATCTATAGGTTTCTATGGTGACCACTCACAGTACAGCAGCGCCAGTTCGACATACGACTACTTCTCCATGTTCGAGACTTGGGACGGCTGCACTACGCCAGATGAGTTCTGCTCTTTCAATTGTGAGTACAAACACACGATAGATGACACTGGACGTTTTACACATCATCTAGCTAGCCAGCCCCTGAGACTGATGAATAAAGAAACGTAATTTTGAGGTAGTTGTGAGGCGCGCAAAATGCTTAAATACTCGTGTCGCTTCATCCCAAGAAAATTACGATCGTTTGACTCCAGTCTAACACATTGAGGGCCACCAACGTACAGAGCGTTCTTTTTTTATTGATTTTATTGATACAAGCGTTTGACCACCATTTCACTTAGGTAAACGAAGATGTGGCCTAAGATGGACGCTTCGTTCTCCGACTGTCTCTATTGCAGCGACGGACGCGCTCTGGGTCGCATTACTGAAGCTTGGCGATGATCGCGTCAACACTTTCATAGCTTACGACACAGATGTCTTCCTTCAGCACTGTGAGACTGGGCAGCGAATGCGATATATTAAATGTATATATCGCATTCACTAGCCAGCCTCACGTACATATCTCCGGGGTTAAAGCGCCAAGAGTCTCAAAAAGACGGAAAGACACTAAAAATACATAAGGGAAGTTACTTCGTGTTTACGAGCACGTTTGTTATTTATATTTATGTTTTATTTTCTTTATAAAGCTTCGAACGGATAATATCAACATGTGACTTGTAACTGTCCTGGCAAAGTTCCATACGCATATCATCGTGCAGGTTTGCCAGAACGACGGAAGTCTTTTGTACGTTCGCTTATTGACGAGCGCGACGAAAGTGCTTAATATTGCTGGTGTATCTTAAACGTTGCCTAGAGGTACAGTATGCCTTTAACCTAGAATGAAACTTAGATCTGTCCGTTTAGTTTACGTTGTAGGGAGCTGTTTAATCATAAATGCAACATAACATTTATCGCTTCTTCCACTAGTGGACAAAAAATTGAAGCGAACAAAATCAATAACATTTTGTTTCTTGTTTGATAATTACTATTTATAAAGTTGTTGTTTATGTACAAAATTTGACTTGTCTAAGTGCTTTTTTGTAAGCCTAAAGAAATAAAGTTATTGACTTTTGACTGCTTTGTAATTCAATAAAAAAATATGCTGCAGCAATATGAGAAGTAAAATCGTTTGATTTTTTTCTTTTTACCCAGCACTACCCGGCCGCAAGCTAAGTACATCAAGCAACGGAAGTTGGCAGCGCAGAACCTTCCAGAACATAGCGACGCGGTTCGATCTTGGCCAGTCTTCGCAACACCTCAACCTGCCAAGCAACGCCACAAGTAGCGATTCACAGGTAATTAAACTATCAAGAAAACAAACAACGGGAATTGGCAGCGCATTCCAGAATATAGCAACGCGGTTTGAACTCTGCCAGTCCTCGCAAACAACTGAATCTGCCAAACAACCCCACAACTCATAAATACACCTAGTCATAAGAGATTACGTAAGTTTCTTTTATGATAATACTTATTTTATACAAAACAAAATCTTTACTATATTATAAATCGCTTTAAGCGATAAGGCCGCCAATTCCATTGCCTTTCTATAGCTTAAGTTTAATAATGTACTACAGTACTAAGTAACCAAAACATACATGTTTTGGTTTATGAAATAAAGCATTATCTATATAAATGCGAAAGTGTGTTTGTTTGACTTTTCTTCACGCCCTAACTAAGCTACCAATCGCCTTGATTTTTGACTTAGCGACAATAGAAAGGACGTGAAGTAACTAATGAACGGGAAAAAGGACCTTTTTATCCCCCTAGAAATGTGAAATTCGAATTTATCGCGGGTGAAACCGCGTAAATAATAAATAATGCTCGACAATCCACACAGACTCAACCTTAACAGCCCACAATGGTCCACAGCTGGACGTATGCCTCCCCCCGATAAGCGCCTAAGTGACTTTTATCTCATAGGGGCCATAATGCCCATAATACCCGCGCTTGGCATGCGGGTTGGGGATCGCAGTTCGGTGGTAGATCTGTTCTGCAAGAGGCGCTGCCAAGGCTGTCGTTTGCCCCCCGGTGACGGTGTATGTCCCTTAGTCGCCTCCTACGACACCCACGGGAAGAGTTGGGGTGGTGCAAATTCTAAGCCAGCACCACACGGCGTTAATCAAATATAATCTTTTCGTAATAATAATCTACTCGTCTCTTCATAAATGCGGAAAAAATACGGATACGTCTTTTAATACCTACTGAACACATAAATCAATTTTATGTTGAACATTCCCTTGAGACTCTTCAGTTTATGATAGACATGAAAGTGTCGGGAAATATTTACTTTTGATTCGATAATAATCTTTAAAAAATTCTACGTTATTTTAGCCTACCTATTTTTCTCTATTCATGATCATCGTTTGCAGCTGGAATTTACAATGAATATTTGTTATAAACTGGCTTCAAATCCCTAAATAGTGAAAATGAGAAGGAATACTTCGAAGCGCGATCAAATTTTTAAAGTCAAAAGTCAGTAACTTTTCTTTAGGCTTACAAAATAAGCACTTAGACAAGTTTAATTTTATACATAAACTTTAGTTTTATAAATAGTAATTATTATCAAATATGAAACAAAATGTTATTGATTTTGTTCGCTTCAATTTTTTGTCCACTATTGGAAGAAGCGAAAAATAAACCACTATAGTAAGTTTGTATAATACTTAAAATGTAATTCAATATTATTTGCCTATCTAAGTCTAAATATAATGTGATTTAGATACAGGTCAATATTTATATTAAAATAAGCTTAATTAAGATTGTTCTCCCATAATACTATTGTCGGTGCGGAACTGGGCGACAGCGACATGTTAATGCTCGTTGCGACAACACAGCAAGCATTAACATCATTGATATAATCGGTTGTCAGTTATTCTCGAGATATGGCCAGCGCTAAAGTATATTTTTATAATATTTTTTTTTTATTCGGCCCTTCACAAAAAGCGTTGTTATAAGCTTGATGGGTGGATCTATGTGTCTGTGTGTGTGTCTATTTGTGGGTTGTTGCGGATGATTTTGATTGTTTATTTTGTCAAAAGCAGACTTGATCGAGTGTTCTAAGCATGGAAAGTCTGCCAAGAGTGTGTTAAAATTTATAATTTTAACACTTGTTAAATGCCTCTATCTACCCTTGTGAAGCCGGGGCGGCCTCCTAGTAATTTATAAGTAGGATCAATTCAATTATCAGTATCAGCGTGCGCGTGATTTGTCACGAGTGACCGGTGTCATGTGAGCTCTTATCAGAACACAATAAGGGTGGGTTTACTTTATCTCTCTAGGTATATGTATTCGACACACTTCATTTATAAGATTTGTATCTATCTATACAATAGGGTTTATGCATGTGACTTCAAAAAAGCTGATTATCTTTATTTGTATTCTCTTTTGATATAGAAATATATCTGCATATATATTTCTGTACATTTTGATGTTGTTATTGTAAAATTTAATAGGTAATTGAAAAGTAAATTGTTTTAAGACTCGAACGCAAAATTTCTAAACGTGACGTCACCGTTCACCCTATTGGCATGAAACTTTACCAGGATATCTTTTTTGAAAGAAACAAAATTATTTATCATACGCAACACACAAACAACAAACATGATGGTTTTTATAATTTATTTGTTTCTTATTTTATTTTGATTAAAGTAACAGAAGCACTTTGAGTTGAAAAACTGAACGGTGACGTCACAAAAAAAGGGCAGCGTACCTGTTTATCACCCAAAACTGAGAGCAGCATTATTTTTAGTCATTTTCCTTAAAAAAAATTAGATGTTATATTTTTTTTCGGTACCAAATACAATAACATTTGAATGTCGTCGACCCACCGCGCCGGACGTTCCCTGCTCCTACAACCGCCTCTCGGCCACAGTAAAGACCGGGGCTACACCTGGCCCAGACTAGCGTAGGACCGAGGCGAATGGCATAAACATAGAGGCCTATGCCCAGCAGTGGGTCGACAAGAGCTTATGATGATGATACACACAAATATACCTTAAAAAAACTTCCGTTGTTGTTAATTTTTAAATAATGCAAATTCAGGCAGATCCATCAAATCAGTAGTTTTTTGTGTCTTTAGCCGAACTTTTTCACAACTTCAAAAACTTTCGCGCCTATTAATCAGTAAGAAAATTTAATTAGTATCGCATGACAGTGTGTATCAGGCCAAAAGGAGAAATACTATGATAGTAGGTGATTGCACCGAATGAAAATAGACTATGCATGCGTAGATTATGTTTGCATATACTGCTATGCACCAATGTTATTGTTAACGCTGCGTATCTCGTTAAAAGGAAATTTCAGTTTTTCTTCACAAATCAAATGACAGCGTAAATTTTAAAGTAACACCGTATCGAGGATGAAATTAATTATTTTGGTTATACATTTTATTCGATCGGACGTACTGCAACACCCGACACGCATAAAGCTTTTATCGAGGATCTAGGAAGGTGGCCGTTTTAGATTTTTGCAATTGACCGTCGAAGTTGTGGGTGTGTGAACTCCTACAACTTCGACCACCTCTGTGGCGCGGTGGGCCAATGTCCGCCTGCGGCACAGGAGGTTGCCGGTTCGATTCACGCTTCGGGACATATTTTGTACGATCTGCAGATATTTGTTCCGGGTGTTCTGGTCGTTTTCTATGTATAATAATTTATTTATACATATTATCTTTATTTCGGTATATCAAGTTATCTAGTACCCGTAACACAAGCTCTGTTATAGCTTAGAGCTTGACAATGCTGTGTGGATTATCCAGCATTATTATTTATATATATATAACTACATACACCATCACGAGAAAAAAAAAACGAATCCTATAAAACGGATACTGTGTGAATGCGCTCTTATTCTCTAACTGAGAAAGTTCACATTTGACAGATCTACAGCAACAGCTCAACGAGTGGTACGTCCGACAGTCTGGCGAGCGGCAGCGGCGTTTCGTCCCAGAAGAAGAACAAATTGGGATTGGCTGTCCTGATCACAGTCACCGATTCTGCTGAGATGTGAGTGTACTATAAATTAATTGATTTTTATCAACTAATTGCCAGAACACGCCACCGGATGCTATTGTAATGTACGGACCGCATACAGTTTCTATTTACTCTACCGTGACGGTAAAAAGCACCGTTCTGATGTCAAAATCTCTCCTAAAAAACATTAAGAAGGCGCAATGCGCGCCATTTTGTGAAAAAGATATGCATAGGATTTCGCCTTCATAGGAGTGGTACAGAGCATACGTTTTTGGAACGGCGGCGTAAGCGCAAAAATAATGTTTTTCTTATTTACAAGAAAAATACACAACGTAAAAACTGGTTCAAGGAACCAAATAATTGGTATTAAACCACCAATCAAAAGATAGTTCATTACATCGCAAGGTTCCTCAGATCTCGACCAAATTATGTGTAAAACAGTGCACTTGTTTCTTTGACCTAACAACACATTCAGTAGCAAAATTGTTTGGTCAGTTTGAAGATTTGTGGGTCTTGGTGTCGTTTCATGTTACCAATTTGAGCTTCGGAATTCATGTTTTTGCAGTTTGTTGAGAAAACTGATGGAAATTCCTAATAATTTGATTTGCTTTGTACAGGGACCTAGTCCGCAGATGCGTGGAACATTCGCCTCAGGTGACGGCGCTGGTCTGTCGGCTGCGGCTAGCTGCGTTGTCCGCCGGCGCGCATACATTCGTGTCTACTCTACACTCTGCGAAAGAGGATGCAGCGAGATGGTCAGTATATTAGTCGACCTAGTTACGTAGAAGGAACATTCACCTCCTCTGAACTTCTTAACAACTGATGCAAATAATTTTGAACATAATTCTCAATCTTTCAACGCAACGTCCTAGCTAGCGGACTCTCGATAGTAAGTTAATATGGCGCGCATTGCGTGCTGTAATAAGTTTTACTTTAGGGTGAAAACATGCTGTGTCTAGTCCAGGCTTATTTTAATTTTAGTTTTTAATATTGTATGTATGTTAGTTTTAAGGTATATATTACTATGGACTGTAGAATAAGTTAAAATTAGATCTGTAACTGTTCTATAGTCTGAAATAAATGATTTATTTATTATTATTTATTTATTCTTTCTGCCAGTTTTGTGCTGCTGGCAGCAAGAAGCATGAAGTGTGTGGTACCCTTCTATGGACCAGTCAATTCATAGAGCTCCAATTTACTCTGTAAAAAATCCCCTCGCAGGTTATCAGATCTCATATCCGGTCCTCGCCTCCAGCCCGTGTGGCTACCCCTCGTGACCCAGGAGCCGCGGGCGGCACACAAGCTGGCTGACTCGCTGCTGGCTGATCTCTGCGCTGTGTTAGCCGCCGCCGATACCAAGACCACGCACTTGTAAGTACTTATAACACTCATCATGGATATAAGACCCACAAACTAACCTATTAGGCGCACTATTAGTTTTTTTTATGAAGTGAACCATTTTTAGGAGCGCGCTCTTTCTGAACAATACCGTCACGCTTTGGTCGGTTACGCTGGATCATCACGCTTAGTTCAGTGACGCTGATTCGAGTATACTCGCCCCAGTCCGTCGGTGAGGCTGAATCATGATTTCACAACACAAAAAAACGGCTCCGCTGTGTAAATGCGCCCTAACCACAATGATAAACAATTCACACAGCATCATCTAAAACAGTAGACAATGCACCCAGCATCATCTAGCCTCAAGCTAAGCAGAATGCAACCTAAGAGGGCATATGCCTAGATTTTTTTTATCGACTATTTATGTTATTTCATGATATAAAAATAAGATAACACATTTGAAATTATTAAAGGAAAAAATGAAAAATAAAACACTCACTTTCGGGTGATAAAAACGCTGCCCTTTTTCTGTGACGTCACCGTTCAGTTTGTCAACTCAAATAGCTTTCTGTTCCAATCAAAATAAAATTAGAAACAAATAAACGATAAAAACCTTCATGTTTGTTGTGTATCTTGTGTCTAATAAATAATTTTCTTTCTTTCTTTCCTTCAATAAAGATATCCCGCTAAAGGTTAGTGACAACACAGTGAACGGTGACGTCCCGTTTAGAAATTTACGATTGAGTCTTAAAATATCTCCTATTCAATGATTGAATTTAATACTAATAACCAAAAACAAAAACAAATTTGCAGATGCCCACTGCCACTTCAGCTTGCTAATCCTCTGAGCTATGTCGATAACCTTGGTTCTCTGTCGGATGTATTCGTTGCGAATCCTATCTGTCAGAGAAACTCCGGGCATAGCTCTCTCTATAGCTCGCTGGGCGACCTTAAACTGGTGGACAAGCCCTACCGTGACCAGACCAGTCATGACCTACGTCTCAGCTCCGTAGGTCATGACTGGTAGGACGCATGATCGAACGTGACCTGAGAATAAATATCATATGACTATAATTTACAATACAAATTGCAAGTTTTATGTCTACTGTTTGTTTTCTCATAAATTGTGCGATAAAATTTTTATTGTATGTGCCTACTTGAATCAACTTACTATATAGATAGATAACTTCGACAAAGCAAATCACATGATATTTTATTTTAAGAACAGCAAACGTAATACGTAAATATCACATGGAAGCGATTTGTCTTTGACTGTTTGGAAAGTGTAATAAAATAATGGAATATCTCCATATTCCATATGAATGATGAAATTGAATAACCTGTTGCAGACGCCTTATAATTAGATTTTGCCTGTTGATATCCTTGTCATATATGATTCCTGCTCCGGTACTTCAAGGAGCTGGGCTGGTTAGGGCCTAGTTAGGCAGGGGGACAATGCACAATACACTCCCATGCGAGATGTTAGTGCAGATCTCAGTTCCCCCACTTTGAATTAGAATTAGATCCTTGTTATAGTTTTGAGTCCTTGTCGTATTGATGAATACAGTCGAAGTCGGGACCGCAACTAGTATAAATGAAATCCATTTCACCGTTTATCTACGGATTACTGGTTTTTATGTGTTTTTCAACACCAGATTAGTTTGGACGGCGAATGGCGTATAAATCAAGAGAGATTTATTGGACGTTGATGAATCCGTGAAGATTGAAATGAAAATCATTTATTATACGTTTTACTTACCTTCTTCTTGCAATTTCTTGTTTCTATTTATAGATTACCTACATATATTAAGCATTTGAGGTTTTCCATCGGGTGAGATTGTGGTCAAACAAACAAAAAATGTATTTCTTGAAATTCAAGTGTCCTTTTTTGAGTGATACTCTGAAATAGTAAACAGACTATGATATATGTGCACTCCGTGTATCCTATTCCGATTTTTGGTCACACGTCTCGTTCAGACCTAGACATATAGCATCGCATCAGATGATCAATGAACAAATATTTTTGACGCAAGGCATTGCCCTTTACAAAACATCCGTCCCTTGAAGCTAAATCATTCTTTACTCAATCCAAAGTCCAAATGACATGGTTGAATAACATGTGTGAATGAAAATTCCCGTTCCTTCTTTATTTATAACAGGTACGCTATCATCTATTTTAGTGCGTTGTTTACGTATATCTCACGTGATACGGATGGTTTTTTGATGGTTTGACGTAAACAATACGTTCGACTTTGTTGTACAACCGTGGGCGGTGCGGATTGGTGCGAATTGGATTTTTAACGAGCCAGACTAATTAATAGACATGTTTGCTTTGCTATCGGATGATCGGTCTATTATCGTCTTGTGGAATTAGATATAATGTGTTTCTTTGAACGTTCTCATGTCATTATTGAATTTTTGAATTGGTTCGGCGACGCTGATGCAGGATTTGATTTTTTTACTTGATATTCCAAGTATTCAAGTATATTATTTTGTTTTTGATTTTAAGTTTATTCTATACTTGCACAGAATTTATTTAATTTCTACCAAGTACCTAATGGTTTGTATTTCCTTTGTTACAGTTTTATAAGTACGTTGCTAACCCACGTGCTAACCTATCACCTCGGCTGGGTAAGCACGGTGAGCCCTTACGACACAGTGGAGCATCTCCCGCCTTCAGAAACGCGCCCGTACAACGCACTCTGGGCGCAACTCTCCGACCTCTGCGGAACCATCGGCGTCCCTCCCCGCGCCGCCCGAACCATCCTCACGGGCGAAAAGAACCAGCACTTTCTCAACAGGCTACTTCTAGTCTTGACATACTTCCTCCGCTGCGGTGACGTCACCAAAACCATCTTCAGATACCAAAAATGTGAGATCAAAAAGGTGAAAACCGTCAGTGTAAAAGTGAAAACCAATCTTGACGTTCAAAATACTCATAGTGATAGTAGTGTCAGTACGTTGATCGCGAGTGACGTCAGTTTTAAACGGACGCCGACGCTCGCTAATCTAAGTCAGCAACTCTCTAGCGCGGAGGTGGGGAGTTCCACTGGAGTGACATCAACGGGGCTTCTCCGGAGAAATCCAACTGTTATGCATCGGATGAAATCCTCCTCGGATTCTAGTCTATCCAGCGGGTCTGATGATTCGCTGTCCGACCAGAAAGTCTTGTTCGTCCTAGGAGACGACGACAAACTGATCGGACTAAAGAACAAATCCAACGGCGGAAAGATGGTCAAGAGATCCTCCAAAGTACAAGAATCTGAATCTAATGAATCTAATCCCACCGACTGCGCCAAACCCACCTGCGAACGGAGCCCCGATAGCCCCTCCAAATGCTGCGGGCAAACACTTCAACATTCCAAGCCAATCAAACATTCCGGTTTTAAATTCGAGTTCGATAAGTACCCTCAGATAGTCACTAATTATATGAAGAGCAAAAACTTAGAGATATTAGATAGGCACTATATTGGTAAACCGGGGAATTTGAAGTTGGATAACTTCCAGTTTGATCCCATGATTGTGCCGGCGATCCAAGAGGAGAGATGCGAGACTTGTGTCAAGTGTCAGATGGAGTCTATGCTCCAGACCCCGACCAACGCTTCAGAAATGGAATATATGAACGACATGCCACGAGCATCAGAACCACAGTATGCCACACAGAAGATAGTCACAGAACAAGATCAAACGAGAGAAATGTCCCCAAAAACGTTCGTAAGAAAGCGGAAACACAACACAGTTGTCGTGAATTTAGCCAGTTGCATTAAATCTGTGTCGGATGGACAAGTTAATCGGGAAGAAAAGAATTTGTTAAGCGACAGAATTTGTATGAACGTTTTGTGCAGTAATGGGAAGCCAACAATACCCGTCATAATGACTCCTGAAGGTTCAGAAGAAAACACAGATTTGACTGAAAAACAAGTCGGCAAGATGTCAAGTAAACTAAGGCGAAACAACAGTAGTTTCCATGCTAATAGTAAGCTGAAATTCACAAAATCATTGGGAAATTTGAACTTATTAATGTGTGAATCTGATAGTGAAGAGTTAGACACAACACCAATATCATCAAGTGATTGGAGAATTTCATCAAACGAAACTCTTCATGTGTCCTCAAATGAAGCTAAATCTAGCTCTTCAAATGAGATACAATCTATAGATTTACCACATATTGAAAAATCATTAAATGAGTCTAAGTCCATTTCTGAAATGAGGTCGAATACTTTATCCGACAAACACAGTTTTGAAGCAATATCTCCAATATCAAGTGATGTAACAACTACAAGCATAGAAAGCTCAAAAATGTCATTACATAATAACAAATCGCTTGTTTTATCCGAAGATTCAATAACTACAATTACATCACTGGGTGAAAAGTCTACAGATTCAACTACATCAGAACTGACTACAGATTCATCACTAGAATATGACATACACCTAGCAGCAAATACAGCAAAAGCTACTCCTAAACTTTCAACGAAACCTTCCTCTGATAATCCTGTTCCATCAGCAACTCTTAAACCAATGCTATTAGAGTTGAAAATGCCGGTGCCCCGTCGACTGAGTAAGGATGTCCCAAAGATCGTAGAAGTAAAACAAGTGATTGAGTTTTCGCTGCCGAAGATGTGCTCAACTGAGGATAATGAGCAAAAATCCGGCTTTGACAGTTCACTGCTGGGCGGAGTCACCGACCATTATGTACCTGATTTAGTATTGCAAGGTGGGTTAAGACTTTATTATTGCTATGTTACGGTTTCAGATTGCCTGACTAGAACCTAAGACCTACTTTTTAATCGAAACCGAAGTCAAAAACCGACTACACAAGAACGTAGTACCTAGGCCCAGAACCTATAGTGTGAGACGACACTTTGAAATAGACTAGACGTTTATTTCGATACAAGTACAAAATAAAACATTGCATTCGATATATGCATCGCCGAATGTCTTCTAAAACATGACTATAATCGACCATAAAGTAATTTAGTGACTGCATATTATCAGCTGGCAATTTCGTAGTGTTTCACTAAAGACGAATATTTTAATAGAACAACCGTCTTATTAGAGAGGCTACGCACGTGTGTCTATCTTCACTTTGTATGAAAATGTATGTGGTAACGTACACTGCAACCGCGCTCCGCACGAATACGAGATTGTCCAACAAACTAACCCACGCAGCTAACATGCGCAGCGTGGCTGGGCACAGCGTGCGTGACGGTGGGTCAGCGGCTTTATCTGCGCTTATTAATAATTATAACACAATACTTGCGCTATCAGCTGGTTTTGACACAGTTTTATGTTACAGGAACCCTAGCAAAGCCAATAGTGTGGGAGGCGGAACTGAGACGAGATTTGGACCTGACTTCGTACCTCAACAAGACGGTCGACTCGCCTATTCAAGCCGTCGCTATCATCGGTGATACCAACACATGGTAATTAGATCTTGCAATATTATTACTTGAGTAAAAAGTACCCTTGTAGGGTCACTTTGTTGTCCGCCTGTCAGATCTTTTTAGGGTAAAACGGGACCCTATTACTAAGACTCCGCTATCCATCCGTTTGTCTGTCTGTCTGTCCGTCCGTCTGTCTGTCACCACGCTGTATCTCATGAACCGTGATAGTTAGACAGTTGAAATTTTCACAGATGATGTATTTCTGTTACCGCTATAACAATCAAATACTAAAAAACAGAACAAAATTATATTTGAAGAGGCTCCCATACAAGAAACGTAAATTTTTGCTCGCTATTGATAACGGCAACAGGTAGACGCTTGAAATGTTCACAGAATATTTTAATAAATTATTAAATTAAAATAAAACAAATTTTTAGTTTTTTTTGGGAGCTCCCATACAACAAACGTGATCTTTTGCCGTTGTTATAGATGATGGTAGGGACGGAACCCTTCGTGCGCGATTCTCGCTGAGCGTGCCAGACTCGCACTTGTCTGGTTATATCTGAAAGATGTTTTTTAAAATAATATCCGTTATATTTCATAAACAGGGAGGTGCGCGTAGTAGGGCGAGATTGCGGCACTGGCGGCATGTCTTCGTTAGTGGGCGCCATGCTGGACGCGCTGCCAGCCATGTGGAAAGCGAAGGTCCCTGCACATCAGGTAAATCTCTTGTTTAATCAGTATTTTTTGAGATCTGCAATCCACAACTCGCATGCCCCAAATGAAGATTGACAAAATGAAATGGCCACCAGTTCTCGGTCGCCTCGCTATTCCTGGCCATAGTAGCGGCAACGGCTGGGGCTGGGGGTGCTAGGAATCCCCGGGCTACTCTCCCACTGCCATATCTGCGTTGGCCATATCTCGAGATGAACGGGCAACCGCTGGTTTAAACGTGTTCTTGAGTGGAGACCGCGACTAGGCAAACGTAGTGTAGGACACCCTCCGCCCAGGTGGGATGACGATTTGCGAAAGACTGCTGGCAGATGCTGTATGCGGCAAGCTGAAGATATGGCGTTATGACGCTCATTAAGGGAGGCGGGAGGCCTATGCCCAGTAGTGGACTAATATAGGTTGATGATGATAAAACCATTCTATTTTACACATGTCGCTTAGCAACTGTAACTTATAACGGGGATAGTTTTTATTTTGAAGAATTTCTTACTGCACTGAAACTTGTACATCTTTACTACAATACAGTTTTTCTTATAGTATCTGTCGCTATAGTATTTCTTTACATCACCTTCTTTGTTTCAGTGTCTCACCTTCCTCGAGAGCAAACTACGAGAATTCTGCGTACTATCAAAAACTCTAGCCGACATGCTGATGTCCACTGATTTCTGCGACATCGCCACGCTGACCAAATCACTCAACATCGACGTTAATGACGTTCCGTTACTGCTAGCAGTTGCAACGACGCATACACCACAAGTTGCCACGAGATACGGACTTAGTTACAGATAAAGACCTTTACAAAGTTTCTTGTTATGTTGGTATCGGCCGATTGTAAAACGGCGCAATTCAATTAAATTCTACACTCGTTGGAATTCAAAACAGGGGTCGGTTTTAGACCCTGATCAGAGCGAGTCTACCGTAGTCGTTAAACCGAGCCTTAATCTGGCTCCAAATGAGTGTAGAAATTAATTGCCTATGGCGACTGCTTAACGATCAACGTATGGGCAAACGTCACTTAGCCATCTCAAAAAATAAGCTTTCGTTTTGCAATCGGCCTAACCATTCTACAAACGGGGTGATTCTACGATCTGGCGGCGGAAGCGATATTACCAGAGGGGTAACAAATAAAATTCTTCAAAGTTTTCTTGTTATCAAAATTGTTAAGTAACTATCACTTGAGGGCACGGCCTAATCACACAACATCGTCGTCAAAGACGTACCTTTACAGCAAGCGGTGGCGAAAGGCATAAACTACAAGTTTACGACTATATATGTAGATGTCGCCGCCGGATCGTAGATTCAGTCAGTTTGTGGAATGGCTTTGCCGATTGCAAAACGAACGCTGATTTTCTGGGAAAACCTTAAACTTCACTTCAAAAAAACGATACTTATTTCTTGTTAGTCCGTTAGGAGGAATCACTTACCATCATATGAATTATGGGCAAACAAAGTTGTAGCCATGAATTAACGTAAATACCGTCTCCGTTTAGTCGCGGGTAAAAAAGGATTGGCTAACGCCTAAAGCATCAATAAGATATACCTAGCCATTTTGGTATTTATGTATTATTCAATAGATATGTTTGTAAATAATGTTTAAATCTATATGTACGGCATGCGCGTAGCTTTTATAAATGCTACCCGTATGCCGTATTTAACAAGGAATACCTTAGAAGTGAAATAGCAAGTTACTAGATGTTTTTCTTGTTTATCGTGTCGATGTTTTAGAAAGTAAAACGCAACTTCGGCCAATAGATGCTTTGGCGTAGATGCAGCTTAAATAACCTCTATTTATATAGAAGAAAGGCTCCAAATTGCATGTTCATAGAAACAAAACCTTTCATAGTTATTGCTAGATACTTTACATTGTAGAAATTATAGAAGTTTCTAATCACAAAATAATTCGAGACACTATAATTGTCTTTGTATTATGAACTCTAATATCAGCGGTATAGGATTGGATATTTATCGCTGAAGCGGTGAAATTAGTGATTAATTTATATATAAATATCGGGAAATGTTTTCTGTGATTATCGGCATGAGTATTATATATATGAGAATAATAATTATTTTATATTTCTTTGTATTTTTAACTTTGTTTATGTTATAGAAATGTGATTAAGAGATTTAAGTGGTTTTTTAAAGGCCCATAAATTGTATTGTGATAATTTAGTTATTTTATTTGGAGCAGCTAAACTTATTTGCTATTTATG
Organism: Eupithecia exiguata; assembly: GCA_947086465.1. Classification (NCBI taxonomy): domain Eukaryota; kingdom Metazoa; phylum Arthropoda; class Insecta; order Lepidoptera; family Geometridae; genus Eupithecia; species Eupithecia exiguata. The sequence goes on from OX352231.1 coordinate 8,562,798, forward strand.
AACTGTAGCATCACATTGTTGTAAAATTGTAACAAAATAAATAATAATTATATATTTATGCCATAAAGTAAGAGTTAGTCAGAACATCTTATGTTGTAACAGAGAAATGGTAATTTAATTTCTCTTTGTTATTTATATCACGAAAAAAATCTGCTATTTTCAAATTACTTGTCACTAAAGAAATAATTAACCTCTTCTGGTTTTGCTTTTCACGGGAGGGTGATATTATGTAAAGTTATTTTAAGTTATAATTTTACTTTTTTATATGTTATCAATAAATAATTTATTTTTTCATATTGAATCTAACTTTTCATTTAACCTTTAATTCCTGCATTCACTATAGTCGTTTTCATATTAGTCCAGTAACCTTGTCGCCAGGGGAGGATATCTCCCAAAAGGGAGATAGCTTGCATTAAATCTGGTTGTTCTGATTTTTGTAAACTTGTTTATGATCTTGGTCACATGAATAATCCAATTTTGTGACCTCGAGGACGCAACTTTATCAAAAATCTAAAAAACCGCGGAAATTTCTGCTGTTTAGGGTTCCGTACCTAAAGGGTAAAACGGGACCCTATTACTAAGACTCCGCTGACCGTCTGTCACCAGGCTGTATCTCATGAACCGTGATAGTTAGGCAGTTGAAATTTTCACAGATGATGTATTTCTGTTGCCGCTATAACAAAAACTAAAAAACAATAAAATAAATGTTTAAAGGGGCTCCCATACAGAACACGTGATATTTTTTGCTCGATATTGATAACAGCAGCAGGTAGACGCATTAAATATTCACAGAATATTTAGTTATAGTCACTTTAAAAATAAATAATGAAATAAAAATGTAACAAATATTTAAAGCGAGCTCCCATACAAAAATTTGTTTTTTTTTGCCGTTTTTATAGATTATGGTACAGAACCCTTCGTGCGCGAGTCCGACTCGCACTTAACCGGTTTTATTTTCAGGTTTTGGCGATTATAATCCTAAAGGACTCGTTTTTGACAGTACATTCTAAGGACGTTTTTATAGTCGACTAAAGCTACATTATGAGGCTACAATTCTGTTCTCTGTAGACCCAATGGTTTCAGAGATAAAGCTTTTCAAAATATGAACGCCAAACAGGCGGACCTTCACCTGCTGCACGCCACAGAGATCGTCAAATGATTCTATCCATACAGCATCATCTAGCCCCAAGTTAAGCAGAACTTATGTTATGGATACTAGATGACTGATATACATAATACAATTTATAGTTTTTTTTTTTATTATACATAGAAAATACCCAGAACACCCGGAACAAATATAACATATTTGTTCAGTTGTTATTTGTTTATGCAGATCGTTCTCAAATTTGTCACAAGGCGGAAGTCGAACCGTCGGATCCGAATCACTCTGCACGGTGATTCAGATCCGGTCATATTGATGGGCGGTTAAGTAAAATTAGGCTTCTTTTATTTTATTTTCAATCATAATTAACGCACTTGGAACAGCCCTTTTTTGATCTCTTTGTCCAGCGGCTTATACGTTTAAAATTTTCAAAAATTGTCAGAATTGTTTTAATTTTCCAGTATTTTATAATCGAATCTGAACGACTCCTGCAAGTTTGGTCCTGCGTATTCATACAGGGTATCACGAAAAGGTGGTCCTTTTCGTCCCACCCTGTATGAATACGCTGGAAATCCAAGTGGAGGAAAACTTTGATGTAACAAAAGGTAATTGCGAAAGTTCGGAACAAGGAACGCCATGTTAAATCTGTCCAGGATCGCTGCAGGCAAGATAGATAATGAGTTATTCAATGTCTTCGGGACAAGGAAATACAATAATGTAGGTATGCATTTTTTACAAGCCGTAAAATAAAAGAATAGACATGTCTTCTACCTTACTAGGTACTTGTAGCATGGACCCAATCCCTGGGGATTGATTTTTGTAAATATAAGGTATACTTACACGTACCTAGCGAAGACGCGCGCGAGACTCTTATTCACACACATGTCGTGTCGCGATTGCCCGCCGCCGATGCCGGGGAACATTAGCTCATCTATGGCCTATATCTTCATTAATATCATAATTAATCTTAACCTACCTTACCTACTTACCTATAGTTAGGCATGTGTTTTAAAAGATAGTCAGACAATTAAATTCTAATTGACAGAAGTTTTTATATGTAGGTTCAAAACGTTCAAGTTGCTGATAGCCAGAATATCTTTTGAAGAACCTTTGCACCCTGGCTCTAAAACTAGGTTAGGTTACCTTTAATAATAATTATTGCTTGTATTTTTATACTAAGACTTGTAAATATGATTTTACCAATTATAAATATTTCAAACCAGATATATTGTTAAAACCGTTACACATATAGCCCTGCATCTAAATTTCTATTCTCATGCTATTCATAAAATATAACAGAGTGCCTGGCGGCGTGACTCAATTCCACTAATGGTTGGACTCCCGGCGGGCTAGCTAATTGCTAAAGTGCTCTGCGCTTAGCATGTGTAGCTTATTTTGACCTTTTGTCCCCTGTCGTAAGAAAAATGGGCGGATTACTGTTTATGAAAAGGTGATAGTGTCAGTTCGGTTGATAGGTATTGAAGTCGGTACATTTTTTAAGACCTACAATTGGTAACAATCTCGGTGAAGATGATGTACCATGAAGGTATAGACGATATCTACTCACTCTGGTTTTGAAGAGACCCAGGTTGTAATGGGCCTTAAAAATGGCCCAACCTAATTTCGTAGACCTACGAGAGGTAGGTAGCTAATTTCGTAGACATTCTACGACTCGCAACTCGTAACTAATTTCGTAGACGCTCTACGAGTCGTAGCTAACTTCGTAGGCGATCTACAAGACGTTAGCCGAATACCCGTAACTCGTAGTGGCTATGAGACGTAGCTATTTTCGTAGACGTTCCACAAAAGTAGCTAAATCTGTAGGCATTCTACGTTGATTTCGTAGACGAAGATAGCATTTCCGCTACCTACATCTCAGACCAAGGCCACTTTAAAGGCAGCTTGCCCTAAAGTTTTCTTGATAAATACACTCGGGTCGCAATACAGCGGAAAAGTTTCCCAACACAGCAAATGAAATGAGGGCGAAACTTTTAACAAGGCCTTTGTTGGCTCCCTTCTAATTCTAATTACCCGAGAACATAAGGCGTGAGGATCGTGCCGGCTTGTCAGTACGAAGGTTAATTATTCTGATCCATCTTCATTCATTTCAATTCATATTGTAATAGGTACATACAATGAAAAAAGAGATCCCCTTCGGGTACATAACATTGAACTGCCTCTGGTAACGTACTCGAATATTTTTTATAGTATACCATAGTCACAATTTTATTAGTTTGTTGTATTTATTTAGTATCAATCCTGGCACACATTAGTATTGTGACTAGATTTGATATTAGTTACGAAGTAACATTAATTCATCTGTGGTATTGTACTTTGTGCTAACTATATCTGTACTATCTATATTATCTATACCAAGTATAATATTATACATTCGAAATTATCCCTGTCTGTACGTCCTGTTACCTTTACGGCTAAACGGATCTTAATGAAATTTGACAGGAAGGTAAATGGTATCCCGGGGACGGACATAAGCTGTTTGAAAAGCGCGTGCGAAGCCACGGGGAACTGCTAGTTAGTTACTATATCTGTCATGTATCAGAAACAAAGACATTATTATCTCTAAGTACTTTCTTCATGGTCGTACGCGCTGTATAGGTACGTTATTCATGACAAAAGTTATTTTTTTTAAAAAAAAGCGTGCGAAGCCTACCTATAAGGTAGATCAGTATGGATTTCGTAGCATTTGCACAGATAGATAGATAATAGGTACTTTATTCATCACCTTAATAAAACCGGCCTAGTGCGAGTCGCACTCGCGCACAAAGGGTTCCGTACCTTTACCTATAAAAACGGAAAAAAAGACTGTTTTTTGTTTAAATATTTGTTTTATTTTAATTTAATTATTTATTTTTGAAATGAATATATAACTAAATATTCTGTGAATATTTCAAGCGTCTACCTGTTGCCGTTATCAAAATCGACCAAAAACGAGCAAAAAAATCACGTATGTTGTATACGAGCCTCCTTAAACATTTATATTATTCTAATTTTTAGTATTTGTTGTTATAGTGGCAACAGAAATACATCATCTGTGAAAATTTCAACTATCTGACTATCACGGTTCATGAGATAGTCTGGTGACAGACGGACAACGGAGTCTTAGTAATAGGGTCCCACTTTACCCTTTGGGTACGGAACCCTAAAAAATAGATTGTATTGGATATATTATAACATATATTGCACAATCTCTTTGTCATGAAACGATAACATAGAGAGAGACAATTACTCAGAATTCTAGGATTTATTCCCAAACTAGACTTATCCTCGAACCTGGAGCGTAAATCACCTCAGCTCGGCTAACAGAAGAGCGTGCGGATTACTCGGTTCATGCTAAAATCCCCGTTAATATGCAACGCGGTAAGATTACATTTTCTCTATCAGCTTTCCAATGAAGCTTCTAGAGCCGGGTGGAAATTGTTTTACACATTAATGAAGAGCATAGAGATGAAATATGGAGATTTATTAAAATACTAGTTTCTGCCCGTGGCTTCGCAGTTCGCACCCGTTGTTTCTATGAAAAAGTTTAGATGTTATTTCTCTTTAGGAAGTGTTATAAAAGATAAAAAGTGGTTTATGTATTATTCGCTTAATAATTCACGTCTAGACCTATATTGTAAGTATTATTTCCCTCTAGGCTATTGCACTCATATTCTCTGACTATAGGTACCTATCTTTGTAAAATTTCGGCCTAATCCGTTTCCGATATCCGTTTGTACGATCTGCAGATATTTGTTCCGGGGTGTTTCGGGTATTTTCTATGTATAACAAAAATGTCTTTACACGTATATATTGTACCTATTGTTTTAAAGACATGTATCAGTTACCAAAAAAGCTCCCTTTGTAAGTAATATTTTGTTTTTTGTATCGCGTCATGAGTCATCGTTAGAAACATGTCGAACCTACGACATGTTTCTAAGCACTAGGCAAGTCCAGTTTATTATGCTGAAATATGACGAAATTGACTGTTGAAGATATCAGAAAAAATATATCAACACTGGGAGCTTGGTTGAAGCTGAATCGAGAAAGGTGATACCTAATAATGATGCGGTTTTTGGAATTTACTTACGCTGCTGTATGAATTGCAGGTTCTGCCCATCATTACCAACACGTTTGTGAAGACGTCTTAATTTTTAAAGTTCATAGTGGTAGTAGGGTTACTGTAGTGTTATCAAACTTACTTTAGTAGTGTAGTACCTTAAATAATCGTTCTTTAAATAGAGAGGCTTTATTTGAAGCTAAACTTAAAATGGATCTGCCCTGAATTACCCAGTGGATGTGGTAGTGGGAGATCGGTAGATTCCGGTCAAACGTGTTTTTTCATTTCGTATCAGAGGTTATTTACAAAATGAATACGAATTAAGATCTGGTGTCTTCACGAACGTGTTCGCTATTATGGACAGAGCCTGAATTTTACGCATTGTCAGTGAATTACTAATAACCCTACACCTGTAGGGTTATTAGTAATTCACTGACCATACTGAATTATTTTTGTCTTTGGATGACATGTGCACTTAATGTCCTGTGCACGTGACTAATCTCTGTTGAGATTGGCCACCGTGGCCGAAAATCGAAAATAACAGTAGGTGCAGCTAGGAGGAAAAACTTAACTGCGATTTAACTCAGTAGGTACCTATCCGTTCGCTCTTAGGTAAGATTTTATTGCCAAGATGTAATTCCCAAAACGTGAAGTTTTTTAGAACTGTATAAGATGGAAAAAGGTTACTTTTAAAATTATACAAGTTCCCCGATCGTAGGTACTATCAACCCAAAAAGTTTGTCAATCGAATCTACCAGAACCAGATTCATTAGCAACGAAACGATTTGCGTTCAGTAAATCATGATGTTCTTTTCTTGTCGACTGTACCAAGTTAGAATTATTTTCTGGTGAAACTTCGTGGAACACGTTTTTGAACTCTCGTTAAAAGTTGTCTTTTTATGCGGTTGTAAGGTTTACCGATAAAGTTTTTATTTCAGACGTTCGTCGTAAAATGAAAGTAGGTTTCTCTGAGCATCGAACATGCAAATAAACTCAAATTCTGTTATCAGAGTACCTTCCTACCTGGTGAATAGGCACATAATAGGGTATAGGTTCCTACTGATTTGTAATAAGTACATATACCTAATGTAACTCATTCTCATTACAAATACGATTAACATCTAACATTTACTTACTGTACCTACTTTTAGTAAGGAGCTGTGGATTTCGTGTAGGTTTAAAAAAAAAATTGGTTAAGTACCTACCTGATGTAACACTAACACATTCTTAGTAATACATTTTCCAAATTAGATAAGATAAGGTTTATTAGTTATAAATAAAACCTGCCAAGTGCGATTCAGACTCGCGCACGAAAGGTTCCGTACCATTATCTATAAAAACGGCAAAAAAATCACGTTTGTTGTATGGGAGCCCCCTTAAATATTAATTTTATTCTGTTTTTTAGTATTTGTTGTTAGAGCGGTAACAAAAATACATCGTCTGTGAAAATTTCAATTGTCTATCACGGTTCATGAGATACAACCTGGTAACAGACGGACAGACGGACAGACGGACAGACGGACAGACGGACAGACGGACAGACGGACAGACGGACAGACGGACAGACGGACAGACGGACAGACGGACAGACGGACAGACGGACAGACGGACAGACGGACAGACGGACAGACGGACAGACGGACAGACGGACAGACGGACAGACGGACAGACGGACAGACGGACAGACGGACAGACGGACAGACGGACAGACGGACAGACGGACAGACGGACAGACGGACAGACGGACAGACGGACAGACGGACAGACGGACAGACGGACAGACGGACAGACGGACAGACGGACAGACGGACAGACGGACAGACGGACAGACGGACAGACGGACAGACGGACAGACGGACAGACGGACAGACGGACAGACGGACAGACGGACAGACGGACAGACGGACAGACGGACAGACGGACAGACGGACAGACGGACAGACGGACAGACGGACAGACGGACAGACGGACAGACGGACAGACGGACAGACGGACAGACGGACAGACGGACAGACGGACAGACGGACAGACGGACAGACGGACAGACGGACAGACGGACAGACGGACAGACGGACAGACGGACAGACGGACAGACGGACAGACGGACAGACGGACAGACGGACAGACGGACAGACGGACAGACGGACAGACGGACAGACGGACAGACGGACAGACGGACAGACGGACAGACGGACAGACGGACAGACGGACAGACGGACAGACGGACAGACGGACAGACGGACAGACGGACAGACGGACAGACGGACAGACGGACAGACGGACAGACGGACAGACGGACAGACGGACAGACGGACAGACGGACAGACGGACAGACGGACAGACGGACAGACGGACAGACGGACAGACGGACAGACGGACAGACGGACAGACGGACAGACGGACAGACGGACAGACGGACAGACGGACAGACGGACAGACGGACAGACGGACAGACGGACAGACGGACAGACGGACAGACGGACAGACGGACAGACGGACAGACGGACAGACGGACAGACGGACAGACGGACAGACGGACAGACGGACAGACGGACAGACGGACAGACGGACAGACGGACAGACGGACAGACGGACAGACGGACAGACGGACAGACGGACAGACGGACAGACGGACAGACGGACAGACGGACAGACGGACAGACGGACAGACGGACAGACGGACAGACGGACAGACGGACAGACGGACAGACGGACAGACGGACAGACGGACAGACGGACAGACGGACAGACGGACAGACGGACAGACGGACAGACGGACAGACGGACAGACGGACAGACGGACAGACGGACAGACGGACAGACGGACAGACGGACAGACGGACAGACGGACAGACGGACAGACGGACAGACGGACAGACGGACAGACGGACAGACGGACAGACGGACAGACGGACAGACGGACAGACGGACAGACGGACAGACGGACAGACGGACAGACGGACAGACGGACAGACGGACCGACGGACAGACGGACAGACGGACAGACGGACAGACGGAGTAGGTATAATTTATTAAAAATGTATTATATATATTAAAAATGTGTAATAACATTTGAGAGACATGTAGGGCAAGTAATTCGTCAAGGCACTTTCATTAAAAACTCGTTCAAAAGGCAAGACCGTATTTAATTCAATCCTTTGTCGGAGATCTCGGCTGCGAAATGAGAAGTTGCAAAGTGTCAAAAGGAAAGTAAAGCTTCAAGCTTGAAGCTTACAAATACCTCAACAGGTTGGCAGATCAAGAATAGTTCCGTGAAAGCTGCTTGGTAATGACTGAGACGCTTTGTGCTTACAGAATGAAGCAGTTGTTTTCACAAAAGGAGATTATTTTTTTATTTTTTTAATCCCACTATTATTATAATATTATATTTTATCCTGGAATTCCTTCGGGAACGGGGACTACGTGGGTGAAACCACGAGGCATTGCTACTTCTCACTAATATTATAAACGTGAAAGTTTAGATGGATGGATGGATAGATAGATGGATGGATGTTTGTTCCTTTATCACGCCAGAACGGCAAAACGGATCTGGATGAAATTTGGCACAGAGATAGATTATACTCTGGAATAGGACATAAGCTACTTTTTATCCCGAAATTCCTACGGGAACGGGAACTACGCGGGTGAAACCACGAGGCGCTGTTATTTCATATGCGGCTCGGATTTTTTTTTATCGCACATGTCGACAAACGACTTTGGCAGTTTAGACTTCCTTTACCCGAGTGCATTGTTTTTTAAAAAGATAGTTATTTCGTCCATTATTTCGCATACCTAGTTACTTCTTTCTCCTGTTGCTCAGCGACCCACTATGAATTTTAGCTTCCGACAAGACTTTTGTTTCAGAAAGAAATCCTTCTTAGCGATTAGGCCGGCCATATCAGTTAATGTAACTGCTCTTTGAGTAAAACTCTTCCAATGTAATCAAATAATTTACAAGATTTTTGCAAAAAAATGGCCCGTTTTCGAAATATCTCGATATCTATTAGACATAGGTACAGAGCTAGGGTTTCTCATATTGTCACTAATTTGGTCTCCTTTAAAAGTGTCATCGTTGACTTTGCCGTAGAATGAATATTTTAGAAGGTGTAAGTCAAAAACTGAAAATAGTCTAAAATTTCGAGGTTTTTTGAGCACCACGAAGTCATAACAGTTCTTTCGAAGTTGCCAACTTGGTTTTACACAACTGGTTTCTATCCTAACAACATCCCAGAAAACTTGAACCTTGCAATTTTTGCGACCTAACGCGATTTATCTGTCTACGGTGACTGGCCTGATAAGCCTTCTTGACAGCCCGATCCTCTTCCATTCTCTAGACGTGTCCCACGAAGACGAGCGGTCTTACACTCGCACACAGAATACCTACTACAAAAGTTTTATTAACTACTTTGTGGGCTGTTATCTAAAGTATCATAATAATAATGTGGTTTGTATACTGATAGCTCTGTTATGAATTGAAAAACATTATTTGAATTACAGGAACCTTTAAAGTTTGCAGTAGGTAACTATATTGATTAAAAATGTACCTACTGGAGCATCAATACTCGAGTAGACCAGGTACATTTTTAGCAAACCAAGCAAGATCCATGTTTCCAATAAGTCTTACTTTATGACCATGAGTAGGTAGATACTTTCTTCTTTATAAAGTCTAAAAACCGTCGAATATTCCGTACCCTTTAAAAATGGGTCAAGTTCCTTTATGAAGGACACATTGTGAAGTCACAAAGAAGTGCTTAGAGGACATGAATGGGCTCTGGGACCTAAAGAGTACTTGCTGACGTTTGGGAATATCGCAGTGCGCAAAAAGTTGAGTGCTTGAGTGTTTCGGTATTAGTATTTTAGGTATATTTTTATGTAAGCGCTACAACTCCATTGTGTGGTTACCAAAAGTTTTTACCATTATGTACCTGTACTTCTACAGTGTAAGTGATGTGTAGTCTTTGTAGAATAAAAAATTAAAAATAACCAACATAATTATGTACCTACCTACTTACCTAGTTCAAAGAACAAGCCAAAATACTAGGTTCCAAAGTGACTTACATCTTTGAAGAACTTGACCAAAAAATTAAGAATTTCTCCTTGCGAGCAACTAATGTTTCAAATCTTTCATTATATAGCATTTGATTTCCTTACGAATTGCGCTGAGATTTACCAGATTTTACTCTCAGTAAAGCTTTTAATTAAAAAAGGATAGTGCATGTATTAATTATTACTTTTTTAGTGTTAATTGGTATAGGTATCGTATTGAAGTTACTTTAGTAAAATAACTGGGTGTATTTCATCCATAGTTTTATCGTAGGTGTAAGTATTTTATTGGTTGAGTGAGTCATGATGCGTCATTTCAGGTTATTTTCGTAGGTTACCTACCAGAAGTTTATTACCTACTACAAACACGAAAAAGAGTAGTATAGGTAGAGAAATAGAGTACCGATTTGCATAAAAAAAACAAAGACAAATAATCGATTGCTTAGGTATTTTGGATAAATAAATAGATCTTCTGACCTTCTTGTTTACTTGTGTACCCATTATACCCAATGATATAGTATTTTTTCTGTATGTAAAACGCCTTTTTGTTTGTTATAGGTATATATAAAATACACTAATATTAACTGAACTGTTTGAGCACACGCAATTTTGGCGATGATCGAATGCTGGTTTCTATTTCGGTTAACGAATTAGCATTGCCATTCAACGTGGCAATGCGGCTCGATTTTTAGGAAATTGATGTTATAAGTGTAAATACTAGGTGTAATTTGTCTTTTTGTTGTTTGAATAAATGCCTATATTAGCATAAAACACATTTTGAGACTAGCTGTTATCCGCGACTTCGTCCGCGTGGGGTTTAATTTAATATTTTGATACGTTTCATAAACTTCACGATTTCGACAAACGTTTTATTCTGTCGGTATTTCCTCGAGGGCTCACTGCTCTAACCAAACTGTCACCTCGAGTATCCTCGAATTTCCAAATAAATAACCAGATTTATTTCTTTAGGTTTACGAAATAAGCTTTCAAACAAGTATTTTTTTTAATTTTATTTATAAACGGAAGTTGTTAGGTATTCCTAGATTATAATAATACAATATTAATGTAAAATATAATAAGCGATTACATAAGGTTTATCGAAAACTAACTTATTTGAGTGCATTAAAAAATTCTGTGGATGGAACGATAAACGGTTCCAAGGATCACCGCTACACCCTAAAAGGAACAAACACTTCAAAATCAAGTCTCTAGAACCAGTGATTCGAGCTCCGCGTTGTCTGTCAGTGAGTTAGTTACTCCTTTTTAATATAAATGTATTGATGAAGAAAACAACTTCCGAATTTCTAAAAACGATGAATACCTATGTTCTTTTTGTAATGGAAATCAATATGAATTTTTTTGTTGTTTAATGCTTAGACACAGAGAATTTTCGTTAAAAACTTTTCGTTTAAACTTTGTTATGGGAAAACGACGTCAGAATTTCTAAGAACAATAAACAAGTGTGTGATCTTTATCAAAGGGAAATCTACATGCAAAATTTGGTCGTTCTTATGCTAAAGTTCGCTGATGTACAGATTATTTGCATTTTAATAAATGCCCATTTTAGCATGTTTTTTTCGTTAAAACTTGGATATATGAAAACATCGTCAGAATTTCAGAAAACAATGCATCAACAATGTTTGAAGTAAGGGGAGTCTACATGTAAAATTCTGTCGTTTTATTGCTTACGTTTACTGAAATACAGAGTATTTTTGTTTAAACCCTCACTCTTTTTTTTGAATTCTCAAAATTAGTTCTTAGTACTTAAAAAAATTTGGGGTTCTGCGTTGTCTGTCAATGAGTCAGTTACTTCTTTATAATACACAGTCGTAATATTCAACTAATGTATTCGGAACGGGACGATAATCATATTATATTAATTAGGATAGAACTTCACTTACAGGTAAGTTCGTTTAATCATTAAATATATTTTACATCTAACAATTTTTTCGTAGAATTTGCCACGCTCTATTTGTAAATGACTAGATATTTAAACCTTTTTAAGCGACGAAACGAAAAACAAAAGAGGACAAGGTTCTATGTTCTTCTGTTTGTATTTTTTGTATGTTCTTCGATTTTTTCGTCAAAAAATCTCGGGAATACAAATTTTATGGGACTATTTCGGGGTCTTTGCCCATACAATAGTGAAATAATTTTCGAAACCGGTCGATTAAAGACGAAAAAATCGATAAATATACAAAAAAAATACACACAGTCGAACATAGAACCTCCTCTTATTTTGTTTTAGTTCCGTCGGTTAAAAAATATACATACATAAGTGGATGCTACACAACTGAAATTAATTTATCCCCGAATTTGATTTGAATATACCTACCGACAAGAAAAGTTGAGCGCTCCAAGGTTGGCAAAGGTTCAATGACCCGCCTACCTACCTGCCTACTAATAAATATGATGATTTACACGCACATTTATCATTCGTTACTCTCTCGGGAGGGTGGAATTTTTAATTATTATTAACGTGACGTAGGTACTTAGTAAAGCCCTGAGTTTTCACTTACGAATTCCCAACAGGTTTAATTTTAATTTATTCACCTTAATTATTTTGAATGAATCGCACACCTTAAAACACCGCTGCAGCATAGATTAAAAATGTGCCTTAAAAATGGGCTTTAACTCGTAAGACTAAGATGTATTTTATATTGACGGCAGACAGAAAACTCGCGGACAACTCGTTTGGGGAGCCATTTTGTCATATTATAAAGTAACGAGTTGAAGTCTATATTTGAATGCACATTTTGGTGCAGGGTGGTAGCGGCATTGGATTAATGTGCGCAGATATTTACTCCAGCGCCCCAAAGCGGATCTTGGCCTCAGACACAAAACTGCTCCGGATAATTATTTGATCAGTTCTTCCCATCTTATAGTCAATTTACTAGGCTAGGCTTCACCCACGTGTTACCGCGTTAAAATATTGCCTATGTCCTTCTCAGGTATTATCATCTATCTATCCCCTTGCCAAACATCAAAGTCTGTGATAGCGTGAAAAGTAACAGACAGACGGACAGAATTGCTTTCACATTTATAATATTAATAGTGTAAAATATGAATAGTTTTGAGAAAAAAACCCTCAACAAAATGGTTTTGATAATGTTGTTGCTACAAAAACTTAACTAATCTGGGGGCACGGCAAATCGAGAAAAAACTAAAAAGCGGCACAGCCGTACCATCCTTTTCTCGAAGCAATTGTAATTTCGGTCTACTTTTCTAGATACATCAACTGCATAAATAACTTTGTAATCCTATATAAATTTATAGGATTACAAAGTTACATTTGCCCCTCTGTATGTTACATAGTAACATTTTTTCCAGAACCGAATCGACACCTACAATAATGACATTGCATCGCCATACATTGCGTACATTATTGAAGTTGATGGAATGCATTGCAAATAATTTACGCATTGAATGACGAAGTGACGTAATTTTTCTCTATTCTACCCTAGACAACAATCCCCGTGCTAGGGGGGCAGTATAGTTAACTATTCCTTCATTGCACTAGTGTCTACTTTATCAGCAACAAGGTCCATGTCACGTAGCTGGGCAGATTGTCCTTTGTCTTAGCGGGACGCGGCTTATCTGGATTTCATTCAGATTGTTGGAATACAACTACTTTGCTTGATTACAGTAAAGCCGGGCTTTTGCTTTTGAAGATAGGCTACATCTGGATATTATCACAATGCTTATTCACTGTAAGTATAAATTAGATTTTGATCATTAAACGCATCTCACTTATTCACAAAGCTCTACACTTCATTACCACAACAAATACTAAATAAGTAGTAACTGTTTAAAAAAACGCAAGCATCGTACAAGTTTTTCACGTTAATGTTCCTATGGGAAAGAAACTCTTCACATTTTTTTATTAACATTACAATAACAAAAAAGAACTATAACACAAAAGTAACATAATGAATAAAACGTATAAAATCATAAAACTGGGATAATGATGGATGAAGGTATTCGGATAGAGGTGTAGATCTCTCTACGTCGTAGAGGCCTACGCCGTAGATATCTACGACGTAGAGGCATCTACGCAAACAAAGACCAAACAAAAACTAAAACCGCTACGCAACATTCGTAGCAAATACTTGCGCGGAAAGAATTTCCTGGCAAGTTTTAGTCAATTACAACTACAGAATGTAGGCTACTAAAACCTTTGGTCACAACTGTTTGGTACGTGACTGCTTCGAAAAGACAAAATAAGTTACCATGCTATTTATGAAGTATTCTCATTTAGAGCACCTATTCTAAGAGCACCACATTTAGGGTATTTATATGTACCTACTTGTTTCTTTTTTAGTTAGCCAATTACGAAGGCAACTAGTAATCATAACCAGGTCAGCCCGATCTACAAGTCGGGGATTAGAACTGACCCTGGGAATTATAGGCCAGTCTCAGTTTTGCCCGTACTATCAAAAATCTTTGAACGTATTCTCTATAATCGTTTAAATGACTATCTTACTAAAAAAGACTTCTTTATCAGTGAACAATATGGGTTCCGTCCAAAGTCCAATACCTTATCCGCCACAATAGATTTAGTCACTAAAATAAAAACAAACATAGATCAAAAGAAATTTGCAGTAGGTATATTTATTGATTTAAAAAAAGCATTTGACACAGTTTGTCACAAAAAGTTGTTATTGAAATTAAATAACGTAGGAGTAACAGGAATTGCGCTCAAAATGTTTAAATCATACCTAGAAAATAGGCGGCAAGTAGTTAAGATCAATAACTTCAAAAGTAAGTCACAAAAGGTGACCTACGGAATTCCCCAGGGGACAATTGTCGGGCCATTAATTTTTTTACTTTATTTAAATAATATTAATAGAATAGGTCTATCTGGACACTTAACCCTCTATGCCGACGATACGTGCCTATTTTATTTTGATACATCGATTGAAAACATAATGACTGACGCTCAAAAGGACCTAAACATACTTAACGAGTGGTTTAAATTTAATCTCTTAACAATCAACACCAAAAAAACATCGTACATGATTTTTGCTGCAATAAACAAACCAATTCCCAATTTTACCCCTCTTGTCTTAAATAATGATATAATTAAACGATAAAGAAAAATACCTCGGCTTATGGTTGGATGACAAACTAACATGGAAATCTCACATCAATCACGTCAAGTCAAAGTTAACGGCCTTACTAATATCATTACGCCAAATAGCACACTGCATTCCGGCCAAAGCACGCTCAATTATATATAATTCTTTAGTCAAATCACACTTAAATTATCTTATCGAAATCTGGGGATCGGCCGCTGATGCACATTTAAATCCTTTGCAAAGGACACAAAACAAAATTATAAAAACATTATATCATTATAAATACCTAACACCTACTAAAGAAGTATATAATAAAACTAAACTATTAAACCTCGGACAAATGTATACATATTCAACTTGCATCTTAATTAGAAATATAATTACTAAGTCAATAAAATCAAACCTACAATTACGCAAAAAGAATAATCCCTATACATTTAGAAACAAATACAAACTAGAATTAGCTAAAGCACGCACTAATTACGGCAGGAAAACCATTGTTTGTGAGGGAGCGCAGCTATTCAATAGCTTGCCTAACGAGATTAAGGAATGTGCTAGCTTAGGCGTATTCAAAACAAAATTAAAAAAATACATTTATAGCTTCACAAAATCTCCTTAGTAAACCTACGTGTTATTCATAACCTTTTTGCATTCTATTCATCTTTGTTATTGTCTGTGTACATTTAGTCTCCATGTAAATCTAACCTCGCTGCTATTATCCTGTACCCCCAGTTTGAACTCACATGATCGAAGTAGCATACATACTACATTATGTTAGAAGGAGGGACGAATTAGCTCATTAATACGCTGTAAAATAAATCCTTATCATTTTATTACGTGATCTTACTTCACTAAGAGCATATACCTACATAGATATAGATTCACTTTACTTATTCTAAGTAGTAGGTATAAAACCTACATGTGGACACTACTATACCGGCTGCCAGCGCGGCGGCCCCGGAGGTGTACCTACGTAACATAATTATTAGCATATGCATTAGTTATAAGAAATTTTGTATCTCATTTTATGTAAGCATTTTTGTTTTTATGAGAATAAACATCTTTAAACCGAACCCTCCCCTGTCGGTAGTCGGGTAAAAAACAGTGGTTATTTAGTGAGCTCTAGGCAAAAATGGTAGTAATGTTCATGACCAGAAGAATCAAAATCTCTTGCACCAATAATGGCCCACGTGCCGATTCCAATAACAGATTTTGTTAACACAAAACACTAAACTCATGTTCTGAGACAAACGAGGTAAACAGAAAGCTAGCAAATTCTTGATTTAGTACACAAACAAAAGTTTACGAGGGAATATAACGAAAGGAGATCTATCATAACAGGGTTCATATGAAATTCAACTTTATTTCACTCAGCTTACGGATGAGACTGAATTGTAAAATATATCTACTGTATTTTGTAGATTGGTGTCGACACAAAAAAGATATTCTAGATGCGGATTCCTGCACATGCTTTTCACATTCAATATCATTTTCTCCGTATTCCGCGTTCGTGATTTTCACATGTTTAATGCTTCGCTTCGCTTGTGTGACCTAGATTTTACAGTGTTTATGTGTGTAACCAGATATTAAAATAATTATATATATATTAGTCTGGTTTTCTCTTTCATTCAATGGTTTCCGGAAACCCATTATTGGAATAAAGGTTTCCAATAAATATGAACAAGGCAAATTAATTGGCTCTGTAATAAAACATCGATTTTACAGAAAAATACCGTTCCCGGTTCCTAAAGGTTCAGTAGTCCGTGCCATTCAGCCATATTAAATACAGAAAATTTCCTTTTGCCAGAAATTGCTAATTAACCAACTCTTCTCACCTGCCTTTTACAAAGTAATATTCAGTTCAGGTACAGTCACTGGCAGATTTTTTAGATCAGAATTAAATAAACCTGCAGCGTTCAAAGGTAATTTCCGATATCTGGTAAAAAAGTGTTCGAACAATAATACCTCCAACCAGGCGTAATCTTAAATCTAAATAAATTTTTCATGTCAAATATATTTTTTTGTCAAATATTTACATCTATTTAAACTACTTATGTACTGTGAGTTGCAGAAGCAAATAAATGTATATCTATCTAACTGAACGTAGGTACCTATTACCTATATCTAATATATATATAGGTAATATGTTAAATAAAAAGCAATAAGGTTAAATTTTGTCAGCAAAAGGATCAGTCTTGATAAGTTAAATCCAAGTAGATACCTTCGCTACGACGATACTGTATCTCGTAATCGTAAACTTTAGTTTGTGTACTTAATCAAGAGCCTACTGTAAATGTTATCTCTATGTACAAAGTTTTGTCGCCGACTGTACAGATCCGATTACTGTGAAGGATCGAATAAATTCCGAACCGAATTCGCAATCAGTGTCAGAGGGGAAAGAATTTAAGGCAATTTAATTTACCAATTTCAAATTAATGGCTATTAAGAAATCCACTTTGGAATCTGGCTATTTCTTTCTGGACGACAAAAATGTACGTGAATTAAATGTAAAACATTCTAAAATTCTGATTGTGCCGTCTTTATGATTAGCGCCACGCCATTTAAACAACATTACCAGGATACCAAGCGCTTTTCAATAATTTAATCAACAGCTGGATTTAAGGATCACCTAGTGGTTTCTCTTCACCTCGAATCTAACCATATCGATCCTCACTTACAATATCACCATTTCATGAAGATTCAGCCTATGTCCACAGCTGGACATAGGCCTCCCCTAATGAGCGCCACAGCACCCCGTCTTCAGCTTGCCGCATCCAGCATCTGCTTGCAGTCTTTCGGAGATCGTCATCCCACCTGGTCGGAAGGCGTCTTACACTACCTTTGCCGTAAGAAGCAAATACAACAACAAAAGTAATACGATTTTATTCTATTGAAAATTCTGATTCCAAAAATAAAGTCATTGAGACGACTGAGTAAAGTCTGTGAAATAATACAAAATGTTGAGTAACTCTTATAAAATCGATTACAACTTCTTCAACCAAATCGATTGTTATAAAAATGGAATCGGTACAGCATTAGGACATGACTATTTGATTGTCAGTCGAGCTATCCCAAATTAAATAGTTTATGGAATAATTATACCATTACTATGATAAACTTGCTTTGATTTTGATATATTCACATGCCAGTAATGGTGGCGAGGTATGAGGATCAACTTATTTACAAAACCAACCGCGGTTTTAAATTTTTCGACATAAATAAACGAATTAAACTAAAAAAAGTTTTCTCTACGCATTTATTTGAAACTAGCAGCGCCTCGCGGTTTCACCCGCGTAGTTCCCGTTCCCGTAGGAATTTTGGGATAAAAAGTAGCCTATGTCCTATTCCAGACTATAATCTATCTCTGTGCCAAATTTCATCCAGATCCGTTTTGCCGTTCTGGCGTGATAAAGGAACAAACATCCATCCATCTATCTATCCATCCATCCATCTAAACTTTCACGTTTATAATATTAGTGAGATGAGATTCTTGCGTAAAAACAGGCGTAGTCTTGTGTGGTTGAAACTAATATAAAAAACAACAATTTAATTAAATAGAGACAAATTAGAATTCAAAGTTTTGTTAAAACGGTTGAACTAAGTGCTCAAAAAGGATAGAGAAAATAAATATTTGTCTACCTATTGAAGAACCATCTTAGTTTACCTCTAGATTGACTTCGAATGCTGCATGAAATCGATGCCAAAGACTTCAGAATCAGCCTGGATGTGACTAGGCTAGCAGGATGAGACTAACAGAGTAATCTGAACTTTCTCGGTTGACTTGCAGCTTCGAAGAGCTTACCGAACTTCCGCTTTGAACAAGTCGAAATGAAGCGACCCATCTGGGCTTATACATGCATATAGATAAGCCAAATGTATGCCACCCATTACCTACTTTGTGTGATTAAAATGGATGACTTTTTCAAAACTGAAGACAGAAGTGGCTCTGTTAAAGCTGCTGGCATGGAAATTATCGAGCACATATCCAAAATAAACCTATTCAGGATTATTTCAATGTCTAGCGCAATATGTAGGCAGGTATCTAATTACCGTAGTCGTCAAATATTTAGAAGAAAATGCGGTCACCGTCGAAAGTGGATTGGCCGCGGGAAAAGTGCAACTCAAAAATGCACAACCAACTTAACCTTACGTAAACGCAAAGTTCCCGAAATATCCAACTGAAGCCTTTTAAAAATGCGACTCGCCAATGAGATAGCTTTGGCTTTGAATTATTTAGATGCGATTTACATGCATGATGCTCCTCAATTTTTGAGCCCTCTATGTTTCTCAAGATTAACTTGTGAATTGATAGTTTGCGCTTTCTGCTATTGTACTTCCCAGTTTCCCCCCAGATGAACTGACAGGCAAACGTGTGAAATCGTTTCGGTAAGCAGAGTTATTTCACAATTTTAAATACGTATAATTAAGGTGGGTACGACATCGCGTCGAGGGCCGGCAATGGAGGCGGTTAGAACAGGACCGTGGTCGATGGCACAAACTTCGAGAGGCCTATACCAATGATGATGATAATTATGAGAATAAACCAAATTTGAAACGGCCGAATAAGATAAAACATGAACCACATCAACTCTTCCCGCGGGTGTCGTAAGAGACGATGAAGGGATTCACCACGAGGCGCTCATAGGCGCTTATCAGAGGAAGCCTTTGGACCTTTGTCCATTAGTGAACTGGTTAAGGCTGTTGATGTGTTGTGAAACAACATTGTATTCGTGTTTTCATTTTGGTGAACAGATTCCACATCTAATTTTTGCAGCAATACCGTCAATAAAACAAAACAATATGAAAGGGGGGGAATTCACCGATTTTTCGAACAGATTCTTTGAACACCTGCTGCCGTGGCTGAAATCATGTAGAAAACAGGTTTCTTGTAACCTGCCTTCATCTTCAGTTTTGAAGTAGTTTGTTGTTATTATTCTAGCGCAAGACCATAAGGGATATATGTACATGTTTTGTGAGTCTGCAGGAGGCTTATTATCTACCCAGGTGTCGTTCCAGTCCATAGAGTATTGGACATCTGCAACTAGCAGATCATCTCCTTATTATGTTACTATGGTCTTATTATAAAATTTAGAGGAATTTCAAGACAAATCACATCTTAAACAAAACATGAATCGAAACCCGTTCTGGAATGACCGGATATTAAAAATGATGAGTGAAAAAATTGAGTCCACAGGCCCTCTACGGATTTTTATAAATGAATAATGCGAATGCGTTAAAAAATAAAAATGTGATAGCTCCTTAGCCGCTGGCCGTGTGCGGTGCGAGCGCGTCGGAACCGTCGAACGTAGAAAATATGGCGGCCAAGATTGCGGCCAGCGGTCGCGCCATGATTGAGCTAGAAAATATTTTATTGTGGAGTCCACACGAGCGAGCGGCTAACGTAGAAGGAACGTCACAAGTTGAAGACGGAACCTCTGCTCTCAAGAACTGCTTACAGTGTGCTTATCTGTGGTGGTGCTGACCCCAAGTCCACCTCAAGCGCGGCCGGCATAAATTATGCAAAACGCTTCTAGCGACGAGCTCGCATAAACAAACCGAATTATACAATTTTGCTTCAGCTGTCTCTCAATTTGACTTGAGGGCCCTTATTCGCTATGCCATACGAGTTCCGGACTATACCTAACAATAACGAGATGTCAAATCGTGCTCCGCAAGTTGATGTAGATATAGATCAGATGGTTAGTGAGTACTGAACTAGCATGTGACGCGAATAAACTAGCAAGTGCTTGGACAGTAGGTGTTTATTCGAGTTAGTCAAGTAGCAAGTAGCTTGGCAATATATGAATGAAGGGTGATGAATGGGCCCTCGACCTATTAAAAGCGCATATTCGTTTTATTGAATAGCTTGCCAATCTGCTCAGCCGAGTAGGTACTCGTCAATGTAGTTAATTTAATTAATATAAATTTTTTGACACCTAATGTTGAGTGTCTGGAAACTTCAAATAGCACTGCTAGAGTCTGGCTACTGAGTATAGTAATTTTACTGAATAGTAAAATTCTTTACCATCATCAGCCTATATTAGTCCACTGTTGGACATAGGCCTCCCCTAATGAGCGCCATAGTGCCCTGTCTTCAGCTTGCCGCATCCAGCTTCTGACAGCAGTCTTTCGCAAATCGTCATCCCACTTTGTCGGAGGGTGTCCTATACTACGTTTGCAGAGTCGCGGTCTCCATGAACACGTTTACCCCAGCGGTTGTCGGTTCTTCTCGAGATATGGCCTGCCTACTGCCACTTCAGCTTGCTAATCCTTGAAGCTATCTTTTTCAAGTATTACGGTATGGATGACGAGAAGACTTAACGTAGTTTCCCAAACGCTGCCCAACCTAGCTGGAGCCTCCTCTTGGCCTCCTTCCTCGAAATTGTTTTTACCAAACAGTAGAATCTGCCCGAGGTAAGTGTACTCGGAAACAATTTTGAGAAGGTGGCCATTGTTCATGACCTTGGTTTTATCCAAGTTCATGCCAAGACCGATGCGTCGCGAGGCTGAGTAATAAAATTACCCAAAACAAAAATAAAACCTTTTATTCACAAATTCTGTCCAAATTCAATGAGGTCGTTTCGCTAAGAACCATAGGCTATTGGAACTTAGTTCAAGTAACAAGCTGTGGATACAAGGGCCCTAACAGGGTAAGCACCTGTTAGGGCCCTTGTACATACACATTTAGAAGTCGGTGCTTATGTAAGTTCGGTGACAATGCATTGGTATGGTAACATCGAGCTGGTCTGATGATGTAGAAAGAAGACGTCCATTGGAACTCCTACACGAAGCGACGTAAACGAGTTTGGATTCTAAGGTTTTTATTTATTATAGTACTCTGGGTAATCTCTAAGAATTTAATAAATCCCAAAAATTTACGATCTCGACGGGATTCGAACCCGCACCTTCCCCTTCAGCGCAGGGTTGCTCTTTTTCCAACTAAGCTACGTGATCTTTTTTACACCTCGGCGAGATAAGATCACGTAGCTTAGTTGGAAAAAGAGCAACCCTGCGCTGAAGGGGAAGGTGCGGGTTCGAATCCCGTCGAGATCGTTAATTTTTGGGATTTATTAATTTCTTAGAGTTTAGATTCGTTTAAATTTTCTTCCCAAGTAGGTATCAACTTGATTTTTGTCAAACTATTTTTAAATATAAATTTAAGGTATTCATAAGCAAATTTTGCAACTTCCAAATAACTTTCTGAATAGGTTTTTCACAATCGTTAGTACGGCACATTAAAAGTATTCCGCATTCAAAAACTTGACGAACATAAACTGGCCCTTAGGGTTGCCTATCAAAAATGCAAAACCAGTCTGCCCCGAGATGTTTATTGTCCGTGGTCACGTAGGACCGGCAACAAAAGCAAAACGAGAAGGCTCTAAAACGTTGGACGACGCGGAAATATGGCATCCAATTATTTTTTTTCATTATCCTGAAGCTGCGAGCACGCTATCATTCAGCTATAGGGTTACCAACTAGACAAGAAAGAACCCTAACTTAGCTAAAATATTTCAAGCTACTGAAGTATTCATTCTTTGTGTCCTCACCATCATCATTTCAGCTTCTTCTTTCAGCTTAGTCCACTGCTGGCCTCCCCTAATGGCCTTGTCTTCAGCTTGCCACATCTAGCATCTGCCTGCAGTCGTTCGTAGGTCGTCATCCCACCTGGTCTGAGGGCGTCTGCCAATGCGCTTGCTGAGTCGCGGTCTCCAATCAAGAACACGTTTACCCCATCGGTTGTCGGTTCTTCGCGAGATACGGCCGGCCCACTGCCAGCCACTTTAGCTCGCTAAATTCTTTGTATCCGTTAGGAATGCTGTCTTTCAGAGAAACTCTGAGCATAGCTCTTTTATATGTATGTATCCTAAGTAGGTTTAATGGTTGGCCTTATCACAAGGGTAAATAAGTTTTTAACTGTTTTGTATTTCATTTTATTGGAAGAAAATAAATAATTGATAGCCAACCCTAGATAGAGAAAAGGAGCGCTGAAAAATATTGTAAGCAGAGATGGATGTCGACAGGAAATTTTATTATCTACTTAAGAGCAAGAAGAACGTAGGCACGTAATTTATTTCTCCACGTAGAAGGTTTAAAACTCACAAGCTGAAATTAAAACTATGAATTTCCGAAACTCAGAACTGGAGTTTATCAATATTAGTATCCACTCTAACTGTGATGACACTAGGCTCGTATTAGGAAAGCTTACTCAGTCATAGATCTAAGCTTGAGTGACGTTTATACCATAGAAAAGCGTTACTCAAACATAGATTTATGACATAAGCAAGTTTTCACAATACGGGCCTTAGAATTAACGTAATTGTGGCTATTATGGAGGTGACAGTGTATACCAACGTTTGCTAATCTTTTCGCTGTGAGTCGTCTTAGATAATAAATAAATAAATTATATTATCTATCGTAACAATAAGTATTTCACTGTCCTACGATCATCCTATCTATTTCTATTTACCTCTCCCGCTTAGAGGTAAATAAGTTTAAGGTTACTGCCTAGTGAAGTGAGAGTTGGAAGTGCACTTAAGTTTTCCTTTCACGATAAATTAGTCGGTGCCTACGGCTACGTAATGCAAAGCACTTAAAGTTTAAACGGCCGTCTGAGACACGAAGTTTGTACTTGAATAATGATCGTTGTTTTGCTCGACGTGAATTGATTGAATTCTCAAAGAATTTTACGGGGATCCGTCTAAGAATTTCTGCGCTACGTGTAATATATTTTTGTTTGTGGTAAACATCAGGGGCCACTGTAGTGGCCCTGCCAAGTCTAGTAGACGGCCGGCACATGGAACCCTTTTCTCGAACCATCACACGGCACTTTTTTGTTACAATTTCTTTGTCTCCTAAATAGGTAGAGTAGCGGAATCATTGAAACCTCTGGTGTCTTAGCCAGTGTGTGTTTGGCAATGTACCTTCGTCATTATTATCATTCTGAGAAATGTCAAACTCTACGTGGTCTACATGCTTTGAAAAATACAAAAGGCATATATTTACTGAAACAAAAATTATAAACAGATTACTTGTGGTCCCCCGCACTAGGTTCAAAACCTGTATCGGTAATAAAATGTTAAGGCACATAATTATCACTTATCGTAAACACATTTATTTATCTTCTCTCTTCTTGGCTCATAGACGTCGAATTAGAGGTTATGGTTTCAAAGAAAAAGATGACCTTCTATTATGATCATATGGATAGATGGCTCTCAACAAAAAAAAACAAAAATTTTACAACAAAACCTACCCAGTACATGGGTACAAATTTCGTTCCCGGGGGGAACGAAATTTGTACCCATCTTGTGGCTTGTAAGTGCAAAACAAACACGCAATGTTTCAAATTTATTTTTGTCATTTAAACCATTTTAGTGTTATCAAACGGTGATTTCCGCTTAAAGGTCTATTCAGACTTCATTAAGCTTTTTCTTTACAATTATTAGGAAATTTGGTCTGTGCCCCTAGAGGGCAATTTCGTTCTACGGCTCGTTAATTACAAAACTTAAGTCATTACATTTACCAAAAACTCTCTCTCTGTTTAAAATAAGGCAAGCAGTAGGTAGGTAGTAAAATAAAAAGCTAGAGGAACGGTTATAAACTCAATATGTACAGGTTATACCTATACTTAGTACATACGTATAGGAAAATAAAAAAGATACCACCACATCCATCATCATCGTCAGCTTGTTGACATCAACTGCGGCCGCGGGGTATTGACAAGATTTATTCGAATATATAGTCGCTAAAGCCCATGTCTGACGAAAAAGCAGAGGAAATTTAGCAGAGAAGTTAAACAAGGGTTATAGGTAAATTAGTGACAATACGTGAACTGGGTCCTGCCCATCATCACAAACACGTTCGTGAAGGTGCCAAGTCTAAATAAAAAAAAAATTAAGTCGCCTCTGATACTAAATGAAAAAACATCTTTGTCTGGAACCCAACGAGTTTCTTAAGACCGATCTTTCATCATATCTTCTGTTAATTCAGGGCAGAGCTGTTTTTAAGTTGAGTTTCAAATAAAACCTCTCTAACGAACGAATATTGAATTACGGGGGTACCCATTACCAATACCAAAATTAAGAATTAAGACCTGGCGTCTTCACAACCGTGTTTGTGATGATGATGGGCTGAACCTACAGTTCACGTATTGTCACTAATTTACCAATAACCCTGTATAGGTAGGTACTGTACCACAAGATTGGGATTTTGGTAGTTGAACTTGCCCATGATAGACAATTTAGTCCACAAAATGTATTTAAGGTAGTGTCACAAGGTACAGGCACTTAAGAGCTGTTTCGAACAGAATGTAATTAGGGACTAATTACCAGCCAATTAGGGGTAGTGATGGCATTTCACCCATGTTACGTTACGACGCGACGTACCTAGAATGAGGGTTACGTGAGTGCGTAGGTTATGTTATTTAAGTTCTCTTTCTAAACATTATAAAAGCGAAATATGTGCCGTATTGTAAAGACGTTTGGAATAAAAATTATAGAAAAAGTTATTAGTATGCACGATAAAAGGAAATAAAAAAAATATATACAAGTTATGTTTTTTAATCAATGATTTGATAGTACAAATAAACAGATAAACAAACAATGCTGGGCACTATTAATAATGCTATAAAATAGGTTTGCTTTTACAGTGAGATAATAATCAAAAGTACCTATATGTAACATAAAAGTTGAATCTTTTATCTCATACAAATGATTACCTATATCATACTATTCTGGATATATCTATATAGAAGGAAAAATATTTGTGCATAATAAAATATCTCATCATAATAAAAAATATATCTCTACAATTTATTGTATGTATTAAGTATAACAGTCAGCTAGTACTCATAGCACAAGCTCTGCTTAGCTTGAGGCTATGCTCTGTGGATGATGGACATGATCCACATTTCATATAATAAAAAAAAAATGTATCCATTGTTAGGCTATCTATATTGTTACTCGTATTTCTAGGGTTGTACACTGGCAGTCCTGGACAGTTGTTGACTAAGAGGTCGATGGCTTTTGACGCACAAACACCAATTCCTCCACAACTTTCTAGTGTTTGAATTACCAAGCACCCAGAAAGTTATAGAAAAAGCACAAAAATACATTGCCCCTATATTGTATGGCAAAAGTAAAACCGGTCTTCGCTGCAGAAAAATAAACACTAGCATATAAATATCCATTAATATTTGCTGAAAGCAAAAACTCCATAACATGATATTCATAACGACTACCAATCTTATATTACTCTTGTTAACCACTTTACAATCATTTTTTTTCATAACCGATCTAAGAATCATTATCAATAAGACTGCATTGGTAATCAACATTGGCCATTTTGCTACAGCAAGATAAATAAAGAAAAACATCAATTTTCTTTCAACTACCAATTGATAGAGGACATAACTAATCGCTGTTACAATGATTGGGACACTCCATGTCATCACAGATATGAACCAAAAGTTGGGTTTGTCCCCACTGAATACTGTCACTAAACTGTTATACATTTGCTTAGTAAAGACGAACATCCAAGCTAGTAAAGCTATTTCTGAGTAGAGCATACCAAATTCATCCATGTAAATAAGGCTGTCATTGTTATCACTATTTCCGAAGAGTTTTCTGAGGTCAATAAAGAACCTGATAAGGTTGTAGTAGAATCTGATCAGCATGAATTGTACGAGAAGTTTATTCTTGAAGCTCTTCCTCCATTCTGTGAAGAGACAGGCCGTCAGGATCAGAAGAAGTAAGGCACAGGCGGAGAGTATAAACCCGATACTACTGAAGACAACAGTAACGTTCGTGTAGAAGTTACAAGTTCCATTTTCAGGCGAGAAGATGATGCTGCCGGCTTGATCAAAAGGAATTTCAGCCATTTTAATTACACTGTCACATTTTTGGTGTATTTGCATAGTATTTTGCATAGACAAAATAAAAGTAATCGCCTATTACTTTTATTTTGTCTTTTTATCTGTATCGTACTTTGAAGTGTTTATGTACACGACCACACTGCTAAAATTGACTAATAATTATACTCCTACCATAATCGTGCATTACATTATCTTTTGATAAGATAATAATGCCAATGTTTTCAATAACTCGTAACATAAGTACGCTATTTTGATAGCGCCATCATTTCATAAGAGTCATTGAAAAGTTGTGGTAGGCCTAAGTGTACTTATTTATACATATGAATGTGTAAGTTTGGATGGATGAATGTTTGTTACTTAAACGGCTGAACGGATGTGGATGAAATTTGGGACAGAGATTTTATTATTTTATTTTATTTAATAAGTTTCGGAAAACCAACAGCTAGGTATAACTATTACAAAAATTTTGTGTAAATGACGGTCATAAGTTTCCACAAAAAAATTAAAGAAGATTGATTATAGTTACTTTTTATATCGGTAAAAAGTATAATTCCCGTGGGATATATTTCTTTGATGGAGGTCCTAAAAATATTTAATAGCAAGAGAAAAGCTGCAGGAGTCAGCAAACCCCCTAGCACGGGGATTGTTGTCTAGGGTAGAATACAAGAAAATTACGTCACTTCGTCATCGAATACGTAAATTATTTGAAACGCATTCCTTCAACTTCAATAATGTACGCAATGTATGGCGATGCAATGTCATTATTGTCTTTTCCACCCTAGACAACAATCATACATATAAATTTTAAAATATGCATAGCCAAATCGCATGAATATTAGTGGAATGGTGTAAATTAAACAACTTCTAAGAAACACAGATAATATATTTCAGATATAATGCCATGACAGGTCAAAAATAAAACTCACGGTAGTGAGGAATAGAAAGAATAAATATTACAAAATTCTATACAAATAGTTAACAAGGTAGTGTCTAAACATTAATTTCAAAACTTATTTTAAATTCAAAGAATATACAAAAAATATCATATTGTGCAGGAAATAGGAAGTAAAAATAGCTTTAAATTGAGTGCAGTACAGAAATTAATCATTTTAAAAAAAATTAGTAAACTGAAATTATTTTCATAAGAGGACAAGTTGTAGAAGTAGTCAAGATAAGAAAAACTGGTTCCTACAATGTGCAACTACTAATAAATATTATTGCATCACCTACATTTTAACATCTAATGCCACAACATTAACTTTTAAATGACAAACTACTGTAATATGATTAAAACTAATTTCGAAGAAAACGAATTTTATTAAACGATTAAAATTAACCCTATCAAATTGCAATTAATTTTTGCATCGCTACAATTTGGAAACTAATTAATTTATAAAGTGTTATTAAAATCATTACAGGGTGCCTAATAACAATATTACTCTAATTATTATAAAGACAACATACAGTTTCGATTAATGTACTTATATAGAAGTCTTTATTAGGGATCACAGTTTGGAAAACACTAATGGGTACGTGTACCCGGGAAACTACGAGTAGGACTATAATTATTGTAGATAAATACCTACATTTTAAGTATAATAAGCAATAGATGCAACCAAACCCTAAGCCCAGACACACGTTATTTTATTTTACAAGTAAAACTACTATATTACCTACATAGATAGAGCCTTTAACGAGATATGATAAAAAATACAACAATTGAATATAAAAACAATTAACAAGTTAACAATATATATTATAGATTAAAAACAAAAAATATGATAAAACTTAGTTAGAAAAGCCAACAAAAACCTTTAACTTAATTTTCTTTTTCTAGTTTATAAATATTTTTACTGAAAATAAATAATTGATACTGAATATATTGTTACAAAACGAAATCACCATAAAATTATATTAAAAGATTTACAATTGAGTGGATAGTAGCTTAGGGTGGTCATTCGGAGACTCTAAATAAAAACAGAACATTCTGACCTTTCACTCTATTCTATTCACTCTATATTTAAGACGACGACTTTTTGATATCTATATCAGAATATAAGGATGAAAATATTTAGTAACAATTCCGCGAAAAAACCTTCTCCGATAAGTTCTAACAAAATGTAGTCCGCGTTGTAGAAGAAAACGACGCCAACTACAATATGAAAAAATACCTATCAAAGCAAGACGTCAACTCGTTTCGTCTCTCCACGAGACATCATTAGGACACCACAATACTCGAAGTCGATTATTGTGGCGTACTTATCGTAGAAGGTTTTTTCGCGGAATTGTTACTAAATATTTTCATTCTTATATTTTGCAATGGATTTCCGCAAAGTAACACCTGAATCTATTATTTATCTATATCAGTGAAATTGGTAAGTAAAAGTGACGAAGTGTTTGAGCTTAAAGTAGAACCGCTCGAATATTCATGCATACACTATCACACACCTACCTACATTCTTAGATAAATATTGCTTTCCTTAATAGCACAATATCATTTAAAACAAGTGAAAATTAATTTTGAGATATATTAAATTTTAATCTGATTGAAGTAATTTTTTGACGATAAAATAAACTTTAACAAAAATTATATTTCGTTGTGCGTTCAAATGAATATATATCCTTTCTTAATACATTATTACATTCCGCGAAAAAAGCTACAACTAGAAGATCACATTGCATAGAGGCTAGTTCTAATCCTAAACCGAAATAGTCCTTAAAATACTTACATAATACCTAACAACATAAATATTAATTAAAATTCAACATTAAATATAGAAAAATTCAAACACAATTTTAACGCAACGTCAACGTAGCAGTTAATATTAATTAGAATAAATTCATAATTAATTAAATCGAGACCGGCTCAAAATAAGCGTAAGCTATAAATTAACTAATGATAAAAATCTTAACTGACCACTTAAATGATAATAATCTTAAGTGGCGGTATTTACTGCTTTCCGCTATTCAACCATGTGTTCTGAAAGAAATTGTAATAGGATTATGATTGACAATTACGATTTTTGCGAAAGAGATTTTTTGAGTGCATTTGGGTAATATATTTCATATAAGGGATAATGACAGTTGATGTAAGAACCCTTGGAGAATCAAAATGAGCGTTCATCACATTCAAGCAAAATCTTTCATTGAAGTAGGTACTAAGATGGGTAAATTCTTAATTATTTTCTTCGGGCGTCGTCGGTCGGTAATAAATAATAAACTTGAGTTATTCTATTTTACTATAAATCTATCGTAGTTTGACGAATTCATTACGGATGTAAGCGGGTTAACTACGAACCTTATTTGCTGTTGAGTTATTCTGTGTAAGTTTATTGTATTAGTATTTATTCTACAAGGATTTTTTTTGTATTTGGTCTCTCGCTTTTGATATTTTGCTAACAATAACCTATTATTGCTACCCACTGTAAAGTCAAATTGTAAATGTTGTACAGTGATGTTAATAAGTTAGAGAGGAGTATTCATGTACATACATATGTATGTTCTTACCTTGTTCTTCGACCGGAGTATGTTCTTCGTCCGATGAGTCGTAACGGCTTTCTATCAGCGAGCTCTGCTTTGCAAGCATCTGTGACACCAGTTTGATATTATTAGCAAGGGGTAGGTATAATTTTTATACTTATAAGGTTGGTGCATAAAGCGGTAGGAGGCGAAAATGAAAAAAGCCCCCTTACTACTCAGCTCGTGAACGTGTACCTATAAGCCGATTAAGAGAACCTACCAGAGCAAGGGTACAAGCTTCCTTCAGAGTATTTCAACTCCCACAGTACGCTCACCAAGCCGCCTGCAAAGCGTGGTGATTATGGGAATTAAGGCAATTTGAGGAAGCCATCAGCTTTTTTCTTGCTGCCAACTCTCGCCTCACATCACATACCATAGAGGTGAAGACAAGACTTTCGTCGGGGATTTAGGGGGAAGGCCTGCGTCCAGCAGTGGACCATTATTGGTGAGGTGAGGTGACTTCAGCCACATCGTTACGTACCAGCTGAGATTGTGGTCATAAGAAGGAATATTCGCGATACAAATATTTTTTGTATGTTTTAATTCTAATAGTAAATGGTAAACAGGACACGTTTGATATATTTACCGTATACTTAGTCTAGTTTATATAGGTCTATATACTGTCAACGGCGCAAAAGCGTAGAAAAATAGCGTACAACGTTACACTCTAAATCTTCAACACGCGCTTGCTACCTTTTTTCTTTGTGCATATTTTTGTGGATAGTCGACGCTGTCGCCAGCGCACGAAAATTGGGCAGTTTTTTACGGTTGTTTTGCAGTGTGACGCTCTATCTAGACATAATAATTATCAAATGGTATAATTATCATAGGTATTATTTGATTGGTGCATTGAAATTGAAATGTGGTATTGGCCAAATGATTTATGTGGTTTCGCAATTAATTGCCTTTGGCATTCCATTGAAATCGAACAATTAATATATAGGTATATGTATCTAACGAACTGGTTAAAGTTTCCATTTTCCACTATCTCCCACCATCGACATTATGAGTGCAAGCAAACTATGCAGGTGGACATAAACGTTTCAGGTAAAAGGTTTTATTTTGATAAAAATCTCATGCCATCTTCTCTAAGTCAAGTTCATTCTAAAGCTCTACGCTTGCTTGGAAGAAAAAGCTCATAGCAAAAAGGCTGCTGTTTGTGGTTCCGCGTTTCTAACAGTTTCTCTCTATTTTTCCCATTGTGTTCTACAATTTGTTATGTAGCTATTCTGTGTGATCAATTACATACTTGATCACACTGAACACACAAACACAAATGAACAAATATATCTAGAGATATGTTTAGTAGATGAGTCTTGTTCTTACCTTATTAGACCGACGTCGAGGCGGTGATACCTTGTTCCAAAGGGATTCTAGCTCATCGAAGTGTTGAGACTGAGCTATGGCTGCTTGTTCGGGGCCTAAGCTCGCCTGAAAGGTTATACAATAAATCACGTGTTTTTAACTACAGGAAATTAACCTTTTTTCTAGTAAATTTCACGGCCTTAAAAATTCGTTGCAAAAATTTGTTCAATAAGCTGTTTTTAGACACATTTTTGCAATCTGTCCAAAAAGTAAGACCTGTAACTTCCTCGCAAAACTTCAATAAGTGTCTAGATTGGAACCTCCAATACTCCACTTAGTTAGATCTGCTAAGAATAAAACACAAATACTAATGTACTTTTTTATATTTCAACTATATATTTACACGCATTAAAAAGCAAGATCCGTCAAGTGCGAGTGTAACTCGCGCGCCGAGGGTTTCGAACATTTGCCAATGATACATAGATACCGGTTAGAGACTTTACTATTTCATTAATACCGAAAAATAGTAGGTAAGGTATCTTTCAGATGCTATCAAAAATAGTCGAAATGTTGTGTGCTCGAAGGCCTTCGTGGCCTAAAATAGCCCTGGATAAATTATTGTTTGGTTTGTTGATTAGGAATCAGCAGAAATTATAAAGTTGAGAAGACCTGAAGCGTTTACCTAGGTACTTAATATTATCCTTACCAGCGATCCCAAATCTTTA
Source organism: Eupithecia exiguata (assembly GCA_947086465.1). NCBI lineage: Eukaryota > Metazoa > Arthropoda > Insecta > Lepidoptera > Geometridae > Eupithecia > Eupithecia exiguata. The sequence continues at coordinate 8,595,496 of OX352231.1, forward strand.
TTCTTCGCCTCCTGTATTTTTGAGATTTCCTCCATCGACGCTGACACGGAGAACCTAAAAGAACATTAGCTAGCATGTAATCTGAATCTCTTATTAACGTTTTCACAAAACTGTACTTTAGACTTGATGTTGCCGTGTTGTGTTTGCTCAAAGTACTCATACACTAGGTATGGTAGTGACTTGCAAAAATTATCAATAAATAAATTCAAACAAATTGTTCAACATATCCTTTGTATGGCGTTCTATAAAATATCAGATAATCTAGAGGGTAAAAAAGCTTGGGACGAGTTTTGCTCCAACTCGAAAACTAACATTCTAACCAGGTAAAGGTTTCTTGTTCGGTTCTTTATTTTACCTTAAAAAGATTGAAGTGGACAAAAAATCAAAGTGATCACTTAATTTCCTAGTTTTACATATGTAATAAGAGTTTTGTGACGTTTCCAAGAGCCCTGTAGGAAGGAATTAAAGCACTTTGAGTTTTGTGTTTTGTGTTCCTGTTCTTCCGTGGTTGTCGCAAGAAGCGATTAAGGGATATCCGACGGAAGGTGAGCAGTGCCCCGATCAGAACAGACCTACTAATAAACTACGATTCCCAACTCGCACGATCAGCGTTATTTATTAATTAAAAAACATTGAATCTGGGGGATGCCAATAATGTCCAGTAGTGGACGTGTTTTGGCTGTGATGTAGGATTTACCTTCGTTTGAGCCTTTCGTCGACCTGAGCCATCATGGCGGCAGACGTGAGGTGTCCGTATTTCTTCTGCCAAGTGTACGTGTCTAGAGACACTTCCTTCTTCAGCAGTCTTCGCATTGGTCTCTTCGGAGCTAGCGGACGAAGTTCTAAAACATATTATATATATTGTTTTAGCAACAGTAGGTTTCTTTTACTTTTACGATTTTATTAGGTGCCTTCTCGTAAAAATAATATATAAAAGAGGTATAGATTGTCCTTCTTTTTAGTTGGTCTTTCACGCCAAGACTATGCAAAGATGTAAAGCAGAGCCCATGTAAACATAAAATAATCCAGTGAGCTTGTGAGCCACAAATATTTTTTTTTTAACCTACGGGCAGAAGCTACCTGATTTTTTATTTTTTATTAGAAGGCTCTTTGGATGTCACATACACTTAGCGTCGATACTGACTGCAACTGCTGCGCAATCAACATCTGAAGTAAGTAAAGAACGTTCTTTTTTCCATATGTCATCTTGAAGTAGTCCCTTCCGGGACTTCTGTGTTGGCTAGCTTAGGTGACGGACGTCTGGATGTAGGTCACGAGATAGGATCTCTGATTGTAATTAGGATAGGTGGTTCAGTATAAAAGCTGTCCAGTTGTAGTCTTCGTATTTCAGTTCTTGTGGTTAGGGTCCGAGTTAGTTATGGCTGGTTGCTTTTTAATATTATATTATATCTCATCATATAATATTAAAAAGCAATCATAATCTATATTATGATTATTTATTAAGAATTAAAAAAATTATAATGAAATAATGGAAACAAATTAGAACTACAAGAACAATTGAGCAAACTGCAGAATGTTGGAAATAATCTACAGGTATCCATCCTATCGATACGAGTCGGAAGCATCCCGAAGACATAATAAAGTAGCTCACCATCAGGTTCCTTAGTAGGCGCGGTGTAAGTCGGTATCTTGACGTATGTGGCTGGTGTGTTGTGAAGGCAGATAATAGGAAGACATCCTGTATAAAGTTAAGTTTAATAAATTTGCTTAACCAATAATAATAGGTAGTGCTAATACCATACAAACAAACAGTTACAGAGAAGGTTCATGTCTACCATTGGGCCGCATGAGTTTTTGTTACAATTAACGTAGAATAGAATGCTCACCCCGATCAAGCAAATGCACGACAATCCTGGAGCAGTCGCTAGTGAGCTGAAATCCCAGCAGTGGGACATGCAGAGCGAGTGACGTCAGAGCGAGTCCACGCTTCGTTTCCCAAATTATGAGAGTCTTGTCCTCAGCACCTAAGTATCAGTGGTAGTGTAAGGTGATTTGGAAATTATTTATCACAACTTTGTTTTATAATTGAAATTATCAATTAGTAAGCTTTTAGAAAAAGTTACAGCATCGTTCGTTACTAAAATATTCAATCACTCCAAACTTTAAACTGTAAAATTGTAGAGTAAGTTTGCCGTGTCCTACATTTTCACTAGGTATTTAAAACTTTATTCATTCGAAGAACTTTCTCTCTGACTCAGAGTAATTTATAGTCATGCAATTTTAATTCAAACTTCTACAGTACCTAGCTAGACAGTTTTAATTTATGTATCGTCACCAGTTACGTTACGTTACAGATGACCTATACAAAACGATGAAACTGCTATGGTCCCTTTTAAATAAAACGCGATTAGAGTCCTTTTGAGTCCTATATAGAAAAACAAAGGATCATCGAGCATAGCTTAAAACAGCTTGAAAATGTATTCTATCTATCGGGCTTAAAAGTTTTCAGTGATCTTGACACTAGTGACCTTGCCCAAATGACCCCACAGCGGATGAAGGTCAGACCCAGTGTTAATTTCTCAGACTATGGGTTACAGTTTCCTTCTTCGATGGGCAACTTTAAAAACTAACCAGAAACAGTGGTTCCATCTGCCATGACCTAGCCCAGCTGACCAGACAGTAAATGCAGTTCCAACCTAATGTTGATGTCACAGAATAAGAATAAGAATCATTTATTCTAAGCTGTGGAACATAGTTGGTCTTATGAACGATTATAAATTCTTCAACCGTTTGTCCTTCCTTTCGGACATACAATAACTATTATTAGAATATACTTAAAATTACAGAAGTTGCATTGCACTTGCGTTGCAGAATTTGCAGACGATGAATTAACTGCCCTTAAAACTTATAACCGTGTATGGTAAAAAAAATGACTCACCTGAAACAGCGATAGTCCCGTCTCCGGTGACTTTGACGCAAGTGACCTTTCCCAGGTGACCTGACAGCAGATGCAAGTCAGATCCAGTATTGATGTCCCACACTATGAGGTTGCAGTCCCAGGAACCGGAGACCACTTGAGTCTTGTTGGTTATGGAGACGGCCACGCAGGTCACTATGTCCGAGTGTCCTACAAGAACCTGTTTGAAAAGGGACGGGATGTTTTTATTATCCTTGGACTTTTAAATTGGGACTTGTAGTTATTAGTTAATAGTGGTACAGAGTCGCTCAACGAGAAATGGCAGAATGCTTCAAGCAATAACATTAAAAGCAGATCCTTCTCTAAATCTTACCTGAGACAATTTCCCTCCATCAAGCTTCCACACTTTGAGTGACATATCCATAGAGCCTGTCACCACATGTTGCGAGTCGGCGGTTAGAGCGAAGCATGTGATTCGTTCTGCGTGTGACACTTGGCGCTTCTCTTCGCCACTATCTCCACCTGCTAGGGTCCAGATTCGCACGGAATTCTCGCCGTCTGACATTACCTGTTGGAGTGATTATTTTGAATGGTTTTGAATATTGGGCTTTATGTTCAAGTGGGATTCTAAGAATCCATTGGAGTAAAGTTTACCAAAATGTTTTTGAAGAAGCATAGAGTAGTATGTTGTACTTATTAGGGTTTTTTTAGTTTGATTTCTGAACTAATTATTTTATTAAATTTGCTATCAATGGAATTATTAAAATTGCTATCAATGGAATACTTTTCTGTGTTTGTTGTCTTATATTTCACATTTAGAATTAAGATATAAATAAGTATTTTGGGAACAGGAGAAAAAATCCTTAATAAATATGAGAATATTATTATTTCTAGCAAAGAAAATTACAATCAAATAATAGAAACAAATTAGAACGAGTATTGATATAATTGAACCAATACAGCTACATGCAGACGGTTGCAAAAAAAATCTAAAGGTAGCTCAAATATAGGTAACTAGCAGCGCCTCGCGGTTTCACCCGCGTAGTTCCCGTTCCCGTAGGAATTTCGGGATAAAAAGTAGCCTATGTCCTATTCCTGACTATAATCTATCTCTGTGCCAAATTTCAGTCAGATCCGTTCAGTCGTTCTGGCGTGATAAAGGAACAAACATCCATCCATCTATCTATCCATCCATCTAAACTTTCACGTTTATAATATTAGTGAGATTAATGTAATGTGATTCCTTATTTTATGGGTTTGATTATATACTTGTTTAATATGATAAGTCTCTGGCTGACTGTCTTGATACAAATATTTGGAAACGAACTGCAAATACGGCTTACCGCAAACTTCATATTCAATGTGACCTCCAAACTCTGCGTAGGCGCAGAAGTCAGGGAATGCAGCACGATTCCCGAGTCGACCAGCCAAACGTGCACGTTTCTAGAACGGTCCCCGGACATCGCGCGGCGACCGTCCGACATCATTAGCAGGGATTGGATTGCAGCTTTGTGACCCTGGGTTGATTAGGATGAAATTAGCCTCCATTTGAAGACGCAAAGAAGAGATTCGCAGGTCATTGGGCAAGAAGGTGACACAGGCCACGTTACCCATGTCCGGTCACAGTGGCCTGAAGCTTGTGGCAAGAGACTTGCTTGACTATAACAAACTAACCTTATAAGTAAGAGAAGACGAGTTATCAGCAAGCTGCCAGACGACGACCCTCTTGTCTTCAGACCCGCTCAGTACAAGCAGGTTATTGGGCGAGAAAGTGACACAGGTCACGTGGCCCATGTGTCCGCTGACAGTGGCCTGAAGCTTGTGGGTAGAGAGTTGCCAGACACGGACCAAGCCACGGGCGCAGCCGCTAGCGGCGAGCTGGCCGTCACGGGAGACTTCGAGGCAGCTGATTGGGATGAGCTCGTTTTGTTCGGCCTGTTGGATTATACGAGTGTGTTATTAAAATGATTGAGCAAGAATCAAAGACCATTAATGTACCGTCGGTGTAATTTACGATTGAATTAGTGGGGACGGAATCATTAGGTATGTGTAGTATTACGATTAATTGATATTATGACCTTGACACGGTAGACCGTAGCTTCTAATATAGTGCGTAAAAAGGATTGGTTATGTTGGTATGGTCTAAATTAAATTGAAAAGAAAAAAATCTATAGCAAAACAGTCTAAAGAATTCTTACGTAGAGTCTTGTACGTCTCTAACATCTTTTCCTGGTTTTCTACAAAAAATTCTGGGAATAAACATCGTCATTCCAAGACAAATTTGTCTTGGAATTATACAAAATAAGCAAAGATAACATTTTGAAATGAGAGAAGTCGTTCCAAGAAATGATCTAACAATAAGTAAAAGGCATTGGAAGGCTCGAATTTCTCTCCAAAGGGAGTATAAAACGGTTCATGTTTACCTGCAGGATGCTAATGTTGGTTTTCGATTTGGTTTGACGTCTCTTCAGTTGCTTCGTGGGTCGGAAATTCGTCAAGTGGTCCTCGGTGTGGAAGGAATAGATCGTCACTCGATTCCCTCCTGTAAGTACAAAGCTCTTGGAATAACATTCCAAAGGACCGATGGATGAGGAAAATTCAGGACATAAATAAATAAAAAAAGGTTACCGGAAGGATAGGTACCTACATTATTTTACCATCATTGATGAAATGAAGGTCAGAATGTCTTAATACGTTGCTCAATTTTATAAATTTTTGGGAATGATTATAAATTTAAACTATGCAGCAGGTAAAAAGGGATACACCTTCAGAAAAAGGTGGAGTAATTGTCAAAAATTTGGATAGATATTTTTTTAACCTCAATAACAGTGAAGAACCAAAATAATTAAACTTACCAGATGCCAAAAGAAAATGATCCTTATCAGCGATAGCCAAGGCTGCTAGATCGTGCGCCACGGCGATAGTCCGGATCAGCTGAGCGGAATGTAGGCTATAGAAGTAGATCCTCTGGTCGGAGCAGCCCACCGCTATGCGGGAGGAGTCGTGAGCGACGCAGAAGCATCTCACCTAGTAGGAAGAAAAATAAGGTCACATTAAAGCTCTAGACAGACGGACGGCATTTCAACTGCAAAGGAGTTTGAATGCAGTTAGCACAACTGCAATAAAGGTACGACCGCACTGAGCAGAACTGCACTGCAGTGGAACTGCGCGCCACGTCGCAACCAACTATTCTTTGTAAGAAATCGTATGAGAGAGAACGCACAGCGCGTCAGTGGAACTGCGCGGCTTTTTTGTTGAGTTTGGGTATATCTAAATATTCTGTGAATATTTCAAGCGTCCTACCTGTTGCCGTTATCAATATCGAGCAAAAACGAGCAAACAAATCACGTTTGTTGTATGGGTTGTATGTAAATATTTAATTTATTCTGTTTTTTTAGTATTTGTTGGTATAGTGGCAACAGAAATACATCATTTGTGAAAATTTCAACTGTCTAACTATCACGGTTCATGCGATACAGCCTGGTGGCAGACGGACAGACGGACAGCGGAGTCTTAGTACCTAATAGGGTCCCGGTTTTTACCCTTTGGGTACGGAACCCTAATAAGGGAGACCATTCAAAAGATGGAATGACGACATTAGACAAGTGGCGGGAAAAATGTGTCCACGAAAAGCCAGAGACCGAAACTACTGGAGATTCTTAAATGAGGCAAACACCACCGAGAATGTCCATATCCGGAAGTAACGGACATCTCATGACACTTGACATAATTCACTTTTCAATTCTAAAATTATTATAATGAGAAATGATAGAGAGAGAGAGAGAATGATTATTTAAATATTATTATCTTATTACTATTATTGCACTTATGACTTTGTGTGTGATATGGAATAAAGCTCCTTTTTTTATTTAGGTGCGTTTGTTTTTAGTTGAGAAATGATAGAGAGAGAGAGAGAATGATTATTTAAATATTACTATCTTATTACTATTATTGCACTTATGACTTTGTGTGTGATATGGAATAAAGCTCCTTTTTTTATTTAGGTGCGTTTGTTTTTAGTTACTTACCTATGTTGTAACTATTTTTTTATTTTAGTAAAGCTCGCTTGAACCTAATGAAAATGTGCGTTAACTGATTTTTTATTTATTCTTTCTATTAACATAATAATACATGATAACATAATCAATACTTCAAGAGCCGTCGTGCGTGACGTCTACCCAATGGGACTTAGTGCTCAAGTTGGTTTGGGTCTTCTATTTGTCACATAGCCTGGTTTGTGCCAGATGGGGTACACGCGGAACACAACCATCGTCCTAAATATTCACTGTCTGGTTCCTGCCACAAATCTCTCGTGAATATTTTATGATAGGTACTTGAAGTTCAATGGGACTTAAAAAATTGCATCATATCTACGTCAGCCAGTCACAGTGTCTCTCTTTGTTAGACAGACATCAACGATGCTAACAGCACAGGTAATGGAAGTCATAAAACAGCAACTATGATCCACAACGGGTAATCGACTGGCGACTCATAAAACGCCAACTATGACTCACCGCAGTGACTTTGTGATTAAACTAAAAAGCTGGAAAATTAGAAGCGAAGGTTTTAAACTCTTTTCGCTCAACGACGCGACGACACGCCATGAAATTATCCCGGCAGGGCCAGCAAAAGTCGATTAGCTTTGTGGATATTTTAGTTCTTTGGGTCTTGTTAAACTGCGAGGAAAGGTATTTTATCTTGCTTCAACTCGGTTTTTACGACGTGGGTACCTAATAATATATAAGTAAGGTATAATCAGTTTTTAATGAAATTGGGAACTCAAGTCTTGTTCTTACCTTTAGAAATAAATAAAACTGTAGGTATGCAACAATGATAATTTTTTGCATATAACCTACAGTTTTCACACAAACATGGTATGAAAGTGTAAATTTTACAAAGGTTGCCTGGAAGAGATCGCTTCTTAGCGATAAGGCCACCCATTGTACTTATCTTATGTGATGTCTCTTTGTTATGTTATTTTATGGTGTACAATAAAGCATTTTTGTATTGTATTGTATTGTATTTTCAGAAACATTTCTGAAGATGTTCTCCTAATAGGCAGCCATAAACTTACTTAGGTACCTAAATTACATTAAATTTTTATTAAACATTCAAGAATTTCCTATGGTAGGCATGAGGCAACCAAAGTGATTGATCTTAAAACTCCTGATACGACGGGGGACTAAGGCAATAAAAATAAGATGGCACCGAGGCACTTAGCGAGAATCACCAGTAAATCTATTTCCTCTTGTAACGAATAAACGAGAGCTTAACCAATTTAGTGGCCCTCAATTACGTGAGAGTGGGTCGGGGTACCTTTAGGAGTGCTTCAGAAATGTCGCAGAACCAAAAGCCACAAATAGTAATTGAGTTTAGGGTAAGCGTAGTTTGCGGTTGCACGGGTAGGTACTAACGAATTTGGGAGACATCGTTCACGTATACAGGTGGTTTTGAATAGTGGATAGTGAGCAGATATTTAATCTAGCCAAGTCAAAAAACAAGGTTAAAGTTTTTACTCAAACATAACATGTAATCTGCTGATTATTTCGACAACCTCCTTTGAGCAAAGTCGACCTTTCGGGTCTACCCGAACAAGCGGACAGTAATGTTATTACTGTCCACTCTATGCAGTCCGTAATGTATTTCGAATTCTATTTTGTTTTGTTTGATAATAGTTATATAAGTGCATAAAGGTTTTATGCATACTGAGCAGTACAAGCTTCACTGGCTGGTTAGAGTAAAAAAAAACGCGGGAAACTAAAAAAACAGCATCACTGTGAGTTTTTTTGCATGAAACGTTCTAATCATTTTTCGTGAATAAAATGAACTCTTCAATCGATGAATCCTCCTCGCATTGTTTGAGTAAAGCAGTATACAAGCTTCGTTCCGCAAAGACTGCCCTGCTGGCTACGATAAGCTGGCCTCAAGCTAAGCTTGCTATGGTCTCGGCCTTCATTTCACCTTGGCCATCAAGGGCTGCAATGCTGACCGCGCTGTGATGGCCTGGACCGTAGCGCAGGTCCAGGCCATCACAGCGCGGTCAGCATTGCAGCCCTTGATGGCCAAGGTGAAACTTCGCTTTCAGCCATCTTCAAACGCGGCCAGCAACCCACCCGTTATAGACCTCGGACGTAATGTACTAAAAATCGTACAAATTTTTAAAGGCTTTACAATGTTTTCTTGATTAGTTTCAAGATTTATCAATGCCTAGCTCTTGCCCGCGGCTTTGCACGTGCTTTTCAAGTAGCCTATGTCCGTCCCCGGGATTCCATTTACCTCCCTGCCTTTCATTAAGATTCGTTCAGCCCTTTAGGCGTGAAAAGTAACAGACAGACAGAGTTACTTTCAATTTTTAATATTAGTATGGACAAGTTAGTTAATCCAATTGAAAATTAAACTTTGAAAAGGAAAGATGAGATCTGCTGATACTTCTCTAACATACAGTTAAAGGTATCGAAAGAAACCTCACCCTGTGTAAGCCACATATCTACGTGTAGGTACCTATCGTTTAGGGAGTTATGTGGGAAACACCATTTGCTCAAAACAACAAGCATGCGTCTCTTACTAATTGATCACGAGGTACTCGTCGACAGCACCGCTTGTTCGGTGGCGCCGCCCTCCAAACAACGCACCAACTGTACGGGCACTCCAACTGCTGAACGAGTTGGTACACGAGTTCCAGCATGTCGACATATTCCACAACAAGCTAAGTGTTTTAAAAGTCTTTTGATATATTTAAGTTATAACATAGGATACTAAGTGCTGCTTATCTTTATATAAATAAATAAGTAAGTCAGAAGGTCAGTAAACATTCCTGAATTCAGATTTATAATTCTGTACATAGGATGTCCAATGGCACCAAACATTGATACATCAATTCGCCGCAGAAGTCCAATGCTTTCATTACTTTGTGGCGTTGTTTTATTTTGGTAAGTAGAACAAAACTGAAGATTTATGATCTGATAACGGACCCTCTGAGTAGCCCATAAGTGTTGTTTTATAAACCTGCCTACGCATAGACCTCTCAGTACCCTTTTAGAGTGCGCGTCCACGTTCACCCGTTAGAATTCACAGTGATTGATGGATCTTTCACTACAGCTTTCTCGCTTTTCGTCCGCTATTTTAATTTTCTCGGTAAATTGGTCGTTGTTTGAAGTTGGACCAAACCAATTAGATTGAGATTCATTGGTAAACGAGACAAGTGTTTTGAGATTCCAATTAAAGCACTTTGATTCTCTTTGATCTGTCTGGATGGATCAATTTCTTAATCTAAACATTGATCTTTATCGTAAGGAATAAGAAACAACAGAAGACAAGCAAAATTTATATTGCGTATCTGGGGTATGGTACAAATTGATCTAGTATGTTTTCTGAACAAAGACTTCCAATTTACTGCTGCATGCCACCCACGACAAAGGGAAATATAAACCATAATAATATAAAGGGAAAACCTATTGAGATTTCATGGCGAAGTTCGTGAACAAAGATGGTCTAGTGAAACTCAACGAGCGATCTCAGGAAAATGAAGAACATCTATTGTTCGGTGCAAAGTTTCAGACGAAGTACTTATGTGAGACAGCGGGAATTAGTTAAAACTTTTTTTTAAATCGTTAATTTGTATTACATGAGGGTTAGTCGAACTTGGCATGTATCTCGTCACTCAAAATTATAATAGTGCTTAATAGAACAAGAACAAATAAATAAAAACGTCAAGTGCGAGTCGGACTCGCGCAACGAGGGTTCCGTAACTAAATATTATATTAATTATATAAATAAAAGACCTTATTTCTTGCCAAATATCATGATTCTAGCTTAACGGGAAGTAACCCTATAGGTTTTGGTCCATGGAGAGAATCAAAATAATACTTTTTTGTAATTAGACTACAATATTACGTTAGTTCTCGGATTTTTTCCTTTACTTGAGCTATAAAACCTCGCTTCTTACAAAATTTCATGGTTCTAGTTCAACGGAAAGTACCTACCCTATACACTAAGCAATCTTAATTCTCTAATCTTATTTAAAATAATATGTATAGGTAATATATATTACTTGTGAGATACATTGTGTTTTCATGCGATGGTCAAGTCAATACTTGGTATTACATGGATCTCACAAAGTTTTGTTTTTGGTGGCATCTCATTTCTTTTCGTAGATAGTCCTACGTTTTTCCCCTCCGGTACCTTCTAATTCTTGAATACCAACTGCAAATGTAACTTTGCAATCTTATACATTTATATGGAATTACAAAGTAATTTATGCAGTTGGTGTATCTTTATTTTAATTTTGATGGCATACGAATTTACTATTCGAAACTTTGAATCAGAATAAAATTGCTGTAATAGAAAAAAATTGTCAATTGTGAGTGATCACACAATTGACTTTGACTTAGTCACATCGATCGTGACGTTACAAATTCCGTCGTCAATCGGCTCCACAGATCACTATATATGTATCAGATCGGCTCCATCCCGCCAGAAACTTGTATGTATTTTTTTAGTACTATATTAGCAACCAAAATCGTTTTTACCCAGTATCCTTGTATGATCTATTCAATGGGACTGGGAAATTTTAGCGTAACCGCATCGAAGTGCACGTTGTACCATCGAAATGCATACAAAACAACAAATCCTCCCGCTGGCTGTGTACGCTTGTTACCAATCCAATGGACGCACAGCTTAAACTGAGAAGTAAAGATAACACTGTGACTAAAATAGACATAGGTACATGGCAATACAGAAGAGAACAATATACCTACATAGTATAATGTTTCTGAGCGCAAAACGAATTAAAATATAAATTGGTAATTAGGTACTGCCTCTTACTGGATGAATAGACAAAGAATCCTATTCGTGGAAGGCTTGTAATTACCACTGTATAACCATGTTGAAGCTGTAATATACGTTATTGTCTGTAAGATGGCAGACAAGTAATTAGAACAAGGTGTCGCCTCGCCAGCTGCAACGTTACGTTAGACCATCGTTAGTACAAGTTTATGTCTAGCCATATATCTTGTCTAGTATATCTACGACGCGATCCATCAAGAGGTATCATTGACAGCGCTATCGTTTTACATTCTATATTGCTTTTGGTTTTGAAACTGATGCTCGAGAGCTTCAAAGTATATTGAAAAATTGGCCATAGGTACAATTTAGAAAGAGTGAATTTAGAGATATTGACCTTACCTTGATTTAGCGTTCAGAAGGGAAATTACTTTAAAAAAAAACAATATCAGATTAACCTAATCACAATTTATTCTCATTTTTACAAAATCATAACCTCAAAACAACCGAAATAAAGTTAAACACCATTTAGCAATAGAAATCAAAGTACTCACGATTTAACACACACAGAACTGATAATCAACACTTCACCAACTCACAACTCGCGTCGATAACAACCACTCTTGTCCGTTCGAAAGTCCGCCAGCAAATACAACACCAATGCTACACCAATGGCTTGAAATAACCACCTTTTTGGCGCGGTTAAATATTTTTTTGCTTTTCATGATGACGACATCGGAAATTATTTGGCGAGAACTACGTGTAAAATGCTAAACCGTATGCAAAATGCAAATACATGCAAATTTCTAGCCTGGGATTGCAAAGCCTTGCCTTTATGTCACCTCTTAGAAGATGCAAATGATGTTTTGTAGGGCAGGTATAGAGACAGGTCACATGTGTGACGTGTCAGTAAGGAAATGATTAAGATGCCTACGCCAAGAAGCTCTAATGCACAAAGGATAAATTCTAATCGAATTGTTGTGGATGATTGGTAATGATTGATTTGCTTTAACTGTTTACGATAATGGCGGTTTTAAAGATAATAAAACTTATTTATTTTAGAGAGAGTGGTAGAAATTTATTATATCGCCTCACTTTAAGTAAATCTCTTACAAACATACACGTAGGTACACAAATATGAAACTTAATTACGAAGAACACGCGTTCAGTATGGTGACGTAGGTAAATGTGACGCAATCGTTGTTTGTTATACAAGGTGCCCCAATCGGTGTAAGTAAATTAACGAATGAATATATTTTTATTTCAGACATCTAGATCCAAATTACGAACACATGAGACAAAAATTCTGGAAAAAAATCTGCTAAGTACTCAGGTCACCTTTTTATAAAAAAACTTAGAATGGCGTAGGGTAAAGTTAATAGCGGCTGATTCAGAAGATTTAGAACTTTATAAAAAAAATAAAAATAACGTCAATCAACCTGGGATATTCAAAGATTTCTATGGCCATTTTCTAATGAAGGTAGATTGGCTGGATTATGAAACTTGTATTTATGCTCCTTACCTTGCCTTTATGCCTCCTGAGCACATGCAGATGCGTGCCTGTTATGAAAGTGCGCACATGGAGCTCGTTTTCTGTCTGTAGAGTTACTAGGAACACGTTATCGTCCGTTATTTCCATGGCGTGTACCTTTAGAAGTGAAATAATTGGATTAGAATAGGTATAGTAAACAATGATTACATCTTAATTTAGTTCAGGAAACCTTGAAACTTCAAATTATGGTTTAGTAACGGCAATGTTGACCCTTATTTTTTTATTTAAGGAATGTTTGGCGCAGCCTGTCCTTACCAGCTGCGCCAAACATCCATAATGGTTCAATGGTTCTTTATTAATAACAAATATGTTACATATGTACCTAAGACATTTTTGATATGAGATGACGAAAATCAAATCCTAGTTTATACGATAGTGGGTTGAATAAGGCTGATGAATGTCAGTGTAATGACAACAACTTCAAATGTCGGAGAAAGTAGGGAATTGTTATCTAAAGTTCATACCGGCACTCCAACAGCCACAGTGCTGAGCAGAGTGAAGTTATCCACATTCCAGGTGCAGACGCTGCCATCTTGCGAGCACGTGACCATGATCTCGCCATCTTGGATCACCTTCACGCCGGTTACCGGCCCGCGGTGGTGGTCGATCTTTGTTATCTGTTTGGACAAATATCGCGACAATAACTATCGCGACCAAGCCTCATCATTACTCAACTACCTAATGGTCACGGTGGTCCAATCACGTAGAGGTAACTAATTTCAAATGTTCATTTATTCCGTGCAAGCTCTTTTTAAACAGCCATCATAGAAGTTTAAACTCTGAAATCTACTTGGAGAGTTTGAAAGCATAACAGAAGACGTCTCGTACTGAGCATCTTTCAAAGAATTAGCATCAAATTATCTTTGCCGTTTTGAGCTCATCTGTGAAGGTAATCCTCTTATTACAAAACTTTTGATGGGGTTACCTATCTTAAAGTTTTTACGTTATGTGAGTAGTTTTGCCTTTGGGTTTCGTTCATTCGCTGTCTTGGTAAATAGTTCAAACTTTGTCGAAAGCGACGTCGTTGAAAGTTCTCAAAATTTTAATACGGTGACGAGGATCGAAATTGATATATCAAGTTGAGTGGAGACCCGTGGAAAGTAACTTTCATAGAAAACAGTAAGTATAACTTATAACGTACTATATGTTACAATACAATTTTAACACATTAGCTACATAATCGGCTGGAATAAACGCAACTGTTCACAAATGCACGCAATAGTGAAGCAGTCCAATAATTAATTTTTGAACTACTTTGCTTCGACTTTGAGATGTTTCTTGCACATTACAATAGAAGTTTAAAACCAAAGAAACTACTTCAAGTTTATGCAATATTCAAGTGAACGTGAGGTTGTTTTTTTCATTTACTACTATTATGTGTTGGGTAACTGCCTATACTTTGATTGGCAAATAAAAAATCTATTTAAAGGTCAACTTACCAAAGCACCATCAATAAGCGAGGAGACAATGACCGCAGAGTCTTCACCTCCGCTTATGACAAGCGAGCGATTCACGATGGCAGCCACGCAGAGGATTGGAGCTATGTGCTCTCTGTCGGAGAAATGTGTATGAGTGGTATGTATAAAAGATGTACAAGGACTTGAGAGGATTAACTGTCCACCCAAGTGTACTTGGCTGTAAGTGCGTGACGCTAAACATTTTACGATCAACTAGCACAATGGATACCCTATGGTGTCAGAATGGGATGAAATCTCATCAAATTATTAACATACAGTCATCTTGCGAGCTGCAACACGAGTTTGCACATGCTACCGACGACCGCACGTGTCCAACTCCTATGAATATTCTGATCGCGTGCAGATTACGGGTACACTCCCCAATATTAATTTAGCTAACTATCAGGCCAAGAATTTTATGAATGAAACGAATAGGTAGTTTCGGAGTTACCTACTCAAACAACTTGAAATTTTTACAAAATACGATAAACTATGTGCCTTACAATTCGATAAAATGAAACTACATCCTACTATATTTGAAACCGGCAACCTGTCTTCCAGAGCTTCCAATAATCCCACAGATTGAAAAACGATCTCACTCGAGGGACAACGCTTGAGTGCAGCTCAAAGCACACAGACTTTGAGAGATTTAGAATAAACCCACTGCAATATTCCCTTTGCAAGTTACGATTACCATTTGTTTCCTTTGTTGTGGTGTGTTTCATTCAGGAATATGAAAAGGCAAAACCTCATTAATTTACATTTTAGTGAAATAATTTGGTTGAAACTTTGAATTCTATAATTGGGAATTGCAATGTGCGACAGAGTAGGTATTTTTGTTTTCCCAGTTGTTACGGATTCCGATTTTACTATGCTTCTGTTATTTTGTTCCAAAATTAACGCACACGGTCATTTTTGGAACGTTTATTTTGGAACAAAATAACAGAAACGTACAGTTACACGCACAAAAATTTATCTTTTGTAAAGTTCAAGCTATAAAACTAAACCAGCTTGTTTTCCACGAGCTCAAAACTGGCTAGCTTTTTTGTTAACTAATCCATCATTATATATGCCCATAAAGGTTTACTGCACGACATAGCCTACCCCATACGACGACGCCACAAATAGCGGTTCTGAACTGCCTCCATTCATCGACTACCTGCGATCGCTACAGTGTTATTTAACTGGCTCATATTCTCTTTGGAACTAAGTAACAAACAAATACAAACTTATAGATAACTTACAATATCTTGGTCTTGATAGCCAAAGTGTGAAGATCCCATACAACGACGGTCGTGTCATCGGATCCGGTCAGCAGGTATTGAGACTCTCGTGTGACACACATGCATTGTATCACACCGGAATGGCCTGGTGAAAATATTCATTGAATAATAGTAAATAATGATATAATTAGAATAATTCCTCATAAGCCCAAAAATGTACCTACAAACCTATGTCCACTGTTTATATTTTATTATATTAATACGGTTATTCAACGCCGGTTGGCGCGAGTTTTTTTTTGTGGTTTTTAATTTTTTCTGTGTTCCACTAGCAATGAAATTAGTGGAAAAGTTATTTGCCTCAACTGTCATAGAAAACGGTATATCATATACCGTTTTCTATGACATTATGATAAAACTAACTTCAATTTGCATACACTTGCATACACTTTGGTGACTCAGGAGCTCCACACAAACATAGACACACCCATGCGCGCGCACAACTAATTCAGACATTAAATATGTTTACATAATAATTAAAATTTATAAGTATTCGTTTTAGTTATTATTTTAAGATTATTTATTATTTACATTGTTCAACTTTTCTTAACTAACTCTGCTGTTTTTTTTATATCTTTAATATCTGTGTAATCCTTTTTGGCCTTATTGTTGTACATATTTTAAGTATTTTATTGGAAATTGTAACGCTGTGGTTTACCTCAATAAATAAATAAATTTTTGTTTTTTAACTTAACTTTTAGTTTCAGTCTGCTGTTACAAGAGAATATTAAAATGGAACTTTATTGCATAAATATAATAACAAAAGAACTGCAAGATAAAAGAGAGACCAAGAAATGTAGTTAATTATACCAACCAACGTTCCCTTAACGAAGATAAACAACCCCGTACAATCAGTAATTCTGACTTAGTAGGTAAACATAATTATGAGTATGTAGGTTAATAAGGGCACATGCTCTCCGAGAAAGTTTGCTTTTCTACACTTATATTATAAAGATTTGTATTTTTGTATGTAACGAATAAACTTAAAAACAACTGGACCGATTTCAAAAATTCTTTTGCTGTTAGAAAGCTACATTATCACTGAGTAACATAGGCTATAGAATATACCCGTGCGAAGCCGGGGCAGATAGCTAGTCTTTGATAAATGAGTCACATATTTTACTTGAAAAAAATTAAGGGCGAAACTCAGTTTTACCGTTACTGCAATAACGTTAGGCAAATAGACGTATCAGGCAATAAATGAGATATCGACGGCAAAAATGGGACTTTTTTGTAGCTGTATCGTTTTAAAACACACGAAGAAAGTTTTGGTAATACTTACTCTCAGTGAAAGGAGGAAAGCAAAACATAGCGGGTTAAACTTGTCGAGTAATTCGGTACCCTAGTGTAAATAATTAATGTGTTATGACGTGTTTGGCGGATATACCCTTGTTTTGTTGGTTCACCTAGCGGACGGCGAGAGTTGACCTTTTTGGGATGAAAATACGGAGTAACCCTAAATTCGTCGGTGTTGGAGGTTGGGTTGTTGATATAAAATATAATGGAAGTTGTTATTAATAGTATAACAAGCTTGAGCTTTTGAGCACCAGAAACTGTGTGTGTTTAATTTCTTGGTAATGTGTGATTGGGAATATGGTTTTCATACTTGTTATATCTTGTACTTGTGTTTCTTGTACTTTGAGATCTTGTATTTCTTGTATTTTCTGTGACAGGCTTATTTATCTTCTTAAAGTTGGCTTACGCCTAACTCCGCGAAGCAGATGAGGTGTACTTTTGAATTAAACTATTTCATTACTTTTTTGGCATTCCATTACAATCAGAGAGAGAGAGACGAAAATAAAAATTATATAAATAATTAGTGATGGACAATCCACACTGTATCATCTAGCCCCAAGCTAAGCAGAGCTTGTGTTATGGGTACGAGATGACTGATATAATTCATAGAATACAAAACCATTACCATTACCAGAACACCCGGAGCAAAAATGTATAGATCATACAAACATTAGTTCCCAAGACGAGAATCGAACCCGCAACCTCCTGCGTCGCAGGCGGACCTTCGCCCACCGCGCCACATCAGTCGTTTTATCGTCCGTCAATTCGCTGGATACATATAAAAAATCCACAAACATCGCCGAAAATACTGACCTTTGAAAGTATGGACCTTGGAGTTAGACATGACATGCCAAAGCTGAGGGTCACCAGCTTTCGGAGCCAGCACCAGATGCTGACCGGATGGCGCGAGCTGAAGCAATTTGACTCCTGTGGTGGCTGAGGGTGGAGCCGACACGGAGACCACGCGGACTGTTGACGCTATTGGTGGTTGAAGCCTGATAAAAGAAATCAAAGAAACGGATCATTTATTGTACCTACATGAAATTGTTTATCAGATTGTTGGTATTTGACTAAGAAACATAAAACAACGCGAGTTACATTCGAATCTCGTAAAAGTCCTAGGGACGTAGCAACCTACGGGCCGTAGACCAGGGAAGTAATATCACCTACTAGAAGATTCTTAATCATGATCGCCTTGGGCACATGACAGAACGCAGGAACTATTTGGTCTGAGTATATTAATTTCTTAAAAAACAATTCACAAAATATAAGCACTTTACACGCTTTACGTGGTTGAAATAAACTTGTATTTACGTAAAAGAATGATTTCTTGAAAGGCACGAGCTAAGGGTAGAAAAGAGAAATATAATCTCGTTGCGCAACCGACAAAGCCAGACATGTGATACGAAAAGTTATGTGGAAATAAAGTTGTAGCGTGGATGAAGAATAACATTATAATGAGGTTTCGCTACCTGCCACGCTTTTAAAAGCTTTTTTTCTACCGAAATTTTTAGTACTGGAATGCAAGTTTCGTAGAGAACTGTTTTTAAGAAGAGTGCTACTTGTTGAAATCTGTGTTGATGCTCTAAGACTTCTTGTTTATGAATCGTTGTAGGTAAACTTTCTAAAGCTTTTCTACGAAAAAATAAAATAGTGTTTTATCAGGTACCTATACATTGAATTTGAAAGATTGTGTAATTTTTTGTAAAGACTAAGTTTTTATTTTTGAATATGAAGTCTGCTACACTTTCTGAAGCTTTTATAAAAATATTCTCAGTAATTAAATGCAAGTGTAATAGAAAAAGTGCTACATTGTAGTTTTAAAACTATCGTGGTTTTAACACTAAAGCAGTAACAATAAAAAATCATGGTAAAAATCTCGGTAACGACTTTTGTGCTATATTGAATTCAAATCCTTTGTAATGATATAGCGTGTTTTTACTCTATGTTGTCGATTTATAATTATTTTCTCTCTCTACCATGATACTGTCTTGTGATTGCTCCATCATCTGTCTGAATTCCAAATGAGCTGTGGGGTTGGAAAAAATATTGAAGCACGGATCTAATTAGAGATAACTCGAAGTAGTTCATTAGACAAGAAATTACTACGAGGAAAGCTAATGGAATAGATAAACGGACGATTAGTTGGTTAATTAACAAACCGTTAATGTCCAGTTGGAATTGTGTCGGCATTCCTTTGATCACAATCTACTAGTTGAGTGTGAAGTTCGAGCTAATGAGTTGGGCAAATTGTGGTGTGGCTATACAGTTTTTCTGTCCTTTTTTTTTGTTTTACTTCAAAAACAACAGGACTAAAAGCTTTAGCTACATAACGAAGTGAAGTAAACGTAAAAAGGTTTTATTTTTGTCACAATAAACACAAAAAAAAGAAAATAAGAACATAACAAAAGACAAATTAGTGACAAAAAAGAGGCATCGCTCAGCATGATAACATTTAGTTTTAAGTAATTATTTTGAGTATTTTTTGCACAATATACCTAAACAGGTGTGGTTGGTACACAAAAATTCACACAATTACCGCACCTGTTGCCTATGAACACGTTAACACTGGACGCCAAACGACCCTTTTTAGCAAAAAAAGATTACGAAGGATATACCTAATTTTAACTTTAGTGGAACTTCGAACGTTTGTGATAACTTGGCGAGATCCAAAACTTAAAATAGACCAAGAGGTCTGTGAAATCAGTTCCAAATTGGTTGGAGAGTCGTTTTTAGCCCTGAATTCACTTTTGTGTTACTATAGCTTGACTTAAAGTAAGTACTTTTACAGAGTTTAGTAGTTTCCATTAGCCATATGGTTTTTAGGCAGTTTCCGAACCTAGTGTATAATGCAGTATGTTGGAATTAGCCGTAGCTATTGATCTTGCGACCTCAGTACGTGTTTCGGATTAATTGGTCACTTTCGTTTGAAATACGGTTGTTTTTGGCTACTCTCTGTTATTGGTTTGCCTTGTTGCAGATAAAGGTTTTTAGTTTTCTTTTTTTGTCTGCGAAATTTTGTTGCTCGGTTCAATTTCATGAAATGTATGAAAGAACTCTGTTTCAGGTATTTAGTTTTAATTGAAAACTTTTGTTTTAGCTGTGCAATGTGCATGTTCGTATAACTATGTTGGTTTAAATTTAATGATAATATTAGGCTTTAGTTTTGATACTGAAATAACCCAATGTTTATTTCAGCACAACGTGGGTAAATTATTTCTATTAAAAATAATTTAGCATGATTAAGAATATTTTATTTGTAACTCAATCAACAAAAACGAAACAGACATGATTTAAAAATAAAAGACAATTTTTTCTATTGAGTCACAAAACGGTCTCTGTCTCAGCATGAGTTACTTGCATTAATTTAATGTTAACTTACCATCCATTCAAAGGAACTAAAAGTGGCTTGTCATATCCGTCACACCAGGCCATGGCTGCGGTCACCAAGTTGGCTAGGACCCCTCGTCGGGCCACTGCTGGGCGAAGCCAGGCGATTATCTGTACCAAGAAAATAAACAATAAAAAAAAACGAAAATCAATCAGTTCATCCGTTCTGGAGCTTCAATGCAAATGCACACATATATATATCGACACGTGAAAATGATTACCACTCTTTCTTGTCGGAGGTTAATATCAACCAATCATAAAAAAACACTCAAACTAATTGAGTTGAAGCGTACATAAAACATCAAAGAAAATGTTTACATCGCAGCGTGCTACGTCGTAGCAAGGTATGTCTATCGTAGCATGCTACGCCGTAGCTTCGTAGCTATAACGTACCTAACCTACTTTCCGAACCACTTAATCAGTAGCAGTATCAAAAATTCACCAAGCGATTCGAACGCTGGCCACAGAACACCAAACAGTACCCACTAACCGAAACCCAAAACCTTTTAAACCAATCAAAACATCCGGCCCCATTCCACCGCATTATCCACTAGGAATTCCCGAAGTTCGGGCGCGCCACAGAATATTCGTAACTGCGAGTACGTCCGAACAGGGGTTTATCGAAACTCGTTAAAGGGTTTATATCCCGCTGACAACGGCTTAAATTGATGGACGGACAAGAAAACTGTCATAAAATTGGCATCAATGCAAAAGGCGAAAGTAGGTAAATGAAAATTCTTATACACAGAGCGCGCCAAACTTATTGTATTGAAAATCCTGATAATGTTGAAAAGCATTTCGTATCTTTTGATTAAACTGGGTAACTTTGTATGTAGAAAAGGGCTTGGAACAGAATACCGTATAGGTAGAATATAGCAATGATAATATTGAGAGGCTCTTTGCTTTTTAGCTGAACTCGACTAGCTTCCTACCAAAGGCGGTGACGCGGATCAATTGAGTTGGAAAGTAAACATCTTTTATAGTGAGGCAGTATTTGCATACTCCCGAGGGAAAATATTTTCACACCTTTCAGTAAAATTATTTTATTCAGTAGTTTTTTTTAAATGATTGACGTGTATGTTATTTGAATTTCCGCATAAGTTATAAAGTCGATTTCAAGAAGCAAACAGCGTGAGCGAAACTAATAAAAATTCGACGAAATAAAACTCAAACAGTTTTTAAGAGGAAGGTTTTTTATTTGGACTTCAGAGCTATGTTTTTATAATAAAAGGGCCAATGACTAGCCTTTGGTCAATAACCGTCCATGGCTATAAATTGAGCCACACGATGCCCCCCTCGGCTAGTTTAAATAACGCATTCACTGCCCAGCGAACCCCTGCGGGTCGCACCGCCATCATTTTAAGTACCTGCACATGGGCATGTGTGTCATGGGCCGTAAAAGTATTAAAAGAAGCTAGCAAATACAGCAAAAATGTACGTAAAACTAAAATTACCTGAGCCCCCAACTGCATTGGATCCCGCGTAAGGATATCGCTGGACTTCTTTACTGCTCCATAGACGAGTTCAACGTCCCGGTCGAGGATGTAGCATCTGACGTGCTCCAGTATACAACGGAGGTACGATATGGTGACTGTTTGTACCTGTCAACAGAAGGGTTACCTTAGAGCTTTACTTAGTTATTTACTGAACCAACGAATGAATAGGTTAGTTTTCAGTGACAGCGGAGACAGTTTTCCGCTTTTCAAAATTTCCTCGTTTTAAAAATTATACGCGATATTAGTGGAAAAAACCTCAGAGACTTTGCCTCAAATTGAGCATTTGTACTACTACGACTACGAATCTGCACGAGATAATATATCCACTATTGCTTCCAACAAAAAATGCACCCTTTCCTTAGTCAAATAATATGCTAATAGTAAAAAATGGCAACCTTTTCAAAAAAGAACCAACTTTGTTAAAAAGCCTTTTCATGAGTTTTTTCACGAAGGATAATCTGAGCTCCTATATCGAAGTTTAGCTCAAATTCATTCCTATATTGAAGTCAAAGCCTCCTTGTGCCGAAAGCAATAAAAGGTAATCCTCATTGCTTCGAATAATACCTTATGCTTTACCGATTTAGATCGCTTTTTGGCAATACCCCTTGTCAGTGAAAAAGAGTTAATATTTTTGTATCAGCTAACGCATGTAGTAGGTAATTCATTGATAACTTGCACTGATCTGAGTGCAAATCTATTTGATTTGACTACACTGGTGAAAACAATGGAAATATATAATTAGCTTGGTCATTTATTGTTGTTACAATCTATACATTACATATACATACTGTTGTGTATAAGAGAATAGCATCTACTACAATAATTGTAGTGGTGCGGGTGGATTTAAGTAAGTCGTTCGTTGGTTAATAAATGCCTACCGGCAGTTGGCTCTGAACCTCCGTTTTATTGCTACACCTCACATACAATCCCTTAGCTAGCCAGCATCCTTATCATATTCACTGTCCAGCCTCGGTGGCGGTGCGACCCCAAGGCGCCACCGCTACACGGAGCTGGAGATGGGCATATGCGATATGGGCAATGAAATTGTTAACTGTTTTACCTAGCTCACAAATTACCCCCCATTTGGGGGTAAATCTGCTACACTAAACAGCTATACTAAATCTGAGTCCATCCCAATCAATGCTTACAACCACCAAAGCAACAAATACTCCATCGAGGCACCAGATGTTCGTATTAGGGTGTTTCATTATTTTGCGCAGACTGTAGTTTGGTTTTATAATCCCGTACACTGATAAAGGTTAGTTTACACTTTAATCAAAGTGCAAAGTTCTATCCATACAAAAGGTTATGCTATTAATCTTCTGTGTGCCTCTGTGTTTACGGGCAACACAGGTGCCGAGCTTGCATTTTCTTTTATGCTTAAGCCAGATACCAGCATCACAAGCAAGATGTAACAGTTACCATTGCACAAATTTACGTACTTAAGCAGGCATCTAAAATCATGAGTAAGATAATGATGTCCAAGTCGATTTCAGCTATGACGACTGAGTGATGCTACCAGGTACAGTCAGCTGCTCAGATATGTATACACTTCCCAGTTTTCACTTTTATTTTACTCGGAACTTATCACATAAAAGTCTACGCACACATTTTTCATACTAAGTAGTCATCGTTCTTGACAGAATACGATATATAAATTATCACAATGACTGTACACTTACTATTCAGTCAAATTTCAAAACATGGGAGTGTATATATTCGCAGCTGACTGTACCAGGTAGATTGAAAGTCATGCCAAAGTTTTTACCCTTTGGCGTGACTTTCAATGCCAAGTTTGTTGCTTATAGGACGAGCGCAAGTGCTGCTGACATACATAGTTCTAGTGAAATCATAAAAAAACATAGTAATACGTTATTCGCAAACCACACCACGAGCTGACGTTATCGGCCAGGTTGAAGATCGTATCACGTGTGCTCATCAGAAACTAGTTACTATATCGGTCTGGTTACAGTTACAGCTCGCTAGTGAAGACCCAGCTTTACATGACACGTTTACCCAATACCAATAACAACGGTCTGTGTTATATTGGAATATTCAATCTGGGGTCTGGAATAAATTTTCATTTAGCTTGTGGTAGGTTAATAATCGGCATTGGGTAAATCATGATTTACCGGTCCATGGCCCGGAGCGTTTTGTTCTTTGAATTTTGACTGTTTGATTCTATTTTTTGGTGATTATATTATATTTCTTTCTATCCATCTAAATTAGAATAGCAATTAAAATATTTCGAAGATATTAGTATTATTTTCCATAAAATAACTGATATAATGAATTATTAAATTATATATGAATTATTATTATTATATTGTTTGCAACAGTCTGCAGTTAGCTCAATTGTTTCAATTGTAAATATTAGTTTTAATTTAATTCTATTATTCGATTGTAATTTTCTTTGTTAATAAAGATTTTCTATATTCATTTAAATTATTAAATCAGTTCGTCGTGATGTCGATAATATTATATAATGATAATAGCAAACCAAAGCTTTTTATGAGGGTGGTTACTAATCATGAAATAAAAATAAAGATTTAAATGACTCAATCAACATTTCCTGATCCTGATATCTTTTGAAATTTTACATAATTCTCTTCTTACTGTTACAAAAAGTAATTTGAAAAGGCTTAGTTATTATCATCATAAACGGCTTCCGAGAATCGCGAAACCATAAGTCACCATTAACAAAGGCCAAGCCAAACGATCCGATATCAATAAGTCCATAACGTAAACAGAATTACGCACCCAGTTGTTTTGTTCTCCAACAGCCAAACTTGGGTATTTTGGGTAGTATTAACGTTCGTAGGTTCTTATAGTTTGTGAGGTCAAAGGCGCAGCTCAAAATGGTTCATTAGCTGGCTCATTACTACCTGCCCAAACCACATAAGTTGTAAGGCAGTTTTTTTTTTATTTATGATGTTAATAAATATTTTTAAGCCTAAGCGATCTAAATACATAATTTGATGACCTCTGTAGCACGGTGGGCGAAGGTCTGCCTGCGACGCAGGAGGTTGCGGGTTCCATTCCCGCCTTGAGACAAATATTTGTACGATCTGCAGGTATTTGTTCCGGGTGTTCTGGTCGTTATTGATATTGTTATTGATCACCTTCAGGCCAAACCCAAAAAACCAGCCAAGTGCGCGTCTGTAAAAATCACGTTTTTTGTGCGGTAGTCTCCTTAAATTTTAAAATGTATTTATACTATTTATGATAAATATTTTATTTATATTAATTATTGTTATAGCGGCAAGAAAAATACATACCTACTCAGTGAAATTTCAATTGTCGACTTTACACTGTTTATGAATAACACGCGGTGACAGAGGGACAGACAGACAGCGGAGGCTCAGTAATAGGGCACCTTTTGGCACCTATTGGCACCCTTTGGATACGGAATCTTGAAAAAGATGAACTAGTTGAACAATGAACTAGTTAACAAAGTTGAAGCACACACAGCGTCGTCAATAGGACACTCCTGTTATGTTTGAAGCCAAGATCTATTTTATAGTGAAGAGCTTTTACCTGTTGTGGAAATTGTTATCTATTTGTAAGTCTTTTTTTTCAGTCAATAATCTGTTTTTCATGCTCGGCATCATCAAGAAGCAGCGCGCCCTCATCACCCCCGCTCCCGGCCCGTGAGCAGCGAGCGATAGCGCGCAGTGCTCGGAGGGATGCGGTACGTGCGCGTCTAGAACTCACCCTGAAGAAGTCCCTCGTTAAGGGATGAAACTTTGGTGTTCTTCCAACACAAATAAGGCTCGTAGCTAACCCGTACATCCGTAATGAATTCTTCAAACTACGTTAGCTGCTTTAGTAAAATAGTCTATTTCTTGTTGAACATTTCCTCATTAGCACTGCTGCACACATACCCGAATGTCCACAGTTGAACGTGCTTTGCCCAAGCAATGGGGTTTTGCCATATTCACCACGCTTGGCAGACGGATAGGTGATAGTAGTGGGGGTATAAAATACCCAGGAGGAAGATGTTACCCTTGCTCTCTTTGGTAGGTTTCTTTTGTCAGCTGTGAAAACATCCACAGGCTGTGTTGGACGGTCCAATTCATACGACGCGACCGCCACAACTATTTTGCGTGTATTAAATAATCCTGTTTAAAATGTCTCATGTTATTAAGTCTTTACGTCTTTTCTTTTCTATTAAATCCTCTTCGGCATCGCCGAACGGGGCTAGTTAAATACCCATATAGGACACAAATGCCGATAATCGGTTCCATTACGTCATTATGCACCGAGCAAAGGCTATTCAGAAGAGAAATGTGCTCGTTTTTTTATGGAAATAGTTGATTTTATCGTTGTTGGAGGTTTATAGTGATTGTGAGACGCTTGTTTGCTATTGGCTGGTATTGCGATTGATAGTTTTGGTCCATATAGTAATTTTACTATGTTTGTCTAATCGTGGTGTCAGATACAGGGGAAATCAAATCAAAAAGGGGGCAGGGCGTCCTAAATAAGACTGACAGGAAATTTATAGAGAAATATTCGCAAACGATGTCTTTAGTTAAAAATATTTCTATATTTTTTGAGAGCTCTCCAACGAGTACTTATTCAACCGGTGCGGTGGTACTTACGGTAGCCAGCAAGAAATAAAAAATGCAAATAGCGAAGTCTTTCAGCTCGCAGAAGTGTCCACCCAGGAGTAGATGGAGCCAGGATTCTTCCAAGTGACGTTACGTGAACGCAGCAGCAGTTCTGTCTACTAAATGGAATCTAAAAGCGTGTCGTTAATAGGTTTTACTTACAGCAGCCAACAAGAAGTCAAAATTGCAGACAGTGAGGTCCTTCAGCTTGCAGAAGTCTCCAGCCAGGAGTAGATGGAGCCAGGACTCTTCCACATGGCGCTGCGTGAAGGCAGCAGCGGTTCTGCTCGCAGAGTGGAAGGGTGTGGAACCTAGAAGGGCGTCGTCATCGCCAACTGCACCTAAAGGGGAAATTATTATAGCATTTAGGCTTCATGGTCTTGGTCCGAAAATCATTTAATAGCTGAAGTGATGATCATAATATTATTGTTATACCCTTAAACTCGTTACATAAATCAACAGTACCCGGAGCTGTTTTAAATACCCCTCTATTGCTTTTTATTAGAATGTATGAAGAAACTTCAAGGTACCTTTGTTCCAACTTCTTTCTATTCTGAGAGAAGTTCCTTTTAGAATAACTTTTATCGCTTTTCTCTAAGCACTCATATCAAATAGAACAAAGGATTATCACAAAACACAAGCGAATAACATTAATAAATCTTGTTTTTCCACTTACCCAGCTCCTGAGCATCTGAGTTATCAGTATCATCCCCGTCATTTAAGAACGAGGCAAAGTGCAGAGCTGCTAGATCTGAATGTGTGTCTCTCAAAGCTGCTTGGACGCGCACATAGCGGCGTCTCGCTCTTGCACCAGCACCGGCCACACGCCAGACCCAAGTGCTCCGGCCAGAGACTACCACTATGGTGATCAGTGGTTCTGGTAAAAAGAGAAAGGAATTAAAATCGAACCTTATTAAAATAGTGGAATCGTCGGCTTTAAAAGTTTGTGCTTTTGCAAAACCCTAATTCATAATTCATTTATTGTACCCTGTACACCCTGTACAACACTTCATGGTTTTTTTAAAAGTTGTGGTGTATGTAGCAAGATTAATATATTTTTCAGCTTAAATCAAACACGTGTTGATCTGTTAATGCACACGAAGACAGTATTAGTTTAGTTTGGGACCAGATAATAATAATAATAATAATAATTTATTTCAAATCAAGCAATTCAAGAATTATAAACTATATACATGAACTCTTTTGGCTTGGCATCCAGGTTAGGGTTGCAGCACCTACACTAAGTGGTTAGACTTGTGTCGTAGGGGCTGCATCACTTCCAGGGTGCTAATCAGATCAGCCACAAATTAATGGTACAATTTAAATTTATAAAATCGACTAATACACATTATCAATTAATTTGTATAGACCAAAATAAATAAATTGGTAGGTACAGGTATGCCATGTTATGCCAATATTTATATGCTACATTAAAACTTAGTTAAGTAGGTACAAATAATACTATTTAATTGACACCACTAATCTAAATTATTTGATAGTGTATTATAATTAAGTATAGATAAATTCTGATATTATATCCCAAAATTAATAAAACATTAACGGTCGGTTATGTTACACCGTACTTAGTGCTAGTTTGCAAGGGTTTTAAATCTCGGTCATCTGAGACCGGGGTTTTAATATTTGTTGAAAAATTCAACGTGAAAGTTATTACCAGTTTGATTGGAGCGGTCAAAAACGTACCGCACATGAAATGAAAAGGAAGAACGAAGACGCGATATAGGCCATAACATGTCTTTCATGTCTTCGTTTTCATCCCACGTTCCATCAAAGCGTTTCAGACAAAATTAACTCTGGGACCTTTTGTTCTAATTTAATTTATACTCTGTCGTACCATCTAATTAGAAAGACAATGGAAAAGAGAAAAGTCCCAAAATTGTTGTACGTTACGAATACTTTCAGTCTGAAGTTAAAATTTCGAAATTGACCGAAAATTGTTGGACATTTTTAACTGAAAGTTTACTTTCACAGAGTAATTATGATAGAAAAGGTCATTTTATTTTATATGCGAAGCTTTACTTTAATAATTTGATTCCGGGTAAACGGGGCTTCAAAGTTACTCCGAAATTTAATAATCTCAAACATTAACTAAGCTAATGAGAGTGAGAGATATGGAATAGAGAGTGTGTGTTTTTGCGCACAAGCTTGTGCTCTGCTTAGCTTGGGGCTAAATGATGCTGTGTGGATTGTACAGCGTTTTTTACTTTATTCTTATTTTTTTATTAATATGTCACACTGCTAGTTTTTGTTGAGACTGGCCGAAATTCGGTCAGGTCGAAATTCGGCTCGGATCATCATCAGGTGTTTTTGACTTCACAATAGTAGGAACTAAAGGGACACGATATCGAATAGAAAGTATCGATACTGCACTCATGAATAGTATCGAATAAAAGGTATCGTACTCGTAAAGTAAC
Organism: Eupithecia exiguata; assembly: GCA_947086465.1. Taxonomy (NCBI): domain Eukaryota; kingdom Metazoa; phylum Arthropoda; class Insecta; order Lepidoptera; family Geometridae; genus Eupithecia; species Eupithecia exiguata. The sequence continues at coordinate 8,624,668 of OX352231.1, forward strand.
TTATGATATATGAATTAAGAATACGATACAATACATGTTAAAAAGTACTCATTGAGTAAAAGTATCGATTACGAAGTATCGAGTACAAAAAGTATCGGTATCGAAAGGAAAAGTACTCGATACCACAAAGTATCAATTTTGTTTCGTCTCTCTTGTAGGAACCTATCTGGACACTACCTGGTAGCAAAAAAGCGACTACTCAAAAGTCTACTGCTACTACTAGTAAAAAAAACATGAAGAGAAACACATAATATTTCAAAGCAAAAGCACAAACTTCCAAGGCCGACGATTCCACCAAGGTTTTACTGAAAGTATTCGTATCGTACAACAATTTTGGGACTTTCTCTTCAAAAAGCGCTCTATTTCTGCAGATAATAAGTTCTCTTCGCAGAAATTTACAATACAAAAATTCTCTAACCACTTTCATCATAACTTATTAAATTCTTGCAACCGCCGCCGTACACTTGTTCATAATCTAACAAAACTACTAAAAGTTCAACACGGATATTGGCCACTAAGCAAATATTTAGTAGTAAAGAAAGTAAGGTTCAAATTTATTTTTGCAAGAATAAAAGATTCCAAGACAATCTTTGCCAATCCTTATTTTCATGGGCAGAATGATCAAATTCGCCTGTGCGAAAATAGAAGATTCCAATATTTGTATCAAAAGCTCGAATGCTCCCAACTTTAGAACTATTACTTACTCATCATGTATTTGGCGACGCAGAGAGTTGAGAAGTTGAAGTTGGCATCCTTCAAAGTTATCACCGCGTCGCTGTTGCTCGTTGGCATCAGAAGTTCCAACAACTCCAGTTCTGTCAGCCCGAACTCAGAACATGTTATGTAACCTGAGACAAGAAATATCTCTTAGTAGTGGGAAGTGAATCGAAATGGTAATGAATAGCTTTGAATTAAGTTTTGAGTGATTGAAGTAAGGTCTGATTGGCAATTGGAATTCATTATCTGATTTGAAGGACTTTTAGTATCTGCCTATATGGTTTGATAGTAGGTATCGAAAAAAGATCAAAATTAAGGTAGTACCTAAGGTTCCACTTCTTCCACTAGTGGACAAAAAATTGAAGCGAACAAAATCAATAACATTTTGTTTCTTATTTGATAATAATTACTATTATTAAGCTATTTATGTATAAAATTTGACTTGTCTAAGTGCTTATTTTGTAAGCCTAAAGAAATAAAGTTATTGAATTTTGAATTTTGAATTTTTGAATAGGTAGAACGTGGATTGGTGAATGATGAGATAGGGAACGATTATAATATATAGAAAAAGACAAGGTTTTAAAATGACGATAACTTACTTGCCAGTCTGCTGAAAGCATTCGGTCCAAACACAGCTTCCAGTTTATCAAAGGCACTATCAATAGAGTCTCCGTGACTCTTGTTCTCCACACTCCCCTCTATAGCGTCAAGCAAATGATAGCAGTTCTGAGTTTTAAACTTTTCCTTCTGAGATGGCGTCAACTGCAACTGGTCTAGGGATACTGCAGACGTGCAGATTAGAAACACGTTCCTTGGCAAAGACATTGGCAACCAAGACAGTCCTGTGACAATATCACACTCCAGCGGGTTCACTCTATGAACGTTATCGATGAATATCAACAGAGTCTCGTTCTCCATTTCCTCGCATCTCTTCAAGAGACTTTGGAACCAGTTGTTTATATACAGAGGGTCGAAACTCGCGTCTTTCGGCAAGTATCCCTCGGGAATGTTTAGTATTATCGATATTTGTTGGCACATCACTCTCAGCAGTTCCAAGTTGTACGCTGATCTGGGCGTTGCCGCTGAAAACCTTATCACCCTTAGCACTGGTTTCGGGAAAATTTTCTCGGATTCAAAGTACAAGTGCGTCAATAAAGTGCTTTTTCCTGAAGCATCGGGGCCGTGTATTAGTATCGGAGGGTGCTTCACTCGGCTTTGGTAATTTTCTTTAATGCTACCTAATATTAATTCTGCGGCGGCTTCGATTTGCTTAACGTTTACCTTATACAAATGATTATGTTCTATACATATCCTAAGATGAGTGATGTGCTCCAGGAATACTTCCTGAAAATAATTCGATATGACATGTACATATTTCACACATCAGGAAATTTTAGAAATTTTAAAGTAGACTCAGGTACCTACTCATTGTTTGCTATTAGTAGATATTATATATACCTGGACAGTCTTTTTCCTTCCCTTGCCCTGATCAGGCTCAGTGCTCAGACTATCATCCACCAAAGAGCTGATCACACCCTGAACTTTCTCCCTGAACGGAGCCATTTGCTCCTCGTTATCTGAAGCACCATCAGTCCTCGACGAATCGGCTGACGAGGCCCTAAAACAGAGAAGTCGATAATGATTCTTGAAGGTGATTCTTGGATATATTATCATAACCATCATGGGCTTAATAAAAAACTACCAAAACTTTCTGACTTTCTTAACCACTAAATCTTGTAGTGTCTAGAAATTTAATCTTTTATTCTCATTTGTCTGCTTCAAAAAGTTACGAGACAGAAAGTAAGAACCGTGTAACATAAATAAATTGCTACAGTAAATCAAAAACAAAGTGCAACTTTTACAAAGTTGGTTGCACCGTATTGCGTGGCAATATATCATTCGGAGAAGAAGCAATTTTGTTTTAACTTTTAGTAAAATATTTTTGAATTGAGTTATGAACCCGATAAGTGTAAAGCAGCGAATAAATCAGGCTAAGATGAAGTGAACTCGTATCGTGAACTGATCGCCTCTCATCTGCGGATAGAACGTAAAGCTTCCTTTTAATGTTTAAGCTCGAAACCACAAGTGAATTGTTATCTAACTCTATTCCTTGCGTGTAACGGTGGCTTTGCAAATAAAATATTCATGAATCATTAAAAAATAAACTCCCCGTAATACCCACCACATGTGAGAAAAACATCGGTGAAATAGCTTTTGCAAATCCATTTCTCATTCAATTTTCCTGTGTTAATAATAAGCTTTATCTGCGCGCTTATTTTTCCATTCTGTTTTCATAAATCAGGTCAAATTATTGTTCAAAATAAAAGGCTGCTTTTTGATGCTGGCATGTTTTTGTTTCATAAAAGCTAATTAATTAACTCGTTGAAATGGGCAGATTATACTTTCAAAGACGAGAAAAATTTACAAATTGATATATAAAGGTACTTCCATAATTACCAGATTATCTACCCTTCAGCTACAGCTCTAGCATCAGTAAAATATACTTAAAAAATACCTACTAAATATAAGGATGAAAATATTTAGTAACAATTCCGCGAAAAAAACCTTCTCAGATAAGTTCTAACAAAATGTAGTCCGCGTTGTAGAAGAAAACGACGCCAACTACAAAATGAAAAAATACCTATCAAAGCAAGACGTCAACTAGTTTCGTCTCTCCACGAGACATCATGAGCACACCACAATACTCGACCTTAACACTGAGATACCTACTAGTCTTATTATTTACAAAAAAAACATGATTGCGTATATTTTTTTAAAATAAGTTCATAGGCGACTTAAATAAATCCAACGGCACCCAATTAATTATACTACTTCGTCATACCAGATAAGGCTACAGCGGGGGCTAACGAAACGCACTTATGATTGTACGGTTTGTTTATGTGAGTATTTATAGGTATAAATACTCAAATAAACACACCCTTACTTAAACAATAACACTCTACTTCGTAGTCGAGCAAAAAATTAATCGTTTACGACCCTTTGAAATGACATGATGAAATCTAATAGGCTTTGCGGCTCTATCAACTGCCCGTGAAATTAGGTAGTTTGTGCCAATAATTTGTTTTATAGATGGTCACTGCCCTCTGGTTGACCTAAATACTTATTGAGTTGTTTCAATATAGCAATTGGATTGCTAGGAATTGAGTTGCGCAATGAAATAGTGCTTGATTTGCCATCTGTACTCGTAAATAGGTACAAACAAATTTTTGGGATATTATTAAAAAAGTTTTCGTAGGTACAAACAGTTACTTTCGGATGGATGTTACCTTTCATATTTAAATACAATTGGACATTCTAAACTAGCTGTTGTCCGCGGCTTCGCACGCGCTTTTCAAGTAGCCTATGTCCGACCCTGGTATACCATTTATCTCCCTGCTAAATTTCATTAAGATCTGTTCAGCCGTTTAGGCGTGAAAAGGTAACAAACAGACAGAAAGACAGAGTTACTTTTGAATTTATAATATTAGTATGGATAACTAGCAGCGCCTCGCGGTTTTTCCCGTTCCCGAGGAAATTCCGGGATAAAAAATAGCCTATGTGCTACTCCAGACTATAATCTATCTCTGTACCAAATTTCATCCAGATCCGTTCATCCAGATTGAGTAAGAAACATTCATCCATCCATCTTGTTCGCTTCAATTTTTTGTCGACTAGTGTAAGAAGCGAAAAATGAACCACTAGTTTGTTTAAATGTAATGCAATATTATTTGCCTATCTTAATAAAATGTGATTTAGATACAGGTAAATATTTATATAAATGGTGCGGAACTGGGCGACATTTGGCCAAGCATTAACATCATTGATATAATCATCTATGGAGTAAAAGGCTTTCTTGATAAGATTTCGTTATGTACTGTTAAATTTACGAATAGGGAGCTCAGTTGCTTCAGATGGAAGCTTGTTATAGAAGCGTACGCAATTGCCCATAAATTATTTCCCTAACTTTCATAATCTTTATGATGGGATATGTAGTTTGTTCTTGTTTCTTGTATTAATGTTGTGAACATCACATTTTTCCAAAAATGTATATAGATATATGGAAAATTCTTTACTGCACTTATAAATTAATATTAAAGACAAAGATAAAAGAAGTAAGAATATGTGACAATTGGCGGTCTTATCGCTCAAGAGCGATCTCTACCAGACAACCGTGAATGTAGGTACTTTCCCGCAGGCTACAACTTTGACAACACACAGAATATTCTACGATTTTTTTTTTTTTGTTTAAGTTTTCGTAGAAGATTTACCCAGTGCGAGTAACGCACTATAAAGCAAAAAGCTAAGAACACAGAATATTGTTGAAACTGTCCAAGATTGACTTACTCAAGGCGAATGATATGACTAGCCGGCAGGATCTCTTCAAGTTTCTTCCTAAGATCCAACAGCCTGGATTGTGCTAGAACAGCCAGCTTTGACTCATCGGGCTCAGGATCCGGGACGTCACGGATCACAGCTATCAGCCCCTTTGGCTGGTTACCGTTCCTGAGTAGTTCTGTAAAAAAAAAACTGGTGTTAGGATCAGGGTACATTGCAACGGAATAGAAGCTGTTATTGATCGACGTAAGTTGTTTTTTTACTATAGTATGTATTGTATTCATACAGTTGCTTGTAGGTTCATAGGAGAAAATGTAGCAGCATTGGATTGCAAGGAGTGGAAAGAGAAAACGGCCGGGCAAAGGCCGTTGCCCAGCGGCGGGACGAGAAAAGGGAGGCCTTTGCCCAGCAATGGGACAGTAGTGGCTAATAAAAAAATATAATAAACAAATATTAAGACTAGGTAGGTATCTAAGTCCAATTTACGCAAAAAACACATCTTACGTCAATTTAAGAATGAACCTATTGCGTCCTATTATTAAATTTAAACTGACAATCACTGGGGTAAATGTGTTCGTCGGAGATCGGGACACGGCAAACCTAGTGTAATACGTCCTCCGATCAGGTGGAATGACGATTTGCGAAAGACAGGCAGATGCTGAATGCGGCAAGCTGAAAAAGGGTGCTACAGCGCTCATTAGGGGAGGCCTATGTCCAACAGTGGACTAATATAGGCTGATGATGATTAAATAGGAAGGTTCTATATCTAGGTATCCAAATAATATGTGTATAGTTCAATCAAAATAAAAAATAATATTTTTCACAACCACAAGTTAAAATCAACGCTCACAAAACCTTCCCATTTCAAATCTCATTTATTAATAAAATGGAAACTATACTTTAACTCAACCTTCTAATGCCAACAAGAAAATGAATATTTTATCTCGTCCTTGTAAAAGCACGTGAGAGTGTTTGTCGTTATCCTAAACAAACAAAATATGAAAGTGACGAATAGCAGGAACACAACATCCGACGTATACAAATGAAGGCATAACGACCTCCAAGCTTGTTCCGAACCGAGAAAGAGTGTAAATATTAGACGGAGAAGAAATCACATGTGAAGTTATGTAATTTCTTAAAGATACCGCATGATGAATTCTACCACGATGACTGTACAGATTTTACCATAGACATAGAATTTTTCACTAGCCTATGGATTTTACAGACTATTGTAACTCTTCCTCAGCTGGCCAAGCACGGGTATGGTTCTCCAGGGTAGAATAGACAATAATGACATCGCATCGTCATACATGTCCATTTCGCCCAGCGAGCTATGGAGAGAGCTATGCTCGGAGTTTCTCTGAAGGATATGATTCGCAACGAATACATCCGACTGAGAACCAAGGTTATCGACATTGCTCAAAGGATTAGCAAGCTGAAGTGGCAGTGGGCTGGCCATATCGCGAGAAGAACCGACAACCACTGGGGTAAACGTGTTCTTGAGTGGAGACCGCGACTCGGCAAACGTAGTGTAGGACGCCCTCCGACCAGGTGAGATGACGATTTGCGAGAGACTGCTGGCAGATGCTGGATGCGGCATGCTAAAGACAGGGCGCTATGGCGTTCATTAGGGGAGGTCTATGTCCAGCTGTGGACTGATATAGGCTGATGATGATGAGGATGAAGATGATCGTCATACATTACGTACATTATTGAAGTTGAAAGAATGAATTTTAAATAATTTACGCATTCGATGACAAAATGACGTAATTTTTCTCTATTCTACCATAGACAGCGATCTCCGTGCTTGCCCTACTGAAATTCAATTGGTACAAGCTTTCGGTTTCCCAGTTCCGTTCTAGTTCGTAAAGCTTATCGCTGCGGTGGCTTTAGCGGTGCGCTGGTTAGATTAGGAGCCAGCATACCTAGGCACCTTGTTTCATCATTATAATTATAAGTACTATTTAACGGGTATTTATTGCATTTAATTATCTATTTTTCTCGATGTTTCACACACTGTCGTGGTCACGGGATGACATTCTGTGTAAATACGACTACCTATTAACCGATAACTTTCATTTGATACCCCATTTGCTCCCATTATGTCTCTTTTGAAATTCAATATCACAATTTGTACTGAAAATTGGCTATTTCATTTTTATTTTCTTGAAATCAGTAATGATGCACAAAATGTATTATTATTTAAAATATCAAGTTAATAGCTGCAGTAGTTACTAAGATATTCATGCAATACTGCGGACGGACAGTGCGAGACCACAAGAGTTTCGAAACCGATCTCGAAAAAAGAAACCCTAAAAAAGAAGTATTTAGATACCCTCTAACTAGAAATATAACAGGAGATAGAAAAAATCTAAGTTAATAAGATCTCGATAGTAATTAACCCCGTTGTTTTATAATACCCTTCTTGACGACCTCTGTGGCGCGGTGGGCGAAGGTCCGCCTGCGACGCAGGAGGTTGCGGGTTCGATTCCCGCCTTGGGACAAATATTTGTACGATCTGCAGGTATTTGTTCCGGGTGTTCTGGTCGTTTTCTATGTATGATAAAAAATATCTATCTATGTAATGTATTGTATTATGTATATCAGTTATCTAGTACCCATAACACAAGCTCTGCTTAGCTTGGGTCTAGATGATGCTGTGTGAATTGTCCAGCATTATTTATTATTTGAAAAATACCTGTGATTTTTTTAGTAATTTACAAGAAACCTAGATTGTGTAAAGATAACATAAGCGCTTGTTTAAGTACCTACTTAAGAAAGCTCTATTTGAGCCAAATAGACGAACAATCAATTGTCAGCTGCAAGCAGTTTACCGAAACATAGAACAAAGCCTCTATAAGCACCGTACCATTCACTATCGTGAAGCCAAGTATCTTCCAATAATTGCCCGGGTCACCGATTCAAGTTCGCTCTAGTCGGTTTTATTGGTAAAACTTTTATCTCAATTCAGTACTCTGTCTCCGTTTATAATATTTTACAAAGTAATTTTTTTTGTAAACTACTGTTTCAAAAGTAAAAATGTAATTTGTAAAATTTGCACAACGAATGACACTTCAAAGTATTTATTATTTAAGGTAAGGCATGTGCTTCATAAAGATAATCGGATAATTGCATATTATTTGAAGTTATCATACAGTCGAATTTAACCGACGAAGCTGTTAATTGACCGGTTGTCTTTGAAAGAACAGCTAACTCAGACAAGAGACTCCACGGGCATGGCTATCGCCAGTTTAAGAATCTTATCATGCGACAAGTTTATATGGGTCAACGTCAACTATCAATCCCTCTTGACTCATTACCCGCGGGCACGCAAGTGTGAAGGTCATACTCGCGTGTAGTCGCTAAACATCGTCTGTAATCGACAGTGTGATCGCCACGATTAGTTGTCAGTTTTTCGGGCACGCATCAAAGGGAATTCGCATGTAGTTGCGTGCGCTCGTCTACACTATCACCGACCATTCATTCGCCAGAAGACAGCGAGCAAGCCCGCCTGCAAAACAGGAGGTTGCGGTTTTTGCCTTAGGACAAAAGTTTGTACGACCTGCAGATATGTATATAATGGTACAGCAGGTAAATTCCACGTCCACCTAGATAGCTTGCCGCTCAATAAATGATCGGGGACCATTTATTGAGTGCACGATTACCTTGACGATTTATTTGCCGATCACCGACGATGTAATCATCACTATCACTGGCGATAATGGAGAAGTGCCAGTACACTACACCTAATTCGTACGGAATTTGTGGTGTGTTGTGATCCCTGATCGAATCAAGTGTTCTCTAATCCGTGGACCTGACCGTTACGAAGCGAGCGCGGATGTTTCACCGTCCAGTTGATTCCGTGTAATTGGATCTGTGTGCGAATGCAGTTTCCTTCGTTTCATTAAAGGCGCGCAGTCAATCAATTAAGCTTTTTCTCTTATTTTGTTATTTGAAAGTAGGAAAATAAAACATTTTTAACTGAAATACCTGCGCTTTCATGATTTTGTCGGTATTTCTTTTCGCATGTTGCAAATGTAAGTTTAACGCATTCACTGCCCAGCCTCAATGATGCTTTTACCCAAGCCCTGTCAGGTCTTATCGAACTAAAGCACTTTGAATTTTGTTTTTTTTTCGCAACGCCGACACTGCCGTGACTTTGCGTTGAGTGGTACTGTGCAAAAATTAGTACCTATCTAAGTAGGTACCTAGATACCTATACGACTTATGTAACCGGAAGAAGTTTAATGTGTTTTAGCTTTTTGTATGTTTCGCTCAGAATCGCCTAAAGAAAGGTAATCCAAAGCATCCTAAAATTGCCCCGACTGATACGTTGAATAGAAATTCAAAGATAAGAGAGTAAATCAGAAGTGAACGCTACTCCCGCATTATACTTAACGAGCTTTTACAAAATAACAACGTTATGGAAATCAGTTTAGCGTATTACGCTCGTGAAAGGTTGCATTTAAAATTAATTAATTTTCTCGAACGATGCGGCAGCTGAGCTGCGAACCTGTTTTTTTATTGGAGATGGCAGGATTCTGTAAAAGCTGCAGAAGAGCTTAGTCAGAATTATATTTTCTTTCTTTTTCTTTGACCTGAATTGAAGCTCGCGGAAAATTCAACTCGGTTACGAAGTAAGAAAAATATACTGTAACAAAAACTCTACTTAAGAAACTCTAGTAGTAAAGAAGTTTCTTTACCAGTAGTAAAGAAACTTCATCAAGTAGAGTTTAAGATCATCATAATGATTTCATAAGATACTTAAGTTTAATTTATTTGTGTCACTTTTTGGTCTACAGCACAGGGAATACTAGTGTGGAGATCAATATAAGAATATATCCCAAATTAGTTTTTGTATTTTAATAAGAATAATTTAAAAACAGAATTAACTCGCGTACGTTCCGCGCGGAACGCTTCAATTATTGCTTATAATGCAATAATTGATCAATTACTGTGCAGAGATTGTATATCTATGTATGTATGTATTCTGAAAGAGCTCGCATCTTAGCGATAGGCCGCCCATCGTACTTGTCTTATATGTAATATCTCTTTGTAATGTTGTTTTGCTGGAGTAAAATACAGATTTTTTGTTTTGTATTGTATTCCTCATCAAAAAACTTTACTATTACTATCAATCAGTATTTGCCTGGTCCGAACAATTCTGGTTAAACTGTGTTTGGTTCATACGAGTATTCCACGGTGAATAATGTTATCAGTTTATGCGGGTATTTTGTTAAGAACACAATGGTAGGTACGCCGCCGGTCGATATTTCAGTGGTTTTCTGATGATACGATTAAAAGCTGCGGTTGACATTTAAAATCAATTAACAAAGAGTTATTTTAAACATGCTATCTATATCAAAGTTATTATCATCAAAGGTATTACGGCCTTTGCGACATACTTAAAATTATACGCTTAAAATTTTTAATGAGGAGACAAAGATTATTAAAAGGGATGGGACATTGGATTTGTACGGGAATTTTTAGAAGATTTGATACCTTTTTTAATTAAAAGGTATCAAATCTTCTAAAAATTAACCTTAATTAAACTTAGTAATCTAAGTTGGGCGCTAACCTCTAAGCTACCATACGAACATACTTTTCGATTCATTTGGAAACAACACTCTTTATCGCAATGAAATTTTGCATACAAAATCGGATAAGAAATAGGTAAGTAGGTATTTCAGTATTAGTAAGTACCGTTTAGTTCACCAGGAAAGATATGACTTACCTAAAGCCAGTTCACACTGGATTTCCACGGGACTTTTCAGTAGATCTGATACCTTCATCCCTCTGTCGTGTGCTTCGAGCGCCAATGCAATGAATGCCTTTTGTGCCTCAGCTAGGCACTTCCTTTCAGCTTCACGTTCTGTGAGGTCGTTGAGCCTGGTGGGAGATATTTAAAACTGTTTAATAAATCTCACAAATGCTTTAAATATGAATCTTTTAACGGATGTTTGATGATGGGTCGAACTAAAATGCATTCCTTGTCGAATTGAAATGTTCACTGCAGTACAGTAGTGTAGCTAACAATGTATTTCCATACGATACCGACGCTAAAAACAATTCAGAGTAATTAAATTTTTTTGAATGAACTAAAAACCGACTTCGGATCCCTTAGTTTTAAAAGTTTTTTTAGTTTTTCGGGAACAATACTAACGGTCGTTGAAGATGGTTCGTTAATAATTTATTCCCTTCTCGGGAATACATTTGTAGTGAACAACCTCGGAAATCATTTTCCACACAATTGCAAAAAATCATCCAAATTGGTTGATAAATGACGAAAAAATCGACATGCATAACATAAACATACATACTGCCGAATAACCTCCTCCTTTTTTCGATGGTAGTTAATTATTTTGCTATGGTTTCTTTACAAATACTGTATATTGGGTTTAGCTGTTTCGACGGAAATGGATGCGGGAAGGCAGGAGCCGAATTCTGCTAACCAATCGAATTACTATGACAATGGTAGGCTTTAGATGCGGTGTAATTTGCACGGATATATTGATAGTATGGTAACTTTGACACATTAGACAAGCATCCATCCATCTGTAGTTTCTTTCCTCAAAGGTAAAATGCCAAAATGTGTAATTTTTAGACGACACCATTGTTACGGTGACGTAATTTAGTAGAATAAGGGCCTAGTTTTACGCTGTATTTTTTAATTTCAGGCGTGCATTCGATAATGTTGACATCGATATTATAAAAAAAACTTGAAGGTTGCACGCCTCACCTGATAAAATTCTTCGCTGATTACCTTAAAACTCGAAGGCAATATATGCAGCTGAGCATGTATACCAGGGTGAATTCGGCTGGTGTTACAACTGGCACGAAGCAACAGTAGGGTTAGGCAGATTAACCTACTTTAATCTTTCTATCCCGGAAAAGAGAGTATAAAGAAGTGAGCGACTGCCACATAAATTGCTCTATTTTCTCTGAATATCTCAGAAACTATGTCCGCTTCATTTCATTGTTACTAAACTCAAAATAAGCTAGTTAATTTAGTGCCTAATCTAACAATTTAATACTATTCCCGCTACCATAACCCCGGGGGTAGTAATTGAATACGTCGCTCTCGTGTTTGCAGACACTTTGAAACTTTAAACAAATGGGTCACCTCGGACTCGGGTTTGCAATTCTACATAAACATTTTCGTTGCCAACTTCCATTAGGTACGGTGATTTGACAAGTTTAGCGTAGGTGGTTTTCAAATTGTTTAAGGACTTTCTTTTGTTTCTTGTCTTCCAAATAGCGCAAATTAAACGTAAGGTTGAATGTAACGTAACATAAAGTTAGCTTAGGTAGTCTAATTAGGTTTTTTTTATTTTCATACCTTTTTTAACTCTACCTTATTTTATGAACTAAGATAAAAAGGCGTGTCACATAACTAAACAAATGCTTTCTTTCTACATCTCTGAGTAACCTAAATAAATCGTTTATCAGGAGCATCTCAAATAATAATAACATCGAAGTACCTATCTCACCCCATTTCATCTCGCGAACATTATGGCATATTTTCCCCCTTTTATTGTCGTCCCACTCAGTGGGTCCAATAATGTTTAGAGGGTTTTGATCATGTCTTTATGCCTTTCTCATCTATTTAGACTCTAGCGTTTTATGGCAGTTTCCTCCCCAGGTCCGATTACTCACTGGGATCGTAAAATAAATAATTTATGGTGACTGGAACGGCTCACATAAATATTTCTGCACCTTTAGGAGGCTCCTGGAGGACCTACAGGTTATCTTTTATTACGGGGCGAGGGGTCGACGGTCTTGGAGGGATAGCAACGTAGTGATTTTTCGTTACTGAAATAACAACGAGGTAAACAAATTCAAGTTTTCTTTTATTTTAGGGTCCGCATAAGTAAAATAAACTGAGTGGAGTCAAAGTTAGAAAGGAGTATTTCACAGCAGTCAGTGTGGTTTTTTTAGTTTAAGGAACCATGAATAACGAGTTTAGGATACATCTCGTCCGCAAAAAAACTCACCCGTAAACGAGTTGTCCACTTCACTTTTTGGTAGGGGTACAACTTGTCCGAATCATAAAACTCTTGGACTTTGTATCGGACGAGTTGTACTACCTACTATCATATCCCAAAGTGAAGTGGACCATTCGCCCGCGAGAGTATTGTTACTTTTCGAGGGTTCCGCTGCGAACGTACCCTACAGTTTGCGCTCCACATACACACCCTTACCAAAGCCAACTAATTACATCTCCGAAGGCAGTATCGTTTAGAATCGTGAGCAGAATAATGTTTACCTTCTTTGTTTGATACCGGAGCCGCACCAATACGATGTTTACGGAAGATAGTGTGTCAAGTTCACAAATGTATTACCTTTCGTTGTTTTGCATTAGGATTATTTGTGCTGAAAACAACATTTTGCTTGGAAACTTTAACTACTGATTTTGGATATTAGTATTCCATACCAGCTTCTGCTTGCGGGATACTACAAACTTTCCGAGGTATAGATTTGCTTACGTAAGTACCTTTCTTTATATGGGTATGAAAATAAAAGCCCAACATAGGTACAAAATATCCATCTAATCCACGCAGTAATTTTGCCGTGAACCAGTAACAAACATTATAGTCCCATCGGATTATGAGAGTGAGTGAACAGATAGTTTACCTGTGTTTGCACACTAGAGCACTATAATATGTCCTGCGCACCTGGCTAGTTTCCGTTGAGACTGGCTGGCGTGGCGGAAGATTCGGTTAGTTATTCGGAAGGACATCAATGCATCTTATGCCAGTGAGTATACATAAAGTCATGTTAGCATCAAAAGTGTTCCCATGCTACAAAAACTAAGTTTAACTTTCCTCACCATTCACCATTTCCATCTAGATGGTAACTGCCGTCATCTTGCACCCTGTAGCAAGCCTGGACGAGGTCTGCCTGAGGAGATTCCACCTTCAGTAGGTCCTCGAAGATTTCCCCTGGTATCTTGATCGGCAGCACTGGCTGGTACGATGACGCTTCTCCACCGATGAAGCACTGAATCAACAATAATATAGGGGGTAAAATAAACATTATGTCACAGTTGTGGTTCAATCCATTCGCAGAATCAGGTCACATAATTGATACATAATATGTATATCTGAGTTATGCTTTTGCACAGCTTTTGAAATAGGTACGTTAAAACAATCCTTAGTATATATGTATTATGTTCTAACTGTCCGGAAAATAAATGAAAACAAATGATGACATTATCATACATACACCAACTTATCCACATACAAACGTACGCATACGGTCCAAATGTTTTTAGTGTTTATGTCGTCACGTTCAGTTATTTTCTTGACGATGTCAATCATACACTCTACAGAGAACCTGCCAGGCAAATCCACAATCATTGTGAGGTTGTAACTGAAGATTCAAACTAGCCAAGTTATTTCTACTTACGAATTTACCGAAGTATTTCTGACGTCTTCCTGTCTCAGGATTAACAGACAAGTAAATCCAAGGCTTTGAATAATTGATGATTTTTGCTCAAACGAGCTAAATGTGCTTAGTTGCTTAGCTAGATTACACGAAGAAAATGTACCTACACATTTTGCTATTTCTACGGTATTCGTCTGGGAGATTTTTGTAACGAAACACAATTTATTAAGTCTTTATTCGTAAAAATAAACCAGCTCTACAAGCTACAAGGAAACCAATGTTATCTGCTGAATGGAAAACTTGTAAAACAGTAAAACATTTTCAATAACTTTGTAAAGTTTTTCTTTTTCTTTACCCATCTGCCCCGGTTTCCGAATAAATAAAAAAGCACTAAACTTATTGGAGTACGTCTTATTCGTATATTTCGAAATATATACCAAAAAGCTTAGTGTATAAAAAAGGTTTATGGATTTTATTCCAAGCTACGGTTTACATTTGCATGTTAGTATTTTAAAATTGGGAGAGTATTTGCCCTTCATGTGATACAGTGACGAGCAACTTCTTACTTTAAATTTTAAGGGCTATACATAATTATAAAAAAAATAAACTCACTAGAAAATATCCAGCTTTTGAGCTCTGGTTGCAGCATCGAATCTCCTCGAGATGGTAGTGAAGCAGCGATGGGTTCGTCTCGTCTCCTCCATCGGCCCCGTAGTGCATGTCCACGAACTCGATCTATACGAACAAATCAATATGCCTGAATAATAATCCGAATACCTCAACATACTTCCCTTAACTTTGTGATGCTTATATTTGGGAATCCCTTCTTCCACATTTAGATTAAAAATAATACCTTATTTTTTCTGGTGCAAAAAAGGTGCTAAAATGGTTAGACTAATTTTGCTCTAAATTCTCTACACGCCAACAAAGTTGTTTACGTGTTGTACAGTAGGAAAAGCTACTAACTACATTACATATATAGGTACAAAATGTAGTCCCCGTGGCCGTCGTGGCGTAAGAATCGACCCTCTCAACTCAGAACGTAGATTTCGTAAGAGCCGACTAAGGAAACCTAACAGAGGAAGCGCAGCAGCTTCCTTCTCAGTATTTTTAACACCTTCACCGCAATAAGCAATCTGAATCTGAATTGTCCAGCAAAAATAAACATTGCTGGACAATTCACACAGCATTATCTAGCCCCAAACTAAGCAGAGTTTGTATTATTCTGACGAAACCATTTGTTTGGGGACGCATGTTTAGCGGTGTATATTTTCAATAAGTATTTATTCCATAACTTCCACGAAAATTAAATAAAAAGCGTGAAACGGAACTGAATTGAAAAGCATTCAATCAAACCAGCGTCGATGTGTGTGCCACCAAAATATGCAGCCGATTTCGTGTGATTCGTTCTCTTTGTCAGATAAATTCGCAAAATTCACAATGGATGAAATCACATTCAACTCGCTTTGTGAACTCTACGTGATTTCAAAGGCCGATCGTTTTGACGTGAAATGTCTCAACCCGTTTACTCTGTCACAGCTGGTCACAGTACATAATTGGTTGAGTAGTTTGCGAAAGCTTTTGATAATTTGGCTGTCCGTTTATCTCGATTTTAAGCTGAACCGACCTAGAAAGTAACTGGCCTCAAGGCTTTCCTCTGAATTATTTAACTCAAGTTCCGATTTTGTAGAGATCCTGCTCAAGTTTTAAAAGACTAAACAAAAGATATTCTAATTTGTTTATTTTTGGTTTGTTTATTATATACGTTTTGTTTCAAGAGGAAGTAAGGACTAACAACTACTAACGACTAACGATATTCTGTAGCTTTTTTACCCTTCATAAATAAATAAATTAATAACAGAATTCCTGTGGCAAAGACCTTTTCAATTTATTTTTTTATCCACGCGTGGAGTTTTGTATTGTTTAAAGCTTGTTGTTTTTATATATTTGCTTATTTTTCTCATGGAGGTATTTGAGTCGTATATAGAATCAAAGGCCAAATTTGTCAAAACTATTATTTATATGACCGTTTGGAGAATTTAAAATGACGTAATGACAATATATCTATCTAAATCGAATACGGCACTATGGCATTCAAAGTTGACTTCAAAAACAGACAGTCACACTTCAGTCAGCATTGGTTTCAACTGCGGTTATCTAGTAGGCTCTATATCTATCTACCACAAAATTTTAGTGTTTGCTACCAATAAATTTCGAACCGAAAACATCTTCAGAATTTTACAAAAAACATCCTGTAGCTGATCGATAGATCTATAGTAGGTCCTAACCACTCGAATAACATCAGCAATATTGAACTGTCACCCCTTATCGCGAAAACAACTCAAATAAATGCCAACAATTTCGGAAGCATACTTGTTTTAATTGATTATGTCGCTCACTGGCAGACTATTAATACTGGAATCCAATTATAGCCGGGTTTGGAATGTTGCTGCGCTGGTACAATATCAAATTGGACATTGGAAATATAGAGGAGTCGCCGTTGTCTATACCATACTAATACTAACATACCGAAACATATACTAATATAAAACATATACTAATGCACTCACCTGTCTTACTGTTACCTAAACTCGATCTAGTTTAGGTCCTTCCTCAAATGTATGGTAATTCTAATTTGTCGTGTCAAATAAATCATTTAATTTAATTTCATTTCATTTCAATACCAACAAACCGAAATACCTATACTTAACAAAAGGTTGTTTTCTATAAGTAACTTTTAAAAGAAAGTTTGAAGAATATAAAAAAATCAAAGACAGTGGAAAATGTCTTTGAAAAAAATGGACGGAAAAACACAAAATAAATAATTTGGAGTATTTTAAAAAACTGTAAGCCGACTTCAAATACCTGAATAATGAAAATGGGTTTGGATAAAGTTTTAAACACTTCTATAGTGCGGTTAAAGTTATCAAGTGGCGATATCTAGTAAAAATTGGACCTAAATTAGTTTGTTTACGCCCGTTGCCATAGACCCATTTGTACCGCAGTCATTGTGAAAATTTTCAAGTGATTGGTTTCAGATACGTTTTACGGCGGCGGTTTACGGCTTTTGAACCTATGAGACCATCTCAAAATCAACTTTTGTATAACAAGGATAGAATCAAATATATTAATAATTGGCGAAGATATCTTAACATTACCTACTTAGTCGTGAATTTTCAAAACTATTATCTTGGTTTGGGATAAATAATAATAGGTACCTACTTCGGGAAAAAAAATATGAGACTATTTCGGGTCATTTAGAGAATGACCGAAATAGTCCCAAAAAAAACAAAAGCGAAATAATTTTTAAAATCGGCCCAAAGTTGACGGAAAAATCGACGAACATACATAAAAAAATATATAGCCGAAGATAGAACCCCCTCCTGAAGTCGGTTAAAAAATACGTTTTACCTATCGATCCACTCTCCGAGAGCTGTCACATAGCAAATCCTTGCTTTTAATTGAATGCTAACATTTGCAACGAAAATTACCGGATTAACGAAGCACTAATTGCTTCGTTAATCCGGTAATTTTCGTTGTTGTAGCTGGCGCGGAAGAACATTTTGGACATCGCTCAATATAACTTAAATTTTATAATTGCGATGAATTTGGATATTATAATTTAAATGTCATTCAATTTAACTTAGCGTCAGGCAGGTTGTTAATGATGATGATGAATAATGAAGAAAACATTATAGGTAGTATTTCAAACCATTGGAATGAAGGCAACACTTAAGACCACAGATTTCCCTATATTTCGGACTTCAAAGGGTTCGAATTCCATTATATTGGGCGATGTCCAAAATGTTTCGAATATTATCATAGATTATCTGTGTTTTGTTTACCTCAATGTATCGATCATCGTACGTGGACTGCAGTTCAGGGCCGACCAATTCCAGGATATGTCGCCTTTCTTCTCGGAAGTCTACAAAAAAGACACAATTTAGGGTTGCATTCCAAAAAAAACGGTACAATCGATGAATTTAATTTATTTATGTTTCTCCTTGTCTTGCTAACCCTATTCTGCCACGTGCACTTGTAGTATTACTGCCTTCCTTCTAGAAATAGGAAATACCTTCGCTGCAATTTGAACGAAATTTTGACGTTGAGCGGGCCGGCCCTTTTTCACTTTACGTCATTTCACGTATTTGTGATTTTGCGATTGGTCATTTTGCGTATTCATGATGTTTTTTTCATTGGTCATTATGCGTATTAATTAGTCAAGTGCGTCTAAACGTTCACCACGTGTACCTTTTATTTTCTTTGCAGCGATTGAAGCATCGCGGTCGCTAGAGAGAACCTTACCTCTGTAGTAGAATGAATAATAATAAAAAATGATACCATTGTATACCGAAGCGATGAATATCTTGACTGTGCGCGGGCTGAGCCACTACTGGTCGCTTGCCGCGTGTACCCTCACAGTGCTTGTAGCACTGCCACGCCGACCAGAACAGCCAATATGGAATGAAGCTTACCATTGTATACCGAAGCGACAAATATCTTCACGGCGCGCGGGCCGGGCCACTTGTCGCTTTGCTGCGTGTACCCTTGCAGTGCTTGAAGCACCGCTGGCTCGGGAGCGCTCATCGTGCGAGCTTCTCCTCACCCCACGCTGCTAATGCCACGCCACGGCATTCTAAAACAATAAAAAAATGCCATTTAATAAAACAGTATCGATTAAAACAGGAAACTGGTGGATGCTGACACCGCAGGACAGGTTATTATATATATATTTAATAGGACCCTCGGCGAAGTGTTTCAAAAAAGTGTTCAGTGTTCCGTTAGAGGGATCTTTGAGGTAGGCATATGCCTAGCACAGAGCGTCTTCAGACAGATGATGATAATAATGCTGATGTAAGTTACATAATAAAAATTAATTGGTCCTCTAAATTCGAGGTTCTATGAAGTTATTTAACGTCAAGGTCTACGCCGTAGTGCCTCTACGAAAGTTCTACGATGTAGCGAGTCTACGATGAGCCTTTGCTTAGTATAGTACCTACACTACACCATCTAATCTGCGCGTTGAACTACCGACAGCGTACGTAACATAATTAGTTATGACACTTCTCTTACCATAATACCACTCTGACCATAATATGGTCTAGAGAAGCGTCATAACTGTGTTTATCGCAGAAGATTGTGTTTGACATTGTGGCATCGACAACTGGATCTAGCCTGAGTCAGAGAATAACTACTAATGTACATAAAACGCCTACTACATACCTGAATATTTTGGTTAGGTACATAAACAAGGATCATTGTTTTGTTGCCAAATCGCACATTGCGAATGCACCGCGTGAATGATATTCCACCGGTAGTAAAGTTAAAACAAACGTCAACGGTATCTGTTCCTCAAGAAGCTTATATCTATAACGTAGTGGTTTTATTATCTTTGCTTATATCATGTTAACCTCAAAGAAAAAAGGACGTGTAAAACAAAAAGATAAAGACGTAGGAAAACAAGATCCGTCAAGTGCGAGTGTAACTCGCACGCCGAGGGTTTCGAACATTTAAAAGAACACTCAAAAGGGGAAAATGTAGAGTAAAACCAGAGTCTTCACCTAGTATTTGAATAACATCGAGTGCAATTTGCGTCGCTTTCCATCGTGGTCTGGACAAAGCGCAACCACAAGCGAGTGGAAATGCATCGGGGATTGCCGTGGCTGGGAATTCATTCTGCTAATTGGTATGTGGTCTTCTAAGATCTACCACTTTTTTGTTGGCTGGTTGAGAAAAACTTGTGCGAATTTTACAAAATCCTTTTTCGTATACAGTTGAAGCTTATAGACGGTACGGTATATTCTTGCCGTAAGCAATTAGTTCGCGATTCGCTGAAGCCAGCTGTAAAATGTATATGATAGTGGAATTTATCCCATCATTACTTGTATCTAAGGTATTTCAAAGAACCACCTTCATCATAAAGGAACTCTCTGAGCTCTTTGAAAATTTTCAAGAAGGCCAAAACAACCCCTTAAAACCTTTCTCTTTATATCTTTCTTTCAATCAAATAAAAAGAATCCATGTTAGTAATATCCAAGGAATTTTTATCAAAACTTATTATATAAATTCGTTGGTAATATCACGTTTCACAAAAAACCTTTTGAGATTCTCTATTTATTTAGAGGCATGGTCCGCGCACAGACTTGTCAAAGTATTACGTCACATTTCTCATACAATTTGCAAGTGGTAGAATTGAAATGCTCATTTCTACCACTGTAAATTGTTGCTCAGAGATGTCTAATCACTTTTGTCGTGTTTAATAATTCGATTCCATGCTGACCGCGGATTATAGACAAAAATTTGTCCTACCTGCTCAATTTGGTTTATTCCGGAAATCCCCCACGGCCGTCCCCCACGTGGGGGATTACCGGATTTTTTTTCCTGAAATTCCCCAAATCAAATTGATCAGTCTCGTGGGGGATATCAGGAAAAAATATTCCGGAAATCCCCCATATAGCTCGACCCTAATTTTTTTATGTCTACTAAGATATTTAAACTTGCAACTAAAGTACTAAACTTCAACTTCTTTCAATAACAATAATACTTAGTTTGTTGAAAACCTCTTGACCTCTTGTCACTTTCAACTGTCTAACACTCATATGCCACAGTGCCACAAAAAGTCAATTTTTGGATTGTAATGATCCACTCACACTGAGCGGAACTGCACCATCATTGATCTAAACGAATGGGATCTCTTTTTTCCTTGTGCACTACAACGGTACGGCGCGACACGGCGCGGCCAGTTATTCTTTGTATGAAATCCTATGAGACTGATCGCACTACGCGTCAGCGGAAGTGCGCGGCTTTTTTGGTGATTTGTTCTAATTTGACGGACAGTGCCGCGGCCGCGCAGTTTCACTGACGCGTAGTGCGCTACCACCTTATGGGGGACTTGGGGTCCAAAAATTGACTTCTTCTCGTCATCTCGTCTCTCCCACCCAAACTAACCTGCACGTAGTGCCATAGATGAATACTATTTGCGTAGTGCATCCTGCTAGATAACGAACTAGGATCTGGTGAAAATATCAAAAATACTTCATAATTTGATAACTCATATTTGAATTGGATCTAACCAGACCTATAATGGGAATATTGCTATTAACAAAGAATCATCATTATCATCAAGATTAGAACTAACAAGATAAAGTTAAAAACTACAACCCGACTACGTGAAAGTTATAAAAGTTTGAAACATTTACATCTTTAGTACTATACTTACAAATCTGTGAATCTGTGATTTACATTGACAAAATAGAATGATGTATCGGTCATATTTGATAGGCATAGAGTTGAAAATGAAAATAGGTCGTAGGCATTGTAATTTTTCTCTATGGGGCCTGCAGCCTGCGGCTACCTAAACTTTAATACGCGTTTTGAAGGCTTATTCGGGGTCGGAGCCCTAAATCCTATAACCTATAACCATCGGGGTATTGAGACAAATCAATCGATACATAATTTATTGAAATCGAACCAGTAGTTTCAGCGCTACGTGGGAACAAAGAAATCGGCCACATACATACAAACATACAAACATACAAACATACAAACATACAAACATACAAACATACAAACATAGGGTGCTAACCTCATAACCCTCCCCTGTTGGTAGTCGGGTAAAAATACGGTTCATTCCGGAAATCCCCCACGGCCATCCCCCACGTGGGGGATTACCGGAATTTAAAAATACTATGGTTTAATATCACCTACAAAATTACGAACCGCTTGCCGCTGTCACCTGAATGAAATGTTCGCATTGCCACAAAAAAGTGGATGTGGAGTGGCATGTTAACAAAATCAATAGACAGCACGTTTCGCTTAGAATTTGAGAACACCTTCGTCAAACTATTGCTGAGAGTGTTTGATAGGAACTCGCTTTTATATCGTGTCAGTCTGATACGTCTGACACCTCTCAAAATAGATTGTAAGGGATCGTTTCCACGGGAGTGCGTACGGAGGCCCAATTCTGCTATCCAATCGTTTTACTATACTAATAATAATCTTTGTTGGACAATCTACACAGCATCATCTGGGGATAGATTACACTGTGTGGATTGCTAGACTACTAATAACCTGACTCACAACACAAGCTGTATTTTTTAGTTTTATTTTATCACAATAATAAGAAATAAAATACCTACGTGTTTTGTAATCTGTGACTCAGGTATAATTCGATATAAGTACATAACTATGGTAATTTTTAAGCTACGCAGAGCTTTAAACTTAGCTTACTAGATGACTGATATACATAATACAATACAATATAGATATATTATATCTAAGAATCCTTAGATTAAAGAAGCTCCAGATAGTGCGTCCGTTGCTATTTGCACTGAGAGATTGGTAGAATAGTTTCAAACATACAATTTTGACGTGCGTCCCATCTGTATTTCCATTCATCGAAGGTAGAATACCAGAACATGACATTCTGTGACGATACCTTGTCATAATAGTGAAGCGATTTAGCAGAATAGGGCCCCTGGTATGTAGCGAGGAATCCGTCGAATTGACTGCAGATGTGACACGATTAATATTTATAAGCAACTAGTTACTGCCCGCGGCGTCGAACGCTTTGTGCTATGGAATCGCATAAAGGTTATTTCTATGCCATGGAAACTGGTTATAGGATAAAAAGCCTAGGTGTCATTCTAGGTACCTACCTATATCTATGCAAAAGCTCAGCATGATCCGTTTATTATTATAAGAGTGAAAAAGTAACAAACATTATCCATACATCCATACATCCAAACTTTCGTATTAATAGTATAAATAAATAAATAATGCTGAACAATTCACACTATAAGTGTGATCCGATTTTATTTTTTAGAAATAGCCTCCAATTTGTTGAAGAACCCTGCTGCCCGACTGCCGCTGTCATGTGACATGACACGTTGAACTTTGACATGACTCATGTCAAAGTTCAACGGCCTAGTATCAGTAGTCCGTAGATCGGACCGATGAGACTTTTTAGTCTCATCAGTCCGATGATGCTGATCAATACAGATCATTGTACTACTGAGCCTTTTAGTCCGATGTTTACGCATTTTATTACATTTATATTTATTACAATTATTATTATTTATTATTTATATAATTTTTTCCTCCCAAAGCTATTTTAAAAAAAAATGTTGTGCTTGAAAAAAATTATAATTGCAAAAGTGTTAGGCAATGAAATTCAGCAAATGTCAAACAAATCACCCAAAATTTCGAAAACTATCATCAAGTTCGTAAGAAACTATTGGATCGTTGTCATACTAAGATAAGTAGTTCCTCGTTCCTAGATGGAAGTATGATACGTACAAGTCGTTATATGGGCTATGAACGCATAGACCATGCATATGCCATTAACGTAATCCATACTTTAATTGAATTTCCATAAACTGGTTATACGCTAACCACATATTCAATTAAACGAGATTAGTTTCCTTGTGGAGGCCTGGCTTATCCTACTTTCCATAACAAAGCAATATTATCATTATTGTGTTAACATAGATTAAGATTTTATTCACAATCACAACTGTATTAACACAAGCTCTGCTTAGCTTGGGGCTAGATATTGCTGTGTGTGTCGCCCAGCATTATTTATTTATTTATGGTATAAACTTCAATTATTCTCATTTAATCTCTTTTCATATTCATCCATACTAATATTTATATGAATGCGATAATAACTCTGTCTGTCTGTTACCTTTGCACGCCTAAACGGCTGAACGGATCTTAATGAAATTTAGCAGGGAGGTATTGTGTCCCGGGGACGAACATAATAGGCTACTTTTTATCCCGGTAAAGTGCATACGAAGCCGCGGAGAGAAGCCAGTATAAATAAATGAGAGTAGAAATGAAACTTTATATCTTGACGACCGATGTGACGCAGTGGGCGAAGGTCCTGCAACGCAGGAGGTTGTTGATTCGATTCCCGCCTTGGGATAAATGTTTGTCTGCAAGTTTGTAGTCCGTAAGAATTCCCAGAGATTTTCGAGTTCGCGAGATGAGATTTCGTGGCTTAGTTGGTTAGAGCACACCGTCCTGAGTGAGGGGCGCAGTTTCAAGTCCCGCCGAAATCAAATTTTTTGGGGAACTTATTTCATTTCTTAGTTATGGGTTTTCTGGGTGTTTTCTATCTATAATAAAAATATCGCTTATTTCCAGTAGTTCTGTGCATCAAAAAATAGTTATAATTGCGAAAATGTTAGGCAATGAAATTCAGCAAATGCCAAAATGACAGGAGACGTCAAAATGACAGAAAACGTCAAAACTGGCAAAAAATATCAAAAACGACGGAAAATGTAAAAAAAAAACAGTAAACGTCAAAAATGACAACAAATGTCAAAATGAAAATCTATATAATGTATGTATTAAGTTTATCAGTCATCATCACCCATAGCACAAACTCTGCTTAGCTTGGGGCTAGATGATGCTGTGTGGATTGTCCAGCATTATGTATTCTGTATTTATTAAATCTATTTAAATTCTCCCTTGACGTATTCATCCAACTTCGCATACCATCTATTATATTCGAGCTTGATAGAATAGTTCCAATGTATTGAATGGGTATCACAAAAGGATCTGCCTGCATTGTAACCAATTTACCTGAATTGAAAAGGTTTTACTGGAATCACACTAATAGCTATCTGATTCAATATGCTATTTGACTACATTGAAAATAAGTTCCAAATTGTTATCATCCTAGTCAGTGATAACGTAAAAAAGCGTATTTTGATGGCGTTCATTAAAAAATATGTCTATTTTAGTTTAAAAAAAGAATTTAAATTACATTTTTTTTTATGTCTGATCACGTGATCGAAAACGCTCTGCCATTGCTGGTGACTTCACTCCTTTAACTTCAACTTCTTTATGCTTTTGCCTTTCACCGCAACTCCGCCAGTGTCTGTTTCAGAGTGTCATACATAGAGTTTATTTAAGTACTATACAAACTCTATGGTGTCATATCATACGGTGTGGTGGGTGTGAAGTGTGAACCATCAAGGGAGGGGCGATTTCTATCGTCCACGGTTGACATGGTGTGGTTGATGAACGGAGTTGTGACGTCATCGAGTCATGTCGCCGGAGCCATGAGCGTTTTAAAGCGCCATTATTTTATTCAAACTTGAAAATTAGTTTCCACAGCAAATACGACGGGCCTTGAAGAAATATTAGTAGTAACATTTGCATTATTTTTTACCAGACAATACGTAAGAAATAATTACCAATAGTAGTCAAATAGCCTATAAATGTTGGAACGTTCTCAATAGCGTTGCAGGGGTGGTTCCATAGAGCTACTTAATACAGGGTTATTTTTAATTCACCAACATCATTCGGTGACCAAGTTCCTAGCATCATCAGCAACAACGTTTGGGCAAAGCAAGTCAGCATCTAGCTTCCTGAACAATTCTTCATTTACAACGTAGGTATAACTATTTCCAGCTAAAATACGTTTAATTTATCAAAGGAAATAAACAACAAGTTTCTAACTGCCAACAACTCCGTAGTTCGTTCAGTTTTCCCACTCATTATAAGTTTGTAAGTTATTAGCGGATATTGCACGGCCGAGATAGAGCAACTCGTACAAACAACTCTGATTACAATTAATTGGATGGGTGCTAAGCTTTTCGTAAGCTACACCTAACTCTCAATTTTACCAAAAATATTAATTAAAACCTTCCAGGACCGTGGTGGTTCGCACAAACTTCGGGATGCCTATACTCAGCAATGGGTAAAATCCGTCTGCGGATGATGATGATAAAACCTTTCACACACTTCAAGACTCACTAATACAATGTAGACAGCGCTATTTCTAATTAACTTTATTATTGAAAGCTTGCTCAGTCATCGATCTATGCCTGAGTTGTGTTTTCTATGGCTTCTCTCTTCTCACTTTTTTCTCTTCTTCCGCTGAAAACCAGCGCTTCTATAGCACAAGTGCCACAGCAGCATTAAGCTGAGTCGGTGACCTTTTTGTGTAACATACAATTTAATAGTATATTCTAAGGTTATTTTCGCGAGAACTCATAATAAAACACGATCAATCCGGTAAAAACAGTGTTTTAATACAATTTAATACTAGTTATAAGAGCAATGTATGTCATATTTATTTTTGTTACACAAATAAAGTATTTCTTTCTATTCTATTCTATGCTTCTCTCCCTTTCTCTTTCTGTGGGTTGCCTTTATGCATCAATAAATTTCTTTCTTTCTTTATGCGTTAATCAAGCTCTATAAAATTGCTCTTTGACTCAAGCATAGATCGATGACTGAGTAAACTTTCATTATACGGGCCTTCGAACGTATAGAAGTAGAATTTTAATGTCAGAGTAAAAGTAAGTAAAGTTAGTGTTGTTATATAAAATAATAGGTACTCCTGTTTGCGAAACTGAACACTGCGGCAATTATTCAGATTTGGCACGTCACTCTGTACGCACGGCGCCATTACCTTTTCACGTGAGTATATCTACCGTCCTAAAGACGTTTAACGCGTAATGATGAATAATTCACGAGATAATTGTGCTAGGATCACGCCTCGGAACACGCGCAACTTTGACACCCCTGCTATATTTGTGAAGTTATAAATGCTTGCCGCTGTCAAATACTGAGATATTTCACGGATAGTCCACAAGTTTTTCGTATTTTTAGGCTGTTCACAACTGTTACTTTTGAAGTTACATACAGTAGATTAAATCTTTGTGTACTGCTTTCATACGAAATTAGGCTTCGCACACGCTTTCCAAGCCTATGTACCAATTTCTCTGCACAATTTCATTTAGATAGAAAAATCGAAAGATTTCTTCACATGATCCGTTCGTGCACAAACACTTTGGCTTTAGTAGGTAAGTTCGAGTATCAGCAAAACTATTTTGGTATTCGGAAAAACTGACCGTCAAAACATAAAGTTTAAAGAAAACGAAATAATAAGATTTTAACTTTTAAAAGGTTAGGCTAAAAGAAATCGAAATAAAAAGATCTTCCATGAGGCTACTGACCTATATTCTAAGCTCAACTCATCCAATAAAAAGAAACAACAGAGGGGAGACAATACTACTCATATGTACATTTGGGATAACGTTATGCGATAGCGTGCGAATGTCGATCGATACAGATGCGTGCTACAGGTGCGTCTTTGTTTGGCTTTGATACGGATTTCACTAGAAGATTTCAGTAAATTCAATAACATATTATGAATGTAAGCGGGTTAACTACGAACCTAATTTGTGTTGGAAGAACACTAAAGTTTCATCCCTTATTGAGCGACTTCATCACGGTGGGTGCGGTGCGTCGCACCCGTTTGGTTTCCCTGCGCACAGTTCCATAATGAAATCATCAAACTGGTTTTTTTATTTTAAGTATATTAATTATAATATTGGTAATAGGATAAGGGGCAACCATTAATTACGTGAGGCGTTTAGACAGGGAGGGGGGTCTCGGCAAATATCACGTAATTTTTTCTACGAATTTTAGCAGTTCATTGTTAGTTTTTTTTCCTCCAAAAATCGCCAAACTCACCTCAGGTATTTATGTATGTCCCCTTACCTACCACATTGTCTCGCCTCAAACTAGGCAGTTCGTTTGTTATGGGAGCGAAACGACTGACTGATTTATGTAGGTGCGGTTTATATATAGGTATCTAATTATAATTAGGTACTTAGATAGAAAAAAACACGTAAACTATTCTGATTATGCATACGTCACGTTGCGGGAATCGAACTCGTAACCGTAAGCGTTTTAGGAAGACCTTTGCCCACTTCACGACATAAAATATGTATTTCAACATCGTTACATGGACATAAAAATAAAGTAAAATAAATAAACAAAATTTATGAGGAGCGTTATCAAGAAAATTTGTTAAGACCAATGAAAATTGGTTCCAGTATTTCCATTTACAATTATTCCAAAGATTATTCTCTTTTGAACAAATTATAATACTTCTAATCTCATTATATTAGTCCACGAAATCTCTCAAGTAATAAATCAGCGGCTTTATCCATGATCAACGAAATATCTCTTTTTTTTCGAATTGGATTAGAATAATTCAAAGGAGCACGTTTCGCTCAGGGAATCCTTGCAGGTTCGCCATATCGAAGTTTTAGATGGATAAAGAGATTTTAAGAAAATTCTATAAGTACCTTACTCACAATATTTTTTTTCATAATGACGTAAAGAAGCGAAATAAAAATTAACGTTATTTTACGATGAAAGAAATAAGGAGCTCTTAATATTTTCAATATTTCGTTGTATTTGTACCTATCTAGCAATTTTTACAAACTTTTCGCTTGATCAATATGTTTTATTAGTGGTTAGAAACAAGAAAATCATCAAGCAACTGCCTCTTTTACTTTGAACGTCAATAATTAATGATTGTAATCATATTCGTTATAATAATAATGCTGGATAATCCACACATCCTTTAACGCCAAGTTAGGCTAAGCTTGTGTTATGGGTAGGTATATTAGAATACATTACATAGTTTTATTTTTATATTTTTCATAGAAGATACCCAGGAAAAATATTAAAAAATAAATTCTTATTATAAATTCAATTAAATGGCAGGGTTTCCAGTTTCGTGAATCCTTATTTCATATTCAACTCTTCGACAGTTTAATAAATCATGAAAGCGACGCATCTTCGGATTTCCATTGAATTTTAAATCGCTGTGAGTTCTGTCTGTGACCCAATTTCAGCGAAGATAGAACCATATTCTCATCCCAGTAGGTACGTATGTATTTTATCTATGTAAAAATAGGTGCGAATTTCACCACATGATTGGTAAAAACATCCGACAGAGAACCAAAGTTAACGATATAGCTCTAAGAATTAGCAAGCTAAAGTGGCAGTGGGCCGACCATATCTCGCGAAAAACTGACCACCACGGCAGGGTTTAACGTAATCTGAGTGGAGAACAAGACTTGGTAAACATAGTGCAAGACGCCCTCCGGCCATGTGGGATGACCTTCGAAAGACTGCAGGCAATGCGTCAAGCTGACGACAGGGCGCCATGACGCTATTAGGGAAGGCCATTGTCCAGCTGTGGACTAATATAGGCTGATGATAATGATGATGATTAGTATAAAAAGCACTGGTTCTATAGAAAAATAAACTCAAGCTTTGCTTTGCAGGACCTGAAAACCGTCTGTAGATCAGACCTACCTTACTACAGGTTGAATTTTGCTTACCAGTATAGCCTCCATGTCTTAGTAGACATGTTTGATGAAATTGAACGCGTATAAAATACTGATCTTAATTAGTTTGCTTAAAATACGTAAACAAGCAACTTCTCTTCCCTTCATTTGAACTAAAATCCTCATGAACTGCTTAGGTAGGCGCCAAACTAACAAAGTTGTTGCTACACGAAATGTACAAATTCTAAATGGCAACCGCACACTGTTACTTCGGTTACATCCACTTGGAACACAGTACCCAGAGAAACATTGATAAGCTCCATGTTATGAATGTACAGGCACTTGTCATTGTCCCTTCGGAAGTTTTCAAGAGGGTTTGGGGCTTGGGAACGAGCAGGAATATAATGGTTTGATAATGCTTTGTATGCTCGTGTTGGTTTTTACGGAAAGGAAAGTCATAACATTCTGTGTAAGCTGTTTTACCTGCAAAGAAATAACAAAACTACCCTGTGCCTTCGTCCTGTGAACTAGAAATGATTTGAGAGAAACGATTGATAGCATTTTAATACGTGGAAAGTAATCCAGTGTTTTATTAATTATGATTCACGGCACGATTTTTCCATCACGGCAAAATATGAAAGCAAAACGGATGGAATTGTTTGTAGAGCAGATGTTTTTTTTTTTCGTTGACGGTAAATTAAAAGCTTACAACTTCAACGGGTTGTCTATAATAAGAGGATTTATATTTTAAAATCCTATGTGAAACGGTTTTTAATGCCCTTTCGAAATTAGTTATCTTATGCTTAGAAGTGAAAGCCGACCGTCACTTATTTTCAGTTATGACACTGCAATATTCGTTAGTATTGTAAATTTGGTTTCGTAGAAGCTCATGTTTGTATGATCAGTTTTTAATAATTTAACCTTCTCGTGCAATTGTGTGTCAATGCCGCAAAGGCGACTGCCACTGTCATGTCAAAGTGCAACAAAAATTATTTTTCTATTCATTCGAAACCTATCATCGAGTATGTTAGATAGGCGAATAACATTGTATTAAATTTTAAGCGTTATACACTTACTAGTGGTTTATTTTTCGCTTCTTCCACTAGTGGACAAAAAATTGAAGCGAACAAAATCAATAACATTTTGTTTCTTATTTGATCATAATTACTATTATTAAGCTGTTTAAGTATAAAATTTGACTTGTCTAAGTGCTTATTTTGTAAGCCTAAAGAAATAAAGTTATTGAATTTTGAATGTAAGAAATGATTGGATCTCGTTGTCATACTACGATAAAGAGCTCCTCTCAATCCGGTAGGGGCGCTACAAGCACAGACTTCTAGTAAATATTATAAGTCTGTGGCTACAAGGCGCTAAATGTATAGGAAGGACTCGAAATCGATGAAAGTATTCGAAAGATAATGCGTACACATCGTACTAGGGCCTCTGAAAATCAGCCATCATGCCTTTTGTACCCTCTGTTACTAATGGTTACGAAACTTAGTTACGTAGAAACATAACTGAGTTGTGGTAACAGAATATCTGACAAGTATCTAAAGTCACACAGCCCAATCTCGCTCTAAGCCGCGTCTGGTTGTTGTCTGTATTGCGGTTACGTTACCTACTCATTTTATCTCTCTTGTTTTACGTTAACCGGCAGTTTCAGCGTAAAACTAAGCGCAGGTTGATATAGAAATGAAACTGTACTGTCGTATTCTTAAACTCGGCTTTGCTTATGACTGAAATGAACTTGTATCATTCTAACCTATCTCTCAAATGTATAATTTCAGTCATAAGATGGGCCTAAAAATACAAGAATATACTGTTAAAATGTATTCAGTATTTTATTAATTACATTCATACAGTCATCAGGTCCTAGAGGTTAGGTGAGTGTTCATAAAATGTTCACAATATGTACCCATTTAGGGTGTTGCAATTGAACTGGCCAGATGTCATGCCTCTCTACATAAGATGAACTTACTTATTTTTAATGCATTAAATACCCACTACAAAACATTACGAGTAGTGTAGGTTAGCAATTTAGTAATCCTTCTGAGAAATGTAGGGGTTGAAAAATCTTGCGACTATTCTATTTATCGTACTTCAAAGTATGATTAATTTAAGCGTAGGTATAGACGCAAGTTTTTTTTATTGGACGCCTACTCAGACATCATTCCAATTTTATGGAATCATTTTTATTATGGTACAGCGGTAACAAAAGAGTTTCTTTGTTCAACTGAAGCCTTTTTAACTAACTGTACCTACCACATGTATTATGGAGCTCAGTGGTGCATAATACAGTATCTACCTATAAACTGAAATTAATTCGAAATTCCGTAGATGTATATATTCATTTTTTTAAAGTTCTACAAGTTCCAGTTCTATACTCGTATTCGTGTCGTAGGTAGATTTAATTAAATTCTGTAGAGAAGTGACGCCAGCACGCGACTAAGCCTTTTTTGTACACACACTGCGGATTACAGCAGAGTTTAAAAAGGGGTTTACCTACCGGCTTGTAAACCGGGCTGTTGTGTAATGCCTTTAGATAACACCGGAAATTTAAATTCTTTTGACCATAAAGATAGTGTAGGTTTTTTTTTATCGATTCCATTCTCGACGTGTAAAAGGACATTGAAATGGACTGTTTTGTAAAATAAATAAATAAATAATGCTGGATAATTTACAAAACAATCTAGCCCCAAGCTAAGCAGATCTGTTGTTACTTCTCTGTAATGTGTGTTGTTCATCTGTTGTTGTTCGTGATATTTTTATTATACATAGAAAATATCCAGGACAAATAATCATCGTACAAATATTTGTCTTGAGGTGGGAAGCGAACCCGCAACTTCCTGCGTCTTAGCAGACATTCTTACCTCGTCAAAACAGGCGGACCTTCGCCCGCTTTAAAATCAGCAGTGTTTGAAGTAAATTGGCCGTTTATGGCGACAAACTTCAAAACCGTCCAAAATCATTCGCGAAAATGTAGGCAAACAAATGTAAGTACCTACCTACTGTCCCACTACACTATGATTTGATTACTTGACATAGATATATAGAAAATACCTTATAGCACACTAAACTTACAAATTACACATATATTAAGTATCTATAGAATAAGCGACAATTGGCGGTCTTATCACTCAAAATCATTTATCATTCATTTGTCATTCATGCATTTGTCATTAGCTCTTTGCTTTATAGTGAGAGCCCGCACTGGGTCAATTTTCTACGAAAATTTAACTATGGGTGAGTAGATTATCCTGTTTGAGCACCCGTACTGAGGGTGAGGCGCGGGTTCGAGTCCTGCCGAAAGCGAAATTTTTTGGGACATAATTAAATTTTAATTTTTCATTCATTCATTCATTTTTAAGAGCGATCTCTCCCAGACAATCTTGAACTTTATGATTTTTTATAATAATTACGAGACAGATTTGTTCAGAATATCTGCAGTAGTCTGTGATAGGAACGATATTGTTATATCGCGTGTTTATTCCTACTGAATCACGGTACCTCTAATAACCGTGCTGCGAAAACTATAGGCTTTGTACAATAAACGTTTAGGTTCTTATAAACGAGGTAGGTAGGGATTAGGTAAGTAACAGGCCTGCGGCTGGTAGGACTTTGGAATGCCATTGATACGCCATATGATACACAAGCGTCTGTCGATAGAAATAAATTTTACTATGTACTAGTTAGGTTCATCAGCTTAAAAATATTGTTAGATCTGAAAACTTTGATGCTTTATAAATACTGAAAAAGTCGTATGAAAGAACCTTAAGTGGAATTTTACCTTAAGTTTTACTTTATAATATATAATAATGGAACATAATAACCGAAGGATTAATTGTTTGGGTCAAAGGAAGTTTTACAGAATATACACACACATACATTTTATTTGAACTATATACATTTCACCCCATTTTTTTTTTTTGAAAAACAATATTGATTGTATGATTTTCTAGAAAATAAATCAACATGGTGGTCGTAGAAAGCGATGTTAAAATCGTGGGGAAAACTGAAATAAGAGCAACGATTCTTCAGCTACTGATAATACAAGAAGCCATATTTTGAATGCTTTGAAAAACTAAAAATCGACTTAAAAATTACGAGTACTTACCTAGTAATTACACAATTTTTTTATTTTTTTTAGTAATAAATCCCTCTTGAATTTTTTTTTCTGATGGTTGTTTGTACTTCTAAAAGTACAAACATCCATCCATCCGCACATACTTAGAACCAGCTCCTCTTTTGTTTATGGTCGGTTAAACAGTTTAGGTACGTATCTATTACCTGAAATTTTAAGTCTGGGAAGCAGCCTTGAGTCCACTTCGTTTCGTGTTAACATAACGTGACTTTGAGATCTATGACTGCTATATACCACTCACGTGATATGTGGACTTTACGAGGAAAGTTAACGGCATGGAATATGAAATGTTTCTGTAACTATATTTCGAGTTTTACTGTGCTGAAACTATAGAATAGAATAGCATTTATTTCGAAACATACACATAATTACATAAAACAATCAAAACTAAACATAGAGGTTTAAAAACTAATTACTCAAATGTAAGGCGTCATATCTATAGTTTCACCTCTATGACCCTGTGCCGAAATACGTGTGGGCTCAGCATGTGTCCATGTTTTAAACCGTAATTGAAAGTCGATTGGAAATACATCCCCAAAAAGCCTTTGTCAAAATCAATGAATATCCCCAGAAAAAGAACAATGAAAAATGTATTCATTCGTGAAAATGATACTCTCGTCGAAGACTCGGCAATGATTCGATTCAAAAGGGAATTTGTTTTTCCACAATCAGTCCCGGCAGGTTTAACTCCTAATTCAATTGTAATGCTCGATTAAATAAGTTCATTACAATCCGAGTGAGTAACCCGAAAACGGAGGGAGGTTATTACAATGTGTTCTGAGCGGATTTTAAAGCCGTAGAAATCTTTCGTTTTATGTTTATGGTTTTTTATTTTCATATGAAAGTAGTAAAGCGACGCCTGACCCGAGAGCTGGTGAGTATCTGGTGCAACGAATCTGGATTTCCATTCAGCTGCAGCGCGGTGCAATGCAGCCAGCGTCTTGGGGACACTTCCGACTGGTATTGATATGAATCAGTCGAGCTACCTGCAGATTGTTTGCAACAGCAGTTAGCTAAATTGTTTCAATTGTAAATACTAGTTCTATTTTGTTTATATTATTTGATTGTATTTTTTGTTACTAAATATTCTTTCTAGGAAAAAAATTGTATTACTACATGAACAGTTTCAGGTGCACTCCACACTTGTGACCACGCACAATCACTAATTTGGTATACCAAATTACAATACCAATACCTGTAGGTAGGGTAAATAGTATGTACAAATGAAATACATCATTTTCTAATGTACAACACGAAATAAAATAAAACACACCACAGTTATGTTATTAATTTGATACACAAAATGTACAATGGGCGGCGTCAAAGCGCACGTAATCTTTTTGTGTTTACTGATTCTAAGATCACAGATCATCATCTGCCTATTAAAAGTTCACCACTGGACATAGGCCTCCCCTAATGAGTGCCATAGCACTCTGTCTTCATCTTGCCGCATCCAGCATCTGCCCGCAGTCTTATCTTACAGATACCCATTGTAGCGACCTCTAGAGAAATATTGGCTGAACTACAAAGCTAACATCGATAGAGGTGGTCAATGAAGTTACATCGGAAAAACAGAAGCTAGCTACCTACTTAAGCGCTTCAACGGATATCCGATAGATGTCGTTAAGACAAAATTCCAATAATCTCGGAGTGCAAAAAGATCACAAATCCTAGATCGCGCAAGCGCTTGATTCAGTTGCAACCAACCTTTAAAGGACTATTCAACATCAACTGTTGGTCGAAAGAAGACCGTGCGAGTGGACCAGCTGGGTCAGCCCGGTCAGAAGAGATCTCCCACTGCCTCACTTTGGGCAAAATTCCACCTTCTCCCCCAAACTCATCATAAGTAGTTCGTAGCTGGTTATCAAAGATCAGCTACGAACGTGGACTAAAGGGTAAAAAAACCCTTGTTCATAATAAAAATTACTTCTGCAAAAATACTCACTGATATCCTACTTTCCTGTTCTCTATGCAAATAGAATACAGCTATCTGAGGTAACGGCCTGGCGTTTAATATGCGAAAATGTCGCGCTGCCGTATCGAGCAAAACGTAAAAGGTAGAGTCATCGCCGTTAACGTTAGCGTATAACGTAGGGATGTCGAGGGGGAACTTTTACGGTTATTAATAAACTTTGACAAGCTTATTGCTATGAGATGCACACTTTTAAGCTCTGAAACATGCTAGGTTTTTCATTAAGTAATAAGCAGATACTGGATGCGCCAAGTTAAAGACAGGGAAGCTTATGTCCAGCAGTGGACTAATATTGGTTGATGATTATGATGAGTAGGACTCAAGTCACATACAAAAGTACATTTACTAATTTGTGTTACTTCTTGTTAGTTTTTCATTAAATCGGAACAGTTGCATGCGCTATGATAACGGAATAGCTGGTTTTAAATACTAAAGTTACCGATACTTTAAGTTATTTAATTACTTTTTGGCTGAGGTTGGCCGAATTATTGCAAAAGTTCGTAAGATTTGTATCATAGTGAATAATCTGATGACCACCGAATATACTATACACCCTTTTGAGTTATTGAGGACATTTATTTTGTCAGAGGAGCCTTAGGCTGACTTAGATTCGTTTTTATTTAGGTAGGTATTCCCTATTTTATGCTAATAAAAAGGCAAAAGTTTGGATAGATGGATGTTTCTTACTTCTTTACGTCAAAGCTACAAAATTGAGTGGGTTGAAATTTGGTGGTGTAGCTCAACTACCACCTGGAATTAAACGAAGGCACTTTTAATCCCTAACATCAGTTACCATGAGATAGAAATTTTACATTTCCACATCATGGCACAACTCATTGTGCAAACAGGTTTTAAAACCTTTCACTTACGCAAGTCTCTCACAAACAGGTATCTGTATTTACTACACTAATAAATAATACTGGAAAATCCACACAGTATCATCTAGCCCCAAAAAAGCAGAGCTTGTGTTATGGGTGCTAGATTTGACTGATATACATTACATAGATAGCTATAACAATTAACTGGGAGAAAACCTTTTGTGCGTAACATTACCTACCTTAACTGTGCTTTTGTGGAGAGAAAATAAATGAATTATTTTTATGTGTTTCTCATTTCCATGATCTCGGGCCATATAGTGACCCGGTCCTTTGGGAGGCATACGTGGAGCCGAAGCCCACAGCACAGAGGCCCTATATGAGAGTTAATCTAAAGGCATGGGCTACGCATAGGGGGTATCACCCACAGGTGCGTAATATGATACACCCGAAGATGACATCCACTAGGTAAAGATACTATTACAAAGGAAAATTAAAGGAATTAAAAACTAGGTTATTGTGATGGGTGGATATCGGGCTATGGGGGAGAATGTGGACACCTGCCCTAAACATAGTCTCAAAACTGTTGAAAGCGGCAGACTGTGGCTTCCCAAAAGCTGGATGGGTGATACTCAAAATGGCGACGTAATTGCCGGAAAGGAACAACATCGTCGCAAACGACTGAGGGGTGTCGAGAGGTGCGGCCCCGAACAAAGACTGTCCGTGAAGGGGTTTTCTTGTTATTACGACACTTCCATACCTGAGTCTACATCCTAAGATTCATCTCTCGCGGCTCCACTCAAACCGGCCAATGAAGGCAAGCAAGAAGTGGAGATCTGGTTCTCTTAGAATGCAACTGTGCAAACTGAGACGAGGACCAGGAACTTCCCCGGGAGCATTTAGTACCCGTGGTGTCATTAGATAGATAGAAAATTCTTTATTGCACACATACATTAATATTACAGCCAAAGAAAAATAAAAGAAGGAAGAATATGTGAAAATTGGCAGTCTTATCGCTCAAGAGCGATCTCCGTGGACGGATAGGATCGCTGGATTGAACGGGGATCTGTCAAACACTACTCACCAACAGCTCTCCACGAGCTGCCCTGCGGGCTTATTATTATTATTAGAAATAACCTTTCAACGTATCCACAACATATGCGAAGCCGGGGGAAAAAACTAGTTGCCAATAACTATAATTTCCCAAGTTAAGCACGTTCAGCCCTGTAAGTAAGATCGATATTAATGCGTTCGCAACAGGTGTGGCAGGGGACGTTTAAATGACCCGCCGTTAGTCTGCTTTATAATTTCCCATTTTACTTTGGTCACTAGAATTTCGCTTTGTGTTAAATCAACGAGTAAATAACAATTATTTATTAAAATAAAATTACAATATTTTATATTATTGTATACAATAATAATTACAACTAACATTTACACTTAAATCTACCTATTTTCTAAAAATCTAAGCAGTCACAAGAAGACAAAGTGCCCAGAATACTGGCAGCATTGCCACGTTGAATGGCAATGCTAATTCGTTGACCGAAATAAAAGCCAGCATTCCGATCACCTGTGGACTCTATTCGAGTGAACAATTATTTTACACTAATATTTGAACTATGTGAATCAGCTCAATTAGAACCAAATATTAGCCACTCCGCAAATTAATAAATTCAATCGTCAGTAAAAAATCCTATATTACTAAGGCCCATAATAAAAAGGCCCGTATGTAAACAAAGTGTAAGTGTAGGAGGAGAAATTAAGGGATTTCGTTAAAGTAAATGAATTTCGGAATTACCTCCTAAGTCGGGCCTTCTTCCGAGCTCTTCCACGTGGTACTTACAGTAAATCAGCGGTTAAACACATCTATAAAAACGCCATTAACGGCTCACAAACATTTGCCCCGCTTCATTACCAGCAATATTTCACGGATAAAATACCAACTGCGCTATCCCACGGCAATTTCGACCCTATTTCAAGGTGCTGTAAAGGTGTAAACTCTATATTGTTTGCCGATAAGGCTGGTCTACACGAACACGCGATATTGGCATCAAGTTAGGGCGGACCGTAAATAATTTTTAATTTCCTTTAGTTGACATTTGATATCGTCTTTGTGTTCAGTAGAATTATTAGAAAATTACTATCCTAAAAGTAAGTCATTATAATTAAATCATGCCGTTAAAAATACAGAATCATTATCATTGTGCTTTTCAAATTCTTTTTAAATGTACATGTAAATGTACCTGTAAGCCGAACGGATTCTGCATAGTGAGGTTCGAAATGAGTGTAAAGAATGAGCCTGCTGATCATTTTATGCAAGAAAATAAGATTCATAGGGGTCATGTTATAAAAAAAAACTCCTGAGATTCCACAACAAAAAATTATAAAACGGTTTAACCGTTCCGACCGAAAATTCTTAAACGCAACGTAAAAAAATCATAACTCGAAAAGTACGAAAATTCTGGGAACATACGTGGGATATTTTCGTGGGTGAGGCATTCATTTTTTTTGTCCTCACTGTTTTGTCCACTCTATAAAAACATACTAGGTTTTGCATTTATAATAATAATGTAATGTGTTATTATCTGCTTATGGGTATAGTACGTACCTGACGTACTAACTCATACATTGCACAATTAATTAATTCGGGTTAATCCCGTTTCCAGATTACAACGTTATTGGTTTCTGTATTAGCGAGCACGTGACCTAGTTCTGCAACAATTACACCACACTACAACTCTCTGCCTGCCATGTGTTATAGCTTATGGCAGCTGTAAAGTATAACCATAACATTGAAAGAAATCTTACAATGCGTGATTTTTTTGTTAGAGGAACTTAAATGAAGTAAAATAAATAAATAACATCCTATCTGGGGCCGAATTTTACAAACACAATCTCCTATGCAAGAAGAGATGCTATGTCAATGGTATAGCGTCTAAATCACCGTGTTTGACACCTTTTGGTATTCTAATACATATTACAATATGTTTCTGTGTCAGCAGTAGCTGTGACATTTTAGGTCCAGTACTCATACTTTCATTGCTAAGCGTGACTCTCTCAAATGGGGCTCTGTCTTATCACCACGCTTGACAGGCGGACTGGTGACCGCAGTAGAGGTGTTAAAAATATACAGAAGGAAGCTGCTGCCTTGGTAGTTTCTCTTAGTCGGCTTTTACTCTTGTCGGCGCTACAAGCCCGGCCTACCACCAAGGGTCCTGGCCTACCAAGAGGGGTAGCCCTCTTGGTAGGCCAGGACGAAATCTTAGCACCAAAATAGTGCTGTCATAGAAACATTTTCAGCATAAACTTTGCCGACTACCAGGTTAGCATTAACATGAAGAAACTAAGTAGTTTTTACCAGTGAATCACTGATCAAGTCTCTGTATCCACTCAACTTCTGCTCTCTTGGTAATTCACTGTTAACTGTTTTCATACTATTTCAAACACAAAACCTTCGTCACACATCATCGGAGCGGGTGACGCAACTTAGATGCGGTAGGTGGTACCGCAAATTATTTTTTCCTCGGTTTTGACAATAAAGTACATGCATTAATTATTGCCGTGCGGTCTATAGTGATTCTTTTGTTTTTATTTACTTATTCTAAAACTTTTTTTTTTTTAATATTTTACCCGTGTTAAGTGATCGAAGCTGAACCCCTTTGAAAGTTTTTTCGTCATTATTGTTACTCCCTAAAGTTATATGTATGTTTGCATGTTATGGTTATGGAACAATTATGTACTTACTTTTGAAATAAAATAGTTACTTAGGCATCTCTACATCGAGTGATGAAGCATTTATTTTGCTGACTCCAAATTTCTCCGAAGTAAATTTCGCGGTTTCTGCGTTAACCTATGTCTCGGTTTTTAGGATTTTATTCAATCACGATATGATTCATTCCGATATAATTCAATTAACTTCAGCCTTTATTGGATTTTGCTATATTTCTCGTCTGTCTGTGCGTACTTTATGAAATTGAGTTTAGAATTTCGAAGAGAGTAACATAATTGTGTTTGTGCTATAAAACAAACGTCTTGTAAATGAAATAAATATTTTATTATTGAAGTAAGTTATTTTCAACTCAAAACTCTTTGATATTTTCAGGTAGCTCCTCTTTTACGAGTCGTTTAATTGTAAAAGCAAAATAGCTGTAGGTAATTAATAACGTGCAAAGGATTTTCATGTAAATGTTTTAGTATTTCAAAGAGCTCTTTATATTTGGGCTTGGAGCCCTATCTGGGTCTCAAAAGTCAATGGATCTAGTTATGCATCCAGCCAGTAGAGACATCATAACATTGAATGCCTAAAGTGCAAGCTTGCACGACTCTACTGCGAATGCTTATCGCCTCGCCGTCGCCCACGCGCGCTTGAGACGCGTCGATGGTATTTAGGACCTAAGTTTGTTTTAATTAATTCGTCATTCGTATCGAGATTAAACACGCTCATAGACGTCTCATTATAAAAGTGATTTTCATTGTCAAATCCAATAGATTACTTTAAA
The DNA here is from genome assembly GCA_947086465.1 of Eupithecia exiguata. NCBI lineage: Eukaryota > Metazoa > Arthropoda > Insecta > Lepidoptera > Geometridae > Eupithecia > Eupithecia exiguata. The sequence goes on from OX352231.1 coordinate 8,665,641, forward strand.
GTTAGTTTTTAAAAAGACGGATAACGTTCCCGAATCCTTTACTGGCGCAGCCGGGGCAGATTTTCCGAGTTTTCCACGCGAATTTCCGCGAGTTTTCGTGAATTTTCCGACGGATCGGATCTGTTCGAACCAAATAAATTTGTGAAGATCCTGGGAGGCGAACAAGCATGTTGGTGACTGGCTGGTGAGTAGAATTTTCGCCATCCTTTCCTACCCTTAGTGCTTTGTGTTTTGTTATTCTTGGAATCGAACTTCTTCCATTATAACGTTTTCTGGTTCCTATTGTAGGGATTTTAGAGTAAGTAGATTTAAGTGAACTGTTCTACAGATAATAAGCATAAAATTAGTTAAACAAAGAAAAATTAGTTTTAAAAATAAATAAAAGATGACCACGTTACAGCCGATTCCAAAGGAATTATTGTGTATAATACCAATTTTTAATGGTAACAAACGGCATTTAAATCTATTTCTAAAAAAATGTGATTATGTTGTCGATAAATATCGCGGTGAACTTGAGCAAAACATTTACGTTTTGCACTCGATAACGAGTAGGTTAACTGATGAAGCCGCTGCTTTAGCAAGCGAGCGAAATGATGTTGATACTTATGAAAAACTGAAAACTTTATTGGTACAGCATTTTGGTGATCCTAGAAGTGAAGAATGTTTAGCGATAGAGTTAGAGACCTTAAAAATGAAACAAGGGGAGAGCTATCAAGAGTTTTGCAATCGTATTCAGACAGTTAGATCGATACTTATCTCTAAAGTGAATCAGACACACAATCTTACCATGGCGACTAGAACCGAAATCTATAACAACAAGGCGCTGAATGTTTTCTTGTACAACCTGCCTGAAAACGTATTGAGACCAGTTAGAATGAAAAACCCGCATACTCTAGAAAAAGCATTAGAATATGTGTTGGAGGAAGTGAACTTCTACGAGCAGTATACGCTCAGAAGTAAAATGCTCAAGCCTCAGCTTGCGCCTGTAGTAACACCTACACTTAATAAGTTCAATCCTCCCACGCAGAATATGCCTTTTCAGCCAAGTGGTTTTAGACCGACATTCGCCCCTATGGCACCCCCTCGTTTTAACTTCGGGATTCCAGGAAACATGCAGTACAGGCAGCCCGCTGCTACTCAGTTTGCCCCTCAGGCTCCTATGGGTTTTAGACCTCAGTTGATGCAACCACAACAATATGGAATGCTATATCAAAATTCAAGGCCGCAACAATTTGGCTACCGGCCTCAAATTACCCAAGGTCAATTCGGTTATCGGCCTCAATTCCAACAAAATCAATTTGGCTATCGGCCTCAGTTGAATCAGTTCGGTTACAAGCCTCCCAATGCAAAACTTGGAGATACGGATGTTTCTATGAGGACTGCACCTCCTCAAAAACCACAGATGCCGGCTGCGACTCAACAACCTCAAGGGTTTCGCCTAAATGAGTTAGGCGGATATGACTGGTATGGATACGGAAATGAAAATGTAGAAAACAATGAAGGTTATTATGGTGACTTTGATTTCGTAAACTATTTTGAACCTCAAATAGATATGAATGTTTGGAATGAACAGCAGGTTAGCTTTTCCGACTCTACCCAGTTAGGAGATACACACACACAGGAGAAGGCTGAAAATTTTTCGGTAACAGCCTCGAAAGAGGATGTGAAGTGATAAAAATTAATTGCGATACCAAAATAAATCTACCGTTCATATACTTACCCGAAATTGATGGTAAATTTATGATTGATACTGGCAGCACACGCTCCTTTATCAGCCCAGCAAAAGCATACCAATTCTTTGGTAACTACATTAGGGGTGAAGTATTCACGGTCATAAGCACGCACGCATCTAGCAACCATAATGAGGTTATTGAAATCCCCCTAATGCCTTCGTTTAATAGCTGCGACTATCATAAATTTTATGTGTATGAAGTAGATCCTATGTATGAGGGACTAATAGGAAACGACTTGTTAATGCAACTGGAAGCTGTCATTGACTTAAAGCATAACCGTCTCAGAACTAGGACAGTAGAATTGCCTATAATGAGGTGTATGGGAAATCACGTCATCGAATTATCCCCGCGGTCTGAGCAACGCGTAAAAATGCCCACAAATTTGTATTCTGGCACTGCGATCCTAAATTTTAAACAATTTTGTAATGGAATAAGAATGCCAGATGCAATAGTAAACTGCGAAAATGGATATGCTACTACCATTATCCAAAACGCGACTGATAAGTTGAGGAAATTAGTAGTAACAGGTCCATTTGAGGTTGAAGAATTTACAAACGACAACAGTATAGGTGTAAATTGTCTTAACGACATAGAAATGAAAGATATGGAAGTAGAAGATATATTGGATGAAAATTTGACACGACTTAGGCTAGAACACATGAACGAAGAGGAAACAAAATGTATTTCTGAATTATGTAGAGACTACAAAGATATATTTTACAGTGATAAGCTTCCATTAAGCTTCACAAATCAGGTAAAACACTTTATTCGAACCAAAAACGAAGATCCAATTTATGTTAGACCTTATAGACAACCGCCTGTTCAAACACAAGAAATTAAATCACAGGTAGAGAAGCTTTTACAAAACAACGTAATTCAGGAATCGCATTCGCCATGGAATGCGCCTGTTCACTTAGTACCAAAAAAAATGGATGCTTCAGGTGAACTAAAATTTCGTATGGTCATTGACTATAGACGTTTAAACGAGATAACGACAGACGATAAGTACCCTTTGCCTAATATTACCGACTTGTTTGATAAGCTGGGCAAAGCTAAGTATTTTAGTACGCTTGATCTAGCGAATGGTTACCATCAGATAGAGATCAATGATGAAGATAGACAGAAGACAGCCTTCAGCACGGAAGCGGGGCACTATGAATTTTTAAGAACGCCATTCGGCTTAAAAACAGCACCCGCGACCTTTCAGAGAGCCATGGATAACATACTTAGGGGATTGCAAGGATTACATTGCCTAGTATATATGGATGACATCATTATTTACAGTACTAGTATGCAGGAACACATCAGAGACTTAAAATCTATCTTTGACAGACTGAGACAAGCAAACCTAAAGGTTCAGCTAGACAAGTCTGAGTTTTTGAGAAAGGAGGTACTGTATCTAGGACACACAATTACAGATCAGGGTCTTAAACCAAACGATGATAAAATAAAAGCAATATTAGACTATCCACTTCCAAAAACTGTAACAGAAATCAAGAGTTTTCTAGGTTTAATTGGTTATTATAGGCGATTCATAAAAGATTTTGCAAAAATTACAAAACCACTGACAAATTGTCTCAAAAAACGGAATAGCATCGTTATAGATCAGAAATATTTGGACGCTTTCCACCAATGCAAAGAACTTCTTACGCATGCGCCCTTACTACAGTATCCAGATCCATCAAAACCTTACATACTCACGACAGACGCATCCGCCGTAGCTCTGGGTGCAGTATTATCACAAGGAACTGTAGGAACTGATCTACCTGTTGCATATGCAAGTAGGACATTGAGTGAGACTGAAATGCGTTACAGCACGATAGAACGCGAGCTTTTGGGTGTTATTTGGGCCATTAAACATTTTAGACCATACCTTTACGGCAATAAATTCACTATATATACCGACCATCGACCCCTGGCTTGGCTAGATTCTATTAAAGAACCGAATAGTAAATTGACACGTTGGCGATTACGCTTATTGGAATATGACTATACAACTAAGTATAAAAACGGTAAACAAAACACGAACGCTGATGCGTTGTCACGTATTAAGGTGAATGCGTTAGATGGAATAGATATTATGTTTGATGACTCATCTTCAAATGAATCTATGAAGGTCCAATTAGATGAAAAAGAACAAAAATTACAAAAACATCTTCACGAAATAACGAACAAAATTGTAGATTTGGCAAAAAACGATGACGATCAGGAAACACCTATAGAAACTATCGTCTTGTCAGACGTATCAGACACGGAAGAAGCTCGTAATATTGACGAATTAGAACCTCAAATACTACTTCCGCCACTTTCACATAGTTCGGAAGGAACAATCCATTCAGCTGCAGATCTAGAATCTAAGGGGATTCCTATTTTGAAAGAAGCAGTGGATACAAAACCTAACCAAATACTTGTTTTTACTTGGCCTAGAAAAGAAATTAATGTAAAATTTTTAAGTAGAGAACATCAAAAGGTTATAGAAGTGTTTTTGCCATTGAATAGTGAAGAATTGATAAAGCAATTCCTTAAAGAATACATCAAACCAAAAACAAAATACTTTATATATTTTGAGGATGAGCAACACCGGAAAGAATTTAACGCCGTTATTATTAGGTTGTTCAAAAATGGTACGGTAGAGTTTTATGAATGCACGGAAAGGGTTATAGTAGTAGAAGATGAGAATGAGCAGAAAGCTATAGTATTGCAACATCATGAAGGGAAAACTTGCCATCGAGGCATAAAGGAAACGGTTATGAGAATAAAAAGAAATTATTACTGGAATAGAATACAGGAAATTACCGCGGCAGTGATAAATAGCTGTGAGGCATGTAAAAAAATGAAATATGACAGAAAACCCATAAAGCCAACTATAGAGTTGACTCAAACCCAGTCATCTCCATTTCAGGAAATCTTTATCGATATATTTTCTATTGAAAATAGATCTTACTTGACCTTAGTTGATGCCTTTAGTAAATTAGGTCAGGCTATTGCGATAGAAAATAAATCAACACCGGAAGTAGTACGTGCGCTGATTAAATACTTTTCAATGTATGGGGTCCCGACTAAAATCAGTAGTGACCCAGGATCCGAGTTCAACAATAATCTGATGAAAGAATTAGCTGAAATGTACAAAATTGATTTACATATTTGCACTCCAAACAACCCTAATTCGACTGGTATCGTTGAGCGTTTTCACTCTACAATAATAGAAATTTATAGATTAGCAAAATACGAACAGAAATGTACTGATGCCGCTTCTATAATGACGTATGCAATTATGGCCTATAATAATACTATACATTCAACCACAGAATTAACTCCGTTTGAAATAGTTTTTGGACATACGGATTCAAGTAAATTATTCGATGGAGAGTTTGAAAAATCGTACATGCAGCAATTACTTAAGGATCATGCAAAGCGAACTAAATATCTATATCAATATATTTCTGACAAATTGGTAGAGCGAAAGGAGAAAATTAGGGAAAAAAGATTAGGAGAACAGGTTGAGTTAGAGCCAGGAGATGTAGTATATACAAAAGATATAAATACACGAAAAAGCAAGGACAAAGCGAGATACAAGAAGGCAATTGTAAAATCGAGAATAGAACGAAATGTAGCATTAGTGGAAACCGATCAGAAACATTCAAGGGTCCCTATTAAAAATGTGAAACGCCCTTCACAGGTGGTGTTTGGTCGTACTGACCCTACTTCCCCAAAGCCGGGCCCTTCATCTGCAAAAGATTGAAAACAATCCAGGTATTTTACCTGTGAAAGAAGGACAAGCGTTCAGGCAAACAGATAAGTGGTTAATAGTTAAGACTTTAGATTTAAGCGGCATAGGTAGTAATTTGGAATTTTACATAGTGAAATTCAATGAGTTTATTAGGTTAGTCGATAGTCATAAGGCTTTTACCCATGAATTTTTGGGCATAAAAACACAAGTAGAGTACGTACGGAATACAACTGTCGTCAAATTTCGCCAGTTAGTCCCGTCGCATAGGTATAAGCGAGGGTTAGTTAATCCCCTTGGGTCACTTATTAAGGCTGTTTCTGGGAATCTAGATAATGAAGATGCTATTCGATATGATTCACTAATTTCACGAATTAGTTCAAAGGAAATTGCTACCGAGAAAAGAATAACGATGATCACCAGGATGTTGGACAATTTCGAAAACAGTACAGAAACTTTACAAGAAAACATAATTATATTGGATAAACGTTTTAAAGTTATTGAAGAATTAATTAAACTACAAAATTTTAAAGAAAACACCTGTCTCTATCTGACATACGTTTCAAGTATGTTCGATATGTTTATAAGTACGTTTAGGACCATATATGTAGAGTTGAACGAGATAGAGACAGCGCTGGCATTCAGTAAAGTGTCTGTACTACATCAATCAATTGTAAATTCCACAGAGCTCTTGTCATTATTAAAAGAAATTGAAAATGTACACCATTTGGTCTATAAGGTAAATGAAAGCAATTTGTTAAAATTAGAAAGGGTTATTGAAGTAAAAGCTTATGTAAAACTGAACCAGATAACGTTCATATTGGAAGTTCCGTTAATTGATAAAAAATCTTATGATTATTTTAAGATCTATTCACTGCCTATTTTTCGAAGTTCCTTGAATAAAACAGTAGTTATTTTTCCTGAATTCCCATACCTTTTGGCGAAAGATTCGAAGTACCTGCCGGTCTCAAAGCCATGCGAGAAAATTGCAGAAAACAACAAATTCCTTTGTCGTGACATGATGCAGTTTCCAATACTCACCTGTGCAGAGCAGCTCCTAGAGTTTCAGCCAGACCCCACCTTGTGCGTACCATATGCTGTTGATATAGAGGATATCAAGGTTCAGAGGATCGGCTTAGATTCTTGGATTGTATTTACAACAAAACCAACAGTTTTAGCGGAAAAATGTAATCATGAGAATAGTAGAGAATCTCTACATGGTACTTTCATTTTAACTACCTCAGAAGACTGTGAAGTATATTTGGGCGAGTTGAAACTGGGATATCTTAAGACGTTTGCAGGAAACCTTCAGTATAAAATAACACCGATTGTTACTTTTCCTAAATTGAAATCGACGAATATTACTGCAGTAACCACCGTTAATATCAAGAACATCGATTTGGAGGAAGTAAAATATTTTTCACGCATCTTAAAGCTAAAAGGAAGTGAGATTAGTGGAAGTGAAAGTGAAATCAGTGTGGTGAACACCCAAAGCATTAGTTTAGGAACTATTTTTCTGTACTTAATTTTAGTCTTTTTCGTAATTTGTCTTATACTTTATCGTTATGTTTTGAAGCGAAATCATCAGATCAAAGCATCGGCAAGACCCGATAATTTCGCACTTGAGGGGGGAGGAGTTATGCATCCAGCCAGTAGAGACATCATAACATTGAATGCCTAAAGTGCAAGCTTGCACGACTCTACTGCGAATGCTTATCGCCTCGCCGTCGCCCACGCGCGCTTGAGACGCGTCGATGGTATTTAGGACCTAAGTTTGTTTTAATTAATTCGTCATTCGTATCGAGATTAAACACGCTCATAGACGTCTCATTATAAAAGTGATTTTCATTGTCAAATCCAATAGATTACTTTAAAGTTAGTTTTTAAAAAGACGGATAACGTTCCCGAATCCTTTACTATCTATTTCTTTAGGCTTACAAAATAAGCACTTAGACAAGTCAAATTTTATACATAAACAGTTTATAAATAGTAATTATTATCAAATAAGAAACAAAATTTTATTGATTTTGTTTGCTTAAATTTTTTGTCCACTTGTGGAAGAAGCGAAAAATAAACCACTAGTAAGTTTGTATACTACTTAAAATGTAATACAATATTATTTGCCGCAGTTTAAATTTAATGTGATTTAGATACAGATCAAAATTTATATAAAACTAAGCTTAAGATTGTTCTCCTGTAATACTATTGTCGGTGCGGAACTGGGCGACATCTGGCCAAGCATTAACATCATTGATATAATCATCTATGGAGTGAAGGTCTCTACTCCGTAAAACGTTATCGATGTATCAATTTCGAGTCATAAACAAAGAAACGAATTGAACATTCGATGACAAAGCCAATTTTGAAAGATAAAAGCAAACCCGAAAAACGATACGAAAACATTTTGAAATGATATCTAGACATTTCTGTCGTTTTGTTTCAATAATAGGTACGTTTAATATTTCGTAATCGTTAATTCAGGCCCCAATTACCTACCTACTATTCCTATACCCGATTCGATAGGATAAAGGTCTCAATACTTTTCGCTAATTCCAAGAATTTTTGGAATTTCCAAACCCGCCTTAGACCTACGATGCTCCATGATATATTTTCTTACTTTCTCATGGCCTCACACGATATTTTTCCAGGCATCTCGGTTCTGAGCTTTAAATTGCCAGCTAATATCTGTATACAAAGCCAAAATTTCGAGACCAACCCTATCTAAATTATCGAATGGAGCGGTGTTTGAAGCCAAGCATTGTATGTCGACGGTCGATGGCATGTCAATCGTGAAGTGCTGCAACTGACAGTTCGTTGGCGCTAACACGCGTTTCACGTTTATTGACAGTTGCAATCTTCGGATTCTAGGTACCTATGCTTGTACCGCTTTATTTGTTCTACTGGCTCCTGCGCGTGGCTGCGCTCATGTGATTCTAACTTAAAAGCACGCGGGAATGTCAAAACATAAGTCACAGAATTAAAAAAATCGGACCCGAAATTTCGTAATTTTATATTATCCGAAATTTCGGTATTTAAACCTATTTTATTAATGCAACCAGCGTCTTGGGCACGCTTTCGACTGGTATTGATATGGATCAGTTGAGCTACCTGTAGATTGTTCGCAACAGTCTGCAGTTAGCTCAATTGTTTCAATTGTAAATACTAGTTTTAATTTAATTATATTATTTGATTGTAATTTTCTTTGTTAATAAAGATTTATTTAATCGATCGGCCTGCAAATAATATTGATATTTAGTGAAAAGGCATAAAAAATGATTTTAGAATAAGGACCAAGATTATGATTTTTAATTACCTAGATTTATGTAGGTTGTCCAGCTGAAGGGAAAAAATTGGAAAAACTCTCCCAAATCAAAAAGTATTTACAAGCATCTCATCTCATTTCGATATAAAATAAAACCAAAGCGCCATACTCATTCTATATGTTTGACATTGAAGTAACATCTGTTGGTTACATCTGCTTTAGAGCAAATGTGCAGATAGCTGTTGCAGTGATGTGTTGACCAATTTATGTCGCAATAAACAAGCGTACATTGTGGAACAATATTAGTGATGTATGATGTTGAGTGCCCTGCACACTAGACGTACTAATTATGTCAATGTTTGACAGTTTTACATAATCGGATAGGTGAGTACGTAATTCGTTTAAGGCCCCTAGCCATTAATTGAGTCAATAGAAGTTATCGATTCGAGGTTAACGCAGCGTGAAGTCTCTCTCCCCTTTCTCTCTCTCTCTCACTCTCTTGAATACGGAAACGTCAGTTGGAGTTTGAGGCCAGTGGAGTTTGATTCGAGGGATTAAAATATCTTGTCTATTTGGAATCGCAATTTCAGTTAATTTCAAGTTATTTAGATTTCTAGTTAAATTTGAGCCGTCTGCGTTTTCAAAAAAAATTCAAAATTCAATAACTTTATTTCTTTAGGCTTACAAAATAAGCACTTTGACAAGTCAAATTTTATACATAAACAGCTTAATAATAGTAATTATTATCAAATAAGAAACAAAATGTTATTGATTTTGTTCGCTTCAATTTTTTGTCCACTAGTGGAAGAAGCGAAAAATAAACCACTAGTAAGTGTATAACGCTTAAAAATTTAATACAATGTTATTCGCCTATCTAAGTCTAAATACAATGGGATTTAGATACAGGTCAATATTTATATAAAACTAAGCTTAAGATTGTTCTCCTATAATACTATTGTCGGTGCGGAACTGGGCGACATCTGGCCAAGCATTAACATCATTGATATAATCATCTATGGAGTAAAAGGCTTTCTTGATAAGATTTCGTTTAATGTACTGTTTAAATTTACGAATAGGGAGCTCAGTTGCTTCAGATGGAAGCTTATTATAGAAGCGTACGCAATTTCCCATAAATGATTTGCTTACCTTACGTAATCTATATGATGGAATGTGTAGCTTGTTCTTGTTTCTTGTATTTCTGTTGTGAACATCACATTTTTTCAAAAAGCTATCTTTATTTTTGTGCGTATACATTAGATTTTCATAGATGTATTGCGATATTACTGTCAAAATATTTATGTCTTTAAATAGATCCCTCAAAGAATCGCGTGGCTTTAATTTATAAATTGCGCGTACAGCCCTTTTTTGAAGAACAAAGATAGAAGATATTCAATTCCAGACGTTTTGATTTTCAAATTATTAACAAATCTTAGAACTTTAAACTTTCATTAATCCTGATAGGCTAGATTCATAAAAAAATCTAATAGTCTTTCAGTTAGATATTCAGCAGATATTGGACACATATTTTTTATTTGGTCATTAAACAAAAACAGATGAAGATACAGCCAGATAAAGTTCCTCGTGACGTCACGCCGTGTGACACTATCACGGCTTGGCACGGCATTAGCACGGCGTGATGTCACGAGCCCCCACTCTCATACTTTGAGGCGTTTCATCTTTGTAATTTTTTGTTTGATTGAAAATAGAAAAAATACGTGTCCAATATCTTCTGATAATCTAACTGACGGAGTAACTAGAATGATGTTTCTTAATCTAGAAAGCTACCCTATTAAACCCTGTTTCTCTATATCTTTCATCTATAGATAGAGGTATAATATCTTTTATCAGCTCATGAGGGCACACAAAACTTTGAAGAAATATGTAAGTGCTTATATTACATTGTATATCCCATGACCCAGTTCCATAAGATATGTAATATTCCATTTCAAATATTCGCTACGATTTCCAAGAACTTCACATAGCTGCATCTTTTTGCAATAACCTAGATACCGAACGGATGGAGCTGTTTTTCTAAATGGATTGTAAATAAGCTGTGTAAAAGCTGACTACAGTCAGTGAAAAAAGAGCTATAAATCGAAATCTGAGGCTAATAAGCGCGGTAGATATCATTGAAGAATTTTGACCTAGTCAGTCGGTACCTTGTTTATGAAGGCGCTTGATTCATAAGTTAAATTGATTTCTTTACGACTGAGTTTGATGCTTGGCCTACTAACTTGACGTAGTTGTAGACAATAGCAAAGTTTTAATTACGAACATCATTATTATCGATATTTGCTACCTCATTATCAAACTGTTGTACGTTGCCGTGGAGTCTCGCGGACGAGTGTCGCATTTTGATATGGCACGTAATCGCGCGGCCTTTCATCTCGAACACTCGAGACATGAAATTTTGACAGTTTTTGTGATTTTTATTTGCCATCGATCAAAAAAACTAACTGCTAAAAGAATACTATTCTATGAACTGTGGCAGAGTCGTGAATCAGAGCGCTATATAAAACCGAAATAGAAAAGAAAAGTTTACGTTATACGTGTTTATGGATGTGGACTATTGTTGTTGCCGGCCCAGTTCGCTGGAAAGAGTTTCTACTACTTGGTAGTTTCAAGTGTGTAGCTATAGAAAATTGTTATTCTTTTGTTTTTTATGCAGCAAAGTAGACCACCGCTTTAATAAAACTAAGTGTGGGTTAAAAAAAAAAATTGTCAATGGAGTATGAATTTTATGCTCATTTCACATTGAAAAGAGAGAAAAGGAATGCTAGTTCTAGCTCATTTCTAGTTTGTTTGGTTTTAAATAATCTTGAAAAAGATAGAAAACAGTCACCAAGAAGTCGAGCAAGCACGGGGATTGTTGTTCAGAGTAGAACAGAAAAAAATTATTTGACTTTGTCATCGAATGCGTAAATTATTTGAAATTAATTCTTTCAACTTCAATAATGAACGCAATGTATGACGATGCGATGTCATTTTTGTCTATTGTACTCTAGAGAACCATACCCGTGCTTGGCCAGCTGAGGAAGAGTTACAATAGTCTGAAAAATCAGTACAGTCATCGTGGTAGAGTCCATCATGCGGTATATTTTCTTTGCAGAAGGTATAGATTTTTGCATAGATTTTCATTTTATTTTTATTTATTTGGGAAACCATACAGGTATTAAAAATAAACAAAAGAATATTAGGATTTTTTTTGTTAGAGTGCTTACCCGCACTTTGGTATCTCTAAGAAATGAAATTAGTTCCCAAAAATTTTCGATTACGGCGGGGCTCGAACCCGCGCCCCACCCTCAGTACGTGTGTACTCAAACCAACTAAACCACCACTAACGCCACCGGCGCTATATTCCGTAAGACGTCCCAAAGATTTGCAGTTGAACCGACTGAGGGTTTCGTGGCTTAGTTGGTTCATAAAATTGATCAATATAATACTTATACTTACAAGCATAGAGTTAAAACTTGCTTTCTAAGCTCTTATGTACCTAACCAAATTAAATGTAAAAATAAATCCACACCTAAAAGGCGTGATAATAAGATAAAAGCACATTTTATTCAGATTCCGCTCACGAATTAACAGCACAATGGGCAATTATGCCAAAGTTGTGCTGAGTTTCACAATAAGCTGATTTTCAGCAGAGTTTCATGTTGGTTTGTTTAAGCTCACTTGTTTCAGGACTGCTGAGGACTCAGGTAAAAGAATTTCTTGTTGAGTAAAATTGGGTAGGTACATATATTTCTCTCTTTTAAAGATAATCTCTGAATTCTAAACGTCTGTTAGGATAAGATCTCACACACTAATCTCACTAATATTATAAACGTGAAAGTTTAGATGGATGGATAGATAGATGGATGGATGTTTGTTCCTTTATCACGCCAGAACGGCTGAACGGATCTGGATGAAATTTAGCACAGAGATAGATTATAGTCTGGAATAGAACATAGGCTACTTTTTATCCCGGAATTCCCACGGGAACGGGAACTACGCGGGTGAAACCGCAAGGCGCTGCTAGTATGTTATAAAGGGGATGTAAACAGTAACGTAAGCCGTTGAATTTTTTTTAATGACAATTTATACAAGTATCAATCTAGTGGTGTTTTTTTTTTCGAATTCTATGATCGGAGCTAAACCCCTCCTGAAAGTTTGATTTGAAACTGAAAACTTTGATTTGAATTATAAAATTTATTTTGTTATTTTATGAACTAAATCTTACACTTTGCGACTGCTTTTTTCGTAGGTACCTCAATAATATATTTTTAGTTTTTTTCTCATTAGTACCTTATACAAGAAAGGCTTTACAGAAAATATCTCGCCTGCCTTTCATCAAGCCTAATCGAATTATTGCCGCTTGTTTCACCGAGACGTCCTTTGTCGAGTTACGGTGATATAGAAAATATGTATTAGGGTATTTGCTATCTTACACAATGTCATATAGATCCACGTATGGAAAATATGTGTATTTATTTGAAAATGAAGTTTTTTACAATAATTAGGTCATTATGTACAGATATAGAACAATAAGTGTCAAGTCAACTAAATGACCGTTTATAAGAAAGAACTTAAACTAAATCTTTATCGTTCAAATAATAGAATTAAATTAAAACTAGTATTTACAATTGAAACAATTGAGCTAACTGCAGATTGTTGCAAACAATCTACAAGTAGCTCAACCAATCCATATCAATACCAGTCGGAAGCGTGCCCAAGACGCTAGCTGCATTGCCCCGCTGTATAACAATGCTGATGCGCTGCGCCAGGTTATGATTAAGTTAGATTACCGACAAATTGATGATGTTGATTCGGTTTCCATTGCTTGAGAAAACAGATTATTTTCTTAGGTCTTAACCGCACGGTTAATAATTAATAAAAATACCTAAGTACCAATCTATGTAATCCCACTAATATTATAAATATGAAAGTTTGAATGGATGGATGGATGGATGTTTATTACTCAATCGCGACAGAACGGCTGAATGGATCTGGATGAAATTTGGCACAGAGATAAATTATTGTCTGGAATAGCACATATTATAGGCTACTTTTTATCCCGGAATTACCATGGGAACGGGAACTACGTGGGTTAAACCGCGAGGCGCTGCTAGTGTATTGTAGTAAGTATAAAAAATTATATCAGTTATATAGTACCTACCTATTAACTCAAGCTCTGCTTAGCTTGGGGCTAGATGATGCTGCGTGAATGGCTCAGCATTATTTATTTAGACCTGATGGACCACAAAAATATTTATTGCGCTTCACCTTCGTGTTTTACATAGGCAATGAACGTTCAATAGTAAAGAATTGCAAATTCGTGTCTGAATTTTACAAGTTTTTAGAGAAAAGTAAAAACACCAAGGTTGGTTATTCTAGCAGTTACCATAGCCAATAACAGAATAACCAAATATCTGTAATGCAAATAATTTTGCTTACAAACATTCAAGACTCGTGCGTCATCGAATATCCATCACTTTGTTTGGATGAACACCTTCCGTAGGTTTTTCCTAACAGTAATTTTGCTTCAAATTTCGGATGCAGTTTAAAAAATACAAAATTCCGATATACGCTTAGAGAAACATAAAAACATCGTAGAACAACAAAGGGAAACCACACACATTTCCCATTGTTGTTCTACGTAGCTAGCTACCAAATCTGGCTACGAGATGGGAAAATCATTCCCATTTAGTAGCTAGCTGCAAGACGGGAAAGCACATTTCCCATTTCGTAGCTAGCTACCAAATCTGGCTACAAGATGGGACTAAATGTCCTTGAATGGAATATGAAAGAATACCTAGAACAATAGAAACGTGCTAGTGACTTCTTTTTCGCTTCTTCTACTGGGTAACAAAATATTTAAGTAAAGAGAAAATGTATTAACACTTTTCTTCTTACTAATATCTGCCCGCGGTTTCGCACGTATGAGAACTGATTTATTGGAAAAAAGCGCTTATTCCCAGTAGTTCTGTGCTGTAGCTCTGTACAGAACTACTGGGACAAGAAAAGTTTTAATACATTTTCTCTTCACTTAAATATTTTGTTACCCAGTAGAAGAAGCAAAAAAGAAGTCATAAAATGAAGCTACTTTTTTTGGCTTAGCCGAAAAACATAAACGATATTGATTTCTGGTTTCTGAATTTCAAGTTTGCTTTTCTAACATCTTCTCAACTCTACCAACATTTCACAAAGACACTAAAATAAACCAGCGCGCAAACAGATAGTTGGACATGTCCTGGAAATAATGGTTTTACCGTAAATCCTTGCTGTCGAACCATTTCCTCTGACTTGAAAGTCCCGTTTACTTAGAGACTCGAGACTTGAGTCTTGAAGCGAGGGAAAGATTTATTTTTCTAACCGGAGATAGCACTTAGCTCTAGGAACAGCTCCGGATATTACGCATCGAAGTCTTGCAGATTACAAAGGAGGCTGGGGAATGAGGATGCGATGTAAAATATATTTTCTCTGAGATTTTTCAGACAAAAAGCTGTCAAAAGATTGTTCTTTTGATGAAAGACATTATCCGGTAAATATTACCTAACAAGCGTCTAATATGTTTTTGTTTCATAGGACAATTTCTTGTCACTTTATCGCTAAAGGTATGTATGATTTAATGAACATTTTCGCTTTTTAATGTTCTATAGTATGTAGTTAAGTAATAGTAATAAAACCGGCCAAGTGCGAGTAGGACTCGCGCACGAAGAGTTCCGTACCATTATCTATAAAAACGGCAAAAAAATCACATTTATTGTATGGGAGCCCCTTAAATATTTATTTTATTCTGTTTTTTAGTATTTTTTGTTATAGCGGCAACAGAAATACATCATCTGTGAAAATTTCAACTGTCTAACTATCACGGTTCATGAGATACAGCCTGGCGACAGACGGACAGACGGACAGACGGACAGCGAAGTCTCAGTAATAGGGTAATACCCTTTCGGTACGGAACCCTAAAAATGATGTATACTTGCGTCAAACAAGTAAATAATGAAACATCCAATACAATATATCTATTGATAATACTAAGTTAAAAGTCGCGTACCAAAGTACTGTTAGGTATAGTATTATTATATCTGTGCTACTTACTACGAAACATTTTATACATAAAAAATGTAGGTAATAAAACAAATATTATAAAAAATTATTATTGAAATATTGAAATGAAATAAGTTCCCAAAAATTTCCTGTCCTACACTACGTTTGCCGAGAAAATATAATTTTGTACAATAATATATTATTATACTTTGCCAAAGTTAATGATTGTTTGTGATAGTGCTTACAGAAGTGATAGAGGTTCAAGTGGTAATCACGTGAGGTATAAGTCAATTATCTAGTCTAGTAGTTACTTACCTACACGTTCTTGTGCTAAGATGTTGGTAAATATTTGAGTTCAACGAGACGTGTTTATTTAGAACTAATTACCTTGTGATATTGTTAGACCGACAACCGACAACCGCTGGGGTAAACGTGTTCTTGAGTGGAGACCGCAACTCGGAAAACGTAGTGTAGGACGCCATCCGACCAGGTGGTATGACGATTTGCGGAAGACTGCTGGCAAATGCTGGATGCGTCAAGCTGCGACAGGGCGCTATGGCGCTCATTAGGGGAGGCCTATGTTCAGCAATGGACGAATATTATGCTGATGATGATGAGGATGATGACATAAATAATGCAATGGTATATTATGTGTAGAAAAGCTAGTAATGGTAACAGTAAAAAGGTATTACGTGAATTCAGCTATTACCAACTACCAAATCCAGAGACCATTTAACTCCTTGTGAAATTTGATTAAGTTCCGTTTAGGCGTGAAATGGTAACAGACAGCACTCTGGCTGTCTTTTTGTCTGTTACCGTTTCGATTTTCAACGGGTATTGAACAACTAGTTTCGAATTTATAATATGAATTTATAATATCTACCTATTGAGTATGAATAATGGTAGTATACAAAACAGAAGACAATCGAATCATGTCTATAACTATTGTTCATAAACTACATACCTTGATTGAGTACCGAAACATACATACATATTATTGCAATGCTACAAGATTTCACTAATACCGAAATTAATAGGTAATTCTACTTTGGAACGCCACTCAAACATAAGCAAAGAGAAAAAGTTTCTGTTTGTTACAAAACCACGGTTGTTGTTGATTTTATCACAGAAAACATCACTTTAAATCTTTAATTACACAATAGGAGTGATTCTGATTTGACTCATTTGTCGATTCTTCACCGTCATTTCAGCACTGGCCATGTACCTCGTCAAGTAAAAAAATAACTCTTACGATGAAAACCAAGATGAAATATTGAGGTTTTTTATATTCATGAGACCAAAAGTTAAGTAAAAACGGCGGTTATCTCAAAACACACATTATTCAACATTTAATCTCTATTTCATCGCGGCCTTACCTAATATTTAATGACCCGGGGCGAGTATTAAACGAAACCTTTGAATGATCGATCACCCGAAAAAGAAGGTTCTTTATGGCTTTGTTAGAAACTTTTCGGTCCAACCCTCTCAGGAAATTTTAGGCCAAAGTAATTAAAAGACTTTAGGGGTGATCTAAGAGAAACGGGATAATTTGGCTGATAAAATTCTTTGCTATATTGGAGACCAAAAAGAAGTGAGCGCCACATGATTCCCTCCTGATAAGAAGGTCAAAGTAGCTAAATGTCCAATAGCGCGAAACGTCTAATGAGCAGTAAGTCTAATTAGCAAATTGTCAATGTCGTAAAACGTCCATCTATTAGATGGTCTGAATAACAGAACATCTATTTAGCAAATAGTCAGATTCGGAATTCAGATTTCAGATAGACTTACTGCTCATTAGACTTTTCGCGATTTTGGACATTTAGCTTCTGATCAGAAGGGAAATGTTTGGTCTCTGCAATTTGTTTATGTGATGCAAATACTAATAGAAAATGTATAAGTCCGGTGCTACATTTTTGTGATTTAGGAGATAAAATGGAACCCGAAGATTATTTTCCAAATCGAGCTTCTGAAAGACTACTAAGTATTCCTAAAGCAATCAAGAACAACAGACGTACTTCAGAAATAAAGAAATTAAGATAAAAAGTATACGTTTATTCTGTAATTAGCGGTGTTGCGACGTGAACAGAAGCAATAGACCACAATCGGTACATACTAGGTACCAGGCAGGTAAAACAGCTGGCTTGTTCCAAAGGCCGTAAATAATATATGCCTCGCCGGCCAACTGACCAGTATACTTTAGTTATTTATGCACGACCTTATTCTGTGAAAGTTTTTGTAAGTAACTTCGTTCGCCTGAAATTTATGATATAGGTAATTAAATAACACTGCTGTTTCCTCTATAAATTCTCTTGAATGTAGACGTTTTACGAGAATCACTCTTATTTCTCGGTTGTTTGTGAAGCAAGGCGAACGATTTCTGTAAAGTGAGGTCTTCCTTTTGATAACGATCTTCAGAAAGTTTGTTAAAGTGACGTCTTCCTTTTGATTAACGACTATGTTCAGAATTGGTACTACAACTAGTTATAAACTCAAGTTGTGAATTAGTTCACCGATTTAATTTATGACACCGGGGGCACTCTCGAAGGGTGTTGTGTGGATTTGTGCGTCTGTCTGTCTGTGGCATCGTAACTTCCAAAAAATTGTTTTTTTTGTTTAAATGGAAGAGTTTGATTGAGAGTGTTCTGAAGAGCTTTGTTGCAGATTATGGAGGACTATGGATTTTGTTATTATAGTGAGTAAACCCTCGACCTCGCTTTCGATACGGCGGGTACTTGATTTCGTGGCTTGGTTGGTTAGGATATACCTGTACTGAGGGTAGGTTGGGTTGCGGGTTCAATTCCCGCCGAAATCAAAAATGTTTGGGAGCTTATTTAATTTCTTATGGAGGATTATTCCGTAAGCCCACATATATAGCCCTAAGTCCGTTTTTTGGAATTAAGAGTAGCTGTTATGTTATTCCAGGACCAGATCCAGGTTTCTAGGCGTGCATAATTTCGATGTCAATTCAGAAATTTTGGTGTAGTCTCCGATCAAACATCATCACAACGGCAAAAAAAATTAAAATTAAAAAAGGGTGATGGTTTACGGAGTCGGTGCTTAGGTATCTAATTAGGTTATATAGTGATTAAGATAAAATTACCAGTAGCTAAGTACGTAATACTCTAAGCGAAAACCTGTTGATAATGTTAGTCTTAAACGAAAACTAACTAAGTCTATTTATATTTACTATGCTCTTACTTAAATTTCTACGAAAATCTAAAGCTCCTACTGTTTATTTATACCTTATCTGTTTCTCCGTAGCTTCTCAAAGTCTAACTATCTTCGCCAGGAATCAGTACAGCTGGATTCAAATGCAAATTTTCTCTGAAATCTATTGAAACTCACGAACTCTGCCCTGCGATAAGGCGATAAGATTATAGTTAAGTCCCATGGGAAGTGATAATCTTGCGGAACATAATTAACGTGTATAAGCGATCAGCTCCAAAGATGATAGTCACGTCAGTTGTGACACCAATTGCTATAAACACCTTTAGATATGAGAGTATGTATGTTCCACGAGGAAGAACATCGAAAAAAAAAGTAGAAAACCCAATGAAAATCTAAGCAAAGGTTAGTATGGAAGCTTTACTTTTTGTTTGCAAAGTTGCCTGGGAGAAATCGCTCTCAGCGATAAGGCCGCCTTTTGTACTGTATTATGTTTATTTTAGATATTAGATTTATTAATGTTTATTTTTATTGTACAATAAAGTGTTCATTCATTCATTCATACTCCCATTTTGTAATTTACCAATTTCATGATTCATCACATACTAAGTCAGATAGGCTTTTTAAAATCAAACAAAAATATAGTTGTAACTACGTAAGTTGGTTTATCATAAAAGGGTCACTAGGGACTGAGCGAGAAGTTGACCTTTAGCACAGACCTTTACTTATTATCTACCCATTAATTTGAATCCAAATGAATTAACTAACTAAAATAACTTATCAAGAGATTTTATTCAAGACTAGCAGCCCGCACCGGCTTGGCACGGGTAGATTAATATATATGTATATATAGCCTCTGACACTCACAAATAACGTGGCTTTCTATTGGTAAAAGAACTCACTTTCACTGCACGGCCACAGAGGAAGCCAGGCGGAAAACAGGACTGAAAAGCCTAATAGGGGCAGCAAACCTGTCCACATCCACATAAAAGCTGAAACGAAGCTGTCAATCGCCAAAAGTCCTGCTCCGGTACTTCAAGGAGCTGGGCTGGTTAGGGCCTAGTTAGGCAGGGGGACAATGCACAATACACTCCCATGCGAGATGTCAGTGCAGATCCCAGTTCCCCCACTTCGAATTAGAATTAGAATTGGTAAAAGAATTTTCAAAATCGGTAAAAAAGTAAAAAATCGGTAGCTCCAGAGATCCCCCTATAAATAAGAATATAGAATATAAAATACAACCTCACAAACTTTATCTCTTTATAATATTATATTATTATTAGTATAGATGAAAGATTACCTACTGAATACTATTTTTTTTATACTATGACGTACCTACTTTAAGAAATGCGAAAGCAAAAGAAATACTCAACAAGACACCGCGGTTAGATAAGGGAAAATGCCATTTTCTATTGAAACTGTTAGCCGCGATGAATCCTTTAGGTAAGTAACATATCTGTAGATACAATAAAATAAACATTCTGGCACGTACAATACGAATAAACTAAAAACAATCGTATAATAGAAGTTTCAGGAAATGTAACGGAAACAAGTTCTGAGATTTATTGCAATAGATAACATCACGTGCCTTCCATCTCTCATGAAACAGCAGATTCCTATATCTTCGCACTTGTTCTATTTTTGAGTTAAACTTGGAAAATAAATTTGTATTAAACCATGCTGGTTAACCGAAAAGTTAATTTTTGCGATATAATTCTTATTTTCAGGATACTTATTTCGAGAACAAGATGCAAGAATAATTGATGTTTAAACGAACTTACCAAGTGAAGTTCAGTCATAATTATCCAAAGCATATCGTTCAAAGAAATAAGTTTCAATAGGTACTGATGTGAAAAGGTATATGAACGAAGCATGGAATAAAATTTATTTTTATTTTCTAGCCCGAAGCCTTCTTCAGTACAAAATGAATAAATAACTAAGATTGAGGACCCACTTTCCCCCGGCGGCAATGAGAATGTTTGCAGGATAAAGTGTGGAACCGCTCTTCTATTTGTCAATGTGTCAAACAGGGTAAGGTTCTTGATAGGCCTCTGAGACCCACTTAGGTGACGTGATGTTAAAAATTGGTAGAGTGTGTGCTTGCATGAAACTAAGCTCTGAGATATGGGTGATGTCTATCACGATAGTCCTAATCCATTTTGGTCTGTCAACTCTATAATCTGATACCGACATAATAAGGTATATGCATAGAAATTTTAAATTATTTTAATCGATAGTTACTTAATATTGCACTACCGTCAAAAAAACCACTCTATTTTTTTTTAATTATTAAGGTAAACTAAATATAAAACTGCAATAATTCGTTTTGGCAAATAAAATCTGTGACGTCACCGTTCAGTTTGCCAACTCAAAACGCTTCCGTTCCTTCGTTGATTCTTAAATCAAAATATAATATAAGACTAATAAATGTTAAAAACCGTCATGTTTGTTGTTGGTGTGCTGTGTCCATTAAATAATTTTTCTTCTTTCTTTCAAAAAGATATCCCGATAAAAGATTCATGATAAAATGGTGAATGGTGACGTCATGTTTAGAATTTTTGCGATTGAGTCTTAAATATCTATTTCACAATAAAAACTTGAAAAAACGATAATAAATATGCAGATATATTTTAATATCAAAAGAGAGAATAAAAATAACAATAATCAGCTTATTTGGAGTGACATTGCCAATGTGTTCTATGCACGCGCATCTTCCACCGAAAATATGTAACGTTGTGAGAATCGCTTTTAATACCGGTATTTTAGAACAAAATATCGATACTTCAAGAGTATCGGTACTCGAATTTATCAAAAAGAAAATACCAGTATTACCTACCGCTATTGTACCGGTATTATTGGTACCAGTATCAAGCCACAGTACAGTAGCGTTGGTTTTAATCTGTACCTACAGAATAAATAACGATGAAGATGGATTTCCAATGTTTTATACCCGAGTGCAAAGTATTTGTTTAGGATCCTCTTATCTTAGCTTTCAAAGGAATATTTATTTGAGGATTCCAAAGAACGTACTTACTTTCATTAAATACGGTTGGCATTTACCATATTTTATCGTTCTGGTTTTTAAAGCTTGCTAGCGTCAAACTTTACTAAAGTTCAAATAACGTTCAATATGAATCCAATAAACAATTCTTTTCTTAACAAAATTTTTTATAAAAACATTTCGTGTCGATTATCCATTATTTCCAATTTTAAGCTTTCATTTATCTTTTCATCCGATTAGGCAGCTGAATTTATGCTTTCTTTTATATTATAGATTATGGAAAGAAAGGATTTATTTTGGAGGAATGTAATATTTTTCTATAACTTTGTTATTTAAAAAAATAGAACTCCACTGGCATTGAAAACAATCAGTAAGCCAATAAATACCACAGCCATTCTTGTAAGGATAAACGAAAATGACATCGCATCGTTGTACATTGCGTTAATTATTGACATCAACGAAAAGAATTAAAAATAATTTGATAGTTATGAAAAAACTTTAACCGATTTTAAATCTTTACCATTTTTTTTGTATTTGGACTGTTTTTAAAGTTTTTTGGGACAAATACTTGACTATAGGACTTTTTGGCCGTAAGTTTTGCATATAATATTAGAATAGTTAGTATTTAAGGGCTGTGGATTTTGTTATAACGATAAAAATAAGAAATAAAATAAAATAATAGTAAATGTTTCATTGATTTTAATACATTTTTCAGTTTTCAGCGTCTTGGGGACTCTAAACTTATTTTAAATCAAAGATTACTAAGTACCTACTTATATATGTAAGATTATTTTGTATTTGATGAATTATAAGTTATTCTAACAACCATGATTATACTTGTCAGCCATCTTGATAGATACTCACATAACGCCCACACGTTTGATTTATACATATTTATTATTCTTTACGCGATTCTTAATAGGATGCTCTATATGATTTTACCTAATAATATCTGAACATCAAAGATGCCCTGGAAAAATTATCGCTTGTATCTCTTGGCTGGCGAATGGTAATGATAAATAAATAAACACTGCTTTCACACCTTTCCAGAAGATGGATGTTTATTCACTTTTATTGCCGATTATCAAAACTGCTTTATGAGTTGAGAAAATATAATCTTCGTTTATTTCTGTTTGTTCTTAGCTTACGACTTTGAATACCTAAAATGGTTCAACACATTTTCTGTTTCCTATGGTTTCCAGGTAGATGAGGTTCTAACTACCTAGTTAGTAGTTTTGTATTTCCATAACTTGCTTATCCTTTAGAATAGAAACAGCTCCCGTTGTTTACAGACAGACAGATTTGTTGACTGTTTGTTCTTAGCTTACGACTTTGAATACCTAAAACGGTTCAACACATTTTCTGTTTCCTAGGGTTTCCAGGTAGATGAGGTTCTAACTACCTAGTTTTGTATTTCTGTAGTTTGCTTATCCTTTAGAATAGAAACAGCTCCCGTTGTTTACAGACAGACAGGCAAAGTTACTTTCGAATTTATAATATTAGTAAGTACGGAAACCGTAGGTAGATAAAAGAGGTTCTAACTAGGTATTTCCATAACTTGCTTATCCTTTAGAATAGAAACAACTCCCGTTCCTCCGTTCCTATTTACAATTTCCCACCCCATTCAGGGTCTTAGGCGGAAATATAATTACCACTGAGAGTATTATCAAGTTTAGGAAATAACAGGGTATTCTGAAACGCGAGAAGCTTCAGAAGCTGGAGTGGTTTTTGAGTTTTCAATGGAAGTGTGGAAATTGCATTTTCCGCAAACTCGACGAGAGCTGCCGAGACACAGGTTGGGACCGAGATACCTGGAGAGTCTTGTGTCGGTCAAGATCCACTTTGGATTACTCATAGTCACACTGAGTAAGGATTGGAACTCACTATAGAAATGGAAATCTCTCGCGATAATTCTGTAGAAAGCTGTCAAAATCTGCTGTTGCTGTGTTCACGAAATTTTACAAGGAGTGTCATAATTTTTCGTAAGTTCGAAAGCCGCTGTCATAAGATATAGATAGACAAAGAATATATAATAGATACAAAAACTTGATTTCGCACGTCAAATGTGTCAGGTTGAATTAAAATCAATCTAAAACTATTATTTCATCTGTCTATCATCTCTCCGTACAAATAACAGCACACGCACTATCTGGAGTTTTTTTCGACGTGACGATGTGACGATTCTGCGGCAATACCATTGTCATAGTAATGCGATTGGTTAGCAGAATTGAACCCCAAGTCTTAGTAACTAAACTGTGTATCACAAACAATTTCATTATAGAAGTTCTAACGTCAAAATTATTTCCACAGGAGTATAAACTACATAATGTCGATCTATACTCTCTTCTCATCGCATTGTTCCATATTTTCCTTACTTTTGCATCTCGCAGTCTACGAAAATAAACTTTGTCAGGTGCAGTTTCGTTATATGCAATTTTTTTTTTCAATAGTGATATGATGGTTATCTGCTCATTTGCTTCTTTTATGTTCATTGAAAAACCAACGAAATAAAACAGATGCACTTTGAATTGACAATCTGAAGCGTGACGCCACAGAAAAAGGGGCCAATAATCAATGCTGTTTTATTTAAAATATAAGGATGAAAATATTTAGTAACGATTCCGCGAAAAACCTTCTCCGATAAGTAATGTGAAACAAAATGTAGTCCGCGTTGTACAAGAAAAATGACACCAACTACAAAATGAAAAAATATCTATCAAAGCAAGACGTCATCTAGTTTCGTCTTTCCACGAGACATCATCAGGACACCACAGTACTTAACTCTGACACTGAGAGCGCCAAGCAACAACGGCAGAGTCCCACCAGAGATGTTACCACTCCGAGCTCCGCGCGCCAAGTCCATCTGCTGTTGTTATCACCCCAAACTGAGCGGTTTAATTTAATTTTGTTTTTCATATTTATATTCATTTATTTGATTGCAATCATTGTGTACATTTTTCAGGTCTTTGTTAATACTAAGACCTGAAAAATCTCACTAATATTATAAACGTGAAAGTTTAGATGGATGGATGGATGGATGTTTGTTCCTTTATCACGCCAGAACGGCAAAACGGATCTGGATGAAATTTGGCACAGAGATAGATTATAGTCTGGAATAGGACATAGGCTACTTTTTATCCCGAAATTCCTACGGGAACGGGAACTACGCGGGTGAAACTGCGAGGCGCTGCTAGTGTAATCTAATCTTATATCTGTAATCTTATACATTGTACATTTTTCAGGTCTTAGTTAATACTAAAATGTACACAATGATAGGTAATGTATAAGAGACACAATGGTACCCAAATAGGTCGTAGCAAAAGGTATTGAGACTGGAAGCGGACCGGGTTTCTAGAATTTATAGATTTTGTGTGTGTCGCCACAATAAAAACATCTTATAGACTATTGTGTGTAATCGATGCAAACTCACACACTACACTACCAATGAGAGTATTAAACATCTTAGTAACTCGAATGTAGTTGTGGATACCTTTGTAACCATAAGTACCTATAAATAGGCACTAACGCTGTTATCTACGGCCTTCTTTGAACAATGATAGCTCATACGTATTAAATTTTATTATCGAATAGGTAATTACAGAGATGTTGTTAGAAATTTTAAGGTTACATAGATTGCTTAATTTGCTATATTTATTATATAGATATAGATTTCACCCGCGTAATTCTCGTTCCCGTGGGAATTCCGGGATAAAAAGCCTATGAGCTGTTCCAGACTATAATCTATCTATGTACCAAATTTCATCCAGATCCGTTCAGCCGTTCTGGCGTGATTGAGTAACAAACATTCATCCATCCTTTTTATCCCGGAATTCCCACGAGAACGGGAACTACGCGGGTGAAACCGCGAGGCGCTGCTAGTATAAAATACATCTAAATGTTGCCACTGTTGCGAATTAAGGACCATTTTTAATGTATTTTTTTTTCTGTGCTGCTTTTAGGCAAGCTTTCCTGATTCACATACAGCACATCGCATAAAACCATAAATACCTATTTTCATGATCCCATAGTATATTTTTAAAAATCTTACCTTGTTCATTATAGAGAGCACTTTATCTAGGCCATGGCTGAAGGTTAAATTGTGTACATAGTAAATACCTTCATGATAACATGCGGGAGCCTATTTATCTGCAGTATATACCCGCAGTTGAAAATTGCTAGTTATTACTTAAATAACCGCTATAAACATCTTGTTGCTATGATAAGGTTGTGTAGTTGATCATTGTTTAAAATAACAGATGTTTTGAAATCTAAAACACGACCTATATGAATATATATCTATGTAATGTATTGTACCTATATCAGTAGTATTATTTTTATTATAAATAGAAAATACCCAGAACACCCGGAAAAAATATTCACAGATCGTACAAACATTTGTCCCAAGACGGGAATTGAACCCGCAACCTCCTGCATCGCAGGCGGACGTTTGTCCGCCGCGCCACAAATGTCAAGGGGAAATAGAAGGTACTTGCATTTAATTGCAAATGGTGCAATTTGTTCCTTAACCTAATCAAGCAGTCGAAAGTTGTATGAATTAATAGTGATATTCAGGTTGGTAGATATTGAGTCATTTTTTTCATATTCTGTAAGAAAAAACCTAAAAGAAAGTTTTAAGGAAAAATATGGTTTTTTTTTGGTTTTAAGGAAAATTGGAACAGTTTCTCGGCAAATCTACAAGTGGTTTTAATATAAAAGACGGTAAAAGATTTCTAAATCCATGGAAATTAATTGAAAAACTGTTGCATCTTCGGGAATATTCTGAAGCAGCTAACGAAAGATAAGCCGTTTCCCCTGACACAGATGTGTCCATGTTCTATACCTGCTGTAAAAAGATTCAAACGAAAGAGGCCCATTGCTCATACATAGAATAAGGTATGATATAATTTGTTGCCAACATTATACCTTTACCTACAACTAACGCTGTTTACTACGATATACGTAGTGCGTAAATTTTAGGTGTCTGCCATTTACGTTACGTACCGTTTTGCTACGAAATATTGATAGAGTGGAATATAAAACCGCCTGAAAATTATGGGCATAGGTATACTTACTACATTTATTTGATGTCAGCGTTTGCTAAAGTTCTTAACCAAAATATTGTATGATTAATTTTTAAATACATAAACTCACCCTGAACGAACGCGCTGAAAAAGAAAATCTATTCGCGGCTTCAGAAATAAAAATCCACACAGAATCCAAAAACAAAACACACACACACTAGACACTAAAAACCTCGTGTTCGAGGTTTATAATTTTAAAATGAATAGTTTTTCATTCAAGAATATGAGATTCTTATTTCGAATTTCGCGATGCGCGGTAACACAAGCGTGTGTACTGCACGGGCGGTGATTGGCGACTGCGGCGCGCGGGGTAGGGACTCAGGTGGCGAGCTCGATGCGCGCCCGGTTACGCTCCCGGATGCGACGAGCCTAGATATCCGCAGCGAGCTTTCCGCCTAAGATCATTCCAATTTCAAACGATGTTGGTACCATTAACCTGCCCAGGGTTTGAGTTCAAAAGCAACATCTTGACAAATTTTATACGACCAAATTGAATGGTTTCTTCCTAAACAAAACATACCAGTAGGTAAATTCTTTCTTGGAAACAAAGTTTTCATAAAACGTGCCAGAGTGTTTTATGAAAACCGTGCTTTCAAGAAAATCTTAAACAAACAAACATTAAATTTTGTAAGATTAGTTTGGGTAAAAGAAAGATCATTCCAACTCCTGTAGTCTCTATAGAGCAGCCCAGATTAGAAAGCTAATAAAGCTACCCTCATTCCTCATATAACTGCTGTTCTGCGGATAAATTTACAGTTACGAACTAGCGCATGCAGTGGTCAACCCCGTATACTATACCGAGTTTATAGGGCAGCCAATGTTGGGAGGAGAATTAATTGTGATTGTGACTCAAACATAAGGTAGAGAAGTTTAGTCCAAAATGTATTGTCAAATTACAATACAGACGATAACCAAGGTTGGTGTCAAACAACCTTCGGTTTTCTGCATTCCTTTTTTTAGAACACTTAATAGTAGACCTACCATACAATTTATGTAGGTACCTAGAAAAAAATGTGTCTCAATCATGAGAAAAGCCTGGTCCAAAACATGTTGTCATCTGATATATTTTTTTAAATGGCTATTTACCTTCTGTTTACAGGGTACGAGTATGTGTAGTAAATGTAAAAAACCAAAGCTTGTATGATTAAATATATATATTTTTTATTTTGATCGTTTAAAAAAACTAAAAACAGACTTCAAAGTCCTTAGTATTCAATTCACACTTAAGTTTTTCGGGATAATACTTACTAAATGCAAAAGTCTATCTATCTATCTAAATACTTATCCCTCGGGATAAGAAATATACCTACATACACCTGAACATAGAACCTTCTCCTCTGGACGACCTCTGTGGCGCGGTGGGCGAAGGTCTGCCTGCAACGCAGGAGGTTGTGGGTTCGATTCCCGCCTCGGTACAAATGTGTGTACGATCTGCAGACTTATTCAGGGTGTTCTGGTCGTTTTCTATGTATAATAAAAAATGTTTATCTATGTATTGTATTATATTATGTGTATCAGTTATCTAGTAGGTAGCCATAACACAAGCTCTGCTTAGCTTGGGGCTAGATGATGCTGTGTAAATTGTCCAGTATTATTTATTTATTTATTTTTCTCCTGTTTTATTTTTCGTCGGTTAAAAATATATACAGATACACACCAATGAAGACTCAAGACACCCTAACCTAGATTAATTTAGTAGAAGATTGTCCACAAAATAGTTTCTACAAAGATAAATCGCAGGTCCATAATTGATGTTTGGTGTCCCGAATGACCATCCGTTACGGAGGCGATCACTCACTTCAAATGAAAAGTCCATTACTCATCGCTGCCTCTCAGTTCTCTATGTTCTGTTTTAATGACAGATTGAATAGTCCCTGGCCAGTAGGTACTACTGTAGTTTTCACGGTACCTACCTACCCAGTAGCTGCGAATTCCAGGACTTTGGGTATTCATTTACACACACACGACGATGACGATGACGATTTGCGAAAGACTGCTGGCAGATGCTGGATGCGGCAAGCTAAAGACAGGGCGCGATGGCGCTCATTAGGGGAGGCCTATGTCCAGCAGTGGACTGATATAGGCTGATGATGATGGGTATTCATTTACTTTTTCTGACTTCAAGGCACCTGAATCCTCGTCCATCCATACTTTAATACTATAAATTCGAAAGTAAATCTGTCTGCCTGTCTCTGGTCACTCACAATCTGTCATCTTTCCACGCCTAAACGCTGAACGGATCTCGATGAAATTTGGCAGGAAGGTAAATGATAACCCGGGGACGCACATACGCTAGTTGAAAAAGTTCCTATTTGATTAATTGTACCCCCTTTGGACCCCCTTGTCTCAAAAACCCTTTGATGGATTTGGCCTCACTAAATTACCAGCATATTTTACATGTCCTGTGTTTCGTACTCATGTGTTTGTACATGCCTTGTGTCCTGTACACCTATCGAATTTCACGCAAATCGGATCAACTTCTGCTGTAAATTGTAGCTAAAGAGAGTTTAGGCCCATATTTAAATGCTCACTCGTGCGGTAGCGATGAGGTACAACTGAGCTACAACCTTAAGCTCCCGCTCCCGCCCTCACTCAAAACACACCCTAATAGGTAGGTCTTACTACTTAGGCATAATTTGCCTTCTGGAAGAAAATTCCGATAAAACATGATTGATTGACTTCATATTCGCACAACAGGCCTATCTGGAGGCACTTTGGTATGCTCAGTGAACTGATGGAGTATGCCGAATTTTCATAAAAGCAAACACACACACACTGAAATTTAGGTACTTGAGGACTCTCCGTATGTATGTAGTCTACATACATACCGAGAAACGTGTTGTAAGATAACGTTTCAATTTTATTCATAAAGATAAAGAAACATTTATTGGCAAAAATGTGAAGGTATTTCCAAGTCTTTAGATCTAATAAAGAGTGAAATGAGACTGAACAGTTTGTTTGTCCGGAATGACAAACAAATGTCTTCTTCAATACATATAATAATCTATACTCTCGTGTCTAGCTGGAAAGAGAGCTATACGGGAGAATCCCTAATGAAAAAATTTCTTCGGTGCCTTTCTTGCAACCTTTTATAAAAGCGAATTTTATAATTATTTCATTGAGAGGTGACCCTACAAAATCATGCCATGTCATTATCATCAACAACGTTATCATCAGCCTATATAAGTCCACAGCTGGACATAGGCCTCATCTTATGAGCGCCATGCCATGTTATGGCATGTCATGAATATAATAAAATTTCGTGCTTATGGACAATAAATAAATAAATAAATAATGCTGGACAATTCACACAGCATATATTAAGCCCCAAGCTAAGCAGAGCTTGTGTTAAGGGTACTAGATAACTGATATACATAATATTATGCATTACATGGTAGATATTTCTTATTATACATAGAAAACGACCAGAACACCCTGAACAAATGTCTGCAGATCGTACACACATTTGTCCCGAGGCGGGAATCGAACCTGCGTCGCAGGCAGGCCTTCGCCCACCGCACCACAGAGGTCGTCAGTGCTGACATTGAAAGAGAGCGTAGGGCTCCAGAGCGGTAAAAGGTAATATCCTGATCCATAGATTTCCCCGGTGTTCGGAAAAAGTAAAAATAACGCTTTTTAAAGCGTACTGCCAATGCTTCTACACCAGGAACCTATGGGTCAACTACACTAAGCGGGCGGATGTGACAGTGACATAAAATGGGTATTTATTTGATAATGACAATAGATCGTAACTGGGTGGTACCTTCTACTCATCAGCTCGATTTTTAGACATTCTTTGGATTTTTTGATATTCTTCCGATAGATCGAGGCTTTCATCAAAAACACATCATTGTTACGCTGTTGGATGCCCATTTATAGCAAAATTATCATAAACTTTCATTATAATAAAATGTGGCAATGCGCCAAGGCTATTTATCTTCTGCTACAGGCCGTTTATTTGTTGGTAATGCCATACTTACGTAGCTACTTTATTATACGGCAGTGGCAAAAACTCTATCATATTAACATTATAAACGCGAAAGTTTGTGCCGCTGTGCCGTTCAGAAGATATTTGACCGAAGACTACGTCAAAAATGGATTGGTTTTTATAAAAGGTAATGTACTTATAAAAGGGAATAAAAAGAAAGAATATTACAAACAAATTTGAACAAGTATTTTCTATTGAAACAATTTATCTAACTGCAGTGCAGACTATTGCAAACAATTAACAGATAGCCCATCTGATTAAACATTGAAAGATTTTGTTTCTTGATTTTACCATTTATAAAGCTGTTTATGTGTAAAATTTGACTTGTCAAGTGCTTTCTTGTAAGCCTAAAGGAATAAAGCTATTGACGTTTGACTTTTTGATCCATATAAAAACCAGTCGGAAACGTCCCTAAGACGCTTAATAAAAGAAAGGTAATTAATTAATTTATTAACCGGAGCTTCCGATTCCGTAACATTGTCCTCGCTGATGTTATAATGCCGCTGCGAGTTTTCACATCACCATTAATGAAATATTACTTCAGATTCTAGTTTATAAGGATCATAGTTATCGATAATTACAACATCTCGAAGCGTCAAAGTAGAAACGGAAATTGATAAAACTTCGGCAGTTTATTTAAATATTCAAGTAAAAGGTATTTATATTCCTTCACGGCCCAATAATCTTAAGTTTAACTAAATAAATAATTCAGGAGGCGTTAGAATGAAAGTCAAACTTTTTATCCTCAATAGCAGTTTTGTTATGCTAAGGGTATCAGGACTATCGACCAATGGATCCGGACCCATGGGAAATAGGCAAGTGAAGCGGCCACTGATCATATTGAAGTGTTTGAAGGATCTTTTTGCAGTGGTCTAGTCGTGTTCCTCATTGTTAGGAGGTTTTTGAGAGTATTTCCGAGTTCTGTGGTCCTTTTGAAGGTTTTCTTTGGTTCCGAGTGAAGATGGATATGCTTCGGGTGGTTTGGCAAAGAAAACTACAATAATAAGCGGACGTAACTTCTCACGGTAAAAGTCGAAAACACACTATTGATAAGCCACGCTCGACAAAACGTGATGCGGGTTTAGTTAATTCAAATCGTTTTTTTTAACCATACTCACTTTTTTCGAGAGAACTCCCAACTAACATACTAAAGGATAAGATTGTTCACCTCTTAGACTCTTAGGGTTACATAATGATTGCTCTCTTCAGTGAGGACCGCAAATTGATGCTCTCGCAGGCAGACTTAGTTCGGAAGCCTATGCGGTTCAAACAATTAGATATATTACCGATGAAGATACAGCTAGGTTAGCTTATTTCAGTTACTACACTAGTATTATATCTAATGGTATTTTGCTTTTGGGAACGGCAGCTGATTATCTTTGATCTCCAAAAAAGGACAAAACGATATTTAAAAATTAAATCCAAACGAATCATCGGGTGCTAACAATATTATTCTGGCTATAGAAAATTGATACGATTAGATTCGACTCAGCACGCATGGCGTTTCAATAGCGTGTGGAGTTCTTAAGACTTTCGTTACGGCTGGGATTGTTCAATCCTCAAGCTCCTAAAACTTTCGTTACGGCATAACTCGTTCAATGCTTTTTTTAGACAATTATGTAAACCTAAGCTATGTTCTTTATCAAACAAAACGTAAAATATGGTTGTTTTTAATCGAAACAAATAGGACGTGAAAACATATCAGTTTTGACGTAAAAATATGCAAATGGGATTTCCTTACATTTCATAAGGTATAGGTGAGTATTATGAAAAAAAACCATCCAGGGACCTAGATAAAATCTATTCGATTACAAAAAATTACATATGATGGAAATATGCTCGAATGACAACAAGGATATCCCTGTCATTTGTCTCTTAGGATATGTTAATTGAAAATCTGGCTGCTAAAACAGTTGTATCGTCAAAATCTACCGCTAGTCTGTAAGAGTAATAATCCAACGTCGCAGATTCAATTAATCCTCTCTTGAACCAGGTTTATTTGGAATTCCCAGTTGTCAAGAGAATCTCGAGAGCTGATTGAAGTTGATTCGTTACTACGACTTAATGTTACACACGAGACGATAAATTGGATACAACTCTAGCTACTATGTACCCTCTGAAAGATGGGAACAAAATATAGTCTGTCAAACAATTGTTTTCCGATTTACATCAAATTAAAATTGGAAAATTGAATTGGTTAGATCTGATAATGTTCAGTGAGGTTACAAATCAACTTCTATGCAAAAATAGATATAAAAGTATCTTCCGATAGAGTGATGATTTTTGCGCCCCCTAGCGCAAAAATCATCACTCTATCGGAAGATACTTTTTTGCAAATGGCGGTATATGTCAGTTCTGTTTGACATTTGTGAAGTAAACAGATACAAAATACACGTCAATTAGACATTAATCGCTATGTTCATCAAGAACTCGAAATAATTGTTATTTATTTGTTTATGTTTTAATATCCGGATCGCCTTGTTGGCCAGTGAAAATCACCAAAACGAGAGATCGTTTTGGTGATTGTGATTTGGTGGCTGACAAGATCGCCTGATTTTAATTTCTCAAAGAGTTCACGATAGCTCCAAGTAATATAGAGCTCGTACAAACACCGCTGGGTATTTGGTAGAGTCGATGAAATAAGAGATCACCGAGAATAAACGTAAAAGTTGCCAGTTTTAAAGTTTTAAGTTGGGTTTTTAAATGTTATTGATAGCTGTCGATATATAAAAAAAAAGTCCATAATATCATTACCAATGGTGTAATGTAAGTTCTGTCGGATTAATTGGATGGTATAACAAGTACCGCAGCTTGTTAAGATTAACGAACTCGGGCTCACGGACTGTTCCGGATTACATATACATAGGAAGTTGCATACGTGAAGTTAGGTATTCGTAATACCGTTATTCGTATACATGTATTTTTTTTGTGTCGGTATAAAGATTTATACCAACAAAAAAAATACAGCCATATCGAGAAACTCCTCCTTTTTTGAACTTGGCTGATTATTATGTACGTTTATTCCACTAGCGTTTTACAGTTTTTCCATAAATACAAAAGTGTACACTTAGAAAAGGTCAAATTCTTAAAATAAAACACTGACATAAAGTGATATTCTTTACTTCTGTCGCTTCGGTATGACTAAAAACTAAAGTAAAGAACGAACGACGAAGAAACCTTTAGCCTATTAGTTGTAATTTTTCGAAGAGAAGCACAACCCGTCTCCAGCTTTTTTATCTTCTAGATAATCTGATATTTTGTAGTAAGCCTTTTTTGCACAAAAAGGTTTTGACAATTTGTTTGGATTAATTTACCGATTTTTACTACTCTAGTTTTTGCGAACTGAATTTTATGTCACAAATAAAAAGCCACATTTAAAGTTTTGCCTTTTCACAATTTACATTTCCACGAAAAATCTTCTCGCATTTCGGCGCGGATTATGAATCAAGCATTTTTTGCCAGCCATTCATTTTTCACCGAAAAAAATTACTCGTCAGCAAAATTCCGCGAATCCTGAAATTTACAACTCCCTATTCGTTTCGTGAAGAACAGCTCGTTCACTGTATCGGTTAGTATGGGTTTTAAGTCAGCGATGCAAAGAAAAAGAAGAGTTTGTATGAAACTATTGGATCCCTGTCATACTACCAAAAATAGTTCTTCTGTATCCGGTAGCTGCACTCCAAAGGGGTAAATATTTGAGAAGGAAACAAAAATGTTTATAGTTGTCATAAAATATGCATAGCCCCATAGCGTTCTAAGTTACCGGTTTACGTGTACAGCGTGCATAGCGTGCACCGCGTGCATAGCGTTGATAGCGTTAAGTGACAGCAACTGAACACAAAAAGTTAACGTATGCGCAGTGGATGATTTCATACTGGTTCTATAGAAATCAAATATCCATAGGTAGCTTGTATCTGAAACAGTGTCCACGTTTGCCTTAATGAGCGCAGAGCTTTAATGT
Source organism: Eupithecia exiguata (assembly GCA_947086465.1). Taxonomy (NCBI): domain Eukaryota; kingdom Metazoa; phylum Arthropoda; class Insecta; order Lepidoptera; family Geometridae; genus Eupithecia; species Eupithecia exiguata. The sequence goes on from OX352231.1 coordinate 8,700,591, forward strand.
ACAACGGGTGGACACAAAGCAACAGGCAGAAAGTCGGTATGGGTACTTAACCGTACTTTAACTTTGCACCAGCAGTTCTAATGGGCCTAGCCCTTGTTACAAGAATGGCAACGATGTAATTTGCATGTTATTATAGAAACAAGAGGGAGCATTTCAATTTTGCCATCTCGTAAGTTCCAAGCAATCGGTTTCATTTAAGTTTGCTTGAACTTTTGTCGTTCAAGTGTCGTATTTCAATAGTAAAGTTATATCTGCCATTTGTAGGAATGTATTAATATTTAATACCGACTGTGTTAAGATAAAATAGCTTTCAAAAAACATACAAATATAATTTTTAGCTTTTTGCTTTATAGTGCGTTACTCGCACTGGGTAAATCTTCTACGAAAACTTTTTTTTTCGTATGAAATCGAAAATTTTTGGGATATTATTAAAAAGTTTTCGTAGAAATATAATTTTGTTGTTTCTATAAATATAATAATTACACTGTACCTACAGTTTATCTCCTACACTTGTTTGGGCCCAAATCAGGGGTCAGTTTTACGCCTGGTTTGGTAGACCATGATATTTATATTTGTTTATTTGTACACAAAACAGAATACAATCAAAAAATAATAAAAAAGAAGGACACTACATTAAAAAAATAGACTGTATCCCTAAATATGTGTACACAGCATGATCAAAGAGCAGTTCTAAGGTTATTTAAGGTTCTAAGGTTTTTTAAGGTGGAGCCACCGGCGCTATAGTCCGTAAGAGGTCCCAAAGATTTTCGGTTGAGCCGACTAAGGGTTTCGTGGCGGGTGTGCTCTAACCAACTAGAGCACACCCGTACTTAGGGTGGGGCGCGGGTTCGAGTCCCGCCGAAACCGAAAATTTTTGGGAACTTATTTCATTTCTCAAAGAGCAGTTTTTGGTATAATATACGTAAGCAAATACTTGTAAATGAAAATTATAATTAATTACAAAATATGAAAACATGCATTACCTTCTATTTTAAAATTACAACAATAAAACAAAACAATAATATCACCGCCATGATCAGGGCGATGTATTATGCGAGTCTACCGTAGTCAAAAAACTAAGCCCTGATCAAACGAAACGAGTGTAGTGTGTACCTAAGGTACATATTTATATTTTTATAAGATTTTATAAGGCATCAACGGTCTTTGCCATTAACACGATGTCTAATTCACTCCACTTATCAATTCACTATTCAGAGGCATCTAAATAAACCGGTTCACTCCAGCCCTGTCTATTTTATTCAGTGGTTTCATCACATCTCAGGCATTATCATTCCTGTCGCACGACCCTTTTCAAATTTACTTTCCGGTGTAAGAATTTTCGCGATGAAAACCGGCCTGAAAGAAACGATAAACGGCCGTTATTATTTGAGATGGATTACTTTTTAATACAGCCGGCCTACCGTGACTTATCGGATCCCTGACGTAAGTCTCTGGAGCTTAACGTATCACTTTTGTATTATATCGAGGCGACATGTTGTCAGTGGTAGTGAGCCTTGCTTCGCTAGCTTGTACAAACTCTTCGACAACATGCGGTCAAGCCATATTCGGAAACTTTTTACTATCGTCACTCATGGGCTCATTCATGCTGTCCGATTTTAATTTTGTACACCAATAACACAGTAATCCTACAAAAGATTCTGAAGACTAGAAAAACCTATTACCACGCTCGACTACGCATCCCACAGAATAACTACATACACCAAACGTAAAATAAATATATGTGTGCCCATTTATTTTACGCTTGGTGTAAAATAATCAATTTGTAGGTATTATCATTTTATTCCAACTATCCATTGATGGTTCTTAAAATCCCTAATTACTACGTCATCGTAGCAAACTGCGGTTTATGGCATACAGATTTTAAAAATAAAAACCTGGTTTACATTTTTGATCCTTTCCGTTTGTAGTCTGGCTATGTAATTCGTAAAAAATAATGTGGTGTTGTCGCTGATAATAATTTAGAGCATTAAATAAAAACGGTCTTTTTATGCGAAGTTTGTATTTTTTTTAAGAAACCAGTTTATTTTCATAAGTTCTATTCGATTACTCGATTTCTACACGTTTTTTCCCTACTTATCGTATATTTTAACCTGAAGATTTACGATCGTTTCCATAAATCTAATGTTTAATATGTGTTTAATAATACACATTTTGCTTGATTTTTAAGTGAAGAAACCAGTTTATTTTCATAAATTCTATTCGATTACTCGACTCCTACGAGTTTTTTCCCTACCAATCGTATATTTTAATCTGAACATTTAAGATCGTTTCCATAAATCTAAGTGTTTAATAATACACATTTTGCTTGATTTTTGCATTAGGAGCACTCTTTACTTAGCTGGTATAGGTACTATACCTTATATTAACATTTTTACGCCGAAGACAAAAAAAAATACAGTCAATACATCTAGTAAATAGGTTATCTAACAGAGTTCCCTCTTGAGCGATAAGACCGCTAATTGTCACTTATGTCATAATTTTGTTTTATTTGTAAATAGTTTTTTTAGTTTTAAATGTGCAATAAAAGTATTTTCTATCTATCTAAATATTCTCCTGCCGGAGCAGGAGAATATTTAGATAGATGGAAAATCAATCTTACCGATTTTTCTACGAGGCTCACTTTGTAACAAAGCTAGTATCAGTAGGCACTTTGGCACGAACACGTGACTGAATCACGTTAAACTTAAAACGAATAACCTATTTGCTTTATGCATGAAAAAAAAAACACGTTTTCCGAGCCAGCAAACTGAGTTCCTTTGACACTTTTCTTTTATACCCTTTTTACGAGAAATCTATAACCATTACTTTGCACGTTTATTTCAAAGACCTACTTAAATTTCCCTTGCTTTTAATAATATTTCGTCTTTTTACTTGTGATACAAATAATATCCATCAACCAAACGCGTAGAACCACGCTCAAGGTAATTAATAATCGTTATTGGAAAGAATCTTGCTTTGCTCTACCAGCTAGTTTGCCATATTGTACTTTACTAAGAACCAGATGTTACCGCGTTCTTTTATTTCAGAAAACCCCAAAATACTTGACCCTTAATTTCTTGGTTTTTACTGCCTTCGAAGCCTACACAGGAATTTTACAGGTTTTTACCCGACTACCAACAGGGGAGGGTTATGAGGTTAGCACCCTATGTTTGTATGTTTGTATATTTGTATGTTTGTATGTATGTGGTCGATTTCTTTGTTCCCACGTAGCGCTGAAACTACTGGTTCGATTTCAACAAATTATGTATCGATTGATTCGTCTCAATACCCCGATGGTTATAGGCTATAGGATTTAGGGCTCCGACCCCGAAAAAGCCTTCAAAACGCGTATTAAAGTTTAGGTAGCTGCAGGCTGCAGGCCCCATAGAGAAAAATTACAATACCTACGACCAATTTTCATTTTCAACTCTATGCCTATCAAATATGACCGATACGTCATTCTATTTTGTCAATGTAAATGTTTCAAACTTTTATAACTTTCACGTAGTCGGGTTGTAGTTTTTATCTTATTGTTAAAAAAAAATAGATTCAGGCGTTACTTTGCGGAAATCCTTTGCAAAATATAAGGATGAAAATATTTAGTAACACTTCTGCGAAAAAAACCTTCTCCGATAAGTTCTAACAAAATGTAGTCAGCGTTGTAGAAGAAAAACGACGCCAACTACAAAATGAAAAAATATATACAAAAAATATAGGTTTTTGTTTTCTTAACGATAATTTTAAGCTTACATCAATTAAATAAAGAATTCAATCTCATATGATTTTGCTATGTAGGTACCTACATATTTTTCTCCGACCGACAGAGCCTTTACTTTTGTAAGTCGTACCTCATCGTTGTACGAGAAATTTCACAAATACCGATGTTGTTACGATACCCTACAAACTCTTTGCCTACGTGGTGCAAAGTTGGAACTCGAACTTTGCCGTCAACGAGGCTTTTCATGTACTTTATGTGACATAAATTTTCACTCATCTTATTGAGCAAAGTTCTGGCATTCTCCCAAAATGTGAAATCATTTTACTCAATGAGGCTCGAGCACTTTGTAACAAGTTTTTAGTTTGACTTGACACCGGCTTTGAAGAGACAATTTTGTAACAAAAAGTTTGCTTATTGAAAGCGTTTAGGGAATCATAAAAGCTTTTAAAATTGGAAAGTTTACACAAAAAGATTTTGTTGTAAGCACGATCCCAATAATAATTACAAGATTTACACTCGAATTAAGTTTAGGTATGGCATAAAAATAGTACATAATATTTTTGTCGCAGTGCAGCTTAGATTAATATTTTGATGATTACGTATTCCCAATTAGAAATATGCAGGGACTGATATTAACCTAAGTCAATATGGTCATTCGCATCTACGTAGAACTATCATCTCATCACATCATCATCCACACACACACAATAACCACACGAAACACATTTTTTACATCATGAATCACACTGCTAAACTCCACTTGAATAACTGGAGCAAATACCATTATGCTAAAACGTCACGCAAAGAAGTATCGTCACATTTTCATTCACCAAAATGTTTTCACACTTTTGACAATGCAAACAAGTAAAGCTTTTCTAAGGCAATCATTTTTATCGAAGTATTTGTTTGTTCAGGGGCTTCAGACGCACCCTCGGTAGCTGCCGTCAATAACGACGGCAAACAATCGATGATGGGCCCACCACTCCCAAGGAGGTAAGGCTTGGTTGTCTATAAGAAAAAGACATCCTTAACTTTGTAGTAAAATATTGGGGGAAATGGTGGATCTTTTTGTCGACAGTCTGGTAAAAGTTTATAGTCCCTCTGTTTTAGAGATAATTAATAAATATATAAGCGTTTATTATAGGACAAAGATATGTTCCATATGGAATATTCACAACAGCAAATAAAATAAAATGAAATATAGTAAATATATTTCTAGGTTACCACATAATCTTACTTTTGATTCCCACTATGGTGCATAGACAACAGTGTCGAAAGAAACCATTTCGACAATAGTTGTTCTTTTGACGTATAGGCCTGATAAGGCTGTGGTATGCCACAGCCTTAAGCAACGAAAATAATTTTCGCTTCGCTATGTAATGGTAATAATTCAATATGAATAATCAAACATTATCGTCGGTACAATGTAGTAGTTAATTAAGTTCTCTTCAATATCTAGATTCAAAATTACTATCTTTCAGCTATTTATAGACACAAGAGGCAATTACATTAAATTTCCCCGAATTTGGTATTCAGAACGTCGTCGCTATTATCCTGAAATACACTTCACAAATAAATAACCTGTCCGAGTGACAAATACTCTGCAAAATGTCTACCGCACGCGCGCCCTACCCTCAATATTTCATATTGCAATTCATTTCTGTGTTTTCATGTCGTAAAACTGCCCGGTGCTTTGTGACTTCGAATAGTTTATTTTATTTGTCTTCCTTTGTGAATGTTCCGCGAATAGTTCGGGATTAAACAAGCAATGTTCTGTCATGGAAGTGACGACCTCTGTGGCGTGGTGGGCGAAGGTTTGCCTGCGATGCAGGAGGTTGCGGGTTTGATTCCCGCCTCGGGACAAATGTTTGTACGATCTGCAAATATTTCAGGTTCAGAGTATTCTGGTCGTTTTCTATCTATAGTAAAAAATATTTATTTATGTAATGTATTCTATAATGTATATCAGTTATCTAGTAGGTACCTACTTATATAGAAAATTTTGTTTGACGCTGTCAGCCATATTAGTCTATAACATCTGTGCTGTGACGTCATATTGGTCGAAAATAAACTATTGACAATTAGCAAATGTTCTTTTTTATTCATTTAGCAGTGTCACACCACAGACTAGATAGCGTATTTTACTCGTATAAAGGATGACTCACGCTAGACCGTGCCGGGTCCGTGCCGAGTGTCGGCCGACTTCTCGTTTGTCGTCCGTTGCTCGGCCGTCACTCGGTTGCCGCTAGCCGGTAGTGTGTGTGTGTCCATACAAAAGAATGTAATATTAGTTGACCGTGCTACAGCCGACACTCGGCTCGGATCCGACACGTTCTAGCGTGAGTCATCCTTAAAGATCCAACATGAAATTTGCTTCCAAAACAATGACGTCAAAAATATATGGCCAACACAGCGTTTTTAAAAATCTAAATGAAAAAAACTATTTAACTATTAAAATATGTAACTATTAAAATATGTCGTCATCTTATACTTTGAACAAGTCAAATACTACAGAAATTATTTATTTATTTAGCCAAATTTGATATAAGTCAAGTAGCTTATTGTGATAAGCTTGGATTTCTAGTGCTACGGCGTAGCAAACTCCAGCGTAGCAAGCTACGAAGATCGCTACGAAATAGTAGTAACAAGACTTGATTTGACTTCTAAAAATAAAGTCCGTTACAAAATAGTGTGTGCCTTGTTTGAATTAACCTTAACGCTTTGGAAAGATCTACTACTACTAGGGTAAGGTAAATACTTAAACTCTTTGATAGTTTTTTTTGATGAGGTACAGCTTTTAGCTTTTTGCTTTATAGTGCGTTACTCGCACTGGGTAAATCTTCTACGAAAACTTTTTAATAATATTCCAAAAATTTTCGATTTCGGCAGGCTTCGAACCCGCCGAATCGAATCCTGCCGAAATCGAAAATTTTTGGGATATTATTAAAAAGTTTTCATAGGAGGTACAGCTTTATTTACCTTACTGCACATGATACATTTCCGTCGGACGAGTAGGGAAAGAGACGAAATAAGGCATGAGACCAGTTAAGAGAGGGAGACGAAATAGCGAAAGTGACGACTGATCAACGCAACCAAAACAAGATGTCTTACTCCAAATAAGATACATTTCTTGGAACTTAGAAACGATCAAAAATCCGAACACTTACATGGCAAACTCCATTATCCAGTATTTTAGAATTGGTTTTCACCGCGATGGCAATACGTGAGTCAACAGACAAAATATGAAAATTATAGCAATGTTTACTTGGGCCTTATGTAAATGTGTGACAAGCCTTATAACGAAGGGTTACCGGCAAAACCACAGAGAATCAGGGTGGAACGTTGATTACAACTATACCTACATGTACATCATCTACATAGATATTTTACTCGTCTTTGGATAGGCGCAGTCAAAAATAAAGCAACCCTTTCTTTTGTCCCGTCGGTCGTTAGCGGTCTACGCTGAGCTCACCGCTTTCTATTGACCGAAGCTGACCCTCTAATAGCCCAAGGCCATCTATGAACTCCTTTTGATCTGCTGTATAACCTTTTCAAAGTTTTCACGACCATTTTTAGGGTTCCGTACCCAAAGGGTAAAAACGGAACCCTTTTACTAAGACTTCGCTGTCCGTCTGTCACTAGGCTGTATCTCATGAACCGTGATAGTTAGACAGTTGAAATTTTCACAGATGATGTATTTCTGTTGCCGCTATAACAACAACTAAACTAAAAAACAGAACAAAATTAATATTTAATTTAAATCCCATACAGCAAACGTGATTTTTTGCCGTTTTTATAGATAATGGTACGGAACCCTTCGTGCGCGAGTCCGACTCGCACTTGGCTGGTTTTTATTTTAGTTGATGATTTCTCATTAATTTTACCGGAATTAAGTCTGAGATTAGGTAGATATGCTCAAGCTTTTGTAAGAGAAGCAAAATGATAAAGCTATATTAATAATTGATGAAAGATTAAAAAATAAAATACATTATTAAAATAACCAGATTTAAGATTATAAAAGTACTTTAAAAACTTAAAATTATACGTACAACATCGCGGCCAAGATGAACTTGGAATATTTGATCGGAAGCTTTTAAGAAACGTTTCATTCTGTTTGCTGGCGGGTTTCCAAGTTTTAAAACTTCAAAATAGTGAAGCTCGAAATGTAGCTCGAATGTCAAAAACATAGGAAAAACGTCGAACTAATTTGTTTTGGATATCATTCGAAGAAAAAAATGCTAACTATGTAGGTATTAATGTTCTATTATAATATTTATCATCATCATCATCATCAGCCTATATCAGTCCACTGCTGGACATAGGCCTCCCCCAACGAGCGCCATAGCGCCCTGTCTTCAGCTTGCCGCATCCAGCATCTGCCAGCAGTCTTTCGCAAATCGTCATTCCACCGTGTCAGAGGGCGTCCTACACTACAATATATTTTATAATGGCATCTAATTACTTTGTAAAATGACCTACCTATACGACACTAGCGTAGAAGTATAGAACATGAAAGCCCAAACGGTAAAGATTTGGGTTTTCGTAGATATAACTAATCCCTACTACGAGCAGTACGTACACATAATGTCACTTCTCGTATTTGCTACCCACCATTCGATTTTTACTGATACGTACGAAAAATTGGAAAAAAAGCATAAACCTAATTCACCCATAACAAGATTGGTTACAAGACTTTCTTTTTATCCTTTTTATCATCTGAACCTTTTCCCTTACAAAAGCCATAAATTTTCCATTTGTTGTACGACACAACAACTATTGTATTGTGATTTATAGTGGTTTTATGTAAACCCATTTCTTTTGTATGATATGAAAAGTAGCTGTCTTTTACAAAGGAAATTAGGTAGATGCGTTTTTGTGATTTGTCTAACAAAAAACATCTATTATCTATCCAAACCCATTCTAATAAGTACCTATTAACCTACTAATACCTAAGCAAAAATACTAATAATAAAACTTTTTACATATTCACTTAAGGAGTTTGGAAATAAAAAGGCTTAATTATTATTATCCATTCTAATATACTAGGTATACAAATATACTAATATATGTTTATTATATATAATACTAGCAGCGCCTCACGGTTTCACCCGCGTAGTTCCCGTTCCCGTAGGAATTTCGGGCTATGTCCGAAAGTAGCCTATGTCCTATTCCAGACTATAATCTATCTCTGTGCCAAATTTCATCCAGATCCGTTTTGCCGTTCTGGCGTGATAAAGGAACAAACATCCATCCATCTATCTATCCATCCATCCATCCATCTAAACTTTCACGTTTATAATATTAGTGAGATAGTGAGATTATAAATTCGAAAGTAACTCTGTCTGTATATCGGTTTGTTTGTCTGTCTGTTACCCTATCACGCACGCCTAAAGGACTGAACGGATCTCAACGAAATTTGGCAGGGACGTAAATGATATCCCGGAGACGGACATAGGCTACTTGAAAAGCGCGTGCGAAGCCGGCAGCAGCCAATTTTCAATAAAGTAAATTCTCGTTTCGCAACCAGGTTAAGCTAATAGAATTTAATACAGAAGGATATTCCGACAGTTCCAATTACATTAAGAAGGCAATGTCACACTGTATACCTTTTTAACGTTTCATAAACGGGGCGGAATTACTCGGCAGGCGCGTATCGCCTGTCACATCAAAATGTTATTTCCTTTTTACGCAGACAATTTAATTTCCTACTAATGGCAACACCGTTCCTCAGAAAATAAAGAATTTTACTTTGAATTTGTTCCTACGGTGATAAATAGTAAATTTCTTTTGGGATTCCTACTGTGTTTGTTAATCTAACATAGGTACAATAAATTATTGAACAAACAGCATTCGTTAGATAAACATGTAGGTTTCATAGCAATCTCATAAAGTTAACACAAAAATTGCTTCCATAAAAATAAGGGACGAGACGTCAGGGGTCAACAATACATTTTTTCTAATAACCCGTCAAGCCGACCCAATCTGATATTATCTGAGCATTTCGGTATTGGGATCCACCCGAAGATATTACCTTTACCCTAAACCATTACCTTTGGAGGCGTTACAGCACAATTCCATTATAGCGGGAGCTGGGAAAAATATTTTAACTTCAGTTTCGCGTTTTTACATTTAATATTTTAGACCGGAGAAAGTTTTTATTACCTACCAACATTTAGGTATTTCATGGGCAAGAAAAGATTGAGTTGGCAGTACAAAATGTGACAGATTCATGTTGTTTTCTAGCTGTCAAAACTGACAGAGTATTGATTATTCAATGATTTAAATATTGCAACGAGTGTAGTGACACAGACATACACACACTGACATACTCACACACACCCTAACATATACACAACACACACAAATACTTTAACTGACACGCCATTCTTGAAATAATAGAGCAAGCAAAAATAACCCGCAAAAAAACTAAACTACTCTTTAATCCTGCCGACGATCACCAGTCGTGCGCAGGGGTAAACTGAAAACCAGCGCCGTACATGCTTGATAAGCTGGTCGGCATTATGCTGAGTTTATCCCTTTTGCCTGAAAAAACTATACTTGGCTAATAATGTATACATTTAAATATTCTAATATTTTATTATCTTGTATACCTATGCATGCTGGTTCATTATATATTATTATACTCGTATGTTTTGTATATAGGTACTTATATTAAGCTACGGAATTATTCAGGCAATAAGTAAGTAATTTATTTTAGTGTAGTAGTAATTGTGTACTATTAGTATTTATGTATACAAAATTCTTAACTGCATGCAAAAATTTTACGCTCGAAGGAGTAGTATACTTACCTACCGAGATTGTGTAGACCTAAAGCTAAATTACTGATTTTTTGTGTACAGAAAAAGGGTTAAATTAATGGTGTCAAATGCTTCTAGTAGGTACTTCTAAATTCCATGCTGTTAACATATTGGACTAATGATTGTACGATCTGCTCTCTCTCTCTGGGAATTTTATAAGTTTAATAAAAATATCTATTGATAATTATTGTTTAAAATGTATCAGTTATCTACCCATCACACAAGCTCCGCTTAGCTTGGGGCTAGATGATGCTATGAATAATCTATTGTTTATCTATGTGTATGTCTATTATTATATTGTACAATACATTATGCTTTATAACACACCAATTAATTAAAAATACATATATCACAGAAAACAAAAACAATAACAAATAGTGTACAACGGGCGGCCTTATCGCTAAGAGCGATCTCTGCCAGGCAACCTTAGGATGGACAAGAAGTGATAGAAAAAGTATAGACGGTGACGTGTAAATAGAATATTGTTTAGGTAAGTAGGTAGTTTAGGAAGAAAAGATATAAGAATGGTATATAATATTGCATTGACTATACAAAGATTAAGTAATTATTAAAAGTGATCGGTTACTATTTTTAGAGCCTCGGAGTTTTATTGAGTTTTTTGTTATAATCACTACCCTATTCTTTAGTTACAGACGTATTTTTCATATCATATTTAATCTCATATTTTTCTACGTAAGCACAAACTGGGTCGCTCTATTCAATAACTCAATTTCCGAAGAAGATTGAGAAGCAATCGCCTGGAAGATATTTTTCATCCTGATAAAGGTCATGGACCAGTTCTGATAGGAAGCTGCTTCATTTGAATTTCAGTCGATTTTAAATTTTCACGAAGATCTGATTGTTCACTAATGTTTGTTCTCCACAGGATGAGGATCTCCTTTTTTTCAAAAAATTATCTGAGCGACTGGTCGAAGCGACGCGTGACCCGAGAGCTGTTGAGTATCTGGCACAGCACATCAGCATTGCCATATAGCGGGGCAATGCAATCAGCGTCTTGGGCACGCTTCCGAATGGTATTGATATGGATCAGATGAGCTATCGCTACTAGTAATAGGTAGATCGTTTGCAACAGTCTGCAGTTAGCTCAATTGTTTCAATTGTAAATACTAGTTGTAATTTAGTTCTATTATGGGGTATTTAATATTATTGCACAGTATTATTGTATGGTCTGTGGGCTGTCTTACCATAACCATAATATTGCGTGCATTTTCGACGCTGGACACAGAATATAGAAAATGAAGATTTAGAATTCACCAATACAGTTATCACGTGCCCTGAATCTCACAGGAATTCATGAAATTCAAATACGTAACGGTTGTTAGGTTCTCCTTTTAAGGTGAAATTTGCATTTCATCTCACGTCTTTAATTCTACTTGGGTCGTTTATTTCTCTGTCAGCTATTGACGATCTGAAATTGAAAACTTTATGTAATGGTCCCAAATCGACCCATTTAATTTAATGGGCCCCCTTTATAAATGTTATTTATTGGATTTTTAATTCCTTATTAAAATTTCATACCTGAGGAATGTCTTACTAATGATTTTTGTCTTATTAGTAAAAAGAACATAATTAGTTAAAAAAACTTGTCAATAAAATATTGGTAAATATGAATAGAGTGAAACTAACATTTTTTGCAACAGTGGTCCATTTAATAACATCTGTAGAAGTGTCTAACTATAGCATCAAGCGTCGTGCGTTACTTCAGAGATTTAGGAACATTTCGTCAGGGACGAGTGAAATAATTTCACTCGTCCCTACATTTCGTAAACTCTTCTGAGGCCTAACAGACTGTAGGTATAATCTCTGAATGCACTAACATAATTTATTTGTGATTTCTCCTACGACTTATCTTTTATTGAGAAAGCCTATCAATACGTATAGCTTTTCAATATTCCTCAAGCTCTCCGGGGCATACCCGTCGAAATTCGTCCAAGTTCTTCATTCAATCGCTTTGCATTGAAGTGTAAGATCGAACCTAACACGATTTTTCCATTAAACTTCTCACGCTTTCCACATGCGGTTAAAAACTTTCGATTAGGTCAGTTTGGAGCTGGATTTTACTGAGCGTATTTTAAGGTACTTACACCGCTGGAAATACTTAGAGGAACTCTTTTAAGCGAGGTTAGGCAAACTGTAATGAGATTTAAAGATAATGAAGATAACTAATGAATCTCTGCGCGTAATTTTTATGAACGGGTTTTTTCTTACAGTGTTGTAAAAGATTTATCCATCATGGTATGGTATTTATTATGGGAGCCTATTATTTGCAAAATTATTGGACAAGAGGCAACTTTATCCATTAACTTTGACAGCAACCAAGGTATAATGTGTGAACACTACCTCATTTGCTGTCTTTTTAAAAATATTTTCTTGACTTTTAAACTTTGATGACTTTTAACTTGACGTTTTCTTGACTTTCAAAATATTTTCGCTAGTAGATTAAGTATCTAAATATACTTAAAATATGCGCAAATATGCAAGTCTCGACAAAGCCTACATTTGCTCCCTTGGAGTCAAAACCCTAGATCCGTGGGGTACCGAAATTCTTGGGGTTTTTAACAAACTATCTGAGCGTCTGGTGGAAGCGACGCGTGACCCGAGAGATGGTGAGTATCTCGTGCAGCGCATCAGCATTGCCTAGCGGGGCAATGCAGCCAGTATCGTGAAGGCGCTTCCGACTGGTATTGATATGGATCAGTTGACCTACTTGTAGATTTTTTGAAACAATCTGCAGTTAGCTTAATTGTTTTAATTTAAACTACTAGTTTGAATTTGTTTCTATTAGTTGATTGTAACTCTTTGTGTTAATAAAGACTACATTGTCAGTAATAATTAATTTCAACAAGGTAATTCAGCAAACTATTCCGAATATTTTACTGCCAACATAGATATAAACAAACGAATAACGTACAGCTACAGCGACGTAATAAACTCGAAAGGTTTATACAGAAGTAAGGGCAGGTCTATACCGGAATGCGAGAACGAAGTTTTAACCGCAGAAATATTAATATGAAATGTTGTACGGTTTATTACATTCCTATTATAATTGATAAACAATCTGTTCAAAATATTGAGTTGATTAGAAAAATTACACGTACATTTTTCGTGTTTCTCTTAACTTTAGCTGGTACAAAAAATATTAAACTTCGCGCCGCCGCCTGACGCTGCTACATATGGACACGTGCATCGTGAGGCATGAAACTGCAAGTATATTATTATACAGATCTTGGGTAAAACTTGCTTTATAGAATACACAATGTGCTTTAGTTATTCACGGTATTTTCAAATATTTAATGATCACAACATTATAGCCGTTATTTATGTTTAATATTACGTCATATTTTCCACGCAGAGCAGAGGTAGAGAGGTTTGAAAGCGGATGAATGCGATCCCGTAATGAGGGCGGCGAGGTTCCGCCCTCCGCCCTACTTTCCATCTATTATGCCTTTATTCTGACCATTTGATAGGCAATTTGTTCGTGGCTGAATGCATTCAATGAAGGTACGTGTGCGATAATTGAAAGGTTGAAAGGGTGGTTTGTAGCTGTGTTGTGGTATGGCCAGGTTCAGGAAATAGTTTGGTGGCTATTGTAATGTGAATGATGACTAAACAAAGGTACCTATTATTATCTATGGGACACATATAACATAAATAGTATACCTACCTACAAGTTTAAAGCTCAATTTTAATAATTTCTTTTTTTTTTAGTTTAAAGCTCAGTTTATTGCTCGATTTTAATTTATATTACAGTATTCTTGTGTCTATTTTCCTGCTGAAGAATTCTGTGAATTATATTAAACTAATTTTAAACTTATGACATATAAAAGTATTTTTCATGCAATAAAGTTTTATGATTAATACAATTAAAGACAACCTGACGCAAACCTACCTGAACTAAAATTTTAAATAAACGACACCTCAGCTTACTCATTCTTCTAATAAAGATTGTTTACTGAGTATTTTCTTGTGTTTAAGAGATATCTCTAATTCAGAAATCTAATAATTTAAACACACATCAAATTCAATTTCTCTTTTATAATCACAATAATAACATTGCAGGTTATTAAATCTAATGCGTTATATAAGGCACAGAACTTATTATTAAAGAAATCTAAAAAAAATTTAGAAACTTTGATTCTAACAGATTTACACTACACACATAAACACACAGAAATAATAATATTTTGGTAAAATCTAAATAAACTTATACTTCCATCATAAAATGTGAACTGACTGAATCTCTATTTCCCTAAAATGGTTTATCTATTGAACACTTGGGACCGAGGTGCGTGCCTGATCATCAGGAACTTACAACCCATTGAACCTTTACTTCCCATCAACATAAAACTCCAATACGCCTTAAAGGGAGTCAACCATTTACGGCAAGAGATGTTTCTATACAACGCAGTAGCTGGTTGTATTGAACCGGATAACGCTGAAAATAGGTTCATGTTTTCAGCAAAATGAATTAGGTAAGTTTTTAAAAGCTCTGTGCTACAATATACACACTAATACACACAACACACAACGTTGTCTATATGACCTTTATGAGCAAATGAACAACTTTTTTGATTTAGTACATTTTTTTTTATAAATTGCATGAAAAAATATGTAAGCCTCATAAACAGTATACTAGCTGCGCGCGGCGCCCGTAAGCCTAGATTCTCGGTTTACGACTTTTATCCTTAGTTACCAATTATTAAACTCGAACCTAGCCAGCATTATAGAGCAAGGAAGGAGGTTATGAGCCTCTTTGGAATACCTCCATACTAAAACTACTCCATACTTCATAGAGTTTATATAGTTCTATATAAACTTTATGCTACATACACTCTCCATGAAGGAGGGCGAATACGAAAAAGGTTTTACATTTCCTTCGTGTAAAATACGGGGCGCGCTGCAAACTGCGATTCGGCACAAATGGACGTCGCAGGACTGCCATCAATCCTGTGGCAGATGCTATCGTCATGACGTATGGAATGTAGGTAGGTTGGAATTTATGAATACGGAAAGTAGTTAGTAGTAGTAGTAGGTAGTTAATAGGCGAATAATATTGTATTACATTTTAAGCATTATACACTTACTAGTGGTTTATTTTTCGCTTCTTCCACTAGTGCACAAAAAATTGAAGCGAACAAAATCAATAACATTTTGTTTCTTATTTGATAATAATTACTATTATTAAGCTGTTTATGTATAAAATTTGACTTGTCTATGTGCTTATTTTGTAAGCCTAAAGAAATAAAGTTATTGAATTTTGAATTTTAGTATCTTTTTTTCACAAGGATGACATGATCACACGTTTGAACAAACCATTTTAATACATTGTTATAAAGGGTGAAAATCAAATATATGTACCTACCTACCTATCATTGATCAAAATGTTCGTCCAAGCCTTCATTGCATTTTTAATGTAAAAAGTTTTCAATTTTTATCTGTTTTATGAATATTTTTCATAAAGGTTACTCATTAAATTTACTTGGTTTAGTCATTAAATTTACTTTTTTTTTATTTAATACGATGATCAGCGTACAAACTAACAGCTGATAGTCTGACAAATCAGACGATCAAGACCTATAATGTCGACAAACGACAAAACAACGAACATTTTTCTATCTAATATTCCGACAAAATTCGATACCATCGATTTCTAATCAAACAATGGCCAGGCCCATTTCCTAAACTTTTGACTCAAATTACCTAGTTCCGTAACTAATAGCGTTTTCCAATAATCGTCCCAACTCCTATAGAGTTTACAATTTATGTTTTCTGAAACCGGCTCCGGCGTTGAGAAAATTACTTCACAGAGCTTCAATAAATAAGTTATATCAAAACACTATCAAAAGGGTTTTGTTACTATATGCTTAAAAAAAACTAACACTTTAATTGCCCGTACAGCATATCTCAATGTTCAAGCTGGTAGAACTGCGGCGCGCATGATCGCACCGCAGAGGCTGGGCAGTGTATGGATTAAGTTCGATTCAACAGATTATAATAAAACAGGCCAAGTGCGAGTCGACTCGCACACGGAGGGTTTCGTACCATCGAACATAACTATTTCGCAAAAGGAACGTTAAAACTGTTGTTTTTTTTGTAATGAAAATAGCAAAAAGCTATCATGACGCAATCACCCATCCAATTACTCACCGCGCCCGACATTGCCTTATTTCAATGATTGGTCAACTAGGTATGGATATAATAGGGACCCCATGACTATTAAATTTATTTTATTTTTTGTTATAGTGGCAGTAGTGATCTACACCCCGTTAAAATTCAAATTTTTGTTATTAGTTGTTATAGCGTTAAGAGAAATATACATATTCTGTGAAATTTTAACTGTCTACCCTTACGGGTCATGAGACCTGCAGACGGTCACACGGATCGAGAGCGGACGTTTAGTAATAGGGTCCCGTTTTCACCCTTTGGGTACGGAACGGAACGAAAAACGGAAAAAAATTACCTAGTTGAGACCATTATTATTGTGTACCAAAATAGGGCTTGCCCTACATAATGTTCTATTTCGTCTTCAGATTTCTTTTTTAGGGTTACGTACCCAAAGGGTGAAAACAGGCCCCTAAATAGGAAATCTAAAGACGAAGTAGAATATTATGTAGAACAAGTTCTATTTTTGTACAAAGTATGGTATCTACCAGGTAATTTTTACACGTTATTTGTAATTTATAATTTGGCGTGTTTTAAAAAACTATAAATTGACTTCAAAACTCTATGCGACACAATACGACACCCAATTCACAATGACTATTAAATCCACGGCCACTTTGGTCTACCTAGGTTTTTAACATGTAGAGCTGTAAAATAAGCTGTAAGATAGTCTTGTAAAAGCCGGAGCTTTATCTAACGTATCATTAGTGGTTCCGGGTCTATTGTGTGCACCATCAATAATTCAGAACTGCTATTAAGCCTGAACAATAAATCATCATTTTTCACTGACTCTCGAAAGGTTAAATGAGTCAGCATGTGACCACAAAACGTTTTATAACAGTCGTAACGACTTTACATTACGTTTTTACTTTATTTTTCACGTGTAACTTCAAGTTTACTATACACAGGATGGTTTTTTGGGAAGGGCGGCGATGGCCAAGTCCGAAACCACAGCAGTTAGGGAAAAGTAGTGAAAGGAGTCATGCCCTCGATTTATAAGAAAACCATAACTGCATATTTATTTTTTTCAAAAATCTTTTACTTTTGACAGAAAAGGACTTGAATGATTTTTCAAAAAAAAATACAGCCTGTATCTGCCTGTATCCTTATCAGCAACAGAATGCATTGGTTCAATAACCAATGCATTCTGTTGCTGATAAGGATCAATCTTTGCAAATAAATGTTTAACTAAAAATGAAAGGAAATAGCACATTTTTACGATTTACTTTTAGTATCTCAATTTTACCTAACTAATTAGATGAAAAAAAAGTTTTTTTTCTCTCTCTCATGAACCGCGATAGTTAGACAGTTGAAATTTTCACAGATGATGTATTTCTGTTGCCTGGATCGGTCGTCCTTCATTTTATGCCATCCGCAATCTGTCAATTTTGTAATTTATTTTTCAAAGTAGTTCGCCCGTTGCCATCCAAACCATTTGTTACCAGTGATTGTGAAAATTATCATGTGATGATGTTTTAGATACGTTTTACGGTGCACGTGTCAATTCCTCGAAATCAAACTTTAATGGGACCACCTCAAAATCAACCTTTATACAACAACGAAAGAATCATCAATATTAAGAATTGGCAAAGATCACCACCAAAATTGAAGTAGCTTTAGTCCTGATTTTTCAAAGGTTTTATGTTGTTTTTTAAGCTAAGCTGGAATAAAAGGTTTATGGAATCACCGCGGGGTCACTCCACACAAACACGAATGAATGTTCCATTGTCGACGTAGGCATCAACGAACATACATAAAAACACAAACAGCTGAACATAGACTTACTTTTTTAAATTTTGAAGTCTGTTAAAATAAAAAACCTAACCAGTATGTAAGTATACCTATAAAGTAAGATAATTATATTGGATGCTGTCGATATTTTGTACCAGTGCAAGTGAAGCTATAAATTTTAATGCGCCAGCTGCTTAGCACATAAATCGCAATGTGCAACAGCAACCCGCTGTGGAACTTATGTTTAAAATGTTACAAGAATTTTAATTCAAAATAAATATTTATGAACATACAAAAAATAGTTGCATAAAATAAAATTAAGTTGTAATTTTCCCCGTGGTAGCAAAGCTACAATATATAGCTACATTGAAGTTGTGTTACAGGTGAACTGACATTGTTATCCAAAACTAAAATTAAAATTGCAGTAAATTTATGGGAAAGTTAAAAAAATTCAATAAAACCGGCCAAGTGCGTGTCGGACTCGCGCAAGAAGGGCTGCGTACCATTATCTATAAAAACGGTAAAAAATCACGTTTGTTGTATGGGAGCCCCCTTAAATATTTATTTCATTCTGTTTTTTAGTATTTGTTGTTATAGCGGCAACAGAAATACATCATCTGTGAAAATTTCAACTGTCTAATTATCACGGTTCATGAGATACAGCCTGGTGACAGACGGACAGACGGACAGCGAAGTCTTAGTAATAGGGTCCCGTTTTTACCCTTTGGGTAAGGAACCCTAAAAAGTACAGTCTCACGGTTATCGAATTAATGGACATATGCAAAATATGCTACCGTCTATATTGTTCTTTCATGTGGAGGGAAGAGATCGCTCTCGCAAAGGTCGCACCTTATACTCTGTATGGTTTCCTGACTTTAGGTGTTTTATTAAAGTATTTTCTGTCCATCCACAGCTAGTTCAAAATGCACAATCCAATAACAGCTGCTGAATAACCAAACGGGGCGGCGGAATCGTTACTCCAAATTACTTGTTTCATCCAGCTACAAAGGAAAAGTGGGATTTTAATCACGCCATATTTTTCCCGTTGGAAGAATTTTCCACGGGAAATAAAAGTCTTTTCTTTCTGCATGAAATATTTTGCAGAATTAAAACGAGTTCTCAATTTTTTGTTCTTTTAATTGAGATGGAAAAATTAAAAATGCTTATTGCTTTTTTTGTAACAGGCTCCTAAAGTACGAGTACCTACTTATTTTAATTAACTCTGATTTCATCAGAAGCGAATGATAACCTATAAAGTTTTTAGTTTCGATTTTGTTTTTCATATAAAACTCGTAACGCTTCGCAAAACGAAGCAAAAATATTTGAAGAAGTCTTTTCATGAATATAGCCTTTTAAGTTCATTGACCTTTTTCTTTTATAGAACGATTTTCAGCCATCTCTCGTTCCATTGACTCCGGATGACATCATAGCGTCTATTGGCATTATCTGCAAAATCTTTTTCCTGAGTTTTTCGGATCATAGCAGATAGCTGTCATTCGCTGGTTTTCCATCGTTTTCATGTAAATCCTTTTTACCAACTTCAGGCAGAGGTTATATGTTTTGCTGTATGTATTTTTTATGTCTGTTCGTGGATTTCCCCGTCACTTATAAAAATAGTATAGAAAATGTTAAATGTTAGAAAAAGTTGTATAGAAAATGATCCCGAATTAGTCCTGTAAAAGAATATTGCCAAGGGATTTGGATTTATCCCGTCAAGCTTAATAAACAACCTAATACTTTTTAAAAATTACGACCACTTATTTGTTGTATGAAGATTGATTTTAAGATGGTCCCAATAAGTTTGACCATCGAGGAATGTGGCCATAAAACGTATCTACAACATCATCACATGATAGTTTTCACAATCGGTAACAAATGGTTTCCATGGCAACGGGCGTAAGTAAATAAGAGGAATTTTCATTCATCGTTTCATCCTTGTGCTATCCATTACTTCACTACATCAAACTAAATTAGACTTCAATTTAACTAGTTATCGCCACTTGAAAAATTAAAACGCGCTATCGATATGTTCCTTTAAAACTCATTTTCACTATTTAGAAGTTTGAATTCAGTTTATAATTTTTCAACTCGCTAAATTACCTATGAAATTTGATTAGGTCTGTTAGTTCCATCTTAATCATTAAGATGCTACCACTGGAGCGTTGATATCCTTTTTTTCTTTCTCGGTTTGATAGCCTAAGACCCTGATTATACAAACTCTAGAGCGAGGTAAAGATCGCTATGACTCTAATAATCACGTAGGTAACATCTGAACTCGTTATGTATTGGTCTATATGTGTATTAACATGTCTCAATAGCATGTTACACAGCGGTGGTCACAATATACATAAAATCCCCTTTTGCTATTAAACTTATTGATAGGTCGATGGAGTCAGCACGCTCGGCTGGCTTGCTAGTTAGATGCATCACTGACTGCTCAGCTAATTCTGTATCCATGCATGTAATAGACTGAATTATCTTGCGAACTACATTATCGTTAGCATAGCATAGCATTATTGACATAGCACTGCTGATGTGAGGGCTTTCTAGAGGTAATGTTTGCCAGCCCTCTCTCAGTTCTGTACTTTTTTGCATTGTAATATAGGTCGTCCGAGCTTTTAACTTGATTATAACAACTTTTTGAAACCATGTTATAAACCCTGCGGTGAGAATTCATTCTTACAAAAACTTGTTTAAGCTTGCTAGATGATTAAGATATCTACCACCGCGGAACAGTATTTGTTTTTGTTTATATCAACAATAGTCGATCTAACTGATTACCTATTCAATAAAATTTGGGCATTCCTTGTGACCGGTTTTCAATTATCAGATTACAAATTTGGGTAAAAGCCGAGGCGTGATTTTGTAACTAATTTACAATTCAAACCATCCCCAATAGGTACCGGGTATTCAATAGGAATAAAATACAGCTTATTCAATAATTAATTGAATTTCATGTGTAATTTGCAAATGTGTATTTATTAGCTGTTTTTGGAAATATTCATATGAATGAAATGCACATTCACTAAACATCAGTTATTTTTATTGGATATTTATTTATGCGGATTTCACATCCCGAGATTGGATTTCACACACATGCTTAAAAGCTTTTCGCGAAAAGGTATAGATAAAAATAATAAGCTTCTTGTGCCATTTTTCATTCACAATATTATCTAGTTTTATTATTTAACTTTCTAATAGGTTGTCCAACCCATACCCCTAAAAGATTCTATACTGTTTTAATTAATCTAATTGAAAACCGTTTTACGAATTTCTCGAATCATTGGAATCGCCGACGCAAAGTTTCGACGGTGAACGAAACTTCCAAATTGTTTCCATTCTTTCGGTTGGCCCAACTTAAAATTCTGCTCCTTACTTTTACTCTTTCACTTAAGTTTGGGGTAAGTCTTGTTTTTCTTCGAATTAAATGAGCTTTGTATAAACTTTGGCTTCTATATCTAAGCAAAGGTAATTTTCGTTACTTTGAAAGTATAAACAGCAATCTAACTTGGACGAAATCCTGCCTTCACAAAATGAGCCGCTTATAGGTATGTATTTTATCGTAACATTTTCCTCGTTGTTTATTTTCTATTATCTCTCTAAGGCATTGCCAACTTATGGCCCTGATTTTTTCTAGATACCATTCCAAATGTGCACGAAATTTTGAACTTGCCTTGAATTTATTTCTACTTTGATCAATTCATATTTTATTCTGATCTGAATATTTAAGCACATCATCCGAAGCGTAGATTTTCGTGTGCAAGAATCAGTCCTGTTTGCGAGATAACTCAAACAGATGCTGGCAGATATGCATCTGGCTCAGTACACTTGGGTGCACACACATTTCTACTCTCGCAAGGCGAGACGTGTTGTGGTTGTAGGTACCAGTAGATAAACAGATGATATTTACTCTGTTCTTAGCGCGTCTTTTGAATTATTGTAACACCTTTTCATCACGATAACTTTATAAAATAAGAAATTGACTTAGTAGAGACATTTAAATCACAAATCGTGCTATAGTATTGGGGTCTAACAATATAGAAGCTAACTACCAAACTCAAGGTAAACGTAACAAACACGTTATGAAAAAACTGATAATGAGATGACTTTAATGAAAATTTCTTTAAATATTGTTTTAAGGAGTTGATTTTGAACTCATAAAATATTTAAGGCCATTACTGTACCTACTTGACTTATGTAATTTACCCTTGTAATTTTGTTTTTCTGGTGTAGTGCAATAAAGAATTTTTATATTGCATTGTATTTTTGGATGCGTTCAGCGCTGATTAAAAATCGACTAAACAGACACACCGTTTTTCAGCTCACTAGTTTTCTTTCATAATTTTGTTCTACGAACTTTCTACCTCTGTGGTATCATATTACGTCACAGGGCGACGTCGTCGTTGGTAACCGAGAACACTTGACCTATCTCTGAAAATGTAGGGCAGCGTATTAATTACCAGAACGGCACTGTTGTACCTGGGAAGTGGACGCGTTGGATTGGAAACTCAGGTATGGAGCTTCGAACTAATACTTTAGGTGAATTCAAAAGCTCTCATCTGGACTACGACAGGTAAGATCAGTTTGAACTTGTCGCTGAGAACGATATCACATTTTCATCCTGTCGTTCAATATATAAGTATAAGTAGAAGCGTTTATTAGTGCCTTTCAGGCTCGAACTCCCATTTGGCAAAGGAAACACCGTAATCATGAACAGAAACGTTCTCAATAAGTTATGTCAGGCCTATATAACCGCTTCCGCGCCCGCTGCCGCCCCCGCGCCCGCGTGTTGTACGTGAACGAGCACTTAGAGCTAGCAATAGACAGCTCAAAACCGAGAAATGACTGGGAAAGTCTGGTGTCGAAAGCTACTTTGTCTCGCGGGGTTACAAAAACAAATAAATAAGGCTGTAGCTAGGTTTTTAGAAGACATAAGCAGAAGTATAGGCTTTATTGCTAAAAAAAGTTACCTTTGGTACCTTTAACTACATGAAATAATATAGGTTCTGTTTGACGGTTATCTTATCCACCGACTCTATCGAAAACCAATCCCATTTATCTGACATTTGAGACTAATTTAGTATTTAAAATCAATAAAAGCTAAGGAACCAGCTTACACAGCAGGCGGGAAGTTCCGTAGACAAAACTAAACCGCCATATGTTTGCTATAACTCAGATGCTATAGCTTAGTTCTAGGCACAGCTGGTAATTCAGAGGTGCTATAAAATGTTATGGCGCATAAATAGCACGGAGCACTACGATACGCTGTCGGCCAGATTGAATATAAATAATTCAAACCAGTGGTGAGGTGGAGGGTTAGATTATCGATGTCGATGGATATTGGAAAAAGGTAATATTGTATGAATACGAACGTACTTAATCAAACCCTATACTATTTATACTCTATTTCCATTCGATTATAAAGAAAACTGAGGCTTCGTAACGATAATTTTGGTTTGAACGACAAAAACAAAGGTGGCGTGACTTTTTATAATTGATTAACTATATGTAGATTAATGATTCTAATAATAAATATTAATTGTCTTATGGTTTTGGTTGATCAAAAATCGGGAGGTATTGTAAAAATTGGTGTAACTTTTGTAGTTCAAGAGATTTCGATGAGATTTCCAAAAAACTCCTTCATTTTATAGTTTTGTTAGTTTGTTATTTTATTACCACGTGGCATCATGAAACAGATACCTAAACGAAATCTCAAAAACGTAGTGCGATGTAGTTCAAACATAACAATAATTTAGACCCCCTTGGACGAATTCCTTAAAATATTGCAAACATAACATTAACTCTTTCAAATTAACTTCCACTTTGGAAGTTTGTTTAAGGAAGTTTTTTGGAAGTTTGCTAGTATCAACAAAGGTACGTTTTAGTATATTGGCTAAAACGTAAAAGTACCTAACTTTTTGGCAAACAAAGTGTTGCCGAGCCTTTTTCAGCAAAACTTCCGAAAACAAGTAAGTAATCACATTTTTGATCGACTTGTTAGGTAAACGACGTGTAAAATTTGAAGGTACTAAAGGTTGATGAAATACAAACTTACCTACTAAAGTGAAAGAATTTTCGTTAAATTATTCATATAAGTTATTTTGAATATTTTTTTCCCTATTTAAAAAAAATCCTATCTAAGTGTCTGCATCTCGAGTCTCTCTAATCAGTGGTTTAGGCTGTGGGTTGTCTACGAGTCGTACCTAAAATAAATGTTTTTTTTAAGGTAAATCTACTTGTGAAATTTTATAGTTCTATTGCTAACGTTTTGTAAAGATTTAGAGTATTTCCGCCTAAACTTTAGTTTTTTCGTTTGAACTTTGACAAAAAACATGTCACTCGTGTCTTCTGTTAATTTTGAGTCAACTTTCTAAGCTTCAAATTTTACGGGCGGTTACGGTTCTGATCGGTTTGGCCACATTTAACTACGTTCTCTGAATACGTCTTTAAAAGATTCTCAGTATCAGTGAGATTTTTCTCTTTTAAATATAAAATATTTAATGCGTGTATTAGCTTACTCAGTTATCGATCTACGCTCGAGTAACGCATATGCCATAGAAAATCTTTAGTCAAGCATAGGCATATATCGATGCCTGAGCAAGCTTACATAATACGGGTCCTATAGCTTATAAACATTGTGTTATCGATGTTCTACTCACATCACTACTTGCAAGCAGCGAGCCAAATATATCCATAATAACAATAATTTGTAGGACTATTATTCGATACGAACAATGCCGTTTCTCACGCAGAACGAGTATACAGTTGGATACAGAGTGATCAAATATGAATTTGTTGTGCTTTATAGAAGGGGCTGTTTTTAACCGGAGAAGGACAAGAAGGTTCTATGTTCGGTTGTTTGTATTTTTTTTATGTTCGTCAACTTCAACTTCTTTTTAGGGTTCCGTACCTCAAATGGAGAAAAGGAACCCATATAGGCTCACTTTGTTGTCCGTCAATCCTCTTTTCTCAGAAACGCATGGAAGTATCGAGTTGAAATTCACATCATATAATTAGATTTTTAAGTCAACGCAATCCAAAGTTACAGCCGTTTAAGCCCATTTTTTTAATTTTTTTCCAAGGGAATCACATGCACACAAAACCTATAGGGTACTTCCCGTTGACCCAGAATCATGAAAATTGGCAAGAAGTAAGGTCTTATAGCACAAATATAGGAAAAAATCCGAAAACCGTAAATTTGTAGTTTATTCACAGAAAAAAATATTTATGAATCTCGCCATGGACCAAAAACCTATATATGGTTCTTTCCTTTGACCTAGAACTATGAAACTTGGCAAGAAACAAGGTTTTGTAGCACAAGTAAAGGGAAAATCCGAAAATTGTAATATTGTAGTCAAATCGTAAAAAAATCACTTTCTTTAAGGTGGTTGCAAAACTCTAAGCATACATATACAAACATACTTTTCGAGTCATTTGGAACTACGTCCGCTATTTCAATAAAATTTTGCATACATATATAAAACAGTGCAAACATAGCTATTTCTTATCCGATTATGCATGGAAAATTTCATTGCAATAAATGGTGTAATTTCCAAATGAATTGGAAAGTACGTTTGTAAGGGAGCTTAGAGGTTCACGTCTCTTATCCAGTAACAGCAAACGTTCTATATACTCGTACTCTCTTTTGTTTTCAATAAAACTGTGCGCTGCATCCAATAATGAAATAAAAGTCGTAAAAGGTGCGAGTGCAGCAAAGCATTAGCAAGAGTGCTTTGCAAGTTGTAATAAAACTGATAGTAACATAAGCGAGGTCGAAAAATACGTTGATCATAAATAACTTCACTGTATAGAATAAGCGCTATCAGAAACTAGCTTCTTCAAACGACATTGCTCGCAGTTTTCCAGCATAAAAGTAGCTTATTACCTTTCCAAGGATACAATCTATAATCCTGCTAAGTTTTTTTGGGATTCGATCAGCTGTTTCGTCGTGAAAAGGCTGAGACGGACTGACACTCATTTAAAATATTAGTTTGGATATGGATTGGATAGCGGCTCTAGGGCATTGAATTCCCCAAACATACTTTCAGATTGATGAGTGACATCAAAAAGCCTTCAGCCTTAACGAAAAAAGGACTATGGGCTGATGGATGGCCACATTATGTGATTGAAAGCAGTTTCTTTAGGGTAGTATGTAACTACGTAGAAAAACCATTATGTAATGCGTCCGATGAAATCATATCCATTGAACCGCTTGTGCTATCGACCACTTCAGCAAACTTTGTATGTTTGTTTTCGAGTTTGTTGGAAATCTCCGAAACCACAGGTGTGACTTTCAGTTAAATCCACGTGCATTGAGAATGGGACGGAACTATTTCGAACTGGAACAAATGCAGTATTACTTTTACTTGTTTATATTTCATCTCATTTTGATCGCACCCGTATGAGAAATGTGACGTAAAATGTTTTATGACAAGGTTCCGTCTTTTGTCCCACTCTGGGGCCAATTCTGCTAACACAGGACATCGCTTTATGGTATCGACGCAAAATTTTCCGTAGATCAAATAACCTCTGTGTGCCTTTCAACCGTATCACTTTTGACACGCGTCTGGAGGGACGCGTGTCAAAAGCCATAGAGCTGTAGTTTCTTTTATCAAAGGTTACGGTTATGATGAAGCAATTAATTTAGTGATACCTTAGTATCATCCACCTAGTCTGTGATTTAGTGGTGTTAGGGACGTCCGTCAACGAACCTACGCTTCGCAATCACTAGAGAGAAGTCACGGCCAGAAGCCATGTATTAACTAAATGAAAAGCTGCAGCAGAATTTGGAATCACAGTGAGCACCGGTAACACGATCTGCAATTCGTTTTGCGTAATTTACCCAATCAGCCTTTGATAGAGATGCATCCAAACTGAGTTATCCATGAGCTTCGTGCAATGTGGCTATGAATATTCAATGTCAGTTCCGGTACCAGTGTTTGAAACGGCAGTGTTTACGTACCTACACTGATTAGGATGCGTATGCATATGTGTTGGACAGACACAGGCTTTTTCAATATTACCCTGTTTTATCGACTTCATGAGATTTTACTTCAGCTGCCCCGTGTGTATTTAGATATAATTACAAATACCCATAAAATTATCTCGTTGTTTGCTTTTTGCTTCCTACAAAATTTTATTGTAGCGAAGTCTGCAGACGCTGGCAAAATGTGTAAAAATATATTTTGTTAGATGGAACTGTATTGGAATTCTTCAGAGGTTCCTGTATAAAGGTATATGCACTCATCCGTGTTTCATGCTTCCTACATGTATTTATTGAAGCTGAAATAAGCTTTGTTGTTCGGCAGCCAGAGATATTCATAGATAATAATGAAGAATATTATCGTGATTTGATTTGGTAATAGTTATCATAGTTTTTTTTATAGCATTACTATCGTAGTTTGATGAATTCATAATGAATGTTATCTACGAACCTTGTTTCTATTGGAAGAATACCAACGTTTCATCCCATAATAAGAGACTTGAATTTTTATGACGTGTCCAAAGTCCTAAGGTATAAAGGACAGGAGCATTTTGATGTTTGAACTGCTTCATGGTGAGAGCCTCGTTAAGAATGAAACGTTGGTGTTATACCAACACAATCAAAGTTCGTAGTTAATATTTAATATAACCTCTGAACCGTTCGAGGCTACAAAAGTATCTAAAAAAGTCGCGGATTACATCCTTGAATTCCATACCGTCCAAAGCGTTATTTTGAAAAAAGTTATAATCAATATGGCTAGTAGATATGGCTACACATATATAAGTAGCTAAGCGAGAAGATTGTTGACATATGTAATAAGATATGGGAACATAAATAAATAAATAATGCTAGACAATTCACACAGCATTATCTAGCCTTCACACATCATTACATCACCTTTAACTATAAAATCTTGTCCCTTAAATACCTTTCAACACCACAGTAACTTACGGAATAAGCTTCTTCTTCGTAACACTCTCGTCAGAGCGATCGTGCTCATCATGTTCATTCTTGCTAGGTGGCTTTTGTGATTCGACTCACGATATCTCACCATCTTTCTCCATTTTTGGTCTTTCTACTGCACTCATGTAAGGGGCCGCCCACTGTGGATCTAATATGGTTTGTCCATCGCATGTGTGATCATCCGCGCAGAATAATGTCTCCCACTCTACCCTGCACGACAAGACGCCCAATAGAGTCACCGTCCCACCTTGAGACGTGTCCGAAGTATTTGAGGATGCGAGTAGACCAAGACATATAGACGCGCTGTTTGATGCCGAGTCCTTGAAAGATAGAGACATTCGTACGAAACTCCGTCCGTGATAATCCAAGCAGAAAAAGAGAGAATGGAGAAGAATCCCCATAAATGATAAGAATGGGCTTAAAGGTAGTAAAATATGTACCTAAAGTTTAAAAAGACTCTCAGATTACAATGAAAACCCGAAGCTTTTACGTAGATTAAAAATACACAGTAAGTACCTCAACAAACGTGCTTGTATAAATTCCATTTTTCCTTGGCTGTTACCGTAATAGACAGGTGTCCGGAACAAACAATGTCGTTCTTGCATCGCTGCACGCGAATCCACCTACACGACTATAAACAAATACAACCTTTTTGAACACATTCACAAATTATGGGTTCGCGCGGAACCCTCATTAATTTTCTTTAATAAAAGTAAGTAGTTTTATATTAGCAATCTTTAGAGATATAAAATATTTATAACTTAATGTTATAATAAAAGAACTGGGTATAATTTTTATGCATTTAGTATAAAAGCTGTTACTTAACATTCCAGACAGATACTTGCATTTTATTTCTTGTATAGATAGATTAAAAAGAAATAAATACGATAAAAGTATATTTTTGAGTTTCATAATACCTTCAGAGCAATATACCTTAACGTGCTCAAGAATTTCATTCTCTATAACTTGCCGATAAGATCCAAAGTTGTTCGCACGGTCTGTATGCAGTATTATGTAGCCTTCTTAGTTATTTTGTATCCAGACAGGATAGAGTAGGACGTTGTTAAGGGTTTGCGAGCGAGATTTTATTACTAACTAGCAAATTCTCACATGATACGACTAAAATTTGTCGCCCTCGTAACCTTTATTATAAACTTGAAACAGACTTTGTTTATGAAAGACTAGCGGTCCACCCCGGCTTCGCACGGGGAGATTCTATCGCCTATGTTCATCAGGTCTAATGTAGCATTTTAATGGTGAAATAATTTTTCAAATCGGCCCCGTAGTTTTACAAATCTTTCCTCTGTATAATATTAGTGTAGAAAAGAAGGCAGGATTTTAAGTCGTTATGTTAACATTGAGGAAAGTAGAAATATGCAAAAAAAGTACTTACTTACACCAGTTACACCATTTCTATTGAAAACAAGCACCGACATGTCACCTACATTAAAGATGTTCATTGTAATTTTACGCCTTTATTTCTAAAGATTAATTTAACCGTATATAAATATGATTTATTTAGAAAATTACATTATCAGAATAAAACAATGCCAACTAGAATTTACACTTATGATCAATAACATATTACATACCTAAATAATATATTATTCTGACTGATTTCACCAACAACGGTCGGACTATTTATGCACAAAAATAGAACACAAGGGCAAAAATCCTATGAGAAATTTGACTCGTGCGGCACTGCAAAATAAAATAACCCCAACATGCAAAGTTATGGAAATCCCAAACAACTTGTTAAAACGGTTGAACACTCGACTCTGTGGGGTTCTCCAAAACTCCGAAGCCATGACATTCGGAGAGTGGTACTCCAAAGCTACCAGCGTAGTAATTATCTTGGAATCATCTGCGCTGCTATTGACATCCAGCTTCGATGAGAGTCCATAATTTGGAGTAGTGTATACCTATTGCTTTATGTTTATATAGGATCCTTATTTACCTACTATAAGCCTGCACCACGGCAAACTTAGTGTAGGGCGTCCTCCGACCAGGTAGGATAGTGATTTGCGAAAGACTGCTGGCAGATGCTGGATGCGGCAAGCTGAAAACAGGGCGCTATGGCGCTCATTAGGGAGGCCTATGTCCAACAGTAGACTACTAACAATATATAGGCTGATAATGACGATGCGTTTTCCAAGAATTCTTAAGAGTGATGAAACTTTATGCCGCCCCCTAGTAGGTAGGTAACTCTGTCTCGTCATAACTTTTTAACGTCCTCTGTGGCGCGTTGGGCGAAGGTCCGCCTACGATGCAGGAGCAACCTCCTGCATGGGAGGGTTCGATTCCTGCCTCGAAACAAATGATTGTACGATCTGCAGTTATTTGTTCCGGGTGTTCTGGTCGTTTCTATTTACATCTATGTATTGTATTATGTATAGCTTGGGGCTATATAATCTGGGTGAATTGTCCAGCATTATTTATTTATTTATTTTTAACTGCGCGAGCCTCAAAGTTTTCACCACCGAAATTGGTTATCATCTTTGATGGGTCAGCGTATGCATTGACGTTTATTCTATACGTTACACAAAACTATATCAATCAAAAGCCTACCTAACGAACTGTATCGAACTGCTTTTGTTGACAGACATATCCATGTTTGTAGTCAACTGATTTCAAAGGCTCAGTAGTGAACGGCCTTTTACTGTTTTCCACGTTTGTTTGTTTTGTTGTTTGTGTTTTTGCAACCTGTCTCGCTGCTGTCAATTGGAAACTTTTAAGTAATTGTTTACTGGTTCGAAAGTTACGACGGATTTTCGTAGCATTTAAAGCAAAAAAATGCGATGCCAGCTTTTTTACACAAACATTTATTAACTGGCTTCGGATAAAAAATGTTACTAGCTTACAGAAAAATGACGCAGATTTAAATGGATGTTTTCAATTTATCAAACTGGAAATACGTTGGTAATTTTCCAACGGCAAAAGTTTTCAATATTGATACTCGCCCGCCCCGTCGCGTCGCTGGAGATAGACCGCCCGCCCAGATGTTGCTCTACAAAATATCTACAAATATGTTATACATTTTATGTATAGAAAAGTACGTATGCAATTTTGTTTACATTTTTTTCCGTTGATTTTTCCGAGAAAACAATAAGTAAATCATAACTACCCAGTAGAGTACATATACCAAGATTCTGAGGTGAGTAATATTAGAATATCACTTTACATTATACGCGATTCTAGAAAAAGTCTGTATTTACTTATTAGCTACGTTAAATCTGTATAAGTTATGAAGAATGATTTGACTATTAAGCGATACTGACAACATAAATTGAAATCCATTTTCCTCATCAAGCGTAGCAATCATGCAAATGGTCTTCAACTTAGTAGACAGGAAGTTACGGCACAGGTTTATGAGTATTTATCAATAAAAATACACATTACCGTGCCCCCGAGTAGGTACATTTACACACAAAACCCGAACGCTGCAGATGCCAAGCTTCAATACACAGCGGGGCGTATGATCAATAATTTCTTCCTTTTTAGATGAAGCTGACTAGGCAGAGAAGATAATTAGATCCTTAAGAGGTATTTCTAGTTTATTTTGTCAAAACGATTCCCGAGCACATAAAGTTATGCAGTGTGTTCGGCAGAACTTAAGCCATGGGGTAACAGGGGGTTAGGTAGACACAAGTGCAATAGATTGGTAGTTTTTTTAAACCCCAAGAACCTCTTGGCTATTTTTCGCTGTTTTTGCGCAGTGAGAAGCTATAATAGCTTCGCACTTAGTTCATTAATTGAGCAACTAGGTATATCTGAGTAGATTATGTATCTGAGATTGGATTTGCACATGTTCAAAAGTTGAAAATAATGGTCATATAGATATCATCATCATCCATAACACGACTTCACCCACTGCTGGGTATAGGCCTCCAAACTCTTGTGCCACTCCACACGGTCCTGTGCCCATCTTATCCAGGTTCGCCCCACGACGTTTGTTATATCGTCCGCCCATCCTGCGCCTGGACGTTCGACGCTTCTGTACCCTGTTCTTGGACTCCATTCAGTTAGCGTCCTACTCCACCTGTCGTCTTGTCTCCGTGGAAGGTGTCCTGTCCAGCTCCATTTTAGTTCCGTGATGCGATTTCCAACGTCTTTCACCTTTGTTCGACTTCGGATCTGGACATTGGGAACACTGTCTATAAGTCTATATATGTTCCCATATAAATATAATAATAATAAATAATTTTTTAATAATATCCCAAAAATTTTCGATTTCGGCAGGATTCGAACCCGCGCCTCACCTTCAGTACAGGTGCGCTCTAACCAACTAAGCAACGAGATCGACACGTGCGTGGTCGAAAATATCTAGGACTTCTTACGACTTAAGCGTCGTATTAGATTTTTGTCGATTAAATTTTTGGGATATTATTAAAAAGTTTTCGTAGAAGATTTACCCAGTGCGAGTAACGCACTATAAAGCAAAAAGATAATAATAAATAATGTTTTGCAAGTCATTTCAAGGGACACATGAACACGTATGATGTCCATGTGGGGCACATGGACATCATACGTGTTCTCCTCAATCGTCGAGGCTATCCCTCAGAAAGTTCTCATTTCGCGAGTCATCACTTAGTTGTAGCAGATTGTATTGTAAGCCCGTAGGGTCGCTCTATTTTATTTCCTTTTGGACATTTGGGGTTTTATCCTATGTCCCGGGAATGTTTTCTTATCTGTCCCATGTTATTTTTGCGAGTCTTTTTCAATTTACTTTGTAAGGTATTTATTTTGGCGAATCTCGGAGAAAGAAACATCTTGGTCGAGATTTTCCTGATTTTGGCGCATGCGGTTAGAAAAAGAAAATTCAACTGAACCAAAAAGAACATTTAATGCAAGAACCACCTTAAATAGTTTGTTAAATACCGTACGGGTAGAAACTACCAAGCGGCTAACTAAGTTTCATCAAGTTGCATTCAAGTTCATTGCGGATGTAAGCGGGTTAACTACGAACCTTATTTGTGTTGGACGAACCAACGTTTCATCCCTTAACGAGCATTAATTGATGCATTCAAGTGTTATTCTATAAACAGTTTGCGCTTT
This sequence comes from Eupithecia exiguata, assembly GCA_947086465.1. NCBI lineage: Eukaryota > Metazoa > Arthropoda > Insecta > Lepidoptera > Geometridae > Eupithecia > Eupithecia exiguata. The sequence goes on from OX352231.1 coordinate 8,734,042, forward strand.
ATACGTTCTCGAACCAAATAAACTTATTCAATCAACTGAATACCGGCACATCGGCAAATAAACTGCTCAAGCGAGCTTCGAGTTTAATTTGGAAGTTCGCTCAAAGTTTACACAGAGGCTTGACGTGACACGAAATTGAACCTACACTAACATACATACACGCGACACTAACAAGGCAGTCTAACAATAGAGATTCACAGAGCATTGGTTTTCGTATAAAAATATCGTGGTTTGAGGAATTTCATTTTAAAAATAGCTCTGCTTACATTTATCCTGGATAATGCTATGTGGTGACTTTTTTCATGGCACTACTGTTAAATATTTATAGTATTTTTTATGCCTAATTTCGCGATCCAACCTATTCAATGGTATGGTTTGAGGAATTCCCTTTTAAAACTAGCTCTGCTTAGGTACATTTGGCCTGGATAATGCTGTGGGATAACTTAACATGGCACTATTAAATATTTTTAGTATTTTTTATACATAATGAGGTTTTCACGATCCAACCTATTCAATGTTATTTTATTCAAACTCTATTATATAAAAATCATTTGCTGTTCATTTGTCTCCCTAAAACTCGAGAACGGCTGCGCCGATTTAAATACTTTTTGTTTTGTTTTGTTCTTATACATACAGGGTTGGTTTAAAAGGAAAAAAATAGGGAATTGTGATTATTGTTAAAAGGTTGAGTAGCTGAGCTAACGAAGTAGCGAGTAATTAGGTATAATTATGTCGACTTGTGGTCAGAAAGATAAAAAAATAAAACCGGCCAAGTGCGAGTCGACTCGCTCACGAAGGGTTCCGCACCATTATCTATAAAAACAGCAAAAAAATCACGTTTGTTGTATGGGAGCCCCCTTAAATATTTGTTTTATTCTGTTTTTTAGTATTTGTAGTTGTACCGGCAGCAGAAATACATACATCATCTGTGAAAATTTCAGCTGTCTAACTATCACTATCAAGACACTTCTTGTGACGTCTTCGATGAACAAATTCGGTCTAAATGTGAAAAGACAGCCATATACTTATAACTGCCCACCCAAACACATCATAATATTTTTAGAAAATAATTCAGGCTGCGAACTACATTTATCATTTATGATTACTGTAGAGGTAATAATCAGCTCAATTAATCAAACGTGTAAAACATCATAGTCACCATTTAATTACGAGTATCATTCTGTTGTGAGAATTATTCTACTTTTATTGGTCTTGTCAGCGTGATTCTGCTCTTTTAGATTTTTTATTGGTGGTGGTAAAGCGTTTGACTACCGTCTCACTTGTGAAAGTGAGATTTGGCCTAAGTAGATACCCTTTTCCAGAAGTAACTTATTTACATTTGAAGACTCCGAGATTGTACTTTACCGGGAAAAGAGATGCAGGAAGTTTGTTCCACTCTTTTCCGGAATTAGTATTACGTACTTTAGGATAATTTATTCCATCACAGGATGACAGACCTCGTGGACCTCGTGGCATCAACTTGCAACGTAGTTTGTTCTATTGGACGTCTTTGGCTTGGCTGAATGAAGTTGTACATTTGCATTCAGATACTAGAAAAACAAACATGTAGGGTTTAGACGTTTGCTGTTTGTTAAACGTGTCCGTCCACGCATTTATTTTAAAGAATACAATTGTATAAATTGTATTCCTAATATGTCAGCTCGAATAATATCGAAGTTCTCTATTGTCCCGATATTTTTCGAGGCGATAAATATACATCATTTTTTTTTGAAAGTAGCAGAGTCTATGAAATATTGCATTATATTTTTCAGTCAAAGAAAATAAATGCGTGGATAGAGCATAGTGGTTCCTTGTCACTAGTTCCAATAGTGGAATGTCTATTCATTCTCTCATACAATTTAATATGAATTGAATAAATTCAAATACTAACACATTATTTCCTATTGATAATATTTAGTTTGACATATGACCTAGATAAAAGCTTTTTGTAAGCCAAAAAATAAATCATTATTAATTCTGATTCTGAGATAAATAGAAATAAGTAGGTACCTCATAATGCTGGACAACATCATCTATCTCGCCCAAAGCCAAGCAGTTGTTTTTTTTTTGGATAGATACCAGGTAAGTAATATAGGTAATTTAATACTTTACCTATATAACGTCTACATATACGTATGTGCGTAATGATGATGATGATTCATTTTATCTAGCGCCTACCACAAATAGAACAGAAAGTACCTAAAAAGTACCTGCTGACATTATTAAACTGCTGGCTCCAGCAATATTTTTAATGAGCGCGAATTTGCAGGCTTTGATCAATCGCCGTGAATTACGGCTGGAATCACGGACCAATTCCTCTAATCCTATTAAATTCACGTCGAATGGCCAGTATAGGTGATATCAGAGGTAATGCGGCTGATATTTAAGGTACCTAAGATATCGCTTAATTAAACGCACGTTAATCTTATTGCACTTATCCGATCCCTTTTTTTCAATAAATACCCAAGGAGCTGCATTATCCAGAAATCTTAAAGCAATGGTAGGTGTTTTCAAGTATGAAGGGGTTCAGATTTGATCACAGAACAAGATAAGAATATTTAATAAAAACCCGACTATTAGTTTTAGAAAAATATTAATATATTTTTGTGTTCTGTGATCAAAGTTAAACCCACCTGAAAGTTTGGTCCTTAATAAAGACAATTTTTATCCTGAACAATAATCCTACAGATTCGCATAACAAAATAGCGAGGGTTTATTTTTTTAATTTTTAGTTGGTTCGATTTCCAGGTGAGACAAGGAATTTTCAGAAAATCTTTGAATGCAATTATGTTTATTTAAAAAAAAAAGGAATGTTTCCTTTCGGTAAATGAACTAGCTAAAGGATTTAAGGTAGTTCCCCTCCATGGCCCATATATTCTTTCCACCCTGTATAGTAGAGATTAGTGTAGATAATTAGTAAATAAATCTTCAACGATCACTTGTCATTTTTTTTTCTGTGTGGATTGTTCAGCATTATTTATATATTTAATATAATCTTGTAAACTCGTCACTGAATACAAACTTACTTATTCATGCTATGTCTAAGTTCTTATTTGGTGCCTATGAAGTAAATTTATTCAAATCTCTCTGCAGGTACCTGCAGATACATCTTATACCACCTCAAGCGCGCAACGCATCAATATGATTGGATGCACGTTTATTAACGTTATTTCTTCATCGAAACATCCGCTTCGAAAATAAACCTGAAATTATTCACGAATTATGAATCACTCCTTACGTCATGTTACGCCGAATAAAGCTCATCCAGCGGAAATTAAATCTGTATCGCGGTTGAGATACGAACAATTCTAACACGGGGGAATTCGCGAGTAAACCGAACAGAATTTGAACGGAAATAAAATTATCCCTTTCAACTGTTGGCTGGATTCGTGCCGTCGTTGATCGAATTAGGAAATTGATTTGTACGCTTCGATACGTCAGCGAGGGCAAAACGTATCCTATCATTATGATCATATCAGCAGAGACGTGTACAGGATATAGGCCTCCACCAAACTTCGCAGCAAGGACTTCTAGAGCATTTAGTAATCTATGAGTTTATTTATATTTTATATTAATAAAAATTACAACTTTTTAACAGGGGCACCCGATTATAATAGTCTACATGAAACTCACCAAAATTTCGTAGAAAAATCACAACGAAAACACTCGGTGCAAACGCACTGAGCGGAACTGCACTGCTGCGGAACTGCGCGGCACGGCGCAACGCGGCCAGTTAATATTTTTATGAAATCGTATTAGCTATAACGCACTACACGTCAGTAGAACTGCGCGGCATTGTTGGTGATTTGTTGTTATTTGACGCGCAGTGTCGCGGTCGAGCAGTTTCACTGACGCGTAGTGCGTTTCCACTCTTACTGGTAGAGAGATAAATAACACTTATCCCGAGGAAGAACCCACGTTAATCATCAGAAAAGTGCGTCTGAAGTCGTGATCAGAAACATATGTACCTACTTTTTTTACGTTTTCTACCTACTACGAAACCTATGAGTTGTTCTTATGTTCCTATCATCTGTTCAGCCTATGAGCATCCACTACTGAGAACAGGCCTCCTCTCCTACCCACACTGGCATTCTGTCTGGTCCATCAGCACCACCATTTTCCTATCTTCTTGACGACTGACATAACGAAGTTGGCCTCGTTTTCACTAATATATCATCATCATCCGCAGCTGGATTTTACCCACTGCTGTGTATAGGCGTCCTGAAGTTTGTGCCATCCACCACGGTCCTATGCTAACCGCCTCCATTGACGCCCCGTGACTCTATATGATAATATGCTCTAGACGTAATTAATTGTACGGGATGTAGGGTTCATAAATGATAGTAATTTTAACGTCGTATTATTTATTTTGTTGTGTTCCAGCCCCCAGCAGTGGGGAGCGTACATGTTACTTCAAGTACACGTATTAAACGCTACCCGTTACCAAATTCTCGAAATACTGTTATTTGAGGGTCTGAGCCCGCAACAAAAACTCACAGCGGCATTGGTACTGAGAGAAATTTAAAGCTAAATTACAAGCAATAAATTATTCTAGCTATATATATATATTCTCTTAGGAATACACTCCATTCATACACACACCTAGATCCAAACAAGTTTTGAAAATTCCTTAGGCCTCAACCAACAAAACAAATGTAAACATTCAATAGTTTCTAACAAGTGCGATTTTTTAATCGATACAGATAACTTCTATGCCATCAACAGTAATATAATAATGAGTATATTTTGTATATTATTTGTCTCGCAGAACCATTGCCGCGTTTGAAGCCACTGAAGCGTGCCGTAGTACTACAAACTACTGACCGCTACTCGCGGGCTAACTTCTGTCGAGCGACACTTCAAGCCTTGGCAACGACAAAGTGCTAACTGAAGACTTCACAACGTTCACAACTCCGAAACGACAACCAAACAGAGCTAAGCACAACAACCAACAGAATCACGGGTATGTCACGTGATTTTTGCGCGATGCTGTTGGCTGCAACTACTTTGCATTGCATTATTATCCTAACTGACGATGCAAAAATCTCCTAGGATTCAATGAATTTGAAGTCTCGTAGACCTGCGTAGGAGACTGCTACGGTCGTAGCGGAAGTGCTACGAGTTGCTACGGCGGCGTAGCAAATACTTTAGTCGATTTAGTTTTTTGTTGGATTTTAAACATAAGCCACTCCTCGTTGTAATTACCTTTGACTTATTTTGCATCGCCGGTTATTTTGATACAGATATAAGTCACACACACAATAGCTTTTGCATTCTACGCTACATTGCAAAAATATTATCCAAAGTAGCAATTTCAACAACACGATGCAATTTTAAGCAAATACCTAAGTATACAATTTAATGGGAGTATTATGTATTTTACAAGGACTATTTTAATAAATGTATTTTTATGTAACAAATAAATGTAGCGTAGTCATGAGAAAGCTATATTTATCGATGGATCGTCAGCATGAACTACGGTCCTTTTAGACAAAATTTACTACCCCAGACATAAAATTTAATTAGTTGAACTTGAATTTTAATTTCTTCTTCTTTAATTTTATCAACGGCTCCCAAGTCGTAAAAATACGCGATTACAAAAAAGCTTTCTTTAATGAACTGTGTAAGTTATTTAATTTTATGTTTATGCAATTTCTAAAACTAAATTTATGTGATTACATACATAACTGTTATTTTACAAATTAAATTATAGAAAATGATTTAATGTTACCATCTTTTGTAAGTATTAAAGTTACAATTTATCTAAAACATTCACAAGAAAACACTACTGTGATATGTCAAAGCTGGGTGTGCCCCGATTCAAATTGTTTATTTTTCTTTTTATTTTCATGGAGGCGATCGATCGATTAACACAATTACTCTATCGCTACATATTGTCATCAAATATCCAGCATTTGCCCAATACATTCTCCCTTAAGCACGTATATGAATTACATAAACTACCTACTGGTAGGTTCAACCGATCTATAGATATATTTTAAGAAATTCATACACGGTAATTTAAAACGGTAAAAATGTACAGCGGTACAAGAAAATGTGAAGATACCCAACATCCTAAATTTCAATAGTAAAAAATAGGAATGTAAAAAGTAAAACGTATCAAAAACATTTTGTGTCCCTTATCAGTCGTGTTATTTGTGCAATGCTATTTTATAAAACTGTTTAAAACTGTAACAAAATCGTCTTGAAGTGTCGCTCAAAAGTGGTAGTTTTACAGTGTAGCCTCCGACAGACATATAAACGAGTGTATATTTATCATAATTTTGCTATAAAAATGGACCAATCATGGCAGTGAAAATTTGAAATCAGTGATATCATTGGTCGATTTCTCATCACTCTATATGCCTAGCAGACGCGTGGTTTTAAGAACAGAGGTTCCATTTTTAAATTTCGTTAATTTTTAATTTACGTGAAGAGTGATCAAATATTTTCAAATTGAAATTCAAACGTAGAACCTCCGATCTTGAGAATGCGACCGATCGCGATCCAAGATATACATTCCTTCATAGAATTAGCGACTCGTAAAAATGCTCTAAACTCTATGTTATTAGATAATTATATAATATCGTTACAATAATGTTATTATTAATTAATGAAGATTATTTAAATAGTTAATTTATTTTAACATTGAATTAATGAATTTGCTAGTTTTTGATATATGAGAATTGATCTCTGTAAACGCTTAAGCCAGGTCAAGATAGATTATTAGAGTAAAGGTGTAAGCGCACTACGCGTCAGCGGAACTGCGCGACCGCGGCACTGCCCGTCAAATTAGAACAAATGACGAAAAAGGCCGCGCGGCTTATTTGGTGAGTTTTTCTAATTTGACATAAAGTGCCACGGCCGCGCAGTTCCGTTGTAGCGTAGTGCGTTTCTACCTTAAGAATGACCTAAATTTCATAAGAATTTTATACAAAATGTTTACTACCAAAGAAGTGCCCGCACACCTGGCCGCGAAGGAGCCACTCTCACCGCAGTCCTCGAATTTCTTCATGGCTTACCGCACTTGTGCGCATCGTAGGCGCTGCACGCATCAAACACGCCGAATTGCATTCATCATTAACAGCATTTCTGTTTAGAACTGACGTCTTCTATGGAATACGGATGATGTCATCCATGCCGCTGCGCTGGCATGGCACCATCGCTTCGATTTATTTTTTGTCGGAATCCGTATACCTACAGATTTTACTGAAAGCGGATCGTCCGGCGCAGATAGATACACGATGTTGCATACTATTTCATACAAACTTGTAAAATGCGATGACTGCGTCGCGTGCGACTCCTGGGACGCGGACAGGTGCATGCTCACCTTTAAAGTTTAGAAAACTTCGTTTAATTAATTATTAAACAACCACTTGAAAACGAAATGGCCACTTCAAATCGTAATGGCTGATTATAACGTTGACCATTGCTTGAGCGTGTACAAAGAGACGTAATCGCTGGTTCTACGACGGATGTCCGAGCAAGATCTACGCTACTCTGATATGGTCTCAGTCTCAAGACAGTCCGTGACGTCTGTACTATGATACACTCCTAGTCCCTAGGTAGGTCTACTCGACTTGTGTTCACTGCCCTCACTAAAGGAGCGAGCGCACGGTAAGCTTGAGCGAGACGTAAGCATCCTAATACGGGTTAATAAACGACGGGCAATCGAGATCAGAGAAAACTTTATTTTGTCGACAGAAGTGAGATAAATTTGTCATTTGAACCGGTTCCCATTAGTTCAGCTAGATGATGAAGTTTGACTCTACTTCTTTGCGTTTTTGAAATCAAGGTTGTTCTGACCGTTCTCGACCGTCCTAATACAAGCAATCATACTCAAAGATTCGTCGTTTATGCTACCGAAAGAGCTCACTAAAACCCAGGTAGCTTCGGCCGCATAACAATGCTCAAATATAAGAGTTAAGGACATTTTAACACCGCTTACGTCAAGCCTGAGCCTGCAGTGAGCTTATCCTACAAAACGCTTAACAAGGTGATGCAAATCTCTCATCAATGAAACCTTAACCAATTAACCAAGAGGGCATTAATACAAGTATTTGGTTTTCGTTCACTGTTATATTAAACAATCTCTATCAATCTGAACTGATCTTGTACACAATATCATTGAGTTGAAATATATTTTATTCAGACAATATACGATTATAAAACGCCATTTTGTTTAACATTTTACAAAATGGCGTAGGTTTGGTGTTTATCTTTCAATATAATCTTGCTAATAATACTTGAAAGGCAGTTCAACAATTTTCTAACAATTATTTTTAATATTTGGACTGTTTAACTTGCTTTTGTACTCTATTTAGCGGAACTAAGGTACCTATACTCTTAATTTATGATTAAATATATATCAAGTCTTTTGTAACAAGAATTCTGAATGTATTATACTGGACATAATCGATGGAATTGTAAAGTTTAGTTTTTTACAGAGTAATTTTACCATGTAAACTTTATCCTTCAATACTTTCAAACAAGTAAATAATTTAGTGTATTAGACAAAATTATTCACTATGTCTAGAAGTAAAATAGTCCATTTATAAGATACAAGATTTAATTTATAAATAATACATTTATACGTCAAAGTATCTAATAATGGTATAAATGCAATCAGTTTATTGGACAGCCTATTATAACGTGTGACAGCGTACACAAGCCCCTGATATGTGGGATTATGTGTGGTCCATTCCCAAATGACACACTTCTCCTAAATTCTACTATAGACGATCAGAAGTGCGCTTTTTGGGAATAAATCTGTGAATAGCGCTGCGGCCGCCCGCTGCCCTACCGGTATAAAACTGCGTACCTACATTACGTATAATAATTATATATTATATACAATGTACAACATAAACTAGGTAACTACAGGCAGGACGACGGCGGCAGCTAAACATTCTCACACTAATATACATATAAATCGCTCTATATCAACAAATACTTTGAGAGGCGGTTACGAGGGTAACGGATTGATAACGGTTTTCAATTTTGCAGATGCATTGTTTCTAAATCAGTTTGATGACTTTATTTGAAACAGATTATTATCAATGATTTAGATAATCAGATGGTTCTCAGTCGGTAACAGTAAAATTACAATCAGGACCTGTCTTACGGACTTAACCTTATTTATTGAACTAACCCCTGTTATCACAACCGACTCCTAAATCTAAGCGGCGACTTACACCCCTAAAATTCGGTTTAGTCATGTCACATTGGCTAAAATTCAGTTTGTCAATCTCACATATCAATCTCAAAACGGCAATCGTTCAAAAACGGCTATCAATCCTCATCCTCACAGTTGCCACCAGAAAAAAATATACAGCTGAACCCATAGATTCTTAAAATTGACTAGATTCACTACGTCGTTGAGAATATATCCGCGGAGCGCCAGGCCTCCGCCTCGGCCTCTGCGTCGTACTGCTGCAGGAATGGGTTGGTGGATGAGTTGTACCGGGGAGTGAGCGCCCCGGTTGAGTTGAGCGTGACGGCCAGACCGGCGGACGTCCCGGGGATGGCACTGCCTTGCGGGGTGCTCCGGGGCGAGTCCCGAGGTGACGCCCGGGGCGAGTTGCGCGGGGACAACGCCCGGGACGGGGACGCGGGCTGCCGCAGGATTGAGGATACAGAGCCTGCAAGGATAAATAATAGCGATGGACATATCACAAACCATCATCTAATCAAAAAAGTAAGCCAGGTCTTAACTGTAACTGATAAGTATACCGAAGTGACTGTATTGGAATATTCATTCGATCGAGGCAATGAAACCAGTCATTCGAACGGTGAATTGTTTAGATGTTTACTGATTCCCGGTCATTTGGGACTCAGTGCGGCTCGCTTAGCAAGATGCAAACACATCGTGGCGTGCGAAGAGAGACACACTTCCTCACACTGAGGAGCGAAGCGAGCCGTGTTATACTTGTATCTTCTGTAATTCAGAATCCCCAATCTGGCGAGTGACGGGAGCAGTGTGCTAGTTACCTCCGTGTTTGATGGTCTCCGCAGGGCTATGGCTGCCGTCGCTACTGGTGGAGCCGGGAGAGGACACCGTCACCTGGCGGCGCGCGCCCACCGACGCTGACACCGCGCCCCGCGGTGACGCTGGACGATATAGGCCGGCCCTGGCTGATGAGAGAGCCTGAAACAATAAAACAGACAATAAAACTTCCACTAGGACATCATTCAAACGACAATGACAAATTAGACGTCACCGGTCACCAAAGCGATCGTCAATTGTCAACGGCGTGCTTCTATGATAAGATAAGATAATGTTGATCAATTATAAAAAATCACAAACTTAAATACTAAATAATAAATTAAGTCCGTGAATTTAAATACTATTGTAGTGTATTGTATGTAGGTACATTGTTTTTGTTTGTAAAATTTAATTATCAAAAATAGATGTTTATGTACAAATAGTATAATTTATTAAAAAAGCTGCAGAGGGGCATTTTTGACAACATTTTGAGCATCTACATACTTACTTACTATAATACTACATTTTCCTTAAACTGTAGTCGTTTAACAAGTATGCTGTACAATGTCTTGTCTAATAAAAGCGTATGGCTTGCTTACAGCTTGCAGACGAGACAAATGACTACCGTGATAGTCAAGTGTCGTTCTATGCAGATTTCACAGACTGTGTTTAAACTTCAGTGCGTATTTGATATTATATACGTCCTTATGTTTGACATTTAGCTACCGGAAGGCCAGTGAACTCGCACTTTGTGGCAACTGACAGAGCGTTGTTGGTAGTGCGGTGGGCGGTGGGTGAGTGAACTCATCGTTGGCTGTCAGTCGTGGGCGGTGTGAGCTGAGAGAGCTACTGGTTGAGATTCTGCCGATGCTGCCGCTTGAGGTCTTTATGGACTGGCTGAGCGTGACCACTGGCAGGGCGCGCTGGTAATGCGGTGGGTGTGAGTGAACTCACATGTGCGAGTGGCAGTTCGTCGCCGGCGGTATGAGTCGAGAGAGCTGCTGTCGATGCTGCCGCTGGAGGCCGATATAGACTGACTGAGTGTGACAACTGACAGGGCGCTGGTAATGTGGTGGGCGGTGAGTGAACTCACATGTGCGGGTGGCGGTTGGTCGCGGGCGGTGTGAGCCGAGAGAGCTGCTGGCGGAGATGCTGCCGATGCTGCCGCTGGAGGCCGATATGGACTGACTGAGGGCGGAGCTCGGCCTGCAAGCTGGCTGTGTGTCTTGAATTCTGTTGCAGAGAATGAACATATGACAAAAATTTGGTAAAATTACGTTGAATAATAATGAATGGATGAAAAAAAATATTTTAAAATGAAGAGAGAAACGTTTAGTCGTTTAGTCAGGAAAGCAGCGTTACTCTACTTTTTATTTGAAATTGAATTGAAATAATTTATTTAAAAAGAATAAAAATCATACAATATTTGCTAGCTAACTTAGAGGATGCCAACTTGTAAAAAGTACCTAACCACATAAAAGCCTAAAATATAACTTTTTTCCTTGCATTTCACAAGCCAAAAATTGCCGCGCTTTATCAGTATCATCCTTACTACTTACTACCTGACATTACTACTTTTTTACATCTTAATGACTCATGTTCGCAAATAAATGATTTATGATCTTATTCGATTTGAGAATATGGGAAAAGTGGTACCAATAACGCTGACAAGCAAAAGTGCGTATATGTCCAAGAGATTGAAAATAGTGAATGAATGAATGAACGTAAGCATAATTTTTTTATTATTTAATCTTATTTCTAGTTAAATTTAATTCTATTTTGTTTGGTTTTATTGTGTAATTATAAGTGACATTTTATAAATTTGTATTTAATTGTATTATGGATTCGATTGTGATCTAAAATAAAAAAAATGAATGAATGTGGGTGGTACCTGGGGGTAGGGTGGCTGACCCCGCTGGCAACGCATTGGCTCTGTTTCCACGCGGCACGATTACTGGCTCGCCGCGCCGAACTGTCTACAAACAAACATGCGTTAAGGCACCGTCTGGCCGATCAACCCACCTTTGAATTGCGATCACCTGTAGAAGTTACCTTTATATGCAAGTTCATATCTAAAAGATTTAACTATGATAATAAACATTGAAAATGTTTGTCTAATAATGTACGAAAAGTACCTATCCTAAACAGTTTTTTTGTCGAAAACTATTCTACCGAGTTTAAACATTAAACCCTTATTCAACTTTAAAATAAGTTAATTGTTTAAGGAGGTATTTGAATTAGGCTCGATCAACGTTTTAATCACTCGATAACTTTTACCTAAGGAGTAATTTCATATTTTATTTATTTTGCTCGGATGTACATTCATTCTTAGGTCTAAGATGAATGGTTATTACTAGGTTCATGCACCCTGGAAGGGCACTGCAAAACTGAGTTAACTTTATTTTCACAATATGCAAAATATTATTTTAAAATAATTACATAATTTAAACATAACATTTATTAATTATAATTATTGTTGCATGAAAGTTATTTTATTGAATTTATAAAATAACTTTCATGCAACAACAAATATAATTAATTTAATTTAGAAGCCAGAATGGACCTGACCATTCTGGCTCTGGCAGTCAATGTTTCATCATAAAGTTCATGTCAAAGTTTATTTGTAGCGAATTGGTCAACAGAATAGTAACATTTTTCTATTAAAACTAATTTTATTTACTTATTACTACAAAAAAAGTTTATCTTTTATAATTAATAGTTGCGATTCATTGAAAAGAAGATAATGTTAAACCGCCACATCATTTACTCGTCAGGTAACAGTTTATTTGTACAACCTAAAATTGCCCCTGAGAAAATAAAAGAGACACAATTCAAAGGTGGAATAACAAACAACAATATCTACTCTTGACAATGTTTTATGCATTTGGATTGTGCCTTAAAAATAACAAAATAAATTTGTCTTCGAATAAAGTATGGTTATTGCGTGCACAATTCAAACGCAAGAGGACCCATGATTGCACTACTAGCTGTGAAAACATCTGTTTCTAACTTAAATAGCCAAAAAGGAAAGCCAATGGTACGGGGACAATTTCAAAATACCAAATGGTCAAAGCCTGCGAAGCCTGGTTAGTGTTTTAAAGCCAATTAGATATTTTAAATTATTACGTCAAGTGTACGGCGCTCGCGATTTGCTATTTTCTTGTTATTAACTGTCATAAGTTGAGCCCTCATTTCTGAAACTTGACGAAGGTGCAGTTTAGTAAGAGGAAGGCAGAACATGCTGATAGATATTTACAAGGCTTCTGAACTTTAAAAGAAGGTATGTATTAGCATTTTGACAGCCAAAAACCAAAACATTATAATTCAATCCATCAATTTCTGCGTGTGATGCTGTTTAATTATATTTATTTAACAAGATAGACGTTTAAAAGAACCAAATTACGCGCATAACTACTTATTCATTTAAACCACCTGTGGTTGATATAAGCGTATGCTACCTGAGGCTACTTAAACTTACTAGACAGATAATAGAAATAGATAGATTTTTATATTCAGGTAAAAAGTAACAACAACATTTCATTTTGGCAAGATTTCTTTCGGGATAAATAAATAAATAAATATTGCTACACTTCACAAAGCTTTATGATAGTATCTTACTTGAATACCTACACTTTGGTATCAGCTAAAAATTGCTCATAAAGATGAATTGAGAATAATTTAAATAAAATATTAAGTAAATACATATTTTCTCTACACAGCATCACACCCAGAAACCCTATTCCCCTCATCCGTCCAAGGAGGTGACATTACCTGAACGCTTGGGCGGCGGCCATATTTGCAGCAGGCACTGTAGTACATGTATTGGGCGGGAGTAGTCTAATTCTACCGGCGGCTGGCTGTGCAGCATTAGAGGTGGGGCTAATGCTACGGCGAGGTGTTGAGGCGACATCTGGGGGAAGAGGTTGGTAGATTAGTTGGTAAATTAGTTTATTTGGTCAAATTCTCGATCAATTTAAAGAACGTATGATGATCTGACAGACGTTGTCTTATGTAAGTTTTCTTTTTCATGTTACAACATAGGTACTTTTAATTTTCTAAACCTAACAAAGAAAATTACAATCAAATAATAGAATTAAATTAAAACTAGTATTTACAATTGAAACAATTGAGCTAATTGCAGACTGTTGCAAACAATCTACAAGTAGCTCAACTGATCCATATCAATACCAGTCGGAAGCGTGCCCAAGACGCTAGCTGCATTGCCCCGCTGTATAGCAATGCTTTTAATTTTGTCGGATTTTAAATTTTAAAAGCATTTTAATATTTTCTGTCCTTGAAAACCAAAATATTTTTGTTCTTTTTACGAACTTGGCGCAAAATATCTACGCTCACGAGCTTAATTCTATAATTCTTTCAAAAACAAGAAAAATGCTAATGTAAACCAACCTTATTCCGGTCTTGAGCGGCGACCACCAACGCGAGATGGTCCAATAGGAACACGAGGGTCGCCCGTGCAGCCCACGGCAAGCACTCCACGATCGACGCCATGAGCCGGGCGTTACCTTCTCTGTCGTCAGGCAGGCATACTCCTATGAAACAAAGAAATTATAAATCAGATTAAGACTTTTCAAAAGACAATGTCGAGATAGAGCGAATCGTTCAGTTCATCATTCAGCCGTTCATTAATTAAAACATAGGAACTTACCAAGTGCATAGTTTCTCTTATAATTGTAATAAACGGTAATTGCCTCTTTTGGAGAGGAGTGAGCAGTTGATACTGCTTTCAATCCAGCCCACTCCAAGTGGCATATCAGTTAATATCAGGGACCGAATCATTCACTCACTCACTCGTTCATCAGTAACACGAACTTACCCAGCGCATCTACTGTCATTTGATACAAACACCGACTGAACAGCGGTTGTGGCAGCTCCCGTAGATAGTCCTTCAGTAGCCCAGTAATAACGTTGATATCAGGGACCGAATCTGGTGCCAGTTCCACTGTTCTTGCGTTCCGCTCGAACGCTTCTCGCAGTATCCGCTTTTTGCTTGCCGAGCCGCAAAGACGGTAAAGGCCTGGAATTGATATTAAACATAATTAATTGCTAACGTTCACTGAGATCAATTTATTTTTGCTTCTTAATTTTTGTAATAACCTAACATTACGGAAAAAATCAAAACGACATAAGATTAGAATACTACGAGATACATAGCCAGCTATGCAATTTTGTGTTGATATTTTATACCTACTTTCAGAATGTTTAAATAACCGTCGCCCCGTAACCAGAGATATACCCTGGATACTGAAAACTACACCTTATCACGTACCAATAATGTCCAATCCCCGTCGTTCAATCTCCTCCACACACCGCCGAACAATCAACGGCACGGGCTGGCTGTGTCTATCCGTCCGACCGGACTCTCTCGCCACGACTGCCTCTAGCTCGGCCCCGAACAGCGACGGAGACGCCCGACCGACGATGCCTCGACGTCGGAAGAGTTCAGGTGGTTCCGTGTGGCGGAAGCGGACGTAGAGTGTGCCACGTGGCTCCATCTAGGAAGGAGAGACAAGTTAAAGAGGGTAGATAAATAAACGAAGCTAAAAACATCTTTGTGTCACATATTTTGGAGCATCAACCAGCATAATTTGGAATGAGATTGATCTGAAATCCTACTTATTATTTTCGTTATTTCGTTCTGTTTTTCATTCATTCATTCACCCAGTCAGGGCAAGTCATAGATTATTTATAATTTTAATGTTGCATTCGGAAGTTCTATCACCCAGGGAAAATTCACTTAGTTCCTTAATGTTTAGTGGTATCAATTCATATCACAAAAATTGAATTAAGATGAGATCCAAACAAAAATAGCACGTCAAGCAGTTACTTACTCTGATTGCGAGTGAGTTCGGGCCCTGACTCAGTAGCTCGGGCAGAGTGACCGCACTCCGGTAACACAGCTTGTGTCTGTGTTGTGAGTTCCAGAAGTAAACTAGTACGTCTTACTGTCACTTACTTTGAGTGCGAGTTGATGGTTCGGACCCCGACCCCGGACCCCGACTCAGTAGCTCGGGCAGAGTGACTGCGCTCCGGTAACACAGCTTGTGTCTGTGTTGTGCGTTCCAGGAGTAAACTAGCACGTCTTTGTCACTTACTTTGAGTGCAAGTTGATGGTTCGGACCCCGACTCAGTAGCTCGGGCAGAGTGACTGCGCTCCCGTAACACAGCTTGTGTCTGTGTTGTGCGTTCCAGGAGTAAACTAGCACGTCTTTGTCACTTACTTTGAGTGCGAGTTGATGGTTCGGACCCCGACTCAGTAGCTCGGGCAGAGTAACAGCGCTCCGGTAACACAGCTTGTGTCTGTGTTGTAGGTCCCAGGAGTAAACTAGCACGTCTTTGTCACTTACTTTGAGTGCGAGTTGATGGTTCGGACCCCGACTCAGTAGCTCGGGCAGAGTAACAGCGCTCCGGTAACACAGCTTGTGTCTGTGTTGTGGGTCCCAGGAGTAAACTAGCACGTCTAGTTGCCTGTTGTCTACTAGTTCTAACTCGAAGGATTCGTCCCAGTCGAATTGAAGTTCGCCGGTGCGGACCTGGAAACATTCACAATCAATCATGAAGTTTCAATAAATGCTGCTGAGTAGCATGAGAAACTGGATTCTTCGGGATTGAAAAGAGCTTATACTAAGTTATTCCAGATCTTCAACTACATTTCGCCTACAAAACCTACATTTTTATTTTAAATTTGAGCACGCTTCGACGAGTTTCGATGGAGGAAAAAAAACAAATGTAGGTACATTTAAGCTACTTTTTCATTCTGTTCGCGCTAGTAATTTTCATCGTGTAAAACTTTTGGGTTTCCAAGATGAAAAATAGTTTGGGTCAGGTATGCGCCTTAATTATCAAGTTCTAAAACAATTTGTGAAATACTAATTTTTCCAGCCATCTATCAATACATTTCAAATATTGCATTCATAAAGGTAACTTTATCACTACTTTTAACAGGATAACTTACTACAGTCCTCGCTTTATGCACCCTATCGCACTCCAACACGCAGTACAAATCCCTCGGCGCCACTGGAGGCTCCCTAGCGCTCCCTAGCTGCGCCCCCGGGGGTGAAGACGGCGAGGCTGCGCCCCCCGGCCTCAGTCCCCGGCCCGCCAGTAGATGCACCCAGAGCATGCCTGATACACGGCCTCCGATGCGAGACAAGCCTGTCATGGATGCGGAGAGGCCCGCTGATGGCTTTTCTACTTTATATTTTGTGTATTCTGAAAATAAAAGAAAACGCGTGTTTCAAGTAAGTAAACGTTAAATTAGACACGCCTGGTTAGATTTGAATTTGGAATTTGGACTTCACGGATCTTTGTAAATCATGTAAAGGGTACATAACTAAGTTCTAAAACAAAAGACGAGCGAAGCTAAAGAGTCAAGCCAACCTCATAGCTTTAAACATGAACTTCTGCAGTTAAGGTACTACAATGCAATTCCTAGAGCTTTGCCTTATAACAAAAGCCGGCTTGACTTATTCGGCAAATTAATACATAAGTTGAACTTAAGAGATAATTTGACGTATTTTAAAAGAAACTATAAATCGACTTCAAATCTGTAGGATACATAGTGAAAATGGGTTTGGAGGAACATTTCGAGCGATCTCTGTTGAAATGTTCCTCCAAACCAACCAACATTTTTCAAGTTGGGACATCTAGTAAAAAATCGAGTCTAATTTAGTTTGATGTGATCTATGATACATGGATGAAACGATGAATGAAAAGACCTCTTGTTTACGCATTACCGTTCGTTACCATTGATTGAAAATTATCATGTGATAAGTTTTAGATACGTTTTACGGCGCACATATAAACTCCTCGAAGATCAAACCTTTATGGGACCACTTCAAAATCAACTTTTATACAATTACGAAAGAATCATCAAAATCTGGAAAAATTGGCGAAGATATCACCAAAATTGATACTAGAAAATATTGTACATTTTTTTTGCATCTTTCCATATGGAAAGATAAAAGATTAATAAATTACTAAACTCCAATTATACATTAAAAATTACATAATTTTTAAGAAAATATGTATGTCTGATTCAACAAATAAAATTATTTTAATCATATTCTTAGTGACGGGATGAATACTAATCGCTCGGGAATATTTTTTATCGGACCAAATTCGGGCTTATTTACTATACAATAGCGAAAGAATTTTTAAAATTGGTTCTTATTTTACGGAGAAGTCGACGAACATACATAAAAAAATACAGCCGAACATAGAACCTCCTGCCAAAGTCGGTAAAAATTAAGTTCTGTTCAAATCAATAAAAGTAAAATCATCCTTACTCCACTTACCATTAGGATTAAAATCCAAATGACGCTGGTGCCTAGACCCCGGTGTCGGCACCGGACTGGGATTGGGGCAGTTGAACCTGCTTCCCAGTTCCAATAACTGACGTACTCGTCTAGCAGACGGTGATCCACCGAGACCTGATGCAGTAGCCCCGAGTTGTTGGGAGGAAATGGAGCGGGCGGGCAGATGGCGCGGTCTTTCTACTCGACGGGCGAGGCCGAGAGATGAGCCGAAACGACTGCCGCTTTCCATCTGTTGGAAATTAAACAAGGGTGTTTTTGATACCTGTTTTGGAAGAATTGGAAAATAAGTACCTACCTCTATTTGTTTCTGTACTAGACCATAGCGATAAATTTATTGCACACTGGAAAATTTACGACAAATGACAAGACAGGTTTACCATTGTAATGTTAAGTTAGATATACGAGTACAAGCTACGTTCACCATGAGTCGGCGAACATGCCAGTAGACCGTTGGTGGTCCATAAGCAAAATAAAATTAACAAATCCGGACTGAATCTGAAAATGAAGTACGACATTTTTTGGTCTTCATAAATGTAGACAGGTTTAAAGTTACAGAAATTCTAATTCATTTCTATTAATCACAATAAACACAACGGATTATTGAATCTAATGTGTTATATAAGGCACACAACTTATAACAAGAGACATCTTTTATCTTTTTCTTCTTTTTTTCAAATTACTAAAACACAGATATAATAATATTTTGGTAAAATCTAAATTTAATTATACTCACTTACATCGTTACATCATAACAAAAACAAACACAATAAAATCTAAAATAAAAGACACAGACCAAAACAAAAAATAAAGGAATATATGAACCTAAAAATCAAACAGAACAAATGAACTCACGTTTTTCAGTGCATCGTGTATATTTTCCGCGGAGTAATGCGTGGGCAGGCGAGGTCGCAGCGTCTCGTACAGCGCGCTGGTTGACGGCGCGCGCGACAGCCACGTCCGGTACTCATCTGACGTGAATATTGAAGGTGATGATGGTAAACGACCTGATGACATTCGAGGCACTTATAGCTATAGAGAGAGAGTCTAGATTGGATTGCTATAGGCCTTCTCCTTCATGGAAAGTCTACAGGTTATGGGGAGAGCGTTTAGAATAGACTACTAGTAGGTACTTTTCACTTGTGTGATTTCTTAGATTATTGTAAACCACGCCCGGTACTTAAGTAATAGTAATATTGATGACTTTCAATGTAGAGACTTATAGCTATAAAGAGAAAGTCTAGAATAGATAACTCGACTTTCTCACGATTTATTTCATGGATAGAGTCAAGTGCAGTGTTTCAATGTCAAGCCATGCCGGTGCTTTTCTGACGAGAATATTGAAGGTGATTGATGGTAAACGATCTGACGACATTCAAGGGACTTATACAAAAAAAAAATTCAAAATTCAATAACTTTATTTCTTTAGGCTTACAAAATAAGCACATAGACAAGTCAAATTTTATAGATAAATAGCTTAATAATAGTAATTATTATCAAATAAGAAACAAAATGTTATTGATTTTGTTCGCTTCAATTTTTTGTCCACTAGTGGAAGAAGCGAAAAATAAACCACTAGTAAGTGTATAATGCTTAAAATTTAATACAATGTTATTCGCCTATCTAAATCTAAATATAATGTGATTTAGATACAGGTCAATATTTATATATAACTAAGCTTAAGATTGTTCTCCTATAATACTATTGTCGGTGCGGAACTGGGCGACATCCGGCCAAGCATTAACATCATTGATATAATCATCTATGGAGTAAAAGGCTTTCTTGATAAGATTTAGTTTTTTGTACTGTTTAAATTACCTATATTATACCTATAGAGAGAGTCCAGAATGGATTGCTAGACTTTCCCGATCTTATGACTTTATGTATAGAGACTAGACTCGACTCGAGTGGCTACCCATACGGCTACGGCGAAATCTTCACATTCTAACTCTTCTTTACAACATTTTATTTGTATCTTCTGCACCCCTTTACCTCAAAGCCCGTTTCACCTTTCTTCACCTTTCGCATTCTCGTTCTCTCCGCTCATCTGAAACCCTTTCGCTCCAAATACCTGTCCACTCTTCATCCTTCTACGGCAACTCTTTTACTGTTCGGGCTGTCCAACTATGGAATGCATTGCCGGTCACTGTAAGGTGTGCTAAGTCACTACCAATTTTCAAGGATATGGTAAAGAAACACTTTTTATCCTCTTGTCACTGAACACGCCCTTGTTTTCATATTTTATTGTAAGTAGATAATAGGTATATATTTATAGGTTAGGTATGTATGTATTTTTATGTATTTATATGTATCTTATATATGAAATATTGAGTTAATATGTATACATTTATAATTAATACCATTAGATGCACACCGATCTTACCCCATATATATCCAATAATCCTATCCATACCAGGTTGTCTGGCAGAGATCGCTCTTGAGCGATAAGACCGCCAATTGTCACTTATATTGTTATTGTTTAATTTGTAAATTCTTTTTAGTTTTAAGTGTGCAATAAAGTATGTTCTATTCTATTCTATTCTATTCTAGACAGGCTACTGTTTTTACGGTTGTCTGGTAGAGATCGATTTTAAGCGATGAAACCGCCAACTGTCACATATTTTAATAATTTTAATTTTGATTGTTATAAGTATTTAATCATTAAGTATTAGTAGTAAACCAAACTTGGGTTATTCTATATCCAAAGTCAAAAAAATATGTCTCTAAACCAGAAAAAATGTTTATTACTTATAAAAATGTGGCTTACCTCTTGAAGAACGCAGATCTAATCTAGAAGACAGCGGCTCGGGTTCGTCTTGCAGAACACTGCCAGCGCGACGCGATAGTCCCAACCTGAGAACATATCAAATTAATACCTGACAACACAAATCTACACAGTCTATAATGTTCTCTTAACTTCAGTCCATCCCAATTTTGCCTGGAAGAGATCGCTCAACGCGATACTTACCTTTACTTCCTTGATTTTCAGCATTCAATGTTGGATGCGGCAAGCTGAAGACAGGGCGCTATGGCGCTCATTAGGGGAGGCCTATGTCCAGCAGTAGACTAATATAGGCTGATGATTATTTTAACATTAAATCAAAAAAATATTAAGTGGTTTGAGTTGTAGCATTTTAGAATCTAATTGAGAGATTTTCCGAAAATGGGTGTCACTATTAAATGATAAGAAACTCGCCTCTGCCCCGTCCCGCGAACGTCGCGCGGCAGTGAGTTAAACTTAGAACCGATGTCCCGTCCGAGAGTGCTGCTTCGATACCCGCTCAGGCCCGAGTAGTATGGCGCTCTTGTAGGAGCGGTGGCTTCTGTGTCCGATGAGTAATCTGTGTAACAATAAATAGGTTAATAGTTGTTGGTTTAAATTCAGCTGTATGAAAAGTCAAATTTAATTTGACAAATGGTCATACTGGAGGCTGCGCCGAGTATGATTACACCAATGATGTTACCTAGTGCTTGGCCAGATGTCGGCCAGTTCCGCACCGACAATTGTATTTAAGAAAATTAATTTTGTGATTAGCTTTATGTAAATATTGACATGTATCTAAATCGCATTTTAATTAGACTTAGATAGGCGAAATTGACATGTATAGGACACTTAAGTGATATTTATACTTACTAGAGGTTTAATTTTCACTTCTTCCACGAGTGGACAAAAAATGAAGTGAATTCAATAACACTTTATTTCTTATTTGATAATAATTACTATTTATACAGATGTTTATAGTTTGAAATTTTACTTGTCTAAGTGCTTATTTTGTAAGCCTAAAAAAATAAACGTTAATAAGTTTTGAGTTTATTTTTCAGTATCTCAGAGAAACTAGAGAGTATTTATATTAATAAATTAAGTTTTTTTAATCATTCACTAAAATAAATAACAGATTCAGGCGTTACTTTGCGGAAATCCATTGTAAAATATAAGGATGAAAATATTGAGTAACAATTCCGCGAAAAAACCTTCTCCGATAAGTTCTAACAAAATGTAGTCCGCGTTGTAGAAGAAAAACGACGCCAACTACAAAATGAAAAATACCTCACATTCACTCACTAAAGCTACGGTTCGGATAGAATCTAAACATCATATTTAAAAACCTATTCTTTCTTTGTTTTTCAACCATGACTCAGACAACAGACACAGTGACGCACGATACATTGTCAAATTTATAACCTGTCCTGTTTTAGGGTCGGGGGTAAAAATTTGAGTGATCATTTTTTTCATTCCAAGAGTTATTTTTTAAAATTTGAGGTCTGTTTTTTTTTGTCTTCTTCTATCATAGTCAAAGTCATGCGAAGATGTACGTATTGAGCCTGTTTACTTACACAATTTCGAACATGAGCACAATATTACAGAAGTTGCTTCCAAGTTACAGACGTGCCTAAAGAGCGATTTCGTCTAGCAGTGCCAAACTTACTGACGTAAGAAGGTAAGCCTAGGCCAATGGTCTTGTAGGCAGCAGCCAGAGACGATGGCAAACCTGTGCCTGACAATCCTGCTAATTCTGTAGCTAGAGATAGATATAAAACAGTTGATTACGTACCTAAAGAGCGATTCCGTCTAGTAGTGCCAAACTTGCTGGTGTAAGAAGGTAAGCCTAGGCCAGTGGTCCCGTAGGCAGCAGCGAGAGACGATGGCAATCCTGTGCCTGATAATCCTGCTAATTCTCGAGCTAGAATGAGAAGAAAATAGTTATTTAACATAAAATTATTAGTAAAGTCATAATCCTAATAAAGCTGAGCCGAAATTTGTAGCATTTGCTAAAACCATCAGGAAATAAGTAAATAGTGCGGGAAGTCACTGGAAGTCACACACACACACACACACACACACACACACACACACACACACACACACACGCGACACACTAGTACGAAATAATTGAATATTTTCAGTTAAAGTCTAGATATAAAAATTATGAAATAAAAACAAAATATAAAAATGTATCCAAAGAAAGTTGATCGTGAGTTTTGCGATTATTTGTAACACAGAAAATTAGAGATTAGTTTTTTTGCGAAACTGGCTGAGCCTAGAACTTTTTGTAGTGTTCTAAATATTGATATTAAAAATATGAAATTAACTATGTCTGATCGGTCCATAGCTAATTTTGAAGAGAGATTTTACCCTGCTAGGAAAATAACACGTGCTCTAAGTCGCGCTGTGAAGTTAGATTTTTATTTGTAAGTAATAATGTTAGTTTACCTGTACTCAATCCCGAACTATTCAATCCAGACCCGACCAAACTAGAGCCGGTCAACCCGCTCAATCCCGTCGAAGAAAGTCCAGATGGTAAGCCCGTCCTACCAAGAGTTCCACCTGTAATCATAACAATTAGGTTTTTACTTCCAAAACACAAACAATAAGCTGCAAGTCTGCACAGCAATACTTTGCAAATAGACCGAGATGAATGGAAAAAGAGAAAATCCAGGGCATAATTATTGTCTTCTATTTTTGCCCAGGATTTTCTATTTTGAGTCAAGTCTGAGACCATAATAGTGTCCTTGCCAAGTTAATACAAAAACGACAAGAAAAGTAATTTAACTGTTTGGCCAAATTAAAAAGCAGATATCAGATCTTTCTTTTTATAAGTTTTATTTTGTTTGTTGAGTTGGCAACCTTCATCACACGAAAAGTTTTATGTACAATAAACTTGCTAAATTTTCGTTCGACAGCGAAAACCGATGCGGATTTTTTTACCTTTAAAATGAAACCCATCCACCCAACAGTGTATATAATGATCACAAATAAGCTAGCTTTAAAAATCCATGACTTTATAAATACTTAAATTAGGTAAACTTTTATACGATGAGCAATTGTTTCTTTTAGAACTACCAAAGATACGCTCCTGATTGCGTTGCAAACTCACTCTAAGAATGCTGTTAGAAGATTGATTTTCAATATTGGGGTACATATTAATAATAATTCGTACTTACTTAAATCTCCCAAACCACTAGTCAGTCCGCCTTGCATGCCAGTAGACATACTCGATGGTAAGCCAGTGGACATGCCAGTCGGCATACCAGACGACATGCCGGTCGGCATACCGGATGACATTCCGGTCGGCATGCCAGATATGCCGGTGTTCATGCCAACGCCGCCGTATCTTTGGTTGTAGCGGGAGAGGCTTGCTGAAAAGGAAATAATAAGTTACATTAAAAAATATTGTCCGTTATGATTACAAAATTGTTTATTGCCTAAAGACGAAAGATAACTAAAGGAAAAAAGACGACAAACACAAGGCATTATTTTGGTATTTGTTCATTGTTATTCGGTACCTATAAAGTAAAAAAATCGTGTTGCAACGTAACGGTTTCCATCGAGCTAAATCGCCATGGAGCCAACCCAAGACTACCGTGGAGTCGGTCCAAGCATAAGTAACAAAGTCGCTATTAGGTAACGATGCTTTTATTACTTTTATAAGCTGAGCTAAAAGTACAGAACCACATAATTCGAGACAAGGTAATGAAATTTTCCTTTTCATAGGTAGCAGCTTTTCGTCGGTTTTGTGCTCGGCGAGGGACACCTCTCCGAATGTACAGTGATAACGGCACTAACTTTATCGGAGCTAAGCGGGCTCTAGATAAAGAATATAAACAGATCTTAGCTACAATCAACATACAACTTTGAGTACCGTTACGTTGTAAAGGTACTCAAAGTATTTGCTTAACAATATTATTCATGAGCATGTTAGTATTAGCTGTTGCCCGCGGCTTCGCACACGCTCTTCTAGTATCAATTACCTCCCTGTCAAATTTCATTGAGATCCGACAGCCGTTTAGGCGTAAAAAGGTAACAGAAAAACAGATAGACAGACAGAGTTATTTTTAAATCTATGATATATGTATGTAAGTATGGGTTATTAGTATTTTCAAAGATAATCAGCTACAAACAGCATATACTTGAACAAAACGTTACTGTCCTCTCTTGGAACATTCCCGCCGACTGGCGGACCGCTATTTTGCAGATAGTACTCATAGTACGCACTATCATACAGTCCAAATAAGATTCAATTTACCTCCAGAAGCAGCAGAAGCCTTCAAACTGGACCTCAGCAGCGAATGACGGCCGAAGTCCGAATGAGTCTCCGCTCTAGGCAGTTGTTGCTCCGACCCTGATCTAGGTACTCTCCCGCCGAATCTAGTGCCGCCATCTTGAGGGTAGTACGCGTGAACTTTCTCCGCGAGACTGTCTAATGTGTTGGGGTAGGAACGCTCGTAGGGAACGTAGTGAGCCGCTCCTGATTTGGGTTGTTCGGTGATCACTGGTGGTGGTGGGCGGTAGCTGTGACAAAAATATACAAATAAAATAAACGATTAGTAGATTTTACTCAGCGTAATCTAGTGGCAAGGCAACCAAAGCGTTTCAAGGTACTGTGGGTTCAAATTCAAATGTCTTTATTTTCACTTTGATTACCTATGTATTATTCAATTACTAAAAATGCCATATTAAAGGAACTGGTTAATAGTAACTTCCATAATATATATATCATAAATGAATTTATTTTTGTACAGTGCATCAGCAGTATGCATGCAGTGGGAATGTCTTTGGTAGTGGGTCAATGCAGCCAGTGAATTGGGACGCTTCTGACCAATCTTTGGTATTGTTATGGATCAGTTGAGCTACCTCTAAATATTGCAACAGTCTGCAGCTAGCTCAACTGTAAAATTTTCTTAATACTAGTTCTAATTTGTTATGTATTTGAAAAGTCCTCCAATTTTTAAATTCTGCCGTTTCAGAAACTGACTCTTTAAATGAAGTTAGAATTTCTATAAGTTTGCGAAAAATGTTATAGATTAAAAACTAGCTGTCCACTTACCTAGACCATGAGTGATCAGACGGCGGTCGTGGATTGTAGTACATATCAATGGCGTTAGAATCCGGTGACATGGGCCCTAAAGGTAACCGTCCACGCTCCTCCCGTCCGTCGCCGACCGGTCGCACCCCGCCACCTGGACCCCCCGTCGATCGCAGCGTGCCGTGTCTGTAGGCAGATGTAATTTTAGGTTTTTGCTATTATAGTGCGTATCTCGCACGGGGACAATTTTCAATGAAAATTTAATATTGTCCAAAAAATGTTTGATTTCGGCAGGATTTGAACCCGCGCCTCACACTTAGTACGGATTCGCTCGAACCAACTAAGCAACGAGATCACAGGAGAAACAGAAGTTATCCAAACCTGCTCAATGACTAAAGTTACGTTTAGTACGATTGACGAGAGGTGTCGCGTTGCTTTGTTCTTAGGTTTTTGCTATTATAGTGCGTAGCTCGCACTGGGGCAATTTTCTAAAAAAACATATAACATAAATTTTCGATTTTTTTTTTCTTAGATCACACCCGTTTTGATGGTGAATTCGAATCTTGCCGAAATCGGAAATTTTTGGGAAATTATTAAATTTTCGTAGAGAATTGCCACATTTGGTATATCTTTTTTCTTGTCTTTCTTTCGAAAGCGGTTTGTGCTCATCGCGAGGCGAGGAAAGCGACCCACCACCTGATTTACTAACTCTTTCTACCAGCACTAGTCTTGTAGCTATCAGTATTACTCACTGTGAATAAAGTCCATCGACGCGGTCCCGTTCTCGGTCTTCGTCATCGCGACAGTCCCGTTTCAACACGACCACCGGTGGCGGCTTGTGCTCAGCGCGAGGCAAGGACGGCGACCCACCACCTGATTTACCTGAACACGTGTTAACGTCATAGTCGAATATTTATTTCACAATATTGGAGCTAAGACATATCGGCATAAGTGCAGTCACCCCAAAATCACTGACTACTGACTGAAACAAACTTGTATGAGAACGCAACATCTGCAGCTAAAAACGTCTCCTGGACTCCTGGTCCGTGGACCTTGTTCAGGGATATCAGTCGTAGATACAATCGTCCCCAAAAAAATGTATATCAGCAGAAACTTTAACCCCATTTTGTGTAATTGAGAATATGCGTGAAAAATTAACAAATACAATAACTGGTAGGTACAAAAATGGGTATCAAGACTTTTTTAAACAACATTTCTTTATTGTAAACAAATTTTATGAATTCTATCTATCTATCTTCTTTATTGAAGACGAATTTCAGAAATTTCTGAATCATACAATACTTAAGGTTTCAGCTGATATAGAGAAGTTTTTTACCCTAAAGTCCACGTGAATGAAATCGCGAGGGGCGCTAACTATATCTGAAACTCGACGTCAAGCAAGTGAGTTTAAGTTATTTGTGTCATGGTTTGTTTACAAACATTCTACATCGAGTTTGGCTAGTGTATAGATACCTATACACGTTACTCAATTGAATAGATTCAGTTTGATTTGCCACTTAATCAGAAATACCAATAAAAGTATGTCTAGAACTGTTAAACTAGCTGGTTTCTTACAAAGTGTTTGCTATACCGATAAATACGTGTCATAAGATAAAATTTTCAGATCATCGAATGGCAATAAAGTGAATGACCTCACCTTTCCTCTGGCGGGTGCAGAGCAGCAGCCTCCTCGGTATACTCATGATGATGACGACGTCGTCCAGCGACATCCGTCTCACGTCCACCAGGTTCACGGCCAGGATCTCATCACCGACTTTGAGGCAGCCGCTGTTTACAAAAAACATGATGAAAAAAACCTGTAAGTAACCAAATTTAGCTATAGAATATACCTACCCGTGCAAAGCCGGAGTGGACCGCTAGTAATAAAATAAAATAGGTGGTGGCGCTAGTGTGAGTCGGGGACCACCTTAATCTAGTTCTTAATAGTAGAGTTACTATAGCATTCCAAGTATTGCAACCGACAAAGGACTACCTAAGCCATGTGGATTACGTAGCCCTTAGCTATACCGGTCCGAACCCATATGTTCGGACCTGTATAAGCTAAGGTTTTTCGTTATAGTGTTTACCCGCACTTTGGGTATCACTGAGAAATGAAATAAGTTACCAACAATTTTCGATTTTGGCGGGACTCGAGCCCGCGCCCCACCCTCAGTACGGGTGTGCTCTAACCAACTAAGCCACGAAAACCTAGTCGGTTCAACCGAAAATCTTTGGGACCTCTTACGGACTATAGCGCCGATGGCTCAACCGGGTATTAGTCTAGTTGGAGGAACACCGATTATAATCGTATTTGACATTGAGTGTAATTGACATTCTCTGCCTAGTGACCACTACCGGGCTGGTCACATATGGAGTCAATAAAAAACTACTATATTTCTGTGCACCTCTCTTTCCTTCACTCTCATTATCAGGTGGGACGGATTTATTTATTTATTTAATTAAAACGGTAAATGAAACCAATTACATTAATTAAAATAAAGAAAGTTACACATAAGTCACCTTGAAAGATGTCAGTAAAATTAATAAAAAGAAAACATTAGGAATTAAATTAATTATGACGTTCACAAAACAAAAAAAACACTCAATAATTTAGATTTTTTTACGGATGAACCGACACGACCGCGGAGAGCTCACGCGCAGTGCTCATGGCTTAACGAGCTTTCCGAAGCACGGGGCTACCGCCACCGCCTCTGTCAACTTCCTGGTACCTACTGTGAATATGGTGGTGACATTAACCTGTTATAAACTGCAGACTCCAGCGCTATCCTCGAGATGAAGACTCCATCTGTCCTGGTGCCGCCGTCGCCTTCTCTGATGTAGAGGCCCAGGGTCTGCCCGGGCCGTTTTACGATCTCGACTAGTTGCACTATGTGGCGGGCGTCCTGGGATAAAAAAAAATCGTTAGACGACTCTGGGAACCCACTTAGAGTCTGAATGCGGAAAATGTTTTTTCGTCCTTAGATAAATATGTTCGGTAACACGTTTCCAGTAAAACAATGGCGATATGTGCAATTTTATTCTATTCTTTCTGTACTAATAAAATCTTAAATAATCTTTTAATTACTGGTCACGTGACGATACTAACAAACGATGATGTTGGTCTATTCGGTTCTCTCAATAAAAAAATGTCTTGAGAAATATTGCATGTCACTACAAACTATCTCATTCCAAGATATTGTGCCTTATGTAGAAAGAACGCGTCTTGAAACTATAATTTACTATCAATTTTGAGTTTTGAAACACTCATAGATAGGTAATAATGAAACACACAAACAAATTGGAAAACTCAATACACCACAAATCATTATCCCGTGAGATTTGAGAAGTAGATATTACTTGATTTGATTGTGTGGTACACAATCAAATCAAGTAATATCTACTTACACGACGTGTAGATATTGCTTGATATTGATGATTTAGTACGTCGTGCTAAATCATACGTATAACAGACAATACCTTACAATAGACAGACGTTTATAGGCGACGAATACACGATCCAACAATGCCATACACATCGCATTGGAATCTAATAGCGGTATTACAGGGCTGTACTGAACATCCGAACAATGTAGGCTAAAGGTCCGTTTACACAGAGGTACCTACTTCTCTATTTAGAACTTTTGTTTTTAAGGAAAATATTTTTGTGGCGTACGACAACAACATTAATAGATGTAAGTAGTGCAACTGGTCTTTAATGTGTTCATTATTGGACTGTATATAAAAATACAAACATACATACTACTTAGCTTTTTGCTTTATAGTGCGTTACTCGCACTGGGTAAATCTTCATACATACTACTGTTAAATACATGTTGTATACATGTACAATCCTTAAAGACCAGAGCAAAATAATTATAGCAATGTAATTAAATCTCTTTAAATTAAGATTCTTAAAAAATGCTACAAGACTAGAAAATATTGTATCTTCTTTATGAATTACAAATATCTTGAAAAATCATCTTTTACGGGGTTTTATCTTGTCAAGCACAAGATTTGAAATTATAACTCTGTTACAAGAACTCAATTTTATTACGTATTGTAAAGGACCTATAGAAAGCGCAATAAATTGGCATAGGTTATCTCACATATTCTATAGGCATCTGCTCCACTACACATTAACTATTACGGCTAGGTATTCCAGTAAAAGCCGCGCTTTTGTGATTTTTAAAACCATCTGAGACATAGAGTATAGTATCAAAAAATCTGAAAAAAAGATATATATGACTTAAGGATCTAATCTATTCAAAGTCGCATTCAGTTGAACTTCACTTGATAGAAAAAAATCCCAAAGTTACCCATTATTTTAATGTTTTTTTTTTCAATATTATGACGGAACTAATGATATTTTAAAGAAAAACTTTTGAGCTTAACTAAGTTAGTAGTTGAGACTTAACTAGCTAGTGGCGTCCGTCTATGACGTCACCGATGCAAGAACATCTCACGATCAGAATGATCACAATATTATCAAGAGAAGAAAGTCAGACATTAAAGAAATTTGAGTTTTGAGTTGTTTAGTTATTCTGTGCATTACATATTCTAACGACATAAAGACACAAATGTTTATGCTCTGAAGTCCACGTGAATGAAATCGCGGGGGGTAAGCTAATTATATCTGAAACTCGACGTCAAGTAAGTGAGTTGAAGTTCAAATATTCTACATCCGCTAGTGTATATATCTTTACACGTTACTCAACTGATGATATTCAGTTTGATTTTCAACTTAATCAGAAATACCATGATGCCTTTCTATCTGGTCCTGTATCAATGCAAGTAAATTAAAAGTTATAACCACAGCCTATATTAATTTATACATCAATATAACATTACATATTGTACGCAACAGGCAAGGAACTACTACGTACGGTGTAAATAGAACTTTAAGTTGAGCTGCACATCGGAACAATGCCGTCTAAATTGCGTTCCTGCGATCTAGGCCAGTCAGGCAGACAATAGGGTAGGCTGCTGGCTTCTTTCAGGGTCTACTGGGTTACGAGACTTTACATTCGGGTCAGTGGAAAATTACCTGGGTTTAGGTGTTCAAATCGTGGTGTTAGATTTGTTAGTGGAAAAGTCTTACACATGTTTAGAATTTCATGGGATGACACGAGCAAGGTAACACTCAAAAATAGGCAAAAATAATTTTAACTCGCTTTTAGCGGTGTGCACAGGACCATTTTGGAATAATTATTATTTATTTGCATTCTCTACCAAGAGTTTTTACAAAAGCCATACCATATCAAACCATCATCAGCCTCGGCTGATTGCACTATCCCATCCATCCACTATCCATCCATCTACTATCCCATCCATCTTTCATTGCCATAATCCATTTGCATTGGCAGTAGCCAATTTGATGGCTGGATGGTTAATGTGAGTGAGTAAAAACGATATTTACTAAGTGTAAGCGCTACGCGGCAGACAGACTGGATGGATGGAGGATGGATGGGATGCCCCATCGGGCTTTCATACGTGAAAGTGAAGGCCATTCAACTCAATGTATGGATAGATAGTGGATGGATGCAATAGTGCAATCAGCCTGCAGGTGTCCTGCCCTTGTAGTTATTGGTTAAAAATCGGGACATATATCCAGTGAAAAGCTTTAAAGAGGAGTATATTCTTTACCTTATCTTCCAAGTTTACCTTATTTTGGTAAATTTACAGGCCAATCCTTGTATTTCTAAAGGATTTGGCAGGTTTTCTCGAGGATAAAATATCACGCATACCATTCTATGTATAATGCATAACTTTCAGCTCACTCTCTTAATCACCCCAGAGAAGCAGAAAATGAGCTTCGCTTTGATATTCAGCCGATGCGCATTTTAAGCAGCAATATCGGATGATAAATATGTAAAGTTTGGAATGGCTTTGACGTTGAGAGATATCCTAGATGCTTATTAACAATGCAAAGTGGATTGACGATCATCAACGAAATATTAGCAGAATTAATTACGGGATAGGAAATTACTGGTGTCTGTATCAAATTTAATTCTAAAGCTCTTTTGAAATGCTTTCTTAGATACCGCGAGACGAAATTTATGCATACGTTGCCTTGTACCCTACAACATTTGGCCGTGAGGAGTGAAGAAATAGGGGAAGCAGTTTCACAGTAGTGTGACAGTACCTAACAGTTATAGGTATATGAAGTAACT
Source organism: Eupithecia exiguata (assembly GCA_947086465.1). Classification (NCBI taxonomy): domain Eukaryota; kingdom Metazoa; phylum Arthropoda; class Insecta; order Lepidoptera; family Geometridae; genus Eupithecia; species Eupithecia exiguata. Next base: position 8,766,335 of record OX352231.1, read on the forward strand.
TCAAAAGTGTCGTAGTTATATCTGTCATATATTGTGGTTGTCGCATGCTTTGGTGGTAATGGTAACACTTAGGTTACATTAAGTGGGCCATAATATGCTTGTTCCGCCAAAAAACAGAAAACCCTAAAAATAGAATATTGCGGGACTTTCTTGTTATAATGTAGTTTACTTTGTCTCTCTGCTAGGCAAATGCCTCCCTCACATATGATATACGTATTTATTCGTAAAATATAGGGGTGGAGGATTCGATTGAACGGTCAACTATCACAATTCTTGTTAAATATCTGGTTATAAGTCTTCTATGCATCCCTATCTCTTAGATTTAAAATTTTTATGAATATGTTAAAACACTGGCTCGTAGAGAAGACATTCTACACCTACGACGAGTTTTTCAACAACGAATAATGTATATAAATTTTTAGTACCTAATTTAAATTCAATTAAAGTAATAATAAAATAATAATATATTTTTATGTTAAAATAATAAAAATAACTACGATTTCCTATTCTATAATTATCTATGATACTTAACTGTAAATTGTTGTGACGTATAATTTGACAAATTATTAATGAAATGTTTATCTGTTTATCTATTTTACTTACGTGTAACGCGAAGAATTTCTTGGCAGCTTCGATGTTGTTGCGGCCAACCTGCCTCAGTTCAAGGATACGGACTATCATCTCGCCGCGACGCTCCACCGCCTAAAACAAAACAGTTCATTGTTATATCTTCATCAGCGGTAAGCTCACAGATGTCCACTGTTAAACGTAAACAATGGGTTTTTGCCATAATCTCCACGTTAGGCAGATGGATTGGTGTACGCAGTGGAGATGTTAAAAATTCACACACGGAAGCTACTGCGATTTCTCTGAAAGATTCCCTTAGTCGACTCTTACTACTTCCATGGGATGAGTAGGGTCAATAGGCTATTTGACTTCATTAAAAATAAGTTCCAAATTGTTTTCATCCTAGTCAGTGACAAAGTAACAAAGCGTAATCAGGTGATTTTTATTGAAAACATGCCTTTTTGTATATGATCACGTGACCGAAAACGCTATGTGTTTGGTTGGATCGCAAGTGACGTCACACTTTTACAGATAACAGTGTCAATGAGTTCTTCTCGTTAGGTGTGGTATGGCGGGGTGACGTCATAGCTTGGAAAACGGGAGCCATGACAGAGATTATCGTTTTGGCGCGGCATTATTTTATTCAAACTTTAAAACTAGGGCCACTATACAAACACAGGTCTGAAATAAACGATTTTTTTATATATTATTACAAAAATTATACTTATCTCATTATCAGTGTAAGAAACTGAAGACGAATTTATAGGAAAATTATTGGTAGTAAATAGTAGCACCGGTAATAAATCTTATCATACACAAAACTCGCACCCCGCACTGTAATAGACACTATAATATGTTCCATAATTAGTAATTCAGTAATTCAGTATATTTATTCACACAAGACATGGTACAATAAACATTGGTGGAATAATACAGTAGAGCTGCATATCTCGCCCGAGTACAGGCACGTGAATATTCCTTACTTAACTAGTTATAGAAATTACGAACATTAAAATTAGATGTCATTGGATAAGCGCAAATATTAATAAATTGTCTGTTGAACTCACTAGGTCAAAACTTAAAATTAAGGTAATCTTCCACAGAATAAAAACAATGATCGATAAATAAATTAAATAACTTTCTGTGAAATAAGGGACCCTTCAGTTCTTTTATATTATTTGGCAATTTGTTATAAATTTTGATAGCCATGTTGTAACAGTTACGACTATACAAGTGCGTTTTTTGTGCAGGTATGGCTAATCTGTCATTATGCCTAGAGCTAAATTTATATACCTGTTCAAAAGTTTCAAATAATTCCTTAAGCGATTTTACAAATTTACACATTTCTAGAATATACAAGCACGGCAAAGTCAGGATCTTATGTTTTTTAAATATTGGAGTACAAGGTTCCCACGGGGGTCGGTGGAATATTGCACGTAGGCATTTCTTTTGCGCTATAAATAAGGCCTTGACGTTAACTGCGTTACCCCATATAATAATATTGTACCTAAGAAGGGATGCTATATAGCCATGATACGCTAGTAGAGCAGTTTTGTGATCAGTTATGTTTGAGATATTCCATAAAGCATAAATGAAACTATTAACTTTTGATTTAATTTGCTCGATGTGCGGTACCCAGGAGCATACATTGTCTAATTTCAGACCAAGGAACAAAATCGTATCACTTTCTTGTATTTCTTCATTTTGATAAGTCAACTTAAATGCATTTCCTTTTAATTTTCGATTATAAAATTTAATAAACTTTGTTTTTGTTACGTTTACTTTTAGGTTATTTTTACTTAACCAGTCAATACAACATCCGACTGTGTTATTTAAGTCATTTATGTGTTCACGTTCATTGTCATTTGCAACTACTATAGAGACATCGTCGGCAAACAGTGTACAATGGTTTTTAGTGATGTCTGGTAGATCATTTATGTAGATTAGAAACAACAGTGGCCCAAGAACACTGCCTTGAGGTACACCAAGAGCATTATGTCTAAAAGGTGACCTAAATTCAGTAAGCTCATTTTTGTCATTCAATTTTCTTACTTCTACGCATTGTGTCCGATTCCATAGGTAGCTTTTGATCCAATCGTAAGCAAGTCCACGAATACCACACAGCTCACACTTTGCTAAGAGTCTTTCATGACAAACATAATCGAACGCTTTGCTCATATCAAAGAACACTGCAGAGACAAACTTATTACGATCAACATTCTCAAGTACGGCTTTAACTAGCTTAAAAGCTGCCAAAGTAGTCGATTTGCCTTTCTGAAATCCGTTCTGATTACTTTTTATTATATTATATTTATTAAGATAACTAGTGATCCTGTAGTGCATAGCTCTTTCAAAAATTTTAGAGAATATCGGTATAAGTGTTATAGGGCGATAGTTATTTATGTCAGATGGGTCATTTTTTTTGAAAATTGGTTTTATAATTGATTTTTTAAGTTTTATTGGGAATTGCCCTACTTGAAAAGATAAATTTACTAAATAAGTTAAAACGTCTACAACTTCTCCTGAGCAGTTTTTAATAATCTTGGTAGATATACCATCATACCCCACAGATTCAGTCATTTTTAACGATTTAATTATGTTTAGTATTTCCATATTGTCACAAGGGTTAAGGAACATTGATTTATTTTGTGAAGGGATTTTAATATCATTATTATTTGAATTATTTGATGTCAAACTAGTGTAGAATTTATTAAAAATATCAGCTATACTATTGGGCTCATGAATAAGGTTACCGTTATATTTAATTTTGATGTCAGAGTTAATAGGATTAAAAATATTTTTGTTATTTTTTATTATATTCCACGAAGCCTTACATTTATTTTTAGAGTTCGCTATATAATTTGAATTGACTAATTTCTGTGATTGAGAAATTACTTTTTTAAGCAACTTGCTATAGTTTGCATATTTAGATTTTAGTGTGTCATTTCTTTTTTTATAATATGAGAATCTCAACTCTCTTTTTGTAGCACACGATCTTCGTATACCATTTGTTATCCATTTACATTTTCTCAGCTTGTTATTTACTTTGTTTTTATAGCGAGGAAAGCATAATTCATATAACAGTACATACATGTCATAGAAACTATTAAATGCATTATTGAATTCTACCTCTCCGTACACTTCAGCCTATTTCAAATTACGTAGACATTCTCTAAATTTTCTTATATGGTCCATATTGTAGTCACGCTTCCATACATTCCAACTTTGTAATGGGATTTTTTTATCGTCAATATTCAAGTGGAGCGTCTGACCCGTGTCGTGGTCTGAGAGACCTAACTTATGTACTGTACCTACTGCGGATCTTAATTACTAGCTATAAGGTCCAAACAAGATTTTAGTCTTGTAGGTTCATTTATATGTATATAGTAATCATAGCTTTGAAATATTTCTTTTAGTCGGTTTGTAGCAGAGCTTTTCTTGATTATATTAATATTAAAATCACCCAGTATGACTATCTTTTTATTTCTTTTGTTTCGTAACATATATAACAAGTTGTCAAGTTTATTACATATGGAACATATTAAAGTGTCTATTGCAGTCTATTTATTTATGGACAATTATTTCCTAGTCGACATAAAATTCAACCTCCATAAGCTGAAAGGACTCTAATCAACCACCCACTTGCGAACCAAAATACCACTCTATTGTGAGAGCAGTAAACTAGATATTTGTCCGCATTCACTGTGAATGTGCCGCCTAATTTGCCGCATTGGAAACATAACTCAGTCGGAATGCCGGGTCTGTCCGATACCTATTTTTGGTATTCCGGTAGAAATTCGACAATTCCGTTCATTTTAGTTGAGCGCGGTCAGTTATTTAAATGGATTTTTGTAAGCTTTATTCCCCGAGGTAAAAGTAAGCATCGGGTTAATCGCGTAACATTATTTTATTTATTTATACTATTTAGTGAACAGTAAAAATAAATAGTACTTTTCTTCATCATCATCATTAAATATTATTTATTTAAATACAGGTACTATATTAGTCCGGAATATAGAAACTTTGATTTTTATATTTTTATCCTTTGTTTTTCGTCAGTAAAAAATATAAACTGGGTTTAATAACGTCATATGAAATACGGGTGTTTGAACTACTAGATAAAACCTTTTTTTCAGTAATGATGGTACGTGAAATAATTAACAGTAAAATACTAACCTCGAGCGCCGCGGCCGTGGTCTGGTCGTGGTCGTTCTCGACCATTTCAATCTGCCTGAATATTTCATTGCTCACTCCTGATACCTGCAATTCGGGAAATGTAGTCAATTCATTGAAGTTTATGTTACTGGTAAATGTAGGGTTCTTGTTACTACTAAGAACTAAACACTCTTCATTACTATTTACTAGCAGTACACACTGTTGTTTACTATTTTTTGGTCTATGTATTCCAAGTATTTGTAGACAGCGATCAAAATTTTACAAAGATCAAATTTCTTAATCTCCTTTGTGAAAAATGAATGAATGAACACTTTATTGTACTTCCTTGAAATTTAGAAAATATGTAAAACATCTATGATAAACAATAGACAGTAGAACAAAGATTTATATACAGAGTACATCGATCAAAAATGTCCGGCTTTGCCGGCCGCGAACTACTTATTTTTGATTGAAGACAGAGTACCATCAAAGTATCAAAGTATAGTTGTTGGCGACTGTTTAAGTCAACGGCAAAAATTGTAGTCCATTGCCAATTTTCAAAAAAGCATCGAATCTCCTAAACCTACACCAAAAAGCGCTTTTGGAAGATCCTGTTAAGCTTATTCGGACATTAGATTGGAAGTACACAAAAACATAAGCAAAAAGCCCAAAATTCAACACTTCACTAATTAGAATTTACGTGACACTTTTACGATTAGATATGGGATGAAAATCCTGTTTTATAGCATCATAATTTTACGTTCTGGTCCTTTTTAATTTCCCCATTAAAGGACCATTTAAAAAACCGCTGACTTTTTGATGTTCAGCCAAAACATATACACATACGAAACATGCCAAAACACATAGGAAACACATTTATTTTATCAACAATTTATCCTGTCGTGGACACGCGGTGGTTGCGGGAACATAGCTCTGTTTGCTGAATGTTAACGGATAATATTTAAACAAAAAATGCAATGTAAGTTTCACATTTGTGTTGGAAATTGCGATGGACCGTGGTATGTTTCTATTTCCTTTAGTTCATCGTAACTCGGATATTGAAAACTTGGAATGAATTGCATGAATGTAAGTCTCAACTCTGTTATAAGTTTTCAAATATACCGACCATTAATGTACCTACATAGTTCCTTCACGTTTATGTTTCTTGGTGTATGTAAGTCATTTTTTTGCTGTTTTTGTGCTGTACTTAATAAGGCAGCACTATTTTGGCCGGCCTACCACTAGGGGTACGCTAGGTGGTAGGCCGGATCCGTACCAATTTTGATCAAAGTTAACCAGAGATAAAACTTCACATTCTACTACTTGGTGTGACTCTACTGGCAAGCTCGAGATATATGAAAACTAACTTGGAGTCCAAACTTTTCAAAGTGCTTTCCCAAGAAGCATTGGTAAAAATTGGCAGTAGAACTTTACAAATAAGCATGCTCTTTCAAAAGCTGCACGACCAGTGCGACTTGCGAAAGTCAGACAAGCATATTTACTCAGAGGCAGCATTTTTTTCTGCGAAACCGGGATCGTTGGAGCAGATTTTTGACAGCTACAAAATGAAATATCGAGGTAGGCTCAAATCCATTGTCAATTGCAAAACGCCCCCTTACGAAGACTAAACGGATGATGATTCCACGCAAAACCTCTGATTTGATCCAACAAAATGCAATTCTCGTGTATCCCCAAACCAAAATGTCAAAAAGCCCTCTTAAAAGCCACACCAACTACATTAAGAATTAAGAAAAATTTATCAAAATAAGTCGTTTACCTTCGTCCTTCCACGAGACGTCATAAAGAACACCACAATACTCGACTTTGACACCTAACGGACCTTACGGAAGAGCGACAGAGGTAGTTTTCTTACCCAAACCTAGCTGCGCCCGACCCGATGACGACGTTAGGTCCGATACCGCGCAACCATTCTCCTGATGACCTACTCTGAGACCAGCCGGAAGTCCAGCGGTGATCAACTTGGCATCATTCCGAGAGAGTTACCTTGCGGAAGTCCGGCTGCAGCACGCAGGGGGGCGCGTGGTTGGCGCGCTGCTGCTGCAGCGAGCCGGGCGGCGGCGGCGCCCGACCCGGCGACGCCGTAAGGTCCGGCGCCGCGCGACCATTCTCCTGTAAAAAACCAAAGTGTTAGAAAGGTTAACTATGCTTGCACATTCAAAATTATGCTCCAAAAATATATTTCACACCTTTAAAAAAATGCTTAAGCACAATGGGCCCCACGACGTACATGTAGAACTAACACTGCGTGGCTGCGAGTCGCACTTTAAACAAATTACAATACCTTAAAAAACAGGCGATTCATCGGTTGTAACCGATGAATCGCCCTAAGGTATTACAACTAACAACATCAACCTAGCGCACAATGGGACAATGTCTACATAAACAATTGTAAAAAGTGTTGCAACAATGCAATTTACCGTCACAACTGTCAATCAATATTATAAATGCGAAAGTATGGATGGATATTTGTTACTTCTTCACGTTACATATTGCATCCGCATCATTATCCCATATATCAGTTCCCATGGGATAAAAATCCCCTTAAACAACGCATGCAAAGCCGCCGGCAGAAACTAGTAATATTATAAATGCGAAAGTTTGGATTTTTTGTAACCTCTTCAGCTTAAAACTGAACAGTCCATGGGATAGAAATAACCTTTTGAAGTTTCCATAGAAATAACGCGAGCGAAGCCATAGGCCGAAAAAAATACTAGTGTGCTATATTTTCCTATTTCCATTGAGACCATCCTTATGTTGATCATCATGGTAGATAAGTAGATACAGCTTCCTCCTTCTAGACAAAGTTTATTTCGAACCCTTTACTTATAAATCTTTATACTTCAAATCCAGTCTTCCACCAACACAAAACAAGGCTTGTAGAACAGAATACAATATAAGCAGGAAGCTTTAGCATCCGCTCCCACATTGTCGCCACATCCTCCGATACTGGGTCAATAGAATTGCAATCACGTACGGAACCTGATTACAGTTTCAACGCCCATAAATGCACAGCGGAATAACAACGAAACGAAACATAAATTTTAACTTCTAGATGTGTTGGTATTGGGTTTTATATTCGCGGTTTATTGTTGTAGTTGGTAATTGTGAACACGGTTGGTGTAATTTGTCTGAATTCTCGTAAAATTATACAGGTTGTTAACAAAGTGCAAGGATCACTTAGTTTAAATAGACTGACAAAGTCCAAAGAAAAACTCATAAAGAACGGGATATTTGCCATGAATTGATTTTCGAGTTTTCCCATATTTTGGCACGGTTTCATTCACCAAACTCATATAAAACGGGATATTAACCATGAATTGATCTTCGAGTTTTTCAATATTTCGGCACACTTTCATGCGCCATGATCACGGAATAAACTATACAAAACTAATAAATCATGGTAAATATCCCGTTACAAATTAATTTTATGTCAATAACCATGATAGTTTCAAAAGTTTAATCAAAGAAAACTAATAAAAACTGTGTTTGTTAGTACTTAGTAAGTTCTTAAATTTATTCTTACACCAAACTCTTCTTATACTACCTGTAAATCATTAAGATTTTTCTATAAAACATGAGCTCCGTACCCTAGTCGTTACTCACATAACCCAAGTAATTCTAAGAGGCCGATTTTTGTTCCTCATGCGTTAGAATTTTAAAAATTTATGTCAATAACCATGATAGTTTCAAAAGTTTAATCAAAGAAAACTAATAAAAACTGTGTTTGTTAGTACTTAGTAAGTTCTTAAATTTATTCTTACACCAAACTCTTCTTATACTACCTGTAAATCATTAAGATTTTTCTATAAAACATGAGCTCCGTACCCTAGTCGTTACTCACATAACCCAAGTAATTCTAAGAGGCCGATTTTTGTTTCTCATGCGTTAGAATTTTGGCGGTCGATTCCGGAGACGGCGGGCGTGGACGCCGGGCGGGGGGCCGTGACCCAGTTCCCCGCAACCCCACCTCCATATCGTACGCACGAGGTCACTGTACTGCAGTTGCAAGCTACCGCAAGCTGACTGGACTATCCCACACAATGAGGAGCCTCCCATTGTTGCTTAACTTTATCGCTACGAACTTCGTAGAGGGTGCTACGGGGCTACGAAACTCGGAGGGCAGTGTGGTGTTGCTCTACACAACAGTCTCATAAATTACTCGTACAAGCTGTGCAATAGACGGAAATATAAGATTTGTATCGCGTGAAATTGCATTTTTACCACTTAACTGTAAAACTCTGTATGCGTTAAACGTACTGCAGTATTTTAGTTGAGTCGGTGCTTTTCTCTCTCGTTTTTAGAATGATAACAGGCGAAAATGTTTACTAACGAATAAAATGCTTGAATTTCTGAAAATATTCCATGTACTATTCATCAATTTTGGGTTAAGCTACGATACGAGACACCCGAGTATAAACAATTTAAGCTTCTTACTTTAATAAAGTACAGATTAAATCTAGTTTCTAAGCACTACAATTGAAAGCATCTGGAATATTAAAGTCTGGCTGTGACCTGTCTGGCGCTAAGCCTTTTTGTCCTCTATTCGCCTCAGGGCATCAACCTTTCCCCTGCGCTAAAGTACTACGTAATGGCTCCAACATTGAATAAAATACCTACTGAACTACTAGTAATAAACCAAGTCTAAATGACTTCGTTCATCGTTGTAATATATAAGTACTTTAAACTGTAATGAACGTGGAAAAAATCCGATAAAGTGTAATCCGAGGACGTGACTTTTTATCCTTCCCTGTTTGCAAAGCAATTACATGACTAACGCAACCCTATCAAACGAAACCCTTGCTTACAAAAACGGCATAACTCACTCTCTCTATCAACAGAATGTAAGCTCTACTTACAGGAAATAAGAGTGTATTTTCAGTGACTGTTGTGGGTTGGTAATGTGTTTGTCAGGGTTGTAGACGATAATAGAGTTCTGTTGTCCGTCATGCAAATCTTTGGCGTCAAAACACACACGGGTTGTTGTAATGAATATGAATAAGCTTTAGTTTATGATCAACATAGAAACATCTATTTGTTGAAGAATCTTATATCGACATGTTGCAGATATGTCGATATAAGATGCATTTTGCATTAAATAAATTGATAATGCTAATTAGTTTTTTATATCTAAAAAAATTAATTGAGTGTGTTATTGCGTTTGCCAACTTTGATTCATTATAAAACTCAATTATTCAATACTTGGGTACGCAATTGTTCGTAAAAATTTACAAGAGAAAAGGCAGAGTCAAAACTTCAGAAACACGACCTAAAAATGTAGGATTATCCGTAAAATACGGTGACGTTTGGCACAGCTGTCGTCCCCGCTATTATGCCAAGTGACGACCAAGAAAAGGGCTTTTCCAGAATGAAAACTTGAAAAGCGGCTTTAGAAATAAGGGTATAACACCTTCTTTTTTTCTGATTGAAAAAAGATGATACTTAAAAAAGTTACAGATTTGATAAAACACAAAAAACGATAAATTTCCATTGTAAAAACTTACACACGTAAAATAAAAGATAATAAAGAAATAAAAATATTGTTCGTTAATTTTTTGAATGATGTGATAATTAGTAATAATCAGTAAGCGTTTTATCCTTCTCGGAATCAAAACAGTCTAAAGAACTTTTAAATTCTTTGACAAAGCCAAACGTAAATAAAACAACTGCTTCACTCGATTGCAGGTTAATAAATAAATCGAGTTGATAAATGTGATCTAGGCCAAACTGTATCTAATAAATCTTTACAAAATGCCGTAAATTTCGGTCACTCGTTAGGTTTTTCGAGCGGGTTAGTAACTTCTGAATATGTAAATTATTCTAGGAGTCAGTTCCGACAAGACAGACGAGCCAATTACCATTAAGGGGAAAGTCCGGTGATTTTCCTCTAAATAGATATAAGGGGCTTATCGCGCTGGAAACTCGATTTCTTCTGTTTTTAGGGTTCCGTACCTCAAAAGGAAAAAAAGAACTCTTGTAGGTCTGTCCGTCTGTCCTTCTGTCCGTCTGTTTGTCTGTCCGTCTTTTCTCCCTCTTTTCTCAGAATCGCGTGTAGGTATCGAGTTGAAATTCACATCGTATACTCAGGTTTGTAACGTCATGGATGTAAACTCTTGGAGCCGCGATATAAATCAAACTTCTAAGTCAACGCAATCAAAAGTTACAGTCGTTTATGCCCAACTTTTTGAATTTTCCATGGGAATCAAGTTTGTACGGAACCCTTGATGCACGAGTCTAACTAGCACTTGACGTTTTACTTTAAATATTTTCTGCATTCTACAAGAAATTCATCTTAAAAATTAATAGTTTTGCGCCCATTGTAAAGCATTTTGTATGCTTCCCATGCTAAAAAAGTAACTTGAATTCAATTGTCTTTTTGGACCTACTCAGAGTAATACCTACTTGTAGAATCCAGAATATGTATGAAAGAACAGAAAAGTTTTGTTTTCATGCTGTCACGTTCCGCCTTAATAAAAGGCGTAAGCACATTCTCGTAAGTCTTTCGTAAGTATATGTTTATTTGAAATCAGAGTCCATATTGTCAAGTCATGACACTTCAAGTAAACATGCTCGAGTAAATGACAGGAAAATTATAGGTTGCGATAGAGCGTAACAAGAAAGAATTAGTTTGGTTTACCGAGCTTGGAAATATTGGACACGCTTGTTTGGATTTCATAGGGGCACAGGAATCGATGTCGACTTAAATTCATTAGAATTTTTGTTAACATTTCGTGAGACTATTTCGCTTAATTTTTTGTAGCTTGAAATAATTAGGTTTTTAGCGACAATGCTTTATTATTCCTTTTGTTTTCAGTATAATCAAAAGTTTCATATTACATGAATTTGTTTGACACCCTACTTCAAACTAACAAAACAAGAGCTCAAGAGCCGTTAAGATTTTCTCGCTATTTGGCAGGAGGCGTGTTTGTGACAGGTGAGTTGACCCGCTTAAGATAAATAACGTCAAGTTCCCCCCATCACAATCGGGGTCACAATAAATCCATTCTTGTGTAAGCATCTGAAGCGAGTTTACCCACCACTCCCCTCCATCAATTTCAATTCGTTCATGCATATTCGATTCAAAGCAAAGCGTCGACGCCCCGGAAAATGCTTCACGTGTGATGATGGAAGCCTATTACATGCTAATCGAGATATCGGGCGTGGAAAAAAAACCTACAATTTCTTGGCAAGTTGGCTCTATTAGCAAAAATCGTAAGATTCAGTTGAGTGTCTCAGAGCAAACTGCACTAGGTCTCCAATTAGCGGAAGTTGACAAAAAAAGACAATCCAAGACGAACTCGTATTAAAAGACGTTCGGGTGGGCATACAACGGCTCTCAGATCGATGGCGGAACGTACTCCTAATCGATATGGCCGTACAACCGCCTCAATGGCGTGCGCGCGCCGTCGAGCTTACGTAACGCGCAGAGATGACACCTGTTGCCTAATTCTACGACCCATTTATAGCCCAACCAAGAGAAAATCGTGTTTCGCGCCTAGGCAACGTGGTTTTAGGCCGCTTTTGAATTCGGTTGGGTTGTAGGAGTCAATGCACTGCAGCAACCTTCGACTGCACTCAAGGGTGCATAGTAGAGGGTAGCCGAGCCGTGCCGCGTACTCTGTAGGATAATGATCTTCGTTAACGTTATTGGGGGCATTTTGAAGGGATTGTGGTTACTAAGAACTTTACAAGTTTGTTTGCGATGTTAATCATGTTTAAAGTCGAGTGGGTAGACTTGAAATTTCTTTAGCAAATAAAGTAAGATCAAAAAGTCCTGTATTATTTTAGATTTAAATTCCCATTCTTATAAAAAAATACATATGTAGCTTTGGAGCCCACCGTTTTTGCCCTCACTCACTCCTAACATAATAGTAGATTGTTTTACAAGGGACTAAACCATCCCATTATATACGAGGTTGTTATACTCCCGAGCGTAGCGAGGGAGGATGAGAAGACCGAGTTATAATGGGTGGTTTTGGCCCGAGTAAAACACTCTACTTTTCACTTCGATTGCGAGAAAATAAAACAATTCAAAATTAGACAATTTTCAGAAATTTTATTAAAAATTAAATGTGCAGTTAGAGCAATTTTGAATGTTTAGTGATATGTTTTTCCCGGGCAATTTTATTTCGGTTCTCTGTGATTGGGATGTGTGTGTAATATTTTGAGTTGATTGTTGTGGAGTAAAAGTTGGAGAGACTCGACTCATGCTTGAGTTTCGTGCATTATTAAGATCCGAGTGCGGCTTCAGCTGAGTTGACATATTCATCCAATCCCGCGATGTAGATGCTTGGGGTTCTGTAATGTTTGGTAGAATATTGATTCCTTCCGTAATCCGCTGCGTGACGTGATACTTGTTTTGTATAGAGTCCTCTATATAACCTTCAGCCACTTGATCGGACCTCCATCCACCGTGCCGTTTTAATGTCGTTATATTCGCACCCGAGTCCGCCAACAGAGTCGCGGATGTTCTGCGGAAACAATGGCCCGTGTAGAGTTCCGGATTTGGTAAATTTAGATAAGTGGCAATATCTTTAGGCATGTTACCAAATTTATTTTTGCCTATGACTTGCCTTGTGCATTTACCATTTTGATAATTTAGAAAAAATCTTCTCGTTGAAACATTAGTGGGACGTAACTCCTGATAGGCTTTAACTATATTAAGGTATTCTCCACTGATGACAAATTTACGCTCTTTGTTTGTTTTCGTGTTCGGCAGACTCACAGCTTGTAGGTTTGTATCCGTTTCTACGTCTTCTAGCGTTATATTAGCAAGCTCTATTCCTCTGCATGCACCGCTGATTCCATAAATTAAAGCAACCTGTTGAACAAAAAAATAAGTGTGTTATTAATCGTAATAACCTAGGTACATAATTTAGGTATGTAGGTAGGTATCTATTTATTTAGTTTGAGTTGAGTACATAAGTAGTAGGTTACCTTTGTTGCCAAGTATTGTTTATTTGGAGCGTTATTTAAAAATGTTTCGATTTCTTGTGTCGTCAAGACTTTAGATTTTTTTGCCTTGTATCCAGTGGACAATTTCTTCAGTAAAGCCGTTAAATTTACATATTTTTTAATATCGACGTCGTGTCTCGTTTGTAAGGTCATTCTTAACATTGAATATGTGCTCCAAAGAGTCGACGATTTGAATTTTTTCGATAATTCATCAAAATAAGTGAGAAAAACCCCTTCTGTAAAAGAATCCACACGTTTCTCATCTCTCCATTTCATAAAATTTTCGTAACTCTTTAAATATATTCCACGTGATTTTGTCGGCAACAGATTCATAATTATTTCTTTGCCCTTTTCTTCCATTTGCATATTAGCATCTTCACTATCACTTGATGACATTTTTCACGTTCACAATTTGGAAGTAAAAGTCAGGAAGTTAAACGTAAAAGTTTGTGATTTGGAATGAAGAAAATTCTAGAGATTTAGCGCCAATACCATCTTTTTTTTTAAATCTCTATTAAACCCGCAACGAAACAGTTCGCATTCTACCGTGAAGGGAAGAATCAAGCTTCATAAAACATCACCAAGAAGGTTCTATTTTCAAAAAAAGATTGACGGAGCACCAAGAAGTCGAGTTTTTATGTAAGAGAACGAATGCTTTGTACTGGCTGATGATTTTAGACAAAAATTAAAAAGAAAAATTACTTTTTAGCCCGAGGGATTAAACTCGAGTTTTAGGCCTGCTAAGCTACACTATTATGATACACTTTTCGAGCAAGAGAAGTGAAAACATATTTTTGCCAAAGACAAAATAGAAAGATCACGAGAAACAACAAATTTACAACCATTGTCATGTTCAGTACTCCTGACAAACGTCTATTTACAGAAATATCGTAACCTTTCTGAACTACCTTTTCAATGACCTTTAACATAAATCAGTGCTTCAGATGTAAGCTCATCCTGATGGAATGCTGGCATTTACAATGCATTACTAAAATTAGAGCACCTTTTCAAGACTTCGTCCTCGTCGCTGGCATTAAGCTCAGCCAATTCATTTTTCAGTCACTGGTTACTATTTTTCTACTTACCTAATAAAAATTGGAAAGCCAGTGACATTTAAAAGGTAAGTTAAAGTTACCTACTTGTTAATTTTCACAAGTTTTAAGTTAGTTAATAAAACTTATTTATGAAGAGGTAAGTACCTAACCGATTTTTTTTAAATACATCTACCTACCGGCGATCGAAGAAGGTATAAAAAAATAGGAGCGCATTGTTTTAATTTTTTGACAAGTCTCTAAATAGATACCTTCACATCCAGATGAAGGACAAACCATAGATGAATACTAATAAATGGGGCAAACTCCACAAAATAATGAGAGGTCTCCTATGATATTCTCAAGATAAACACAATTAATAACAAGATTCAATCTACCTGAGTTCAACCGTTCTACGAATTCAATACCAGTAGATAAACTCTATAGAAGGGAAACTCATTTATAGCTGAAGACTGTGTAAATAAATTCTCACCGCAATCTCGGCTAAGCGACAGTTAATTACCCTACCGCAAGCTGTTCCGAAGCTCGCTAAACGATGTTATTAATAATACTTACTGGTGTCGCTTTTAGGGTTCCGTGATTATAAGGAAACCATAGGTTTTTATCATGTCTGCACTCATAGTTGATAGAGAATTTAAATAGAACAATTACACTTTTGCTGTAATATTAGTTTTGTTTTGTTCTCTCATGTTTTTACCAAACACCACAAAATCACGTTTTCGTCAGATGTGTCCATCCCACAGTTAATTTGATTTCAAAAGTAACAATAACTCATTTTCTTCAAATACAGTTTTTTTTTTCAATTAAATTAGAGAAACAACAATGCCGATCATTTCAAATTTAACATTTTTATTATTTTAGGTTATTTGTTGTGACCCCAAAATAATCGCCCTCATTCATATCAAGAAATGTCTCTACCCCCTTTGATCCTCATGTTAACCAATTTTAAAAGGTAACCTTTTAAAGTCAATTAAAAACTAGACCAGGCAGCCATTGACATAATTACTCAACATGACGACGTAAAATGAAGCACTCGTAAACGCGACGTGACTTGAGGAACACTTGTGCTGCTTTTAGCACTGTAGATCTTAACCGGGCGTACGATTATGCCATAAGACCTTATTGCGGGGTAAAAACCATCGCACATAACGACTTTTTGTGGTTATGAAGTAGCGATGGCGTAGGTGCCAACGTGATATTATTTTTCTACGACCTATTGATAGTTATCTACATATTTGCTTGATAAAATTGGATGCGATAAAACTTCATAAGTTCAAAAGATAAAAGAAGTCGTAGTGCAGACTTGCATCCTAATTTTGTATGAGGCAATAAAATCCAACTGGGTATTTAAATGCCACTTTAGAATTTACGGAACCCTCCTAACTGCCTTTTAATCTTGTATCGTTCGTATCGAGTCGTTTGGCTATGACCAATGTCCAATGTCCATTGTTAAACGACTCGACTAAAAGTCATTATTTCAACACCTGTCATATTTTCCTACACCTGTATCTACTATTGAAATCACCTATACCTACATTAAATAATCAACTTCCAAATTAACTGTTTTTCCGGTGTCCATTACGTAAACAACCAATCTTTCACAACTGACGTGTCAAACGACTAAGCTCATAGAAGGGGCAAATAGGGCTAAATATTGATTTGACGTTTAAAAATCCCTTCCATAGCCCAAAATTTTAAACTAGTTTATAGGATCCTAAACATGTACAGCACACGGCACTTCATCTTATCAAGGCTGCCGACTGTCTAGACACGCGGCGACAGGCGTCAGGGTAAGACCGAGCACCATTATTAAAATGTCATCCGACAAACGACCGCAATATTGCTTTCGAACGAATACAATATACCCCAAATCCGGAAGAAAATTTCGATGCTGTAGCAATTATGAACATGCCATCTGCTGTCATCATCTCTTTTAGAATCTAGGTGAGATTTTCAGGAAAAAGGGCAGCATCTTTATGTTTTGATACACTTTATCAAAAGCAAGTAGTAGGTACCTAGGTTTAAAAGTTAATCGTAGGTAGATAGAAGTTTCGTCGGTTAACTTTGACCAACAACATATGAAACGAAAGCTTCTCTCATAAAATTCAATGAAGAAGAAGAACATGTACTTGTCTTTGTTGCACGCAGGATTGAATTGATAATATCATTTAATCCAAACAGCTCCTCAGGACCCTAATAAGACCCAGAAAGCAGACGTCGACAGCCGTCAAGTCAAGACCCATTACTCGTCTGACATCCATGACGTAAGAACAGATACCCTTCGTTAATTGGGAGTAGATGGGAACTTTCGCCTTAAGGACTGTAAACGGAGCTAAGACCAGAACGTGGTTTGCTTCTTAAATAAACTCTATTTTTTAGTACTAAAGGATAAAACTGCAGTTGTGACTGACAGCACTTGGAAATTAAGTTTTATTTTGGTTTTATAGATAAACGCCCCAGCTTCGCACGGGTAGATTTTATCGCCTATGTTTATCAGGGATAATGAAGGATTCTAATGATGAATGATTTTTCCAATCGGTCTAGTAGTTTCGGAGCTTATTCAATTCAAACAAATAAATCTTTCCTCTTTATAATATTAGTGTAGAAAATAAGCGTTGAATATGGTCTAGGGACAGTTTATTGTTTAAATATACTCCCTCTAGATAGACCAAACTACGAATGCTGAAGCGGCAGTAACAAAAAAAGTTCAAAAATGATTTTTTTGTTGCGTAGGTCTTTATTAAATGTAGCTCCCGTCCAGCTAAGAGGTCTTGCAAATGAAATTCAGTTTTAATCCAAACAAAAAAAAACAAATACGAAGTGAGAAACCTTAAAGTTAACCTATTACAGTTGATTGAGGTCAATATAAAAATATTTGTTAGATTAAACAAGACCATTTCCTTGGTTTATTTTATCGTTCGAAGTACCCTCCTATATTTTTATGGACAACATTTCTGTACATTTATTTGCATTCCCAATATGTAAACAGGAATATTCTGTTGGTATGTAAAATGGTTTGAATACATCTACGATTAAAAATTGACAGAAAATATAGATTGTGTAACAACAAAAGTACGTGCCCGAATACCCGAATGACGACAAAAATAAAAAATAAGTTGTATGGAAAAACAGTTTCTTTGATATTTCACCACAAAACTCATCACTTCGAAACCGTTAATTTTAAACAGCAAGGACTAAACAAACAATAAATTAAACTTTAGCGATGGAATTCCTTTGACTTAAACTTCCTACATTTTGTATGAAAATAAGCAGTTTGTGGCAGGCTTTTGACAGGGTTAATGCTGTAAAATATATATTACTTGTTCAGGGAAATTATCAGATTATGGTATTATGGTATTAAATTATTAAAAATCAGAAAATGATCAAAACAGCCTTGTAAGGAGTAGAACTGAAAAGTTTTGATTCATTTGGGTATCCCTATGTTCGTCCTAGGGATAATATTTACCTCCCTGTCAAATTTCATTAAGATCCGTTCAGCCGTTTAGGCGTGAAAAGGACAGACAGATAATAATATTAGCATAGATAGGTAGGTACAACAGATAGCGCATGATAGCGGCTCGGAAGGATAAGGGAATTCAAAATTTTCTAAGGATATCGGGTACCTATATGTCACTTGGTTCGTTTCGTAAGATTTGATATGACCTATATACATATATAGGCAGGCTAGCTGCTGCCAGCGGCTTCGCACGCGCTTTTCAAGTAGCCTATATCCGTTTCCGGAATACCTTTTACCTCTTTACTAAATTTCATCAAGATCCGTTCAACCGTTTAGGCGTGATAAGGTAACAGACAGACGGACAGAGTTACTTTTGAATTTAATGTATTAATATGGATGGTTATATCAATTATTTGGTCAATTATAGATCAAAGTATTTATTTTCCAATTTCTATTGGAAACAACATGGTTTTGTTAGTATAGTGCGTAAGCCGTCGCACTCTTGGCTTATTAAAATTGGCTTAGAGGACACCTGCACTAAGGGTGGGACGCGGGTTCAAGTCCCGCCGAAATCGATTTTTTAAGGAACATTTAATTTCTTTTACATGGTTGCCCCATTCTCTATTTCTAAGTTAGTACCTATTCGTTTGTGAGTTTGACAGAAAAGCACCACGGGCTCAAAATAAGAACATAAAGGGCAGAGGTTCATAAATATTTTCAAAGGACACCCCTTGCCCTTTACGAGAGAATCATCCCAAGTCTGTTTTCGAATAAAATAGCTGCAGTACTTTTATTTATTTATTTAAAAAGAATATACATAGCACTTAATTTATAACACTCTTTAAACCCGTAGGCGTTTGACCCGAATGTTACATTCATCGGGTTTTAAAATTAAAAAGGAAGTGTACCTATCTTCGTTCACAGGTACGAGTAAGTAGGTATGTTACAGTACCTAAGTATGATGGTACTCAATCATTACATATCATGCTCTAATCACAGTTAATTCTAACTCGATGCTTAAAATAACCTATTTTATGGACAAAAATTTGCTCTTGTGAAACAAAAGAGTGTGCGCGGGCGTTACAGGTACATTGATTGGTGAAATAAGGTTACTGCTTTGAAACATAAAATGTCACTTCCTTAAGAGGCGAACCTAACGGGTTTGTTTATCAAACAAGGCCTAGATCTCAAAACTCACGGGATCCCCATGATAAAAACTCGAATAATATAAAATGTTACATTTTTTCTTTGGTTCTTTCGAACGTGAAAACACGATTAGGAAAAGGCATTTAAAATGCACTGTTTCGCACATCATTTTGTCGAGATCTCAGGAACCCTGCGGTCTATTGAAATGACTTATGTTTTGATTCGTAGGTTATTACTAATTATTGGTTCCTTGAACCTGTTTCTTGATAATTTGTGTAGTTTTCTTGTAAATAAGCAAAAACTTGGTTTTTGCGCTTACGCCGTTCCAAAAACGCATGCGCATCCCGCTCCTATGAACGCGAAATACTATGCTTATCCTTTTCACAAAATGGCGCGCATTGCTTCATCTAAACATCCCAACTTTCACATTTATAATATTCATGTGATTAGACATAGGCCCGCATGCGGACTAGATCCGCACGCGAACGGAAATCCGCAGGACAGGAAAAGAACCCTTACACATAAAGAGGCTTCCTGATGTTCTATTATTACCATAGAACTGATGACTTCGGACCTTTTTTCACAGATTGGGGGGTGGTATAATTCGTTACCACCTTAAGTGTATGTAAGTGTTAATTCTAGGCATGAGTCATTCGCCAGAACCCATCATAATCCGCACAAAGTAGGGATTACCAATTCATCAGTGAGTTTGTGAGTCACCTAAGCCATACAAGTCGTGAGTGTGACTTTAAATAAATGCATAATGCATGACCGAACCCTTTCACTAAGTGCGAAGTATTTTCAACGACAAAAGGGTATTTACACATTGATATATCACTTTAGACTACAGTGGAGGAAAGCCTTTTGGCCACATTTTCGGCTGTCTAAATATTGAAAAGGTTACTGTCGATTATTTATTCATAATACGATCTGAAAGGGAAATTCAGTAGTAGACGTTTGTGAAAGCAAATTTCAAAGTGAATGGACGTTAAATAAAACTCCCGGCCCTAATTCGAAACCTACCACGTGACTATGATGCGATCTTTTCGCAAGACCAAAAAAAACTTTTATTTTGGCTCTCTATTCTTATTGTACATTGCATGTCAAGAAACAGATAAACAGAACAGAAAAAGAACAAAACAGATAACGTTGTAGAATATACGCTTTATTGCTATGAGCAATCTCATCCATTTTTATTTAGCATTTCAAAGATTGGACAGTTGTTCTAATCTTTGAAATGCTGAATAAATATGTTATAATTAAAAATTTATAAAATTGCATCGTTTGGCTTTACGACCGTTTTCTATCTAGGTATTATGTAAGTACCTGCAAAATGTAACATGTAAAAATATTATATTATAATTTCCAAACTCAATTTCTTTGTGTAATTTTCACCTAGGCAGGCACCCCAAACTAAGTTTAAAATGTACAAGATCCTTGACTCTTCCAAAGAGGTGAGGAAGGTTTTAGGTATTACGTGTTAGAAACTTTGTAATGGAACAGACGAGGCATGTGAGCCTTTAATGGCATACTTAGATTTAGAGCACTTTAGCTTGAGAATTTCAACGACAATATTTCGCAAGTTTGTAGAAAAATTTTGGGTCTGTGAAATTATATCAAGCTAAATTATAAAGCCCAATGCACCTTCTGATACTAGTTAGAAAAGGAACCAAATTTGTTTATAATTTCAACAAAATCTACAACCCTTAAATCTAGATAATTTAAACCTTAATTATCGTACGGTCAAATAAAGATTTACATTTTATAAATACGCAACGATAGTATTTGCAGTAGAGCCTATAAACGGACTTGAATCTATTATGTAAGTACAAACTTCCGAGAGTTCATACTTTTGGTTGTCGCTTTTGTACATTTTTGACAAGAAGCTTCTACGAAGAAGACCTTAAGGCGAATAGTAAGGCAAATGACCTTGGGCATGTCCGCGCGCCTATATGCAGCAATGAGTGCTTGTTTTCGATTCAGCATACCATGTAGTGCCCTAATCAACCAAATAATACGATCCTCTGCGGTTAGGTGACGAGTAACTGGTCAGGTTTGTATCACAGATTTTGTAGGCAAAAATACGTTTTTGCGTTTAATATCGTTATTTTGACTGCTTTTCGACGATAATGGACCGCCAAGAGATGGGTATGAACTATGTGAATTACTATACTGAGTTTAGCACTGATCGAATTTGAGACACCGATAAAAAGTGTGTTCGAAGCAACTAAACACACACTATAACTAACACTATAACAACTAAACTATAATTAACGGCACACATTTGGGACCGCCAAGCTTTTGTTCAAGATATGTGTTACAGGATATATAAATTTCAAAACTCCACAATCAATATTTTTGTCAGAAACCGGGTTCAAAAACACCTAATTTTCGTGTTTTTGCCTTCATATTCGCCTTAAAAAAAGACGTACGAGGTGACAGCAATTACGTCACGACACCAAATTTTTCAGAATCAGGAGGCCGTTTGGATGCGGCAAGCTGAAGACAGGGCGCTATGGCGCTCATTAGGAGAGGCCTATGTCCAGCTGTGGACTAATATAGGTTAAGGCGGAGGAGGCCGTTTTGATACAAATAAGTTCTTGTTTTGTAGGTAATACTCAAGCACTTTATTTGTAACAATAACATACCTTTCACAAGCAAAACAACACCCTTTGTCATAAATATGTCCCTCCTATTGTTTCGAAATATGGTTCGAAATAAAACTCAAAAACAAATCTGTTTTGAACTGTATTATTATACTCAACTCATACCTACCTTATATAAAAATAAACTTTGTGAACATGATAATAAAGTTCAAATTGCACCGCAGGACGTGGGCATAAATACCATACTAACTGTAATATATCCCGTGGCATCGCCCACAATCGGACACGCCTACGAAAGTTCGTGGGGTTTATGGCGTGGAAATCTTAGTTAGGTAGTTTCTGGCTATTTTATGGAGGAGATTAAGTTGGCTGAGTTATCGGCGCTGATATTGGTCCCCGCTGGCACAGGTACTGCGTGTAAACTTTTAAGTTATGAGACACGAGGCTTCAGCTTAAGTTTAACCTGACTACTGAGGCTGGGATTTGAGATACGCGAAGAGTACATCTAAAAAAATGCTGGACAACCTGGTTGTTTCCGTTCAGATAGCTACCGATAATGGTGCTGAGCGGCAGACTTAGGGCCAATTTCTACCAAATCGGTATGCGTCATCTAAGCCCCAAATGTAGAGAAAAGAAAGTATAGAGCCTCGATAACCAAGTATCATTGTCAAATTTTTAAACCGTATCTTTGTGTAAATTTTTCAATTCTCCTTTGATAAAAACCGGCGCTCAAGAATACCTACTGCGAATAAGG
This sequence comes from Eupithecia exiguata, assembly GCA_947086465.1. NCBI lineage: Eukaryota > Metazoa > Arthropoda > Insecta > Lepidoptera > Geometridae > Eupithecia > Eupithecia exiguata. Next base: position 8,789,045 of record OX352231.1, read on the forward strand.
TCTTAACCCAACTCTTCATACATTCCATGCAATAGAAAATTAATAATAAATCTACATATAAGAAACATAAAAAATTAACAAAGATAAGAAATAAGAAACAGAAACAAACAACCTTTTATAAGAAACAACTTACCAACCCTAACAAAATAATGACTTATTAATCCTTATTTGTCACTAGTATAAGTTTTCTAGGTTAGTTTGAATAGAGTCAGTTGTGTTACTAGCTACGTAAGTCTGTAAAATCAACTTATTTGGATAAAATATTTCATTTCAAGAAACATAAGATATACCTAATGATGGCTAGATAATGCTGTGTGAATTTACTTTTTTCTGCATTATTTATTCATTTATCGACAGGAGCATGCGGCAGTATCTTAAAATATCCTCTTTTATTCCTCAAATTGCGCTTGAAATAGGTAACTCCACCTTCATCCCGGTTGCAGTTTCATGCTAAGTATATTTGGTTATCTAATTATTCCGATAATAAATCATTTCTGTCGTGTATGTATAAAATCGGGTCTTAAATTGACGGATAAGAGAGACAGCGGACAAAGGCTTTTAGCCATTAGTACTTCCTGTACAGTCAGAAGAAAACTATGACTTTTTTAATCGACCTAGAAAATGGGATGGAACTCGTTAGATCCATTAATCATATCCATGATCGATCCATTAAGGTTTGTAGATCTCATTAGATATAGTTTGGGTGGTGGATCTATCGATAAATGTATTTCTCAGTAGATCCATGGCTAGATCCATGATGGATCTGTTGAGATTGGTATGGTAAAAGGCTCAGTGTCGTAAAATTTAAAGGCTCAATTCAATAAGTATTCTTAATTATACTTAGCCCAGCCGTATGCGTACAACAGCTGATAATGGTGATGATGTCCAGTGATATTTGTTTACCAAGTTGTCAGCACTGTTTCAATCCCAATGCATAATGACAACGTAAAAGCGCAAATGTAAACAAGCCAGGAGTCATTTAATTATAAATTATGTACACCTACTGAAAGTAACTTAATGGTTTTGTAGATGCCGCCGCCAGATCGTTGAATCAGCCCGTTTGTAGAATAGATAGAACGCTTACAAAACGAACGCTGTTTTTTATTGGGAACACCGAATCCAATTTAATTGACGAGATCTCCAAGTGAAGTTGAGTTGAACATTGATCGTTCAACAATAAACACAGGTTTTCCAATTAATTTAATGGTACATTTCTTAAACCTTAGGCATTCTACGCACGGACTGATTCTACGATCAAGGCGATATAGATAACAGCTATGTCGATATAGCTATGTCGATAATCTATAATTTTATTTATTCCGCTTGTTTTGCCGACTGTACCGACACGATAAAAGGACCGCGGGGAAAACTAATTATTGTCGGAAAAATTCCGTGCCGACGGAACCTTGTCGGAAATTTTAAAGCAGGTTTTTATTCATACCATAAATAACATCGTTTTAATTTGAAACTGTAAGCAGCATCATAAATGTTTTATGGTTACTGTGGTCGGAATTCATGTAATTACGTAAATCTCTAGGAATATCTTAATTTATGCTTAGATTTTTAATGGCTGATGTCATATCGGGGCAGTAAAAATATTGTCTTGAAATAGGGGTTTTTATGTCACATACTTACTTTTATAATTTTAGTTAAAATATTTTTATTAACAAAGAAAATTAATAATAGAATTAAATTAAAACTAGTAGTTTCAATTGAAACAATTGAGCTAACTGCAGACTGTTGCAAACAATCTACAGGTAGCTCAACTGGTTCTAGTTACCACTAAGAGATATGGATAGAAGACTGATCAATGAGATAGTACAGGAAAAACTTCATTCAAAGTATATTTTAATCAGATCCAACGCAAGGGATGCCGCTGGGCGAAATTTGCAGGTAAATAAATTTAACAACGAGATAAATTATAATAAATAATGCTGGAAAATTTTATTCACGCAGTATTATCTAGCCCCGTGCTAAGCAGAGTTCGTATTGTAGGCACTCGATTATTAAGATAGTAAATAGTTTTTTTACTATACATAGATAATGACCAGAACAACCGGAACACATATCTACAGATCGTACAAACATTTGTCCCGAGGCGGGAATCGAACCCTCAACCTCTTGCGTCGCAGGCGTAAATTCTCCCACCGTGCCACAGAGTCCGTCAGAGTCGTCGAGATGTTACAAAAGGAAACACTATGTAGGAGGAACTTACTGCCCAACTAAAACTAACAAGTTGATACTCAAAACTCCTTTGACTCTATACTGCACACCAAACCAGCTCCAAGTATCTCAAATCCTAGCATTAGCAGATCACACATTAAACCAAGAGCCAGTGAACAAAACGCTCCGTCTTATATCACAAAAGCACACAATAGTCTCTCGGTCTGACGCCTCCCCCCCACTACCCAACCATGGGGGAGGGTGGCAAGCAGTCCCCCTTTTAACCCCCTACCCGCCCGTATCTGAGCGGCGTCGCCTAATGAGAACCGTTGAAACCTAAAATTTGGTGCCAACTCGAACTCTGAAGAGCTCTAGACGTCGAGAATGAAATGTCAAGAGACTTTTTAAAAAAATAAACCGTATCTTTTTGATGATAAGAGCGAGGTAGCTGCCCTAAATTTATGAAAGCCTCGAGTGCCAAATGGCTGCATTGATAGAATTTTATCTGGGAGATATGGCGGTTGTAGGTAACCCAATTTTTCAATTGACTCCACTCGGATCAGGCGTTTTATGTATTCTACAATTGAATATTAAACCTATCTACATATATGCGATTCTCGAATTGTTTTATACCTGCTCCCATCTATATTATCATCCTTCTTGTATCGTAACCTGCAATAGCGAACCTATATTTCTTTTTATGACTTTTTTAATTCTAAAGTTCATTTTCATTATAACCATAGCAATTTAACCACGCCGATCATTTTCAATCTGCCAGGGACAAGTCGCCCTATAACCTGTCACTCTGAGACCGTAAATGTCCCAGTGTGAAAAAGGGACAGACGTTAATTGGTGGGCCGTCAACGAGAGAAATAAAGATTTATTAGGTCGCGTAGACGGTCTACGGTAATGGCTACGGCGTAGCATTCGTAGCAGTGCTACGAACTAGCTTCGTAGCAGATTTATTTTCAATGTCTTGGACCCCGATTTCGATACACGGATTTTGGATAGGTAATCGCTTTGGAGCTTATTAGGGGAGGCCTATGTCCAGCTGTGGACTGATATAGGCTGATGATGATGATGATGAATCGTGTTGTATCTCGATCTAGATACTTTTATGAGAAGTTTGAGAACAATCTGTGGCATTGTTACGAATGTATCGGTAACTTGGAATCGGGGCACTAAGTGAATAGTATAGTGGTTTTTCAGTTATCTGGTTCTACCCTTGGGTTAATCTTGTTAAACTTGGGTTAAAATAGTCTAAGGTAATAATAATGAAATCTAAGGATAGCAAAACATGGTGTTGGTTCAATGCTAAATTTAATATTGCATGGAAGCTCCTACCATCTCCTTTTCATCTAAATATGTAGGTACTTATGTTTATAAAGGCTTGTCAAGTAAAACAATGAAAGCCCAATAACCAATAAAAAAGTTAATAATACCTACTTTATTACTCTACGTACTCATAAAGTTAATCAATAAACACACACAACCGTAAACCAATTCGTCGTAAGGCTGATGGATTAATAATTGCAATGGTTTGTTTTTCATAGTTGGATAGAAGCAGCCCAATCCAATTTAATAGAGATATCAATCTATTGGAGTTCTGAGGTTATTCAGTGTCGTTTCGATAAATTTTAAAGGGTATTCGAGGAGAATCGGTTATTATCATTTCAGAATTTCAATCTAAAACCGTTTAGAAAAAAATCGATCTAAGATCTAAGGCCACGTTTACAGGGACGCGGGGCATCGCGCTTCGCGTTAGGTGGAAATCGGTCCAGTAGTTTTAAAGTTGCTTCGTTACAAAAATACAAATCTTTTCGCTTTATAATATTAGTGTAGATGAACTTTTATTCAAAAATTCAGTATTTTATATTACTTAATATTTATTTTCGAATATTGAACTTTAAGCCACGCGTCTAGCTACCACCGAACCAACCCGTTGAGCTCGATCAGGTTTCGTCGTTTCTTTTAGTAGACCAAAGTGCTTGAGAAGACAATTCCAACAAGCCCAAACTCGACGGTTACGTCGTTTCGTTTTGGAGCCCCTATGGTCACCTTCTGACTCCATCATCAGACCAGCTCGATGGTGGCATAACATTGCATTGCCACTGAACTTACATAAGTATTCCAAATTTCAGCTTAATCGGTTGAGGTCTAAAATTCAGCTGTAAAGCGACTAGCATAGCATAGCTATGCTTGCAATGAGGCCGGCCCCTACATTTTCATACGTTTATTTTATCATCCAACATCTACCGCCTTACAGTGCAGCCGTGGCCTAAGAACGAGCATTCGTATAACCGCCATTTGCATAGAAATGCATCGATAAACTGAACAACTGAGCATCTAGAATACAGCAGACGATTTCCAAAGCAGGAATAAATGGGTGAGACGTGCCCTGGTACTCAGCTATCGATGTTCGTAACCAGTGCCAGGTTAGTTACCTATGAATATCGGGTAAAAAGGACCATGGAAAATTGAGTTACAAATGCTGTATGACTGTCCGTCTGTCTGTCTGTAAGTCTATAGAAGAAGTAAAAAGAGAAAAACACCGAAACTCACTGACTGAACTTGACCCAGAACCATGATGCAAGTAATAATGTCTTATAATTATTTAATTATACGGAACCCTCGCTGCGCGAGTCCGACTCGCGCTTGATGTTTTAATTTATAAATTAAATAAAAATTAGCTATGCATAGTCCACTCGTCCTACTGGATTCGGCCCAAACTGGGACGAGTCTGGAAACTCAACTTTTAGGCTGAAAACGTTCCGGACTCGTCCCACTTTTTAAAGGCAGGCAAAAGAACTGTCAACCGCACACTTTTTATGTATGAAGCTTACTTGCTTGAATCGTTAAGATTACTATTATGTAACTTCTGCTCTCTTAGTACTTTGGGACGATCTGGGAAATTTCAATTTCCAGATCGACCCAGAGTACCAAGAGAGCAGAAGTTCCTTGGATGTAAGAACTCAACATAGGCAAAAAGAATAGCGCAGAATTGTTTCCAGGAAAGGATGATGCTAGGAAATCTATAAACTATGGTGGCCTTTGTAATGTATGATACATTGTTCTATTGGACAATGTAACACTGTTGCAAGGTAACATGCGGTGAAGCATTTGGCATCCGAACTGCTGCAATGCATCATGCAAGATTTTTAACGAAATAGTTTCCGAGCCGAGTTTCTGCCCGAGGCTTCGCGCTCGTTGTTTCTATGGAAACGTTTTAAGGTTATTTCTATTTCGTGGGAACTGATTTTTGGGATAAAAAGTAACCTATGTTTATTCCAAGTCTAGACCTACGGCTATGTAAAATTTCTGTCCAATCCGTTCAGTTTTTGGCGTAAAGAAGTAACAAATATCATACTATCCAGCCATCCAAACTTGCGCATTTATAATAATTAATGTAGGTACCTAATTCCCTTTCCCCACTTTCAGAAAAGAAGTGGCCATTGTTTGTGTATAATATTCCAAAGTTAATAATTTAATAATAATAATATTTATTTATTTATAAAAGTATACATAGTTTAGTAAATATTGCACCATTAAACCAACGTTGGTTTGTAGTGGTGCTCACACTCGTATTGATCTTATAATATTAAGGTAACATTGCATTTGGATAAATATTGGCATAACAAAATAAAACAAAACAAAATCTCAACTGAAAAAAAATAAAAACAAAAATCTGTATACATGTATCTAGAATGTATATAGAATACCCTTTTCTCTCAGCTCACCACCCTATTTGCAGTTACGGTAGGTGGACTATAGCTGTAAAACCACGTAATCCGTTGCATCTTTGAACGAAAAGCTTAACTTGAAATAGGTTAGCCAGCTCTTATACATATGTATGGTAAAACAGAAAATTCATATCCCCGGTTGATTGCAGAATGCATGTTTGCTTCAAACTCGTTCAGAGAAGATTGCCAAAAGTTTTGTGAATCTTTGTGCTGCCTACATGTTTTGCAATTCAGCCTGGATTCCGATGCCCGAGATATGTAAGCGTGAGTTGCAGTTCCCGGCAAGATTTAACTGAATTTTAAAGCTAGTACTCGTGAAAGTTACAGTATTTTTTGCATGTACCTAACTATAATCAAAATTGCAGTGCCCCACCCGGGCTCATCGATCGATCGACAGGGAGCGTAAAATAATAGTCCTTATCAATGCTCAATTCATGTAGATAGCTATCTCATCAGCACACATACCCCTAAGTTTCTATCAGATGAGATTGTGATCAAATGAGAAGTTCTATTGAATATAAGAATTTTATATATATTTTTTTATAGTCACTACGTTTGGCTGGCTGGTTTTTATGGCAGTGGAGGTGTTAAAACTACACAGAAAAAAACTGCTACCCTTACTCTGGTAAGTCTACTAAAGGTTGTAAGCCTTAGGTCGACGAACGCAGTCGACTCTTACGACATCCACGGGTTGGTTGGTCCCCCCAATGGGGGGGGGGGTGATTTTTCGACGTGTCCGCCACGGTCAAGCAGCCGTGTTAATACTAGCTGTGCAGAGACATAATCTAGCTGCATTTGTACCTAATTAAGATCAAACCTCTCAGAATAACATTTTAAACGCAGCTTCATTTATACGTTTTGTTCAAGCAATGACTTATGTATATCGATAGAAAACCTACGTGGATCAATTCACTGTCGACAAAAATAATAGTCTGTATATTTATCAAACAGACAAATCAAAAGCAAATTTAAAATAATATTGTGTTGATTGCTTTTTTAGCGTAAGTAGGTAGCATAGTGATAATCCGAAGGTCTTCTTTTACCACAAAGCACGTAATAAATGCCACAGAGTATTTTAGTTTGTTTATAAATATCAGCCATAGCCTTCGGTCACCCTTCGGCCTTTTACAGGGTGTTCCATTCTTGGAGGGTAAAACGAAGTAGGGTGTTCGGGGTTTTCAAAATTATCGAACATATCCCAGTACTTTTCTGTGATTTTATCGGTTTTCATGACAGAACGAAATAAGTTCACGATTTTAAAGAAAAACTTTCTTGTAGAAACTACGTATTTTAAAAAAATGCGCAATAAATTGTCCTTTACCTTTGGTTGGGTTACATATTATCGATGTACTGGGATGATTATGGAATAAATCTTTTTTAAAGTAAAATATTTTTGGTACGATTATTCAAGCCAATAAAACATTCCCTTTGCGATAGGTAGTTAAATAATCTAAACTAGATGCATTAAAATGGGCACACATACGACGCGAATCGAAAGCGAAAACACCCAACTTCGTTTGATTATCTAAGAATGGAACACCCTGTATAAATCTGTAGCTATACGTGTGTATAGCAGCTCATATAACTAGCGATTGAGTTAGATATAATAGATCAACAACAGCCCGTAGGACCGACTAGTGTTGGAAACGAGAACCGTTCGAAACTAAGGGACATTATAACTACCTACCTTGGTGTTGTTTGAAGTGACGGTATTTTTTTGTTGTATGGTATAATGCGCTTTTTATACTTAGTTCTATTTTATGTTTCTCAAAATGTTAATTATCATCTCAATATTAAAATTAAAACGAACTATGTATGTTCCTAATGTATTTCATGCAGTATTTCAGTTTTAGAGTACCTATAACACAAACTCTACTTACTTTGGGACTAGATCATGATGTGTGGAGTGTCCAACTTGATTTTTTAAATATTATTATGTATAATACTTACTAGATATTATAATAAAGCCATAAAATGTATAATGTTCAAAAGTCGGATTTTCACTTGTATCAATTTCCTAAAAACCTAAGCCGTCACCATAAGGCAGAGTGACCAGAATGCTGGTAACATTGCCACATTGAATGGCAAAGCTTATTCGTTTACTTAATTAAAAACAGCATTCCGATCACCCGTGGACACTACCTATGAGAAGTTTGATAAGATCTTTATAAATTTCGTGTGCCCCAGGACAAACCAAGGAGCAAGGGGTTCCACCAAAGTAGGTTAATAATGGGTAGATAATCTCTGGAGGTGCATAATAGTCCATTTAAAAATCAATTAGGAAACTAGATTATCTTTGAATGCTTATAAGGCAACGCTTTACTTAGATACCAGATAGTGAACGAAGCCACGGGCAGAAAATAGTAGTACTTTATGTTTGTCATCCATCACATAAGCATCTGAGCCGAAAAACGTCTCCATCTGGCCTAAATGAACAGCTGTATTTAATTGAAACATAAACCACATCCCAGTAACAATATTTCAGATTCCTTCAGATTCGTCTCAAGCCCAGCTTTGCACGTTCTTCACGTGGCCCCCAAGGGGATGTTCTATAATAATCCTTAAGCTCAACTCAAATAGAGTTCTTTTTACCGCGCCGTGCCTTTAACCTCCTTTAAAGCCTTCAAGATGGCGTGGAGAAACCATTAAATGCTGGCCGATGCAATGTCGCATTCAAGAATATCTTGGGGCTCTACATTATTGTTAAAAGCACGAGCACGATACGTAGTAGGCACCTAAAAGACATTTAGAATGCACTGGTAGGTACATTTCAAGCTTATCGAGAGGTAGCGTAGTTAAGTACATGCGTTGGAAAAGGAGAGATTTCAATAAAGAACGAAAGGAACTGATCTTCGCAATTTTTACCCAACCATAGCAAAGATAGAAGAGTTATTTTTTATGTGTAGGTAGGTAGATCAATGAAAACAACCCTGCAATGGAGACAAGCAGCATATTATTACTTCATTCAACTTGGAAAGGGGGAGGGAGTAGGTAAGTCATACTGAAATAGGTAATGCGAGTACCTATAAGAAATTATAGACCTTGGTTATGGACATTGATGAGCTAAGTTGAAGCATGCCATTCATGGCGGCAATTATAAGCTTTCCATTCATAACTCTAGGTATGTAGAACGTATAGATGTTAAATTTATCATTTAATTATGAGCATTTATAGTTAATAAGGTACCTAATTGGAGATTTATTAGTGATTCGAAGATTCAGATCAGTTAGGTACTGTAAAATTTAGGAGGGTAAATGTCGAATATGAAATTTATGAAATGAGTATCAAACCATACACGAAGGGCACCAGCACGTGGATCCTATGCTAGTAGGGCGGGTATGGTTCAGAGATTGAGAAGCAGAAAGGCACGGTGTTAGCGGTTAGGTACGAGATTGTCGCGGACGCGGGGTCGTCGAACGGCGCGGCGACCGGGCCGGGAGGGGCGACGGTTTCGGCGCGCGATATCGATCGCATCGTACCTTCCTGCGGCCGCAGCAGAGCATCCTCCGAGCGCGCGAGGGTCCGCCCGGCGAAGACTTCAACCTTGCCAGCTTCCGCCACTGCATGGGTGCACTTAGCGCGGCGCTTGCGGCCGCGGGGCCGAAAGCTCGCGCATCGCGTCGTGCGACAGACGCGGCCGGAGCGCGCGAGCCTTCCTCGCGAAGTAACCTCGCGTCGGACGCGCGCCTGCGCTTTGACTACCACGAGGTGGTAGTCAGCCCCACCCCCCGCACAGGGCTCCAGTGGGCGCCCCCTCACGATTAATAATTCCGGCTACGCTGCCAGTGCGTATGTGGGTTAGTTTTTTGGCGATCGATGCGATTATTGGAGGTTCCGACGACGATGCAGCCGAGACGGGAGACGACCTATTAATCGCATTCTGACATCACGGCTGAGTGCCGGCGGTGAAGGCGGATTTAACACAATACAATGTAGGGCAAATACTATCAGGGGAATATAGGTCACTGTCTCCCCCCGCAGGTAGCATAATTGATGTTCAGGCAGTGTCATCGTAGGTTACCCCTGTTGAGTTAAAGCCTATTCCTATTAATCCCATTTTATTACTTAAGGGCGCTTCACTAGAAATATTTCAGAATATTTTTCTAAAACGAATCTAATATAGGTAATTAATGAAACAAATTACAAAATATGACCAACATCAAATCAAAATATGACCAATAAGGTTGAAATTGTTTTGGAAAAATATAAATTTGCCCCTATTAATTTGCAAGGTTTTGTTTAGTGTGTTTCGTTTTGTGCAAAAACGTGTTCTTTTTTTGGGGTTTTATTATAATAGTATTGAATATAATTATAATTTTGAAAATTTTTACATTTTAAAGGAAAGATATGACATAGAAGTACTAGTACGTAGTATTATTTATTTGGTGTTTTCCTTCGATAAAAGTAAAAAAGGCTTTTTTTACTTTTATCGAAGGTGTTTTCTATTTCCTGTGAGGGTTTAAACCCCGCGCTAAGTTTGTGTATTTTCCACAGTGATTTACTAAAACACTACACAGAATATTGTAAAATGAAATATTTTATCGTGTAGATCAGATATTAGTCACATTTTGTGATTAGTTTCAATAGGTAGGTACTATTATTCGATCACTTTTAGAGAAATCTTCAAAACGGTGAGGACAGATTTGGGCAATTTACCCCCTTAATACTTTTGTTAAAATTCTTAATCATATTTTTATTTATAACAAGACCATTGTCAACCTAAACGTGATTTGTGTGCCCACAAACAATAGGTTGTTTGAAAGAAAATTTAAGTTTTTTAATTTAAGAGAAAAACTCGAGTTTTTTAGAGCCAACCATTTCTTTTCATAACCAAGTGGTTTCGCAATAAACCTACCTATTTCGTAAATGTAATCTCTCTTTTTAACCGACAACGAAAAAGGAGGATATTCGGATGTATGACTGTATGTTTTTTTATGTTCCTAAGTTCGTCGATTTCTCCGTTGTTTATGGACCATTTCGATGATTCTATTGCAGTTGTATAGAGTATGATCCCGAGTGGTCCCATTAAAATGTTACTCCCGAGGGATTAGCATTTATCCCGCAAAACTTAAAAAAGTTTACGCTTAAGGGATTCAAAGTCCAACAATCAAATTATATCTACGAACATTAAACCCTAGATGAAGTTCTAAGAATTAAATTCAACACACCTGCGAAATCTCATCACAAATCCTTTCTAAAACCCAAGAAAAGTAACTTATCTAACTACTCCAGGCAATAACAATTCAGCGTTTCCTTGACAACGGCCTACAATATAATTCTGTGAGCTCTATCGCCAATTAGCGAACATAATACCCATTAACAAATCTCAATTACGGCTGTCATAATAATTACAAGGGGCAGAAGTCAAGCTCGGCGATACTAAGCCTGGCTACGGTTCAAAGGGACTAAACCACATACGGGCGGCGGACTGCCAAAGTTGTACGTGTATAGGAAGGTACTATAGGATACCTTAAGATAAAGTACCTATCATTGAATTCGGGGATGACAAATTTATTTCAGTGATTAAAAGATTGTTGAGCTAGAATGCTAGAATATTGAACCAAGTCCTTGAACTGCGTTTTCGCCTAATTATAATATATGAACAAATACATTATATACATAATATACGCTTGCTGTTTGTTATAAAGCTTATAATAAACAATAGCAATAAGCAAAAGCATAAAAAATTGCTTTAAATAAATGACAAAATACCTACAATGGCGGTCCATTTGGGTCACTATGGTGACAGTTAAAGTTGTACCACCTATGGATATAACCTGCACGCAGAATAGAATTGACAACGAAGTCATCTATCAAGTTGTCCCGCTCAGATGAGATCCGAACTGATACATTCTATACATAAGTAAGAAGGTAAATAAATTCGTTTCCAACAAATAACGTATGATGATGTATAAGCGATAATTTGTTAAGTTGGAAGTAGAGTAACATTATACAAGTAAAAAATTCCTCCTAACAAAAAATTCCAGAAATACGGTAGAGCCAAGCCAGTACAGTACTAAACAACCGCACAAAGGGATGAAACCACACGTGTAGGCGCTCTGCCAAAGGAGCTCGCCATACGCCGCCGGGTTGCGAGGTCTTGCCAAGCGAATCCCTGAGTGGTGTAAATGTGGAATTGAGATTTAAGGAACTGCTAAGTAAATTTTGATGCAGAAACTGTGTAAGCGTTTGTTTTTTTCGACTATTGCTGCTCAAGTTACAGCAAAACTTTATGTAAAGTGGTCGATCAATCGTAGAATTTCTGAATAAAATTGCGTTAATTTACAATAAGACCACATTGACCATCATAGACCAATTTTAGAAGACCTAAATTGGATAATGGTGTACCTAGACTAAAATAACTAACTCGTCGACATACACCCCAAGAACTATCGCAAGACAGCCGTTAGATCTCTGTTAGAAGGCCTTATAAAATATTCTAATTTATAAATTAAAATTGTTTCTAAGGTCACAAGGACTATTTTTAATATTAAAACCCCGAGACTCGTTTGAATTCCAAATTGGTGGTCGGTTTTACGATTATGGTGTGTGACTATGGCTTATCAGGGCTTATGCAAGTTTACTCAAAAAAAACGAAGCCCTGATCAGGCTCCAAACGAGTGTAGTACCAAATCGTTTAAAAATACTCGTAGCATTCATCCCGTAGCGAGAACGCTCGCAGCACATATTATTCGTAGAGCCATGCGTAGCAACTAAATTAAAAAACTTTCCTCAGACGAGTTGTTTCGTAGACCTTTGTATCACCTCAGCCCTACAAGGTAACAACTTTGTTCAACCAGTCTAGCTTCCGCTAGAATTTTTAACTAATTTATTACCCTGCCTCTGCGGTAAGACAGGCGGGGCGCGCCGCAGCTACACCACGCTGATCATCTATAAATACGCCATGGGCACTGAAAGAGTTATCTATAGGTAACATTACAAAAAAGCGTCTCAGAATAGTACGACGAAGGGAAGTGTCAATCTAAAAAAAAACAAATACGGGTCGCCCACTTTTTTCGCTGTAAGCAATATCCGTCATAATAATTTTGTTCGAACAAAATGCTGGCACTTAACATCGCTAACGCTACAGCACAATGGACCAGCCCGAGTATCAGTGCGGGTAAAGGAGAACACACCATTCACATTGCTGTTACTGTTCGCGAATTTGTCTTTTATGCCAAAGTACTACGAATCATACCGTCGCGTCGTAATTTGGCATATAAGACGAATATGCGAACACGAATAAGTGATAGCATGATGTTTGTCACCCAAACTATAATAAAGAATAGATTAACACCTCATTCATCAAAATCGAATGAGTAGTTTAGGCACTCCGGATGAACATACCTACGTCAACTCAAATTTATTATAACCCTTCTTTCAGCTTTGCCGTAGTGGGTTCAAAGGCCCATGTCCCGGCGTGAGTTTCTTGCTACTCCATTAATTTATTAATAACCAGATTCTGCTCTGATACAACTATGAGCTTTACAACATGTACTAAGAGCCAAATCTCGTAGTTTGTAAAAGTAGGCCGTCTTCTATAAGGGGTGGTCACCTAGAACGAATGCAAGACGACAGAGCACCAAAGCGTCTTTTACGTGGCAAAACTGATACCGAACGAAAACCCCCTGGAATACCGAAACTAAGATGGCTCGATGGAAACCAACATCACCTCAAGGCAATTGGAGTGACCGGCTGGCAGGAAAAAGCCAAGAATAGGACCGAATGGAGAAACGTTTTAAGGTTATTTCTTTCCCATGGGAACTGACTTATGGGATAAAAAGTAGCCTGTCTGATGTTTGATCGATTCCATGTTTACAGATACATCTATGCAATTTCAAACCGATCCGTTCCGTAGTTTTAGCGTGAAGAAGAAACAAACATCCATCCATCCAAACTATCACATTTTATAATAGTATTTCTACCCGCGGCTTCGCACGCGTTATATTCATGGAAACGTTTAAAGGTTATTTCTATCCCATGGGAATTGTTCTATAGGATAAAAAGCTTAAGTTTGATTCCAGGATTAGGGATCCATCTAAACAAAATTTCAGTGCAATCTTTTCAGAAGTTCGGGCAAGAATATGTTACAAAAATGCATCCAACAATCCAAACCTTCGCATTTATAATAATAATGTGACGTAACAAAAGCAGCCTCAAGGCAAAATTGAGTCTTGGATCTCGAAGTCTTATGAATCTTTTTTCTATCTTTTTGTCGTGCACCCGATGTGTCCTGATTTAGCTGCACTGTTTTTATGCAGGGTATTTAAGCCTAGCTTCTTTAACAGTTTTGACTGAGAGACCTCGAAATTATCGTTGAAAATCACGAGAAATTTATCCCTGAAATTTATCAAACAAACTTCATAATTGTTTACTTCATTGAATACTAAAGGTACTAAACATGTCAATTAGGTATACTAGGTAATCATTTCGTTTGACTCATTTTATTTTAGATACCTATAATTATTTAGCCAGAGGCCAAATTAGCGTACCTATTTTTAAGATTCGCGTAAAGTGCCTTCCACGAGACACCATGCTTACCAGAGTTACCAGTCACCATGCTTACCAGTCAGAATGAGAGCAAAATGATATTGATATATCGTATCTTTTATTTATTAAAAGGGCGCAATACGCGTCATTTTGTGAAAAAGATAGACATAGGATTTCGCGTCCATAGGAGCGAGACAGTTTACGTTTTCGGAACGGTGTTAGCGCAAAAATCAAGTTTTTGCTTATTTACAAGAAAACTACACAACTTATAAAGAAACAGGTACAAGGAACCAAATAAAATAACCTAAGAATCAAAACATAAGGCATTTCGGTAGACCGCAGGACTCCCGATCTCGACCAAACGATGTGCAAAACAGTGCACTTTCATGTTTATTTATTAGTTATTTTTTCTTAATCGCGTTTTTAATTTTTTTTCACAAATTTTGAATTTTATGAGATACGACTTTTTACCCGACTACCAACAGGAGAGGGTTATGAGGTTAGCACCCTATGTTTGTATGTTTGTATGTTTGTATATTTGTATGTTTGTATGTTTGTATGTATGTGGCCGATTTCTTTGTTCCCACGTAGCGCTGAAACTACTGGTTCGATTTCAACAAATTATGTATCGATTGATTCGTCTCAATACCCCGATGGTTATAGGCTATAGGATTTAGGGCTCCGACCCCGAATAAGCCTTCAAAACGCGTATTAAAGTTTAGGTAGCCGCAGGCTGCAGGCCCCATAGAGAAAAATTACAATACCTACGACCTATTTTCATTTTCAACTCTATGCCTATCAAATATGACCGATACGTCATTCTATTTTGTCAATGTAAATGTTTCAAACTTTTATAACTTTCACGTAGTCGGGTTGTAGTTTTTAACTTTATCTTGTTTACCATGTAGATCCCGTGAATACTCAGATTTAGGCCTAGTTTGACAACCAAACCCGTGTTAGGTTCGCCTCTTAAGAACTACCAACAGAGGATACACAATTACAAACTCTATCGTTGACCTTCATATTTGCGAAGGTAGCTTAAAAACCACACTGTAAAGGTAGGTAGGCCAGTTCGCCCTTAATTTCGAAATAGCATGTGTATGCCCTCCGCCCTACCGAATTAATATGTGATTTGGTTGAATTCTTGAGCAATACTATCGTTAATCTGTGGTAATTTGATGAAAGCCCCTGTCAACATATACAATGAAATAAACTTGTTAAAATATTTCAACAAGTCTCGTGTCTCTTCGATCAGTGGTTAGATTCAAATTCAGATTCTTTATTAATAACGCTTGTTGCAGGTCATAAAACTACAAAAAAACAAGTTCATAATCTAGCATAATTATAGGTACCTACATATAATTCAATGCAATGAAATCAGGTGTAAAAATAAAAATGTTTACTTGTCGTAATGAAAATAAATATCATACAATTTCAATAAAAAAACTAACAACGACGAAAATTCATAAATCAAAAAATGGTCAATATCAAAATATATAAAAAAACACTTTTATTATCTTGCGTCTGTCGGTTTGGTCCTTGTTCGTTTAAACAGAGAATGGAAAACACCACTTTACCTTTAGTCGAGCGAGACGGACTGACAGCAGCGCCTCCCTACAATTAAAACTAGATGTCGCTGCTAAAAGTGGACGAGCGCTAGATCGCGCTAACGAAGCGTTTCGGGTTCGGATAGTAGTACAAATCGTCATAATCTTAAACGAAACTTGTTTTTCAAATAAGTGGACGGGATATTACCTGGTGCATTATATTTTTGAAGAACCTTGCTTGGCAGCGTTTGTCATAACGTTATCTTATCCAATAAAGAAATAAAACCGTCCAAGTGCGAGTCGGACTCGCGCACGAAGGGTTCCGTACCTATAAAACCGGCAAAAAAAATCAGGTTTGTTGTATGGGAGCCCCCTTAAATATGTTTTATTTTAATTTTATTATTTATTTTTACAGTTGCAGAATCGTCATGTAGAATCCTGAGATAAAAGACACACTAGATGGTGCGTGCGGTGCTATTTGCACGGAGATATTGATACGGCAGTTTCAACCTCGACACTTTTGACGCGTGTCTATATCTGTGGTTTCTTTCTTCTATGGAAGAATGTCTAAATGTTTCCATTCTAGACGATACTTTGGCACAGTGAAGCGGCTAATTTGAGTAGGTTTCAATAAAACCAAATGGCATAATGCCATAATCTCTAATTTGTCGAAATTTCAAATTGTCATGGTCCGGGAAATGAGTTTAGTAGAATAGAATATATCACTCTGATATTGCTAAGGTGCAAGTTTGTCTGTTTGCTTCCTCGAGGCAAATAGTTGTACGCACGACAACTTAGTTTCGCGAAGTTTAATACTGTCATGCGGTTCTCATAAGTTGCTTATTACTAGCAAGGCTAGTTCGAAGTAACTGTAAGAGGCGCTTCTACCACGAAACAGTAATATTTTGTGATATTAGGTGAAAATATGCGGTACATAAATAATTTATTGAGGACAATGCTTTATGCCGACAAACTCAAGGTAGAGCAGAGCAAAGTTTCAATAAAATAAATTAACTAAATTCAATCTCTTTATTTCGGCTCCTTCCATACATACATGTAGTTACATCAATATTAAAGTTACTTACTACGGTTGACTTAATTATTTTGATGATAAATATACGTTTCTTTAGGTTACTCCGATGAAGTCCCTACAATATAGTTAAACAAATAAACTACAATATAGTTTACTCGTTGGGTAATTCTACTTAAAATCACGAGTGTCATTTGTTAATTCTATAAAGACCAAAGGGGTTTAGGATTTTTCAGTATAGTAAAGTAAGTACCTACATCCTAGCCTATGTTAAAGACTCTGAAACTAAAATACAAACGTAAACCTGTACCTACCTATTCTAATAATTATGTTAAGTTTGTATCAGCGCAATCGGTAGAGTTATTATTGGTCAATTCAAAACTCATTTCGATTGCTTCGTTAAGATAGCTATTGATGGAATTTTTTATTGAGGTTCGACTGTGCCCGGGTCAATGACCGTGGATAATATGACGTTAGTAAGTCTAACTTACTGTAAATGGACCATCTTCTTATCTTCATTTTCATCATCATTTTCTTTTTCATAATCATTTGCACAGGCTTCTTTTTCTATGTACGTAGTAAGATGTAAAGGGTCTAATAAGGGGGGTTATGGCTTGGTTATATTTTCCGCTCCGTAGCTTTTGCTCAAGAGGGACCTCTATGCTCGGGTAGAGCAACTATCGATTCGTTCAATCACCTCAAGATGGCATTGCTAGCGCGTAAACTGAACGATATACTTGTCAGTCGCCAATTTGAGTGTGCGGTTCTATAGACAAGGTCTTCGAGCTTTAGAAATGGAAATGAATTAGAAATTTGGTCGTTTTCGCGGTTTATATGGAGTTTGGACAAGGTAAGTAGGTGTATTTCAACCTGGAGTTTAAAAAGAATGTCGACTGATTTTTTTGTACAGAATAGCCCCTCTACATAACTGTGTTAAAACCGTTTTAAAATCTGCTTATAAGATAATTTTTATTAATCAACTAAATTGGTTTTCGCTATCATTTTTCAGGATTCTTTCGAGAGGCACGTGTAGGTGGTATGTATACAAATAAGACAAATTCACATGAAAATTGCAAAGTCGCGGGGGTCGTATAACATTCTGACGTCATTCGTAGGCGGATGACATAAACAACTTTAAATAAAATCAAATAAAACCACTCTACAGCTTCATAACATAACAAAACCCACGCCCTTGATAAAATAAATTTGTAAAAACAATCACTCAGCCTACGCCGAGATAGATAGGTATTTTCAGACGTAGGCGTTGACGTCATCTGATACCTAAATGGGTATGTAGGACGCATCTAGATAACTAACGGTTATAATAAACTTATAGTTTACCTCAATAGGCACCTATTTGCTCAGTGGAACATATTTTTGTTGTGTTGCCCCATTTAAAAAGTCTTATCAAGCCGCATTGAGGGCAAGGTTAAGTTAAGTTGACACATCATTCCGAATCAAAACTTTAACTTCTAAGAATGACACGTACATAAGCACGAGTACATAAGTTCAACCACCAAATACATAATAACTACAGCATCATCGTTATCAATGGCCTTAACAACCCCGAAGGATAGTTTATGCTGTGTTCTTTTTTCGACGTAGATGGCTTGTAAGGCCTATACGGGAACGATAGATGCGGCCGCAGTATTGGCATCAGTGCGCCCCGGTGTGCGGTGTTGGGTCTACGGTAGCCGCTGCAGCCTCAGTGCTTGCTTGTGTCAAGTTGTGTCCTGAGGTAACATCTATCTACTGTCTATCTAATTACTTATGTACTATATATAGGTATATTTTAACAATCACACGGCAGGTTCCGTTAAAAAAACGAGCCGTGTTTCAACGTCTATTAACTGAGAGCTTAATTAAGATACCTACATCTTAAAATAAATAATATATTAAAAGTTACTATTACTAACAATTAGTGGGCACTTTTCAACGCAAGCGCCAGAAATGGTGTCCCTGACGAGGCCAGGGTTGCACCAGCAGTCGCAGTAATGTCTTCTGTAGGTGTGCGCACTGGGCAGGCCACAGATGACTTCGAAGCTGCAGTCCGCGCCCGGGTTGTACTCTCCTGATGGACATTCCGCTGTAATTAAGGAAGTTGGACTAAGGGGAAACGTTTTTGCGATCTGCGACACAGTATTTTACTAAGCAAAATACAACTTAAAAAAAAACATCAAATGAAAAAAACATGTTGATCAACGTGGGGGGTCCAGAATCACCCTCTTTCGGCTTAGTACACATGTTACATGGCACCCTGTATAGTGTAATTGACCTTGGCAATACATTTTAGTTATAATAATAAAACAAATAACATTTATATGAAATATGTAAAAAAATGCCCAATGATTCCTTACCTCCCCGATAATTTATAAAACAAAGGTACCCTATATGTAGCGTAGCTTAAGGCGTAGGATACAGCACAAAAAGGGTACCATCAACCTACGTACACTCGAAGCTCTTCAAAATCTATTCAAATGAACGGTTCTTTGTTCGACTACATAAGCCTCGGGGATTTGGCGCAAAAACATTCACCTTGGTGAAGACGTTACCTCCCTCTAAAGGTAGGTATATGTACTTATAATGTCTATATAATACCTAAGGGTTTATCTAAAAAGGTTGTTTACTCGTACACTGTCTATCGACTGTGATATAATTGTACGCTATCAAATTTGAGGAAAAGGCTCAGAAAAACCGTTGTTTTTCACCAACTTCGAAAAAATAAGGAGCTTCGACTGTTACACCGTTACAGTACAAGCACACAAGTTTTTTTTGTTGTAATGTTCTGAAATGTTCTCCGATTAGTCCTTCAACTGTGGACCGATTTTGGTAGTTTTGCTATTGTAAAGAGAATGATCTCTAGATCATGAGATATTACTACGAATAGTACTTCAGTGCCCAAGATGGTTCCGTTCCAATTTTATTCAGAAGGGACTAGTATTTGTGCCGCAACACTTGAAAAACCGTTTTGAAGTCGACATTTACTATTCCAAACTATCAAATAGTTTATTTAACGTTCCTCACCACGTATACGAGAAATGTTTTGTCAATGTATAGTCGTATCAAAGCTATATTATGTAAATATATTTATTTCGTCTTAGAAGCGTTGTGTTAACAGTAAAAGTCAATCAATTGGGTACAAGCACGTGTGCTTTAAATCAAAAAATGATACAATAGACATAAATGAACGTGTAAATGTAGGTAGATATGTAGATGTGCGAAGCTCTGCTGAGATTTTCGTTTAATTTTACTTATTAATAATAATAAGTTTTATTTTCAGAAAAAGACTATTCAACTAGGTATTCACTTCACAAAGCAGATAAAGATCGATAAATCACACGCACGATAGGTAAATAGTTTAGGAAACTGATTTACGAGTATCTTACCATTGCAATATCCAACAAACGCGAAAACCACGAACATCACAAAATAATTGTTTGATCCCATCTTTGAGCCGTTCAGAAATATGCAATCAAATCCAAATTACGTACAAGTCGACTGACTCGTAAGGTTATTAGCGACGTTGTGATGTTATTATAGAAGCGACCACATTGACCTTGTTTCAACTCTTTTATCTCAGTGCTAATTGCACCAAACTCGGACAGGAATTATACAGGGAGATAGCCCATACTTAATCTGTCACTTAATCAATGCTGCATTTTCACAAGATGACAGCCGATTTGGATTCCACACACTTGATTTAAAGTGGGCCACGGGGCATGGGGCTAATTAGGTACTTTAATAAAACACTGTTTCTACCGGATTGATCGCGTATATTTTATATTTTGTTTATAACCTGACGTTTCGGAGGCTTTTCAATAACCTTAGAATATACTAGGTACTTTAAATTCAAACATTTGGATAACTTTTTTTTACTTTAGAATTGCGCTATAACATTGATTAGTGACGGAAAACGGTAACTTTTAAAATGTGATGTGACTCTACGACTAAATATAACATAGCCCCTGAGTGTTAGTTCAGTTGAACCCACGTTCTATAACGAAGGAGTCTATAAATCTAGTTCGTCGCGCCATCGTTTCTTACCGTGACGGCTTACAAAAATACCTACATTGAGGGTGTTAAAAATAATTTTATATGCATCGACAAAACATGCACCCTGATAGCAATTTAATAGAACATAACACTTGTAAAAGGTTTATTCGTGGTTTAATATTTAACCGAATTCGTTCGAACTGGCTCTTAGTAAATAAACTAATTTGACTAATATGGTTATGCATAATAACAATGCTCAATTAAGATGATGATTTCATGTCTCACGGAATAAAGGTGTCTATTCATCGGATACTTCTAGGTATAATATCTGACGATGTTACTGACGATCAAGCGTTTTCCATAACAATGTTAGGTTAGTTAATTTATGTACATATGTATTATATATAACGCATTGGTTTGGTATGGTACTGTAATGTTTCATATAATATGATCAAGAATAATAAGTAATAAACTTTTATAAACTGGCTTAGGTACAACAGACGGTCGATATTTAGGTTCTTATAAATGTTTGTGTGTGAATAAGCGATAATTCTCAAACATTAAGATTTCGCATCGAATTTGTAGGATAAGATGACTTGATGCCTGCTTTTCGTTTTTAATCTCGGACGTCTGACATTTCAGCAGCGTTGCAACGATGATCGTATTAGTCAATGGATGCCTGTTATTTTAATAAAATGTGAAGGATTAAAGACGGTGGATAATGAATGAGCCATGATCTGGTATGCGAAAATGAAAATGTATAAAATCAAATATGTAAAATCGTTGCCGACTTTGTTTCGATGCATAAGTAAACTTGAGTCGGCGCTAATCGCCTAGAATGGAACCTAACTAATCAGAACTCGCCAAATTACTAAAAGCGGTACCTAATTCGGCACCTTTTAGTTACCGACCCGTTCAAAGGAAAAGTTAAAGGAATATGCAAGTAAGTGTTCGTTTCAGCATATTATGCCATCAGCTTAGCAAACCTTATGTGAAACCAGCCTTAAACATGTGATATTCGTGATTCACTATAGGATGTGAGATAGTGAACAGGCATCTTGGTAGAAGCTATTTTCTAGTAGCTTCTGCCCGTGGCTTCACACGCGATTTTTCCGAGATATAGTAGCCTATGTTATAAAAGGTTAGGTACTACATCTGACTGACTCTGTGGCGCGGTGAGCGAAGATCCGCCTGCGACGCAGGAGGTTCGATTCCCGCCTTGGGACAAATATTTGTACGATCTACAGGTATTTGTTCCGGGTGTCCTGGTCGTTTTCTGTTTATAATTAAAAAAACTATCTATGTTATGTATTGTATTATGTATATCAGTTATCTAGTACCCAAAACACAAGCTCTGCTTTACTTGGGGCTAGTTATTGCTGTGTGAATTGTCTAGCATCATTATTATCATCTATACCTATGCAAAATCTCAGTTTGGTTTGCTCAGCCCCGTTTTGAAGCGAAGAGGTAACAAACATCCAAACATTCGGGTTTATAATGTTAGTGAGATGTGTGGCTTAGTCCAGAATGACATGTGAAGTTTAAATTAAACACATTCCCAGGCTTTTCTTAGCTTAAATATTGTTTTGTACTACTTATTGTAAATACCAAGTTATGGAGCAACAACCTCAAGTTTGTTATTTCATGAGCAAAAAATTCAAGTAAAACTTTAGTACATAAAGGTATTTGAGTTTTTTTTATCATTTTTCTTGAGCAGGCTTTTTGTACATTTTGATTATATTAGTTACAGTGCTTGAACACTTCAGAAAAACTTGAATGAACGTCCATTCTAATCGAATAGCACTAACTGTAGTGAGCGAGTCTAACCTATCGTATTTGTATGTCGATTGTGGGGTCAGTCAGCTCGGCATATTTTGTCAATAAACTTCTGTGAGCTGTCATTTCAGCACTCGCTCTTCTTAGTCAAGAAACATTATACTTCAGACCTTGCGTCAAATCAGGTATAGTTTGAACGAAAACATGTATCGCTCAACCAATACAAGACTGTAGTAGTTCTGCTATTTTGCAGACTTGTTTATGATGTTGGCCCAATGAATAATCCAAGCTTGTGACCTCGAGCGCCGAACGCAACATTGTCAAATATCGTGAAAATTTCAGATTTTGTCGATTATAACCCTAAAGGACTAGTTTTAATAGTACCTCGACGTACAGACGTTTTTAAAGTAGACTAAATTTGCTAAAATATTAGACTAGAATTGTGTATATACCCAAGAGTTTCCGAGATAAGCCTTTCAAATTTATCATTGTTTCGAACTTCGCAATTTTTGCAATATTTTGTCGTTTTGAATGAATTTTGACCCTGTTTCTTCGTAACCCCCTGGTTAAGTATATTATCGAAGCCCTGTACGTTTTTTGATAGGATATTAAAAAGAAAATGAGAAATGTGAACGATGATGTTTATTGATAAGCTAGTTACGAATATTAATGTGATGAAATAACAATAAATAAAAATATGTTTAGGAATTTTCAAACAACTCCTAAAAATGAAGTAAAATGGTGGAATGAAGTTAAGACCAAGGTTTTTTCTGTAACTTTTGAACCAGTAGCTAGACTTCCTTGAAACTTACAGAGAATACTAACAATACAAAACAATTGAACACATGTTTCAGGATTTCTGAAAATATTCCTGAAAATTGGGTTATTTTGATTATCAAAGTTTGAGATTCGTGTCTTACCTATATTTATCCCTGCCTTTCTGCAGCTAAACGCGTGCCCACAACCCTTCTAGCAGCCGCAAGAAATCCCCGCAAGAGGTGCTGTGGGGCTGCGTCTCCGGCCTAAAAAAAGGCTTAGAGGCTTAGGTAGGTTATAATCGTGCTACAGGTGGGTCGCATTTGGGACTTCACACGAGCGACACTAGCACACTCCGTCGGAGGTAATTAGAACTAGATACATTCCAATAGAGTTTATATAGGTAGGTCCTATATAAACACTTATGTACATTCCGCTAGAGTTCCTCGACTGCCTTCTAATATATTGCTATAAATTACACAAATTACAATACAAATTGCGAACTTCGAAAATATTATAAATTTTCGGCTTCATCTCACAAACTATTGGGTTTTCTACAGAGACAATTTTAGTATCACTGTTGCAAATTTAGTCTACTTTACTAGTCTAACTACTTCTTTAGGGTTATAATCGCCAAAATCTGAAAAAAGGAAGATTTTCGCTGATTTTTCGATTTTTGACAAAGTTGCGCTGGGAATACAGAAATTTATTCATAATGCCATTATTACATGAAGTGATGTTGCGCGGCGGTTTCGCTGCTATGATTTCGCGGCGGGAAGGTGAGCTACAGACCTCAGGTCGCGATATTCGCGATAGTTTCTAATGAAAATCTGTAGAAAACTCGCCACTGGAGATATCGAGTTGAGTTTCAGTATTCGGCAGCTTAGTCTCTCTATGTTGTTATTTAGCTCTGCTTAGCTAGGGGCTAAATGATGCTGTGTGAATTGAACAGCATTTATTTGTCAGCCCCGGTCTTAAGATTTTTACATAATCAGCATCATCATAGCTATGATAATGTAGCTCTAGCTAGAGAACAAACCAAAAAGGGGTATCAATAACTATCAATGAAAAAGTTTATATACAACCTCAATGTATTGTTATTAATTTTTGATACTTACATAACTAAATAGTTAGAAAAAGAGAATATTCTCTTTTTATCCTAAAATATTAAAATTTCAAATTGTACTTACTCATACCTACAATACTTTCCAAAAGTACATTTTTGCATAGGCATCAAAAAAATGTGATTACCATACTTTCCAAAAGTACATTTTTGCATAGGCATAAAAAAAATATGATTTTTATTTTAATATTTATTTTATATGTTGCAAACAATAGTTGATTGATGCAGTATGTAATGTAAAAAGAAGAAAAATTGTTTGAATATAACAATGAGTTTTTTGTAGATGTGTTTTAAACTATAGAAACCTTAGCTTACCGATAAAAATACTTCTACAAATATTCACTTATCACGTCTCAGCTGTGCCCAAGGATCTTCTAACATTGATGGATGTAAGTAGGCATCAATATTGGTTTTGTTGTTGCTGGAGCTATTGTTGTGACTGTTATTATCACTCTGAAAAAAGAAATTCTACAATCGTTATACAATCTCTAACCCCTAGGCCACAACATGCCCGTCCGCGCGTCTTGCGTCTGCATCTGCGGCGAGAACAAATCAAAGAAGTTGTTTGAGTGTGCCCATGAGTCGTCGCAGTGCGACTTGCAGAAAAGTGACGTAACGCAACCCCAGTCGCAAGACGCGCCGCAAGACGTATCGCCCGATGTCGTGGCCTAGGTTTAAGTGGACAAAGGAGAGCAAAAGTTATGGATGTGCACAAAAGGATGCAACATAGTTCAGGCGAATTTAAAATTTAATGCAGGTATTGGTGTGCAAGAAAACTCGGCTAAAACCGCAAAAAATCATGCAACAGAGCTCAAGCGAGTTTGGAATTCAATGTATCTGTGTGCAAAACTCAGCAAAGTTGTTGTATCCTGTGTTGTGTAGTTTAACTGTATAAACTACACAAAAGGATGCAACAGAGCTCGAGCGAGTTTGGAACTCATCATATTGGTGTGTAAGAAGACTCACGCTAAAACTGCTATTACGCGAGAAGTTTCCCTTTCTATTGTTGCCTCTGTTTGAGCCTCTTGTGTTTGCATTTTCGAACTGATTGTTTCGAAAACCACCCGAAAGATTTTGTTGGTTTCTGCCATGATACCACTGCCGCCGTTGGACAGGCGTGCTTTGATTTAATGGTATGAAATCGTCAGACATTATTATTTCACTGCCACTTACTGACTTAAAAACAATTTTTAGCGGAATTGATGAAAGAAAATGCACACACAGCAAATCAAAACAAAAACACAAGTTTAGTTTGACACACACAACTTTTGTCGAGTAAAGCTTTTCTCGACGTAGAAACCGGAAAAAAGAACTCTAGTTCGTTTCCTGCCTGCATTTGACGACGTAGAGCCATGTAGAGTCGATCGAATGTTGAAGACCAATGATGATGACCGATTGACAATGACAGAACAGTGATATTGGCACTGTCATGTCAATATTGACATAACAACGGAAGGGAGGTTCGTTTTTGGAAGAACTGACAGGTTTTTGAGTTCAACTTATTTTTGGTATTGTGTTGTTCTCTCAATTGTGTTGATTTTAATTTTTAGCTTGTGTTGTGTAACTCCATTCCGTAAGTAATATAGTTTTTTTTTTATTTAGGTGAAATTAAAATCTGGTCAGTGTCCATCATGGACATTGACCCGTCAGTTTTTTTACCAGCGGCATCAAACCCGCCTCCAAAACCTCCTGATCCTCCAGATATAAATAAAAAAAAATTACCTAACCCAGATACGCGTTCTTGTGTAAAACGTCGCTATACATCGGCTATTGCTGATGATTATTCGGTCTCAGTAACAAAAAAAAATATAATGTCTCCTAATTCCGCTACTCCATCAATACAAACATTATACCAACATCCTATTCTAATTTTAGGGGTAAAGGAATATGGTCATCTTGACAATGGTCCATTCATTATCCACATTGCCAGAACTGATCCTGACCCTTCGACGGGTATATCAATCCGTCCGATTAAATTCGGTCAATTTTTGAAAAATAACAAAATTCTAAATATTTGTTGTGACGGAGTTAAAGCAGTAGGACGCAACCGAATATCGATTGAATTTAAAACTGCTACTGATGCCAACTCATTTTTAGATAACAAAATTCTTAATACGTACAATTATACTGCCACAATCCCCACATACAACATAACACGTATGGGCCTCGTCAGAAATGTCCCTGTAGATATGTCTCTTGACGAATTTGCAGATTCTATAGAAGTTCCTAAAGGATGTGGCTTCGTCATAAAAGCCCGAAGACTTAACAGAAAAAACGTAATGGAAGATGGTAAAACTTCCTGGATACCTACACAAACAATAGTTCTAACATTTAAAGGTCAAATTCTTCCTAGTCGTATTTTTTCTTTTCACACTTCTCTCCCGGTAGAACAGTATCAATTACCTACCATTCAATGCATGAACTGTTGCCGTTTTGGCCATATTAAAATACAATGCCGATCAAAACCAAGATGCTTCAAATGCGCAAAAGACCACGCAGGTGACATTTGCGAAGTATTAGAACATGAAGCTACTTGTATCCACTGCTCAGGCTGTCATTTCACATCAAATAAATCCTGCCCTGAATTAGATCGTCAGAAAAATATAAAAAGTTTTATGACACAAAACGGTGTTTCATTCCAGGAAGCCTCATTAAACTTTTCAAAAAGTACTAAATCATTTTCTGAAGTATCTCAATCAATTTTCTCCCCGACCAGTCTTCCTTCTCAAAATTTACTCCCCCCTAACTCCCCTTCCACTAGATCTTACATCAAAAATGTCTACGTTTCTCCTCGTCCTAAGGTCCCGATGAGCAAACCATATGATAAAACTACTCACCAATCTATCATATCTACCCCTCATTCATCGTTCTCTAACGGACTTGCTTTCTCCCAATCTGAGAAAGTAGATACTAACCATCGTCAAACTTTCCTTATAGAAACTCTTCTTTCACTCATCATTGAGTTATTCTCATCTTCTAATTCTCCCATACCGTCCAACGTTGCCCATAAACTGTCCCAGATCATTTCCAATTCAACCAATCATGAATCAAACATCCATTCTCCAATGGAACACAAAAAGTCTCCGTCCTCGGAAAACTGAACTTATTCATTTAATAAATAAAATTCACCCGTCAATCATTGCCATCTCTG
Source organism: Eupithecia exiguata (assembly GCA_947086465.1). Lineage (NCBI taxonomy): Eukaryota > Metazoa > Arthropoda > Insecta > Lepidoptera > Geometridae > Eupithecia > Eupithecia exiguata. The sequence continues at coordinate 8,816,814 of OX352231.1, forward strand.
AAACTTGGCTTGTTCCTGGTTCCCAATTTAGGGTTCCTGGTTTTATCTGTCACCGAGACGACAGGGCCGACGGGTATGCCGGAAGTGCCCTTCTTATCAAACACTCTCTTCCCTTCTCACTTATATCCCTTCCCTATCATTCCCTTGAAATAAATCTTGTAGCTATAAGAACCTTTGATATTACTTTTATTTCTATATATATTCCCCACCCTAATTCAGCGTTAATCCCTGATATTCTTTGTGTTATCTCTTCTGTCCCTACCCCTATTATCTTGTTAGGAGATTTCAATGGTCACCACACATCATGGGGCTCTAGTCACTGCGATGTATTTGGTCACATGCTTATAGAAATGTTTGATGAAGCCAACCTATGTATCGTCAATGATGGCTCCATCACTCGCAGAGTTATTCCTTCCCAAGACCCCAGAAGCGCTGTCGACCTAACTGTTTGTTCCCCTTCTCTTTCTTCCACTCTCTCTTGGGAAACTCTACCTACTTCTTATGGAAGCGATCATTTCCCAATAATTATTAAAATTTTTAATCGTTCTATTCCTTTTCAAAATTTTAACCCTAATTTAAAATACAGACTATCTGCAGCTAAATGGGATTCATTTTCTGATCAAATTGAAAACTCTGCTAAAAATCTTCCAGAGATACAATCTGGTACCACTACAGACTTTTACCTTTTGGCTTATTCCAAATTGATTGATTGCATAATTTCTAGTGCTAATCATAATATCCCTCTCAAAAGACAATCATCTACTTGGTCTAAGATTTCCCCTCCATGGTGGGATTCTGAATGTACATCAATTATTAAAGATAGAAAAAGGGCTGAACTCACATATAACACCTCAATGACCAATGAAAACTTCATTGTTTATAAACACACTGCTGCTAAAGTTAGAAGGATTCTTTCTAAAAAAAAGAAAGAAGGTTGGAAAAACTTTTGTGAGAATCTATCTCCAAGAGCTCCTCCGTCATTCATCTGGCGACAAATTAAACGTTATAGAGGATCTTACAGCTCTCCTAATATTTCTTCTTATGACCCCTCATCTTGGGTTGACAATTTTATCGAAAAATTATCTCCCCCGTTTGCTCCATCTTTAGATTCTCTCCCATCATCTTTTTCTTTTATTCCATCTCTATCTAAATTAGATCATAATTTTAGTTTATATGAGCTGAATCAAGTTTTGAATGGGTTAAAAGACTCATCGCCTGGTTTTGATGGTATTCCTTACTCTTTTATTGTTAAGTCCCCTAACATAATTAAGAATTATTTTCTGTCACTAATTAATTATTTTTTTGAAAATGGAGTCGTCCCTAATGAGTGGAAAACTCAAGTCATCATTCCTATTGTCAAACCTGGGAAAAATCCTTCCGATTATAATAGTTACAGACCCATAGCCCTATCTTCTGTCCTGGCTAAGATCATGGAACATTTAATAAAATTTCGCCTTGAGTGGATTGTGGAAAATGGTAATATAATTTCTAATAATCAATTTGGTTTCCGAAAAGACATGAGTACCCTTGATAGTTTAAGCATCATAACAACAGATATTCGAACTGCTTTTATGAATAAAGAATCACTATTTGCAATTTTTCTTGACATTACTGCTGCTTATGATAATGTTTTACTACCGGTTCTCAAAAGGAAGCTCCAACTACTGAGAATTCCAGAAAGAATAGTCCGCTTCATATGTAATATGCTAATGGATAGAAAAATTTTAGTTAAGAACCAGGGTCTACTTTCATCTCCCCGTAATATTTATAAAGGATTACCTCAAGGTTCTGTACTAAGTCCTCTATTATATAGTATTTACACTTCAGATTTAGACCACTCTTTACCGTGTATATGCCTTCAATACGCTGATGATTTAGCTTTATATATTAAATCGAGTTCCCTAGAGTTCGCTCAGAATGAACTGAGTGCATCTCTCAATATCCTAGACGATTGGCTCAACATACATGGAATGTCTCTTTCTGCATCTAAAAGTAATTGTATTGTCTTCTCAAAAAAAAGATTAATTCCATCCATAACCCTATCTATTGGTGGTGAATTACTTATTCAAGTAAATAATGTAAAATTTTTAGGTTTAAAATTAGATTCAAGAATGACAGGTGTTCCTCATTTTAATTACATTTCAGAAAAATGCGAAAAAAATATTAACATTCTACGTTCCCTTTCTGGAGTCTGGTGGGGTTCACATCCATATTGTCAAAAACTTTTATACAACGCCATTGTTCGTAGCCACATGGATTATGGTTCGTTCCTTCTAGATCCTAGTACACGAATGGCTTTAGAAAAGTTGGATAAGGTCCAATCAAAATGTCTTCGATCTATTCTTGGTGCAATGAAATCTTCTCCTATAAACGCAATGCAAGTAGAATGTGGTGACCCCCCTCTTTCTCTCAGAAGACAATATCTTTCCGATCGTTTTCTTTTCAAATTAATTCAAAATTCCCAACATCCTCTTCTCAATAAATTAAATGATTTATATAAATTTTTTGAACCAAGTTATAATATTAACGCAGATAAAATACCGTGTTTAATTAGGAGTTTCATGAAATATATCCACCTTCCACACCCTGTCGTTCAATTTAATACGAATCCTTTGTTTAATACCCCCTATGAAGTAATCATGTTTGAACCAGATATAATCTTAGATTTCGGCATAGAAAAAGATTGCTCATATGCTCGTGAAAAATTTAACAAACAACTTGACTCTAAATATAATGGATGGCACTCCATATTTACTGATGCTTCAAAATTAAATGATTCCAATCCTGTAGGTGCTGCAGTTTGGATTCCTTCCTCGAAGATAATATTAAATTATAAATGTCCTTCGATCTCTTCGGTTTTTACCGCAGAATCTATAGCATTGTTGGAAGCTATTCAGTTTGTAGACTCGCACAACCTCAATAATACCTTAATATTTTCCGACTCTAAGAGCTCTCTTCAATCCATTTTATCTTGCCCCTTTCGCTCTAAATCTAGATTTCCAATTATTCTTAAAATTCGTGAATCTCTATTCAGATGTAAAATTAAAAAAATTAACGTTATCTTAGCTTGGATCCCAGGTCATTCTGGGATCCCAGGTAATGAATCAGCTGACTCCTGTGCAAAACGAGCAATTCAGTTTGGTACTGAGGAACACCTTAAAATTTTTGTTCATGATCTTTGTTCAACCCCTAGTTCTCATCTAATTACCTCTTGGTCCCGAATGTGGAATACATCTAGACTTTTAAAAGGTAAACATTACGGTGATATACAACCAGAAATTCCTCTCAAACCTTGGTTTTTTAAATTTAAAAAAGCCAATAAATCCTGCACTTCCATCTTATGCCGTCTCCGATTAGGCCATTCATGTACTCCTGTTTATCTAACCAAGATAAGGGTCAGAGATCAATCACTATGCGAATGTGGTTTGGATGATGGAGATGTTGAGCATCTTCTCTTTTCCTGTCCAAGACTTACCATATCCCTTCATGATATTATACCTCCTGAAATCCCCCGTCCCCTCTCTTTAAAAACTATTCTTCCGTTAGTATTTTCTCCTTTAGTATCTAAACTTTGTAGATTTATTTCTTTAAATAATATAAAATTGTAATTTTGTAGATTAAATATTATATCAAATGTTTTATATTCCTTTAAAACTAGATTAATAACTTATTTTTGTGCTCTTTTTTATTGCTTTTAGTTTGATTATTAACGTTTATATTTGTAAACAATTAACTTAATTGAGATATAAACTTTATCTATTTATTTTATATTAAAACTCAACCTCGATAAAAATTAAAAAGAACCTTTTTGTACTAAAACGGTCATTGGCAAAATTGTATCAAAATAGATACAAAGCCATATAAAAGAAGTTGAAGTTGAATATTGACATGCAATCGAATCAGAATGTTTAAAAAAAAAAGATCAAAGTTTCTAAACCTCTGAAGAAACCCAGACCTCTGTGAAGTTGGCCGCCAGACTTTGTCTTTTTGAAACTTCGATATTGCTAATCGTTTGAGAATCGTTTGAGAGAGATTGAGAGTTCATTAACATCGTTTGAGAGTTATTAATTTTTATGTAAAAACCATTTTAAATTTTTGTGTGAAGTTGGCCGTCATTCCGGCAAAAATGTACTTGGACGTTTAATTTTTGTTTCATTTGTTTGAGAATCGTTTGAGAGAGATTGAGAGTTCATCAACATCGTTTGAGAGTTATTAATTTAATTATTACAGTAAATAATCATTTCTGAAGCAGCAATTTTGAATTTCCCCGCCAAATAGTGCACTTCCGGTCTACGGCGCAGGCGCAGTGGATGACCGAAGAGTGAGTAAACATTTGAATGAAAGAATGAGTGGGAAAATACGTCATAGAATGACATTGACATTAATTAACAATTGACGTACGTCATTTATTCTCAGCCAGGGTTGCCAACCGTACGAGGTTCCTCGTACAAATACGAGATTTTTGGTCTTCCGTACGAGGTACGAGGGCACTGTCAACCTCGTACAATTATGTACGAGATTTTGACATAACATAACACTTGTCGTATTGGCGCGATGATTGTCTATATAGTTCGCTCGCTATCCCATGAACCAAGAAATCCCCGAGAAATAAAACATTTCGTTCTTCGCATTATTTGTCTGTCGCCTTGATCACACATGTCATAGCGCCAACCAGAGAGGTGTAACTTCACAAAATAAATAAAAATCTCGTGCAAAAAAAAAAGAAAAACGATGCGAATGAGGATGTTCCTGATATAATATTTGGAAATGAAAACTGAGACTAGAAGTACATAGTTACCTATGCAAAGTTTTCAACCTACAAACAAATCTCGTTCATTAGTTATTTACGATAGTAATATTAAGGATTATTTTAATACAAAGTGATGTTTTATTTCGTAGAAACTTGCAATAGTTTATTTCGTTGTGTAAAACGTCCTAAATTCAACAGTTTGATATGCATTAATTTTGGTTTAGTCACCTTTTAGAGGCAAGTACGAGGTTCGAAAGCCAAAATACGAGATTTTTAGCTGCTTAGTACGAGGAAAAAAATTCTATGGTTGGCAACCCTGTTCTCAGCCTTTTGTTTATATCAGACTGGGTAGCAAGCACTAATAGATGGATTTTTTTTATGATGTCCCGAAAATAAAATTAGTCAATAATTTGTCATTTTGGCGAGACTATTGTACATTATATAATAATAATAATTTATTTCAAATCAAGCAATTCAAGAATTATAAACTAAATACATGAACTCTTATTTGGCTTGGCATCCAGTTTAGGGTTGATTAGTGTACATGGTACAATAATATACTCCGCATATGACCATGATTTTGTAGATTTGTTAGCGCTATTTAGACCCCCGCCACGTACACCTTGGTCGGATCGGACTCACTCCTCTACACACGAGACCGCTGGATGCGACCCCGGGTGCTCCTGGAGCCTCCTCCGAAACTATCTCCCAAGAAGACCAGCAGCCAATAGGCTAATAAACAGCTCAGCTTTTAATAAATGGGGAGACCTTTGCCCAGCTGTAGAAAACCTTGTGTTAGGTTTATTACAATACACCTGATAAATAGAATAAACGATAAAGGTTACAGTGCTAGCTTTATTGCTAAAAATTATCTTGTTGTGGTTCAGGTCCTGCAGGTAGATATATCAAAACCTAGTGTTCGTTATTATTGACCCATGCATTGCCCAGCTTACATCCCGCGATACAAAGTACTCTGTAGATCTTAGAGGAATAGGTATACTCGATCTACACTGTAGACCCACCCAGCCAGCACATCTAGGTACCTACATCTGTGGGAATGTGGGAAGTTGCCATGTGTTTTGTTGGCAATGAAATAGTTAGTAGTTAGGTATATTAAATGTATCTGCTACCAAACTATTCTGAATAAAACAATAAGTGTATAATAAAATAACATTATAATATTATATTATCATCACTAATCTGTTAGGTATATAATCATCAATTTTGGCATCAGTGTTGTTGCTTGTCTCCATTATCAATTTGCATGGATGACAGAAACATTTAAGGCCCTATACTAACTCAAATCAACTCTTCAAATATAAATTTCTTCCAAACAAAGGTAAGTAATCATCATCATCCATTCTACAGTAACAAGAATAATAATAGTGTGGTGTAACATGTAAGGAACATACCACACCTTTCCTCGTTTCATGGTCAGCTACTACAATGATCTTTTTTTATTAAATAAAAATTATATTATTCTCAGTTCAATAACAATTTAGTAACTTTTACTTTTTGAAGATGTCAGGCTGTTGATCTTAGATCAGAAATAAATATTATTGGTGATCAATTGTTACTTAGATTTTGTCTATAACAAGTCAAGAGTTCTGGGCAGACGATTAGGAAAGGATGCATTTGAATTATTTACTTACAAGTATCTCTACTTTAATGATTAAACTTAGCCTACCTGAACTATACAGCAAACATAATATTTGATAAGTTAAAAGGTACAATCAATGGAAAGTACTAATTAAATTTACATTAGAACTACAAATCAGTTCCTCAATCAGAATAACGTTAAACACTAAGCAGACACATACATCTAAAAGAAATATATCAGAAAAATAAATTATGATTTTAACACAAGGAATTTTAACACTTTCTCATATAAAAAAAAACTTCCGACTAACTTACTGAGAAGTAGTACATAAATGTTTGAAGCATATTGATTTGTGACTGCTAATAACTATCACACAGATCTAAAATTAAAAATTTAAATGGAAAAAAGCTAAATTGCTTGGCTTTACAAAGTGTTTGTTTGTATGATAATTATTTTACAGGATAATCAAAGTTCTCTTTACATCGCATTTACATTACGATTCATAATAATGCTTCTGTTAGCTTTACTTACAATTAAATAGGTACCATTCACACATACATAATCTAAATTAAAAAATGCTATATCTGCATGTTTCCCACCAATAACATATTTGATATAGCGATGAATATTTACAAAATACTGCTCATCGTCGCAGATGTCACCGACGCAGCAGGCTCTCCTCGAGCACTACGCGAAAGGTAGCATGATATCAAGTACCAGCATCTTATTTGCCTTTTAGTTGTGATAGTGACGGAAGATTTTGCAGGTTGCGGTATAATGGTGATCTCATCAACCTAATAATAATCTTCAAAGGCTTCAGCAGACTCTTTCGCAAACCACTTTCATCGAACGTTAAAAAGTGAGAAACTTAAAAAAAATAAAACCGGTCAAGTGCAAGTCGGACTCGCGCACGAAGGGTTCCGTACCATTATCTATAAAAACGGCAAAAAAAAACACGTTTCTTGTATGGGAGCCCCCTTAAATATTTATTTTATACAGTTTTTATATAGTATTTGTTGTTATAGCGGCAACAGAAATACATCATCTGTGAAAATTTCAACTGTCTAACTATCACGGTTCATGAGATACAGCCTGGTGACAGACGGACAGACGGACAGCGAAGTCTTAGGGGCCGTTCAAGTATGACGTAAACACTATAGGGGGGCGAGGGGTCCTTGCTTTGCTTATTTTGAATGACATGGGGGGCAGGGGGGTCTAGATGATGATTAGATCATCGGTAGTTAGGTATTTACTTTTTTACACAGATGGCAACCCACACATTGTCTTTGCTTGAAAACGAATCGCATTTTCAAGGATTCCCACAAGTAATGCATACGTTTAGGCACTCGCTTAGAACGAAGTAGGGGAATTATCGCGCGCTATTGTCTAAATTTCCTCTGTCAGTGTATTGTTCCGTTTGGATACTATAACGAGTAAACGTATCGTAAGCATAGCAAAGCAAGTTTACATTTGTGTTACCGTTGATTCCATTAGCGAAAGTTTAAGGTTTAAATAAGATGTCGCTTCAAATAGACAAATCCAAGCTATACCAAAAATTGTTAGAAAATTAAAAAAAATCTCATACAAATACGAAAGCACAAAATGTACAGAAGTTAGTTAACGAAGTGTGGCGAAATTATAAATTACAAGCAAAGTTGCAGAATTGAAGAAGAATTGCAAGCGGCGACTAAGAATAAATCCAATCTACTAGGTACATTTTTAGATTTAGAATCTATTTTCTTATTGTTAGAATTATAACTTCTGCTCATTATTCATTAAAAAAAACAATACATTAATTAAAAAATGTTTATGTAAGCATGGGGGGAGGGGGTAAGAGCTTTGCTTACTTTTGCTGACAAGGGGGATAGGGGGGGTAAATAATTGTAATAAATCTGCTTACGTAATACTTGAACGGCCCCTTAGTAATAGGGTCCCATTTTTACCCTTTGGATACGGAACCCTAAAAACGAATTGAATTGGGAGTGGGGAGGGGGCTTAAAGATCAAGAAAGAAAGTTTGAAAATGTAACTGAATAAAACAGCCAAATTATTGTTTTTTAATCTTTATTTTTTAGGTTCTAAGGTTCATTTTGTCATTTGAAAATGGGTTCATTTCCTCCTTGTTTCCCGCTCAAATTCAAATAAAAAGTCAAATAAAAAAAATGTTCCAACGAAACGAACCGTGTCAGCCGTCGTTAAACTTCGCCAAACATCGTAGAGCGAGAAAGTTAGAAAAAAAAGAAAAGTCATAGTCCAGCTAGTCTAGTCATAATACCATTTCACAAGTTAATACTTTGAACTATATTTAAATAATCATAAAATATCCATGACAAATATTCTAAAATATAAAAATATCAATTTAGATACTTACTACACCCAATATTATTAATAAAGCTTTTTCTTAATATTCATTATTATTTCCAAAGCAGCCATGCACTGCTTTGGAAATTTGATTTCCTACTTGTTCGCTACTCAAATTCGAATAATAAGACAAATAAGTTTTAATAATGAATATGCAAAAGTTTTATTAATAATATTGGGTGTAGTAAGTATCTAAATTAATATTTTTATATTTTAGAATATATGTCATGGATATTTTATGATTATTTAAACATATTTCAAAGTATTAACTTGTGAAATGGTATTATGACTAGAATAGCTGCACTATGATTTTTCTTTTTTTTCTAACTTTCTCGCTCTACGATGTTTGGCGAAGTTTAACGACGGCTGACACCTTAGCTGACACGATTCCTTTCAATGAATGTCAATGTCTTTCTATGACGTCTTTTCCCATTCATTCTTTCATTCACCCTTTTATTCATTCTTCTTCACTGCGCCTGCGCCGCAGACCGGAAGTGCACTATTTGGCGGGGAAATTCAAAATTGCTGGTTCAGAAATGATTATTTACTGTAATAATTAAATTAATAACTCTCAAACGATGTTGATGAACTCTCAATCTCTCTCAAACGATTCTCAAACAAATGAAACAAAAATTAAACGTCCAAGTACATTTTTGCCGGAATGACGGCCAACTTCACACAAAAATTTAAAATGGTTTTTACATAAAAATTAATAACTCTCAAACGATGTTAATGAACTCTCAATCTCTCTCAAACGATTCTCAAACGATTAGCAATATCGAAGTTTCAAAAAGACAAAGTCTGGCGGCCAACTTCACAGAGGTGAAACCCAGCGGCGTAGATCGAGTATACCTAGATGGTTGGCAAGTGTGGCCACAAAGAGGGACAGACTATACGAAGTGGTGTTGCCATGCAATTTTTTTACCCTGACTTTAGGTTCGTAATTTTATGCCTGGTAGGTGGTATTTTAGTATCATACATCATTAAATTAGGTACCTACGTATGCGAGAATAGGTAAACTTTTGATTTAATTAGCACAGAAATAAAACAACGTGTTTCGTTTAAATTTATTACCACCGCCACATACATGTCAGACATAATTTCAAATACTAAACTAATTACAAAAAGTATGTCATTTTGAAAAGAATATTTTTGCTAGACAATCAATTTAAACACTAACCAAACACAGACAATAAAAATTGCACTTAGGAGATCACATTTCTTCTGAGTAATTAAATCTTACACTTTAGGTATTGCTAAGATAAGACAACCATAGTACGAAATTCAAAAGCACTTTTAAAAGTATACTTCAGGTAAAAAGTACAGAGAAAACCAAATTATATTACAGTTTTTACACCTTATACACAATATTACCTACGTCCTTGCCTATGTTTCCAAATATTTTATATTCTGTTATAATTATTACCTGTGTAAAAATGACCAGTCTTTAAAACGATTCCAATATATTCTCCACAAATCATAGGATCACAAATCAATCAGTCTTTATTTCTATCAAAGAGCCTTAATCAAAATATTTCTCTAAGTACCTGGCTACCCAACTTATCAAAATGTACCCTTTTCAGTCTTATATTATTCAATTATAATGTATAACATTGCACCTTAATACTAGTAATTAATAATAATAGTACTTGATACTATAATAAAATTGTACATACACTAATTAAACTGTACATACCTACTTACTAATTAACACTGTTGGTTTTATTTACACTGCATTGTATTTTTAACAAACTCAAAGTTTTCGTGATGTTCCTCACGTAGTAGTATTTATCTTACATGCCTGAAATAAAATATTGAAGCATTAATATGAAGATTATACATAGTGCTATAGTAATAGTATTAAAAATAGTAAGTAATATTAGTAACACCAAATCCCAATAAATATAACCATTTAAATATATTTGATTTAGTATTTGATTAGTATAGAAGGTATAATTTTTCTATACAAATCTCAAACAGTCCTTCACCCATCATCGTACGTAGCACTGATTCTTTTTATGTATATATTTATTTTACTTACCAGTCTTGGAACAGCATAAGAGAACACATGCGTTCGCGTTTCTTTTTTGTTCACGATTTTTATGAAAATGTTGAACAAATTACTAAATATTTTTGGGTTCCCAGTTTTTTCGACCCGTGGCTTCTATCCAAAGCAAACGTAAATCATTGTTTTCGAGAAATCTGTAACAAACAAAAACATATTTTAAGAATGTATGTAGATGTAGGTATTCATGTCTCAATGCGCCACGAGATTTGGGGAATTTTATTTTCGAGTGCAGGCAACCCTAAATTTTCGTAATTTTAGGTTATATTTATTAGAATTATTTTAAAACATAGTTTTTGAGTCTTGTCTGTACGGAAATCTATGAAACTATAAATTTAAAACCTTTTTTGAAGTCAAACGAGCTTGTACTTACGATTGGAATGACAAACTCGGCACTTTTCGTTCACCGTCACTTTTACATCCAAAAACACTGCACCGCACCATCGTTGCTTCAGATTTATATCGTTGAGAGACGCAGGAACGCCCGCAGAGTCACTTTCACACATTTAATTAGCAGAAAGTATCATTAGGTCGAAAACAACAAATACTATGTGATGTGCCCGGCATGTTTGTTTAGCTCTTATAAGAGCTAAACAATGAAAAAACTGGCACACTGGTAGAGACAGAGAAACTTTCATTCTATCTCATTTCTTCTCAGGCTACAAGCATATTTTTATCTCTCTCTTGAGTGACTGAAATGGGTATATACAACACCTCTAGTGCCTTATTACTCTAAGCCCAGCGGGCTTGGTATACAAGGTTAATCGCAAATAAGCGTGGTATAATTACTACGTTAACGTTATAATTGGCCTTAGTGCGTTAATATTAGCCTTAGTGCGTTATTATTTTCTAACTAAACAAATTATCTGCTTATTAGCACCTTTTTGACAGTAATCTAACATAAACGGTGTTGTAATGGGGGTTTGCATTTCCAATGAAATAAACGCCATTAATGTGTTTAATTTGAAAAAAATTACGCACGTTAAGGCTAATATTAACGCACTAAGGCCAATTATTAGTTAACGTAGTAATTATACCACGCTTATTTGCGATTAACCTTGTATGCTAAGCCCGCTGAACCTAAAGACCATTATATTCACATTAAAACTAAAAGCATTGCTGATAAAAAAATGCTATTATGATACAAAAGATTTTCTTGAAGACAAATTATTATTTTTAACAAATTTTAATTTTTAACAAAGCTTTGAGGCGTCTATTGTAAATAATAATAGTTATCTACATCCATTTATTTACATTATTGATATCTATCTATCTTTGTGTTTAATTAGAAAAAAATAACGCACTAAGGCATTACTATTAAGGCATTTTAGCACAATTAACGCATTAAGGCCAAGTATAACGTTTATCTTATTTGTGATTAACCTTGTATGCTAAGCCCGCAGATTTAAGGAATGTTGGTAGTTTATTATTAATGTAGGTTTCCTCAAAATTTACCCGAACACCATCGAATGTTTTCTTGGACCATGAGTCGATCCATTCATCACTTTGTTAGGATCGGCGCGAACAGAAAAAGTTAGGATGCATGCGGCGCGAGGCGGCGCCTAAGTGCGTTCAAAAACTTTTTGAGATAAAAATGCCGACCGACATTTTCTCAAGTCTTTCTTTGCCCTTCTGACAGTTTTGATTGTATAACTTGACTTTGAACAGTTTGATTGAACGTGTCTGTCAAAATCCGTCGGATGGGGCTTTTGTTCGGGTTTGTTGAGAAATTGATTATTTTTCATTAAATTGTCTCTGTTTCAATGATTTGCACCAATTTAGGACCAGTATTTGTGACCCTTGTTTATGAGGAATCTACAGTCGTGAAAAAATGTGGATTCCATTAAAAACGACTAAATTAGCAGTCGGTAAGTTGACGTTTTTTATTCAATCAGCATTTTGTTGCGCTTTAATGATACATCCTGCGTTTTAGAGCGGAAGCACAATAACATCCCATGAATTTTAACCATTACCAATCAGAAAATGATCTGTTTATTTGCTGGCTATTGCAGAACTAAATAAAGGTAGAGCCTTCTTCCGAACTTCATTGTCAGTAGGCATATTGTCGTTTGTAAATATTAGCTTCTGCTATCAATCTCAGCTGATCTTGACTTTACAGTCACAAATTATATCTATCATATAACTTAACTGACCTCTTATGCCTGAGTTCATGGATCTAATTTGCCTATAGGTCCCTCTATGCAGAATCTTTTGATTCTGGAAAAGCTTTCTTTAAGTTCATGGAATATTCTATCAAATTCTGAACTTGAGGAATGACTAAATCACTATATGAGTCTCTTGGTTTGTTGTTTTAGTACTTACTGTAGGAATAACAAAATGAAGTCCGCTTATTTGTGTCTGGGGCATTATCAATCAAGTATTATTACTATTTCAGCTGTTTATAACTGGAAAGGAGATGTGCATTCCGGACTGCCTCTGGAGATTGGAGAATCTGTCCAAATATTAGAGGAGAATGGAGGTAAATAAATGATGATAGTAAATGTAGTGACTTGATCACTTTACCTACATTTCTTTGTACTGTGTTTTTACCTACGTTTCTTCAAAGCTATTTGAATCACACTAATATTATAAATACGAAAACTTAGATGTTTGGATGGATATTTGTTACCCCTTCACGCCAAAACTACTGAATGAATCGGGCTTTTATTTTTCATACAGGGAGTTCTAGGTCTGTAATAAAACCTAGGTGGCATTTTATTTCATAAATTAACGTGTGTGAAGTCACATGCAGAAGCGAGTTCTTAATAATTATAGCTTTTAATTTACTTACCTACTAACTAGCCATTAGCAAATTGAATAAGTTAGTTTGATGGCCAGGATAAGTAAAAAGACCAGGCCACTATATGGCCCAAGATCACAGAAATGAGAAACAATAATAATAATTTTGGATAAACCTGTGTGGGTTATCCAAAATTATTATTAGTGTTTCTCATAATATTATATGAATAAATAAATAATCCTGGAAATTCCACACAGCATCATCTAGCGCCAATCTAAGTAGAGCTTGTGTTAAGGTTACTAGATAAATGTTAAACTTAATAGAATAAATTACATAGATAGATATTTTTTATTGCACATACATAGGAAGTACCCATAACAGCCTGAACAAATATTGCAGATCGTACAAACATTTATACCAGGGCTGGAATCAAACTGCAACCACCTGCATCACAGGCTGATCTTTTTCCACTGCTCCACATGGTTGTGAACTCGTGAATAATGTTGTAGGTGTTGAAAAGAAATGTTCATATTGACATAAAACCATAATTATCAATTTCAGTGTGGTTTAGAGGATTCAGCACTAAAAACAGATCAACCTGGGGCATATTCCCAGCATGTGTCATTTCCATCAGACCATGCACCGTAAAAGGCACGGGTGCCACTGCCATTGCTGAGCTGAAAGATGACCCTTTAGTGCGGGAAATTGCTTGTGTCCTGAGAGAATGGGCTCGCTTGTGGAAGAAGCTCTATGTGGTAAGTAGAACTTGGCTGTTGTACAGCTGCTTCAAATAAACCTCTCATTAGAATGTATAGTGGGAAAACAGGGAACTTTCCCATGCCTAATAAGGCCCTAACCAGCCCAACTCCCTGAAGTATCGAAAAAAGACCAGTAGCGCCTGACAACTGCATTTTAGTATCTCAGTAAATGCAAACAGACTAGTTGCCCAAAAGGCGCATACCCGACCCAAACTAGCGCCGCCACCTACCTTTTGTGATGCCTATTATAAGCAAAATATTATAATAGTATCACATCAATGTGCGATGGATTTTTGAAATTTCCTTTGTTAAACGGAATAATAAGATAAAGTAGGTGGCGGCGCTAGTTTGGGTCAGGTATGCGCCTTAACAAGAAAAAGCTGATTTGTTTTGGTACAGGGTTTTCTTGGTTTGGGACTAGATGGCGTTAACTGATGAGCTCGTAAAGCGTAACAGTTCAAAATGATGTTATTTTTTTCCAACAACTTATCTGGTTTTAATGAACATCTTTGAACTTGGAAACTTCCGTCAACTAGATATCATTAACACATTAAATCAACAACAGCTGCAGCTATAAAATCATGACTGAAGTATTATTCTTGAATCGGCAGCAATCTGCTGTTGCAATAACCAAATAAGTACCAGTACACTAGCATTAGTCATAATGCCCTGTACTTTATCAACTCATTGTAGAGGATACCATAATTGCAATAACATCTGGTGGGTCATTTATATTGCTATAATACCACATGAGTCACCCCTTTCATTCTGTGACTGGTTTGAACTGTTCTAACCAATTTTTTTCTCTATAGCGGAAAATCAGTGGCCACTTTATTCCTAGCTTAATGTGACGTGTCCAAGAGCCCTATAAGATCTAAAGGGAAATAAAACACTGAGTTTAGTTTGACCAACATCGTTTTCTGTCTAGCTAGTTAAATAGATCTTTTACCTTTTTAGGTTAGTGTAAGTTTTCACATTTAGAAGATTGTATAACTATATTTAAATCACCTTGCTTTTAAGAATTTACCATAATTGCTTTGCGCTTGCAGGGAGCTCATTGGACTTTTATAATTTAAGGCCATTTTACACATATGTACCCATCCCCGCCTTGCGTTCCTTGTGGACTTCAGTTTATTTTTTTTTATTTTGTCAGTTGCGAACAATCCTTTATATTGTTATCTAGAAAAGTTTATTGTAATCTACTTTCTACCTGCTTCGCTTATGTGAAGATATTACAGTAGGATGGCAGCATATTGTCATCATCAATGGCCTCTACGTCCGTTTACGTAGTGTTTGATAGGTGGCCTACGTAGATGATTTGTAAACCCTACATAGGAACGACAAATGCGACCGCAGTACCTAGTGACCGGTCGGTGACTCTAATAGACGTATCAGCAGACTGAAACTCCGTTTCAAGGCTTCTGCTAAGCGAAATATGTTGGCTTATCAAATGTAGCAATAGCACACAGAAATAACGTAGCTCCAAATACAGTATTGGCTACTTTTACCTATAAAAATCTAACAAATAATAATCTATTAGTAATAATATTCAAAGTAACTAATAAAGAGAAACGCTCCAAACATGTTTTTCTTAATTTATTCTTAACTTTTTGACTCTAAATGTTAGTATATGTTTTTTGTTGTGAAATGCCTGTTTTGCCATAGCTATTTTAGCCATTTCTCTACTTTACATAAAACGTGGTCATTTCAGGAGCGAGAAACCTACAGATTCAGCGCTGTAGCCAAAGTAATGAGAGAGCTACTCAGTGGTCGCAGAGCACTACTCGCCGGGACTTTGACCCAAGACCAGACTCGGGCTTTGAGACTGAAGCTGGTAGCCAAAATCGACTGGGGGAATCGGTGAGTCGTAGCATGACGCTTACAGGTATAGAGAAATGATGTCGACCAACGTTTTGGGTGCAACAAACAGACCTTGATGGCGCTGTTGAAAGAAGAGAATGCATTTTTTTTTAATTTATTAGATATTTTTAGGGTAATATTAGAAGCGTGGCCAACAAACCACAGTAAGAGCAGGGAATTTTCAGGTTTAGATTTTGGAAGTAGGTCTTAAGGAAGAATAATTTATTATGTTGCAAAGGATTTGAATTATTTCTAAATAGTATCTTCTAGATAAGAGACATGGCAAATTTAATATTTGTGATGTTTATTGGGTACATAATGTAATTATTTTTGTAACTTAGTGATCGAGTACAAAGTATGTCTAATAATATATTTATTTACATCACTTGTAATTTTCATAATTCATAATTATACATTATGCACATAAAAATTACAACATAAATAATAAACAATTGCATAAATTATTATTGATTCTGGGCTTGGTTGTTCGCAAAAATGGATTGCAAATTAACAAAACCATGATTATAAAAAGTTTGCCTTATTTTTCTGAATTTATGAAATAAAACAACATTCTAATATTTATTGTATAATTGAAAGCACTGTAAATACATGGATGTCTACAATAACAGTCTTCCTTTATTGCATATAGAGCAGGAATGGTATAACCGGACCCTACTCAGACAGTAATTTACGACGATGAAATTTACCAAGAATATGGAAGACTCAGTTTTAGTTTAGTTTGACAGTATAATAACACTATGTTTAAGCAGTCTGCTTATGGTTATAAGGAATGTACACTTTTTAGTATTAATACCGACATGGCACTTTAAACAACGCTCATTTGCTCTTCACACACTTACAGCACTTAGCTTTTAAATTTTCTAAGACAACTTGGGATTTATTGAGGAACATGGGTATATCTATCGTTACAAATTACTGAGTAATATCATAAAGATTCATATTACAGATTATACTGCAGTTTAAACCTAAAGTTACAGATGCTTAAAAGATAAAATCGTGTGGCATGCAAAAATTTGCTACATCGCTATGAACATTATACCAACATGTATTTGTCTATTAAACGTTATGAGAACACGTTTTATACTATTTAAAAGTCCTATCTAAAAATATTTAAATACCTATCTACCGAATAATATTCAAGCTACTCCAAAAATATAGCTATCTCGCACAGACATTTCTACGCGTCCAAAAATAAAATTTGTGCAAAGTTATACGCTAATATAATATCAGATAATACTTAAAACTAATATTTAATGACTATCTCTACCTAAGAACTAGTGATTGTCCATCGAGACCATTGATTTTTCACTAGTTAGCGAATCTACTACTATAACAGGTTCTACTTTAAAGAAATCTTTTCGTGATTTCTTTTATGAAGAGTGCAAATTTCACCGTCCTCGTTGGTAAGAACTCTAATATAAACAGAACTTAGTTTTCTTTAATATATCTGCTGATAGAGACTATGGCGACGAGTCAACGTAAAGCTTATCTTGAAGATGGTGAAAGTTGCCATACTATAAATTTATTTATGTATATAAAAATTTATTCAATCAGTGATACATTTTTACAGAACGCACAACACAAATTTTCTTCAAATAGGTACGGAAATGTAAAATTATTATTCTACGGTATACCTAATGAATAAGAAGTTAAATATTGATTAAAATTTTATTTACGTTTTAAAATAAAGTGTCTTTTGCTTTTTATACATGTAGAGTTTCCCTAACTAATAATTCTACGTTTTATCACATTCTAGCTATTTATTTTAGTGATTCAACATTGAGATTGATATGTTATTATTAAATGTATAGTTTAGGATGAGTAAAGATACACTACATAGGCAACATTTATTAACCTACCAACAATTTACTTATATAAAATTATTCGATTGATAGTAAATTTCATAAAACATCTGCAATAAATGAAACTTATTTATTATAAATCGTCAATGACTCATGTGCAAAATGCCTAATTACATCTTGGCAAGTAAATTTTCAGTTCATATCTTTATTCAATGCTAGTTTATGATGGAATGTCTTAATGTCTAAAGTATACAACTGTATGCATACATGCAAGGCCAATAAAATTTACCATTACTGTTCAAAAGTAAAATCATCGCGTAAACCAATAACTGTACTTAAAATTCATTAAAAGAGAGCTAAAAATTCGAGAACATAAAAGCTCAAAGTCGTAGATACTTAGTCTTATTCTAAAAAATGTTCTTAATGCTAAGTCAACACCCAGAGTCGCTTGTAAAGGTCAAAACAACGGAACATAAAGTGACGGGGTCAAAAATGCTCCTTTAGACAGCTTTCGATCGGTATATGAAATCGGCAGTAAGAATTGGCGTGATATCGAAAGACAATTTGTCTAAAGAGGCAACGCAAGCGACTGTCAGTGTACGAAGCGCTAGATTTTGTACTTTAGTTCGTTGTCTTACGTTTCGGTTTCCTTCGAGAACTTGTCGATGTCAGGGTATATAGGGGCCATTTCGAGGGTTGACGGGGCGGAAGGTGCGTTTGAGCCAAGGTGAAGTCTCCGTGACAGCTCGTCTAGGACCTCGCCGAATACGCGAAGCGACATGTTCTGGCCTAGCAGGTGGATTAGTAGGAAATCTCCAACCTGGAATGAAGGATGAAATTGAATAAATATTTGTGTCAATCCAATTCTCTCTGCACACAGATCACTTATCTAATAAATATATACTATAAAATAAGCCATTCACAATTCTGAATTCGATCTGAGGTAGGTCAAATTTCAATTGACTCTTGACTGCTAAGCATAACTTGTTTTGCCTTGATTTTGCATTTCTGCCCGAGCACGTCACGATTTGCAGAATTGTGGTGTTATCGATGTTTGTAAACAGGTCATTGGTAATCGCAATCTTGCAGTCACAATCACACGAGAAAAGTAATTGTTTTGGTATTGGCGATCTAGTAAAAGTAGCGAGAACCTGTTCACTGACAGGTATTATTGTTTCCATAACTGAAACATACATACACAACGAAGTCTGTAGGCTGACTCAAAGCTAGTAATTTCTTTCACCTCTTAAAATAAAACGTCAAGTGCGTCGGACTCGCGCAACGAGGATTCCGTATAATTGTATAATTAAAATACCTTGATTCTTGCGAAATATCATGATTCTCTAGGTCAACGGAAAGTACTATAGGTTTTTGGTCCATGGAATCAAACATTTTTTTTGTGAATTAACAAATTTACATTTTTCGGATATTTTCCTTTACTTGTGCTACAAAACCTTACTTCTTGCCAATTTTCATGATTCTGGGTCAACGGGAAATACCCAGGATTTGTGTGCATGTGATTGGTAAATTAAAAAAAAGAGCATAAATGGCTGTAACTTTTGATTGCGTTGACTTATAAGTTTTATTTATATTGCGCCTCCAAGAGCTTACGAACCTGAGTATAATGATGTGCATTTCAACTCTATACCTCCACGCGTTTCTGAGAAAAGAGGGTTGACAGACGAACAACAAAGCGATCCTTTTTCCTTTTGAGGTACGGAACCCTAAAAAATACTATGTCAAACGTTTGAAACCGTCATGGTTAACTAAAATCACATAAAACGGTATATTGTCAGGATATTTTGTAATTTTGAGCTTTCCTTTCATCGAATCAGTTGTATCACCACGATCAATCACTGAATGACTAAAGTCGCCCAACTGTGACCCCGTAATGTTGGTAAACTAAAAGAAACACCACAAATCATGTTAAAAACCCGTTGTGAGTGGTTTTAAACATAAAGTAACTCCCATTTACCTGAGTTTTCCTAACAAGCGCTTCAACACCGTTGGGTGTGCCGAATCTGAAGCGTCGTTTGAGTATAGTCTCGCGAGTGCTGGGAAGGATGATGACGGCGGCTGAGTAGACTATCGCCAAGCCGGACACGATGGACAGAATGATGAACCTGGACAAAAACAGAATGGTTACTCCTATGACGAAGAGAGGACATGAGAATGTTACGTCTTGTTAGTGATAGATAAGTGATAAAGATAATGCATTCGTATGTTCCCACTGCTCTCCGGTAAGTAAGCCCCTCATTGCCACTCCTGAGTCACTTTTATGTTATGTGTAAAATGTCTGTTATCGTGAAATATCAGAGGGAAAAGTGATCTGAGAATTCATTGTCTTCAGTAAAT
Organism: Eupithecia exiguata; assembly: GCA_947086465.1. Classification (NCBI taxonomy): domain Eukaryota; kingdom Metazoa; phylum Arthropoda; class Insecta; order Lepidoptera; family Geometridae; genus Eupithecia; species Eupithecia exiguata. The sequence continues at coordinate 8,837,125 of OX352231.1, forward strand.
AACAATGCAATGATTGAACTGCTATCAACAATAATATCCTTTATGAGGTAGGGGTGAATAAATGCCGCATCGTTGATGTACATATTACTCACGCATATAGACAAAGAACATGTTTTAATTTAAATAATCTACATGATGGATATTTGATCGGGCTGTAGTTGCTTTCACCTTCTTTTGCCAATCCTAATGATCCTGCTTATTCCTTCCTACCATATAGACTTTACATTTTGCTGCCGAACGTCTGAACTCTTAACTATCGACACTTAGCTATATTAAAATGACCTTTAAATACAATGCATAGTAGGTAGGTACTCACCAGAACCACAGGAAGATGAATATTTTCTCATTGAGAATGTTCAATGCTAGAACGCAGAGAGCATCGTGTTTCTGGATCGATCCTGAAGCTCCGAACTTGTGGAATGTACACTTAGTCAGTCTTGGGAACACTTCGATCTGAAACAAAAGCATCCAAATTAGTATCACGCTACGTTTCGCATTTTTTCTTATATGATTCGTTGATGTTAATAAAGTGCTGATGCATCTACGATGTATTGCATGCACCGTTCTCCATAGTAATCCCAAGTCATCGTCGGTTTCCCCAAGTTAGTTTTTAACTCACCATAGGATCAGTTCTTTGCTCCTGGTTCATATTCGAAAATTTCACTACATCGCTGCCGTATGTCAGGAAAGCTCCACCAAGGAATGTATCTAGGAAAAAGATGTTGCCAACCTGCGAAAAAAAAAACAATATTTTGAATTGTGCTGAGTATATCGATAGCAAAAACGTTAAAAGTCAAAGACATTACTTGTTATTCATACAATTAAACAATTGATGATACTGACAAAGTGGTCGAACTAGAGCCTTAATGCGCTTGCATGTCAGTACTGGGTTTTTGTCACTTAAATGTCTTCAATTAAACCGCTTATTAATAGCACGGCAATTTAAACCAAAACTGGTGCAAACATAATCATATCATGAATAATTGCAAATTAATACGAACTAGTACACAATTCATTGGCAATAAGCTGAGATTATGATTTTGCTTCATCATGAAATAAACACACTTACCACATTTATGAAGTTCAACACTTCGCAGAAGAAGTACCCAAACGAGTATGTATTATGCATGTGCAAGGTATCCATGAGGTACTGGACGAGACGGTTCTGAAATTGTAATGAGAAAAGGTTGTTCACACCGCCCCTTAGAAAGTACACGCTTGTCGAGAAGTTTAGTATTGTCATGATGCAATTCAACGGGCGAGTTGCTCGTGTCTTAACTGTCTTATAATAATACATAGGTTTGAAACAGTTCTGCAGTAACAATGGAAACTGCAATGTAGATGTTAAATTCAAGCTTAGAGTTATTGTTAAATTTGTAGGACTGCAGGTCTTGTTTCATGTTGCTTGACTGTATACAGCATATAAACGTTTGTTTACGATTAACTTTGGAACCGAGACTCTCCCTCCTTCTCTCTCTCTCATCAGCACATATACGTCCAGTATTGAACATGTACCTATAGAATATCATGCGCAAAATGGACCAATACAGTACCTGTCGGCACATAGCTTACGTAATCATATTAGCGATGCCGTTGTAATTGTAAACGTCCTATTAGGGACATTCATAAAGCTTCATTAGAACAAGACTATCTCAATTGGGTGGAAACAAGATCCAGCGCTAATTGACTCCTGATTAGCCATTCCTTGCAAGTCGTGCTGTGTACTAATAATGTAAACATACTGTGTGGAGTTCTTATTAGCTTGTTGCAAGTTTTATTTGTATGTGCGCTTGCAGTTATCACACGAAGAAATATTGAACGAAACAGTTTAGAAATATTGCGATTGTATGATCAGTAAGGGTACGTTCCAAAACGGCCCTGACGACAGAAAGTCATGTAGATTAACTGATGACCACGATACATTTTGTGTCGTGACGGTAGTTTGTCCAGGCAATGTCACCAGTAGATACAGCTACAGATGACAGTCGTACGGGCACGTGTCCTTAGTATTTCACATTTTTAGGGAATGTATCAGCATGACTACAAACGGTAGATCTTTTTCTGAAAGGAGTAGGCTTTTGCCAGCAAAGGGATTCTGACACATTGCAGCATCTATGGAAATACATCCGCCAAGTTTGTGTACCTATGTAAGTTAACTGTGTAGGTTTTCAAAACGCTAATGGTTAGGTACCTGTCGGTTGCTCTTGTCATCGGCGATGACAGCGGTGGTACCTCGCATACCATCAGAGATCATGCGGACTTTGCCTTCCTCCCAGTTCTTCCAGATCCAGTGAGGGATGTAGAACAGCAGACCCTGGAAATTTCCATCGATTAAAACCTTATACTGTAATCTTAAGATCTATGCAAATCCTGAGCTTTTAAGTGTACCGTGACATAAATTTCTACCTAGTTATTCTAAACCTTAATTCGTCTTCTTAAAAGCTACGCAGAATCCACGGACGTCTGTCGTGGTAATTGAAATCTCAGCTTGCGTCATTTACGAGTAGATTGAAATGGCATTTGTTGTGTAAGATTTATGAAACTCATTGCGGCGTTGAATGGGCAATCTGATTCTAGGTAGGAAGGGTCAGTGCTTTTTTTCCTGGAAGGCCACAATTCACTACGTATCTGACCCGTCTATTTTGATAATGTAGTGAGTAGAGTAGGTGGGGCTCCAATCTCTCATAGATAACGGTCAAGGTCATATACATGTACTTCTATCGTCTAGCTTTGTCTTACACAAACACGATCCGAGTCATTGGTAGTACAAAGTCCTACTCACGTCTTTTTTTGTTTAGGGATCTTAGCAAACTGAAATTAGCAGAAATCTACTGGTGCATTTATGTCAAGTTTATTTTTCAATCAGATACATATTTAAACGTAAAGCACGCAATCCATAAACGTTAAATCTAAACAGTGTCTCTAAATATAAAATCTAAACAAGTTAACTTCCTTACGTCAACGTAAAGCACGGCTCCTTGTAGGTACTTTAAATATATAATAATAATGCTGGACAATTATCACAGCATCATCTAGCCCCAAGCTAAGCAGAGCTTGTATTATGGGTACCTACTAGATAATTGATTATATTAATCATACATAGACAACGACCAGATCTTTCGGAACAAATATCTGCAGATTGTACAAACATTTGTCCTGAAGCAGAAATCGAACCCGCAACCTTCTTCGTCGCAGGTGGACCTTCGCCCACCGCCCCACAGAGGTCGTCAGTCTAAACAGTGTCTCTAAATATAAAATCTCAACAAGTCAACTTACTTGGAAGAAAAGCATGAACGGCACCCACTGGTAATAAGCATGGATACGCTTCTCTTCTCCGTGCTCATTACCCAGGCCAGGGTGTACCATTCCATGATGAGGAGTGTTGGGAAGCGTGAAGGTATACGTGATCCAGCAATAGGTATTCAGCACGTGACCGGGGATAGCGCCGTCGCTTATACATGAGATCGGGTCGCCTGAAAAAAAAAACAAAAAACATGAACAAGGGAAATGCGCATAACAACCTTTGAGGAAAAAAGGTACCTACTAAAAGGTACCTACCTACAAAACATTGTGGTTTATTTAGGTGTGAATATGAATAAGGTTGTTTTTTTTGATCCGTCACGTATACCAGTGTGTTTTTTAGGTGAGTCAAAGTTGAATCAGCATAAGTCTCATCAAGTTTTGAGAAATTGCATTATCCTAGAAACATTAAAGGTACCTACATGAACTATTTCTTCTATAAGCTGACTACAAACTGAATTTTTGGATAAAAATACAGTTTTCAACTGTATTTTTTTTTTAAATTCAAAATTCAATAACTTTATTTCTTTAGGCTTACAAAATAAGCACTTAGACAAGTCAAATTTTATAGATAAACAGCTTAATAATTAAAAACAGTTGTTAAATGTATTTTTTCCGAAAATTCATAGAACCCTTCAGAATAGTATTCTTTTGTTCGATGCACACTTATTCTACGTTAGTTGCTATGTAAATAAACCACGTGTAGTAATAATAAACCAGTAATAATCAAGTAAAACTGCCATTTAGATTGAAAATACCATGATTACATAACATGGTCCATTCCCAGGCGCCCTCGACATTGGCTTAGCGGATGACGCTAATATAGCTCTTATTAGCAATGCAGCTGCCGGCTACCTGCGGCAGTGGTGGTGACCGTGACTCAATCACCTTGCATGGGGGATCCAAATGAACCCATATTTTAACACAAACAAGCAGACCCTATATTTTTGCTGCGCGATATGCGTTGTAAGCAATCTCGTTTCATATTTAGAGACGGTTTCGATTTTTGCATATTAGAGTCGGTTTTTGTTTTGTTCAAAATAACGCAACGTTTTTGATTTAGACACAGTTTTCACCTGAGCATTGGAAGAGAATAGATCGATAAAATCTGGCTAAATCAAGGAATTCACTGCACATAAATTAACATGCTCTTAATAATGCTGATTGCTGTTCCGTCTTTTCTCATAAAACCGGTTCATATATCACGTTACTGACGTTACTGAATAAACATTCAAGATGCTCAATCGGTTCTCACGGTTTCTTGACCGTATATTTTCCTGCAATTATCACTTGCGTCTATACATTTTCCTCATTGGTAAAAAAAACTACCTACCTTGCTTATGTTGCATGACGTGATTTACCAATACCGTCGAAGCCATCGATATGTCAAGTACCTACCTAGCATAATTTTACTACATCATCGTTAGCACAAAGACGGGTCAAAGTGCGTTAATCTATACGCACATACATATATCTTTAGTCACTTTTGTAATATAATTTGATTGTATATGCAGTTTCGGCTCATGTAATACCGAATCATTTGTGATAATACCACAAAAAACCGGCAAGCGACAATACAGGGAGTGACTGTGAAGCAATGATTTGCTGTGAAGGAGGGGCCATGCTGTTTACAACTTGTCGACATGATTCTGTTTAGGAATCGTTGTCATGTTCAGTGTATGTTTAGAATTCCATGAAATAACATTTCCTTGAACGTAGAAATCGAGTTAAGTCAAATTATTCTGGTCAGTTTCTGAGTATATGGACAAACAACAGGACAAACTTAAAATGTACAGAACACAGCAAAAAGTCATGTAAAATAATTCGTGTTAATTTTTATAAGTAGTTAGGTAAACAATAGATAATTCGTGTCAATTTCTAAGTAAGTAAATACTAAATAACAGGACAAATTCTTTGCATAGGTGTCCGATATAGCCGCAGACAAGTCATATTGCAAGCATTGCAGTGATTCACAAAAGGCTGAGACAGTCAATTGAAGTCACATCAACGCTAATTCGCTCCATAACGAGCGTTTAGCATTGTTAGCATGTTTATCTCCGTCTTGCCAGATGCTCACAATATGCGAAACGTAAAACTATGTTATTGAACCCCTGACCACAATAACCTACTTTATTTTTGACGTCAAAGTTGAGACGTTCCTCTTGATTCGACTCAACATTCATCCAGTCACTTACGAACTCTTAACTTGACTAAAGGTAAAATTATAATCATATATTCCAAAACCTGTTTTATTTGAAATCCGTAACTTGCCTTGTTTACCTACCATCCTCTCAGCTTATTCAGCCTTATCCAGAGGAACTAGCTGATTAGCTCCTTAAGGGCAGATATAAGAAGACAGAATTTTGTTATGTAAAGTAAAGAACATGCCTAGTATATTTTACGAATTTAATTAAGTATGACAACGTACGCTTTGAGGCTTGGCGTTAAATTCTCCCACTTAAACAGGGTCATTTCAATTAATTAATGATTGAAACTTATAAAATCAATCTGTACATATAAAAATCAATCGCCGTTCGTTAGTCTCGCTAAAACATAAAAAACAGCTTGACCGACTGAATATTTTTTGTTTGTTTGTTCTACCGCAGGGCTGATGTAGAAGAAAAAAAATTTTGTAGACACGAAGTTCACGGGGTCATCAAGTTTTCTAGTTCGTTCTAGTTTCAATAGAATTAAGTGAAGTGAGTAAGAAATCACAATATCTCATTATTTAAAACCCGAATCAATTATCCTCCATCTCTCTGGTATGAACAGATGAGATATTTTATGTAAATCTATGAGCTGTCGGAATGTTCTTTAAAAGGAATAAAAAAACGACGCATTTCTTCAACCCTTTACGGGAAAATCATGATTGCTATGCGAATATTAGGGATTACTTGTGATGCAACATCTAGTTATTCAAGTTATGGTAATTGTACTATTACTTCGACCACAGGCATGTACGGTAAACGAGAAATTGCTAGCAGAAACTGGTATGATAAGAAATTGTATATGGCAGGCGAGAGCTTGATAGCAATCGGTTCTAATAGTAGGTCACGGCGAGCTTCTAAGCCGTGCTACACACGGGTTTAATATGTGACAAATCAATCAGTTGTGAGGATAAATAAAATGTGTAGGTGATAATGACATAGTAATGAGTCAGTGTAAGCAGAATGTGATGATATCCATCATTATTATCAGTCAGGAAATAGGGCGTTACCGCTTGTTCCTGTTTATTCTGTGTGTTGTATATATTTTTCTGTATAATATGCGAATCGAGGGGCAGGTTATCTCTTATTCGGTAGTTAATATTTGCAACTAGAGATGTGCCCGTGGCTTTTTGTTACGTGGAACCCTAATAGTTTGATAGTTATATATACTAATACGTATAGTATTATTTAATCTGTGCTAATACTAATCTATACTAATATTGTAAAGAGGTAGTTGGTGAGACTGTAGGGGGTAATCTCTGAACTACTGAAACGATTTTGAAAATTCTTTTACCAATAGAAAGCCACTTTATTTGTGAGTGTCATAGGCTATATATTAACCCGAAGAATCGGATACATGAAAAGCGCAGGTGAAGACGCGGGCAGCAGCTAGTTCTGCTATAAAGGACGTAGACAAATCTAACAAATCAAAGAACACTTAAATCAGTCCAGGCGTTCTTGTGTTATATATAATATAAATGGTGTTACCAACACGACTGTGTTATAAATATACATACAGATTATCAAAACAAGATAAAGTTAAAAACTACAACCCGACTACGTGAAAGTTATAAAAGTTTGAAACATTTACATTGACAAAATAGAATGACGTATCGGTCATATTTGATAGGCATAGAGTTGAAAATGAAAATAGGTCGTAGGTATTGTAATTTTTCTCTATGGGCCTGCAGACTGCGGCTACCTAAACTTTAATACGCGTTTTGAAGGCTTATTCGGGGTCGGAGCCCTAAATCCTATAGCCTATAACCATCGGGGTATGGAGACGAATCAATCGATACATAATTTGTTGAAATCGAACCAGTAGTTTCAGCGCTACGTGGGAACAAAGAAATCGGCCACATACATACAAACATACAAACATAGGGTGCTAACCTCATAACCCTCCCCTGTCGGTAGTCGGGTAATTAAAGATGAAGAGTGGTTTATTTTCACAATTGACCATAGCACATCTATATAGTTTCATCTGTTTTCAGCTGTTGAGATTTTCGTACAAAAAGCACGCCCTAATAAATCCCTTAGCTGTTTATTCAGTCCAGACTCTGACACATTTCTCTGGTACTCGGTGCATAGTAACAATGGTTTATCGCTCGCATATGTACTGATTGCATGCACCTGTAGTGTGCAATGTTCTCGTATAAACATTACCTCATAAAGTAGGTCTTGTGTATCAAGATATCACGGACTGCAACGTTGCAATCGACATCCCAATAAAGCTCTAGTTTTAGGTGGAGGTTCGTGACCTAGCTTTTATAAACAAAAAGAAGAAAAGGATTTTCGATTGGTTTACGGCGAGGCGACAGTACCTTTATTCTACTTTGCGTTAGCTAAGAGAAGCCTAGGGCATCTCGGACTTTAAGATTCTACGAAAGAGATAGCAAAGTGTAGTGTGTCTAAATAAATATGTAATTTCATAAGGTATATCTATAGAGAGAGACCCAGGAAACGATAGAAAGATGTAGTTTTAAAGGACACGAAACTGTCAAGGTCGAGGATAGAGCGATGTGGAGGAAATTAATTAGTAAAGCTAACCATATTATTGGATAATTATTTGGGAAGAGAGAGAGACATTCATAAAATTCGTTTTAAATATTATTTAGTCGGGTAAGGTATTTTCATACTAAACACGATTCAGTTACTCAAAAGAAAGTGGAAACTTCACGTTCAAGATAAGCTTGACTTGGAACGATGCGGACGTTTAATGGAAAGTTTCTACAATGAGGTATGTCTGCCCTAATGACCCGAGCACTATGCGTAAGTTGTAAATACAGTACAGTTGAATATGTAACAATAACTGTTAAATTGCCTAAAGTAGACAAAACATTTGTAGTTCGGTGGTAAATAACCTTACAAGCGCATATAAAAAACTAATTAGCAATATCGACAGTAGCAATTGTTCCAATTAAGATTTCCATAGTACAATAACTCTTTCTAAGCACGGTTTCAAGTCTACGTTTCAAGTACCATATTAAGGTACTAATAACATTTAACCTATCAACCTCAGTTACCCAGTAGCTCATCAAATACGGCACGCGATAAACGAACATAAACATGGCATAATAGTACGTTTACCGGATGACTTTTGAGCCACTTGAGATTAGTTGAGATCTGGTGTCGATTGTCGTGGGAGTTCCGTAATAAGGATTAGCAGCAATCATTTCATTACTAGACTGTGTTTTGTCTTAATTAGGCACGGTTAGGTTGTTACTTGTTTTAATGTCGGGGGAAATATGCTTGTAGTTTTATTTTGCAGTAGGTACCTATTAGCTGGTGACAACACAGAACTGTTATCAACTTGGTAAATCTTTTCTGTTACCAAATTTGTATTAGTTTTGGTCTGCAGTTAGCTCAATTGTTTCAACCGTAAATACTAGTTATAGTTTGTATGTTTTTTTAATTGGAATTTTCATTGCTAGTAAAGATGTTTTACTTTATTTTATGAAATGATTCCTGCTCATCCTTATTACACTTTTTTTTAGTTTACTTATACTTTACTTTGGTTAAAGTAAATGAATTTATCTTATCCTATCTATATTATATGTATCTTCCTTACTGTTCTTTGAGTTTAGTACACATGCATTAATGCATATTTATACACGAAAAACTAACGAACAATCAAAGCAAACCATGAGAATCATTTTCCGCAATTACAATGAATATATTACTATTAGCATAAAGTACGTTTTTACTATATTTCTGCATTTTATAGTCTGCAAAACTGTAGTAACAAGCTCGTAACACCTACACTTGGAGCATTTATTTGTGAAACCAATTGTCATGACGTCTCAATTTGGGTAACTGTTACATCGCATACGGATTTCCTCTGAACATTGACCTGAAAATGATTCATTTTACGGTATAGTTGCGTCTTGTCTGGTATTTTGTAGCCTCTATGTGTTTATGTGTCTTTAGGTTGGGTCAGTAATAAGTAGGCATGCTCTAGTAGCCAAACTATCAAAGAAGCTACTGTTTTCTTTAATTAAACTGAAGTCAGGTATGATTCAAAACTTTCACTTACTCTCTTTATGAGTTTATGCACTCAAGTATCTACTTTCTCGCGACATTATAGTTTAAAATATTACTTTGGGTTTTGGCTTACCCAAAAATTCTTCTATAAATTAATACATTTTTCTTTATTCTCTATTTAGTTTTTCGAGTCAAGGTCTTTTACAATGTTAAGTTTATTTACTCAAGGAAACAATGCTAACATTTAACTTAATTTAGGGAAATATGATTTGAGGAATAGCTGATTGAACATATTAGTGTCGTACTATCACTGTAAACATACTTCACGATAACAATCTTAACGATAACTATGTTGTAAAAAACCAAAATACATGTATTTTTTGACTTACCGATAAGGTTATTAGCTGTGACGAGTATGCAGCAAAGGAAGAGCATAGCGGAGGTGATTCTGTAATGCATCCGGAACACCATGTTGTCAATGATGGCTTTGTCGATCAGGTAGCGGACCTTGACGAAGCCCGCCACCGCAGACACCATTCCAAAGATCGCCATCTTGAAGTTCTTTGTTTACAAACAATATCTGTAACAAACAAAGCGGCACTTCTTAATACTGAAAACAAAGGAACTAAATATACATCTACGGATGATGCGCTTAGCTCTGACAAGTGCCATACCCACCATCTAAATTAGAACGTAAGCAGCCAAGTTTATTGATGTTTTATTTCATCAATGTGTTCAACAGCTGTACTGAGTACAGCAGTAGCTCAGCTTGTGATGCAAGAACTCATCTATATCTTAATTTTGTGTATCTCATTATGTGTCGCATTGTGACTACCGGTTGTGGAATGGGAACGTTTCTTGTTGAATTCGTTAATTCATTTACCGTTAAGTGAGAATCAAGTAAATACTACAGGTCTTCTCGGTCCTCAATCAATGACCTCAAACATAATTTAACGACGGCTACTCGCCCACGCTCTTCGGGAAAATAATTCCCAGCTTTTTATGAACCAATATTTTTTCTTCTAACTGTGACCACTTATGTTGGTTCACCCGTGTCTGAATCAAATACGAGTTCTCTGTTATTGACTTTGGTATTGTCTTTGTATATTTCGATGGCTCGGACGCTCTCATAAGTGAGTTAGGAGCAGAGAATAATAAGGGGCAATTCTTTACAAATGGATCCAGCCTTGACGACTTCTTGATCCCGTTCCTACGCGGTGTCGCATGTCGTGTGCCCAGCCAGTTGATCTATTTAGGTCGCTCGTGGGGGACTTGTCTTCTGAATAACTCGGCAATCAATACGATATTGCTCCTAATAAAGCTAATGAGCGTTATTGACACGGTGAACTCTAGGAATCACCCTCTGGTACCTGTATCTTGTTCTGTTATGTTTAGGTATAAATTACGTTAAAGAGTGCTAGTGTCTTGTGAAGAATTCGCTAACGTAATCGTAATAGTAACTAGGATCGAATGCGTTTGAAGCGAATGGTGCGCCAGCGCAGGGCATGTGTCGGGTCGTCGACCGCCGCTGTTCGTGCGCCTCCTGCGTTTTGAACCCCCCTCTTTCCCCTCCCCTTAGCTGCTTTACCTCAGCCGACCCTGGGCAGATGCATTGCTTGGCAACGCGAATTTTACCGGGAAACCAGTTTGTCTGACGACAAATATTTGCCAATTTTGCGCGTCTTGTCGCGTTGGTACCGGTATTGGTCTTGTTGCTGGCACATAAAATGTTTTCCATTGTCTCTTTAACTTAAACAGGAACACCAAAATCTCGCGTCGAACGACACCCCTGCATTACCTAATCATTGTTTGCTTACGTGGTGACTGATAGTACAGAAGGCCAAATATTCGGGACGAGGGAACATTCCAGTGGCGATACGAGCATGCGTGTACTATCTGACAATCTCGTGGGATTTATTTCAATCGTAAAGTGTCCAATCCTAGTTTACTAGCCTAGTTTCAATGCGTCTAGAAACAGTTGACTGCAATAAATTGCATCCTTGCCAATTGAGCGCTTCAGCACGGCTATTACTGCCTTGGATGATTGTATTCTTATTATTCTTGATGAAGGAAGAATCACAAACGTCCAGCCACTGACAGTATCAACTTAAATAGCACGGCACGCGTTGGAGATGAATGCACAGTAATTGCGCTTGATGAGCGCTATCGCCGCGCCACATGCCTGAATATTTTCACCTAAATATTTATGAAATGTGGTGTTTTATATCTCTTATTACGAACCGAGCGAGATATTATGTGCAGCAAACACGAGTAAGCTGGATATTAATGAAATCATAGTCACTTTAAGACTTCCAAGCGCAGGGTGTTACAGTAAATATCGAAATCGGACCTTTAACATTAGTAAAAGTGTGCTCAATGGTATAGAACGATTCGATATTAGGTAATAGAGATTTGGCCTAGTAAGCAGTCGCTTGTCGCTGTAATTCACTGGTGAGTTCAGGCCTTAAGAGCACGCTCTACTCGGTCTGATCTCGGGCAATGACGTCTCGCATCTAACACAATTATCTCCCATTGACTGAGATGATGTCGGTGGCGTTATACCATCATTGTTTACCTAGTGGAGAAACGATGTGAACTGAAAACACGTGGTATTTTTTCACGTGAACGGAAACTCGCAATCAGTATTGCAGGGAGTTGTGATACTGTGAATCTACTCGATAGTGTTCTGTCGTGGCTAGTTAACGCTGAGGCGGAAATGCTCTGGCTTGCGGTTACGTACGGGATAGCTAGGGTTTCTTTACAACAGGCTCTGTGATGAGAAATAATCTGCCATAATTACTGATTACAGCAGTCATAAGCGATAACTCCAGCCAATGTCGATTATTTGAGGTCAAAGATAAATTACGATTCGTAAACAAAAACACGTATTGTAAAACTTATGCGGGCTAATTGACGTGCCGTGCGCTGCATGTGTAATGAAGAGGAACTGTAGGTAATCGTTTCACCTAACTTCTATCGATAATTAGGTACCTACACGAAAATGGTGGCTCTGAAATTAAGTTCTCAAAAACACGAATTAACTTATCTCACTAAATTTCCTGACAGTTAATCAGTTTTCCATTGTTTGTTCAATTCTTACATAACTTAGCTTCCTGATCAAACATCTACTTAAAATACAACTTTAAATTTTAAATCGTGACAATGTAATAGTATTCTCTGCCATGGCCGTGACTTTATTGTAAACTCATGTCAATTTATAAAAGCCTGGGAAACAAGAGACATTACGCGAACGTCCATGGAATATTAAAACAAGTTTGCAAGTTCAAAGTATTATTAAAGGTTATCGCCAGGCGCTAGCAGTATCGATGCAGGTGGCGCGGCGTGTCGTTTCCGTGACTGGAATTGTGTGACGGACCGGTTAAAGATGACCCCTTTTGTGACAAAACTGAACAAGCTTGGTAAACCAATCAATCCCTGCATGTTAATAAAAATTCTAATGCGTTGAACGGTATAGAAGAACTTTCTTTTGATAGGCAAAGTACCTCCGTTCCAACCACGTAAATTGTATTACTGATTTGATTACTCGTAAAATTCCAATACCCGTCATTAAAATTGCTTATTCGGCGATTGGCGAGGTACTTATATACCTGTTGACTGTCTAATTTACGTGTTCATTGTCGTTATGTTGATGTACGATGATGCTAAAACGTTTGTGGCTATTTAATGTTTTTATTTCATTTCGTGTCCTTGGCTAGAGCATCTTGAATGAAGATTCGCGGACCGTAAAATATCACGTGTGAAATACTAAACCGTCTAACCATACCGGTATCTACACGAAGTTTTCTTTGTTTTCACCGTAAAAATATAGCTCAAATATTTCTATGGCTGCGATTGTAAAACTAACTTTTTCTCAGTCATGCTTTGTCCGTTCTATTCAAATATTGTTCCCGGTAATAAAGACCCGTCCCTTCCCCTATAGCAGCCAGGTAAAGGGGACAGAGCTACCTGTGAACGTGAGAACATCATGCCAAATCATAACCCGCTTGGTTTCATTCATTAACCTCACTCGGAACTTTCAAATTACTCCCCAAGTTCCAACGTATTTTTCACACCCGCCATTTCTGTCTCACAAGAAAGCGGGTGAAATAAAAAGAAATGGGATGACTATGCACAAGGCTTTTGTTCCCGTACATGTATGCTGTCAAACAGCATTCCTCGCCTCGTCGATATGAGTTAAGCGCTTCTCGATCCACAAAGCTTTTGTGACACAACTTACCTTTCCAAACTTAACAGTAACTTTACAGTCCAAATATTTTCAACACACAACACAAACACTGTCTTTAAATGCCTAGTCTATCACAGGAGTTGTACGTCATTATATTATTCGGGATGTAAATAAAGCAATTGGGGTAAAACGAGTGGCAAATGGGTTCCGGGTGCGAGCGACACATGAGTCGCTCGCGGGTTAGAAGCACAGACTGGAAGTGGAAGGTCCGAGTCCGACTCCTGCGAGCGCGGTGCTGCGACGACGCGGCTATAGAGCCGAGATCACACACAGCCAGCGCACGCGCATTACCCCTCTCGCTCGCACTCGTGCATACTGGCTACCCGCTCTAGCCACACCACACTGCACAGTAGCCAGGAGAAGCTAAACTGAACGAGTTCTCTTGAGGGTCTTGACTTCAACTTCGTCTCGCCTTTTCTTCGTGGCCCATACTCACATGCTATTTTTTCTGACTGTATCACGGCAGGTTTTGAATTGAAGATAGCTCGCGGCTCTCAATTAACACATTGTCGACTGCAGTGATTTAGCTAATAACTACCTCTGTCACTGGTACTGACTCGATTTGTACAGTATTATGGTTCTCGGCCAGACTTATATAAAATAATCCCCGTACGAAAATGATTCATGAATGACTGTCTCATGTTTGTTCTGTTTCATAAAAACCAGTATTTACTTATTAAAATAAAAATTAACTTCAATAAATTGTTATATTATTATGTTGATGTTTACACAATTTTTTTATTTTGCGGGATAAAAACAGTGTAAAATAAAGGGATTTGAAGTTAGTTTTTCTTTTTTCAGAACAAAACTAATCCGTCGGGAATAACATTTTTATGAGACCACCTTAGAATCACTCTCTATCCCAAAAATAGCGAAAGAATTTTCATAATAGGTCGATAATTCACGAAAAAATCGCCGGACAATAATAAAAAAACATACCTAACAACCGAACATAGAAATTCTCCTTTTTTTCAAAGTCGGTTAGAAATAAGATCTACAACCCCAACTCGATGGGGCTGCGACGTTTTATTATAGAATTTCTATAGTCACCTTTCAGGGTGCCTTCCGGCTCCATCAGCACATCATAAATAAATATTGGATTGCCATCTGATTTACATAAGCATGCCGAATTTCGACTCAATCGGAAACAGGAAACTAGGTCAACTATAGCAAGATTTGATTACAGACAGAGGTAAACTTATATTTTAACTTGGAGGGTCAACTTAAAAAACTTGCAGGAATTCATTAATTTAGATAAGTTATAAGATATTTCTGAACGAATACAATACAGACTTACTTACTGACTGTAGTTGTGTAGGTACTTCGCTTAACTTTGTACTTTTTGAATGTTCTAGCTTGACGAAACATTAAAATAGTGTCACCAAATTTGTACCTAAAGTTCATGATTGGAATCATTTCAGCTCAGCACAGCGTACCTTCTTCAAATAATAGACTCGGTTACTGAAGTCGAATCGAAAGTGAGGATTTATCACCATCATATTTATCATCAAACACTGTCTCAAACTCTGAACATCCTCCTACCTAACTACTAAAGGATTTTAAACATACTTTTTGATTGTTCTAGCTTGACGAAACATTAAAATAGTGTCACCAATTTAGTACCTAAAGTTTATGATTGGAATCATTTCAGCTCAGAACAGGTACCTTCTTCAAATAAGAGACTCGGTTACTGAAGTCGAATCGAAAGTGAGGATTTATCACCATCATATATATCATCAAACACTATCTAAAACTCTGAACATCCTCTTACCTAACTAATAAAGGATTTTAAACATAAAAAATATAGAAACACACAGGTACAAATGTTTTAATTTTTAGGCTCCGTACCCCAAAAGGAACCCATATAGGATCACTTTGTTGTCCGTCTGTCCGTCTCTCAACCCTATAAAATACGTTTTGACGTTCGCCATGGACCGCGAATCCTATGCTCTGTTGATCTAGAATCATAAAAAAAATCCTAAATGCGTGTGTAGATTATTCACAAAAAAAATATTTATTCTCCCAAGGGACCAAAGCTTAATCGTATAGGGTACCCGTTGACCTAGAATCATGAAATTTGGCAATAAACAAGGTTACTATGTTTGAAAATAATTAAAAAATGCTGAACAATTCACACAGTTGATGTTCTACAGTTGTTCTATATTGTTCTTCATCTACAGCAATATTTTTATCAAGAGGGAATGTGAGTCAGTCCAGAGCGAAACTCTAGGAAGACCGCTAAAAGCCCGGTTTACTTATGTTATCACAATTTTAAAACGTGCCGTTGCAACTACGCATATGCATCTGAATTATCTGAATCACATTCAGTAGTGTCATGTAATACGAATACTATAGAAAAATTCCAGTGTTTTGATCTGAAGTGTACTTTTTGTGAGTAATTCCAGAATGATTTTTTCTAAATTGTCCTGCTCTTTTCGATTCATGCTGCTGCTCGTAGAAGGTGGTTCATTCCTAGTATTTTAGAGTCATGCATGTCATATTATGTTTTTAACTAGGTATTATTTTGTTAGAGATCACCAGGCCAGTTGGATTAAAATTTTCAGGCAGTAATTCTTTGAAACTTCGTCTATGTCTTTTGTATGAAACAAGTATCTTCGTTATCTAAGAGTTAGCAATTCTATGTATTTTACAAGCTTTGATAGTTTTCTACTGAAGGTTTTGCTCACTTTCTAAAAAAAGTTTTTCGAGCTTTCTTTGAGCCGAGAAAGTATTTCGTATACTTTAAGTTTAAAGAAATTCCAGGGCTTGATTTAACTAGTGTACTTTTTATGAGTAATGCCAAAATTATTTTTTTAATAATTTGCTCTGATCTTTTCGATTCATACTCGTCCTCACGGAAATGGTGGGTGATTCCTAATGTTTTAGAGTCATGTCATATTATAAGTTTTAAACTATAGTCCGATTAAAAAACCTGGATATTTTTTGCATACAAAGGTGTTACAAAACCAAGGAATATTGGTGGAAAAATTTGACGACATTGGTATCGAAGCAAAGCACAAGAAAAAAAAATTGTTAGCTTTCATTCATCATTCAATTGATTTCTCGTTCGTTGCTTTCATTCATCATTCAATTGATTTCTCGTTCGTTTCCGAATTCAAATTTAAAAATTTTCGCTGCATATCTGAGATTATGCATTGTTATATATTATATTTGTGTTCTTGTTTTTAGTGATAGCAGTAACCTTATTGTTCTCTGTTATTATTATCAGTTATTTTTAGTTTTCATTAATAAATGTCTTTGTTGACATAAATAATCCTGGATTCTAAATCGGAGTACAGGTATCACTTTGTTGTTTTTCGGATCATCAGTCCAGCTGGATTTCTATTTTCAGGCAGTGAAACTTTGAAAGCTCGTTTATGTCTTTTATAAGAAACAAGTATCTTCATTGCAAGTAAAATATTTTGCAAGTTTTTGAAAGTTCTTTGAAGTCTAGCGCGCTTTCTAAAAAAGTTTTAATAAACCTTGAGCCGAGAAAGTACCTATTTAGATATTATTTGTCCAATATTATTATTATTTGTAACTCATTTCCATGATCATATCGGGGCCATATAGTGGCCCGGTTTTTTGGGAGGCATGCGTTGACCCGAAGCCAACAGCACAGAGGCCTTTAGGAGAGTTAATCTAAAGGCGAGGGTGTATGGACAACTCTTTCGCTCACTTTGCAACCTTGTGAGTACTTTGTTTCAAGTGAAACTTTGAAAATGCGGTGTTTTTGTTCAAACTCGCTTTATCCGTTTCACCTGTCATGCTGCTAAGTCTAATAAAAGCTAGACGTGATATTGAAATGGCTTAAGTCATGAATAATCTTGCGGTCAGTCACCTACATCTGTAGGTAGATTATTTAATTTGTCTCGATTCTACGATTTTTCTTAATGTGTAGGTGTTTTCTGGGAAAAATATATGCAAAACCAAAAGCTTGATGTAAATTCAGTAGAAAACCCTTTTCTCTCTTTATTAACAAAGAAAATTACAGTCAAATAATAGAATTAAATTCAAACTAATAGTAAACGAATTCTTTAGTGCTTCACGTATCCATAATTCTTTGAACTCGCGTTTATTCCTTGAACTTTTGCATTCTTTATTTATTGTACACAAATTGACCTTGCCATTGAAATCATATTTGACGATTCAGATTTATGATACTAGCTGTTTTTTTTAATATTTGAACACATTACAAAAGTAGCCTAGATTCAAAAAGTTCTTATAAAGAACCATCATATTTTAATCATTAACACGAGTTTTTGTTGCTCCATCATTCATTAATTTCTATTGATCGTTTTTTTTATTAATTGTTCGGTTAATACTTTCATGGCCTACGACGCACATGTCCATCTGCAGGTCCTACATCGCGGTCAGTGAATCAGTTAACTAACTGAAATTTATTCTACCGGACAAGGTAGGTAAGCCTAAGGTTTAAAGCTTACCTACCTCTCTGTTCATTGAGTCGTGCGAATAAACCATAATGCGGTCAAACCAGACCAGACATCAGCCTGTGTCACGGAGACAACAGGTTTGGTGACCTTTCTACGATGCACGTCGATTGGCCCATGGGTTTTTACTTATCGGATACCACATACCACCTCCGGCAATAGGAAAAAATGCACATCATCATAAAGCATTAGCTTAACGGATTGGCGTGTTGCGTGTGTTTTCGGCTTGGTATACCATGTCGGTCTCTCTGTTACTACATTATATTATTATTGTAGTAGATATTATGATGCCGGGTCTTGATCTATTGGCGTAATTATGGCACATGAGACACAACTAAAACACTTAGGTTCGATACGAAATAGTCATACCTATTCATATAAGTTGAGTAATTTAATTCTGTCATTCTTAAAAATATGTGAACTGGAAAAAATGTCCCGGTTAAAGGAATAATCATCTATGTACCTTTTTAATACTTAATGCGAATATGTAAAAATGTATACCTTTATTTTCAAAATGACGAGTCATGAAAAATTCGTACATGAATCCTTAGCATTGCATTAATCACATTTGTATTGCATATTGAGATAGAAACTTTATTATCCAAGATATAGATATCAATTTAGAAAGTTTAAACTTACGACGCGTGAGTTGATTGAAGCTTAGAAAAGAATACATCGGTCGTTACGTGACCGCTTATCCTCTAATTTAGCATTTAATATAACTAGTTTTTGAAACGTATCATTATGATATTTGCGATGTTCCCGCCTCTATTAAATGCACGTTGATCGACATTCAAATTGCAACGATTGAATGTTTTTGGATTCTTGAACAACCGTTAAAAGGATTGAAAAAAAAAAGCAACAGGGGCTGAATTCTGCTAACCAATAGCTTTACTATGACAATGGTATCTTCGTTGCAGAATCGTCCATAGATGAAAGAAACTACAGATACTAAGGTCCGTATTATGAAAGCTTGCTCAGTCATCGATCTATGCTTGAGTAACGTTTTTCTATGGTATAAACGTCACTCAAGCGATCTATGACTGAGCAAGCTTTCATAATAGGGCCTTACTGCATGTGGTGCTATATGCCCGGAGAGATTGATAGTATGGTTTCTTTCTATAACTTTCAACCCTTCACACTTTTGACACGCGTCTCTCCATCTATAGTTTATTTCATCAAAAATTACATGTCAAATTGTGTAATTCGAAGACGATACCATTGTTTTGATGAAGCGATTAATTCGGTAAATTTAAAACTTTTGAAACTATCATGGTTATTACTATAGAAATCATTTAGAACGGGATATTTACCATGATTCAATTTAATCTATTATTCTATTATTTATTTTATTTTTAATCGGTAAATTTAGTCTCAGATTAAAATATTTCAAATGATTGAATGATCTCTCGTAGTAAAGTGAATTTTATTCACCTAAGTTATCGCTTGTCGCAATGTTTGAAATGATTTTGATGCAATTTTTACCTATTTTAATAAATGTATCATTAGTAAAATGCTTAATAGGTATCCATTTATGCAATTAACAGTTCTCAGAAACCTTTTAACGTGATTCATGCGAGAGGCCTAACCGCGAATTGTATGCATAGCGGTTTTTTGCAACTTCAAACTTTCAAGTTTCTGTCTCGCTTGTCATTCTTTCCTATTAAGTGTATTTAGTATTCGATTTGAATACACGAGTCGCGTTTCTTGTAATTCAAGGATACAAGTACATATTATGTTAAAGAATATCTTATGCAAATGGACTCTGGGCATCGGAATTCATACAGGAAGATTCAAGGATTTCATTTTGTTAAGCGGTCGTGAAACTGGCTTACAATAGATAGATAGGTAGTGTAGTATTAAGATTGTAAAGCCAAGATGGCTAGATGCCAGTACACCAGGATGTCAAGGCTATCTTTATGGATAAACTTGTTTTTACCCGGGGCAGTCAATGTTAGTGTTAATATTCGCGAGCTTTTGCAAATTCCACTAGGTAATTTATTTATTTAGTTAAAGAGCCCTGTGTAATGGCAAAGTGTGGTCGATCACAAAGGGAAAAAAAAGGAATTTTTCGAATTGGCTTCGATTGGCTGTAAAGGGCAACGATGACCTCTGTGGCACGGTGGTTGCGGGTTCGTTTCCCGCCTTGGGGCAAATATTTGTACGATCTGCAGGTATTTGTTCCGGGTGTTCTGGTCGTTTTCTATGTATAATAAAAAATATCTATCTATGTAATGTATTGTATTATGTACATCAGTTATCTAGTACCCATAACACAAGCTCTGCTTAGCTTGGGGCTAGATAATGCTGTGTGAATTGTCTAGCATTATTTATATTTATTTATTATATTTATATTTAAAGGGGCCTAGAAGTAAATCGTAGTCCGCAAAAAATCGCAATCGTTGGAAGATCCATGAAAGAGACTTGCCCAAAATATTTTTTTAAATCTTTATTAACCTTGAAATTCCTTTCCAGAAAACTCTGCCTAGAGTTGGTTCCTCGACGAGGGGCTGAAGCGGTTGACCCCGAAGACATCAGCCTCGTCGAGCTTTACCGTGACCACGTGGAAAGCGCAGAAAGGGCCGCCGCGGTAAGCCAATCTAATCCCTCTGCGTAAACACAATAGAGTTTAAAACAAATGGGTTTTTTTCGTCGATTTTGCATGCCTGAGGTTTTGCACGGGTATTGTAAGAGGATTGGAATGTCCAATCCGCATCATGGAGGCATGACGGGGTAACCAAAGAGCATGCGTTGGAACCTGTTTTATTCTGTGTCACAAGACGTAACCAGTCGGCGACGCCTTTCTTTTGATTCAGGATAAACTTGCGGTTTACTTGAACATTTTCCGGTTGAATGCTCCACTTATTTTTATTGCGTTAAATACCTATGTTCTTCGTCGGCTTCTTGGAAAATAGGTACTTGTATTGTATCTACAGATAGGTAGATACACTTAAATATATCGTGGATGGAACACTAATATTATAAAAGCGAAAGTTTGGATGTTGAGGTGGATGGTTGTTTGTTTCGTCGACAAGCACGCAGTGGACGTAAACCGCTGAGGAGGATAAAATGAAGAAATTGAAGTAAAACCCTGAATAAATAACTCCCAGAGTGCGATACATGTCATTGAGATAAACCTCTAATTGTCAGAGACAATCTGTGGCAATTGAAGGGCTCAATTAATATCAATTTAAAAGACAAGAACTGCTCTATTTGGTTACCGTTGGCTTTGTTTTAATGTGAGGCACAATTTTTCTATTACTGGAAACAATCATGGAAACAAATGCGAATGAAGATTTGAATGAATTCCCGCCTCGGGACAAATGTGTGTACCATCTGCAGATATTTCTTCAGGGTGTTCTGGTCGTTTTCTATGTATAATAAAAAATATATATCTATGCATTGTATTATATTATGTATATCAGTTATGTAGTACCCATAACACAAGCTCTGCTTAGCTTGGGGCTAGATAATGCTGTGTGAATTGTCCAGCATTATTATTATTATTAAGATATGGATCAGCTGGATAGTCACAGGCTCTCAGGTGTTTTCATCTAACGCATACTACCTATATACGTTTTTAGAAACAAGCTTTGTAATAGTAGCAAAAGGATATGCGAAAACGTCGAAGAAATACTTCGTGAGGACATATTCCTGGATGTTTAATTTTTTTTATTGGTTCAATAGTAGTTTTATCATCTATTTGACCACAATCTCATCTGATATAAAGTGACCATGTGGCCGACGATGTATCATGAATGTCTAGCTAGAACTCAAGAGTGAATAGGTAAGTACTTATTCACTCTGGTTTTGAAGAGACCTAGGATTATATTTTTAAAGCATGTTAGTTTCGATTTCGACGATGTGGCGCGGCGAGTGAAGGTCCGCATGCGCCGCAGTAGGTTACGGGTTCAATTCCCGCCTTAATGATCTGTATTATTGTTCCGGGTGTTCTGGGTATTTTCTCTGTACCTATAGTAAATATATCTTTTAGGTAGGTATGTAATTTATTGTATTAAGTAAGAGTCATCTAGTACCTATAACATAACACAAGCTCTACTTAGCTTGGGACTAGACGATGTTGCGTATATTGCCCAGCATTATTTATTTATGTAAGTGTGTAGATGGATGCTGATGATGTTGATGAACTCAAATAACTATAATACGCTTAGCAACAGAGCCTAACAACCAAGAGATAAAAGTCTCGCATTACTTGGCTCAGCAAGCCGTCGCGACGCGTCGTCGTATAAATCTTTTGCTTCGTGCAATAAACTGTGGCGAGATAAACAATAACCACTGGCTTTACTTCGAATGTATTACAAGGTTACATTTCTGCTATAAAATAGGGATTTTATTATTAACTCGCTTCAGCCTACGGCTACGGAGCTTCGTACACGTTTTTGGATAAAAAGTAGCCTATGAGCTCTTTCAGATCTTAACAACTTTTAGGATGATTTTCAGCTTGATTTGATCCAGCAGAGTTTTTTATTTATTTCTTAAGGAAACTAAACAGTCACACTTAAATATTTACTAAAGGAAATCTAAAATAGACTTAATTATTCTGAAAGTGTAACCAGACCGCAAGTTACTACAGTAGAAAAGGATACTGTTAAGGAGAGTTAGCGCGAAGTGGTTAAATATGTCTATTTCGTTAACATTCTTAAGTGGAGTAGTATTGAATTTTTTTTAAGAAGTTGATTATTTACGTTCGGTAGTTGATAAAGCTGACTGGTCGCGGCACGGTTATCCTTATGAGTATAACTCGAATCAGCAAATCATTTCTCTCGTGAGCTTGTTACCTAACATACATGGAGTTGCCTTATCCATATTGCATCGTAGCTCAAAATATTTAAAGCTGGATCAGGTCATTATGACATTCGTCGAGCTTTCTCGGTGGTTGACAGCAACCACCGTTCACACTTTATTTTTCGAACTTTTCGTTTTGCACACGGCGAGAACTTGCATCTATTTGTAAGGCCCATATTATTTAGGCTTGCTCAGTAATCGATCTTTGTTTGAGTAACGCTTTTCTATTATGTAAGCAGTGTATTACTCAAACAAGCATATCTATGACTAAGCAATCTTTCACCATACGAGCCTGACGGTGCTTTTCCACCAGAGATGTGGTACGTTCTTATGTTTTCAGCCGACCAATGAGGTCCATTACTGGTCATTTTCATAGTTGACAAAAATGACACGATAAAGAACGTAGCGCATCTCTGGTGGAAAAGAAGCCTTAAATTCATAAATTTTTCACAAAAAAAATGTGAAAAAAATACTGAGTTTAATTTATATCGTTCAAATAATAGAAATAAATTGGAACTAGTATTTACAATTGAAATAATAAGATCTAACTGCAGACTGTTGCAAACAATCTACAATCTATCTAATCTTTTATGATTTGCTGATTCGAGTTGTTATTTCAAAAAAAAACTGACATACGTTTAAGTACCTACCTACTAACAGGTAATGCGTTTAATTTAAAATCGTTGATTACTTTAGCAGAACGTTTCTACCTACCGGAAAATTCTGCTTTGTTCCCACGCTCCTCGCTCCATTACCTATCCATTATTTACGCGTACGTACGTTCGAGGAAGAAGGAAATAAGGATAAAGTACCATTAGTTTGGTTTCAATGAATGGCGATGGAGGTAAAAGGGAAGTCAATTTGTAAACTAGTAATAGGAGATAAAATAATAATACTCCTATTACTAGTTTACAAATTGACTTCCCTTTTACCTCCATCGCGTATGTGTAGTAATAATCTTTATTTTATTTATTTATTGAACTAGTACAGGAATATACTCTAGTGTTATTACACTAGAGTTAACAGGTTACATTAAATTCGATTCAAAATTAAATGTATTAAAATAAAATTAGAAGTCAAGATTGAAACTATATATACTTATACTAATATTATAAAGAGGAAAGATTTGTTTGTTTGAATTGAATAGGCTCCGAAACTACTGGACCGATTAGAAAAATTCTTTCACCATTAGAATCCTACATTATCCCTGCCTGATGAACATAGGCGATAGAATATACCCGTGCGAAGCCGGGGCGGACCTAGTAAGTAATATGAATGATAAAAGAATATTCGTCTATCTACGAGATTCTAAAACTAAAATCTTTAAAAGTTACTGTATCTACATCAGTGAATATGACCGTAAATTGCATTTTTGTACATTATTTTTTTGCTATTTTCTTGTTAAATGTAGTGACGATTACATTTAATTAATTTTCATACGTCAAAAATAACTGACGGCAGAGCTGCTGATCTCGGGACCTGAATATATTTCAGAGAACGTTGATCTTAGTGTTTGTTTTTATCGAGTTCACCAGCTGTATTAAAATGGGCAATGATCATACGAACGATATATTTTATATCTCAGCCGGCCAGGTGGTTTATGAGGTCAAATTGCATAAGTTGCTTATTTCTATAATATAATAGGTTTAGATAGGTTGCGGTTTGGGCTTCGTGTAGACCTTATATGTAGCTTACCGTATTACTTACCGTATTCAACAAACATTACAAAAATGTGTCTAAAACAATGTCATTGACTCTTTCGTAAGGTGTTTCGCTTTTCCTTATTCCGATTTGCTCGAACTATCTGATTTTGCTCTGGGGTATATTTAATAGTTGGTATCCAAAGTGGTTACAAAGTGGGCACGTACTACCCAAACCGACGACGCGGCGACGACACCAAATTAATGATAGGTCACCTTATAGCTATATTTTTTGCTGCCCTAGCTTTCAGGAGGCTTACGCGCTGCCAAATAACTTTTAATTTATAGACCTCTGATAAAAATGCGAAATATCGTATAACTCTAACCAAACCGTTCTTGGTGTCTTGGTGTCCTTTGTATATCATTACGCTTTTCACAACAATACAATACAATAACACTTTATTGTACACCAGAAAAAGAACATTACAAAAAGACATTACATGAGACAAGTACAATGGGCGGCCTTATCGCTTAGAAGCGATCTCTTCCAGGCAACCTTTGGATGGAAAGAATTATGTGAATTTAAGAAAGGCAGGGGGTGTACTAAAGATAAACTAATAAACACATAAACTAGATATACACATAAAATAGCTATAATATACTAATACGGCTGAACGGATCCTAACAAAGTTTGTCAGGGAGGTAAATGGTATCCCGGGGACGGACGTAGACTACTTACTAAAAAGCGCGTGCAAGGCCGCGGCCAGCAGCAAATGAGTAAATTAAACTAATAACTCTAGTAATTAAGCTAAAGTGAATTAAATAAAACTAATAAATGGGTTTGGCATTGACCGTGCTCGCCTGAATTCATCAGTAACGCATGTTATTGATCACACTGTCAAGCTAGGTTCAATAATAATGCAGACAGACAGACCTGAGGCTTTCGTCTTTTATTTTCTTAACTAGTTTCTGCCCGCGGCGTCGGACGCTTTGTGTCCATGGTAACGTTTAAAGGTTATGTATCCCATGGGAACTGTTTGATTGGATAATAGAAAAGACTTATTGCTTCAACTGTACTAAAGTAATTATAATTTGTATTAATTTAAAAAAACCTTGGGCCGAATATGGAACTGAAAAGTAGGACGAAATAAGATTTTCTGAAATAAAATATATTATGGGTCGAATACGGCATACAATGTGGGACGAAAGCAGATTTCTTCATGTGGGCCGAATTTCCTAGGGACGAATATGGCATAAATCAAAAGTAGTCTATGTTTGATTCCAGGCTTGATCTACATCTATGCAAAATCAGCCTGATCCGTTCGGTAGTTTTGCTGTGACGAAGTAATAAACGTCTATCCATCCAAACTTTCGCATTTATAAAAAACTAGCTGCAGCCAGCTTCTTCGCACGCGATTTTCAAGTAGCCTATGTCCTTCCTCTGGATATTGTTTACCTCCCTGCAAAATTTCATTATGATCCGTTCAGCCGTTTAGATGTGAAAAGGTAACAGAACAGAACGAATTTATAATATTAGTAGGTATGGATATTAGGGTGATTTCACCATGTATCGTCTTAGGACAAGAAATACCTTTTTAGGGTTCCGTACCCAAAGGGTGAAAACGGGACCCTATTACTAAGACTTCGATTCCGTCTGTCCGTGCGTCTGTCCGTCTTTCCGTCTGTCACCAGGCTGTATCTCATGAACCGTGATAGTTAGACTGTTGAAATTTTCACAGACGATGTATTTCTGTTGCCTCTATAACAACAAATGCCTATAAACAGAATAAAATAAATATTTAAGGGGGCTCCCATACAACAAACGTGATTTTTTTGCCGTTTTAATAGATAATGGTACGGAACACTTCGTGCGCGAGACGGACTCGCACTTGGCCAGTTTAATTAATACTTAGGATAGAGATACATTTATTGACACAACAGAGATACAGCACAGAACAGAAAGGAGGAAAAATATAAAATAGTTAGTTATAGCAGGCAAGCTTGGTTGTGGGTAAGTCAGCCCCGGGTACTCCAGTCGGATACCTAACTAGATATTCGACCGAAGTGAATAACTTACCTACTAGGTAAACAATACACACTCGATGTGTGTACTCTCATTGCCGTTATGGCCTCATTTCAAATCCCCGTACTAAATCAAAAACAAATGTGTAAAATTATACAGAATGTAGGCCGAAGATCAAAATACTGTCGCGATTAATTCAGCTGATAGTAAGTAGGTAGATAATTTATTATTCTAATGAAACTCGAATTATGAATGAAGTTATCAAAATAAAATTACCAGACCACGCCGTTATCAATATTAACATAATCGTGAAGCTCTTGACCTTACTTATTTTAATAAGGATTACTTATTAACTAATCTATATATCGATCGCGATTTGCCAAAAGTTATAATTATGATTTTATTCTTGAAAACTTGATAGGAAAAGGAATTTCATACTATACTATTATAAATTCTAAAGTAACTGTGTCCGTTACCTTTTCACGCGTAAACAGCTGAACGGATCTTAATGAAATTTGGCAGGGAGGTAAATGGTATCCCAAGGACAAAGTAATTAAAAATATTAAAGTTTTAAGTAATTTTTTTGTATCTGCATGTCTTTTAATTTGTTTATATTATATTATTTTGCACATCAAAGCTGTTTAGATTTGCACATCAAAGCTGTTTAGATGGTAAGTCCATCGCAAGGGACATTTTAAAATAAGCATACCAACTTGTAACCCGTTGTCTGCAAATAAATGATTTGATTTGATTTGAGGACGGATATACGCTACTTGAAAAGCGCGTGCAAAGCCGCGGGCAACAGCTAGTACTATATAAATGTACCACATATTTTAAGCCATCGCGGATTCACATCCTATCAAATCAAGTGGACATGGGCATAAGCCTCGGTCCACGGAAACTGATTTTCGCTTTTCACATAGAACGGACTATACCTACCTATACCAAACCTATTCTATATTCTTCCGAAATTAAATTTATAACAAAAGCTTTTTTCCACAGTGGCGGGGCACGCTCCGTCGCGCAGGCGGCTCGGGCAGCAGCTTCAGCTCTGGAACCCTCACCAACAATACCTCAAACACACCAACAACCACCACCACAGTACAATCCCACCACCTCATGTGCAGCATGAGAGACTTCGGCCACACAGCGGGCGGCGATGAAGCAGAGCTACTCCTCTGGTTACATGACGCAAGGCGGGCGCAACCTCTGTCCGAAAGATTCAGGGTTAGGATAGCTAGAGATGGATTCTCTAACTATGTGGATCGACTGCACGCGAATAGCACCTTATTTGCTGTGAGTATAACGTTTATTTTACTTTCACTTGTCATATCAAATTGCTCCTCTGGTTGCATGACGCAAGACGGGCGCAACCGCTGTCCGAAAGTTTCAGGAGTAGGATAACTAGAGATGGATTCTCTACCTATATAGATCGACGGCACGCGAATAGCTCCTTATTTGTCTCATCAAATTACTCCTCTGGTTGCATGACGCAAGACGAACGCAACCGGTGTCCGAACGATTCAGGGTTAGGATAGCTAGAGATAGATTCTCTGCCTATGTAGATCGACTGCACGCGAATAGCACCTTATTTGCTTTGTCTCATCAAATTACTCCCCTGGTTGCATGACGCAAGGCGGGCGCAACCGGTGCCCGAACGATTCAGGGTTAGGATAGCACGAGTTCGGTTCTCGAAGTACATAATTATGTGAACCGGTTGCACGCAAATAGCACCGTATTTGCTTTGAGTATAGCTTTTATTTTACTTCCACTTCTTTTACTCAATTTCTTCTGGTTGAATGACGCAAGATGGGTGCAACCGCTGTCAGAACGATTCTGGGTTAGAATAGCTCAAGATGGGTTCTCAAAGCACATAATGTGGACCGGTTGCACGCGAATAGCACCTTATTTGCTCTGATTTTAAATTTTATTTAACTTCCTATTCTTTTACCAAATTTCTTCTGGTTGCGTGACGCAAGATGAGCGTAACTACTATCCGACCGATTCAGGGTTAGGATAGCTTGAAATGGGTTCTCGAACTATGTGGACCGGTATGCACGCGAATAGCACGTTATTTGCTATCAGAATATGGTACATTTTACCACTTGTCTCAGAAATGCCATAAATTTGTGTAGAAAAACTGCGAACGAAGTCCTGCTCTTTCCTCATGTAAGTTTTTACTTGTGAAAGTTCACACAAACCAGATTTTTAATCCTGAGTGGCTAGTATGAGTTTGTACAGTATAATACCAAATTGGAAAACGTTTTCGTATACCTACTACCGCTACCTTGTCAAACTAATACTCGTAAAATGTAACAAATCACTATAAATATTCCAAAGCTAAAATCGAGTTGGTATATAACTAATAAATCGCTGTCAAACTATGAAAAGAAGTTCCTCTGAGTATCGCTAGGGGCGCTGCAAGGCGCTAAATGTGCGGAAAGAAATAAAATACAATAATATATTATAATATATTTATTTTTCACTCACAAAAAGGTCTTCTTAAAATATTTGAGTAAAAAGAAACAAAGACTAATAGTTTTCTTAAACTATGCAAAAGTCATCCTAAAGCCTCTGGCTTGTTAACTTTCTTTAAGTGAATAGTTGAATACGCTTTGCAAATATACGCCTTCTCTTTATAGTTATAACGTTTAATACAGCTTGAAGGGCCTGTAATTCATACAGCAGATATATTATACATTACCTATAATAATCATCATTACGTAGAGGGTTTACGATTTCTGCAAGTAACCATTGTGTCTTGGCTATAAAAACTGCTATAAAACTTCGAAGTTATTAACTTGAGAATATATATTATTGAACTGCACAAGGTGAATTCCACTGGTCACAATACCTAGAATACTACATTTGGCGTTGTTTTTGTTTTTATAAAATCAGAACGTTATTGGTACGCCAAAAGGCGGGATGTAATTGTCAATATGAATGTAGAGGCAAGAGAGAGGCGTATCTTTGGAAGAAAAGTCAAAAACGTTGGTGTTCTTCCAACACAAATAAGGTTCGTAGTTAACCCGCTTACATCCGTAATGAAAAAGTCAAAAAGATTATAATACCAAAGCACTATAACTAAACTGCAAAAAATGTGGGCTATTCAAATGAGTGTTTGAGAGTTTTTGTAGAATTCCAATACATTCTTTTTTCTTTTGTATTTTTTGGTGTGCAATAAAGTGTATTGTATAATAAGTAATGGTGGACAATCAACACAGCATTAACTAGCCCCTAAGCTAAATTTGTCTTGAGAATATAATAATAATACAGGGTTTGAAGAAATCATTACGTATGTAAGCGGGTTAACGACGAACCGTATTTGTGTTGGAAATAAGGGGATGAAACGTTTGTGTTCCAACACAAATAAGATTATTAAATTAAAAAATCTTAAAAAACAGCCATTTTCAGGGTTAAAAAAGCCGCCAAGCTATTGCACTTAGTTCCACCTACTCCTAGTTACCATTATTAATGGCACACGGTCAGCCGAACATCCTTTACAATCTAAGGTTTTTATTTATTATAGTACTCTGGGTAATTTCTAAGAAATTAATAAATCCCAAAAATTTACGATCTCGACGGGATTCGAACCCGCACCTTCCCCTTCAGCGCAGGGTTGCTCTTTTTTTTCCAACTAAGCTAGATAAGATCACGTAGCTTAGTTGGAAAAAGAGCAACCCTGCGCTGAAGGGGAAGGTGCGGGTTCGAATCCCGTCGAGATCGTAAATTTTTGGGATTTATTAATTTCTTATCCTTTACAATCGCCAAAAACCTCATAACTACTATTAGGTTAGGACGCAGGAGGTTGCGGGTTCGATTCCCGCCTCGGGACAAATGTGTGTACGATCTGCAGATATTTGTTCAGGGTGTTCTGGTCGTTTTCTATGTATAATAAAAATATCTATCTATGTAATGTATAATATTATATCAGTTATCTAGTACCCATAACACAAGCGTTTCACCTTTCTTCACCTTTCGCATTCTCGTTCTCTCCGCTCATCTGAAACCCTTTCGCTCCAAATACCTGTCCACTCTTCATCCTTTTACGGCAACTCTTTTACTGTTCGGGCTGTCCAACTATGGAATGCATTGCCGGTCACTGTAAGGTGTGCTAAGTCACTACCAATTTTCAAGGATATGGTAAAGAAACACTTTTTATCCTCTTGTCACTGAACACGCCCTTGTTTTCATATTTTATTGTAAGTAGATAATAGGTATATATTTATAGGTCAGGTATGTATGTATTTTTATGTATTTATATGTATCTTATATATGAAATATTGAGTTAATATGTATACATTTATAATTAATACCATTAGATGCACACCGATCTTACCCCATATATATCCAATAATCCTATCCATACCAGGTTGTCTGGCAGAGATCGCTCTTGAGCGATAAGACCGCCAATTGTCACTTATATTGTTATTGTTTAATTTGTAAATTCTTTTTAGTTTTAAGTGTGCAATAAAGTATGTTCTATCTATCTATCAAGCTCTGCTTAGCTTGGGGCTAGATAATGCTGTGTGAATGGTCCAACATTATTTATTATTTATTTTAGTTATTAGGTACGACCATCCCAACCAAACTTTCGATTTCTGATGGTTGAAGATACCCAACTCTCGACAGAGGGCAAATTTGGTCTTATTAAATCCTAGTTGCTACCCGCGGCTTCGCGCGCGCTTTTCATGTATCCCTTTTTCAGGTTAAGATATAGCTTAAGACACTCACAAATAACACGGCTTTCTATTGGTAAAATAATTTTTAAAATCGGTTCAGTAGATCCGGAGATTACCCCCGACAACCTCGCAAACTTTAACTCTTTATAATAATAGTATAGATAGAGAGAGAGAGATAGAACAAAGTGGAAGGGGCTAGAGGAGGCCTTTGCCAAAAGAGGGCAAACAGAAGAATTATCGAAGTCGTAACAATAGTATAAGTAATAGTATTTAAAAAACAAATTTGTAAATTTTTCTGAATAAAGGCTTGAAATGAAATTAAATGAATATAGAAAAAGATAGATTGGATATACCTACCAGTTCAGTGATTTGATTATGTACATACCTTCTAGTGAATTAGACACTTGATTGCATCTTCCCATCCAAGAAATCAGTCAAACTGTATCTGATACGCTTCCTCAAAGCGAGCGAAACCGGTTCGTCTGGTCTTCAGAATTAAAATCAATTTGCGACGACAGCTATCGGTGGACCTGCTATTTCACATTGCAACTAGATTGTACATAGTTTATGTATTAGTCAAGGGCGTAATCAGTCTGAATCAAAATCTATTAACTTGCCGGTTCCTTATTACTTTGATATTGTTTACGGAACTATAATTTTTGATAGCATTCTTAATTAAAGTCACACACCGATGGGCAGGTGCGGATTCCATTTTCCATCTGCATATACTTTCGTTCAATAGTATACTCTTTTAAATGTATAAAGGTACTACTTAAATTTGTGAGGTACGTGAATAAATAAAATCTTGAAAAAGTATGATGATTTTTTGATGTGTCAAAAGCTGTAACGACAATAGAGCGATAGTTTTTTCTTTTCTTAAAAAAGTAGAAACAACTAATTCTTTTTCTGATTTTTAGGGTTCGGTGTATATCACTCACCTCTTAAACGGGAAACCCACGGGAAGAGTAGGGGTGGTGCAATTCTAGAGTTTAATAAATGAATGAATATTCTAGAGTAGAATTAAATGAATGAAGGAGTGAAATGGAAATAAGACTATTCTATGATATAGATAGATTTACGATAATCTAAGCAACTTATTCAAATCATGTAAATCTTTACTGCTAATAGGTTTGTTGAAGTTCTCGTTATTAAAGCGCTAGTTCAATTACGTTTAACTGGACGGGGGCTTGGTATTTAGTGTCTATTCTTGGAAGAAAAATAGTAGACTATCTACTGTCCGTGACTACGCTCACGTTGTTGTACTGAAAGATAAGAGAGGTCTATGCGTACTAATTTTCAGTAGCAATTTCATGAGATATTACGAAAATGTGTGCTTACCTTTACTTAGCTTAGAGGTAGTAATCGTCAATGGCCTTTACATCCACGAAGGTTGGTTCATGCTGTGTTCGTTTTTCGGCACTTGTAGATAACCTGCAAGGCCTATATACGGGAACGACAGATGCAGTATTGGCATCCGTGCGCTCCGGTGGATAGTGGTGGGTGTACGGCAACCGCTGCAGCCCGTTGGTGCCTCAGTGCTCGCTTGAGATTTAGCTTCTGAAACCATGCTACGTCATGAGCAGCAGCGCCTTTCGCTAATTAGTAGGTTCTGTAAAGCGATAATCGTTTCAAAAGGTAAACTCAGTTGAAGTACCTACTGCAAGGATTGCGCCGAAACGTATGAGTCATATAATACTTAGCAAGTTTGAACTCGCCCAAGCTAGTTTTAAGTTTGTGTTTCTTAAAAACAATAAAAACAACTTGGTATGCGTTTAATAATGTAGGAAACATCAAAATTTTGAGTAATGTACAAAGTCAGAAACAAAAGACATCGACGCGCGTTTTCTAACTGTATCTACCATCTACTGGTTGTACATAAAGTATCTCTGTCGATACCTTGTATCACGATACAAAGGGTCGTCGCACCTAGTCCCTTCCGTCTTGGGAAGACTGGAAAAACACCACGTTTTTCTCTTGGCAGTTGCGTGATGAGATTGATGGTTCTTGTTCAGAGTTACGTCATGTTTTATGGATTCAGTAGGTGTGGTGAGCTAGGATGAAGCTAGGATAGAAAATATTTTTTACCGAGTTGTTATTCAGCTGAGAATTCTCATAAGTTTGTTTGACAAACTTGTAGGTGCGTAACAGTTCCTATATTATTTTAATATATATATATTTTTTAAAACCCTCGAATTTGGCAGTCTTGTATAGTAGGTACGGTTGCGCACGATAAGGATCGAGTTTGGGTGGAATTTTATAAAATCAAAAAATCAACATATTGCTCGATTTGATTTAAATTTCAAATACCAAGAGCTTCACCGAAACTAAAATAAATTTTGTATAGACATTGGAACTGTTTTCGACAGTTAGATTTAGATCCGAGTTCTTGCTTTCGTCGATCTTCAATAGATAACAGTAACATACTGTGTCATTATGTTCACTTTTTTCGTTCTATACTATTCCTATATCCTACGATCTATACTATTCCTATACTATTTCTTCGACCACCCAAAGTCACACCCAAAACAACTCTCGTAAATACCTTCCCAGTAATTTTCACAAACGAGTGTTCCTCAAAGTATTTACACCAGGAATGCAAGTCTAGACAACGGCTGGCAAAACCTGTTCCGAACCTCCCCGATTCTAGCTAGTTACTGCTAGTTTATCTTCCTTGTTAAAAAACTATCTTACTCCATTGCTATGATTATAATTTACTGGCATTTGCGTTTATAGGAATATTAATGTGGTGGTTTCTCTAATGGTATTGACACGGGGATATAATTACATACAATCCATTTGAGAATTAATGTTGTAGCGTTAATACTGATGGAAAGTTGCGGGTTCGATTTACGACGTGGACGAATGTTTGATGAACTGTAAATACTTTTTCAGGTAAGCTCGCTGTCATGTGGTACCCTTACCACAAACTTTGGGACTGGGTGAAAAAAGTGCAGTCTCTTTGCCTTGCACTTTTTTTACCCGTTTAGTGTCAGCTTAGAATTTGCATCACCCTAACTCTTCTTAAAAAAAATCTCTATCTTAAAGAACACGTGGACAAAGTGTCTACATCTTTAGTTTAGAGACAATAAGAAAACTGCCAATGGACACGTTCTTAGTTAATATGTTGTTATAAAATTTCGTTGAAACTTAATTACCCATTAGCCAATTCAATGGCTAGATTGTTATACCTTACCTCTAGTGTATCTAACATTAATTTAAAATGTGTACTTAATAATAAAACACTGTTTTTACCGAATTGATCGCGTATATTTTATATTTGTTTATAACCTGACGTTTCGGAGGCTTTTCGGTAAAAACAGTGTTTTATTATGAGTTCTCGCGAAAATAACCTTAGAATATACTATGTGTACTTAAACTAAAAAAAAAACAACTTCCCGCGGGTGTCGTAAGAGGCGACTAGGGGATACACCCGGGGTGGGAAGCAGCGCCGCTTGCAGGTCAATAGGGCAGGTTACCCCCTGTTATATAAAAACCAATAAGGCGTTTTACCAGGGGGAGATCTACGTCCATTAGTGAACCCATGTACGCTGTAGAGAGAGAAGAAATTGCACCTTTTTTATCTACAATAATTTAATTCCAGGACCTATCAACAACGGATCTAACTCGAGAGCTATGGTTAGTCGCGTGGGTGGTCCGGGTTGGCAGATGGGCAGGCGCTGGTAGTAGCGGTAGTGGCACGGGAGAAAGACGAGGTCCAGTCGCAAGGAGACCTTTAGGAGCTGGTGTACTGCCTCTAGCTGAGTTCCTGAGGCAGCCTGGCCAGGCGTCTGCTGAGAAAGAGTATACTTTTAAGGTAAGATAAGCCATAAGGTTCTCGTGCGGCGACGACATACCGGAACGCGCAACGTGGGCAGACCACCCCCCACACTACGATCAGATTTGGTGAAGGTTTCGAGTCGCCGCCGGACGCGGTTAGCGCAGGACCTGTAATTGTGGCGATCTATGGGGGAGGCCTATGTCTAGCAGTGGACGTCTTTCAGCTGAAATTGTGTATGTGTGAAATGTTCATCAATATATTTAATTAATTATTTATTAGCCAACAAGGAGGACACTTGCAAATAAAATTTTACATACATGACACCCAAATGGAGCGGTATGAAGTTCAAAGACGGATATTCTAGCATTTAATTTTGCACTAAAGTATCACATATTTCACAGGTCTACCAAAGCGAAGAAAAAGACTTCCATCAGCTACACGACATGCTGATACGAAAACAAACAAATAAGTGCAATATTTTACCTGGTCAACCAAATTACGGTAAGTTGTACAAAATTATATAACTCGCTCACTAACCAAAATTTTGCACCTGAAAAGGCAACACCTTATGTTATATTATAGGCCATTAATTGATAGTTAATAAGGATTAATAAGTGTGTGTGTGTGTGTATACTGTTTAATATCTCTGGACCAACTATTAACAATAAATATATTTCTGGCTCCGATTCTTAATATGTAGATACGAAGAATTAAGGCTAGTCTTAGTGTGCTTTTGTGGAGCTAAGCTTGATCGAATTTCAAAGCTAAGTGACCCTAATGGTTTTGACACATTGCGCGCCTCTGTAGTTAAGCTCAAGTAGAAAAGGTCTTTTACAAATTGAGTTGCAACTACAATATTGTTCTTCCGGATTGTTCTTTCATTTTCAATGCCAGATTTTGTATACATTGTGTTCTTCAGGCATAGTAGTCGCTCTCCGCCTACTAACCAGCTCAGGAAGTATATCAGAAGCAGTTTCCTCCGGCGCCACCATCACGGCTAAACGGGGATTCCCTGACGTCATAATGCCGGGCGACGTTCGCAACGACCTCTATCTGACGTTAGAAAAAGCTGAGTTTGAGAGAGGAGGGAAAAGTACGGCTAAGAATGTTCTCGCGACCGTCAATGTGCATGATAATACTGGACAGGTTATCAGTGTAAGTAAACATAATACGTAAAATATATATTTACAGCAAAAACATTCATGTTGCAGCAAATTAGGGACTATGGCCATATTCAGTCAGTATGATCAGTTGAAACTAGATGGACAAAGACATAAACATATCATTTATGAGATGGCGGTATTGGGAAATTGCTAACCTATACGTAATGGGTCACTGTGACGTCATAATGCCAGGTAAAGTCTGCAACGACCCCTGAAACAGATAAGACCACTTAGATGTAATTTTGTTATGAAAAGTGACAATTCACAGTGTTTTTAGAGCTATGTTTGCTACAAATCTGTGATGATATATTAATTATAAGCCTGGCTGAACATAGACTACCCTAATCCTAATGTTACGATGTTAATCTCTGTATCTGAATTTCAAAGTTAAACCGTCGGGGTCTTTTATGTAATTTAGTAATGATTTAAAATTGTGTCAAATCAGAAAACAAAACAGAACTCAGCTAATGACATTACTAAAAATTATAGTGTCCCATAACGAACTAAATTGACACCCATAATTTCTAAATCTTTAATCTTTCCAGGAATGCGTATGGGGAGCAAGTGGCACTGGATCAACATCTTACGAGTCGTTAGTCCTGTATCACAACAACAGCCCGAGCTGGGGCGAGCAGCTCCGCCTCACAGTGCCGCTGGAAACGTTCACGCATGCACACGTCAGGGTCGAGTTCCGACATTGTTCGAGTAAGATCGATTATAACAAGTGTCAAAAAATAACAATTTTAGTTCAAGATATCCTAAAAAAATCTGAACCCTGCCCCCTAGCACGGGGATTGTTGTCTAGGGTAGAATAGACAATAATGACATTGCATCGCCATACATTGCGTACATTATTGAAGTTGATGGAATGCATTTCAAATAATTTACGCATTGGATGACGAAGTGACGTATTTTTTCTCTATTCTACCCTAGACAACCATCCCCGTGCTAGGGGGGCTGATTCAGATTTTTTTCCAGGAATCCTGTAGTTAAGAAAGTTCCACAAAAAGACGAAATTTGAGTCAAATTTGTGACGGTAATTTTATCCAGGGACAACACATGCAAATGAAGTACTCACTTTTAACCTAAATTGAGTCAATTTATTAAGATCATACACAGTAAAGAGTAAACTTTTCTATGTCTGTTCTGTACCTTTAATTCCATCCTTCTGTAGCACCTCACCTGTAATGCCATCAGACTTATTTGAAATCATCGTGTTTCAGCGCGAGACAAAAATGAAAGGAAACTGTTTGGTTTCGCATTCGCCCGCCTGATGGAAGCTAGCGGGGCGACGCTTAGGGACGGAGCGCATGAGCTTTACGTCTACAAATGTGACGATCCTTCCAAGTAAGTTTTTACCCGACTACCAACAGGGGAGGGTTATGAGGTTAGCACCCTATGTTTGTATGTTTGTATGTATGTGGCCGATTTCTTTGTTCCCACGTAGCGCTGAAACTACTGATTCGATTTCAACAAATTATGTATCGATTGATTCGTCTCAATACCCCGATGGTTATAGGCTATAGGGTTTAGGGCTCCGACCCCGAATAAGCCTTCAAAACGCGTATTAAAGTTTAGGTAGCCGCAGGCTGCAGGCCCCATAGAGAAAAATTACAATACCTACGACCTATTTTCATTTTCAACTCTATACCTATCAAATATGACCGATACGTCATTCTATTTTGTCAATGTAAATGTTTCAAACTTTTATAACTTTCACGTAGTCGGGTTGTAGTTTTTAACTTTATCTTGTAATATACAAAATACAAATCATTTATTTATTTCATACCATTTACATAGTTTTAAAACTAAAATATAATGCAACGATACTGACGCTAAAAGTATTAAACTGTGTTGCGTTCAGTATCGCCCTCCTCTGGACAGGATTAAAGGAACATTATTCACAATAAGATAGCCATCATTTCTCTAAGTTAATACTAATATTAAAGTTAGTAAACATACACAATCAATTGAAAAAGTGCTTATGACTAATTTGAATAATTCAACTTAATTTGCTATGACTGTAGTTGGGGAAAATAATAAATAAATAAATGTAGGAGTGAAAATTTCAGTACCCTCGAGGACACCTGTCTCATGAGAGTCAGATTATGACCATCATTATCCTTAGTCTACTGCTATACTAAGTTATTTAATTTAATTTATTAATTTGAACGACCCGAAGCCTATTTACACAAATTATAATTATAGTCAAGTATCTCATGTTACATTATTTATTCCTAAACGTTATACACAATCAAATCATTAATAAATAAATTAAAAAATCAGCTATAATTAGCTGTATGTAATGTAATGTCAAAAAATAAAAAAAACTATTTAGAACTGTACAAGGCCTCCCCTAGTGAGCGCACTAGCGCCCTGTCTTCAGCTTGCCGCATCCAGCTTTAGCCTGCAGTCTTTCGTAGATCGTCGTCCCACTTGACCGGAGGGCGTCCTATACTACGTTTGCCGAGTCGCGGTCTCCACTCAAGAATATGTTTACCCCAGCGGTTGTCTGCTCTTCGCGAGATAATTCTCACAGCTATATCTATTACTTTGGTTCTCTGTCGGATGTATTCGTTACGAATCCTATACTTCAGAGAAGCTGAGCACAGTTCTTACCACAGCTCGCTGAGCGACTTTAAACTGGTGGACCAGCCTTACCGTGAGTGTCCACGTCTCAACTCCGTAAGTCATAACGGATAGGACGCACTGATTGAAAACTTTCGCTTTAAAGCAATGCGATATGGATGACGAGAAGACTCGACGTAGTTTTCCTAACGCTGCCTAGCTTAGCTAGATCCAACTCTTGGTTTCTTTCTCAAAATTTTGTGTTTTATTATAATTTTCGTAATATACACTTATTTCTCCTACTGCTGGGCTATCCAACCCCTCGTTTGACCAAGACTTTTGAATGACTTCAGCCCATCACACTGCCAACCGACGACGATCAGTCGTCCAACGAAATTTTGTGTTGACCAGAACTTGGTCCACCGTAGTCAATCTGTCAGCACCTCTTATTTTAAACACTGTAAACGTTATGTTAATATGTCATATTTTGGAGACGAAATCGAAATCTATACTATCTTCATTAGTTATGCGGTAGTCAGCTCACATTTGTACCGTACAATGTTTGTACATAACAAAAAAAAATTGAAAGTAAACACTAAATTATTCAAACCGAAGAAAGGTTCCGTTTACTTCTTAGCTTGGTATGCCACAGCACAGATCTTTTCAGATCAGATGCAAAAGACTTAAATTTAATATTATTCAGTGCTTCATTCGTTATCCTTTGTATAATTACATTAAAATATGAAGTTGCTGAATGGACGGACCAAGCTTCGATTCTTCAGAAAACTGATAGTATGATAATATTTCAGGTTAACAGCAGCTAGCTACCTCTCCCTGCCATCGTGCGCCAGCGACTCAGCGAGAATGCAGTCCGCGAACGGCGTCGTTCCTACTTTCCAAAGAAGTTCCAAAGAAAACTGTACTATAAGCACTTTGTTATGTTCTACTAAGCTTACACAAAATGGTGAGTTCTTACTAAGTTTTTATTCAGGATCAAAATACTAAGCAATTTCAAGCTAAACAAGTAAGCTCTAAATACAGTGATGTAGTAAATTTAAAAAAATACGTTTTTTAAACTTTGAACCATGAAAACCTACAATTCGATATTTTTATTGTTACCAGTAACGCCATCTATCGGCATGATCGATAAATCATGTGCCAGGTCTTATACAATAGTGGCAAACTTACGTTGGCTATCGAAAACAATTGCTTTTCCATGAAATTTGTTCACCGTCTCAACATGTTTAGCCTATGTATAATTCTCTATTTCATTAACAGAGGATTTACTAGCATTACTGCAATGGCGAGCGCGTCCTGAAAAAGTACAAGAAACGTTACTACGAGTATTACGACTCGGCGATGGTTTGAGCTGCGAAGAGTTGATAAAGTTCCTACGAGATGTGCTTGATGCACTGTTCGCTTTGTTCTCCACTGAAGATGGTAACAGGTAAGATCTGGTTATTTTAATCGGAATGTATGTGCATTAGGCTGCGCTTTGGATCCGAATTCGTTCGCACGTAAACACGTACGAATACTGTTCGTATTATTTCGTTCATAATAAAGAAGATTTCAGATTTCATTTTTATAATCACGATAAATGAGATCTCACAAATATTTGTGTCAGTAAATCAAGTTAATTAACTTTTCTAAACAATTGTGTCCATTTTATGTTCAACTGAACGTACGAATGCGTGGTAAAATTTCCGACAAGATCGGATTGTATTCGGACGTCGTCGTAAGTAAACGCACGTATACGTACTACTCACCGCACACAGTCTGAGAGCTCCCGTAGTCCTTGGCAGGTCGGGGTTATTTGTGCGTAATCGTACGTTTCCGCGCGAATCAAATACAGACGAAATCGTGTCCACAGTGAGTGAGACCCTAAAATTAGATCAACTTGTTAACACTTTTAATACCCATGACGTACATGCTCG
This sequence comes from Eupithecia exiguata, assembly GCA_947086465.1. Classification (NCBI taxonomy): domain Eukaryota; kingdom Metazoa; phylum Arthropoda; class Insecta; order Lepidoptera; family Geometridae; genus Eupithecia; species Eupithecia exiguata. Next base: position 8,877,907 of record OX352231.1, read on the forward strand.
TGTTCTCGGAGCTCAAACTGAGGCTGCGTAATCTCCATTCGTAAACATAGGTACTCTTAGAACAAAATTAAATACTGTACTGTGATCGTTGTACCAAAATCAAACCAGCGCCGTATAACTTTTCCATCTGTGTTATTGACAGTAAGCCTGTTTGTCCCATTGTAGCTTCCAAACGGATGACCCAATTATGATTAAGTACTGATTGTCATCTCTCTACCCGTATATCAAAGTAAAATGAGCTTGTTTTGATTAACAGTTTTTCAATTTCACAATGTAACCTTTGTTTCAGCACACCACACTCTGGGACCGTATTCTTGGTGCTCATATCAATATGCAGTCTGCTAGACGAAACAAGGTTCCAGCACTTTAGGCCTGTCCTCGATGTTTATATCGAGGAGCACTTCTCAGCGGCGCTTGTGTATAAGTAGGTTATTTTATAAAATTAACTATATGTGAAAACAAACTATTTAAACAGTTTATTAAGTCTGCTGGTATATATGTATATCACTACTGGTAAGTAGCTAAAACAAGAATTTTTTAGGCAAAAAAGGGCTAGTTTCTTACTGGATGCTTATAACGCAAGTCACTTATCTGTAAGGAATTCTATGTTGAGCCAAGTGGATGTTGTTTTGCTTGCTTGGAACTATTAATGGACTTGATGTAACTTGCGTTTGATAACTCTGCAAACTCATTTTTGGAAGACGTGTTCAGCATTCAGCATTTGTTGGTTGTGTTCACCACCATATGCTGAATGTTTCGCCAGAATCCGTATTGTAACTCAGGTTGGTCAATTGGTGTTCCACCGTTATCATATTCTGTTTGGTGCTACAAATTTTATTCTACTCTATCACTATTCTATTCGACGAATAATCATTACATATCATTATTGATTCAGATGTTAGGTATACAATATTATATGGTGTTATCGATAAAGTAACACGCGATATAGAGATATACCATTCTAAAAATTAACGCCCCTTCATAGTGCTTATACTCCCTCTATATAAAATATTCCTAATATTCTATCTATTCCATATAACCCTTAATATTTGCACAGGGGCCTCCTATCATCAGTCCAGCACTGCGCCGAATGGGCTGCCGGCGCAGAAGGCCAAGAGCCAATCCGCAAATGCCTCCGCTCGCTCGGTGCAGTGTTCCGATTGGCGGTTCGGTCGCGGAGACTGTTCGCCCGCGCGACCGGCGGCCAGTATGAAGACAGCTTCAGGAGGGATGTGAGGACCGCATTGCATGCTCTGAGGGCGTTCGCTCAGTACCCTCATAGGGAGCATTTGGCTCCCGCTCAAGTAAGTAAATTCTAGATAGAACAGTGTCGATAGGGTTATGTTTGCAATCCAGTATCACATTTCCCTCGTCGATCATCATTTGTTCTGAACCATATAAAATCTTACGTACCTTTACGTAAAATCAAGAAAAATCTATAGTGTGTTGATTCCAATGTGTTTGATTCCGATTGGCTGTCCGGTCGCGGAGACTGTTCGTTCGTGCGATCGGCGATATATAGCTCAATCTCTCTCATTTCACAGGTAGCCCTCATGACATCATGGGCCAGCGTTGCAAAAGAGGTATCCTCAGCGCTAGGACCTGTGGAGGCTGCCCGGGTGACCGCCGCCATGTTGGACGCGCCAGCCAACAACGCGCCGCCCGCGTTGGCCAAGGCGCGACTGGCGGCTGCGCAGGAGACGCTGAAAGGACCGCTAGGAGAGGACCCAGGTTAGTTATCTAGCTGTTAGTTGAAAACTTGTATGCAGGTAAAAGAAACAGTAGACGTCTAGAAAAAAATCAATTTCTTTTTCTTCTTTCTCATTTATAATATAAATCGATCGACTCTGATTTGAATAGAAGTTACACGACTCTATTCAAAGTCAGGTCACGTCTCATCAAATTGTCAAACGACATTAAAATTGGTAGTCGCAGGGAACCCAAAGGAACAGCATGTTAAAGAGGATGAGTGAACCCAATCGATTATGCAAACGGGTTTAAACTGATGACATCACCGAGAGGGTCATCAAGAATAGAAGAGAACTATGTTAGCCTCTCTGCTAAAATTACGCCCCTCATCAGCGCACATACCTACACTGCTGAACGTGCCTGGCCAACATGGCGGTTTTGCCATAATCAACACACTCGGCAGGCGGATTGGTGAGCGCACTGCGCTACGTGTTAAAAGTGCTCAGAAGAAAGCTGCTTTGCTTGATAACTTCCCTTAGGCTCTTACAACATCCACGGGCCGAGTTAGAGTCGATATTCTTACGCCGCGAACCCACAGCCTACTCCACATATTCTTCTGATTAAATGATTTGATTTACAGAAGCACGCAACATAGTCCTAACAACCGCCTGCCACCACCTACGAGTTCACCTCGCGCGACGTGACGAGCTAGCCCAGTGCGCTGAAATGTTGGGCGAGTTAGTAACCCTACTGTGGAAGAAAGATGACCCAGACGAGGAAATAGACCCGGATGAACTGGACCCGGATGTAGATGTTCTGTGCTTGAATACGCTGGATGTTTTGGTTGAGACGGTGCTGCATTTGATCGGGGGAAATTCGCCTGTTTTAGTAAGTAACCTTAATGTGGAAGAAAGACGACCCAGACCAGGAAATAGACCCGGATGTATGTGTTCTGTGCTTGTATACGCTGGATGTGTTGGTTGAGACGGTGCTATATTTGAACGGGGGAAATTCGCTTGTATTAGTAATAAGTAACCTTAATGTGGCAGAAATACGACCCAGATCAAGAAATAGACCCGGATGTAGATGTTCTGTGCTTAAATACGATGGATATGTTGGTTGTGACGGTGAAAATGAAAATGTTTGCGGTGCTGCATTTGACTGGGGGAAATTCCTGTGTAAATCAGAGTAACTTGACTAGACTACAATGAATACCTAACTAATTTTCATTTCAGGGATCAATGGTAGCTGGTCTACTCGGAGCAATGGAACTGCTAAAGCCTATCCACTACCAGCGACTGTGGAGCCATCTAGCGCCGCACCCGCACGATAGGAAACCTCTGAAAGACTTCCTGATGCGCGCCTTCCTTGTGTTTAGACACCTCATTGAACAAGATGTAAGTAAATCATCAGTAGTGTCTAAATATTGATAACTTATTAAATTGCTTAAATTGAACAATAAATTTGCAATAAAGAAAATTCTAGAAATTTCGCGCCAATACCAACTTTTCTACATAACGCGCAACGCAAAGTACGTAAGGTAGAATGGGTAATTCTATAAACATCTAACAATCACCAAGAAGGCGCTTTAAGTTCCATTTTCAAAAATAAAATCTAGTAAAAGGTTTGGATCTTTGTTTATGGAACACCAAAAAGTCGAGTCTTAATGCAAGAGGGGGAATGTCTTGTAATGGCTGATGATTTCAAACAAAAATTAGAAAGAAGTTACTTTACAACTCTAGACCTTAAATCACATTTTCCGCCCGCTAAGCTAAGCTATATTGACACACTTTTTGAGCAAGAGAAGTGAAAAAGAATAAGTTACACTATTTCTATGCCCTTTTTTGCAGGTGTTTCCAGCAGACTGGATGGTTCTCCGAGTTCAAAGCTGCAAAGTGCTTCTCTCAGCCCTTCAAGATTTATCCGCTCCGTTGCTTGAACGATTTCTGGGAGAAGAGCCGCCACAGTTTGATTCACAGGTACGTTATCTAGGAGTGAAGTGTGAATTGTTAGTACCTATTTTTTTATTCTGTGAATAGCTGTGAATAGCTATAGAAAAATGTGTATAGGTGTGCGAAAAATGATTAAATTGTGTGAAAGTTAAGCGAGAAAAGAGTGAGTGCTTTGATGACGGCTGATGGAAGTGAAGAAAACGTGTTGTGCTACCCCGTATAGAAATAAAATGTCAAGAAGGTATGAAATGTAAAGTAATAAAAGTAAATGTAAGTAAAACTGCGTTTATTTTGTTAACCAGTACATTACGCATGTACTGGTTAACAAAATAAACGCAGTCACACATTCAAAAGACAGAGTGACATTGTCACCGTGTGACAAAGCTCCATTATAATAAATTAAGGTATAAAAAAAAGATTCGAAAGATAAAGCTTATGTAAAAGAAACAATAGGCTAGCTTCCAAAAAAAACGAATAAGTTCGTCAGTAAGATTATCAGAAGACAAGTATATTTTATTTACACAATTACACAAAAAAATTAAGTTTGTGGTCAAACGACGACGGGCTGTTGCCCATCGTGGGGCTGTGCCCAAAAAAAGATGTGTCTTATCTATGCTTACTTTGGGGTCCGATGATGCCTTGTAAAATCTCAACATTATTGAATTTTAGCTATGGTCCGGCTATATGGAGTTGGGCGTTGCACTAGTGACATCTAGTGCGTTACAACCAGAGCGGTGGGCGGGCAGAGGACCAGACCGACCTAGGATGCGAGCCACCGCTGGCATGCAGGTTCTATCCACCTGGAATATGCTAGGTGAGTGTCAGATAACTGTCAGTGCTATGCTTTAGCTATATGTGGCACTAGTGACATCTTGTGCGTTACAACTGGAGCGGTGGGCGGGCAGTAAACAGAACCGGCCTAGGATGTGAGTCGATCGATTTTGAAATAATTTAGAAAAAACATTCATATGTAAGGCAGGGTCGAAGAGAAATCGATTCTTAATATTATATACAAATATCTAAATTGCTTTGGAAATCCCCTTTTACGTATATAGAGGATACCTGTGTTAAGTAGTTTCGCTCTTGTCTTATGGAAAAACACTCTTATAAACTAAGTAGATACATCGTTCCTTAAATCCAGATTTACTATGTATAGGGCATACTAAAGTGCTGAGAAGTAAAAGTCAATAGTAAATATGCCAGCCCACCAAAATAACCGATTAAGAATCTTCCATTATCTAACCATTTAGTTCAGTTTTATGTAACATTTGAATTGACACCATTTACTTCTTCTATATTCACATCAGCATACATAATATGTACGTCTACAGCTGAACGTGCCTCCCCAGCAAGGGGGGATTTTACCTTAATCACCACGCTTGGCAGATTGGCGCACGGATTGGCGATCGCAGTTGAGGTGCTAAAAATTCACAGAAGGAAGCTGCTGCTCTTCAAAAGTCAATAACTTTATTTATTTTTAGGCTTACAAAAAAGCACTTGGACAACTCAAATTTTATACGTAAACTGGTTAACAAATAGTTATTATCAAACAAGAAACAAAATGTTATTGATTTTGTTCGCTTAAATTTTTTGTCCACTAGTGGAAGACCCCACTTCCTCGAGAAGGTTCCCGTAGTCGGCTCTTACGACACTCACGGGCAGAGTTGGAGTGGTCGATTCTTACGCCATAACCAACTGCATCTTCTGCATCAAAAACCCTATAATCCTCATTATCTTTAACAGGACCGGCACAACTCCACATGCTACCGGGTGCAGTCGGTGCATTACTAGAGATAACCCTCGTCGGCTCGCTCCGAAGGCCAGCATTAGCGGCTTTAGTATCGCTGATGGCCGCTGAAAGAGCCGCTACGGGGTCCGCTCGCAGGACCGAAGCGGCTTTAGTGGACAAGCTCGACTCTCTGGTCGCTGAGAATAAGGCTGATGAGCATTATAGACGGCTGTTTGATACTGTGTAAGTTGATTGCGAACCAAACTAAAATAGGTAGAAACATTTCATTTGATTTTAGGTACATGTAATTGTTCTTCCTAAGTCATTACACTAATATTATGCGAAAACTTGTATTGATGGATGATTTCAGCCCGATTCGTTCATAAATTTTGGCGTGGAAGCACGCCAAAATTTATGAACGAATCGGGCTGAAATTTGGCCTAGATATAGGTCTAGACCGAGAATAACACTAAACGTTTGCATAGAAACAACGAAGCCGTGGGGCAGAAACTAGTTAAAATAACAGCTGTTAGTTTCGATCAGAAAAACTCTGACAAGAAAAGTATAACAATTTATCCGTAATTCTGAAACCCTGTCCATATCTCAAATAAATTTGTGCATTTTATCACGTTTTGATCCATTATTCTTGTTCACGCAACAAAACAACAGGGAGCACTTGAGTTCTGTGTAAGTATTATTCCGATTTCAAAAATTGTACCGGTCGCTATTTGTACTTGTGTTTAGTTATAACTTTTCAGTTGCTTATTACACGATACTTGACTAAGACCAACGCGATTATGCTTTTAGAAAGCTTTTTGTTTTAGCGCTACCTGAAGACTCAAGGCGTGTCCAAACATAGCGCGGCAATCGTGAGCGGCACGCCGCGCGCGTTTGCCGTGCTGTGTTTGGACGGCCACCGTAAATTGTAATCAACCAACCCTAAGGAACGTTGTAATCGACCTATAGGATGGTGTTCTCTAAATGATAATTGGACGATCAGCAATCATTGACGTATAATGTATGAAAACTCACCAAGGCGACATAATCGCACGTGCGACAACGCTATTAAAAAGCAAAAAAAAAAAAAGTTAACTTCTGTTCAAAACGCTAATTAAAATTACGTCTGATTATCTATAAAAGAACACCACCCTTAGCAGATTTATCACAGTTTTTTATCATCATCATCAGCCTATGCTAGTCCACTGCTGGACATAGGCCTCACATAATGAGCGCCATGGCGCCTTGTCTTCAGCTTGACGTATCCAGCATCTGCCTGCAGTCTTTTTTTCACTTTTTTTATATGTTGTCTTAAATAGGCTTATGGAGCGAGTATCCACGGAAGGATGGCGCGAAGCAGGCGCTGCCTTCGTGGGCTGTGTAACGCGACTGTTGGAACGTCTGCTAGACTACCGCGCGGTGATGCAGGGTCACGAGCATAGGGACAAGCGGATGGCAGCTACTGTCAATCTACTGGTAACCCTTTTCCTAATTCATCATCATCTGTGTAAATAGAGATAGGTAAAGTATGCATATTTGCCTCAGTGCGTGAGTGTCAGTGGGTACGTGCCCTACTGCAAAAAATCGTTACATTTGAAAATCACAGTCAATTGATAGAAACACTAAATTAATAATCTCACTAATATTATAAACGTAAAAGTTTAGATGGATGGATAGATGGATGGATGTTTGTTCCTTTATCACGCCAGAACGGCTGAACAATCTGGATGAAATTTGGCACAGAGATAGATTATAGTCTGGAATAGAACATAGGCTACTTTTTATCCCGGAATTCCCACGGGAACGGGAACTACGCGGGTGAAACCGCAAGGCGCTGCTAGTAAATAAATAAAATAAAAGCAAAAGTTCTTTCCATAAATACAAAAAGGTACACTTGGAAAAGATCAATTTCTTAAAATAAAACACTGAGACGGAAATAAAGTGGTACTTTTGATTTCTGTCGCTTCGGTATGTAGACTAATAAAAATGCTGGACAATTCACACAGCATTATCTAGCCCCAAGTTAAGCAGAGCTTGTGTTATGGGTACTATATCACTGATATGCATAATAATACAGCACACAAATAGATATTTTATAATAAACATAGAAACGACCAGAACACCCGGAACAAATATTTGCAGATCGCACAAACATTTGTCCCTAGGCAGGAATCGATCCCGCAACCTCCTGCGTCGCAGGCGGACCTTCGCCACAGAGGTCGACGATAATAATTCTAATGTTTTTATTCCTGTACTTATTGGGCCTATTAAAATTTGATTGCAATAACAAGAAGATGGATTTTTTAGAGGGCGTCAATCCGGACTTTACTTAGTTTCTAATTACCGACTCCAGGAGGAGGATCTTTGTTAGTCTGTATGTTCTGATTTTATGCCTGGCCGTCGATTTCTTCGTAAATAATGGACCGCTTTTAAAAATTACATTCGCTCTTGTATAGAGAATGATCCCGAATGGTCCCGTAAAAAATTACATAAGGAATTAGTATTTATTCCGTCAAGCTTAAAAAACTGTTGTTTATATTCAATTATGTTTAGTACTTTTGAAAAACCACGAATAGCCACAACAATTTTGGTGATATCTTCGCTAATTCTGAATAAATTTTGATTGTCCTATCATCTCACTATCTCACTAATATTATAAACGTGAAAGTTTAGATAGATGGATGGATGGATGGATAGATAGATGGATGTTTGTTCCTTTATCACGCCAGAACGGCTGAACGGATCTGAATGAAATTTGGCACAGAGATAGATTATAGTCTGGAATAGAACATATAGGCTACTTTTTATCTCGGAATTCCACGGGAACGGGAACTACGCGGGTGAAACCGCGAGGCGCTGCTAGTTGTTCTATAAAGGTTGATTTGGAGATAATCTCAAAAAAGTTTGATCGTTGAGGATGTTATAACATGTGCACCATAAAACGTATCTAATCACTAATGGTTTCCGTGGCAACGGGCGTAAACAAACTAAATTAGACTGGAATATTAACTAGATGTCGCTCGCGCTATCGAAGTGTTCCGGGTTTAAAACTACTTCCAAACCCACTTTCATTATGCAGGAATTTTCAGTCGGTTTATTAGTCTCTTAAAATACGCTACAGCTACATTTACCATGTTAGGTTTAATTCGTTAATTCTAAATGTAATTATTTCATTTTAGAACTTCTACAAGAACGAGATCGACCGCAAAGAAATGTACCTGCGCTACGTTTACAAACTTCACGATCTTCATATGGCATCCGATAACTTTGTTGAAGCAGGCTGTACCTTGTTGGTAAGTGCGTTATTAACTTCAAGACCTTTCCGATAGATGGCGTTTTGCCAGAATGTTATACCATGCAACTTCTGCGTATGTTTGTATGTGTTTATATCACTTGGCTTATTTCAATTACCTTATAGCCTGGTTTATCCTTTTAGTCAAACATAGCATATAATCTGCTGATTATTTCGACAACCTTCTTTGAGCAAAGTCGACTATTCGGGCCTACCCGAACAGGCGGACAGTCCGCTCGATGCAGTTCGTAATGTATTTCGAATCCTATTTTGTTTTGATAATAGTAAGGTGCATGAAGGTTTTATGCATACTGAGCAATACAAGCTTCACTGGCTGGCTAGAATAAAAAAGAAAACGCGGGAAACTGACAAAAGAGCATCGCGGCGAAATTTTTTGCTTGATACGTTCTAATAATTTTTTGTGAATAATGGGAAAATGAACTCTTTAAGCGACAAATAATCCTCCAAATCAATTTAAATTACTCGCATTGTTTGAGTAAACCACTGTACAAAAGTTGAGTATGAGCAGTTTGTTTACCAATATTTCACATAAATTTGACTAAAGTATAGTTAACACTTATAATTATACTTTAAATAAACCTATGTATTTTATTTAAGTTATACTTATATCTTATTTGTTCCACAGTTGTACGCTGAGACTATGAGCTGGGACAGCGATCAAATCGGCGTGGATCCCGCGTACCCAGAAACACCGGAGTGGAAGCGCAAAGAGGCCATCTACAACCAAGTTCTGCAGTATTTTGATCGTGGAAAGGTGATATCTGCAGTTCTAAACCAATGAGCAATAGAATCCTTATTAATAACACCCTCAAAGCTTGTGTGTGTTGAAATACACATTTATAATTAAGTGGTTGCATGACGTCAATAATTTGGGTCGATTAAGGCGATTGGGTTTATCCTAAGGTTTTAAAACCTATAGTCAAACTAAATAATAAAATAGCTTTATTGCAGGAAAGATGTAAATTACAGTTATGTATGATACAGGAAGTTCTTAAAAATCGTAGTACCGTATACTGCTATTGGAAGTCTTATCCCTTAAAAATAAATAATAAACGTTTAAGATCCTCAAAAGAATAGGAACTCATAAGAGATAAGTTATTCGACTGTCTGTCTAAAGTAGACCTTTTTTTAATAAAAACGGCTTCAGTACTACAGTCAAACTTATAGTAACCAAGTTAGATTTATCTTTAACCTAACAAACTGATTCCTTAATTTTTTCATTGTTGGTAAAAGATTTTCCCTTGTTCGCTTTCGCTTCGCGAGTTGGCAACACTAATGGTACGAAAAAAAATTCTGGCTTCCCTAATTTCAGTGCTGGGAAAAAGGCCTGCCGCTACTCCGCGAGCTAGCAACACTGTACGAAGTGAAACTCTGCGACTACGCCAGTCTAGCTCACTGCCTGAGAACGCACGCCACTTTCCTAGACTCTGTGATGGAGCAACTTAGACCCGAGCCGGAGTATTTCAGGGTTGGATTCTACGGAAAAGGATGCCCTTTGTTTGTGAGAGTGAGTAATTTATCTATTGCTTGCCCCTTCGCGAGTTAGCAACACTGTACGAAGTGAAACTCTGTGACTTCGCCAGTCTAGCTCACTACCTGAAAACGCACGCCACTTTCCTAGACTCGGTGATGGGGCAACTTAAAGTCGAGCTGAGTACTTGGGGGTCGGATTCGTCGGGAAAGGATGCCCCTTCTTTGTGAGAGTTAGTTCTAAAAGTTTCGGCATTATAAAAGGTACTTGTAACGCCATCTAGCGATAGCATACGTAGACATGTCTCAGTCTATGCCAATCTAAAAACAGTGAAGGTTTCCTCTACGAAGAAACTCAACATCTCTCGAAAGAAGTAATGGTATTTCTTCCAAAAGTTTGCACAAATCCTTCATTCATTTTCAGAATAAACTATTCGTTTACCGAGGGCATGACTACGAGCGAATCGGCGCGTTCACGCAGCGTTTGCAAGCCGAGTACGTGGCTGCACACATTCTGATGAGAAACACTCCGCCTGACGAGTCTATTATTGCTAATGATGGACAGTGTAAGTTTACAAGTTTTGACTAGCTTAGAACCGACGCAATCACTGGTTTCTGGTATATTAGATACAGCTTAGTTAACTGCCCGATCGGGCTAGTATTCGTTTTGAAGTATATCGAAGTTTTAAACTTGTGATTTTAATTAACCGACCCAACACTTCCTGTGTTTCCATGTGTAGGCATTAAATTGTATTTTTCTGGCTATAAAATATAGCAATTAAAAACGATGGTAACGATGTTATCCGTAAGCGATAAAAATCATCAAATACGAGGAAATATTGAGGGAGAAATTTGAAAAGAAAATAAGCTCAAACAATAGAGATCTCTGATATAAATACTATTATATTTATCATCATCAATCCCCAAGGTAAGTAGAGCTTGTGTTATGGGTACTAAATAACTGATATACTTAATTTTTTTACCTTTTATTTCAAAGATAAAAGATGAGGTGGGCTGAAACATGAAACTAATTATTTTCAGACATCCAAATCTGCAACGTGAAACCCGTCGCGTCCCGTCGGACGTGGCCGTCCGGCGCGCCCGATCAAGTAAAGCGTTTCTACGCTTGCAACGATGTCAACACCTTCCTCTGCGATAGGCCACTGCATAAACCGCCTATCGACAAGGATAATGAGTTCAAGGTAAGTACATACTTATCAATTAAGATTCCAACACAAGTTTTTTGGTGTGCAGAAAGCGTCCGCACAATTCCAATGGTGTAATTTTAGATTGCCCGAAACAGAATAGCATACTTCACACGTAAGTCTAAAAATACAGTGAATATTATTGACACAGTACAGTGGTATTGACCAGTCGATAATAGGCAATTAGGTGACCCCTAAAGCCCTGGGACAGCAATTAAAGGTTGCCGCAGATCAGAGGCTCATAGCTACAAAAAAGTGCAATCAAATATACATTTTACAGTGACAAAATGGTTTCCCACTAGCTTCAAACGAGTGGTCTGCGAGCCTTTTTTCATCTGATGCTGTCAATATAAAATACATCTAAATATCACGAGTTAAATCCCATATTAGAATGCACATTGCACATTTTGTGCTGCTTTTCAGGTGCGCGACAAGCTCAATAATAAACTTAGCATGATGAACGACAAATATTTGTATGATATTTTTTATGGTCGAAATTAAAGTCGAACCTACTCGACTGCTTTTTTATAGTCTATAGACCTTAGTTTGATCACAGTCTCACCTGATGTAAAGTGAAGATGTGGCCGACGATGTAGGCCGGAGCTCGGAGGCCTTGTCTTGGAGATATTTAGGTTGTAATTGACCGGAAAAAACAGCAGCAGGGAGCGTGTTTCAAACGCCAGCGGTACGAATGATGAAGGTGGAGAAAAACCGCTTGGACGGTATATCCACCAGGTAGGGATGATAATGCGCTGTGCGAAGGTGGATGACTTCTGCATTTAAAACTCATTCATGTAAGCAAATATATTTTTTCAGAGTCTCTGGATCGAAAGAACTACGTTGGTAACGGAAAACCTTTTGCCCGGCATTCTGCGATGGTCAGAAGTAGTCACGAGATCTGTCGAAGAAATTACACCGGTTGAGGTAAGGTTAACTACAAAAAATCCCGGCTCTATCGTAGATCTGCCTCTTAGGTATCTTTAATATTAATGTTAAATTTAACATTCAGTTAAAAAGATATCGTAGTCCAATAACCTTGTCGCCTGTAAACAGGAGGTAGTTTGCGTTAAATCCGATGGTTCTGATTTTTTTTTTTCAGACTTTTGACTTGATTCAGACAGACCAAAGAATAATCCAAGTTTGTGACCTCGAGCGCCGAACGCAACTTTGTCACAAATTTGGATTATTCATTGGGCCAACACCCCATTAACAAGTCTGAAAAAATCTTCCGGTTTTGGCGCAAGGTCTGATGTATAAAGTTACTGGAATAATCAGTGAAATGGTCAAAAAAAGAACTACACACACAACAAAGTTGTATAACTGTCACTTGATAGTGGTAGTTGTGACGTCCACTGTTACATTTGATTGATCTATCAATCTAAATAAACTGTTAATTGCGAAAGTACGGTACCTAGTACAATGAAGATCTCAAAATTAATGAAGTTCTCATACTTTTATATTAGTTTAGCGTTCAAATATTTTAATGGTTCAAATTTTAAATACTTACATAGCAAAAGCAAAAGTATATTCAATATAAATTAATCGATCGAAGCGATTACAGATTCCTTAGATATCTTAAGACTTATACATTTGCTTGTTATGTTAAATACCTCATAAAACATTTTCACCTATTCTCATACAGTTCGCCTGCGAAACAATGGAAGCCACCGAGCGAGAACTTCGCTCACTAATCTCTCAATACACCGCCGACCCTACACGTAACATCAACCCATTCTCTATGCGTCTACAAGGAACCATAGACGCAAACGTCCAAGGAGGCATCACTAAATACGAACAAGCGTTCCTAACTTCAGAGTTCGCTAGAGTAGCGACGCCGAGAGAGGCGGTGGCTGCAGCGAAACTTAGAAGATTGGTGTCGTCTCAGTTGGCGGTTGTTGATGCTTGTTTGACACTGCATGGAAGATTAGCACCTGAAGATGTCAAGCCGCTGCATAGGTAAGTTCTGGAACCTTGTGTATGAGAGACTAGGGCCCGAATTATGAAAGCTTCCCCAAGCATTACTTAAGCAGTCATTACGTGATCTCTACTCAAGCGTTAATTACTCAAGTAATGCTTGGTAACCGTTCAATAATATGTCTAAGCAGTTACTCGAAGGCGTGGACGGAGGAAATCCGCTCTTGACGGCTACTTGAGTGAGTGTAGATTTTGACATGAGCTCCCAAGCATTGTTTGAAAATTTGTATTCACTCAAAACTAGACATAAGCATCACTCAAGCAGAGCTCGATGACTGAGCATGCTTTCATAATACGGGCCTAAGAATCATTGTCCAAGCAGGTATCACTAAATATGGACAAGCGTTCCTTACATCAGAGTTTGCTAGGGCCGCGACGCCCAGAAAGGCGATGACTGCGGCAAAACTGAGAAGGTGTCGTTGCATTTGGTTGTTGTTAACGCTTGTTTGACGCTGCGTAGACGATTGGCACCTCGATATGTGAAAACGTTACATAGGTAAGTTCTCGAACTTTCTTTATGAGGCTATAAGATACCACAGACGCGAACGTTGTAGCGTTCTTACTATCAGAGTTCGCTAGGGTCTCGAGGCCCAGAGAGGTGTTACATAAGCCATTACCAACCCATTGCAGGGCAATGGCCTACCTGTCACAGATTTCGTGTACTTTCTATGGAGTACATAAATTAATCAAGTTAGTCTTGCCTCAAGATTATCAAAAAATGCGTTGCCTAGTTAATTTTTATAACTTATCTGCAGGCGTTTGGTGGAGAGATTCAATCAGCTTCGACAGAACTTGGGACCAGGATTGGCTCGTGCCCGGCGGCAACTCTCTGAGAGCATTGTCAAGTGAGTATTTAACTCAATAGTATCGATAACGAACTCAATATTTTAATCCAAAAACTATTAGCTCGTCCTTACTTCTGTGGCTCACAGGCCTAAAAAGAACTTACAAGATTCTGTCAAAGAATCAAAAAAAAGAAAGTGATTTTTAGGTTAACCATGCTGACCATGTTGGATGGAGTAAAGTAGCGTCGAGTTCACAGAGATACTTCGTCAATCCAGCAATTTAATACAGTATGGTTTTAATTAAAAGGTATGTAACGACATGGTTTCTTTTCCTCAGTACCCCACTACCTCCAGTTCCTGCATTGGACAAAAGATCTCAGAGCATCCAGCAAACTGACAACTATTATGAAGAAGGACATTTCTATGATAAACCGGTTAGTGATCTGATAATCTCAACTCAATCAGTTTTACAAATAGTTAGATTCTATAAGTCTTTATCAGACTTACCTAAATAGGAAAGAGAGTAAGATAGATCAGCTTCTAAGAACTGTAATATAATTTGGCATCTACATTTGCATTTGCAGGTTTCCTCAGAAGACCCGCTAGAGCAGCAAAGCATAATGTCGTGCAGTGTCCCAGTAGGCGACAACCGCGACTGTCCCGACGAGAACATGACCCAGTCCGCGCCCCCACTGCCTTCTCGACCGAAATCTGGGGACCCCAGGACGCCTACCCGACCGCCGCTTGAGAAATATCGGTAAGCATTCTGAAACCGTCAAAAAAGATTGTGAGCTACGCTAGGTGAGGGTTCCCGGCTCGCTTCTATCGCCGCACCGTGAGGTTTGTCGAACGCGACCACTCTGGCTCAAATCGGTGAATGTACCTCATCATCATCGGCCTTTATTAGTCCTCTGCTGGACAGAGGCCTCTCCTAATGAGCGCCATAGCGCCCTGTCTTCAGCTTGCCGCATCCAGCAACTGCCTGCAGTAACACAGCGTGTGAAAGGGTACATTTAGTTTGGAATGCGTTGTGCAGCGCGCGATTACAACACCAGTTACGACATAATGTATGTACTACCGAGTATCATATTTTGTGGCTCGCTTCTCTCATGTATAACGTTTTGCAGTAAAAATAGTCGGGGTTATAAAGTTTTAGTAAAACACTCTTGTGTACCTAATTTTTGCTTTCTGTTTTAGAGATTCCATGGACGGTGAGTTGGTGGAAACACGAAGGCACAGCCGCGCGTCTTGGAGCGAACCGGACGCGCCGCCGCTACCACCTCGAGTATCAGGTTAGTGTTGGCCTACCTCCGTTGGTCTTTACGGTGCTGCAGAAATACATTTTAGATTCTAGCTGCTACGCAAAAAGTTCATTTCAGCTTGTACATCTCCATCAGGTAAGTGACAGGCTAACAGCTGTCTTTCTGAATCGAGATTGGGCATATATTTTTGATGCAAATTAAGCGAGAATTTAACCCAGTTAGAGATCGTGTACTGTTTATGAATTCTGTGGACTGATAGCCTCGAATGTGAAACTGCGCATGGTACAGGTAAGGGTATAATCATAGCTGTAAAAGATCAAATTTCTTCTAGGTATGTAGGTCCTATTGTTCTTTCCAAGTCCCTAAAGTAAATAATGCATTTTTTATTTTTGTAATTGAGCTACACCTTCCGTAAGCACGTAATATATGGATTATGATTATAACTTAGCTCTGTGTTCACCAAAAGATAATCGGACAATTAGGCAGCTTCATCAGTTAACTTTGACATCTAATGTTTGAAAACATGTGTCAAAAATTACAAAACAACCGTTTCAAATTTAACCATGAGTTGGTGAACTCGGGTCTTAGTCTAAGTAATATCTACGATTCTCTTAAATCTTCCCTGCAGGTGACAAACGCTCGTGGGCGTCTGCGCCGGCCGTGCCTCGGCGAGGGCGCGCCTCGGAAGCGTACGACGCGCGGGACTCGGGTGTCAGCGTCGACGCCCATGCGTATACCAACGCGGACGACCATAAAGGTAAACATAGTCCTACCTGTTGGCGAAAAAACGAGACGACAGAATAGAAAAAGCATGGCTGTGTTTCCTGCCACGTTAACGCTTTCATGTGCCAAGACGCACACTGTGTGTGTGCGCGTCTGAATTGGAAAGCCATCCCGACGCAGCCCCTTGTGAGTGGTGGTGGGGCGGCGCTTTATCTTTTTTAGCTTTATACGCTGTTCAAGCTAAATAAAAAAAAGTGATTTAGCTTGAACAGCGTGTAGTAAGCTTGTCACGTAATCCCATCCTTGCCTTTCCGAGTCATCTCCTAGCGTTGGATTGGCTCCAGAGTGCCTCAAGGATCTTAAGCCTACAAGTAATGGCTTTCTTTGTATATCGCCGTATGTCGCTGGCAACGTGTCGAAAGTATTGTATTGCAGGCATCGTTACGAAACTGTAGCCAAGTGAACTCGCTGCCACGCAATAAAGAATGAAAAGTTGAAAAGTGCGGTAGGGCCGTAGGCTTCAATCTGCTTCGAAGCTTTATATGTATTGATGATCAAAACTATTCAGGGGCTTAAAACCTCAGCGAAAATAAATTCAACCTCTCCCCATTATAACTTTTTACTAGAAGACATCCTTCTGAACATAGTAAATATTAGAACTTTATTCCTTCATAGATCTGGACCTAGCAGTAGAATCGCTGCGCTACGATGAAATCATATCCATGATGTCGGAACCTCTACGAGTGGATGAAGGCGAGATGCCTCCCCCCATACCCCCCAAAGGACTGGGCCATCTCAGCAGCTTCGACTCCGGACATCATGAGAACGGAGAGTCACATTGCTGAGGGAGGTATCTACTTGCGTTTCTCTATTTGTCTCTGAACATTCATAGCCCAGCAATGAAGCTAACCCTGTTATACGTTTATGGGAAAAAATATTTCATAAATTCCCATAAACGAGGTTTTCAAAATTGACTACACACATACTGTTTAAAGATTTCTCTGTGAGTGCCTAATTTACTCCAGAGATTACATTATAAGTTTTACTTTAATAAATACAGAAAGGTATTGGGATATACCTTCTGAAAATGATTGGTAATCTTATTGTAACTGATGGGAAAAACACGCCCAAGCCCATTCCAATACTTTGCAAAGAAGTAGGTATTCCTTTATAATATTTCATCTGATGCACTGAGCTCTATTATAAAAGTACACTGTAGGGAATATTCTATACGCAATAACAGTTGTTTAATGTGCCGATTCACAGCTCACCTCCTCGACCGTCTCTGGTATAAAAAAAAACTTTAATTGTTGAGGCCGTACCAAAACAAAACGACAACCATAATAACAGGCACTTCCATGGACGGTCATACGCTCACCAAACGCTCAAAATGGTGAAAATCAAATAGCCCAATCTATCATTGATTATATGACCACCAGCGTACTTGTATAATGGAGCTCAGTGCTCTGATGAAGTTAGAAGTAAGATTGTTGGTTGGTAGGTCAGTTCCGAGTCCTCTTAGTAAGTAAGTTTAGTCAAGGTTGGGCACAGGGCTTTGTTTAATCATCAATGCAAGTTTGCACTTGTTGACAAGGCAGAATAAAGAAAACAGTGTTCTCTTGAAATGTAGAGAAAAAACTTCCTTCGTATTTGATTTCTAGTGTGCCTAGTTTATGACTGTAGGTGTAAGTGAAAAGTAGGAATTTTCTTTGTCGCATAAATGTAATTCGCTCTGCGTAAGTTTAAAATCTTGAATAGCCTAATAATGCAAACAAAGTACAATTTCTAGAATGTTAGAACTACGGTAATAAAATTAATATTACGGGCCGTACGTAATGATTACCAAAACAAAACCAATGTGCTACGTCGAAAAGTAATGTAGGATGGAACGCCTATGGATATTATAACAGCAAACTATGTTCGAGTAGCGCCTATGAAATATATGATAGCAACGCTTTTAAGCGTCCAAGCGAATTGCTATCTTATTTAGCTGTTAATTAAATCTAGAATTTTAAATGTAGTTTCATTATTTTAGCATGCATATCATTCCTCGAATGGATAAAAATATTTAGCGCGTGGTTTTAAAATGTACTTTCTTTTAAGCTGAATATTATGTTTACATAATCGGGGCCATATTACCGGTGATAAATACTATCTAACTGTTATAATTAATAGATTGTAACCGACACTTTATATTATACCATAGGTACATTTTTTGTACATACAATATTAAGTACAATGCAGCCATAGCAGCTTTTGATCAAGAAAAGTTTCTAGTTCTAAATTATAATTGAAATAAAATGTGACTTTGAAATTCCATTTGGCTGGATACTACTTTACGTAGTTTATTATTATAGCATTATTTTGTGATATTTTTATATATTTGGTAATTCCAAAAGTATTATTTGACATTTTTTAATTAATTTCAATCAATTTAATTATTTGATTTTATTTAATCATGATTTTTTGCCATTGTTTGCTTTTCCGTATATTCAGTGGAAATATTTGGAAAATTTTAAGGTTAACAATAGAACATTTTATGTGATTATTCTATTTCCATATTTCTTTAACACTTGTTTGAGAATGTTTAAAATAATGCACGAGAACATAGACGTGTCTATTTTCAAAATTCTTAACAAAAATTTTAGGTAGGTACTTAAAACATGTAAAAAAAACATTTGCTGACAATGCTACCAATACTATACGGTGCAATCCAATACCATACGGTGCAATATTATTAGCGTTGCATACATACAAACGCATTTTTAAATATTTATTTAGACAGTAAATACATTTTTTCTTAATGAGGAAAGTTGTCCTTCAGTGCTTCAACACTTTTGATCTCTTTTTGTCTATTAAACTATCAAAGGATTTTTACTCTATTCATTAAGAATTTCTATGAATTTTGACTACTACAATGTTTGATATTGAATTTTTATACTTTTGACTATTTCATGCAAGTCTCCGATGACCAAGTGATATTTTTCATACTTTGTTACAAACTGTAGCTTTTCTAACTTAGTTCTTAAGTTTAGGCGTTAAGGATTATTATTCCAACGAACAATATCTTTAAGTTTACTTTAAATATAATGCATCTTACATAATAACCATATTATTTTTACATAATTATTTACAGGTTTAGTATTATTATGTTTGAAGTTACTTTGCTAGCATAGAAATAGCTTATTTTACTCCATTGTTTTCAACACGTTCAATTTTCTTATGACTACAATTGATTCACCAATATTTTCTTTAGCCTTTTCAATTTTGATTTTTTTTCATAATGTTAAAATAGTTATTTGAGCTAAAGTGCTTTAATGTACAATTAGTACACTTTATTACGTGCAATTTATTAGATACGTCTTTTGATTCAACTTGCTCATTTTCCGTAGCCGTCCTCTAAATTCGCCTGTTTGTCAAATTATTTTTCGTATAAAAACTTAGGCTACTGCACCGGTAGCATGAACAACCTTAAAAATGCTTTTTCTAGGCTATAATAGAGAAAATGTTTTTAGTAGCACATACTAAATTCCTGTAAATAAATGATTTATTATTCATCAGTCAATCAATCAATGGCCTTTACATCCACAGAGGATGATTTATGTAGTGTTCGTTTTTCACCACTTACGTAGATAACTTGTTAGGCCTAATACGGGAATAAAACAGATGCGGCCGCAGTGTTGACATCCTGGTTGGATGGTGGATCATGATGTTTATGATTCATATTATAGGCTTTGCCATAATCACTCCGTTTAGCAGGCGTTTGAACGCAGTTGTTAAAATTATACAGAAGGACGGTGCTACATTTCCTCCGTTAGATTTACCAGAGGAAATGCAGCTATGAGCCGACTAAGGGAATCGAATTAGTCGGCTCTCACGCCATCCACGAGCTGATTTGGCGGAATCGATTATTAGGCCCGTATTATAAAAGCTTGCTCGGTCATCGATCTATGCTTGAGTAATGCATATGCTATACAAAATCGTTGCTCAGGCACTAATTAAAGTCTGAGCAAGCTTTCATAATACGGGCCGTAGGTCGCGACCGCCACGGCGGCCTCGCCGTGACTGCCACGGCAATGGAGAAAATGTCAGACACTGCGTCATTTATTAAAGTTGAAACTATTTGAAGGAATGTGTTTCAAAGTATTATCGCACTCGATGACGATCCGATGTTTATTTTATCTATTATATCCTAGACAAATCGCTTAATAGAGTGCTCATGCTCAGTCTGCTATATTATTTATAAGGTATTATACAAGTATTGAGTTACCTAGCTTGGATGTTTCGACTGATATTATTTGACTAGTTAATGTATACTACGTGTGCTCATTGTATCCTTGATGTTTACGAAACTTACCCTCTTACTTATCAACCTCTCGCAACTTTAAACAATTTGCTGAATGTTGTTAGGTTCGGATAAGTCAAAGAAAGCCAAAATACAGCTTAGGCATTCTTTGAAACAATGCTCAGTCATCGATCAATGCTTCAGTAACGCTTCTGCCATAGAAAATCGTTACTCAAGCATACATCGATGATTGAGCAAGCTTTAATAATACGGGCACAGATGAATAATGATACTTATACGGGCCTTAGTAGTAATACATTCTACCTTCATTATTCGCTAAGTTTTGGAACACGCTGCCTACCGCTGTTTTTCCTAAACAAGAGAGAATAGGTGTATGGTGGTGTAACCTTCGTGATACATCGTTACACGTTCTACCCCACCTTTCAATCCATACTGTTACAACAAGTACCTACCACAAAATTGTACAGAGGACTTGTATTGCTTCACTATAGCTATAAATCCTACGTCCAAAGTTAGGTTTATATCAATTTAGCAAACTAATATAGACTATTTTTTAAGCAGTTTTTTTTATACAGTTTAATGTAGACAGTTAACTGTTGTCGAATAAAACGGATGAGAGAATGAATCGTCTCGGCTACATCGTAACTTTCTATCAGCCCCTCTAGTACGGGGATTTTCGTCTAGGGTAGAATAGACAATAATGACATTGCATCGCCATACATTGCGTACATTATTGAAGTTGAAGGAATGCATTTCAAATAATTGACGCATTCGATGACGAAATGACGTAATTTTTCTCTATTCTACCCTAGACAACAATCCCCGTGCTAGGGGGGGCAGGTGGGGTTGGTGATCAAACGAAGGTCTATTGATAAAAAAATTGTTAAAAGTTGAGACAGGATTATAAGTAAGGAGGTAATGTTGAAGTGAAATTATATTATTGTAAAATTGTCCGTAGTTCAATCTTTTTATTTTTAGCGTAGTTTTAGTGACGTACCAAAAATTTTGTCAGCTATTTTTATATAAAGTCTCAAACGCATGGTATTTATTGTCTAATTAATGTCATTTATTTGTAAATTAGTGAATTTGAATTCGCCATCTGGAGTTTACGTAAAATTGTGCTAACCTTATCTTTTTAACGTAGAAATCAAACTAATTAATACCTAATACGAATACGAATTTTATGTATAATTTCGCGTTTATCGTTTTCATCCGGTGTAAAATTTTCTTAGTAATTAATATTTATCAATCAAATAATATAGTTTAGCAAACGTCCCAAATTTTATCGAAATGGCGAATTCGAAGTTCTCGAAATTGAAACTTAGATCTGTAGTAAATATTAGATGATCGCCAAATGAAATTATCCAGTACAAAGTGTAGTCTCTAATGTAAGTCCCGTTAGAGCTAGCCATGTCTTATCGGGTGTGTATGTTATTATAGGCGAAATAAATTTTAATTCGAATATACTTGTGCGTTTCTGTTTCGTCCCTGATAATGATAACCGCTGAAGTGAAAGGGTTTTTGGGTTGCGACCGCGATGCAACACGATGGGCCGACGACATTGTAGCGGTAGAAGAAGACGGTCCATAGAAGAACCGAAGTAGCCGAGATAGCTCTCAGAATTAGCAGGCTGAAGTGGCGATAGGCTGGCTCGCAAAACCGATAATTATTGGGGAGTGAAGGTTCTCGATTGAACGGCCACTATTTGAGGCGTTGTTGTATGGAGTCCTATGTCCAGTTGTGGACGTATGTGGGCTTATGATGATGTAGACTTGTGCGTTTTATTACATAGATAAAGTATTTATTTGCTACCTGCAACACAACATAAAAATGTAATTCACAATAAAAAGGCAACGTACCTACCTACATCATTAAACAGAAAAAAACAATTAGAAATAAAACCGGCCAAGTGCAAGTCGGACTCGCGCACGAAGGGTTCCGTACCATTATCTATAAAAACGGCAAAAAAATCACGTTTCTTGTATGGGAGCCCCCTTAAATATTCATTTTATTCTGTTTTTAGTATTTGTTGTTAAAGCGGCAATAGAAATACATCATCTGTGAAAATTTCAACTGTCTATCACGGTTCATGAGATACAGCCTGGTGACAAACGGACAGCGGACAGACGGACAGCGAAGTCTTAGTAATAGGGTCCCGTTTTTACCCTTCGGGTACGGAAACCTAAAAATAAATTCTCGCGTTTTAATTAAATTTAGAATTTTGTAATTGCTTTATATCTGTATGCATTATGCACACAGATCCCCGTTCAATCCAACGATCCTATCCATCCACGGTCTGGTAGAGATCGCTCTTGAGCGATAAAACCGCCAATGGTTTTTTTTTAAATTTTGTTTGTTAAATATTTGCTAAGTGTGCAATAAAGACTTTTCTATCTATCGTTCTATCTCTGTTTTTGGACGCGGACTGATTTATTGACAGTATGTAACTGCGTTATAATATAATATTTCACTGCCATCTAGCGTCAATTTCTAAATAATGGGCGCTCTTAGCACATGATTGAAGGTCTACCGCGGACATGCGGTACGCCTCTCTCTGGTAATTATATCGAAAGCTGTGGATGAGCGTGGTACACATGAGCTATAAATCTTCGGATAGAGCAAAAGATATAGGTTTAAAGAACTTTATACTCATACAAACACCTGGTTCGCTTATAATGATATACATGAGAAACAAATTAATCCAGGTAGATCTTATACCTACGTTTTCACTTATATTTTTTAATTTCGGTGGACAGATAATATTATATCATATCCTATCTATATAAAATGTAATGTCCATGGCAATAATCGCCATTTATTTGGGTTACCAGTGGGTGTTACATAATTCAGCGTGATAAAATAGAAGATTATTAATACTTTGATGGCTCAAGACGTACATGTCGCTGAGCGCAACCATGTAGCGGCGTCAGCGGCGGGTCGCACCGCCAAGGCTAGGCAGTGAATTGTACCACTACAATAATTAGTGAACACTGCGTACTACGTGAACGGGAACTACGGGAGAAACCGCGAGGGGCTACTAGTAACCAATATATCATATATTGGTTACTAGCAGCGCCTCGCGGTTTCTCCCGTAGTTCCCGTTTACGTGGAAATTCCGGGATAAACTTAGCCTTTGTCACTTCCTGAAAAGTAAGCTTTTTAATAGTGAAAGAATTTTTGAAATCGGTCCATTACTTTTTAAGTTTATTCGTTACATACAAAAATACTAACACTTTTTTATTTATTCATTATTAAAATTCACTTCGCTAAGACCTGGACCTGGCAAAAGCGTTTTATTTGCGTAACAGTTTTACTATTTGTGTCTTCTACAGTTGCCTGTTATTCTTTAAAAGATCTTAGTAGGTATTTAGTTTTTGGTCTGTCTCCAGACATATCGTTACTAAAATCCAGCGTGTGCCACACCGGCGACTTCAAGAACCCGCCCAGCGCGCTAATGGACACGGTGAATATTTGACAAAACCCGACACAATAATAAGAGAGGAACCAACTCCAATTACACCAACGAGTGCCGCACTCTTCCCTAAAATGATACTAATAATTAGGGACAAAAATAATACCTAATTGCCATCATTTGACGACCTTAATGGCGCAGCCGGCTATAGTCCGCCTGCGACGCAGGAGGCAGCTGGTTTGATTCCCGATTTTTATAATATAAATCGTAGGTATCATAATCTATTGATGTACTAGCGGCCCGCCCCGGCTTCGCATGGGTAGATAAAGGTATATAACAAAAAATATATACATTTTAACACACTCTTGGCAGACTTTCCATGCTTAGAACACTCAATCAAGTCTGTTTTTGACAAAACAAACAATCAAAATCATTCGTTTGGGAGCTATGATGCCGCAACAAAAAAAAAGTAGGTATAGTATAGATATTATGCAATAAATCTACCGAGGAGAGTCCTTGTTTCCTGTTATCTTACACGCAAAATGTCTCGTATGTATTGTATTGACCTAAACGAGTTGTTTATCTAAGTGGGGCATGATTTGAGCTAACAAAATTTTTAAATCAGGTTTTAAAGTTGGTAGACTTCGACAATAACGAGCCTCTTACCCAGCAGGGAATTCATTCCTTGGCTCAAGAATATTCAAACTAATCGAAAAATGATGCGAACAATTACCTAAATTATGCAGAATTTTGAATCATACTGCTTTGTTAATTAGCCGACATGTTATGGGTTATAATACCAACTCCTCATATTTCGTGTTTAGACCGGTTCATCTAAATATACTTATATTCAGATCCCTTTGGTTGATCTTAATATAGGTACTTATATTCAGATCAACCGGTCCAAGTCATTTTGTTAAAAGAATTTAATCTGGGCAAGTTTCACTTGGCGAGAGTAGGTAGTCATCATTAGGTACCCATAGACAGTGAGCTTGCATCTCGTATTCATTGCCTAAGCAAACATGCTACACGAGATCCTAGAAATTACATCTCCCTTTGGTTTAAATTAGACTTACTTACTTTATTATATTGTCTTTAATGGTGGGCTTACAGCGCAGCTTATAGAAATGAATGACTTTCTACCTATAATGAGACAGTACGTAGAAGCATAGTACCTACCTGTACGCGGGGATTCTCGATCTTATGCAGAGACTAAAAATATTTTAGTTTGAAACCTTCTACTATGCTTTGCAATGCAAACCTTTATTACTCGAGTTCAAACTTCGTGCTCTATGCCAGATCTTGACAGTCTTATTTTATTTACAAACTGAACAAAAACACTGCCCAATGTCATTGACGCAGAAAATTGCACAAGCCCTGAAAAATCTCTACATTGTTTGCCGAGAAATAGTAACTGGTAAATCAAACATGAATGCAGTCCTCCCCATGGAGTCTAACCCTGAGACTATGAACAAGTACATGCAACGCCTTGGCGTGTCCGAGAGATGGAAGATGGTGGACGTGATTGGGTTGGAGGCCGAGGCGCTTAGCTGGGTCCCTCGGCCTGTCCTCGCTGTGATTCTTCTTTTTCCTCTATCGGAAGAGTACGAACAACATCGCCGCCAGCAAGAGACCGAGATGTCCGACAAGGCTGCCTTACCACCGAGGAACGTGTTCCACATGAAGCAGATACTCAGCAACATCTGCGGAACCATCGCGCTCGTCCACAGCGTCGCCAACAACACCCACCACATCGACCTCAACGACGGGCTCCTCAAGCAATACCTGAACGACGCTCAGGGCCTCGACGCCTCCGCCAAAGGAGCTCTACTGGAGAACTCGATGGGGATCCTCGAAGCATACAAAGA
Organism: Eupithecia exiguata; assembly: GCA_947086465.1. Lineage (NCBI taxonomy): Eukaryota > Metazoa > Arthropoda > Insecta > Lepidoptera > Geometridae > Eupithecia > Eupithecia exiguata. The sequence goes on from OX352231.1 coordinate 8,903,592, forward strand.
TATAGTGAATTCTGGCACGGCTGTCGAGTCTAATGAAGCCGGGACTGCTAACAATCATTTCATAACTTTCATCCATAAGGAAGGAATTCTGTTTGAGCTTGACGGGCGCAAGACGTCGCCCGTCGAGCACGGGCCGACTACTGCCGACTCGCTGCTGGAGGACGCCGCTAAGGTCTGCCGCGAGTTCATCGCCAGGGAGCCCAACAACATCGGTTTCAACGTCGTGGCGCTCGTTCCCGCCGACTAGGTACATATTCATTTGCATTATTATTATTACTCAATAAACTATTTACAATGAACTTCATAGTTGTGCAACTTGTCGAGCTCCACACTAATGTAGGTGCTTAGCTTTCATAAAGTTATTCTTTGAAAGCTATCATGGCTAATGAAATAATCACGCAAATGATGCGAAGAGTTAAGCTGAACCGTCACGCGATTCTTCAATACGATACAGCGAAAAATGGCGTTCATTAATTCAGTTCATTAGCGGCAGAGTCGTCGCACTGCTCTCGAATCAATACTTTAATTCATAATTAATCTGTTCGCATTTAACAAATCGGCAGTCTCTGGCCGCAACGAACGGTGCATCAGCATCTCAATTAAGATATCCGCAGACAATCCAACACGGCTCCCGCATTCCTCCTTAAAATTCTCTATCTTCGGAAACTAATTAAAAATTCGCCTCGCCTTCGTCGCCCGGTGTTCAATCGGGACGATATAACTTCATTTAAAAACGAGCAATCTTGTCGAAGATAAGGGCTGGCGAGAAAACAACGAAGAGATGCGCTCGCCACACGCGGCCCCGGCCAGCGGGCGCGCCAGCCGCGCAGTCGCGACCTTACAAAAAGACGAACCAAACAAACGATTCCCAACTTTTAAATGGAACGCGAGAGAATCCACAGCGTTAACTATGTCGATACTTGGAAGGACGCGACATCGGTAAGTCACGTCACTAAATAAATGACGCTGGACCAGAAATAAATATATAAATATTGTGTAAATAAACAAAATAATACGACGGGACCCGAAATGCTTTAAATATTCAAATGAAGCGAGCCGAGGTGAAATACGAAGGTGCGCTCGCTCGAGTTGAGTCCAATTAAATTGGTGCCACTGAGGTAGAAATTAAAAACAAAAGGATGTTGGCGGAGGGGGTCCGCGCGCATTCTCATGAGTATTATTAGTGCGATGTCAACCACAAAAAATGTTAGAGGGTTGTCGCGTTGATCATTATCGATAACATCCCGCGTTTTGTATTGTTTTGATGGGTGTGCGGACGCTACGCTCGGACGTTTTGTTGACATCTTACATTCAGCAACATGGGTGATGGATGCGGCTCCTCGGCGCAATTACCCGCATGAGAGCGACCTGGGCTGAACTCAACCGTTTCATTATACGAAATAAAGCGTCAATCAAACAAGTGCGCGGATGATTAAATGGGTGAAAAACAAAACGTTAAACAGTATCGGGCTGGGTCATTAGTCATCGCCTACCTGGTGAGAACAGATATAATATTTGCCTATAAATCAATTATGGACGTGTGGAGTCGCTTAGCACTTAACGCTCTATTATTGCTCCTTTCATAACTGCTCTAGGATAAATAATGGGATTTTTAAACTTTTGTTTAATTATAGAAGCATGGACTGTTCATTTTATCCTAAGCATTTTATGACACCTTCAATTTGCGTTTACCTACTACATAGGTATGAATATTAAAACGCAACTCAGGTTTAAGCACGTCTCAAGTCGCGATATTTGGACAGTTTTCAATGAAAATCTGTTAAAAATTCGTCACTTGAGACGTGCTTAAATCTGAGTTGCTTTTGAGTATTCAGGGGTTAGATGTTTCTTAGAATAGAGAGGTTAATCCTTTAATAAATACAGATGAGCAAAAAAAATTTTTATCGACTTGATTTTGCTTCTCATTCCTTGGTTTTCCTGGGTAATTTCGTAGCTGTTGTCTTTCATCTCCACAGGCTGAGATAAAGACATACTTCGGGCCTAATCTTAAGTCAATTTTACAGGCCCGAACCCCTTACAGAATTTCTTCGATCTACAATCCCTAAAGATCTCCACAGATTCATTTATCCAAACATGATCCCACAATAATACATTTCATACGGGACAATGAGGAGCTAAGTGCTTATTTGAGTCATCTACTAAATGCTAGCAAGGCTCTACTCTCTTGCCTTACAGCACTTCCATTGACGGTATACCAGGAGTTTCGAGTATATGATGCTAAGAAAAAGAGCAATGATCGCTGTATACGATTGGGTTATGTTATGGTAGTGTAAGTAATGGGCTAAAGGCCCAGCAGGGGTCCTCCCGCGGTCTACCGTCGCTCATCACTATTCAATACGCTCCATTTATTGAAATTACATAATTTGTGTGTGAATAATGACGAATGTGATGAATCTTCGTGGGCGACTTAAACGCGATTAACTTTTGACCGCAATAGCATATTAATAAGCTGTCAGTTGTGGCTGTAATGACATGGAAATAGACTCGGTTGAGCCTTGTGCTTTTGACTCTTAAACTTGTGCTCTTCATGAATGGATATGGTCTGGAATTCTTTGTCCATCATTGTTAAGAGTGCTTTGTAGCGTTTAAAAATAAACACTTCGTATTTTTAGGAAAAAAGATAGGCAATTTGTTTGTTCTGGTAAGTGTTAAGTAATTATAAACATTAATCACATTACTATTAATGTGATTAATGTTTATAATTACGCTTAGATACTATTATCTAAGCGAAAGTTTGGATGAATATTTTTTTTAAAGAAAATACAATATCTACGTAGTTAAATTTGTTACCTCTACAAAACTACGGAACGGATCGGGCTGAAATTTTGCATGTAGGTAGTTCTAAGCCTGGCATACAACATAAACCCTTTTTTATCCCATAAATCACTTCCCATGGTACAGAAATGTACCATAAACAACTGTACGAAGCTGCGGGTAGAAACTAGTATCATTTTAAATGCGATCCTTACTAATATTATAAGTTCAAAAGTAACTCTGTCTGCCTGTTACCATTTTATGCCTAAACGGCTGAACGGATCATAATGAAATTTGGCAGGGAGGTAAATAGTACCCCGGGGACGGACATAGGATACTTTAAAAGCGTGAGCAAAGCCGCAGGCTGCAGCTAGTAAGATTATAAATGCGAAAGTTTGATGTTTAGATTTTTGTAACCTAAAGCCTTACTACTAAACGGATCGGGCTGTTTGGAAATTTTTTAGTTCTGAAATTGGGAATATATTATAGGCTTCTATTAATTCCAGGAAAACGCCTACGAAGCTGCGAGGAGAAGTTAGTTATTAATGTAAAATAATGATAATAAATACGGTATTTTACGAAATTGTTTTTTATTTATTAGGAAACAAAATAACTGGTTATTCATTTATTATTTTTATGGAGGGTTGCACGGTTAGGTACTTACATAAAAACTTTTGATTTAAAACACCTACGCTCTTTCTGAAATGTCTACCGTTTATGTTCAATATAAGACTCGTTAAATTCCATTAACTTCTCATGTAACAAACAACGGCGGCATTCTTTTCATTAGCCAGTAACTAACATCACCTAATCCCCTAATTCCATCAAAACTATCAAATCTTTTCTCACCACAAAACACCAATAAATAGGAGTTTACGGCGTTTCCACCTATAGCAGCGACACATAAACACCCAATCAAATATCTACATAGGCTATTACATAACCATATTTATGATTGAAGATAAACCTTTCAATAAGAAAGAAGACTACCCATAAAAACATAAAAACTTTACGATGCATTAACGCAACTAATATCATCTCCGAACGCACTAAATTTGGTTCCGTTTATTTGGTGGTAGTACCAAAATTAGGCGATATCCTATTTTGATACCGTGGTTCTAAGAAACTGTAAAAGATTAGCCGGCACATAATAAAATGGTAGTTGGATGTAGACTCTAACTATCACTGTAAGTTGCTTGTTAAAGTACGTACAGTTTAAAATGTACCAAGGTAGAGATTTGGATGTAGTGTAGACTTTAATTATCGGTCTTTTTACCTTCCTAGTTCATTACATATAGGTTGCTTTTCTAGTGAAAAACTACATAGATAGAAGGTATGCTAGATAGGTAAGATAGGCTTCGAAGTAAAACTGTAGTAAAAGGTTACATAACGAGGTTTTTAGAACTAGATTGAAGCCTGGAAGTTACTCCTCTACTTTATCACATAACTTCTTTGTAGCATGTCGTATGTTTACAAACATAGAAATTAGACATAAAGATTTAATTTATTGACAGAAATACGACTTGTTTCCTAAATAGCATATCCTAAATATGTTAGGCACTTATTTAAATTAATTATTAAATGCGATTTTAAATGATCGAACAACTGTAGTCAGCATGGCTACGTCCAACACAATGGTCCATTTTGGGATCTATTCATAAACTAAATTAAATCTCTTTTAATTCGGTTTTGTTTAAATTTGAAACTACCTGCTATTGAAAAAGTAAACGAAATCTTCTGTTAAAAAGATTAAAAATAGGTACCTACCTATAAATTGCAGTTGAGATCCAGATTGGATCTTTTTCGAAACTATGTACCTCGATTAATTTAACGAAGGCGATAGTGTCGAATTAAATGTCATTTTAATCTACAATTTCAAGACTGAGTAAGCTTCGACGGATCATATTGTCCCTTTGTTGAAATACTTTCTCTGCGCTTCCTAGAACAGCATGTCCAGTTAATTGGTAAGTGCTGGATGGTGGGGAGTGGGTAGATTAATGAGCGGCTACCGCTGGCTTATCGCAGCATCTGGCGCATGACTGATCATCTGTCGTGCGCTTGCGCCGGTGTCTGCAGTGATGGGACGCGCCGATATCGACTGGTCGATAAGCACTGATTTTATCGATAAGCGGCTTCTAGTTTTACGTATAAGGTTTATTATCTCAAATTGTGTCTAACACAATGTTTGGCTACATTATCTACTAACCTTCTCTACCCTTGTATCGTTCTAAATCTAATCTTTAAAATACAAATTGCAATAATCCAGTAAAAATTACATAAATTCATGCGGTTTATAGTTTTCTTCACATTATAACAATGAAGAAATCCGTTATCCCTGAAAAAAGAGACTGAATAAAATTTATCGATGGTTGAAGCTTATCGCGTCGCATCACTAGCAGTCGTGCTATGACAGTGGTCCGCATAACTTCCCAGAAGTCGTACTCATTGAATGCCTTACGGGCGACCACAGTTTTTTCACTGCCATACTCTTATTGGGCATTGAAATATTTTTGTTTAGATTAAACGACGGTTACCACCAGATCGCTACATTAGGATTAATGTTGGACATCAGTTTCTTGGTTCTTAGAACGCATGGGAATAAGGAATACGATATTGGACGTCAACTGGGAATTGTCTTTTGATGGTCGATATTATGATCTGATAAAATGCCGCCTACCAGTATTACGATTCTAGGATACTAAGATGTCGATGATAAGAAATGAAATGATATTTTGGTAAATTAATTGGTTTTATGTTGTTTCTTTGAAGACGTGGCTTACCGCTTGTTTACTTACAGGAGTTAAAGGTAAGTATAATCAGTGGCAGGGCAACGGAAAATACCCTATTAAATAATTAATGTTTATTATAACAATACATATTTACAAGTATGATTTTTTCTTTCCTACGGTACCTAACTAAATAGTTAGGTAACTTAAAAACTCATTATCATTAGTAGGTGCTTTAGGTAGGTACCTACGTGTATTTATTATTTTTCACTTCTATTGCTTAAAACTGTCATTTTAGCGTGGCTTTCCGGGCGTAAAACTCGAGAATACGCCCTTGGGAGTAAAATTATTTTTTCTTTTTAATTTTTGTTTGAACTCTTCAGCCATTAGATACAAGACATTCGTCAACTTGCATAAAGACTAATAATATTTGGTGTTCCATTTAGGTATTTACAATGAACATAAAGAACATACAATTGAATTTATTATTGGAAATGGAACTGTAACGCCTATAAGAAGACCTGAAGACAAGAAAAGTTGGTATCAATCAGCGCGAAATCTTGAAGATGAACTTGGCTTATTTAATTCCTTCAAGCTAAAATTAATTTAATATTATTCAAGTGGGATAGAATGACACAGAAGTAACCAATATGATTCTGTCCATTGCGGTCGAAATCACATGAAATATGCTATATAAGACTAACAACATAGTTTTAGTAGACAAGTTCGTAAAATGTGGAATTAAATATTCCACACTGAAGGTAAGTTTTGTTTTTTCTACTATCGCACACTCGAAGTGAAAAGTATTATTTTTCACGCGGGACAAAACCACTCATTATAACTCGGGTCTTGTCATCCTCCACAAACAACAACCTCGTCTATAATGGTGTGGATTAGTCTCTAGTTAAAAAAATACTATTCAAGACTAGAGAATAAAACAAAACTGGGTGATAATTTATCATACAATGGCATCTACTAGTAGTCGCGCGATGCAGTGTAATGTCGCTAACTACCGACAAAATTCCTTCTTGTGACAAAAGAGTAACAATTTTAATAACTTAAGTAAGTAATGACTGCTTTATTCTGCACAAGTGTTAACTTGAGCAGGCGGCGGCTCAGCGGATAAGTTTTTGGCGCCAATGACGATAATATGCATGATTAATGTTATGAGAGAAAAACGAAAAAAAAAATTTTAGTTAAAAATACTTAACGAACTACATAAAGTCTAGTCACATTGTGTTCATAGTCTCTTTCATTGTACTTATATCCTGTTATCGTAAATAAATCTTTATTAACAAAGAAAATTACATTCAAATCTATACAATCAATCAAATAATAGAATTAAATTAAAACTAGTATTAACAATTGCAACAATTGTGCTAACTGCAGACTGTTGCAAACAATTTACAGGTAGCTCAACTGATCCACCAATTCTGTTATCTATCCGTGAAAGCCTACAATAAGCTTTCTGGTATCTATTAATTTGTAAATCCGTTAAATGTTTTTGTCTGGTTTTCCTTCAAATAAATATAAATTTAATGATTGTGATGCTGATGGTTTTCCGCTCAGCTGTCCGATACATCAAACAAATCACTAGAATTGTCTTCAAAGATAATCAACATACGATACAAAACAGAAGCTCACATATTAATTTTCCATACAAAGGCTAATTTAATAACTGGCCTCCAAAATGTCACAGTGATCACAATAAAAAACGACAATGAAATATCGAAGAAGGATTGCGAGAACGCCCAGGCTGGTGTCATGGGAAGGGGCTTTTTATACTCCCAAATAAATTGGGAGTCATTTTTAAAGGTCCATGTAGAGCTAGGTAGCGCTAGGTAGCGCTTTTCTTGAATTTTAATTCGTAGAGTCAATAAATACTTCTCTACGAATACAAAAAAACTACATAAAGAAGGAAAAAGCACGTTTTATATTTTAATATTCAAAACACAAACGCAACGCCTACATTTTGAAAAGGTTTATTTTAGGAGTCTGTCCTTTCCCACAGCTGGGTACTTCCGTCTTTCCATTTTTCTCTGTTTCACTACTTCAAGCTAAAAGCTACTGTGTGAACTACTACTAAGTGAAAGATCGAAAATTCAGCAATAGTGAGCACACTTGACACTGCTGGAATTTTCTTCCTTAATTGTCCATTTAGGTACAACCTCAACAGCCTATAATGGTCCACTGCTCTCACCCTGATAATCGCCTTATTGGCTTTTATCTCAAGAGGGGTTATGCCCATAACCCCCACGCTGGGCATGGGGGTTGAGGATCGCAGTTGGGTGGTAGATCTATTCTCTGCCCCCGGTGTATGACACCCTCAGGAAGGGCTGGGGTGGTGCAAATTCTACGCTGACTCCACATTGCATATTACTGCATTTGCTGCATATTACTATTCATGATCAGCCTATAGTAGTCCACTGTTGGACATAGGCCTCCCCTAATGAATGCCATAGCGCCCTGTCTTCAGCTTGACGCATCCAGCATCTGCCATATACTCTATTATTGTACAAAAATATTTCTGAATTATATTTTTTTGTTCAACGTGTACATCACTCAACTCTACTTGATCCTTCATGAGAGGTTTTGTTTGGGCATCGTCTTGTACAATGGGTGGACACGAACGCCTGTTAGGTAACATTTTTAACATCATTATAAGTGAAAAGCTGTGACTGATGATGTGCCCTACGCTCTCGTTACTCGCTTGAGGTCTTTTCTCGGAATAATGGTATAGATCGCTCACTGTTGTGGATAGATAGGTTAGCTATTTTTGACCTAGATTGTTTTTACACTAAAGTAGCCCTGTAAATAGTAATTCAGTAAAAGTTATAACAACCTAACCTAACCTACCTACCAGGCAATAGCTTCACATACTCGCAAAAAAATTGGGAAGGAATACTTTCTATACTCGATTATTTTTAAGCGATTTAAAATTATAATAAATATTAGGTTTTTAGATGGCACAACATTTCAGTGGTACATAAACCATTAGTTCCATCCGTATCACATTCGAAATAATAAAACATTCACACAAAAACTAAAACAAGCATTCCTTAAAGGGACCCAGAGACCGTGGGAGCCTAATGCACGGTCCTCTGGACCCAATGTGCTGGGCCCGGTAGCAACCTCCCGTCGACATGTCGTTATGCCATCATTTCTAATTTATTTATCATCATTAAAACTTATTTAATTATTGATATTAATAGATGAGTTTTAAAGTTGTTGTATTTTTATGTTTATTGTTTGTTGGATAGGCCACCCATTTTAATTTCTTGTTTCTACATTGTTATGAATATGTAAACGTTTTCAATGTTACGAAGAAACAGGTCGTGAAACCAGTTGCGGCTTTTACAAAAATCCAGAAGTAGTTTAGCAGATAAGTATAGTAACACAATTCATTTACAGCTCGCCAAACAAATACAAGAATATATGTTATATAGTTTATAAACCCAACCCCGTCGACTGCAGTGTCCATATCTCAAAGAAAATATGCAAAGTATTTCTTTAACGATCTCATATTTTTTATTCGGAGTCTTCGAATTCTAACCTCTAGTTACAAGGCCCGATCGTGGAGATTAGCCCAATGTTTGAGTTTTTTGGGCGCACCCATAAAACCACCGTAACTACGATACTAAGCATCGACAGGCATTCGACAGATATATCTGAGACGTGGCTGTATATCGATAAGAGATGATAAAGTAATGGCCGAGATACAGCTCGGCTACCGAATCTGATACTAAACGGTAGCCACTAAAACGGTCACTCATACGACCATTCCGTATGAGATTATTGAATACCATTCTAATACGTTTCGATACCGATCAGCCTACATTAGTTAGCCCAAAGTCAGCCCCAGTATGACAAAGAGAGACTGTCAGTCATGACAGAATGCTGTCTCGTTCATCATCAATGATGATCGAGACAAAGCTGATTCATCATCATCATCAGTTTATACTTACCAGTGTGGACTGATGAGCCGTATGTCCAACAGTGGTGCTGGATAAGCCTCTTCTGTCTCGCTAATTTCACTCTACATGATTTCCCGAATGTTAATCTAAAAGTCATCAATAAACCGTTATCTGCAACGGCGTCGGTAAACCAAGTATACGATCCATAAATGAAGGCAGCCACGCGGTGGTGTAACCCTAATAGCCGAAGATATCCACGAAAAATAAACCGCCAACATTTACAACGACAAACATAAAAATGCAACAAAGAAAAAAGTTTATGCTAATCTGAATAATGTTATGCCTGATAAAACTGACCATCACTATTCCGTGCTCTAAGCATTTTTACTAGCTCAGTTTTAAATCTTTTCTTTTAGTTGCAGGAGCATTGCCAATCATCTCTAGTTGCTCTCCTCACTGCTCTATTATCAATTTTTAAATACCTGTACGCCGTTTGACAGCTCATTGACAGCTGTTTATTTGTCACTGTCACTCAACCTGATTCTCCGCCGCGAATATTGAAATCATTCCCAACAATATTCATCGACACAACACGCTTTCACATATATATATTGCCTAGTGACTACCTACCTGCTTGCTTGCTAGCGTTCGAACAAAGAAAGTTTAATGTAGTCTGATGAAAACAATAAGAAAATCAAACGAAAACCCGACATTTCTTTGCCTGTATCGATCGCATTAAGTTTTTTCCCAAAGGCATCATTGATTGAATTTCATAACAAACCTGTCGGCAGCTTCGAGAATTCGCGTTTAGTATAACGACTCAGCATAGTTAATTGTAGTCTAAAAACTCACCTTCGTCGGAAAAAGCATTCGCGCGTATCGAGTCTTGGTCGCTACCGCCGTATTACGATTAATTGATGCTAATTAATAAATTAATTATCCATGTTAATATTACGGCTGAGCGACTCTGGTTTTTCTTCTGCCACGGTCATATTTGTACGAGCTCCATTTTTATAGCAAAGCGCAGCATTCGCCTTTTTGTTAGGCGCTTTATATGGAGACATATCTTCGATGATGATATTTCGTAATTAATTATGCCAATGATAATCGTGGAGTCCGATGCCAACCCCTAATTGGCTCTAGGTATGTTATGACAATCTTGCGATAATTAAGCCAGTACAGTTTAATGCGTATCACGTCTCATGTTATTAATTTCATAATTATAAAAAGCGTGATGGTTTTATAAGCTTTGCTTATGGAGATAGGAGATGAAAAGTCTGTTGCGCATTTTGCGTCGATGAATACTAAGAGCAGTGTTTTAAATAAGAGGTAAGATCAATGTCTGCAGTAAATGTGTAGAATGTTATCTTGAAAAGTGGAAAAACTGGAAAAGCAGTGGGCACGTGCCAGTCCATTGAAGTCACCGCGGACTATGTTGTCACGTAGGACACTCAAAGCTTTTTCTCGGAAATGCATTCAGCTTCATGAACACGACATGCCTTCTTTACTAAATCTAGATTTCGGAATTGCGGTACGTGCCCGGCTACACTGTAGGCGTAGAGTACTCTCTTTGGTTTCCGGGAACGAGCTCTTTATGTCTTGATTTGGCAAACTTATCTGCTCCAATGTACCGTTGTTGGAGATAATCATTGTGCTTCTTGGTTATCATGCGTAGATCCAGACTTTATAACTAGACATGCAATTCACTTGTCGTTTAAACTGTCTAGCTCATAATGTTGCTGCTAGCTAGAATTTAGTCAGGTTACTAATAAAATATCTTAGAAAAGTAATAAAGATATTCGTAAAACGATTAGAACAAATCATAAGACAACAGCAACGAAAACAAATTAACGTTGGTACTTCGTAGGAATTTACAACAGGAAAGCGAGCACGCGTTCTGATCAAGCATAAATACAAACTCCAAGTCTTCGGGCATGGGCATATAATAATAACGAGTATAGGACGCCAATTTAACAGACTTATTGTCTCCGTGCCGTACAATGCAAGACACGGAGAGACGAAAAAGGAATAAGAGCCAGGGGACTCCGAGTCTGCCGATACAAAACAATGGTATTTAATCAACGATGATAAATGCAGTATTCAAGCACGTTTTTTAACGATACTGGGGTATTGTTTTGGCGGGAGCTTACCTCTGGATACGGAGATAACTCGCCAGCAGAGTGGCTTAGCTGACAAATTGGAATAAAAGGAATATTTATTCGTGTTGGGAACCTGATGCTGATATTGTGAATCTTCACGTATCCTGGGAACATAAACACGTGTCCGCCTTTCTGAGAATGATGCTATCAACCTACTAGTCCTGACTGAAACACAGTTCCAAGACTGAGTTTATTTAAGATTAGGTAGGTATATGTTTTCCTAAAGGTATTTACTTCATGGGTACTGATCCTTGCTACTACGGGTTCATAACTACAACTTACCTACCTGCATTCCTATGTAGGTATGTAGTAGGCAACTACAAGGTCTTGCTGCAAAGGAATATGAAAAAATGTTTACTATTTTTTGTTGAATCTGTACTTGGGATGGAAATTTTTAATTAGCGCAGTAGGTTCATTTATTAGACCAGTGCAGCCTCATTTTTACGCTTGTTACAAATAACTAAGATCCAGCATGAAACAAGTCCAAGAATCCCGCATAAATTCCTACTTCAAGTTAGGTGAAGAGAAAAAAATACTGAGAGTAGGCCTACCCTATGGTAGGCATTCACTGCGTCATAAGAAATATATTAGCGTTGCACAAGGGCTTGTACTGAGTTTGCATAAATCACGATATTTTGATACTTGAAACGATCCTGGAATCTTGACTGTTTTGTCGAAGAATTCTTGGATGGTAGTGTTCGGGGGCGATCGTAAATTTGTGCGGTAAAACAGCAGGACGCCCATATTGAACTGAGCGACACGACGACGGATAGAGCAATGTTTTGATTTATAACAATATGCCTTTTGAAAACATGACTCACTGATGTACCCGGCTCGTGTATCGGCTTGACGACATCGCCGGTTTGTTACCGAACACGAATTGTGTAAATACGGATTGTGGTTTGCATTCAACTCTGTAATGGATATGCGCAAACAAATTCCATTCACTTTGTTTTTTCTTATTTAATCGTATCAGCCCATACACGTCCACTGCTGGACTTAGGCCTCCCCCATACGACGCTACAAAATGAAATTAGATCATAATACACTTGCTAAAATTCGTTGGTACTGTGATGTAATATTTTTTGTATTTTAAGTACCTCAAAACATCCACGATCTTAAACGAACGTCAAATTGACTTATTAGACAAATATTAATCTAAAATCGGGGGAAGGGGATTCTTATTGATCCATAGAACACAGCGTTGTATTTATCATATTTCACCAGAATCCCGGAGTTGGATTTAATGCGACCTTCGCTTAGCAAAAATTTCTATATTGACTGTGGACTGAAAGCCCCTAACAGAATCTTTATACCTAATTTGACCGCAAAAACTCAAACCTAAATGCTCTACGTAAAGACATTCGGTCCTCGTAAAATTAATCTCACTACCAGAGATAAACACAATGCCAGCGAGTTAAACCTTGCAAATGTACCTCTGGATCGCAGATGTAAGTAACCTCCGGAGGTTAACCCACCATCAGATGGGCCCAGTTCACCATTTATTACCATAAAAATCTTAAGCAACTCCTACATAGATTCAAAGATATTCCAACGCTAAACGTAACGGGAGTCCCTACAAATTACTCTCAAGTTTTCAACAATGCTAAATTCTTATCACTTTAATTTTTTCGCGAGGGGAAAAATAATGGAGTGCCAAGGCAAGTTTGTGAAATACTGTCTTACGCAATAAAAAGACAGAGAAATGAAGAAAGATGATCGTGCCTCGCGGCTATTCGTCTGATATAAATCTATACGTCTTAAAAATGGCACTAACGGTGTGTGCCATCCTGATAAGATTCCAGAACGATCTGCAAAAACAATTATACCACTCGGGAATGTTGTATAATTTTTTGGGAGGTTTAGAATATATGCCCGATGTGGCATAATGCGAGTCGAGAAATATTTATGAGATTTATTCATATTTCTTTCGGTGATTTTAAGGATTAGTGGTGATAGGGACCTATTGGTTAGGGTTCGATTAAAAACTCTTGTGTCGTTTTCCCGAGTGACTTATTTGTCATGCTCAAAAATTTGTAAGATATCACCTCTTTTTTGTCACCTGGGCCACTCACATTTTGTTTAATTTATTGTGTCTAGACAAGAATCATAACTAGGTTTTGTGAACTATTTTGATATTTAAAGGTAGGCACTTTTGGTTCATCATCATCATCATCATCATCATCAGCCTATACTAGTCAACTGCTGGACATAAACCTCCCCTAATGAACGCCATAGCGCCCTGTCTTCCGCTTGCCGCATCCAGCATCTGCCAGCAGTCTTTCGCAAATCGTCATCCCAACTGGTCGGAGGGCTTCTGGTTCATTGATGTATTAAGTATAACTGGTATCTGGTGCCTATTATATTTGTATGCTTATCACAAGTTCTGCTTATTTATTTATTTGATGAAAAACCAGAGGCTTTTATACACAGAGTTACAAATGGATAAATACCAGTAAGCTCATCGGTTTTCACGGGTAATTATCAGAATAGTAAAATAAAAACTATGAACATAATGTGTGGGTAATGGGTATTTATCAGAATAGTAAAATAAAGACTGAACATAATGTGTGGGTCGTTATCATAATAGTAAAATAAATTCATCATCATCATCATCAGCCTATAGTAGTCCACTGTTGGAGATACATACTTACATTAAAATGTGTGACTAACCTACATGTATCACCTATGTGATACATGTAGGTTAGTGTTCTTGAGTAACAATATTTTTAAACTATTTAATTTTTCTCATCATTATCATCATTGATGCTAAAAAATGCTCCGCTGAGCCGCTGCCTGGCTAAGCTGACGCTAATGCAGAATAGGTCAAGGTCAAATTAAGTGGTTAAAATTGTAACTCGTTCGTCAAAAGAAGGAATTTTGCCGGTAGTTGGTGTTGGTACCAGCATGAGGAACGTAGGTACGGTGGGTTATTCTAATAGGCTTGTAGGGTACGCTTATATTATTTTTTTTAAGTAAATTGGGACAGTTAATTTTATTCGATGTGATTTTAAGTATAAGTTGTCGATCTCACGCCGACTTATACTTAAACATCTTACACCATAGAAAGAGAGAGAATGTGAAATTACTTACACAAATTTAATATAGGCAAGAGGATACTGTGTGATCGTCCAGCATTTTTATTTTATTTATGTTAGCTTTTATGTTACGTATGTTATTAGTAACTTTCTATGCCATCTTTTGAGCTTATCTTCGCTTTACTTCTAAGTCGCCATCATTATCATGTTTATCCTGTTGGCTACCTCTTTTGGGTCGGTATTATCCTCTCCTCTGTCGCATATTTTTTTAAATAAGATGCTTGTTCACTGTATTTCATCATTTACCAGTCTTTAGCGCCCTCCTTTGACAGCATTAAAGTAAATATGAACTTACTGGTTTAATTTTTGTTATTAATTGTAAACATAGGACTCACTTGAGTTCTTTGTCATAACCTATCAAAATATTAGTTCTAATCCACAGTGAAGCTACCGATATGAATTCTGGCGCGAGCGAATATGAAAGAGACCACCATAAAAACGACAACACAATAGGCGGTATCGAGGCCGGCAGCATCGTTGTCGAATCTGGTATCTGGTGGTCAGTGGTCGCAGATCAGACCATCAGTGTTGCAATAAATACGTTTGGTGACAGACAAAAAAGCAAAAATGCGAAGACGCGCCCGGCGGTCTCGAATGCATTTGGAAATCGTCATTGGACATATTGTCTTTTTCTGTTATGACAATTTTATTGGTCTTTGTTTGAACTTCGGCGTTTATATTAATGGTGTCCACTGGATTGTAGACAAGGACTGCTATTGTATCGAAATTCAGCTACCTTAACACAGCTATGTCTCAAAAATGTATTAGCAATCTGAAAATAAAGTTCGTTAGTTAATTGTTTATTACATTTAGGTCAATAGATCTCAGGAAAGCAGTCTCTTTTTGCGCTCTCCACTTTGCTTATGACGAAGTAAATTATCAACTCCTACCCTAAGAATGTGAGATTGTTGGTTTCATTTATCTTGTCCCATAACACGAGTTTTCCTTAGTTTGGGGTTAGATGATGCTGTGTCAATTGTCTAACGTTATTTATCTATTTATTTCATCCTATGTATATTTGTTGGGATTTCAAGACATTTTGTTTCCAGTTCTGTCCCCGGAGCATGGTAAAGCTTTATTTGGCGTGTAGTTACATCGTTTGCGTGCGTCGTATCTGCGTATCGCGCACGTGACGGAATCTCGAGAGAGCGCATGGAATTGTGCGCGCACAGTTTTCTGGAATATTTTTGTGAATTCTTACTTTTGTAATTGTACGGGATTTGGTTCTATTATTTTTTATTGGAAATGGTAAAGCGTTTGACCACCGTCTCAATTAGGAAAATGAAGATGTGGCCTAAAATAGAGCACGCAAAACAAAAATAGAGGAAAGCGATAAGGCCGCCCTTTGTATTTCTTTGATTCTCAGCATTTCCTTCTGAAATGTGTTTTATGTTTATGTGGTACAATAAAGAGATCTCTGTGTCTATAAATTTATATTTTGTCTTTTCTTTTTACCAAGACCAATATCGCACTTTACCTGTAGGTACGTACTTCATCAAACACTGCTCACCTGAAACAGGAGGTAGGTAGGTATTTTAAGCACTTGTCTTGGATCAACTTTACAGTTATTTGCAGTATATATTTTAGACGGGCCACAGTCAGTTTCGTTAATGATTGTCGAAGGTGTTTCATTTGATACTTATTTTTTTTACGTTGTTTACGTCACGTTTTATCATAGGTAGTCCTTACCTATTATAGGTACCATCCAAATAACGTGAAAGAATTACCCCGTAAAAGAGAACTAGCTAGAAATCCTGCGTTTATCTGTCCGTCCCGTTTCCCAGAATCATTCCATCTCGCGCGTGTCTCCACGTACCCAGCCTAGGCCGGAATGGGTTGCGCGTGAGCATTCGGAGATCTACGCCTTTATCTTAAGATAGCTAGCTTCCTTTTTACAAGGTTCTTGCCTTTCTATTTCAAAGACTTGCGATTTTTTTTCTCGTGAGATCGGAGGATTAAATAAATTGTATTTAATATTGGTCTAAATTGTTATTTGAGAAAGACATTTTGTTTATATCTTGGTTGATGTTTTTACTGAACCTCAAATGTCCTGATGTAAGTAAAATATTTCTTTGCCTTATTCAACTCTTCAGAACATATTTTTATCATATTTTTATCATATTTATATTTCTTTTAAGGGTTCCGTGCCAAAGGGTGCCAACGGGACCCCATTACTAATGCCTCTGCTGTCCATCCGTCCGTCTGTTTGCGGGCTGGACCGTCCAGCCAATGTCCAGTCAGAGACACATACGTCCAGCCTGGACGTATGTGTCACATGAACCGTAATAGGTAGACAGTTGTAGTGTTCTATTGCAGCTATAACATCGTCGGCCACATCTTCACTTTCCGTCAGGTGAGATTGTGGTCAAACGAAGGTCTATAGAGTATAAAAAAACACTGAAAGAGGTTTCTCCTTTATTTTATTTAATAGGTGGTCACAACATTTTCAGATAACGAAAAAAACTTAGTTGCTATAGTTTAACTTCAAATAATAAAAATAAAATTCAAAATTAGACGGGGTCTCCAAGTGCTATTTTTTATGACGTACTGAAGAACTTGATATTGCTGTTTGCTGGTTTTGATGATGATTTACCAGATGTCGGTTTTTGATATAGAATCCTTCGACTTAGTCGGTTTTATTTATTTTATAAGCCGTCATTGGTATAACTGCATCCTGCTCTACCTATCTATTGGATAAATTCAATCAACAGGAAAATTTATCATCGCAAAACGCAAAGCGTGGGTATCTTATAATTAGCATATAACAAGCTTGTGATAGCGGCTTAACAGGTGATTTCGCCATAGTCTGATTGATGACCCTATAAAGAACCGCGTCATGATCACAGAGGACCCTGCTATTCTGCACGCGTTTAATTGAAACGTGTGGAATGGACGGCGTCGGCTGATCGGCACCAGTTCATCGTTGAATAATTCGCGTTGCTCGGCGCTTTGCCCACACTGGTGCGTCGGTGTTAGCAATTGTCGCGCGAACCTTTGCGATAGCATCGCCGGCGGACTCCGGCGCCGAAGGATCTAGATCGCGGCGTCCGCACACCAAAGACATGCGCTTGGCTGAGCTCGCACGACGGATAAAGTCCTCAAGGCACCCGCGCTGGTATGCGTTTGCGGCGTCGCGTCGTGAAGGCATCCTAGTGCCCCCCTCCACATTTTATGCTATTTTTTTGCGCGCTGTAAATAAGGTTCGAGGTAAATGTATGGTCTATCAATGCGAGAATCGCTCAATTGAGGAAGAATGCCGTTGAGCAAATACTTATAAAGATTGAGATGTAATGCCGTTTTGGTCTTAGAGCTGTCAGTGACTTGCATTCATAAAATCATGTCGACCGCTTCCTACTTATAACGTCTAGACTTAGTGACTTAAACATAATACAATTGATATACACTGCTAAAGAAAATCTGAAGCTTCCTTATTTGGAGTTAAGGTTTAAAAACATTCGACAGTTTTTCACTGAAACTGAGTTCTTACAAGCCTCTTTATCTGCTTTCAGTTCTGGATGAGAGCCTACCTAATTATTCTTATCGCGCGAACAAGAATTCAGCGTCGACCACGTCTGTAAAGCTGGTAAGAAATTGAAAGTTCAATGTTGTGTTGGTATGCGACAGTTTTTGATGTGTCGCATCGACACCAGCTTGCCACTAGCGGTGTCGAATATGGCACATTTCTGAGCAGTGTTGCGATGAATTTTACTTTTTCAGTAGCTGTTTTAAGAAGCCAGGCACCGTGTCGCATTATTAATAATTATTATCATCAAGGGCAAAATTTCTTCACGCCCAATTCAATTTAATTCCTTCAGAAAAGGTGTCTTGGGATTCTTCATGCTTTTTGGCTCGGCTCTGGATGGTGTCTCGTACGACATAACATTATAATCGCAGTGTCCTTTGCAAAGTTTTTAACTATGCGAGCATTTTCTGAGTTTTTGTGTGAGAATTTCATATGGTTTTGTTGGAATCTTTGCTTAATGGGAGTCCAACAAAACTATTTATAGTGAGCCTGTGCCCCGACCCTCTTGGGATCCACCTTTTTAATATTTGAATACATCAAAAAAATTCCTAAAGCTCCGGTCGTCTCCAAATTATAGTGTTTAAAGAATTTAATGCAGCGCTAAGAAATGTGCGTAAAAGCTATAAAATAAAGAGCTTCATAATATATGTAACGTTGCCTTCTGGCGGCCATTACTTAGGTCCAGGCTTGTTATTAAATTCGGTTATTTATTTATTTACGAACTTTAATTTTGGTCATATTTTTATCGAAAATATGCGAGGTCGGCATTTTTCTACATTCGTTTTATAAAAAGTTTTCAGAAGCATTCTTACAGCAACTGCCTGCAAGTAATTTGTGTTTTACTGTGATTTTTATGCCATGGTTTGTTCTCAATGTAGGTAACAAGGTATATTTTTCTAAATGTTTATTACAATTAACAATCACTGTTCGTTGTGACCAAACGTCCGTCTTTCCGTTTTTCGATTACTGTTATTCTTTAAATTTATGGCGTTAATGTTCTATTATTTGTGAATCGTTACCCACTCTGACACGACACGAGCGGTTAATTCAGACTTAAATAGAGATTATAATTAAGAAATTTCGTCTAATTTATTGCATAGAGCTCTATCATCAAAACAAACAGGGCTAATGAATCACGAACGCGTTGATTACAACGCGCCAGCCTAGGTGTGACTGGCCGAGTGTTCTTATCCCAACTTAATTACATACAATCACATGAATTATCGATTTGGGACTATTGGAATATCCAAAGCATTGGTACAGGTGCCGCGTCCCGCCCCGCCCGCAGGCATCCACACTTATACCGCCAAATGTTTTACACACTTATTTATGGGCACCGCGTAGCACTTTTGTACGCAGGGGTTGTCGACCTGCATCTATACTGGGTTATTGGTAAATTAGTGACAATACGTGAACTGCAGGTTGTGCCCATCATCACAAACACGTTCGTAAAGGCGCCAAGTCTAAATAAAAAAATATATAGGTCACCTCTGATACGAAATGAAAAAAACATCTTTGTCAGGAACCCAACGAGTTACTTAGGACCGATCTTTCACTCTCATATCTTCTGTTAATTCAGGGCAGAGCTGTTTTTGAGTTGAGTTTCAAATAAAACCTCTCTAACGAACGATTATTGAATGGCGGGGGGTACCCATTACCAACACCAAAATTAAGAATTAAGACCTTCACAAACGTATTTGTGATGATGAGCTGAACCTGCAGTTCACGTATTGTCACTAATTTACCAATAACCCTGTAGAAAGGCGAAGTCGAAATCGGAACTGTGTTTCCGTGAACTCTATCTAAAGATCGCCTCGGCTCGTTTGCAAGTTCGCAACATTAGCAGAACGTTCGTTGAACACTCACCACGGCAGATGCATCGAGCACGAATGGACTTTTCCAATAATTTCATACGAAACCCGATCTCGGTATCTGCTTCATCTGTTGCCAAGGGCCAAGCGGCTATGTGCGCCTCGGTCCTTATTAAATGCAAAATATTACATAAGGAGATCTAGTTAACATTGCATTTGCGATATTTTACAAGCCACGATCGGTATAGCTCACGATTTGTTATGTACTTACTGGCTAATATACGATTCTGTTATCGGAGATTGAAAATTTAAATATTTTATCTACCGTGAAGACTGAGGCATGAAGTTTACCGTTTGTCCTGTTTTTATACCATTTTGACCAACCAAACTTTCGCGTCTTACTTTAGGGTATATCCTACATTTGCTTTTCTTTTGAATAGTCATTACAAACGCGTTCAGTTAAGATAAAAACACGATGAAACATAAACGGGCAACTACCAAACAAGTTTGTGGAATTTCCACCGACTCTATCAATTAAACTTGGACACATAAACATTATTCCTTGTCATTGGTTACAGTTCTTGACTCAAATTGACTATTTGATACATTATCCCATTGATACAATAGCACTATCAATATTCAGACGGACTATCAATATTATTAAGATTAACGTTATTATTTTGTAAGATGTTTGTTTATTTGTAGAGTCGAATCGATTTCGTCTTTCATCAAGGTCCACCTGCGACAAATTTTTGTACGATCTGCAGATATTTGTTCCGGGTGTTCTGATCGTTTTCTGTGTATAATAAAAAATATATATCTGTGTATTGTATTGTATTATGTATATCAGTTATCTAGTACCCATGACACAAACTTAACTTGGTGCTAGATAATGCTGCGTGAATTGTCCAGCATTATTTATTTATTATCTTTTCGGCTCTATTTATACCATTAGTCTTTATTTATACTGGCCTGCCTCTACTTTTATATATTTTAGATAAATTTATAAAAGGCAGAGATATACAATGCATAGAAATTACAATTTACGTGCCTATCGTGCTTTTAATGTTATTAGTTGCAAGTATTATGGCTTTTATGATCAACAGCGCACGTAAATTAATTTTATCGTGAACAATTTTCATAATTCTACAATACTTACATGGGATGCAGTTAATCCGTCATAACTCTCAACGAGGAGGCTGTATAAGCGTTTCGCGCCGCCCTGCGCCCGCGCAGGCGGGGCATCGACGCGATCTCGGCGCGATCCTTCATGTTTGAGGATGCCCATCGTAATGGAATCTTTATTCTTTATTGACAGGTCTATTTTCACGGCCTTTGAAGATGTTAGGTAGGAGAAAGCTTGCTTGTTAGGTCTTTGAACGATGCTCAACTTGAATGGTGAATATGGTGTTCTGTTGAATAGTTTTTTGTTAGAGTTGTGGTTTTCGCAAAAACTTAATAACAATATTTTATCTAATTTTTAGCATATAATTTAGCAATATCCGATGACTATAAATTTAGAAAGTGACGAATACTGAGAGTATTTAAACGGTAAACGCATCTCCTTCTAAAAATGGTCCAATCAGAGAGGACACAGGCGACTGGGCCCACTACAAAACTGGGACCGCGGTCCCAGTTACCTGATTAGTGTTTTCTTGTATATTTCGTTGGGCGAGTGGTACCACTCGTAATTTTAACCACAAATCTATTGTTTAAAGTACAGTTGGCATTATGTCTTATTGTGCAAAAAAGAACTCTACATTTCTGGAAGAATCTAATTAATTAGGTACCTACAATTAATTAAAAGTTACGTAGTCATCACCGTCGTTTTGCATTTGTCAGTCGCCTGGAGGATCAGAACAGCGTAAATAAATGACCAGCCAAGCAGAAGTAAAGGCTCATCTGTCACAATAAGACCGCCACACCTGCTCAGAACTCAACCTCACATTTACATAAAATCGCCCCCCGGACGATACACCACGGAATTCTGAATATCCATAAACGTAGCTGGCAGCATACCGAGAGCCATACTTAAAAACAAAATTAAAGGGGATAGCCGTACGATAATATGAATTAAAAATAAAAAAATAGAGTCACGGATCGCCCCGAGTGAGTTTTTTTCGAGTTGTTTTTACATCCGAAGCCTGCGAACGAAGCCTATCTACTGACAATATCTTTGACGAGCTTTTTATGCAGCATTATTTTTAAATGAACTGATTATATATGGCTGTTTCGCGATTTAACGCCCAATCTAATTAGGCAAATGATATGTGTTTTCTGGTGGAGATGCCTTGATAGGTCGCGCTATCCTTGATTGATTTATAATTGAGACGTGAGGTCGAAGAACTTCCTCGGATTATGTTTTTGATATCTATTGCATAATTACATATTTGAACTCAAGGTCAGATTCGGTTTGGTCAGAAGCAGATTTTAAGATTGTAACAATTTTTTGTTCATAATTAGAAGTCGACCGAAGGTTAGTAACCGTATTTCTGTTTAATTTTGTGTAAGATTAGAAGTAGAAATGGAATATTTATAGATAAATAAGATGTAAAATTAATATTTTATTGTACCTATTCTTAATAATTACACCTTATTTTTCGCACGAACCTTTTAAAAAATGTTGGAAGCTAAGTTCCTACGCTGTTTTTTCTGAAGGATTAATGGTGAATTTCCGTACCTACCTTACCAACAGTTTAAACTAGTTAAGAAGGTAAATTCCACCTAAAGGATTCCCAAGGATAACTAATCGTGTTGAATTATCGTTAAAAAGTATTGAGTTGACGAAAGCTGCTGTTGTTACAGCACACTACACCACTCCATCTGTCAGCCCTGTGATAATTTAGGCAATCAAAAGTGATGTTCTATAAATAAATCTAGAGTTTTCAGCATCCATAACTTAAGAAACCAAGGCGGGAAATCGTATGGAAGTCGAGGGCGAAACTTTTAAAAAAGGAAACTGCTCTTGCGTCTGTGGGCAGGCCGCCATTGGCGCAGGCGGCGGGGGCGGGCAGCGCGCGCTCACCATTGGTCGCAGCGCAGCGCAGCGTAGGCGCGCTCATTTCATGTCGAGACACAAACAAATAGATTTTTTTAAACAAAAGCAATTTTCCTATTCTTCTTGTTGCGGCTGTGTTCATATAGTTTGTTTTTGCTCAGTTTTGTATTGTTTATTGTGGGCGAGTGCGACAATCCGCTGCCGGGTAATTCTCAGCGATATTAACAAGTCGACTCCTCATGTATTGTTCTCCGCATGCAAATATTGTAAAAAACGCCTGATTGTTATGAAAAACAAATGCGCGGTAGGTGTTGCAACTTGCACGAAGGCAGGCTGAATGCTAATTAACTTTAGATATCGCGGAATTGCGAAATGACAATAGGAATACTTAGGCTTTTATGTTTGTACCTAAAAGCTATTTGAATTCTCTTAACTGGGCAGATAGGATCAGGTATCAGACAATGCTCATTAATTATCTTCGTTAAGAGATCTATCATAGAGGCTATTCAAACGTGAGAAGTGCTGGCTGTTTCCCTGAGTTTCCAGCGAGGGAAAACTTTCATAATAAAGTTGTTGCTATTATTCTGAAAGTACACTCAAAGAATACGCAGGTAATTAAAAAGATTGCGCTGGGGAGAAAGGTTTAAATAACACATTTATAGGTTCTGTGGCTCTTTTCAACTGTGTGGTGCCCTCCAGGCTAAGAATTAGCATCACCCTAGCTATTCCCGTGCGTGAGTGTCGTAAGATGCGATTAAGGGTTTCCACCGAGGGCTCCTGCAGAACAAATCCCCGAAACTGCGACCCCCAACCCGCTTGCCCATTAATCCAGCATTATTAATTTATTTATGGCATAGGTCCTAATAATGTTCCTTAACAGACCCGTGCCAATTTGTCAACTTTCATCATTCAAGCTAAAACGTGGCTGAATGAAATTCATTAGGAGAGAAATCTAAGTCGTGTTTACCACAGCGCTTTACGAATATCTGAATCATAATCTTGTTAATCGGAACCGACCAGGACTAGCTTTGAATGCCTTTAGTTATTTGGAGATAACTGAAACTAAAGCCCTTTTGAATTGGTGTTTTCAACCAAACCATATGTTTTCTTTTTTCAATCAATTGTACCTACTTTATTAAAAATAACATAACATAGTTAGAAACTAAAGCAACCAAAAGGTATTTCTATTTTACTAAATACGTTTTCTAAGTTCTAAAAGGGCATAACTTTAGCCCTTCGAGGGAATAAAAAGGGTCACCGCTATCCATCTTCATTCAGAATGTCACAATAGTCTATCATTCACGCACACATCGCCGTACATCATCGTAACAGCTTCGCATCCATCAAATCTGGACCCAACCAGAGAATATACCCGACGCAACCTTGTAAGACGGAGCAAGCGCGACGCCCTGAGATGTCCCCAGATTTCAAATAAGGTTGACAAAAAGAGGTTCCAAGATTCAGGGCTGGCAGTCTAACTATACTTGCTCTTAGGCTAGCAGGAAGTTTCGATTCGCTAACGAGACGAACGCTCTATTACGAAATGCCTTTGACTGCTTGCGTCAACTTGAAACGCAACAAACTCTGGCAAATGGGGCAAAAGTTATTTATCATTGAAGTCTAGAAGGATTCTGCATAATCACAGATACTTACCAACATCGTTAGAGAACAAGATAGCTCGATGAACTTACTTTTACCCTTTCGGATTGAAGGTGTGACAGTGACATTTCACACAGAAAACGCAAAACGCAAAAAAATTCAATTCGATTAATAGAGACCAAACATTGTTGTTTGGTCTAGCTAGTAAGTTTTGGAGTATACTTTGTTACAAAGTATACTCCAAAGATTTACATCTAGGATCGACATCTACGTGCTAATGCAAATAGTAAAACTTATGTCTCAGATTCGTCATATGTGTGCTTGAAAATGACACACAAAAACGCTCGTAAGAGAACCATCTCCCAGCCAGAGCTTACCGTTCTTTTCACAGCAGTTTCGTACTAGCCCCCCGGTCCAAATTGAGCTCATTTTTCGTCCAAATTGTGATCTTTGTTATGCAAAGCGCGCTGGCGCCGTGTGCGGGCCACAATCGGTAGTTTGTGCCCCGCCCGTGTGTCACAGCCTTATCAGCCATCGCCCACAGTTTTACAATGCGACTAGGAGCTGATTAGAATATTTCATCAGTCTGCACTACGCCTTACTGAACCTTTAATTACTTAATCGTTTTACATGTTGGGAGGTCTACCTTATAATTTTCATTCAAAATCTGCCTCGTCATTGTAATTCAGATTTTATTCTAGACTAGAAGATTTGAAGGATATTGGTCCTCCAAACTAAAGAAAGCAGAAGTAAAGACATCATCTACATGTTTTTTTTTTCATTATTGTAGGTACCTAATATAGCTTAAAAGCTTTGGTTCTTACATACATACACCTTATTATAAAAGTTTAATTAGGTGTATAAATTACCAGATCTATAAAAATAAAACATCCATTCTGTAATGGAAATGGAAATGGATTTCTGCAAAGTAACGTCTGAATCTATTTTTTTTATCTACAATGAAGCTATTGATTTCTTAAAGGTTTAAATAATAACCCGTTAAAAATTACTTTTGTTAAAATTATATTTTAATATGGTATTTTTTCAACCATGATATTTTCAAAAGTACTCGTAAATGTACTCGTGCCTACCGGTAGTTCTAAAGCCCGTCAGTCACCGATCTATACCTACTTGAGTAATGCTTTTCTATGGAATGAACGTCATTCAAGCATAGATCTATGACTGAGCAAGCTTTCATAATACGGGCCTAAGTCTAGTTACCTACCTAATCAATAACAGTCTACGATGGGTCCTTTGTTATTTTATTTTTGACAGACAGGTGAATTCGCTAATATTTTAAATGCGCTCGCTTCATTATCCCGATTGAGATCACTGTGTTGTGACGAACACTCCACCTCCACCAATATGATGTATTGGTGTGATGGAGATAAGAGTCCGCACAAACGATCCACGGGACACAGACTGTGCCAACCACTAATCTTAATTTTCTTTATTCAGGACAATAAACAATCGGCTAATTTCCTAAAAAGTTTTTAGTCCGTCAGTCAGAAAGTCGAAAATTCTTGTCCCGCTTTTTGAATGCGATTTCAGAATCTATTAAACCTTTTGCCCCACTGCTAAAGTGGACTACATCGTCATATTGCAAAGATATGACTAATCACACTAATATTATTAATGCGAGAGTTTGGATGTTTAGCTGGATGGATGTTTGTTAGTTCTTCACGCCAAAAGTACTGAACGGATCAGGCTGAAAACAGGCTTAAATGTAGTTCTAAGCCCGGAATCAAACATAGGGTACTTTTTACCCATAACAGATCCCATGGGATTAGAAACTTTAAAACGTTTCCATAGATAACGTGTGCGAAGCCAAACAGAAACAGGCAGGAACTATTATGCTATATGTATATAAATAATTCTTCTTTGTCTGCAATGTAGTTATGAAAATTGTCTGTTCGTTGCGGGATGGGATGGCAAGTTGGTTAGATGAGTCTGGCGCAATTACTATAAATCCACGAAACCAATGGGACTCATTTTGTCGATTAAAATACTCACTTAGTGCGAATGAGTCAGATTGGTCAGGTGGTACCTACCTCGATGCATTATTTTAATTAACTAGGTACTTGTAGGTGGATATTATATATATTGTTACCTCTTTCAGTGAGAAAAAAGATCTAAAACTACATCTTTGCAAAATTTTACCTCGATCTATTCAGTAGGTACCTACTGTGACGTTATTCTGTCTAGTCTTCACAAATATTTGATGTTTTACTAGAATTATTTTTATTTAATTACATGGATAAATAAATAAACCAAAGAAACGTTTATTTGTAACTCGGACACATCTAGCCTAATATTATAAATTACAAAAAGAATCCCTGTCTGTCTGTCTGTTACCTTTTCACGTAACAGTTGAACGGATCTTCATGAAATTTGGCTGGGACATACACTACTTACTACCTATCTTGGTAAAATGCATGCGAAACCGCGGGCAGGTGTTAGTAAAATTTAGGAGAAAACGAACAGAAAAGACAACACACGTGTGTACCTACAAACCAATGTAATTATTGCCATGTTAGGTTGGTACTAGATATTATTACCACCTATGGTTCTTTATTGTCTACGTGAATCTACGTCTACGTTATTCAATGGTAGAGTCAATACCCTTGTTAATAACAAGGGTATGTATATAATATGTTCCATACCCAACTTATAGAGTCACTAAATAAAAAAAAACAAAGTTCATGGCAGTTAGCACTAAACAAAGCAACACGAAGATGGCTTAAAAATATTCGAAGGCTATTAACGAGGTAAAGTAAAGCTGCTTGACTTACTTTTAATTAAAAAGTACGTTTCCATACAATATTTCACTGAAACGATCCAAAACGTAAGTTTGATTCTAATCTCACTCATTAAATTTAGAAAAACGGGTATAAGGTTCATGTTACAAGATTTTTCCAAGCAACTAATTAAATTATCCCAAAATAATTAATTGTTTATGGTCGAAGTGCTACTAAAGGTCAAAGTTTAGTCGGGAGGTAGCTATATTCAAACTGTATGAGCAAATAACCATAAGTTGGAAAAAATATCACCTAACATGCGATAGAGTCAAGCTTTGTATTTGAGGCGTAGGCGTTTTTAGGGTTCTGTAGCGAAAGGGTGAGACCGGGACCTAATACTAAGCCTTCGCTGTCTGTCCGTTTGTCCGTCAGCGGGCTGTATCTCATGAACAGTTTAAGGTAAACAGTAGATTTTTTTACAGAAGTGCTTCTCTTGCCGGTTTAAGAAACACCGCTATTACAATAAAAATTAAAATAAAAGGGCCAAGAAATTAATAAATCCCAAAAATTTACGATCCCGACGGGATTCGAACCCGCACCTTCCCCTTCAGCGCAGGGGTGCTCTTTTTCCAACTAAGCTACGTGATCTTATCTAGTCGGCCCGAAAATCTTTGGGAGTTCTTTCGGCACTTACGCCGTCAGCGCCACCTACAGAGGAAACAATGAAGTTATCCAATTCTGCTCAAAGACCAAATTTACATTTAGTTCTTTGACGAGAGGTTTTGCCGTTGCTTGATTCTAAGGTTTTTATTTATTATACTCTGGGTAATTTCTAAGAAATTAATAAATCCCAAAAATTTACGATCCCGACGGGATTCGAACCCGCACCTTCCCCTTCAGCGCAGGGGTGCTCTTTTTCCAACTAAGCTACGTGATCTTATCTAGTCGGCCCGAAAATCTTTGGGAGTTCGTAAGTTCGTGAGTTTGGGACGGCGTAAGTGCCGAAAGAACTCCCAAAGATTTTCGGGCCGACTAGATAAGATCACGTAGCTTAGTTGGAAAAAGAGCACCCCTGCGCTGAAGGGGAAGGTGCGGGTTCGAATCCCGTCGGGATCGTAAATTTTTGGGATTTATT
Organism: Eupithecia exiguata; assembly: GCA_947086465.1. Classification (NCBI taxonomy): domain Eukaryota; kingdom Metazoa; phylum Arthropoda; class Insecta; order Lepidoptera; family Geometridae; genus Eupithecia; species Eupithecia exiguata. Next base: position 8,932,068 of record OX352231.1, read on the forward strand.
AATTTCTTAGAAATTACCCAGAGTATAATAAATAAAAACCTTAGAATAAAAGGGCCAATACAAAAAAAAATGTAATTTTTGGCTCTACTTTAGTCGAGGCTGTATCTCTTTGAACCATGATAGTTACATAGTTGAAATTGAATTCACAGGGTGTAGATTACTATTGCTGCTATAATAAGAAATAATAAAGAATAATTTAATTTAATAATAAAGGTGTGTAATGTCCATACAAAGTTAAGTACCAATCACCGAAGTTAAGCAACGTCGGGCGCGGTCAGTACTTGGATGGGTGACCTTTTTGATGGCATGATGGCTTTTTGCAATTTTCATTTTTTAATCTGTTTGATAGGGTTCTTTTTCCGAAATAGTTATACGATGGTACGGTACCCTCCGTGTGCGAGCCGACTCGCACTTGGCCTGCCTTTTTCTGACCTTCGTCTAATGCACTTGTCTTTAATGTGAACTTAATGTTAGCTTATGCTTTGATAAAACTAAAGGCTTATTTAAATAAACTAGGAAATATTTGGGGATCATATTCTAGAATGGAGCAAAACGCGGATTCATCTGCCGTCCGCGTGAATCCCCGTTTGCTTTTATGTTGTGACGGCAACTGCGTGTGAACTCCGTATTAAAAGTTGATCCGGAGCTTATTTTTAAGCACCAAATTTTAAAAATACCATTCAAAGTAACCTGACTCATTTAAAAAGTCAGTTAGAATTAAAGCAATTGACCGCAAACACCACCATCGTCAAAAGCTAAAGGAAACAGTCTATCAGCCAGACAGTTTGATACCAGCCACTGCCATTCCTGCCACTACAGTGCTTCCAACTTTTCTGTGCAGATGACAACAAAGATAACAGCGAAGGTCTATTGTCTATTATAAAAAAAAAAATTACATTATCACCACAGCGTCACTTTAAAGTACTAACAACCTTAGCTCTAATTATGATGTATATATTGTTCCTTCATGTCCAGTCCATCTTAAAGTTGCCTGGAAGAGATCACTCTCAGCAATAATACCGCCCTGTACCTATACTTCTTTATATTCTTAGTATTTCTATCTGTATTCTGTGAAGTATATCTATCTGTCATGTTATGCCTACCTGTCTATATTATGCCTACCCACACAGCGAAGCATGGTGGTTGCGGTGTAAAAAGCCCTCCAACGTAGCCCGTGAATGTCGTAAAACCCAGAAAAAAGGCAGAATCTTCCTTCTGGATTACTATAATTTGTCCGCTAAATGTGTGTGTATAAAAAATATAGATTCATGCGTTACTTTGCGGAAATCTCTTGCTGGAAATCCATATAAGGTTGACAATATTTTAAAACGATTCTCGCAAAACCAAATTTTTTACAAATAATTTTCATTCTTATATCGAGTATATATTAATTAAGACGGTTTAAAGTCGCCCAGTGAGCTATGGAGAGAGCTACGCTCCGAGTTTCTCTGAAGGATAGGATTCGCAACGAATACATCCGACAGAGAATCAAGGTTGTCGACATAGCTCAAAGCAGAGGCGGATTAATTGTCGACAGCGCCCTAGGCAAACACCTCATTGGCGCCCCTCTGTGAACGAGCCGCGGCAAAGCTCAGTATTGGGGGTGGTGTTAGTTACATAACAACGACGTTCCTCAGTGGTTGACAAAAAAGTATTTAAGGGCAGGTAAAAAACTAGAAGTAATGGCGAGCGAAGCGAGCCGCAATTATTTTCATGCTTTTGGTGAGCATGATAGAGGAGGTTGTCAATTGTCAAAGTTAGAGCCAAGACCATATGGTCTTGGCTAACCCATATGGGTTTTGGCGGGGTTAGCTAGAAAGGCAGGGAAAGAAAGATAACGGCGAGCGGAGCGAGCCGCAATTTTTTTGTGATTTTTCAAGATTAAATAAGATAGGTATGTAAACGGTGAAACGCAAAACTTTTGTGGCTATCGGTAATAAAATGATTCCCAAATTATTTAGAAATTTATGGAAGCAAAAACAATAGAAATTACGGCAACAACGGAGCAAACTAGCAAAAAGGTTTGACACTTTCCAGGGGTTTGACAGAAAATTTTCAAAGTCATTATCATCTAGAGGACAACAGATAGAAAACAACGGCGAGCGAAGCGAGCCGTAAAAAAATTTTGAGAGTGGCGATCGGTGTTGTACGCACGCACGTACCCCGCCCAGCTGCGCAGTTCACTCCTCTCTCAGAAGTCACCATATAAACCCATCAAACTATAGGGTATATCGGGGTATGATCGGACGAGGGGGAAGACCGTATGACACTAATTGTAGCCGAATTAAGCCATATTTTCTAAAGCTGACAACATTTTATGCCGACGCCCTCAAATGGAGTCGTAGAAAATGGTGGCAGCATTAGAAAATAATGGCTTAATTCGGCTACAATTAGTGTTATACGGTCTTCCCCCGGGTCCGATCATACCCCGATATACTATATTACTTTTCGTTCTAAATAGATTGTTTCAATAAGGAATTCGCGTTATGGATACTTGAGCACCGCTCGCTTTACCCTAGGATCGGTGCGGATAACCAGTAAAAGATAAAGATGCGGCATTAAAACACGTGCCTTTCAAAATCTCGCGAATCTATGGCAATGTGATTTTAAAACTTACAGCCAGCCTAATGCATTATGATTAAAGCGTAATTTCAAACCATTATTTTTTTCGACAAAAACCGAGCGCTGGATCCTCATAGCGGATGTGCGCCACGCTCCCGAAAAAGCCGCCCTTAATGCAAAATACAGCCTAATGCCCACGATTGTTGGTGTCTTTTAAAACATATACCTCACTATCGCCATGCCGGCGGCGGTGGCGTCGGGCATAACAAGGGCGCATGGTCTGGGTTAGGAGGCCTACGGCTGCCACCGGGGTGCATTACATGGCGCCCCCTATGTTCCTGCGCCCGTGTGCGACGCTAAAGCCGCCTCTGACGCTCGTCAACCAATATCATTACACTAATCATCTGATTTTTGCTAAGTTCCTTCTTTTTAAATTTTTTGTTCTGGACATAGAACAAAAATAAAAAGTTTCGACAGAATTAAATAATGATTTATATTTTGTAAGTAGGTGGATACCTGCTTACTCATATAATTAAATTTACACTTAGGTATTACCTTACATATTAATTATTTAGTAGTGTAAAATTTTCCGCGCGCGCGCCCCCTGGAACCTCGCGCCCCTAGGCACATGCCTACTTTGCCTTGGGGATGATCCGCCACTGGCTCAAAGGATTAGCAAGCTGAAGTGGCAGTAGGCTGGCCATATCGCGAGAAGAACCGACAACCGCTGGAATAAAGGTGTTCTTGAGTGGAGACCGCGACTAGGCAAACGTAGTGTAGGACGCCCTCCGACCAGGTGGGTTGACGATTTGCGAAAGACTGCTGGCAGATGCTGGATGCTGCAAGCTGAGGACAGGACGCTATGGCGCTCATTAGGGGAGGCCTATGTCCAGCAGTGGACTGATATTGGCTGATGATGATGATGATTAATTAAGAAGAAAGGTCTTGGTTTAATTTTGTCTATCTGCACAGGAAAGCTGTGTGCATTGTACTGCCAGTTGTGAGCTCGCGTGACCTATCAACCACAGGAATTAGTAAGTGTTGAAAAGTAAATCGAACTTTGCGGTTGAATATGTTTGGCTAATAAATGGTGCCATTCGTTTCTAAAATTCGTGAGTTCGTTTGGTGTTGGCGAGGGGTCAAAAAGTTAATCATGAACCTACGTGAGACTCTACCATGTACTCTACCAAGATTGTCCGTGCGATTGTATAAAAAATTACAAATAATACGTGGCGCAAATATGCAGGTCTCGATATAGCATACGCATTTGCTCCCCTTGGAGTCGAGACCCTAGGTCCGTGGGGTACCGAGGCACTCAGGGTTTTCAAAAAATTATCTGAGCGTCTGGTCGAAGCGACGCGTGACCCGAGAGCTGGTGAGTATCTGGCGCAGCGCATCAGCATTGATATACAGCGGGGCAATGCAGCTAGCGTCTTGGGCGCGCTTCCGACTGGTATTGATATGGATCAGTTGAGCTACTTGTAGATGGTTTGCAACAGTCTGCAGTTAGCTCAATTGATTCAATTGTAAATACTAAATTTAACTTAATTTTATTATTTGATTGTAATTTTACTCGTTATTAAAGATTTCAAATACATTACAAAAAATTACAAATACAATTCATTTTATCAATTTTAAAATGCAATTATTTTTAGTGTGGTCTAGTAAGACCTGCCTGAGTGTAAGTAAATACATACTTAAGTAAATAATGGTGAACAATCCATACAGCATCATCTAGCCCCAAGCTAAGCAGAGCTTGTTTTATGAGTACTAGATGTCTAATGTACTTATTTGAATATTTGACATGGGTATATATTTTTACTACACATAGAAAATACCCTAAATCCCACTCGGATCAAATACTTGCAGATCGTACAAACATTTGTCTCGGGGCGGGAAACGAACCCATAACCTCCTGCGTCGCAGACGGATGTTCGCCCGCCGCGCCACGTAAGTCGTCTAATTGTTTGTTGTCATGAAAAATTTCAAATAAAAGTAACACATCACACATCAATAACCTTTACCATTCCACTGCTGTACATAGGACCTTAATAAGCGTCTTATTGACTGATGCCATAATCCCCACGCTGGGCATGCGGGTTGGGAATACATCGACCACCAAACGGGGATGCCGTTTGTTGGTCGATCTATTCCACAATTAAAATTTCAGGCAACATTAATGTTCTAGCTAAACCATTAGTTAAACGCATAGATTTGTTTGATTTTTTAATCGATTATTTATGTTAGAAAAAAAAATAGCAAAAATAAAATGAGAAAAACGCTGCCTCTTTTCTGTGACGTCACCGTTCTGTTTGTCAAATCAAAGTGCTTCTGAACCTTCAATCAATATCAAAAAATCAATAACTTTATTTCTTTAGGCTTACAAAATTCCTGCAGCGTCCATAAGCGTCAGCGCGCGCCTGTCAAGCCACCGCGATCTGCATTTTGTAGCTATTTAAAAATAGTGATTAAGAACATCATTTTATGAAGTCAAACTCTGCGAATTTGTTGAGAAATAGTAACGGTATTTAGTTAAGTACAAAAACAGTAAATTACTAGTCCAGTCATGACATTAAAAAAAAACACAAAAACTTGAAGTTCCTTAGATCTCGTAACTGACTGTGACGCTGATCCTCAAGCTTATTAATATATTTTTAAATACTGTTTTATACGTATAAGATGATATAAAAAATCACAAAAAACGCGGCGTCTCCGGGAACACCTAGCCTTAATAGAAAAGGAGTTTAGTAATTACACTATAGTGCTCTATACCAAAGACCAATTTCAAATTTAAGAATTCACCATCATATCTCATTCAGCCAACATTTTTCAATAAAACACGCAAAGTGCAACAAATACCTTAACTGCTAAATTCCAACTGAAATTTCCCTAAGTGCATGCCGGAAAAATCATAAAGACACGCACAGACTGTAAATGTAAATACTGAAGGCATGCAATTAGTGTATAACATGCGTATATTCCGGCTAAACATTTCAAATGGTACTATTTTGATGGAAAACAGGCTGTCAGCGCCGGGTATCCTGCTTTAACATGGTCACTTTGAAAGAGCAAGGATCCAGCTGGCTTCGAATGGAGATGGATAAACAGACTAGGAGAAATCTTTGCTGGGTAACGATTTCTCGTGAATAATACTTATTAATTGAAAATGAAAATGAATGTGGCCAGATTTCATAGAGATGAGGATATTGAAAAATAAATTATAGTGCTATTTTACAAATGCTCCACTTATTTTAAATTGTGGAGTTCAGTTCTGATTAGGTACTACGACGCTTAAGTATACTTTATTAAAGCTAATCTAAATTCATCGAAAAAAACTTTAATAAATGATCCAAAATACCATGTACCATGTACTGATCATGTAAACCATGATCAGTCCAATTTTCAATGATAGAACTCAAGTTGTAAGTACGTAGTGCTGGTGACTGTTGGTAGAAAGAAACCCAGTTATCGAAATGACCAAGCCTTAATCAGCTTTCTGCGCAAACGCATCCAAACGTCCGCATAATTCATTCGCTTACATTTCTCGCCGCTCGTAAATTGTCCAACTATTTCGATAACAGCAAATTTGAATTTATGCTTTTATGCTTGCTATGCATTTTGTTATGTAAAGGCGCGCTTGAACAAAAACATGGAGTTTAATCTCACGTGAACGTTCTTGTAGCGGGGATGGGTTGCAATGGCTATTATTGTGGTACAGAAAAGAGCAACCTGAAGAAGAAGCAGCATTACTTACCTACTCTTCATAATTGTATCTAAGCCGACGAATGTAATATTCTGCAAAAATCCTAACGGGCTTTAAGAATGTTAAAATGTAACCATCATATAAAGTTTAAAAAAATATATAACGACACCTGGTAATATTTTAACTATCACATTTTTACCTACGATAAGTTTGACAACTCCAGCCATTTTATGGCTTTGAAATATCGTAAAATATCATCATTTTTTTGACGACCGATGTGGCGCGGTGGGCGAAGGTCTGCCTGCGACGCAGGAGGTTGCGGGTTCGATTCCCGCCTCGGGACAAATGTGTGTACGATCTGCAGACATTTGTTCAGGGTGTTCTGGTCGTTTTCTATGTATAATAAAAAAATATCTATCTATGTACTGTATTATATTATGTATATCAGTTATCTAGTACCCATAACACAAGCTCTGCTTAGCTTGGGGCTAGATAAAGCTGTGTGAATTGTCCAGCATTATTTATATAATAACAAAAAAAAAAAAAAACTTAACTTATATTAACAAAAGGTTATGCTTCTTCGCCAGCTATATTCTTTTGAAGGATAATTTTTTGTACACCTTTGTTAATATGATGTTCGATCATGCTCAAACAAATTTATCAATTACCTACTTTATAAATGACAGTAACTTGTAACCTTGTAATATAAAAACTTGCAAGTGCCTACATTGGTGTAAAAACACCTGCCATTGTACCTTCAAAACGTCCTTAATAACTACTTAGTAAGTTTACGTTTTTCTACACAAGGAATGGTTACTTCCAATGCACATTTGACCTTATTGATATCGTTGTAAAGCTTGAATTTAATTGATGGGTTTATCAAGTAGGTGTTGTGTGAAAAACTTTCTCACTGTATAAATAGCAGTATTAAGATATCAGTACTCAAAAGGATAGGCTGAAGGGTAATTAAAGTTTATTATTGTTTTTAATTAATCGTACGTAGTTATGTGTTCTGGTGATAGCATCGGAACTTGCTAAACTTTTTTGCGATGTAGGGTTCGCACAAAAATTCAACGACTTTTTAAGAAATTTCCGTCAAAAAACTTGCATAAAAGTGATTCTGATAAAAATCAAAGTATGCAAAGGTAGAAAATTATCGATTTTATTTATTTTCAGAAAAATCTAAATCGTTACAAAAGTCATAAACGCGCTCATTCTTAGACAGGTGTAGCACCTTCCACGAGATTTTAAAAAATGTGACTGAGATTTACTTTTAAAAAGTTATAATTATAACATGTTTTGCATTAACATCTATGCATTAACAGTGCATCAGTATTGTCATAAAGCGGGGCAACAGCCAGCGTCTTGAGCACGGTTCCGACTAATATTGATATGGATCAGTAGAGCTACCTGTAGATTGTTTGCAACAGTCTGCATTTAGCTCAATTATTTAAAGATAAAGATACATTTTCTTTGTTCATAAAAATATGTACTTAACAAAATATGTTATAACTAGTTATAACTAAAGCATTAAGCTTTAGAAAAGAAGTCTCTCATATAAGTAAAGATCACACTGGTAAGAATTTGACAAAAAATTTCGTTTGCCCTAATATGTAAGGACAAAAAATAAGGATAAAGTCAAATTTATACGTAGTCTTTGTTCATCAACTTTATTCTGTAAAAGTTTGTGACACGGATTATCTAAGAAATTAATAAATCCCAAAAATTTACGATCTCGACGGGATTCGAACCCGCACCTTCCCCTTCAGCGCAGGGTTGCTCTTTTTCCAACTAAGCTACGTGATCTTATCAAGTCGACCCGAAAATCTTTGGGAGTTCTTTCGGCACTTACGCCGTCAGCGCCACCTACAGAGGAAACAATGAAGTTATCCAATTCTGCTCAAAGACCAAATTTACATTTAGTTCTTTGACGAGAGGTTTTGCCGTTGCTTGATTCTAAGGTTTTATTTATTATAGTACTCTGGGTAATTTCTAAGAAATTAATAAATCCCAAAAATTTACGATCTCGACGGGATCGTAAATTTTTGGGATTTATTAATTTCTTAGAAATTACCCAGAGTACTATAATAAATAAAACCTTAGACACGAATTATTTTTACTTTTACTGTCTATTCTATTGTAGGTATAGGCTATTGTTTTGCTGACGCTATCCGATAGCATCGTCGGTCTGCGCCTCGGCTTGTCCCCTCACTCATAACCCCGCATTCATTAGGCACAGCCAACTTCTATGCAAAACGCATTCCTGCCACTATAATTACGAGAATATCATTCCCAAATACATTTGTTTTTGTCATTAACGTGAATTTTATTTTAAACAATTCCATGTATAAAATAAAACAGGTACATTTAACCGCGGGTAAGAAGCTAAGTGGCGTTTCTGGTCTTTCTTTTGATGTGTTTTTGGTTATGTTCTTATTTTGTAGTATTTGCTGTTTTTTTTACTTTACTTATTACACAATAAAGAACAGATATATTTTAACTTTACTCTAATTTAACACGATATATTGAAGTATCCTAAAGTATCCTAAAGTACTAAAATAATTGTTTTTTTCTAGGCCTTTAAACCTATATACCTAGTTTTTGGGGCAGCTTTGAGATTTTCTACGAAAATATTGCTCAGACAGAAGATAAGGTTTGGATCTGGAAAAAAGTATTGTTTACTTTACACGTAATTCTTCCACGGTTTGAGCTTGAATGTTTGAATACCTAAGAATGGTTCATATTTCCTACCATAAACGCAATATTTATCAAGAACATCAGCATACTTCTGCAGGCTGTTTGAACGGGATGCATCGCTAGTTTTTTCACAGATAATTAAAACAGATACGCGAAAATTACCAGATGCAATCGTATATACGAAAGCGAAAATGCTGATTTTGCGTAATTTTCGTCGTTATCAGCATAGAAATTGATTTTTTTATTAAATTACATGCGTACACGCATGTTACTACAGTCCGCCAATTATAAACGGTCACGCAGTTCAGGAATAAGTAATTATAATTATTTAGTATTCAATTTTGCCAAGAAATAATAAAAGAAAGGATGTATGCAGATCGTATCGCACTTTACGAGTTCAAATTTCAATTTATTGGTACTCGTTACCAAAATAATTTATAAATAAATAACATAAATAAATAAATAATGCTGGACGATTCACACAGCATTATCTAGCCCCAAGCTTAGCAGCGCTTGTGTTATGGGTACTAGATAACTGATATACCGAAGAGGATGAAGTCCATATCAAAAATTTGTTTCTCGTTGGCAATCACTGAGGGTATTAAGGAGAATTGGTAGAAATATTACAACAATACTTCGTTTCGTTGTTGGCTTACCATTGATACATTACGAAAAACTGACGCGATCCTTTTTTAATTTTCGTATACGGGAGGGAAGTGTATAAGAAAATTTAAAAAATCACACCAGTTTTTAAAATTTACCTTTATCTGTGTATTAGGTCAGCTCACACCGAGACGCAACACGACGAGACGCATCTGGAGACGCAGCGCGACGCCGCCGCCGCGCCGCAAGGAGCTTTCGTATTATGTTGAAAAAAATTGTATCTCTTTGTTTGGTAAAAAAAGTTATATTTTGAATCATTATTTTAAAAAGTGCGTGAACTGTCGCTTCGCTTCGAGATATGATGTCTCGATGTGCGCTGACCCTTAGATACACTAATATTATAACGAGGAAAGATTTGTATTTTTGTATGTAAGTAATAAACGTAAAATATACTAGACCGATTTCAAAAATTATTTTGCCGTTAGAAAGCTTTAGAATATACCGTGCGAAGCCGGGGCGGACCGCTAGTTACGAATTAATTTACATCAGACTGTACCAAATGCATCACTCTACTAGTTAATTAAGCTCAATACTTATATATTAATTAGGTTATTTTGCTATTTTGTCAATTTTATCAATGCATGTTTTTATTACGTGTCAGTTTTATTTGTATCGTATTTGTATCTCAATATTTTTTAAATCCCGGCGTTTATTCTTATCGGTGCCAAATTGACCATTGTAACCTAAAACCTCGCATCATCCTCCCATTGTACCATTCGTCAGTCAAAACTATATTTACTATTGATTAAACCATTTTTCAAACAACCAACAAGGCAATTAAACAACAGCAATGGGATTTTATTCAGATTCATCAAACCAATTCGAAATCATAATTGATCTGGCATGTAAAAAATGTAGAGGGCTGTTAGGACGGAATAGGCGCCAAAAATTTAAAACTAGAGCACGGTTTGGGACGATTCGAACGGAAGCGAAACATATTTGTTTCCTACTATCAAGATTGGTTCATCTAAGAAATGAAATATTCCCAAAAATAAGGGTGGGGCGCGGGTTCGAGTCCCGCCGAAACAGAAAATTTTGGATACTTATTTCATTTCTTAGAGATACCCAAAGTGCGGGTGAGCACTATAACAAAAAACCCTAGAATTGGTTCATCTAGGCCAAAGTCTTGTCAAACGTTTGTCAATTTTTATGGAAAGAAGCTACTCAGAGTCGCTACTCAGTCAGACTATTGTCTTAATAATAATGTCTTTTTCAGAATAAACTAGGTGTTTAACTATTTCTGTTGCATTTTTTAAAGCAGTTTATGTTTTTTTTAAATTGACAATTTTATTACCTACAGATACTTTCAATTCTGACATAGATTTTTAGAATATGAACTTTCTCGACGATTAACATACGGAGGGACGCAAAATGTCCTCGAGCCTTTTTTTAAATAATCAACTATGTAAGGCTATATAAAGAAGTTGAAAAATAATGCGTCGTGTCTGTTTTCGTTTAACTGATCTTTGGCATGCGATGACTGTCCAAAACTCTCGTAGCACCCGGAGCCAAAAGTCAATTAACAACCACTCGCACGTGGAACCGACTGTACTGATAGTACCAAAATACTGGTTCATTCAATAACCTTTCATATTTTTTGTGTGTACAGGGGAAACGTAGGAAATAGAGAAAATAGGAGAAGCATTTTTTTCCGTTCCACTTCGGACAAGAAACAGTAGTTGAGTACAGCAATAACACCGACTTATTTAAAAACTTCTTAGATTTTTCGTGCTGAGAGTTGAAAACTTTACTTACAGTACTAAAAGCAAACTTTGTTTAGTGTATGGAAAAACAAAATTACCCATTAAGATTTTTGATGATATTATGTCATGCCAGATTGAAGAAAATTGGAAAACAAATCAAAACAAAGCCTATAGTTTTTTGGGAACTTATTTCATTTCTTAGAGATACCCAAAGTGCGGGTAAGCACTATAACAAACACCCTTAGAGCCTATAGTTTTGAATAGATACTCTGTGAAAAGCTCTACAAAAAAGGTCCAAATTCTGCCACTTTTCCACTTCCATAATTCGAGAGTGGAGAGGTACGGCCGTTATCGGTACAACAATGAGTTTCTGACTGGCTGGCCATCTTCTAAAGTAATTCGCATTTTTCAGCGACGATGCCTCCCGGTCTATTCACGCGGGCTTATTTACGCGGGAATGGATTTTGGTGGCAGACTTTTGGACATTTTAGAATTTTGATTACATTTCTATCAAAATCATTTTTTTCTGCCGTGAAACAACAAAGGAATTAAGAATTAGAGCTACCATAAACATGAGTGATTCGCTAAGCAAAGGTTTAAATTTGATTATAACAATTGGTTGTTTATTATTGCGTTGAAATCAAGAGGTCATAGAAGATAAACTAGTCGACAAAATTCAAATATTCAGTGACTTTTCTTTGAAAGTTTAAAAAAAAATCTTTCCAGAACCAAAATAAACGTTTATCACGTTTCAATATAAATATTTTCCCAGTTCTTTGTCAGCATTTATCGGCGTTCACAGCACACTGCTCTTTTACAATCGTCCGTACCAATAGACTGCGTTCTTATTTGATAGATTTGTGCAAAACAATTCTCTCTATTTGAATAAATTATCAGATAAAGAAATAGCAGTAAAATTAGATACTGCTGAATAGCGCAAGATCGGGCATTGATACCTTTGTCAAGCATGGTGACGATGAGCAAATTTAGGGTTCACCTAGTCATATCAAATCAAATCAAAAATTTCTTCTCTTATTTCTATAAATACAAAAATGTACACTTAGAAAAGGTCAAATTCTTAAAATAAAACACTGACACCGAAATAAAGTGATATTTTTGATTTCTGTCGCTTCGGTATGTAACTATGACTCCCTGTTTAGTGGTTATACAGGGTTATTGGTAATTCACTGACACTGCGTAAACAGCAGGTTCTGCCCATTATCAGGAATACATTCGTGAAAACGCCAGGTCTTCATTATTTTATGCGTTTACGTAAATCGCCTCTGATACAAAATGAAATAACACGCTTGCGAAACCCAATGATTTACTAAAGACCGATCTCCCATTTTAACACCCATAGTTAATTCAGAGCAGAGCCGTTTTTAGGTAAAGTTTTTAATAAACCCTCTCTAAATGACAGAATATTGTATGGAGCCACTCTTCATCTACTATTACCAAGTTTGAGAATTAAGACCTGGCATCTTCACGAAGGAAGAAGACGGGCAGAACTGCTGTTCACGCGTGAATTACCGCTTACCCTGTATATGAGATTAATTTTCGATTAATCTCATATACAGGGTAAGCGGTAGGTATGTGTAAACCTTGCGTAGGTCCATCTAGCTAGCATTTTTGTTTATTTCTAAAACTACAGACACAGAAACTATTTAGCAAACACCTAAGTAGCGTAAGAGTCTTTCTCCTCTACCAGTGACATTGAAATGAAACTATTTCTGCAGGGTCGAGCGTCCATAAGGGCAGGCATATAATGTATTAATTAATTGTTATAGCCGGCCCAAGACGTTAGCAACGACCTTTCGACATGAAACCAGGTGGCCTAGCATGAACAAAATTACCTACGATACTTTTCAGCGTGTCTTGGCATCTAAACTTTCATAACCCATAAAATGTTGTATTGCGAAAAATATTGATTATGGCACTTCATACTATGTACCTATGTATTTTGATAATTATCAGAAACCATTAAAAATGGTGAAAATATTCACCTACAATATAAAATTATCTGCCAATTTGATGCGTCCGTTCCTCACAATGAGTTCTCACATTTTATTTACTAACAAAGGTTTTTTAATCTTCAAAGTGGCTGTATCCACCTTTGAAACACAAAACATGAGGTGATATTCATGCTAAACCCACTGAAGTAAGTTCTGCACCTCTGTAGTATCGTAAACCTGACCGCCACCAGTTCTGAATTAAACGAAGATAAATTTACTTTAATTGCTTTGAATTTGACATAGAAACTGCGTAACGCGGTGCTTTATTGGTTTTGCTAACGTTAGTGGCAATAAATTTGGTTCCACCCCTTTTTACACCTTCCGGTTAAAAAGTCCTAATGATGTTTTAAGGTTCTAGCGAAGGCAATGGCACAAAAAGGGTTAATTACAAAAATAAAATACAACTAAAAACATAATATAAAATGTAGTAAAACGATTTTGTAGTCGCTAGTTATAGAAAATTTGTTCTAGGGCGCTAACGAGATCATAAAGACATGCAATGTTCATTTATTGTAATAATCCTCCATTTTTGATAGTCGTAAAAGAAGCTTGACTTTTCATACAGTATCAAGGTTTTTTTATTATATTGAGTAATGAAACCTACTTACACAATATAATAAAGCTAGGTTCAAGTTCCACATAAAACGGATTTTTTGGGATATCTTTTATTTTAGTATCATAGCTCTTAATTAAGTAAAGCTGATTATGTATAGCTGATGGAGATAATACCATAGAAAACACCAAGATGAATTAAAAGCTCGAGTACCTACCCAGTTAAACTTTACCTATAGCAGGTATATTAACTCTAGTGCCTATAATAAAAACAAATGACACACGTAAACAATCCCGCCGCCATGACATGTCATTTCCGAGCACGTACAAATCTTCGGAATGACCACAGCAAAATTCCCCAAACAGTACGTCAGCTACACAACACAGCATATAATTAAAAGCTGGCCGCGTCCAGTACGTCCGATTAGTATGCAAATAACAGCTAAATGTGCCCTGGGCACGATTGCCGACCCTAAACTTTCTACTTTAAAGGACAGTGTTACTTACACTGTGCTGTTCTATCGAATGTACGATCTTTGTATACTTTTGCTGTGAAGCATCGTACACTGAAACTCTAATCTATGGGATAAGCACTTTTTTCCCCGGATTACCTAGGAAACTTCACTGCGGACCCACCTTACCACCGGGTACCTTTGGGTTAGGGGTAGACCGGAACGAAACCATACCACCATCCTTGTATCATTTTCCACCACAATATTAAGGAAAGCATAAACATGAAGGAAGAAGGTACTTACTATTGCTTTTACCAGTAAATCTCCGTGATTCTCTTGTCAACTATCTATACCTACTTCCAATCAACTCTGCCTTCCTAGTACTTTGAATACTAAAAGTATAACATCAAGAAAAATGTTCCTGTGCTCTACAGATTTGTACCGTCTTCAACTTGTAAAAATCCATCAGTCCATAAAGTACCTACAACATTACAAAAGTAAGCATTAGTACTCACCATCTCTGTACATCCATGTTGACTTTCACCAATTGACCAATGACTAGTGTTTTGTATTCGACCTTTGACTTGCGCGTGCTTAACAAAACATTATTTGGTAGGACCAATGGCCAATAGTTTTCCCATCCACTCAGTTTAGAGGGATATACACATTCAATTTCATTTATTCATAGTACAGGCACAGATATAATACTACACTAGTAGTACAGGGAAGTAACGTGTGTACTAAGTGTGATTGTGTGTGCAAGTTTCACGAGTGCTTGTTTTGTTAGCTGATAGCTAATTTCGTCTTCCATACAATCACACAGAAAATGATAAAAATTTAATTACTAAAGAAGTATTTTAGTCAAATAAAAATTATTGAACAAGCCCTTGCCAAATAAATGTTGTTTAAGAGTCGTTGATTCTGTGGTTCGCCTACTTTTAGAAAAAATGTAAACAATAATGATGGATCCACACCAAAGTTACTTTTGTAGTACAACATTTTGTAATACGAAATCTTTCTTCAACACGAAAAATCTTCCGTAGGAACCCTTCTTTTGGGTATAGACCTCCTCCAAGGATCTTATTCAAGATCTTGTGTCCTTGTCGGGGGCGAGTTGATGTGTCCAGACTGGTCCAGCTTTCTTCTTGAAAACGGCTTCCCAGCGTAGTTTTCCTCTACCTCTGTGTCCTTGTCATCCTCTTCACACTGAAATTTTTACTATCCATCGCTGGTCAGTAAGTCATGTTGTCCTATTTAATTACCTACATCGCTAACCTTGACAGACGTCCGCGGTGCATTGGTATGCAACATTTGTTCGAATTCTGCGGATTCATTCGCACTTTATTGTTTTACCGAGAAGTGATGTTCTTTATTTCTTTTATGTCTCAGATATTACAAGCTGTCTGGTAATGTAAGGTCAAAATGAAATCAGTTTTATTGATTGAGATACGGGTAGGTACCAAAAATATCTACTTATATATCACTCACATTGACAACATTGGGATGGAAATTTCACACCAAAACTAGGTACTGATTTAATCAAATTGAAATGTGGTTGTAGTTTTGAATAATTTTATCCAGCAAAATTGCAGTCAAAAATAACAAAAATCTTTACAGTAATAATATGATATGAAGAAATAGTATTATCATTATCTGTTATCAATGTGTGTTGCCTGTGATGACACGGATCCGAGACGTGAACGCTAACTATAGACCTCTTTCATAAGCTTATGAACGAGGTCTATACGTATATACATATTACACTCTTAGCTTAGAGTCACTCAGTGAGCTATGGAGAAAACTATGCTCGGGGTTTCTCTACGTGATAGAATCCGGAATACGGAAATCCGTAGAAGAACTAAAGTCCCCGACAAAGCTCACAGAATTAGTAAGCTGAAATGGCAGTCTGTGGGCAGGTTATATTGCTCGCAGAACTGATTACCGCTGCAATGTGTAGTAAAGGTTTTCGAATGGCGGCCGCAATGCAACGTGAAACGGAGTGTTGGAAGTCCATAAACACAGGACCGCTCTTTGTGGCGTCATACTCTCCCATGTGACGTATGGCCCATATGGCCTATGTCCAGCTATGGACGTGTATGGACTGATATGGTGATGATGATCTGTGAAAACTTATGTATAACTGTTGAAAAAGAGGGTTAGGGTACAACTCATCCGAGTAAAAACTCATCCGCGGATGAGTTGTCCACTTCACTTTTTGTTATAGGTACAACTCATCCGAAGGAGAGGCGAAAGCCGGGGCAAAAGAAATCTACTTAAATAAAAAAAGAGTAGCGTCGCGTATTACTTATTTAAAACCTTGCGGTCTTGCTAACCAAAGAGACCTCCGTCAATCAATACCGAACAATTTTTGTTCGGCATTTGATTGGCTGTAATTAAAGCAAGCAACCTTTAAAATCTGATCCGAAAATTACAGCGTCCACCCAAATATTTCTTAAGACGTCTCGTAATGATTGTCTATTGGGGCTTCCAGACTTGTGGCAGCAAGGTCTTCTTGCTATTTATTTTGTGCATTCATCTTTTCAGATTTTTGAATAAAGTAGGTTGTTATTTTGTAGTTGTGTTATAGTAACTTAAGGTTTTTGTATTATAGCGCGTAAGTCCTCGCACTCACGAAATCTTTGGGAAAAAAAAGAAAAATCTTTGGGATTTAGCTTTAAACTTTTTAACGTAAGTGAAATAT
Source organism: Eupithecia exiguata (assembly GCA_947086465.1). NCBI lineage: Eukaryota > Metazoa > Arthropoda > Insecta > Lepidoptera > Geometridae > Eupithecia > Eupithecia exiguata. The sequence goes on from OX352231.1 coordinate 8,949,113, forward strand.
TTACCCGGTATTTTTCGCGTAGGTAGGGAAATAAAATAAGGTAGGTGCGCGATAAATAATCAATAAATATATTTTTTCTTTTTCCCTATTATAAGTTCTACCTTGTATCTATCTCTATTGGGAAATCATGGCTGATCATGAACCTAATTTCACCATTGAAAACTAGGGTGTTTTTACATGGGTTTTCGTGGTCATAGGATGGCACTTCATCAATATAGTTATAATGTTAGACAGTCATCGGTAACATTTGACAGGCCAGCCTACGTATTTTCTGAAAAATAATTAAACGACCAGTAGCTTTGTCGATAGATTAATTATTCTAAAACAACATTCAAGAGCCCACCCTAAGAAAAGCTTGCCTTGAGTAACCATATTGGGGGTTGCTCAAGGTTAGCTTACATGGTCGGTCAAGGCAAGCCTTCATGTAACTGAACCATCAGACACTGGCCAGTGTAGAAGCCCCATAATGATTGTCTAATGAAAAGTAATTAACTGGACGAGAGGAGGGGTGTATTGACAGACAATGCGAGAGGAACAATCGCAGTGCTGAGTCAGCAACAATGCAGGACAAGCTTGTAAGCTGAGCGCGTGTCTCGAGCCACGAAGATAAACAACTTATATTTGCTAACAGATTTGTTTTTGGACGAACTGTTCTGGAGCTTCTCTGAAAAATAATTCTGGTGTCGATACCAATTGCGATTCAATTCAATTAGCATACCAAATGCCTTTCTTCCAGTTTTCTTCTTGTGATATTTGCTATGGCATGTTACTAAATTGAATTTCACCCAAATCATAATCGTGCTTTTTAAATACTATGTGGTTAATTGCGGTGAAATGTACTCTACAAATGTATTTGGGGACTCTACAAGTCGGTTTAGCTGGGGACCCCTTCAAAGCAGCCAATTATCATAAAAGTTATTTCTCTTTTGACAAGTCTAACTAAGCCTAATACCTTCTCCATATAACGTAGCTCACGATTTGTTCGGTTAGTTAACCGCAAAGACGCCGACATAACTTCATTGATTAAAGTTCATGTTGATAGAATGCACGTCCCATATTCCAAGTTTAGTTCTTTCTGAGAACTAGACACGTCTAAGACTTGATTGATTATAAGTCGGTCTACTTGCTGGAAGCAGGTTTCAATAAATATAAACAATTCAAATTCCTTCACATCCTACTTTATCGACTGAAATTATTTTAAAACCTCTACATCCGCATTGGCAGAGTACTAGAGATACAATCGAAACATATGATCTGGTCTCCTGTTTGCTTTACAGGATGGGCCAACCAACTAATCTTTTAAAATTAGAATTGCGAAACTCCCTCATTATAATAATTCTTCGTGTGACTTAAAGTGGGGGTGAACCTCTAAGCTCCCATACAAACATACTTTCTGATTCATCTGGAAACTATACCGTTTATTGCAATGAAATTATGCACACATAATCGGATAAAATATAGCTATGTTTGTATCGTTTTAGTTTTTCAAAATACATGTCATAATCATCATTAACTTAACACAACACAAAAAAACATTTTTATCCATTTTCAAGCGATTTTATTACTTTCGCTCTCATCTAAAGATGCTTTTGTGTTTTTGGAAATCTAAAACGGTGCAAACGTAGCTTTTTCTTATCCGATTATGTATGCAAAATATCATTAAAATCGGAGACGTAGAATGAATCGGAATGTACGTTTGTATAAGAGCTTAGAGGTTCGCACCCACCTTAAGTGCGTAAATACCTGAAGAATTATACATAAATTAGTTAAGAAATTCCTGAACCAGAAACCTCATAGAAGGCAATTAGCAACCAATATTTTCCATTTCCCTCTGCATCGCAACCGCTCAACACCTCAATTCCTTTAACGAGCGGAATGCGCCAATCGGCGCAGGCGCAGGGGTTGCGTGGACGCACCGCCGCGGCCATGCGTGAAGATGGAGATAGCCAACCGACGCACACATGACGCACAGCCTGCGTGCGGCACGAGGTGCTGGAATCAGTAAATCAACTATTAATGCATGAGCAATCTATTTATCCTATTTAGAATACAAATGTTTGCGGAGATGTGAAGTTGAGATATTTGGCTAAAAACAACAACTAGGCTGTCAAACGGATCGAGCTAAAATTTTGCACAGATAGAATTATAATATACTTCTCGATCAGGGACAACATTTGATACTTTTTGTCCCGGTAAAACTGTAGTTGTAATATGGAGAGGAGTAACCACTTATTAACCAATGATTAACGGAGTTAACACAGCGACAAATTTGTATAAAACAGTATAAAAATTATGTTAAAATAAAACCAAATAAACATTACACAGAAGAGAAAAAATTTGACAGAAAAGTAAGTGAAACTATTAAAAGAAAATAAAATTTATTATATCAAAGAAGCAGTACAAAATAAACAATAAAATACAAACAGTAAGGTGAGAAAGCCTAGCCTATTTGACATGACCGCTTCTGTTCTGTTCCATATGCACAGCCAGCTATTCACTCAAAATGATTTAAATGTGAATATGACCCAAAGCATCCATAATTTATATAAGAGCACGTAGTTGACATACTGTAAGACAGGCATATTGTGTCAGTCGCGACGCAGTGGCGACGCGTACGCACCGTCGCGTGCGGGTTTTTGCTCGTGAAAATTCATTAAATTTCTTTTAATTTTTGCGCATATGTTCACTCTAGTTGCTTTTTTAATACAAGTTAAATGTAATTACACCTAGTCATTAAACTCTACTACTGCCCTACTTTATTTATTTTGTATATATTTTTAATACTAATATTATCAATTTTCTTTTTGTTATATGTGCAGACGGCCGTAGTCATGGCTTAGTTTTGGTATTGAAATAATTTCTGTATCAAACTAACAATATCAAACTTTTTTGACTACCAAATTGTACCTATTGGTTTAAGTAACAAAACTGCACCTTTTATAAATAAAATATCAAACAATGGTTTTGATCTCAAATTCTGATCGAACATGAAGTAGCCAAATGAAGATGATATCTCCTCGAACCCAAAACGGAATCGAAATGGCAGCTCAACTAGCTTATGCTTCACCGAACAGAAATTACAACGTGTAGAAAACCTTCTAATGTCAATTTCAACAAAAAAATTATAACATCTATATGCGTAGAGAAATTAAGATTATTTAACACAAGCAGATTTCACATTAGCCGAATCCATTGTTCATCAATGACGACATAGAGAACAAGAGAGCAATCAATTCAAGGTGTGTCGAAGAAATTAATAACACATTCACACATGCATTCGCAACGTACCAGTAACCAATCGTAGGCGTACTCCTCAGACAAACACAGATCGCGATAGGCAGGTAGGTAGGTATGATAGATGTTGAAACCGTTAATACAAACTAAAAATTAAAATAGCTAAACGAGTGGTGAGACGGCTAAGCAGGCAATTGTAGAGCGCAGCGGGCGGCGCGGCTTTCATTATTTTATAATAACTAGCCTATAGGAGAAACCACCAGTCATGGTCCGTGGGCCCATGGTGCCTATGTGCCCATGGCCTGTTTCACGGAGTTAATTGTCGGCTTGCCGCCTGGGCGGGAGCGTCACTCGCGAATCAATCGAACCGTTGTTGCTTCATTTGGATCCGCGAAATGAATCGACAATGGACAATCATTGATTGTTGGATGCGTTGATTAGAATTTGATTCTTTGAGTTGAATTCTCGGAAGAAAGTTTTAATTTTCTTTAAAAGTTCAAGGCACTGATTGGTGGTAAATCCAGAGTGTTTAGTATGGGCTGTGCGCATTATCTAACGAATACTTTCATCGTTTCGCCACTACCGGATCAAGAGGAATTACTTTTCGCAGAATGACAATGATCCAATTGTTTCTTACAAGCTCGATGATAGGTTTTCGAATTATTTGTAGTGATAGGTTGCACTTTGACATGACAGCGGCAAGTCACCTTTACAGCATTGATAATTATTATAAAAGTAAGTAGGTACACAAAAACATAACTTGGTCATAGAAATGCCTTCAATTGGTGTTATAAGAAAAATAAGAACACATGATAAGACATTTCACTCGATACTTGCACCAAATCTAAGTTTTTGCACGAGATGTAACTGTCGCATTTTTTGGTTACACCTCATTTGTGTCTACTACCATTCTAAGCCTTTTTCGTCTTAGACATTAATGGTAGCCGATTAATTTTATATAATGTTTTTTGTATTGACTCGGACTAAGGGTACAGATGTCATGGTGAGCCTTGATTTTCTTGTACATACTGTCAAATTAAACAAAACAAACGACGATTGTAAGGACTAAGTTATGCTGTAAATCCATCATTACTTTTTATTTCGGGCTTGGTCTATTTTTTGTAGCATCTGAGGTTCTAGTTACTGTTGTCCATAACTTTTGTTGATTCCGTTTAAATAATCAGGTCATGCAAATATCGGTGGCTGACCAAAAGTTTTACGAGTCGTGGAGTTGTGTTGTCAACGAAGTTTGTGTCTTTTCGCCGCACCTGCGCTCTTGTAATTTATTTATACCATTTCAAATGTTAAGCTCTCATTTTGTCATGAATACAAATCACACTCAATCACACATGACGCTCATAAACCCATTTAGACCTTTAAATTTGCTTCAATTTACGACACAATCTCGTACAACATCAAACAAGGTGATACCCATTCAGAAACCTATTATGTTAATTTAAAACACATCGAAGTCGATAGTATCTTGGTTCGTTCACACCACACCTCCCGAAACAATAGTTAATAAGATGATTTATATCGATGGGAGATATGCGTTCGACAAGCTCGACATCGGTTTAGCATAATCTTGGGTACGATCTGGTGGTGATCCATACAGATGTTATATCCTTGGGAGCCTAGTGGTGGATTAGAATGTTTTATCGAAGAATCTACTAATCAACAGACCTTTAGGCGAATAAATGGCTGTAGATGCTCCATTTTGGCTGAGACACAATTAAATAAACCAAAAGAATCGTTCTCTACATCGCTGCCTATGATATTTATTTTGGAGAGATCCTTCTCTCCAACAAAAAATTGAATATACGATAACAAGCTTCTGCTCCTGCAGAAGCTTGTTATAGTATTGATTGTAAATGATTCTATGGAACGTTCTTACAACTGTTGTTCACCAAAAGTACACCTCTTTATGACATTTGTTTCTGGTTAAAGTTCGTCGATATGGACAAACTTTTTGTACCGCCACAATCATCAAAAATGTTAATGTTAAAGTTACTTGTTTAAGTTATTTTTATAGCAAACAGCAGTATATTTTGCGGTCTCACAGTTCAGTATGGCATCGGTAAAAAACAAAGAGTTGAACGACCTGTATTTGTCGAATTAGTATGTAACTTACGAAGGCTCACGCTGACTCATGCACCGCCTATCATCTCACGACCGGATTATGAGAATAACATCCAGTTTCATGTATGATCTGGAATACCTAAGTAACTTGGTGTTTTTTGTTCCTTGTCTGGAAGGTTTGAGTTTTATTGTTTTTGTCATAATGACTACAGTCAAGTCCGTTCAGTCATTTCTGATTGAGGGTCATTATCCGCAAAGTGTTCTTCAGTGGAGACCGCGACTCGGCAAACGTAGTGTAGGACGCCTTCCGACCAGGTGGGATGACGATTTGCGAAAGACTGCTGGTAGATGCTGGATGCGGCAAGCTGAAGACAGGGCGCTATGGCGCTCATTAGGGGAGGCCTATTTCCAGCAGTGGACTGATATAGGCTGATGATGATGATGATGATGATCCACAAAGTGGAGCCAAGATATGTAAAAATTATCAGTGTCATGTTAAAATACCCAAACCTGGAGACTAGGCTTTAGACATCAAAAGACCACAATGGCCAGAACTACCTAACTACTTTGTATGGTATGTCATCCAAAACAGTTTAAAAGCATGCCAGTTCGATCCAGCTGAAATCACCCTACTAATAAGTTATAATGTAGCCCAACGGTCCAAGATCTGCGATAGCACACTCGTTAGCATTATCTGAAGGAGGCGTGTTGGCGTTCGAACTTTACTCTCACGATACACACTCCAATATCACCCATATCTACACAGCTCTAAGTGATAGAATGGCATGCGCAAAAGCAGTAATTTCTAGCTCTACGAGGTAACTGATTCTTGGGACGCTACCGATAAACTCCCAATTAGAATCAAATCTTGGTAATTTGAATTTCTCCGTGAATCGCGATTCAAGAAAAGCTTATGGAAAATGGAGATTGTTTATAATAATGCTGAAGCTGTGATGTTTACGAGCGAAACTATTTAATAACTAGACCACAGAAGAAATGTAGTTTTATTTTGGTTAAAATGTTATGTAATAGATTTTCTCCCTCAAACGATAACATGCTGTAAAATAAAAAGCGAAGGTTATTACGAAAATTACAACAACATAATAAAATAATTAAAACTAATATTAACGCCTCAATCTATTTTCTAAAAATATAAGCCGTCACCAGAAGGCAGAATGCCTAGAATGCTGGCAGCATTGCCATTACTTATGCTAATTCGTTGACCGAAATGAAAGCCAGCATTCCAAAAAGATTTTAAAAATATATATGTATTCCTGTAAAATAAGTTATTATTACTAGGTACAGACTAAAATACTAAGTTTGCATTGAAAACGGTTCCAGTCTCACCGATTGACATGGTCATTTTATATCCTTCACGGATATAAAATGACCATGTCTTATTTATTTATAAAAGAAAATTTCAATCAAATAATAGAATTAATCGCGAGAAGAACCGACAACCGCTGGGGTAAAGGTGTTCTTGAGTGGAGACCGCGACTCGGCAAACGTAGTGTAGGACGCCCTCCGACTAGGTGGGATGTATAAGGTGAGAGCAAAAAGACAAGCTCTTTGTTCTTGGGGAAGTTAAAACCAAACCACCACACGATCGATGACTAGGATAATTTCAAACATTTACTGACCCCAATCCTCCACCCTGACCCCAGCATTCTTCTAACCGGTCATTTAGTAATATTTTTTCGGTTATCTGTACTGAATGTTGTTGGTGATTAGTTATGTTATGGGATTGTTTAATAAATAACATCTCATTACAATGGCAGCGGCCGACAATGAGATCGCGTTGTATTTCACGCGCTCTATGTGTCGGGGTCTGAGACAGGGGGGTAACCAGGCTTAAGTATGGGTGCTCTACGCAACACTTTTTTACGCTTATATTAGAAGCATACAGAAAGAAAGCTATAGATTTTGACTACGAGGATTTCTATTTTAGATCTTTCTCAAACAAAAGAAGCTTTAATTATACATTTTTGTTGCTTTTAAAAAGCGACTTTTTCTCTCTTTTGCCTTGCTGCCTTCTATCTAACTAGCTCAGGAAATTGACTAGTACACTTTTATTACTATAGTGTCAACTTCAAAACCGTGGTGTCCAGTGAATGTTGACTATGAATCAAATCATGACGAGCCTAGGAAGGCTGTCAAATCTGTCATCACAAAAGACGTTTCCAATGACTTGGATAACATGTGGTTTTTAAGTTTCAATTAGGTTATTAAGTTTCTAGCCATGTCTACTTGATTTGTTGGGCCCTAAGTTTGTTAAGGGGTATCCAAAAATCCAAATAATTACTCTGGTTGATGTGACTGTTCCAGGGTTTGTAGAAAACGGTACAGACAAAGGCGATAATGGAAAGCACTACGACCGTCAAAAGATGTGTTAGGGGAGCACAAGGGGAACTCTTATGTTCGGTTCGGACTTGCCTTGGCTTCGACAATTAAATGTCTTTAGCCTGCAAGGAATATTTCCTGAGGTGCCTAAGTCCAGCGCTGGGCGGGGCGTGGTGGTCGTGCGGCCGCGGGCGCGGGGCGTGATCGCTGCGCGCGCGTCTATAAATCGCGCTCTAATGCGCCGCGGGCCCTTGCTCTGCATTGCGCACTCCTAGACTTAAACCTTTAGATTTCCAATGCTATGCGTAAGTAACGTGCTAGGTTTGAAGTGAACAAATTGTAATTATCAGTCAAGTTATCTATCAGTTACTAACTTTTTCTGTGACCATGACGCACATGTTGACGTACAACAGCGTGTAAAAGTGGTGCAGGCACTACTGAGTCTTCACTAAACTGGAAACTGCTTTATCAATAAACTCAAATGCGGATTGCAACATTGTTGCAGCATTTTGAGTTGCTCACAAAACGCTATTCAATAAGGAAATACCTAAGTAGCGAATCGCACAGCGATTTGTGTTTACATTTGTGTTGTCAAAAAGACAGATCCATAGTGATCCATTGCGTAAAGTATTTTAGTTTAATTCCTTGAACGTCAATAATTTACGCATTTTTTTCTATTCTAGACTAGAAAAAAACTTGGCAGCATTAAAATACATAATAGTTTGTTGTTATAGTGCTTACACGCACTTTGAGTATCTCTAAGAAATGAAATAAGTTCCCAAAAATTTCCGGTTCGTGGCTTAGTTGGTTAGTGCACACCCGTACTGAGGGTGGGTCGGATTCGAGTCCGCCGAAACCTGAAATTTTTGGGAACTTATTTCATTTCTTACATAATAGTTGTCTTAATCTTAAAAACATGACCCCACATGATTTTTAAAATCATTTACCGCTGCATACCGGACTCCCGCATGACCCGCATGGCTTTTATCATCTAATCTATCTATGAGACATGGAAACTGTTTATTTACAAGAACCATCCGTAAATAATAAACCAAACCTCAATCCTCACATTCAATCAAACTTACAAGAATCTAATTAACATCCCAGATGGAAAGGAACAAATTATGAACCCCGGAAGAGTCAAGGTGTGAATACAATTTCTTTCTCTGCTTTATCATCGATAGCTATCAGTGTTGGTTCGTTAGGTAGGTGCGTCTGGTTTAATAAACAGCGATATAATTAAATGTTGTACTTGAGTGGTTTATATTTATACCGAAGGCGCTAGAACCGCCCTCTCGCGCCTGGCTTGTTAAACCGTAAGGTATTAACGAGTACGTGTACTGGTTATAACTACATGATGTATGCGAATGTGATAATGAAGTCTGCGGATCTTTCGCGGATTATTGGACTGCGAAGGTTTTGTTTCATCCATGGGAAAATTATCTGGGATAGTGTGGATGAAAGTAGTTAGGAACACCGGTCTGATAGTACAGAGTACCATAAAGTACCGATCGCTATATTCGGGGGCCGCGAGGGGAACGGGAGTAGGACCTTGTCAAAAACAATTGAATATCCTAGCCGCACGGCTAGTGATTACATGTGTTGTAACTTACATGATATTTTTTTAAATCAAAATTTACTTTTTAATATGCATCAAGGGGGTTAGAAAAAAAATAGTTACAGACTACCAACCGATCGCTACAAACTTATCGTCCTGTCATATTTGCTCGCAATCACATTCACAAAAATCGTAAAGATGGCAGTTGTTTACGATACAACATCGATAATTCCAATTGTAGATTTATTTTAATTTTATGACTTTGGCCTTTTCTAAGTGAACATCTATTGTACAGAAAAGCTTGTATATTCTCTTGAATCTTGATTCGTAAGGAAACAATAAAAAAATCACTGGGTCACTAATAACACTAAATTACTTCACAATATCAATTGTATCGTCTCTGAATGACATTTTGGCATTTTACCTTTGATGAAAGAAATTATATGTAGATGGAGGGACGCGAAAGTTTCAAGGTTTAAACCATTCTAATCATTCTCTCCGTTCAATTTGTTGGCGTAAAGTTAACGTTAATTTGCTAGTGATGTACATCACTATCATCACGTTGCTAGTGATGTACATCACTATATATCACATATACATGTGATATCGATGAATAATATTGGTCAAAACTTCTATACGTTTATAATGTTACGCAAAATAGGTCAGTTATTAGCTAATCCATAACACTAGAGTTTCTTTCATTTATGGACAACTGTACGACGATATGAGTGTCGTATTAAAGTGAGTTTAGCAGAATTGGGCCCCTGTACGTGGGTGTGTGGGTACACACTCACGAGCTGAGGACCCAAAAATGGCAAAGTTTAAACTACATCGATTTTTTTAAAATGGAAAACTAATTTTGAAGCTTTGTTTCGACGTATGAAGTAGTGATTCGTTTATTTTGTTTGTTTATGATATGTTATGTTTTCATCTCCGTCTAAACTCAGTTAAGGAAAGCGACCTATTCATCCTTTGAGCAAGTTTTTGCTTAGCTATCAAATTGTTTATACTTGGTTTCCTTACCCTGGTCGGAGGCAACCGTTGAACAAAGCTATTTATTAGATACTTGAGGTCATGTATTTCCAGTAAGCGTCATATAAAAGCCAGTGAGCCTGGAATACCTTACAACAAATTATGGTAGACTAAAATTATAATAACAAGCTCTGAATAAACATCAAATAAAAACTTAATTTCACATTCAAAATACCTCATAACGCCATTAGTGTAACAGCGAACAACATTCCGATTCTAAGAAATAACTGCGAACAGTTTTAAAGGCATTTCTGTTCCAAATCTCAAGCATATTGCTAACAAATCACAACGAATGGGTCGTTTAGCCGCCATTTGTTGCCCCCAGGGGGTGCGAGGGGTGCAGGGGGGTAATTGTGTTTACAATACACCCCGCACCCCCTTCCGCTCATTTCTCATCCTCAAACATCAGGGTGCTTAGCGATTCCACCTTGGGAAATCTTGGGAAAGTGGAAAATGCCAGGTCGTATGAAAACGATGTCTTTATTTTAGAATTTTTGAATATAATGGGATTGTTAGTGGTATTAAGACTCCCATTCCACATTTATTTGCCGTTATGTTATGAAAAATAAAAAAACACTGGTGTATTGTTGCGCCCTGACAGGGTTTTTATGCATTGTGTACCTACTAACACTACCTACTCCTAAGAAAAATGTGTATGCATAAAATGACAATAAATGAATATGAATACTTACATTTTAATAGAGATAGGTATTAAGGTTGCCCCCGATAATTATTATAAAAACGCTATTCAAGGTGATCGAACTGAATCAACATTATATATGTATTACAAACCTTCGCCTTACATAAAATCTTAAATATTATATATTACATAAATTCTTGGGTATTTTTTTACCCAAGAATTAACACCAAACACGGAACGAAGCTTCGTGAGGCCGTTTGTAAAGGTTTATTCACTCTTAAACAAAAGCTCGGTGCTTAACGAGGCGAGCTCGTTGCGTTCGTATGAAAATCTCGTAAAAAATAATAAACAATTTACGTTCATCGACACGCGCGCATTCTATCATTACGCCTTTCGTGGCAAAGAAAGAGCTTATTCAATAAGAAGGTACCTACATAAAGGTATCGGTAGTCCTGCTCCAATTTTGTGGTCGTCTGGTAGAAATCCCTGTAAGGGATAAGACCGCCAATTGCAGGACAGGATACTACTTAGTTTGTTTTAAGAACTTCTTAAAACCAAAACTTTTATTTTCCCATCTATTGTACATAATGTATTTCCATCTTTCCTACAAAAAAGCTTATTATTATATTATTATTATTATATTTTGCCCAGCTTTGCTTTGCCACTTTTATGACTGATTTTCGAAGTAAAAATGTTGCATAACAATTGTTCAAAGTTCCCGATATTTCACTGTGACTTTGATAAGTTTGAAACTTTTTATAAATCAATAAGATAAAATAATGGCATTTGTAAGGTTACTTTGTAACGTACAACACGATTTGCTTCAAAGTCAATGTGAAAAATAATACAACGCGCGAAGCGGGATTTGGATATCAGGAATTTCCAACTCCTCTAATAAGGTTTTAGCTGATTTAGAGAAGCTTTATACCCTAAAGTCCACACGAAGGAAATTGCGAGGAAGTAAGCTATCCAACAACTAGTTTAATCAATCAGCAAAATCTTTTCCTAAACGTGTTATTATCTTCAGTCTCCAGGCGACGTCATATTATTTAAATCATATTATTCCAAAAAAACTAGCAGCCAGTGTGCAAATCAAGTGTCTTTATTAGCGTGGATAAATACAATATAATTACTATGCGTGGGTAGTCAAACCCTTACGTTACATTTTATCCAAAACATTCGTCTAACATTTTCTAAGCTAGCTCTACTCCAAAGCTTAACATCAGCGATAACCAATAGCAGTGTTTGCAGCCGGCAACCATCAGCAACCTCTCAACATAAACCGTTGGTCAGCAGGTGCTTGCAAATCAATGAGCATGTTCTAATTAGTTAAATTAACTTATTGATAACTAATAGTCTTGGACCTTTGATGTGACTTAAATGAATAAGGGCTGATTTCACGAAACTACGTTCAGATTTCACGCGATCACAATTCCCATACGGTTTGACTAACGATAACCCAATCGTTAATATAACGCAGCAGATTAGGTAACTTGTTTCACACATATCCTAATTTCTCCGCTCAATGGTTCATTTTCTTGTGTTTTTATCGAATTCAAGGAGGAAGTTCTTTATACGACTGTTTTTATTGTGTATGTTCATCGATTTCTTCGTCAATTTATCGACTGATTGTTATAATTCTTTCGATTCGAGATCATTTTCTCTATGAAGTAAGTAAAATTAAAATTAAATTGTAATTGGTCCCATCAAAATTATAGCGTATATTAACGCCTACTGGTGTTTCATTGTGTAAAAACAAAATTAAATACCTATTCATTGCGTAAAAACAGATAGGTAAATAAAAATGGAAACTTTGAATTCAATTTAAAACTTAGTTTGATATTTTATGAACTAAAATTAAAGTTTTCCGACTGCCTTTTGCCTTAGCTACATATATCTCAATAATATATTTCTGATATAGAGTATAATACCCTATTGAGCTGTGGGTAAAAAAAACAAGCTTCCAATCAATGACAATAAAGTTATTGCAGGTTACGTAATTCACTTCGTTAACAGCATTATTAACTGTATTTTGCGAACGAATGCACCGAAATGGGATTCACTTTAAATGACATAACATTCATTAACTTCGCGTAATGAACATCACACAACAATATCACTTATCATATGGAAAATTCAATTATGTATGAAATTGAGTTATCAGTATTCGAATTGAAAACCTTTTAAACTACAATCAACTCTCAGGAAAAATTAATATATAATTTGTGTATTTCTTAATGTGTAGTTCAAAAGAATAGTAGGTACCTACTATAAAGGTAGGCAGTGACCGTTTTACAGGATCTAATGTACTATTTGCAGCGAACATGTACCTAATGTTACACCGCCGTGTGCTAAAACCGTTTCGTTGCTCGTTGCGTGCGCCTTCTTTCTCCGTACTGACAGCACGAACGTTCCCTGTGTAACACGTTAGATAACGCTCCGTGACGCCGCGCCAGTCAGTACCCAGCTTAAGGGGACAAATTATGACGCCATTTTGCGAAAAGGACAGGCATAGGATTTCGCGTTCATAAGAGCAGGACAGAGCAGAGCGGTGTAAGTGCAAACATCAAGTTTTTGCTGGTTATCTATTAATTTTTCAACATTTAACCATTACATTAAACAAAAAAAATGCTGGATAATTCACACAGCATTATCTAACCCCAAAGCTAAGCAGAGCTTGTAATAGAAGAACTAAATGATTTTACTACCTACAACATTCGTCTGGCTATGTAATTCATAAAAAAAATATTGTGGTGTTGTCGCTGACAATGTAGAGCGAAAATTTTATTTTTTTTAATTAAAAAGGTCCAGTTTTTTTCTCATAAATTCTATTCGAATTCTCGGTTTCTACAGGTTTGTACCTACCAATCGTATTTTTTATCTGAACATTTTCGTTCGTAACCATAAAACTAAGTGTTTAAAAATACCCATTTTGCTTGATTTTTGCTTTAATTGCCCTCTTAAGAATAGTTAAGTCGTTAGTTTATTAATTATTATTATTTGACATAAAATGCATGCTTGTTTCCTATTCTAGTTGATAAAACAAAACAACAACCCGATCTACCAGTAACAACGGCTACCAATCCATTACGACACCGGCCCGTCGAAAGCAACAAGTGTACGATTCTCCGAATACCTAACAAATGTTAAGTTTTTTCCGTTGTCCGTGCGACATGGCCCAATTAAGGACACACGACCTGGACGAACACTACAGGGAGGTACTCTAGGATCGCCCGATTGGGGAAGTATATGGAAACTGAAAAGCTTCTTTGCTGCACATAAAAACAGTTTATTAGTGAAACTGACTTAAAATCAGTGGATTTGTGATAAATTTTTAGGTTTAATATAATACAAAACATCCTGTATGCGTGAACACACAACAGAGTTTTCAAAGTTTTCACTTGCATACATTTTGAACAAATTACATTTGTTTGAGTGTCAACGGTGTAATACCAGGTAATCAGCCGTGTTTTGGTTTTTGCTATGGCATTGCTTTGAGGCAAGCGTGAAAAAACAAAACACTGCGTAGTATAACATTTTAGGGCTCTTTTCCTGTCATGCTGATTTCCGCTTGCGTGCGGATCTGGTCTGACCACCTGAAACCTATAACTGCTCCAGTCCATCCGCGTTCCGCGTACGTGTGACCTGTGTGATAGGAAAAACATATTATGAATTGTATGTTGTTTAAAATTGGCTCGCACGCGGACCAGATCCGCGCGCGCAGTTGAAAAACCGCATCACAAGAAAAGAGCCCAAGATTGCTTGACTCGAACGATATAACCTTACTTTGTTTTATTGGGAGATTAATGTAAATTTGAGCAGACCTACCTAGCCCCTTTTGAAATACACTGACTACGTCTCTGCCCATCGCACTCTTATAATTTATTTGCTAAGAATTTGGTTTTGTTCCCCGTTTTTCCCGATCAAAATCTGATCGTAAACACCTTGTTTAGCCGTTCTCAGCCCAGATAACTTTGGGATTATGCGAAAAATCGACTATAATCGATTAAGTTTTATGGAAATGAGAAAGATTTTTAATGATGGGGTTGAAGAATTTGCAGCGTAATAACTAAAACGAGTTTTTTTAGATGGCTCTAATAAATCAATCATGTTGTTGCGAAAGCAAACGTCATACGTTGAAATTTGTCTACTTAGGAATAAGATGGAAGTTTTCATCTTCTTCTCAGTGCATTTTATAATAAACCTTAACTGACTGTAAAAGAAATTTATAAGCAAATTCATACTAATATTATAAATTCGAAAGTAACTCTGTCTGTCCGTTACCTTTTCCCGCCTAAACGGATCATAAGGAAATTTAAATATTTAATTTAAAAAAAATAACCTGAGACGGATATAGAATTCTAGAAAAGGGCGGGCGAAGCCGCGGGCAGCTGCTGTAATGTATATATTTTGCAAACAATAATTGATGAACAAAAGCATTTCAAAATGACCTAAAACTAAAGGTATACGTGCATATATCACATTCCCCGCACACCCCAAAGGGCGACTATATTCGTGCGCTCCGTTTCTCGGAAGCCTTTAATTGCGTCCATGCACTGAAGATCGAACGTTTAAAATCGATTTTTTACTCGATTTATTTCATGTGAGCTCGCCATTTTGTGCTTTATTTTGTTCTTTTGAAATGAACGCTGTGTTTATGCAAATTTTACACGCATCTACTGAAACTTCTCAATTAATTAATTTGGAGAGGTTTTGATTAAATTCAAGAATCAATTATATATCTATTGCTTTCTTCAAAATATATACCAATTTTTGCTGATGATGAGTGAGACTCAAAAATAACCATCAGCAACAATATTATTTCAAAATTTGATCTCTAAAATTTTCCAATCTTTAGTTTAGATTCAGCCGTAGTAATATTTATTTCGGTTGTTCTCCAAAAAAATTTTCTGTGTTCGCTGAAAACTTCCAACTAGAAATGAGAACTGTAAAATATCACAAGGCAATTATTTAATAAGATTGTCAATAACTTAGTTAATATCTTCGTAAGTTCAGTTCAGATTCCTACTGGAGATGCTTCAACAAAAACGCCCTAGAAAGCATCCAATTAAGAAGTTCCCATATATAATAGGAATCCAGTATCGTACAAGAATAATTTTAATTGGCGACACAAAGAATAGTCACCATTAGTCCCAGTTTTGTATTCCAATGAGCGAATTGTCGCATTCCCTCTACAATACCTCGAGAATGTTTTCACACCTCAGTATTACTCAATGAACAACTTAAATAGAACCTAAACGTCTACATATAAAGTTTATTTTGCTCTGGTGATAAAAATTTAATCGCTGCAGATTTAAAATCAGTCAATTTAGAAATTTCTAGTGCAACGAATTGGGTTGAAATTTGTCTACTTAGGAATAAGATGGAAGTTTTCATCTTCTTCTCAGTGCATTTTATAATAAACCTTAAACTGTTGTATTTTGAGTCGAATATCCACTGAAAAGAAGGAATATAAAATCTGAAAGCCCTGCTGATATTCGTGCGCGTAATGAGGTGAAACAATTCAAAATAACATCCAGCGAAGGAGTTTTCAATAAGAAATATTTAAATTTATTTAGATTGTAGTCGGAATGGTCGAGCAGATGAGATTGCCGAAGCAATTGGAATCTTATTTATAAAAAAATTCTTTATTCAGAATCATATTGCGATCTGAAAAATCAGATAATTATTTTCTACGATGAGCATCAAAAAATTGTATGTACCTACTCAGTTACTTTTGAAATTTGTCCAACAATATTAGTCCAGAAAGAAAAGACATCAGCAGGAACACTGGTGAACAAAAGAGACAGGTGATATTTGGAGCAAGGTGTGCGTGTAAGGTGTATTTGTTTAAAGGTGCTTTAAGCAAAAGCAAGGGCTACGATAAAATATAGCTTTCCTTGCATTGTTGTAGATTGAACATTTTATAAACCTGATAAAAGTGCAGTTTGCGGTTGTTTTTATGCACATAACGTTGGTTCCTATTTGGAGCACCCAACTGTCATAAAGTCTAAGGCCCGTAGTATTATGAAAGCTTGCTCACAGTCATCGACCTCTGCTTGAGTAAAGATTTTGTATGGCATAAACGTCACTCAGGCATAGATCTATGACTGAGCAAGCTTTCATAATACGGGCCTAAATCTGTTACCATTTTGCTTTCATCTGCTTACTCAGTAATCAAACAACATATTTAGGTAAATACTTAGTGTGAGACCAAACGGGCGTAAATTTTTGAGTTGTCAGTCGCGTAATTTCTGCTGCGTTTGGTTTCATAGAAAAGTCCTGTTTGATTCACACGACACAAAACGAGTTATATGCTGACTCACACGCATAGTACCAACCGAATTGTGTTCGCGGGGGTGAGGGGAGCGAGGAATGCGTCTGTCAGGCACAGATCGTGTGAGCGAAACGTTGGAAAGCACTTGAAAAAATTGCACCCGTCTCGCAGCCTAACAGATTTTCTGCTGGGCAGAATTTATGGGACCGAACATGCGCGACTCACTACTCAAAAAATTACGGCTTTGGCTACAGCTCGTTTGGCTGTAGCCTTACTCTTCATCTTCGTCACCATTTTCAACTAGGGGGGTGAGTCCATTTGGCGATAGTATCGTTACGTGATCGTGCCGTCTCATTTTTCCGTAGGTTTTGGTAACAGCGCCTCTATCGTGCGGAGAGGGAACTACACAAATCTCTTACAAAACATGAAGCGTCACGATCACGTCTCGATACTATTGTCAAATGGACTCGGTCGGGGCTCAGTTTTATTCACTACAGGCTATAGTACCTAGGCATTCTGAACTTTGAGCCATCTTCTTTTGAGTCCTGCAATTTTATATGCCTTTTTAATTATTTCTAGTGTTAGTTCAACGCTATTGTTACATCCGCTAACTAGAGTTTCGCCTTGGGGGAACCATTTCTAGACATTTGCTCCTCTATACTTAGGTGGCGTTTTAATCATTGGATGCCTTCGATCAAAAATAAGGAGTTCGCGGCCTCCCCCGTAGATACCTAGAGCCTTACAAAAATGTCACTCAAAATTGGGTTCGTTTTGTTTTGACGCAGACAGTTTGCGCAGAGCCTGACAAGTTTTTTCCATACGGAACAAGAGATTGGTGGAGTCGAATTCATTTTATTTTATTTTGTAAGTAGGTAGGTACCTACCTGAGAATTATATACCTACCTACTCAGTTTATTTTCTATAAGGATTAATTAACAGAATTCAGGTAAAGATAACGAATCATTTATTGATGAAACTATAAATTGGTGTCTCAACAGTAGGTATTTATACAAAAGGGTCATTTCAGACATACAATAATTTAAACTTACAATACAATTTCAGGCAGGCACTCTAGATTAAAAAGAACTGGTTCCTGTCTGCGGCTTTGCACGAGTTTTTTTTACGGGAAAAAAATAAACGTTTTATAAATTCATACTTCTGGTAGGTAGGTAAGAACCTAGTCTTTCTTTTATTAGAGAGTCTACGCAAATGAAATTTTAGGGCGGGCCAACTAATTATTTTAAAAATCATCAACTAGTAATATTAAACTTATTTTTATGAAAAATATATTAATACATACTATAAATGAAAAAAAAATTTAGAAGAAATAGCCTCTCCATTTATCAATTTAGAACAAAATTAATATTTTAACATAGGCAAACCAAACAACAATATTTTATGCTGATTTCACAAGTATATGACTCACATCTCAATATACGGGTAAAAAATATATATAAACTTACTGAAAATAAGAAATTCCATCCTTTTTCAGCACTTTGGACGAGTGATTCTTGCATTTTTTGTACCCATGCTTTTTGTCTGAACGCTAAAATGACACTAGTTGAAAAGCTTCCCTAACATGTCAAAATGTTCTCTTTTGCTACTGAAGGTTGTGGCGTGCGCATTGTGAATCTAAGGGGGGCCGGCAAAGCCGGACATTTTTGATCGATGTTGGATGCTCATAAAATGAATAGAAGTGCGAGTTTAATTGATTCGTGCATTTCCTTTTACCTGTGTTTCTTCGTAAAACGAAATTATTGCTTTGAAATCTCTTAAACCTTTTGTAGTTGAAATCACGTTATAACTACTTGTACCTATAATATAAGCAACCAATTGACTTGATTTTTGTCAATGAGTTTGTTGAAAGGATGGAGAGTAACATAGACTATAAAATAATATAATATTTATAGATATTTTTATCCCATAAATCACGGGACTGAAATAAACAACTTAAACAACGCAGGCGAAGCCACGGGCAGAAGCTAGTTGACTATAAAAAAAGAAGAAGAATAATCAGACAAAATCTGATTGCAGCTCCATAAAATCAATAATCCAGAACGATCACCTGGCTTGTTGGGACGATCAAGTGCGGGCGCGTGCGCTGACCGATGACATGTAATCTCATAGCACCCTGGCAAGATCAGGTTGCACAACCACATCGATAAATCTCATGGTGGGCAATGGGTACGTAACTGGGTAAAGGTAATATGGCTTCTATTTCAGTTGGAAAGCATTGGTTTGTTACATAATCTTATTGGTGAAGCGAAACCAAACCTCAATTTGAATCAAGAATTTGTAGACAATCAAGAAGTTGTAGAGTTGCTGGCTGGCGTGACCATGCCAAAAGACAGACACGGGTGGTTTTTTTCAGTATTTCAGTATTTTATTTATTGCATTCATACAGTCAGGTCTTAGTAGTTAGGTGAGTGTTCATAAAATGTTCACAGTATCTACCCATTTAGGGTGTTGCAATGGAAGACAGGCCAGGCTTCATGCCTTTCTACTTATGATGTATTTACTTATTATTAATGCATTCAATACCTATTACAAAATTACAAAAAGGTTTATGTCCAAGTGGATACAAGAAAAGGACCCACTTATGGGTGGTTGTGCTAGATGAGCATGAATTTTCAGAAAAAAATGGGAATTATCATTTTAGAAAAAAAATACTATTGATAATGACAGAAAAGAAGAGTTTTAGGGCCTCTAGCAATCAGTGGCGTAGCAGTCATAACTATGACGATGAGGAAATTACCAAAATTTTACGGGACTTTACCTATTGTAGTCCTGCGCAAAGAACAATGCGCTTACGAAATGAAATAGAGGTTTCAATTTCCATCTCCCGCTGCCCGCCCACATTCAATAAGCTAGCAAAACTTAAAACGTGGCGAAATATCGATTATCCTTTACAGCTAACACAAAACAATAGGCCGAAACCAGGTCAAGAGTCCATTGTAGGCACTAAAAGGTGCGTGGCCAAACTTCCGTTAGTGAGGTCGGAACGTCGGAAGCCGCTGGCCAATAAACGACCTCAGGGATGTACTTGTAGGCAAGGGGAAAGGAAAGTGGGCTATCTACGTTGGTATACTAATAAGACTAACATTTTTCATTATGGGTCTTACTTCTAACGTGCTACTAGGAACTAACCTACAAACTTTTCTATGATATAGATAGATGATAGTGGAGACGCCGCACTGAAAGTAATCCTTGAGTTTTATTCTATTTTAATGCTTTTGGTGAGTGCTAAGAAAGGTCACCGCTAAAAGTTGATGAATACTGTAAATTTTTCAACAATTTGTAGTGTTGATATAGGTACATCTACTTCGGAAAATGCATTGTAATAATAATCTTGACCTTTTTCTCCGGTGAACCAGTGCATCATGGTGGCTTATTTGTTGATGTTCTTGATCTAGGAATACATTTAATTTCAAGGCTTTCTTTGTTTATGTGAAAGTGTTTTGCCCACTTTATCCCTATCTCCTCGATACGTCCGGGACAGACCGACTTGCACCTTTCGTGGCCACAGGTGATGTTAATAGCTATGTTTAAAATCTTTTGTATTAAATTAGAACGTTTGCTCAGCCAAACCTCAATGGAAGGGTTGAATGGAATTGGCATGGCTTAAGCTTATTCTTTGCAAGTTTCTAATGGTTTATTTTAATAGGTATGTACTCAGTTCTGCACCAGAACTAAGTTCTACGTTGAGCTATGGCATAAAAGCTCTAAGCATATAAAAAAGCAGATAGAAAACTCTTTAGAGGGACCTTTTTTTTAAAAGGATACACAAGAATCAAATTTGCATGTTATTTTTTAAGCTATTTATATGTATCTCATCTTGTATATTTTTTATGTAATGTGTCGTGTTTGCAATTGTATCTATCATGTAAGTTTTCTTTTATATTTTTACCTGTAATAAATATATTTTCATTTCATTTCAAGAATAGGATCCAAAGGCAAAAAGTGTACTAACAGGAATTTATGCTGATGAACGAAAGAGACAATTTGAATCGGCCAAGCAGAAACTTATGTGAATACTCCATCAAGCCTCGAAATATGACAGAAATATGCGTCAATATCAAAGTTCTGTCAGTTTTTGCCGTGTCACCTGCCTCAACCCTTGTTACCGGCGTCCGTTGCTACAACATTATTAGCATACTTTCCTCACAAAAACATTATTACTGCCCCCAATACCGAATGATAATATTCAATACGTTTACACCAAACGATAATTACAGCAGTTCGTCGGTTCGTTTCTTCGTATATATTATAATGTTAATGTGCAGGGAGGTGCGCAGGTGAATCCTCAACGCTATTAGGTTACAGTCGGACACTCGATCCAAAAACTTTTTGTTTATTATGATTAGCCACGTACGTAAATAACGAATTATAAAAAGTATCATACAGATTCTCGGCGAGCTTAAGATTTTCGAGTTTATTTAGTTGCTGTTCGGGTTCCGTTGCGTCGAGTTAATCGTTCCTGTTTAATTTAAATGATCCCTGATCTGTTATCTAATAGGAGTAGT
Organism: Eupithecia exiguata; assembly: GCA_947086465.1. Lineage (NCBI taxonomy): Eukaryota > Metazoa > Arthropoda > Insecta > Lepidoptera > Geometridae > Eupithecia > Eupithecia exiguata. The sequence goes on from OX352231.1 coordinate 8,970,796, forward strand.
TCTCGGAACAGAACTCTCTGATTCTAACATGCGATGGAACTGGTTTTGTCATCGTTTATTACTCTGTTTAATGATCGGTACATATTTAAATTTTACGTTATTTCACGTAATAAATGTAAACATTCTTCAGGTAGTTTTTAGATATAGAGATTGTTGAGTTTCTCCTTATCTATTTATGTGATGTACATTTTACACAGAATACAAATAACGTCTTCAAATAAAGTCCTATGAGTACCTCTCTTCTTCTTCTGTGTCGTATTTTTCAGTGCTGAAGGTCATGCCCGTCCTGGAATGCTTTCACGGAGACGCTGGTGAACCGCTTCCAAAAAACTCTGTCTTCGGCCTGTCTCAGGGCTGCAGGCAAAGTCAGACCCGTTATTTCATTAATTTGGTCAGACCAGCGGGTTGGTGAACGTCCTCTTGGTCTTTTTCCCTCTATTTTGCCTAGTACAACCAGTTTTTCGAGGTTGTATGGTTGCTTTCGGGCGATATGACTAAAATGGCCGAGGACTCGTTGGTAATGCATGGGTAGCTAATAATTCCAGAAAATTGGCACACTTCATATTTTATTAATTTTATTTATAACCTACGCATTATATTTAAACCATGCCAGTAAATCAGACCAACTTAACCCCTACTCTCGATTGGACCTAAATCAGGGGTCGGCTTTACGACTACGGTAGACACCCTGATCAGGGCTTATGCGAGTATACCGTAGTCGTTAAACTGAACCCTGATCTGACTCCAAACGTATCGGAGTTAAGATACAAAAATCTTTAAGAGAATAGAGTAATGCCATATAAGGAAAGAGTTACATTTCTTAAGATAGCTGTTGCTATTTACTTGTGTTGACTGTACAATTTGATCCAAAATAGGCGCGTTAGTGTCGTTCATTTGGCAACGACACTACTGGTAGTGCGGCTGGAAGTGTCGTTGCCAGAAAATGGAAGTATCTTGTTAAGGTATTAGGTAGTGCGTAACTTAATATTCAAGCAATAAAAATGAAGGAAACAATCCCCAGCACCCTTTCAAATCTGAGCAAACGAAACATCACATCCACCAAAGCAGGGTCAGTGAGATAAGCTAAGGCGAGATTGATTCCCGGATCAGCGACCGCTCGAGTGTGCACTATCCCTTACTCGCGACCCATTGGACTCTATCCTTTCGAGATGAGGGATTTTATTTTGAGACTGGGTGCAAATTTATGAATACTTTTGTACGGACGTGTTGTACGTTTGTATGAAAGTAAGTGAAGTAGGTTAAGAGGGCGCAATGCGCGCCATTTTGTGAAAAGAATAGGCATAGGATTCGCGATCACAGAAGCGGTACAGAGCATTCGTTGTTGGAACGGCGCAAGTGCCAAAATGGAGTTTTACTTATTAACAAGAAAACTACACAACTTACGAAAAAACGATCTAAAGGAACCAAGTAATAATTAATTACTAATAACCTACGAATCAAAATAAATTAATTTCTATTTTTATAGAATTTATGTAAAAAAATGTATTTTACGTGTAAATTATTGATATAATTTTATTGACATGTTACTTACCTAATGATTGTAACAAATAAAGAACTCGAAACTTGTTAAGAATTTCTATTTTCAAAGAACCGTTGCTACATCTTTTGCTCGAAAATTTTGCTCCCAATTCCATACAGCCCTTAGTAACTAACATGTCATAGTCGATGACGGAGTCCAATTATGAGAAGCCTAATTGGCTCAACTCAACAGTCGTCTTTTTTCAGTCATCCTACATAAACACAGGCTTCCTAGTGTTGTGGAAACCAGAAGCGAGACAATAGGCTATTTCAATTTTATCTTTCCCAAGCTTTTGCAATTTGTCTAAAATGAATGGGACGAGAACGTTTTGATTCTAAGCTTATTCCTTTGGCCGTGTGAATAATAGGTTAGTACTTGGTGGTGTAATTATTTCATTAGAGAGCATTTCCTTCTTCTTCAAAGTGTACGATGGAATAGGTACCTATTATAACCTTACCTACCTAAAATGCTTACTATAGTTACAAGGGCCGAAAACATCACCTTGCATGACACCTTACGAATAAACGACTATCAGCCCCCCTAGCACGGGGATTGTTGTCTAGGGTAGAATAGAGAAAAATTACGTCACTTCGTCATCCAATGCGTAAATTATTTGAAATGCACTCCATCAAGTTCAATAATGTACGCAATGTATGGCGATGCAATGTCATTATTGTCTATTCTACCCTAGACAACGATCCCCGTGCTAGGGGGCCTGGTCGTAATAAAAAGACTTTTAGCCTACCCAATGTAAACACAAATTACAGGAAAAATATGTTTCTTTCTCGTGTTTGTGAATTTTATAATAAAAATCTGTCGAGTATAGATATATTTAACATGTCATTGCCAAAGTACAAGTATGAAGTTCAATTAAGCGTTGCCAAAGATTCATTATAATTTATTAAGTTATTAAAATGTATAGGTATCTTTCTCTTTCTATTAAAATTGTTTATTTGATTAGTATGTTTTGTGTATTTTAACTTCTTTATTTATTTCTCTGTTCATCTAGCTCTATGTGTATTACTTAATGGAGGAAATTGTTTTTGGTTTATGTATATCTTAAGTTTCGTAATTTTAAGTATAATGTACTGTTTATTTCCCAAATAAAACAAATAAATAAACCTTATACAGAGAATCCATAGTCCATATTATAAATATGAAAGTTTGGATGGATGGATGTTTGTTACGCCGCACGCCTCAACAGCTCAAAGGATCTAAAAGAAATTTGGCATGGAGGTAAATGGTATCATGGTGACGGACATAGGCTACTTGAAAAGCGCGTGCAAAGCTGCTGACAGCAACTAGTATAAAATAAAATATAACTAACCTACAAGGTTGCCACAGATCAAAGGTTACACACCGCAAATACCTAAATGTCATTCAAATGTGGGTTTTAACTTGTAATGTTTAGATGCATTTCAGATATTGACGGCATCAGATGACAGATTGCGGGCCACTAGTGTGAAGCTTGTAGAAGGCATTTTGTCAGTGTAAAATGTATCTAAAGTTAACGAGTATATTATATTGTCAGCACATTTTTGTGCTGCGTAGTAGCGCCGTTGGATTAATGTGCAAAGAGCTTTACTCGCAACATTTTTGAAACAGAGCGTCATACACCGTACTATTTATTACATGGTAAACAACAACTGTACGGAAGAGGCTAGCATCAGCAATGCATAGAACACGTGTCGGGGCTGGTCTTTCATGTTTTCGAGAGTTACAATCCAGCCTACTCGTAAAACTCTTACATAATTTGCAAGCGAGTGATGTAATTATTTATCCAGACCTTAGTGGTACCGACCGGCAGTTTACGGTCGTAATTTAGCCAAGTGTGAAGTGGCATCACATCGGGGGGTAGGGCATTCCGACAGAGGTGTAAGAATATTTTGCTCTTTGGATTGTTGCTGACCAAAGGTCGTTGTAAACTGGAAACTTTTGCTATTATTTTATTTATTTATTTAGCAAGGGCAACCAACTAGAGTTATCACAAGAGATCACAAAGTTATACGATATAACTTAAAAACTAGTGCAACTTAAATATAGCTATAGCATGCACAAAAAAATAAGGCGTACCTACCTACCTACTTTTATTAGTAGATCCATAAAATAAAACTTTCTGTATGGATATAAATAAAGAAAAAAAAACAGCTGAAGTGATTGCCAACAATAGGATCTCGTAGTTTTGTTATAAAATAACATTCAGCTAGAAGTAACGTTAATGCAACCTACTAGTAAAAAATCTAGCGCGCACCTCGATATCAGAAATTTCCCTATTGCTAATTGCCGCAGATCAATATTATGTAACCTGCTTTAAAGCCCAGAAAGTTGCTCAACTTTTAATCGCCAGTCTAAGGCCCCTTAGAATATTCGCACTCTCAAATATTCCGCAGTGTTGCCGTGACCAATAAATCCAGTAGAGTGATGGCGCGGTTTTTGTTGCGCGACATTTTTTCCCGCGCTAGCGGCGCATTTATCACCCGCCCGGTGACTTATGCCGGTGCCTGCGTGTTTGCAACTCGAATATTCCCTTCTTTTTGTATAGATTTTACTTTCGGGACACACTTTCTTTACTAAAGAAAAGAACTCTCTTCTTTTGGTCTCATACTTTTTATGGTGTTATCTATTTCAACCGCCGCAAAATTTTCGATAGTTAAGCCCTTGAATTGTATCAAAACTGTCAATACGAACCGGATCTGCTTTGTATCATTTCAAGAATACAATTTGGCTTCGGTCGAGCTCTGCCAAAAGGTCGTTGCATTCGTATTTGCAGAGATTGCCAACTGTCAAGAACCGACCCGGAACCAACGGAGCGAAAAAGCATACAGACACTGATAAGTCGCATCGCAACTTAAAAAGATCAAAACCAAACATTGTGCGTCAACAATGGGCCTCCCAAATCCGGACCGCAAATAAAATCAACTTATTAAGGTTTATAGGGAGCGTTTTATAGGTGCTTTTATACGATGTCCATTCTTCTGAAATACGATTAAAATTGAATAGGTCCGTATGTCGGTGGCGTCCCGTCCTGCGTCCTTGCCTCACAATCACACGGCCCGCTGCATTTTCAATTCGCCGCGAGATAAGCGGACTTTTGGACGACTTTTTCTGCGGAATGGCGGAATTGATCCCGTGACTTATGGCGGAGTATAAGACGCCGTAATTGGATGGTCAATTGATTTGCTTTCCTATTTCAAAGATTTGATCCGAGGGTTAGAGAAACGACAGTTTGGACTTTGAGAGATTCGTATTTGATCCTCAAGTGTCGGGTCGTGGCAGTTGGATGGATGTTTTTGGATTAAATGATGTTGCCATGAATTTTTATACAGCGTATTTAAATAACGGTTTTGTCATGAATTGGCGAGGGAATTTATTATCCTTGTGTCGTGAAGTAGTTGCAACACTGTTGATTGCTAAGTAAATGCGCTCCTAGACCTATAAATTTCGGAATGGCGTCAATAAATTTCTGTTAAAAAGGTTTGGTTTGATAGAGTAAGGCAGGTGACTACACTTCAAACCTATAACGAACAAAATTGTCACCTTATTCATTAATGGATAGGTACTATAAAATAAAAAATAGTTTAATATCAATATTGATAATTTATTCACAATTCATTTAAAATACACAACTTCACAATGTTTTGTTTTATAAACTAAAAACTTTAGGTATGGGATATAATAGGCTGTTTTTGCTGTGATAACTATTTTACAATTCACTCAGAGTCTTAATTCAATTCTCTACAATATTTTCTTTACAATTTATTTACAAGGGATTGGGAGATGATGTCTGCGAAAATGGTCTAAGGTGCTTTTTAAATCTATTGATCTAGACACTTTGCTACTCGATACCAGGTTAAACAATAATGATGAAAATATTCGGAGAAATTTAGGGGTTTAAAGTACTTTTTTAATCAGCAAGTTATATAGTATAGGTTTAATCAATTTCATGAGCAAAAAATTCCTCGCATCTTTATAAATTTTAACGTTTTCAGTTAATTCTGTGACTCTATTTTTCCACAATCATCTTCTCGTTTTGTTTATGGCCACTTATTCCCTAAATTTACCACAGTAAGTATATAAAATGAAACTTTAACGTACAAATCTGTGTTTCAATCATTTCACGGCGTCATGTCCAATCTTGACCACTTTAACAGGTTATCCACAAAATTCAGTTTTGCCTCTTGCTCTTTAAACTGTTATATACATTTCTTTACATAACTAGTACATAAATTACTATTGCATTTCGTTACATCTAGAAATAAAATGTACAAAAAAATGTGCCATCAGAACACTTGACAATTCCTATAGCGAAAAAACAAAATTAAATAATTAATCTAAATCAAATTTATACAGGAACAGAATTATATTTATGTACAAAATACACAAAATTGTTTGAACTATCGTACTAAGCCGCGTATTCACCGGCTAATTTTAATACTGTACAATTTCGCTAATGTAAAACACTCTTAAAGTTAATACTTTTAGGAAACGATCACGGAATATCAAAGTCTTGGGACACTGAAACACTGGATATGTTCTTGTAAACAACACTTTACAAACATCAATTCTGTTAGACAGTCTCTTTAGCTTCAAGTAGTAGATACCACTCGGTGATCACAGCTGGGATTGCTTGCGTGGGTGCGGTCAGGGACCACGGTTGCTCGTTGGTATCCGACGACAGGGGTTTAGGTCACTTATCACGTGTATTCACTTCTCCAGCCAGTCTGAAACAAGAAAAATAATAGTTAATCACAAGAACCTCAGACCTTATTATCACTCTCTTGCTCCAGTGGAAACGCCTTCACCATTATCGTCACATGCTAGGTTCATGACTCTATTGTCGGTATAGAGTCTATAGACATAGCAAATTGTTACAGAGAGGATAAAAAGGAAGCCTCTGGACGAGGTAGGCAAAAAACAAGGCATCATAATAAGCCAGAACTTAAATGAAACTGCTCGTGACTAAAATGGCAGCTTTTCTTATTGGGGGCGAAACCACACTTTGGGTAGCCGAATCATGGGAGTAAAAATGTAAATCAAAGTTGTTAGACAAAGATAACAATCAAAATTTCATCATATAATGTCAGGACTTACCATAGAGTTAAGCTGCGCTAGATGGTGGTGGTGGTAGGGGTTGTGAGACGTCGGTGGCGGGGCGAAGCCCTGGTGCGGCGCCCCGTACCAATGCGACATGTGAGCGGCTGCCGGGTGGACGAGACCCACTTGGTGTTGACCTGGTGAAGAAATGAAAACTGTTACGGACATTCTTGCCACAATTAACAAATAATGCTGCGATTCACACAGCATCATCTAGCTTCGAAATAAATCGAGTTTAAGGAAAGAAAGAGAATATCCCAGCTGAGAAAAAGGATAACATAAAATATTAAAGGAGCTGGTGGATAGATGAATATGAAATAAACAGAATTATGGGACTAAAAAATGTAAGACTGTAGGCACTAGATAGAGACAGAGTGAGAAAGCAAGCGTGACACAAAAAGCACAGTCGCAGTTTTGTTAATATGCACAGAAAGTTATCCACATACCAAAGTCCATAGCAGAAGGGAAGGCAGAGCCCCCGAAGCCTTTCGTGGCGTCTCCCAAAGGCTTGATCATGTCTCCCATGACGCCGCCGAGGGCTAACGCGCACGCGCCACCACCACCCATGCCCATGCCGCCCTTCTTCTTCTTGCTCTTACTGCTCAGCTTCCGGTTCCGGGTCTGGATGCCTTCCTTCTTCATCGTGAGCGGCCTGTTTACCTGAGGACAAGGGAGAATCATAGTTAGTTATGTGTCAACGTGGAATGTGTTGGTTTAAAGTATGGTATCGTGGATTATGTTTTAGAGCACCTGCTCATTGATGCTGAGCCTATAAAAGCTTTACTACGATTGTGGTATCGTCGTAGAGTGGTCACGTAGAATCCTTCGATGAAAGAAACTCTAGAGAACTATCTCTAGAGTTTCTTTCATCGAAGACGCCACACGCACTAGCGTGTGGTGCCATTTTCGCGGAGAGATTGGTAATATGGTTTCAACCTTGACATCTTTGACACGCGTCCTTTCATCCCTAGTTTCTTTTAATCTAAGGTATAATGTCAAAATGTGTAATGTGGTATATGTGTATTTGTATTGATACGATTGTCGTAATGAAGCGATTAATTATCAGAATAGAGCTCCTGATTTGCTGTCAAATTAACCTAAAGTTAAATAACAGCACATCTCGTGAAACAGCACGTACTTTTAGATAATTGGGACATCACACTGCAAATAAATCATGTTGAATCACGCAAATTTTGCTCATTCAACATTATTGCTCTGACACGACATTTTAATGGCATGAAAAAGCGTATGAAACCTACATTGAATACTAACTAGGAGTATAAAGGCCCGCCGAAACCATAAAGTGGTATCACAATAGTTGTGCGAATGTTCTGGCGTGATGTGCATCCTAATGCAACTGCACTGACTGGTACCGTATGGGAATCGACGCCGACTTTCCTCTATTCATTGAACCTTGGAAAGAACAAACAGGATAACAGGATCTAGGTATGTAGTGAGTAACATCCTTGCCGGTTCTTTTATCTTGCATCGATGACATGTGAATAAGACGCTTTTAAATTCTGACCCCAAGTTGAGGGTCCAGGGTCTATAAAACATCAATCTTTAAGAGGGCCCAATTCGCGCTATTTTTTTTAAAAGGAAAGGCATAGGATTTCTGTAGTATTTATTTTTGGATATTCCTTTTCTGGGCTGTTGCTTATCTGGCTAGCTAGTTTTTGTAACTAAAGACAGCTTGGAGATTTCTGGATTAACTCGAACCCTGCATCAACGTCGGTTCTGATAAGTTCAATGCAGTATCTAAGTGCATTTCTCCGCCAAATTCCCGGGTCAAGTATCTCGGTCAGTGCGTTCCGAGAAGCGTGCGTCACGACGGACGGACGGACGGACAATGAGTTATTCATCGCCTTCCAGGGAACGGCGGCATATGCGCCTGCGCCTAAACGCACGATTGCGTCCTGACCTGCTTGTTTCTCTTGTTTTGGATGTGTGGATAAATTAGGAATTACTGTTTTTGTTTTGCAATCGAATTTTTTTAGTAAGCCGACAATGGTTTGGTTAGATCCAAGCATTTAGTTGTTATTAGGTAGATCGTTTGTTTTTATAAATTTCTAGAATTGAAAAGGTTACATAGGACTTTTGAAGACTGAAGCATCTTCAGAAAGAATTATAGCGACAAGGCCAACCTTTGTGCTTCCTTGATTCTCAGCATTTCCTTCTGTATTGTATTTTGTGGTACATTAAAGAGTTATCTATCTATCTATAAATAAATACTGCTAGACATTTGATACATCAGTATATAAAATCAATGAAAGCAGAGCTCGAGTCGTGATACCCAGACGACGGGAATAAGCTGGCCGGTCTACTTAGAATAAAAACGGAATCAAAATAACGCTTTGAACGGTGAGTAGAATCACTACATTCGGATACAATGCGGTGGAATCATAGCTAGAAACTAGAAATCACAGAGCGAAACCCAAGCAACAATCAAAGGCATATTGTCTTCATTAATCCGATGCGTAGTGCAGTGTGCCAATTCCAGAGTGTTCGCCCACACAGCGAGACATTCCTGGAGCCGCGACGCTCCCCCAATTGAACCAATATAAAATGCATTAACATGCCGTTACACATGTCGGCAGATTTACGGCACTGCACAACTGCGGGGTTTTACGGAGACTATCGAATTGGGTTAATTGGTGGCGTCTACTATCGAATGTAGTTTAAAAATAGCCGAGTATTGGCAAGTTCGAAAAAAAACAGATGTGATAAAGACTGTATTTTTGTTTGTTGCAGTGACCGTAATATAATAATAATAAATAAAATAATAAAATCGTTTATTTCAGGCAAAAAACCCATATCACAAAAAACAAAATCACACGGTTTCGAAAATAAACATAAATAGAATTAGAATTAAAAATAACACGGCGCAAAGCTACCGCACGTCACTTCCTGTTTCCCTCCATATGAAGGGAAATCCAGTGCATAAAAATATAATTTTTGTGTACCTGGTCAGAGACAGCCTTCAAAATACTATTTTTAGAGCGGACTAACCTACCCCAGAAAGATGCTACGCGAGAGCGGACGATGGCGAAGAAGTCAGGCACTCCCGCTTCAGAGAACATGCTCGATGCACTGCAGCATCTCGGTAACCTCATGAGTGCCCGGTACGCGTTATTGTACTGGACTCTGATGGTGTTTATGGCCTTCCTGGTGAAATTCGACCATAGCTGGCATGTATAATATGATAATGGAAATCCAAATCAAGAAAAAAGTAAGTAATTAATGAAACTCGTTCCCCAAATAAAGCAATTTATAATGGCATTACACATGTCGGTATATAAACTGCATGATTATGGCTAGGTTTTAACCTGGAGTGTCCAATTAGGCTACATGCAAGTGTAGACTAACGAATTTTAACTCGTAACATTTAGATGTATGTTATATCGACGGCATCAGATGGCAGAGCTCGCGGACCACTCGTTTGAATCTAGTGAGAAGCTAAATGTATCAGAAGATAACGAGTTTAAACTCATATTTGAATACGTTTTTTTGCTGAGTGGTAGCGGTATTGGTTTAATACGCGCCCTCCTAAACTCATCAACTCCACTCATTGATGCACGTAACTGCAATTTCTAAAGTGGCATTCATGTCTGGCAATGTTATAAGAATTAGGTCAATGCAGCCTTCCACTTTTATAATTAGCGCTGCCGAGACGGTCTGCTGGCTTTATTAGTAATAGTGGTAATAGCAATATATATTCCGTAATTAAATGAAATGTATTCGTAAAAACTTACCTGCTATAAACTCAGCTCCATTATAAGTGGTTTAATGGCTTTATAAAGAACTACTAAGTACCAACTAGAAATTACAGAATTAAAAGTGCGTAGTTTCGTAACTTTGAACCAGATGTAGGTAGCGGTGAATCCATATTTTAAATATTATAAACTCTAATGAACTTTCTGTCTGTTACGTATTCACGTCAAACAGCTCTCACTTCGTGTTCTTCTTCGATTGCTAAGTCGCCATTTGCTTAAAACACATCCATCATATCGAAAGAAGGTATAGTGATATACCTATGTCGATTTTACCAAAATAAAAAGAATGAAACTGGGGGATGAGTAATTGTAATCCCGTAATCCATGGCATGGGAATATCACATATCTAGGCTCTGTGTACTAAGACGCCATGTTTGCTCAGAAATTGCTTAATAACAAGCCATTGTATCACGTTAATTGCGTTGTGTAGGTACACAGTGCAGTGTTATGTATTTGGGCGTTGATACATAGGTAAGGTACCTACTAGACCTTGCTTAGAAGATAGCAGGAATCTAATATCTTGATGATTATGATGATTCTTTTTTAATGACAACATGTGTCTGGTTAGACATAAATAGTCAAGGAATGAATGGCTGCAAAGGTGGCAAAGGCCCAACATTTAAAATTTTCATTTCGTTATCTTTTTTTTTAAAACTTTTGAAGTTGGAACAGACTTTTCAGCCAACGTTTTGTTTTTATTCTACTTGATCGAAGTGCAAAGAGTCCTCCAACTTCTATTTTTCGAAGTTTAACATTTGAAAAATTCCTTTAGTTTTTTACTTTTTTTTATTTTATTTAACGCCTACTTTTTTGCCTTTTGTTTTTTCACAATATAAAACTTCAATACTGAGGTACTCCGATACTAGGTAAGTGAATAAAAGTGAAACTGTTTTACTAGTGTATATGACCTCATTGTAAATAATGTAGGCAGAGCAAAACGAACAGCTTTATGATTTACTCAAAGTCCACGTTTCCTGCTAAATTACGATTCAAGTCACATCCATGGAAGTTTTTCCAGTACAGTCATCCACTACGGTCATACGACTATGCCTGCTTTCCGGACATCAACGATAGTACGCCTTTGCATGCAACATTCCGTACAGTCGCCGCAAATGTTGAGCTTTACGGCGCAATAAATAAAGGTGGAAATAAACTTGAGTGGCCGAATGTACTTGACGTAGGACTATGTTAAATCATTCAGTACTGCGGTCGGTTTCAAGCTTAAGGAATTATGCCAAGGCTTTAGGGACAGTAGTGTTTACTTTTAAATAAATGAAAAAGCAAATATTGCGTTATTGTTTGACATATATAGGTAAGTAGATATTCCTATAATTCATATCAATAAGTAGTTAAAGTATGAATTTTATTCTGTGTATATATACCTACCTAGATCTCGTAATTTAAATTCATAGTTTTAATTTGTTTGAAAATCTCAGGTATTTGTGTAATTAACCATAATATTTAGAGGCATGTGTGTACCAGGTTCCTTAGTAAGTGTCTCCCTCATAAAACTTTCCATAACAAAGCAAAGCATTGTCTTAATTTATTCAGGAAAACGCAGTTATAAAACCAGGTGTCACGCCGTGTGTTTTACCCCTTATTTTCTCGGTTGCGTGGCGTAGCCGCATTTGCAACGTGTGCAACCACCCTTATGAATGTGCCACAGAGGCGGAAATCTACAATAAAGTGACTACAATTTGGGTATTTCTACTGATGTTAATTTTCTGTGGCTTGTGTTATAATAATTGCATATTTGACTAAATATAATGAATAAGTAGGTACCTATCTAGTTTATCAATAAGTAATTACCTAGAATAATAGTGTTAATTTCAGTTTTCATAACAGCCAAACACAAAAAACAAAAGTACAAAAACCAAAAAAATATACGAAAATGAGTATGATCAATCTGGACTTACCCTTTTTTAAGTAGGTTCAAATAAGAAGGCAAAGAGAACTGTCAATACGAAAAACTCAAAAATAAATCGCTGAATAATGGCCATTTAAATTAAAGTTTTACTGCAAAATCAATATTACAAATTCCTAAATGGATCAAACAAACTCGAAGGCTCCCCATGATAGTACCAACATAATGCATAACGTAACCTTCCACCAACATAATAAACACAAACTTCTACAGAGGTCAATACAATAAAGGTTTACTGCATCAATCTATTCGACTGAACTTGCATGTTGACATGAAGTTGCAGTAAAAGCTCTTTGCTTTTATGGCTGGCTGTATTTTTGTATCCTTTTTTGAGTAAAATTTATTTGTTGAGGAGAGACGAAAGGCTTTTAAATAAAAAAAACTGTAACTACCGACGTTATAAGGTAGATTAATATCCTCAAATAATTACCTTCAATTTAGATTAATGTATTTGTTTGCTCTATTGATATAGAAATATATCTTCATAAATATGCAGATATGTTTTTGTATATTTTGATGTATTTACTGTGAAATTTGATCATTGAAAAGTAGTATTTGAAGACTCAATAGCAAAATTTCTAAACATGACGTCGCGTCACCGTTATTGTCATGAAGCTGCCCTTTTCTGTGACGTCACCGTACAGTTTGTCATCTCAAAGTGCTTCTGTTCTTTCAATCAAAATAAAATTAAAAATAAATAAATTAAAAAAGTCATAATTTTTGTTGTTTGTCTAATAAATATTTTTCTTTCAAGAAAGAAAGAAAAATATTTAGTAGACTAAAGTAGTAGTAAAGTAGACACAAGACACAAACAACAAAAATGATGATTTTTTAAATTTATTTGTTTCTTTATTTTATTTTGATTAAAGGAACAGAAGCACGCTGAGATGACAAACTGAACTGTGACGTCACAGAAAAAGGGTAGCGGTTTTATCACCCAAAACGGAGGATAGCTTTATTTTTAGTTTTTGTTAATAATATAAAAAATTGTGGGTGTTATATATCTTTTTTGGTACCTAATGTGCAAGCATTAATAATATATCTTAATCAAATAAAATAAATAAAATAATCGATTTAGAAAATAAATAAAATTCTATGCATTTACCCTATTGCCGCTGCGCTTACGCTTTGTGCGTGCGAATAATTACATTAAGTTTCTAGAACGGAAAACGCGCAAATTGCTATCTGCCCATCTGCCATACAAACACAGTCGTAAAACCGCTCAAATGGGAAAATAACAGGTTCACTGTATGCCATGGAAAATACATGCTGGGGTTATGAGAATCATATACGCTGCTTTGATAGAAGAAGGTTCATACCCGCCTCAATAAAAGCAGCAAAGGTTTCATTCTGCTGCCTCTGGTTCATACCATAGGCAGCAGAATGAAACCTTACTAAAATAGGTAAGTACCTAACTACCTACAATTTGATCATAGTCGTCGTATTCGTTGTTGTTTTTGCGACGAAGGAAAAACGTAGTGTTTTTGGGTATTGATAGCATTACTTTTGCTTGAGACATACGTCCTGTTAAGTAAGATATAAGTATATCTTAGTTTTCTAACACAAAGTCTTAAATACCCACCTATATTTTTTGCTGTTATGCATATTCGTTTTAAATCTATGGTATGGTATAGTGGTATTCTTTCTTTCCACCCTGTAGCATATTATCACTTCCAGCTCCTGTATTTTTTATCTATGGTTAGAAAGCTTTATGTCTAATTGTCGGAAAACTACAGCTACACGAGATATTATATTCACTATGATTGATAGAGAGGTGTGTACATCGTAAAATATCTTCCTTCTATAAAATATAGTTTTAATATTCCCGCGGTTTTATTTGCGTGTCTACCTAAGTCATATAAAAAACACGTTACAAGCCTTTAATCAAATCACTATCTGTCATTTTATTGAGATTAATTACTGACATAATATAAGATTAATAGTGCCGGTGCATTGAACGGCAAAAAATGTAACTGGTACTGATGCGTTTTCTTAATTATAAAAATTGTTATACCTGACTGAAAATAAGGCGCTTTAGTTTGAAATCAAATGACATAGACCCTGCACAAGTTAACATGACACTCTACCACAACCTTTATTCATTCGTGAAAGATTCTTGCCATATATGCGCGCAGTGGGATTGTATCTAATCAGTTGTAAATGAGGTCTTACATAACATAGTAGGTAGTTATTAGGAATTATCTGACAGTGAGCGATGTTTTTGATCTTTGAGATGTTTGCCAAAAAAGAAAAAACCCTATTAACCAGAGTAAATAGGGCTTTTTCTTTTTTAGCAAACGCTTCATTAGGATCGTATAGGATTAAGGTACCTACGACCGCACTGAGCGGAACTGCACTACAGCGGAACTGTGCCGGACGACGTGGTCAATTATTATTTGTATGAAATCGTATAAGATAGAACGCACTACGCGTCAGTGAAACAACGCGGCTTTTTTGGTGAGTTGGTCAAATTTTACGCGTAGTGTCGCTCCGCGCAGTTCCTCTGGTGCGTAGTGCGTTTACACCAGAGCTTTTGGAAAGCTATTCTGGTTAACCCTGTTTAGCTAATTTTGTCTGTTTAGTACAGAGCGTTCAATAGATTCTTTTGTAATTCATCTCGGTGGCTGGTTAACTATAAATCAATGCATTGATCTAAAGTTGTATTACAAAAGAAGCAGACAAATTAATAACTGACAGCGTAAACCATTCAGTCATTATGCAGCAAAAACTGTAAATTGCTTGAAATCGATACCTGTTGTTAGTCACTTGTTTTTATTTGCCATATAACAATGTGTTGTTAAATTACAGTCACTTTGTTACAAGAAAAGTGTCTGTTCTTATAAAGGCTTAAAGTGACATGCAATATGTAATATCGAAAAATCATCTAAGCATTCTGCTATATTTTTATTGGAATATTATTTTAATATGAAAGCAGAAACGTTTGCTTGATGTATAAAAATTACTGTTCTAATTATATACCTACCTATACCTAATACATAAACATTAGTATGAATAAATCCGAAAATCTTAATCTTGAGATAAGAGATACTTTGAACTTTAATTTTTATTGCACAAAAACAGTAAGATAAGATAAAATATGCTACATTTACATATAACTTTTGTGCGATAAGGAAGCATTTTGATTGAGTTTCGTCAGTGAAAAATCAAATTTGATTCTAAAATATCACCTAAAAATTGTCAATGAAAGTCATGTAGCGAAATTAACAACTTAATTTAATGAAACATTAATTATGTACAATATTTTTCAACAGCTTTCTAAATTTGCTTCTAAATGCCGCTTCTGGCAAACAATTGGATAATAGCTCTCAAGTTCTGGGTGTTTGTTGTGGAATTTTATGGCAGAATGCACAAGTCGTGTGTTGCTATAAAAAACCTAAAATGACAGTAAAGATATAACATGTTGAAAGACGCTTTGACGAAATAAAGCCGTTGGGTTGCCAATTGCGCGCATCGGCGACTGAGGCGGTCGCCACACACAGCAACTGTACGTGGAATCGGTGAAATTTACAAGTAGGTACCTTCTTCATTATTCTGTGGAAAAATTATTATCAAAGATTCAGAGTTAAAATTAACTGATATTTGGTTTTGCTTTTGATATGTCAACCAAGCTCTGTAGCAAAGTAATGTCTCTGTAAATGTAGAGTCAAATAGATGGTATTTTTTTTAATTTTTAATTTATATACTTACCAGAAAATCATCATGATTACATTATTATTATTAAGTGAATATACCTTCCATTACAACAGAAGATCTATTCAAAAATGTTATTTTTTAATCAGCCTGTAGAACTGTACACTGCCAGTGGAACTCCACTGAATGGCAAAGTCCCTTTCCTCTTTCCATTTGTGTATTGTTGACAGTTCTAGTCACTCTTTTTATAGGTATGGTACCCATGTTATTTTTCTATTATTAGATTTGGTAGAGAAATAGGTTCTTGCTGAGGCCCTAGTACGACTGGTACGCATTATCTTTCAAGTACTTCCATTGAATACGAGTCTTTCCTATACATTTAGCGCCTTGTAGCGCCCCTACGGGATCGAGAGGAACTACTTCACGTAGTTTGATAACGATCCAATCGTTTCTTACAAGCTCGATGATAGTTCTCGAATGATTATGGTTCTCGATTACGTTTATCGAATGTTTTTTGTTTAAACTCAGACCAAAGCGTCTGTTTAAACCTGAGGCACTAAAAAACAAATGCAATTGAAGGGTGAACTGAAAAAGCCGGTATTTTTTGTTAGAGTGAAATTAGTTCCACGCTGTTAGCACGCGTGGCAATCGAGCGAACAGGCGCCTGCTGAAGAGTTGGGATTATTGTTTGCAGATGTTACGGTTACATTTGATGCTGTAATATGTTAGTTATGTTTAAACTGGTCTAGTTGAGTATGAGCAACAACTTATTGAATTCGACTTTTCAAACTAATTGAAAGAGCACGTTTAGCTCCGGCTAGACAATCATAATAACTAACTCGCCTCTTAACTATAAGGAACTGGAACCCTTGAAGTCTCTAGCTAGACTAAAAGAAACACAATATCCCAAACCTAGCTGATTTAAAGATTCACAGACAAAAGCTTAGAGGTGACTCACTGGAGTCAACTCTACTAACGAAACAAAAAGCGGATAATATCAGAGAGCAGATTGGATTATTGTTTACTTAATTAAACAGATCGCCAAGAAGCAGTTTAGAAAAAGGACAAAAATTGAATTTGAGTTTGACAGTTTATAATTGATGTTTCTTTTTTCTCAGCGCCTGAAAAACATAACATGTTGGATTTTTTTTAAGCCGAGAATAGAAGCGTGAACGAGATTTAGTTTTGTAATCAGGGGGATATCTGATCAATTCAAGAAATTACTAAAACTAAACACTTCTAATGTATCACCTACCTTAATCAAAAGTTCAACGACTCAGTCAATTTATATGTCTGAAAACTGTTTTTGAATTAGAACAAAAAAAAGGATGTGCGTGAGTATATCGATGAAATGAGCCAGATTAAAATAAATACAGTCGGTCAGTCGACAGCTGCTCCGCGATAATTGAAACGACGATTTATCCATTATAAATTATAACCACCCACCGAATTTATCGAGCACGATTTATAGGTCCCGCTAAACTTTTTCACCGCAACACTATTTATTAATTTTACATATTAATGTAAAAAAGAAAAAATACAACTTGTAACAGTTGTATTCAAGTAGTATTAAGAATAAAAATAATTACCTAGTTCTACTTTTATCGATATGTATAGGTGACATCGCTGAAGAAACGTTCAAAATATTGGTGGTGGTATTTTTAAAAGGTAAAAGATTATAATAAATAATTCTGGACAATTCACGCAGCGCCATCTAGCCCCAAGATAAGCGGAGCTTGTGTTATGGGTAGGTACTAGATTACTGATATACTTAATACAATACATAACATACATATACATTATGTATATATTTTATTATACGTATTAAAAGTACATTTATAAACACCCAGAATACCCGGAACAAATATCTACAGATCGTACAACCATTTCCACCGGGAATCGAACCTACAATCTCCTGCGTCACAGCGCAGGTGGACCTTCGCCCGCTACGCCACAGAGGCTGTCAAAAATTACTCTAATGTAGAGGATAAAATAACTGATTAAAATTCATAATTGCCAAGATCAATAAAATGACAGTCGATATCTTATTTTGAATAAAAATTTCGATGGATTGTTTACAAACGGCACTCTTCCTTCTAGAAACAGATACATATCTATCAGGTTAATGCATAGAGATGGCAATGAATTATCTTTATTAATTAAGCAATCATGCTCGTAGTTAGCTATTCCAAGATATGTACCAATTCTTTTACTTTGTACAGATTTCAATCATTGCTTTATTGATATAATTTGAAATTTGACGAGCTCGGGCCAAAATTTTCGGTGGAACTAAGTTTCATTAATTCAGTGTTAAAAAATGTTCACATTTAACGTTATGTACGTTATAATGTTCATTTGTTAACTAGAATCAGGCTTAGTGCTCCGTCTTCAAAAAAACTTTGTCAAAGTTATGTAGGTACCTACTATACATAATTTTGACAAAGTTTTTCAATGCTCCCTTATACTTCCAGTTCCTTAGAAACCAAAAGAAGAGTGGATGAATTCATAATTGGCAATTGTAATTTGTATTTTTATGATATAGTAGGTTGTGTATGTTAGTATCATAATGTATGGCGTCAAAATGTTTTTATATTATGTTACTAATATAAAAACATTTTGACGCCATAACTTAACATAACGCCATAACACAATAACTTTATAATCAAGGATTCTCCTCAAATCACAAAAACAATTATTGAAGACTATAAATCGAGGTTCGCGCCCGGAGCACGGAACCCGGCCAATTAGGGTACGGTAGGCGCACTAAATCTCGCCGGGCTACCACGATACACTAATTCATCGGAGCCTGTCAATGTCGTACTAAGTTTATAGGTTTCCGGAAAACGGCTCGAAGGACCAAATGATTTAGGATCTCGATTATTTTTAGATTTAGGTTTCAAATTCTATCTTGGTCCTTTCGCGCCTTTTCGTATTTTTTTTTAAGATCGTTCTTTTTATGCACTTTAGAATAATTTAGGTATCTATTATATATGTAACTATGTAGGTAGGTACCTGATTCATACATATGTATATGTAACCCTCATTGGCATATTGCAAATAGCTATGAATAAAAGATTGAACAATTTTTCGTATAAAATGTGATATATTTGTTACTGCTCGCGGCTTCGCACGCGTTGTTTAAGGTTATTTACATCACATGGGAACTGATTAATGGGATATTTGTAACCTAATAGACTACTTGACTACTACTGGGAAATAATTCTAACGTATTTTCTGATAAAAATAATGCAAAGTGTAATGAATATTTCTTACAGGCCACTCGTATTAGTTATGAAAACTAATTTTAAAGTTTGAATAAAATAATGCCGCGCCAAAACGATAATCTCTGTCATGGCTCCCGTTTTCCAAGCTATGACGTCACCCCGCCACACCACACCTAACAAGAAGAACTCATTGACACTGTAATCTGAGGATGTGTGACGTCACTTGCGATCCAATCAAACACATAGCGTTTTCGGTCACGTGATCGTATATCAAAAAATGTGTAATTTTAATCCCATTTTTTTACATAACAAAATCCATATTTTTAATAAAAATCACCTGATTACGCTTTGTTACATTGTCACTGACGAGGATGAAAACAATTTGGAACTTATTTTCAATGTAGTCAAATAATAAGGGACCACTTTTAAAACTACCTATTGTTAACTACCCATTAACTACACATTGATTTTTCTGTTATCTTATATAACGTGTTGGCAAATAAATGAAATCTGAATCTGAAATATTATAAAAGTATGCCTAAGTTTTATTCCAAGCCTAGAACTACCTGTATGCAATTTATGGAAATATTTCAGCCCGATCCGTTCAGTTTAAAAGAATTTTATTTCCTAAAAGAACATAGTTTTCTTACTATAAAAACTATCGTAGTTTGACGAATTTATTACGGATGTAAGCGGGTTAACTACGAACCTTATATGTGTTGGAAGAACACCAAGAAATAAGGTTCGTAGTTAACCCGCATACATCCGTAATGAGAACATAGTTTACCTATATGAGAATGTATATTCATTGTTCTTAAGCTTAGTAGCAGTAGTTTTGGCGTGAAGATGTAACAAACATTCAGACTTTCGTATATATAATATAAGTGTGATGTTTTAAATATGTATATAATAATATCGTAATCGTATAACGATGATGATAGATTTTCTAAATTTAAACACTAAACATAACCTTGAATAATTATTTATACAAGGAAACTTTCGAACATAATTACTATAAGTAGAAAATTGATGATCACTATTTTGATAAGAAACCTTCAAATCGCGGCTTTGCAATTCAATTATGAGATTAACAACAAGCTTATAATAAAATTATCTTAAAAAGTGACCGATTCATAAATGTCGTCGAATTAGACATACAAAGTCCTATTTATTGGTACTTATCAAAGATCAACCGATGGTTATTTTATCTTAATTTTGTTATTATTAAAAAACCGGCCAAGTGCGAGTCGGCACGAACGGTTCCGTACCATTATCTATAAAAACGGCAAAAAAGCATGTCTATTTTATGGGAGCCTCCTTCCATATTAATTTTATTTCAATTTTATTATTTATTTTTAAAGTGTATAATGTAACTCAATATTAATATTTCTAGCGTTTACCTGTTATCAATATCGATACAAAAGAAGCAAAAATTCACGTTTGTTTTATCCTTAAATATTTATTTTATTCTGTATATTTGTTGTTATAGCGGTAACAGAAATACATCATCTGTAAAAATTTCAACTGTCTAACTATCACGGTTCATGAGATAGAGCCTGGTGATAGACGGACGGACAGCGGAGTCTTAGCCCCGTTTTACTCTTTGGGTACTAAACCCTAGAAATATCTGCGACTAAACATGCATCTTTTGATTTCAAACGTGAGGCTCAAAGAATATATTCCGGGTGAGTAGTCTAAGTTAACACGTCACATGAGGCTAAAATAACGTATTCCGGGTAGTCTAAGTTAACACGTCACATGAGGCTAAAAGAATATATTCCGCTTAGTCTAAGTTAACACGTCACATGAGTCTAGAATAATATATTCTGGATAGTCTTAGACTATCCAGAATATATTATTCTAACACGTATAAAAAAGAATTTCAGTGTTATTACAAAGCACGTTTTCATTGTCCATCATAAATTATCATTTCTGTTTTCGGTTCGTTGTAAAGCGGCGAGCGACGCGTGCGCTTCGATCCACCTGCTCCTAAGACCCCAATAATTATTCCACCACTTATTATATGATTATGACTTTTTTTGGTGCTTTCAATCAAATTACACCTTGGCCGGCCACTTTGTTCGAGTGAGATGTCATAAAGTTTTTTTCTTCAACTTTAATAACCATTGGCAACGGTGTAAAATGCGGTTTTATAGGTTTCCGTTGTGTTACGTTGCGTTTTAAGTTGCATAACCGTTTTGAATGATTATCATTATAATAATTTACCTACATTGTTTCGAATGAACACAAAATCATTGTAACAGACTTATTTTGAACCTGAAGTACCAGAACGCCAAGCACGGGGATTGTTGTCTAGGGTAGAATAGACAATAATGACATCGCATCGTCAAAATTGCGTACATTATTGAAGCTGAAGGAATAAATTTCAAGTAATTTACGCATTCGATGACAAAGTGACGTATTTTTTTCTATTCTACCTTAAACAACAGTTTCCTTGCTTGCTCTACTGAACACCTAAGTAAATCTATCGAGTCAAATTAGAACAAAAAGCAAGTACGGTTGCAGTGCCACAAAAAAGCAGTGCGCTAATTTTAGCCCGTCCAAAGATCACCTAGATGATAACGGTTTCTAAATTTGAATTCGTGTAAAACGTCGGAGCGTTTCGCTCAAGCGCATCGATGGTATGATGATAACCATAAATAAATAATTAGAAAGAGGAAGTGGGGTAGAGGGAGAGAGGGTAAGATGGTATCTCTAGCAACCGCGCTTTGTGTCAAACGTCAGATGGTTATCTCAGAGATGTTTACAGATGTAGAGGAAGGGTAACGGCGGCCACTCTGGACTCAATCGACCAACACTAATGCGCACGATACACTATTAGTTAATTACCTGTGCTTTTTAAATGTCAGGATCGGCTACTACATTCGAATGAATCAATTAAACTGTTTTCTATTTTTGAATATCAATAATTCAAATGTAATACTCATTTATTAATAGATTCCTGAATGTCCCTAATGAAAGTACGCCATGTCATATAAATTAAACTTAAAGTTAAATTGACTCTTTAGAACATTCTAATTTTTATGAAAGCGTCATCGCAAAATTTGATTCATATAAATGTAGCGGCAGGACATAAAACTTAAATTAAAAATATAAAGTGAATAGTGAGGGGACGAAAGCTATTTCAAGAGTTGCCCGTAGATCACGGTAGATGGCGCTGATAAAGTGGCGGAGCGCCAGATCTGCGATCTGTCTCGGCGTTTCATCGCCTAATTACAAGATTATCGTTCTACGTTGCTAACCTAACACACGTTATCAAACATGGATCTGACAATAATAAAACTAAAACTTCTTTTTACTTTCAACAGTTTGCGTTGAAGATCTATCATTAAAACCTACAAAAAAGGACTATAGGAAAGCGTAATATAAATACTGTACCGTGATATTTATTCTGAATTCTTGTGTGCAAATCACATAGGTACTTTGGCAAAAAATGGCAACATTCATGAATATCGATGTCACAATATCGCCGACAATAGCGGCAACAATAACGGCAAAAGCAATTGCACAAATCTCTCTCCACCCGACCAAAGCATAATAATTGTTTTGTAGAAGGACACACTCTTATCGCCCAGGACGATCGTTGACGTGCAGCTGTCTTTCTGTTCCTTTTTTAAAAAAACCCTCCATAAAACTAGAATGTAAATCGAAATTGATTTGGTGAACCCTCTTTTGTTTTAGTGTAGCGCTCTTGAGAACAAAGAGAAGAGGTCTACATTATTAAATCACTAGTGTTAGAAGGCGATTTAGAAAAAAATGTATTTACATGTTTACGTGAATTGTGAGTGCGGTAGGTATTCTCTTCATATCTAAATCGAAATTGATTTAGTAAACCCTCTTTTGTTTTAGTGTAGCGCTTTTAAGAACAAAAAGAGGAGCTCTTCATCGTTACATCACTATAGAAGGCGATTTATATTAATTTGTAGCTAAGTGTTTACGTGAACGTGACTGTGGTAGGTATTCTTTTGTTATCAAAATTTTACTGAAACAAAGTCAAAGTAACACATTATAGGCTTTATAGCCGTTTTAATGAAATTGTATACAAAATATTTACACCGTTTACTGAATAATTCTCACATTTCCACGAAATTTATTACAATAGCAGTAAATCAGCTGGGGCTAACTCACCAAACAAAATGGGAGCTTAAATCTCATGAATAAATACATCCTATTTAGCGCTACACTCGCCACGTCTTCAGGTCTCTCGGGCGCTACCGGTCAAAGCATAATTAACTTTTCTACTTTAGAAAAAGAGCCAGTTTCGCCTATTTGCTCATTGAACTTATTGCTGTTCGTCAATGGAGGGTAGTTCTACGCAAACGCATTTCCGGTCGAACGCTGCCGGGAAAAAGCCATTTAAAACAAAAAAGAAAAAATAGTAACGTGCCTCGCGCCGCTCGGACACTTCCGGTGGGCGCCATTTTTTCTGTATTGCCAACAGATAAAATCTTTCCGGCCTACTGCGCCTAAACGCCTGCTTCTATTTATGTTTGGCGAAATTAGTTAGTTTTTTTATTACTTAGTTTACTTTGCATGAGAACGGTTTTTTTTGTTCAAAAACTTGTTTTGTTTAATTTTTTTGGCGAAGTACCATTTATCTTGGAAGCTACTGCAAGAACTGCATTCGTTTTTAAAAGAAATAAAATGATAATCAAAATAAAATAAAATTTTAAGTAAAATTTTAGTAGAGCCACTATATTAACATACAACTACCTAACCTATTGCAATAATAGCCAATTTACGCCCACCTACATTTTATAAAACAGGAACAACGGATATCACAATTAGTGTAGGACATTTGCATCGCCACAAAATTCAACGGTTGGACTTATGTAAATGGGATGGCTGTTCGATGTTGAATATTCAAACTGATGTCATTATAACATTCGGCCAACGTGCCGGCCGTTTGGCCCCTAGCCAGCAACCACCGAGTGTGTAATGTAATGAGTAAATTACACTTACGTCACTTTTCTTTCTTTTATATTTCGCGAGTAAAAGCTCGACTTCGGTCGGTTACACCCTGGCAGCCATGTTCGAAAATATTTGAATCTGGAATTTTAACAAGCTGAATAAATAATTTGCAGATTGCAAACTCTATAAAATAGTGATTTCTTTTTCGCGTCATTATTCTTTATTGAATATTTATCACGGTAAAATATTACCTGATCCATTGATGAAATCTAGTCTTAACACGTCATATAAAAGAATTGATCGCCCCATTGTATTCCAAATGTATCATTTGAGCAGTTATTATGGCGCTCTCTTTCTAGCTCGATACAACTTGTAACCCAATACTTTTGTATGGAAGGCACTTAACACACGGCTCAGGAGCAAAATGTCACATCAACTTTTAGTACATATTTAAAATTTTGTATTATATTAAAAGACTACGACAGCACAATAAATAAATAATAGAATTCGGAGATCGCAAAAAGTTTAAAACCAATGGGTTATTAATAAAAAATTGAAATGATACCATAAAAACCTAATCGCTATAACGTAGAGGAAGTAACCTATAACCGAGCGTGATAAATTAAATAAACTGACAAAAACTTCAACGAACAGACGGACAGGCGCTGTTGGTATTGCGGTCGCAGGTATGAACGGGAATCGAACCCACACACACCTACATCGCTAATCCTATTAACCATTGTGATTGGCCAAATAAATAATTTATTTTCGATTGCTTTCGAATTGAAGGGAATTATTCTTCTCCCCTGGGATCTAACATAACATACATAAACCATTTAAAATCTCTAGGGATTTATTCTTCTTTGATTTCATAAGAAACCTTTAAGGCCAAATATTCTACATTTTCAACAATAAAATTAACTTTTTTAGCACTTAAGTGATCGTATAAAGGCCCAGGCGTCGGACATGAAACGCTAATACAAGAAGGCAAAAATCCATAGCTTTGAATCTTTCAAAAACCGTGAGAGAAAAAATCCACAAAAAAACTAAAACACTTAGATATTTTTGAAGAATTCTCACATCAATCACATAACAGTATCAAGCTAAATAAAACAATATCAAACAATAGGTAGGGTATAAGGCCCATAAGGCCAATTTGAGTCGATATGGGCATTTGTAGCCACGGACCCATAAAGGATATTTTGAGTAAACATACTCGAGTATTGTTTGTTAAGTGGGTGTTGAGTATAAACGGGTTTGATACTTGAAATAAATGTAGCGTTCGGATTTAGGGTGCTTTTAAATGAACACACACTGATTTGCCAAATGTTTATCGATGCGTAGGTTAGGTTATTAGAATACTAATATATTTAATAATTGTTTATAATTATTATACTGCCATAGATCCAACAATCTATCTTTAATCCGATACTGAATTATTTGGTGAGGTCGAGTAAGTTTACACCTTATATATAAATTAACTGCTTAATTTACTTCATCAAGGACGTATCATATTTACAATTTTTCTATCCATATCAATAAGTTTATTAATAAATCTGAGATTAAAAAGTATCAAGACATGTTAGTCGCGGCCGAGAAGTCATCGGTAAATCACAATACACTCGTGCTCTGTTGTATGAATTGCGTTTTTTCACTGAAATCGATCACGATGTATTCAATCGAGAACTTAAAAATCATCCTGTATTTTTTACACTAGAGTCGCAAGCGGATACTAACCTTTTCATATAATAAAAAAACTTTATTTCTTAAATGTCTATGATAGCCAATCTTTATTATAGTAAACTATCAAAAGCTACTTTACGGCGTATCCTAAATTGCGCGTTTTTAAGCTCAATTTAGGATAAAAAGAAACCTAAATTCCGCGTTTTTAAGCGCAATTTTGGATACGTCGGATCAAAAAAATTGCTTTAATGAATTGACGACTCTATAATGACAAAATTATTATTCATGATTATGAGTGAATGTCATACAGAACGTGAAATTTCGTCACACGCATTAGTATTTTAATACCAAAGTCGTACCTAAATGAATGTTATGACACTTATGACAAAAAATATCAGATTTCTATCAGTTCGTCACTAATTGCTTTGATATTGCAAAATTTAGATCTGAACTTGCGTTTTTGATGAACAGAAAACTTTCGCATTGAGAGATTCGTTTTGAAAACCAGATTCAACATTGGGTACCTACTACAAAATTCATTGAATAATACTTAACATTTATGACTTTTACATAAATAGATAAACTTCTTTATAGCGACATAAAATAAAAAATGGCAAGTACCTACTAAAAATATCTACGCAGGGTTTCTTTATGCAACTAACACTTTCATGGCCCATGACATGATACACTTGAGGGACTACCGTCTCGTGGAGCAACGGCGTGCCCTTGTAGGTCGCGGCCGTAGAGACAGGGCAGTAAATGCGTTAATGTGTAGACGAATAAAAGACCTTAATCTGTAGCCAATCACAGATGTCACTGAAAGTGGAAGGTAAATCATAAAATAAACGTAAAACGCAAGAAAACTGAAGCTAAATAGGAACCATAAATATGTATGAGAAGGCGGGTTGCGGGCATCACAGACGCTACTGGCATTCCGTCATTATTCCTCCAAGGATCTCAGTGCCACTCCCATTCGTCTTTTGTCACTGCTCCCAACTGCTTCCGAATAATTAGAACAAACTCGGCAAACAGGGGTTCCTAAGAAGCAATAAAGTATACATTTCAAGAGAAAAAAAAACGTTGTAGGGTATTTGACGGTTAATTTTGTCATTGTTGCCGATCTCGACACACGCTCGAGTTTTAGGGTCTTGTTTGCGATGAGGGAACCTTGGAAATAGGCTGATTTTTGGCATATTTTAAGGCACTGGTTGAAATTATTTTAAAATTAACTTATTATTTTGACAGAAAAGTACTTTAGGGCGTTTTTGGTTCAAAAAATTATAAAAAATTGACTTACCACCGCGCTATTACATTTCCAGAAAAATCCCTTGGAACCGGTCGGAACCAGAGCAACCGTATCTCCCGATTGGCTAGTTTTTTCATACTAATCTATCGAAGGCTGAAATTGCGTGAGTTTTTGTTTATTGTATCCCGCCAGGGGGCTCTGAGAGTCGTGAGAATTGTTCCTTTTACAAACTTGAGATTAAACTTACGACTTGTTGAATCAGCTATTTTGTTTTTGTTTTGTTGAGAGTTATAACTTTTTTAATGGGTACTTGTAATACAAAAGCACAAATAAGGATATTTTTATTATTATTTTATTACACCCGGAACAAATACCTGCAGATCGTACAAATATTTGTCCCAAGGCGGGAACCGAACCCGCAACCTCCTGCGTCGCAGGCGGACCTTCGCACACCGCGCCATCTATGGCGCGGTGTGCGACCTCTGGGTCGTCTAAATAAGACTAATAATTAGTACATCAATCCAAAAAAACTGAAGTGTTCATATTAATTAGAAAGATAAAACACTTTTCGTCGCTGTATCTTATCGCTATAAAATACATACGAATATGAATCTACCGCACTATCTACTAAAAGTTGAATTTACATTAAACCTATGGATATTTTACTAGAATGACGATATTACCTATACTAACACATACCTACTGCTAACTGTTTCTTTTCTTGATCTCTAATATGTAGGCGAATCGATTACAAATTAGAAATTAATATAAAGTAGGTAATTAGTCTCGAAATTACAAAAATCTGTTTATATTCAAACTAATTTAGATACAAAGTTTTATTACACTTGTTGTCTGGATCAATTTGTTTTAAAACTAGTACTACTGCAGCTGCCCGCGGCTTCGCCCGCGCGCTTTTCATGTAACCCATTTTCGGGTTAATATATGGTTATTATTAAATTTGAGTATCATGGGCTTATGTTTCCCATATCTTATAATATATCCCATTTTTCGGGTTAATATATGGCTATATATTAAATGTGAGTATCATAGGCTTATGATATACTCATAAATATCTATCGGCTTTCTATCGGAAAAATAATATTCAAAATCGGTTCAGCAGATCCAGAGATTACCCCCTACAGCCTCACAAACTTTACCTCTTTATAATATTATAGTTAGATAAATACACCATAAACAGTTAACTTGTGTTATGGGTACCTACTAGATAATTGATATACATAATACAATAAATTACACAGATAGATATTTTTTATTATACAAATAAAACGACCGAACACCCAGAACAAATACCTGCAGATCGTACAAATATTTGTCCCAAGGCGAGAATCGAACCCGCAACCTCCTGCGTCGCAGGCGGACCTGCGCCCACCGCGCCACAGGGGTCGCCAAAAACATTTACATAAGTATGCTAGTGAACAAAAAAATCTTCAACAAGTAAACCAGGTTCATACAAACTCAATCAAACCCATGAGATAAATCGCCGGGTGTGTATTATTTTATTTTACCATTTAGAGATCATTATCGGTATCGTTACTCATCCAGGACAATCGCGGGGGTTTTATGACACATTAGCTTGCCATAGGGGTCTGGCGGACCCCATCGCATCCCGGACCCCCGGGACCCCAGTTATCTGTCACCAAGATACTGTCAAATGATCCCGGGGGATTTCTATTGAGGGTGAGCTGAGATTAACTAAAGTGTAGTTTATTTTGAGGGATTTGAGCTGCAGAACATATTGTTAATTGCTTAAAAAACAAAGAAAATTACAATCAAATAATAGAATTTAATTAAAACTAGTATTTACAATAAAACAATTGAGCTAACTGCAAACTATTGCAAACAATCTACAGGTAGCTCAACTGATCCATATCAATACCAGTCGGAAGCGAGACCAAAACGAAATTACAGTTATTCAAAATTCAAAAAAAATCAAAATTCTATACCTTTATTTCTCTAGGCTTACAAAATAAGCACTTAGACAACTCAAACCTTACACATAAACAGTGTAAGGTTTGAGTTGTCTAAGTGCTTATTTTGTGCTTGTTTTATTAATAGGAATTATTATTAATATTATGGGTGCGATAATTAATAGTTATCGCACCTTGAATAATAATATTGCATTGCAGGATCGTAGGGACTGATTAAGAAAACTATTTTTACATAGACCGTTATAAAAACCAAATTTACAAAAGATATAACAAAATTTAAAGATGTAGGAACATGTTTTGAAATACATTTTATTGGTCTATATGTAAACCAGTCACCGGTTGATTTTTTAAAGAGCGCCGTATTATATTACCTATTTTATATTGATTTTATGACTTATCTATTTTGCAATATCCTTTTCAATGTAAAATAAGGCCCAATTTCACCGTTTACTGCCAAAACTAAGTTCAGTCTTATCAAGTTTAAATTCGTGGTACTTTTTATGTGACATGACAGTTCTTGAACTCGATTAAGTGCTTCAACCGGATCAACTTTGTGTCGGTACAATGCGCTGAGCTCGTGAAGCGCTTAACTGAGTTTATCTTTTAGTGAAAGCGTTCAATTGCAACGTGTAATTGGAAATTGGACAAAAAAACGTATGATTCAAACGTTAACGTGATAAGATAAGCTTTCGTAGCATTGAAAGATACTTATTATCTACAATTTAGATAAAATGATTTAAAAATCGAGAGTAGTTTAAGTAAACCAGTTTTATTATTTGTAACAAATTCGGTTTCAGAATTTAAATGTTATTTTTTAATTCACTTAACTTGTTCTTTGCTTTCTTCAGACAAGGACCTACTAATATTGAAATTATCACGATTAAAATAAAATTAATATCAATGAGAATTACATATGTATGAACTTTCAATTTTTTCGAGACTCTGTCTAAGGCCCGTATTATGAAAGGTTGCTCAGTCATCAATCGATGCTTGAGTATCTAACGCATAAACGTCACTCAAGCATCGATCTATGCCTGAGTAACGCTTTTCTATGGCATAAACGTCACTCAAGCATATAGATCTATGACTGAGTAAGCTTTCATAATAAGGGCCTAAGTTTGCCTCCTTTATCTATTGTACCTACTTGTTCTAAAAGGGAGGACGGCAGCTTTTTTCTGAGTACCTTTAACAGTTTATCCACTTAACACATCAACTGCGACGACCAATTCACCAGCCAAGCGCGGTGATTATGAATACCCCTCTTGTTTGGGGGAGGCACAATCAGCAGTTCCTATGTTTTCTAGGTACCAAAGGATAAAAAAGATGCCTCATGAATGATAAGAGATATCTGACCATCATTATTGTCAGCATCTATTACCATCTATACTCTGAAAATGATATAATGGAGATATGTCTATGTCAAATATCAAAGTGCTTTCTTTCCTTGAGATCTTACAAGACTCTTGGACACGTCACAAAAATTCAAATTACTGTAAAACTAGGAATTAAAGTGATCACTTTTATTTTTTTGTTCAATTCAATCTTTTTAAGGTAAATTGAAGAAGCGAACAAGAAACTTTACCTTGTTAGATGTTCGTTTTCGAGTTGGAGCAAAACTTGTCGTAAGTTTTTTTATCCTCTAGATAATCTGATATTTTGTACTAAACCGTTTTACCAAGGATTTTTTTAACACAAAGACATTTCCACGTCTTTGTTTGAATTTATTTATTGATAATTTTTGCAACTCACTTGGAGTTTCGTTATAGAAGCATATACATTGACCTTTAAAAGATACGATTTTGTGTAGCCTAGTTGTAGGCACAGTAAGTTTATTTTTTTATTTCTTCTTTTTCACGGTTTCACTGTCAACAGCTACAGTTTTTATGTCATGGGACCATCGCGCTTTGGATCTCCCTGATCTGCTGGTCGCAATGTCTCCACTCCGTCAGTTTTCAGCTCCATCTGTCATCTAAGCTTCACATGAGATGTCCCGCCCACTGCCATTACAGTTGGGATATACGCTTCCCAACATCCGTGACTTTGGACCTGCGGATCTCTTCATTTCGGATTCTATCCAGTTACGACCGGCGCAGCTTGGACCTCTCCATAGCCCTTTGACGCGCGAATTTAAGTTTTGTGACGTTTGTGTCCGAAATATCTACAAATTACTATTACCTATGTATGCCGTCGGCGTTTGTGATGTTGAGGGTTGTAAAGGTTGACTTACATTATGTAGTTTGTAGTAGAGTCCGCAGGCGTTGCAGACGGGTTCCCCGTTCTGGTTGCGCCGCCACAGCGTGGTGGTCGTGGTCTTGCAGTTAGCGCACGAGGTGCCAGCCCGTCGTGCTGCACTCTGCAGTGACTGTGGAAGATAAATACAATATAAATAAATAAATAGTTTGACCGAAGAAGAGGTAAGTATAGCCGATATTCACGACCAATGTGGCGCGGCAGGCGAAGGTCCGCCTGCGATGCAGGAGGTTGCGGGTTCGATTCCTGCCTTGTGAAAAATGTTTGTACGATCTGCAAATATTTGTTCCGGGTGTTTTGGGTATTTCTATATTCTATATAATAAAAAAATATCTATGTAATATTGTATTCTGTTTATCAGTCATCTATAGTACCCATAACACAAGCTCTGCTTAGCTTGGATCTAGATGACGCTGTGTGGATTGTCCAGCATCTATGATTTATTTATTTACTAGCAGCGCCTTGCGGTTTCACCCGCGTAGTTCCCGTTCCCGTAGGAATTCTGGGATAAAAAGAAGCCTATGTTCTATTCCAGAATATAATCTATCTCTGTGCCAAATTTCATCCAGATCCGTTCAGCCGTTCTGGCGTAATAAAGGAACAAACATCCATCCATCTTGTATTCTTGTATTCATCTATCTATCCATCCATCTAAACTTTCACGTTTATAATATTAGTGAGATTAAAAACTCTCATCATCTTCTTTTGTTATTTGTAGAAGTGACAACGCTGACGTCACAAATTTGTTAGCAGAGTATACGAAAAACAAAAGACGGTCGCGCCATCGCTAACTCTAGTTGCGCTATGTGTAGTATTGAATCAATGAATATGCTAGAGCTCTGGTTCAAAATGGTTGCAGGGACCAGAGATTGGCCTTCGCCCAGTAGTGAGATACTCAGACCGGCTGGTCTATTCTGATGTGTGTGTGTTTATCGGACCACCTCAGGATCTTTCAACATACAAAACCGAAAAAAAAACCAAATCGGTCCTTGACGGAAAAATCGACGAACATACAAAAAAAACACAGCCGAACATAGAACCTCTTCCACTATTATTCTTCGTTTCGTCGGTTAAAAAATAGAAGATTTTGGAAACGTGTTCAGTTAGTCCGTCTTCTTCCAACAAACTCTTCATAAAAAAATACTAGATAATCATCACCATTAAAGTTCGTGCACCCCTTACGATTCAGCAGGAAAGCAGTTGATCGAATACTCAAAGCAACTTTTTGAACTCCAATCAATCTTAGAACTTTCAGGAGCTTTCGGAGCGAGCCTAAGTTATAGACTCAATAATGTTATAGAGCTGACACCATCGGAATATTAATACCAAGCAGTCGGTGGCTACTGAAGTTTTAAGACATCTACTTAGTCTTGACTTTTATAGCCAACTTTATTAGTGAGATTTATAACGGGCATCTAAGCCATCAATCAATCAGCTTTTCGTAATTTGCACATGTAACTTCTAAGTTTAAATGAATATTTTAAAACCAACAATTTACGACCCCATTAATACGTATAAAATACGACAAGCAAAACGACAGCACAAAAAGCGAATATTCGAAAATGGAATCGAAAAAGCGAGGTAGCTATCGTCTGGCCCTCTTACGCACCTGCCCATTACTACCCGTCAATCAAACAAAAAATATCCAACGGTGGCCGTTTTATACAGTCCACAAAAGTGCCTCACTCAATTAAAAATGCATTCGTCCTAACCCGACACGAAAATAAAAAGACACAGCGCAATCCGACTCATAATAAATCCATTAATTTGTCATGTCATTTATCGAAGAAAAATTCAGAGGATCGTCACTAGAACTATTCTTAGATTTGATTCTCCGTAAATAGTGTAGTGCACGATACTACCAAAGATAATCCTGAGACGATGCCGTCGGTCGCATTGTACGATTTAATATTGTAAGTGACTGTCCAACTGGTACAATCGAGCTCGAAATGCATTCCGACTAATGGATTCCACCTTTCAAGTAAAGGTTTTGTCGAGATATCATTCATATGTCACAGGACGCCTACAGTGTTATTAATATAATTCTATGACTAGGTTGAAGATAATCTAGAAAAATTGCAGCGTTTACACCTACGCTAAACTGTTGTTAGATTTCTTTGTTTCCGAGAATAGTAATAATAATACAAAGTGGAATCACTGTCATAAAATGAAATATTGGGTGAGTCATAGACTATCATTAATTTACAGTGACAAGTAGACCGATGTCGTGTTTCTATCGAAGATATGTCCCAAATAATCAAATAAAACATCGACAAACTATCGATACTTTCCCCGCTCTACATAATGCCATAGTAGAGCTGCGCTTATCAGTACCGCAAGTCAGAATACCTAAATATTAAATGGTTTGCCTCAATAATGCGGTGTCATGGCAGGTCTTTTGTGCGCAAGATTAGTGCGCACCATATTAGCTGGCAGAACGACGAGTCATGGGACGCGTAAAGTAAATGGTAATGTATTGTTGGAGAGTTATTTTTAACGTCACAACAAATAAGTTCTGAAAGTAAACGTTTCAGCTTAAGAGATTTGGTTGGTCGGTTGGTATTAGACGCGTGAAACTGCCTTAAGTTTCAGGTTTTTTCCCAAGATCGATATCGATGATGACCGATATACTCATAGATAGATAGATATAAAGATAGATTTTTTATTTACTTCAAAACCTTATACACAATAACTAAAAATCAGTTTTATTTTGTGCGTAGTAGTGTTTATGGCACATATGCCCTTCACTCAGTAATGTGCTGGTTGCACACTGATGTACACCCAGCGCTGATTTTCAGTGAAGGCCAGAGGGATGGTGTGACGTCAAGATCGTCAAGTGCGGTGGATGTGTGACGTCACACGATCCCTCTGGTCTTCAATATGATCGTCAGGTGCACTGGATGCGGCAAGCTTAAGACTGGGCGCTGTGGCACTCATTAGTGGAATCCTGTTGTTTCCAATGTTCAGCTGTGGACTAGTGTAGGCTAATGATGATATCGATAAACTTTAAACACAAATCGAATGCAGTAAAGCAAGTTGCAAGTTATGAAAATCAGCATCGCAAATCAGAATAGCTGGTGAGTTTACGACTCAATTACCCAAATCCGATTTTATAATCTTCTGATAAGAGTTCCCATCAACTTATAAAGGGTGCATCATCCCCCGGGAGGTGACTTAACCGAGGGCTAGTAAAGCCGATTACAGAAGTCACCCCGTCAGAGGGTGGTTTTATTTCCGTGGAAAAACGCCTGTTTACCCGTAATTTTATGGGCGAATTACTTTCGCTCTTCAAACGCTGAAATTGCTGGAAGGCCGTAAATTTTATGACTGGGATTATTTTTATTTAGGTCATTTTTATAGGCTTGTGGAAGGTTAAGCGGAATATAATAAAGCATAAAAATGTGTCGCGTTAAGTTCATGACAAACGATCTTGAGTTTTCGACACTTACTTTGGTTCCAAAACTGTTACTTTACCAAAGTTGACGAAGCTTTTTTTTCCGACAAAAAACAAAAGAAGAGGAGATTCGGCTATATGTTTTTTTATATGTGTGAGAATAATCCCGAAATTTTCCCATGAAAATTGTATTCCCAGGGATAAGTACCTAATAGTCCCGAAAAACTTGAATAACAGTATAAATACGAATTTATGAATATGAACTAGATGTAAATTTTAGTTTTTTTTACAATATTATTATTCATTTGCAATCGCAGGAACCTTTACCCTCATTTGTTTTAATTACTTAACTAAAATGTTTGCCGGCTTGTTTATCGACATCTAATCCATCATCTCGGGCGATGCATCGATAGATTCCAATCAAGCTGTCAGTAGCGTGTTTGTTCATAATACTTTTCCTCTAATATATGCTGCAGTAGACATTCCTTCCTCCAGCCGATCCAAGAGCTTTATTAATTGTATACCCACTTCAATGTCAACGACATTCCGGATCGATATCTTACATACCCAACAAAAACAGATAACATGCCGACAAAGGTAAAAAACCATCACAAACAGAAATCCAGTACATATTGTTGTGGCACTTAAATTTTCAGTGTAGTGTAAACTCAAAGCATGCGATGTGACAACGAGGGCTTTCGAACTCTTTGTGTCGACAACAAAACATCCCCTTTGTCGTATTTTTGCTTGAGTATGACAATTGTTCATTTTATGCTGACCGTATTAAGTGGACAATTTAACCAAATAACTCCTCAATATATTGTTGGGAGATTGTCGCTATTGTCCTTCTCTGTGTTGACATAATGCGACGCTCGTACAACGTATCGTCAAAACTAATCACAAACAACGTGATCGTATTAATCCCCAGTTTCCTCACACAAACTGCTAATTCAATAAACCACCCGCATTAAAAACATATTTCCATAACGTCGGCGTCCCTCGATCCAATCAGCCTTATCTCCCCCACCCTCCGAACACCTCCTAATCAAATCAAATCACAGCCTCCGTCTTCCCTAATCTATCTACCTATCTACACTGCAACGTAAAATTATATTGCAAAAAGGGATACCTACAGCCCCTCATATATTTGCCAACACAAGCGAAATTTATCCCACCCGGAAGGAGCCCTCTGTACATAACTACACGAATCTGTATCCGGAAAACACAGCGTGCACACGTACGCAGCTACGGGGCACGCACACAGCGCCGCCTATCAGCATATCTACGCCATCTAGATCCCACTACGAGAGCCCCCAGGGGGAGGCAATCCATTTACCAGATCTATACTCGCACTGAAATTTTCCTCTTATCCGCATAAGGTTAAAGATGACAATCGCGCGGCAAAAACCATGTTTTTAAAGGTTTACACGGCCCCTAGCAGTGAAAGCGCGGAATCGATGTAGCCTTTACCCCTCGTCCCGCGCCAGTTTTTCCGGCGCTCCGTCCTTATCTGACCGGGGCGATTAGATAAAGAGAGATAGAGCGTGAAAATAAAGATTTTCATCGTGTTCACTCACACCACGATAGTTTCAGTCGTACAATTATGTAGCGGTCTCGGGCGTGTGGGTGTTTCGTGTGCGCTAAGTGCCCACTCCGGCCGAGGATACGTCTGTGTGGACTGTAGACGGAGGGTTCTAGGATAGAGCGAGGGTCAACAGAACTTTGATGTCACAAGAAGGTTCTTTTCAAACTGCCGTGGTAGTTTATTTATTCATAAATGGGGTATCTGCATGAGGGCCTTTGAACGTTTAGAAGCTCCTTTTGCAAAGTTGAGTAAAGGCGTGAATATTTTCCATGGTTAACGGGACGTATAGGTTATTACGAGTGATTTACAAGCACTCGGTGGTGTCTCTCGTGTTTATCGGCGAATCGTCGGGCGCCGGAGCGTTGTCGACGCGCTCGTAAAATAAAGCGTAGCTCGTAATTTTTTAAATTTTCACACGAAGATGCAGCGCGGGCTCGCGGCCCCCGCCTCCCATTGGCCGCGCCGCGGAAGCCATGTTGGGAAATTCGCTTAACGATTTATTTGTGTGCCGATCGTAGCGACGAGCGTACGCTCCGATTGCCGTGTTACAGCCAGCCGACAGAAATAGGACTCGCGTGAAATTCATTTCCACCTTTGATTTGGTTCGTGGCCTGCATTGTCCGTCGGTTTTTTCATAGCTGTCGGGCTTTATAATTCCGTTAGGATAACAAAGCGTGGCTTGGGCAATGGGAGCCATGGCCGATACCGATCGCTCGCTCGGATTGACACATCAAACGCCAGTCGTCCGAGATTACATCGAAATACATTCGAATCGTAATCGACACGCCGACGTTGCGGTGCCGCATCGCATTCTCTACGCCAAAGTTTATATTTCTTTAACAAATAATGCTCCTTTAAGCCTAGTTTATACACCGACAAAGCTATGGCTAGTAATAACAGCAGTGACTTTATGATTGAAGAGAAAATATCTACAACGCGTTTAAGTCTATTGTATAGCTTTTCTTAGTGAAGTAAGTGCTACGAATCGCTACGAAATCATAATAAAAGACACATATTTTTACATAATAAGACAATTCCAAGAAAAAACATCTAGAAAAAATTATTCCACTAGGTAGGTTCGTTGAAAGTGATAAATTGTATAAAAATGTCCGTGTAACTCGATATCGAGAAGGATTGGCGTGTGCGCAGGTAAATGATCGATGGCCGCGCAGGCGTCAGGACTTTGTATTTTTAATAAAGATTCGATGAATTTTCGTTGTAGATTGTATAATAAAGCATATTATATAAAATCAGGTATAAAATCCGTGTATACATTATTTATTTCGTTTTTCTGTTCACACTGAGATTGCATACGATTATCGGGACTTACTCAGGTATCATCAAAGAATACCTACAAATTAAGCTACGTTTTAGTAAAACCCAGCTTTAAAACCACCATTTTATTGTACCTACTAACATAAAAACCTCTTTTAACAACAATTGCAAAGAGTTGTTTTTTTTCTTCTGTTGACATAGGTCAGAGTGAGAGAAAATATTGCTTTCGCCATTGTTTAAAGTGGTGAGAGATTTGTATAAAAAACCTTTTTATAGTTGTTTTTCGTCTTTACCACATTTACGGCTTAGGCAAAGGATCAACATTCCTATTAAATCTGTTGGTACCAACATAAACAGCTAGCTCACAACATCAATCACTGAATATTTTAGCGTATCGTGACAGCGAAATTACAAAGTAAATCCGAATTGTGTTCGGGAGGCGACTAAACGTTGGTAATTCTGCCTCGTATCGCTTTTGAAAACGTGTGAATTTGCATTCAATGGCAAAGGACACAGCGTCCTTTCGGACTTAGCCAGGACAGAATAGCTAGCACAGATAACTGCCGAAAATAAATACAAAAAATATAAACATAGAACATTGAATTAAACTTAGGCCCGTATTATGAAAGCTTCCCCAAGCATTACTTAAGCAGTCATTACGTGATCTCTACTCAAGCGTTAATTACTCAAGTAATGCTTAGTAACCGTTCAATAATATGTCTAAGCAGTTACTCGAAGGCGTGGACGGAGGAAATCCGCTCTTGACGGCTACTTGAGTGAGTGTAGATTTTGACATGAGCTC
This sequence comes from Eupithecia exiguata, assembly GCA_947086465.1. Taxonomy (NCBI): domain Eukaryota; kingdom Metazoa; phylum Arthropoda; class Insecta; order Lepidoptera; family Geometridae; genus Eupithecia; species Eupithecia exiguata. The sequence goes on from OX352231.1 coordinate 9,009,118, forward strand.
CCAAGCATTGTTTGAAAATTAGTATTCACTCAAAACTAGACATAATCATCACTCAAGCAGAGCTCGATGACTGAGCATGCTTTTATAATACGGGCCTTAGAGCGCCGTCTAATCTAATTTTAATCAATATAATAATTCTGAAACAATGGAATCTTGAAGTTATTTTTAAATGTTCTAGGTATTTTATGGTGCAAACATACTAAACATTTTGTGAGTGTAGCGTTCCACCCTGCTGACATGACGACCAACTCAGTAAAGACTGTAGGAACTAAAAGAAGAAGAGAATGAAATGAAGTAATGTACGGATTGTGAAGCGTGCCACCCTCCCTGATATAACGACCACGACCACTCGGTCAAGAGTGTAGCGACTAAGAAGAGAATGAACTGAAGTCGTGTACCTAACTAGAATGTAGAAACCACCAGCTTCTACCAGCTGTTCTAAAGAAGCTGTGATCCAAAGGCTCCCAGGCTTTGTTTCGTTTATTTACTACAGATAAAGGAACTCATAACTGGTAAAACACTGATTCGAGGCTAACGGGAAACTGTTTAGTCATGTGCGATATTATCACGACTATCTTACTATTTGCATGAGATGATAATTTATGGTGGGAAAAGTCTGGTAGGTTTTCCTTATTAGGGTTCCGTACCCAAAGAGTAAAACGGGACCCTATTACTAAGACTCCGCTGTCCGTCCGTCTGTCTGTCTGTCTATCCGTCTGTCACCAGGTTGTCTCATGAACCGTGATAGTTAGACATGAAATTTTTACTGATGATGTATTTCTGTTGCCGCTATAACAACAAATACTAAAAAACTGAATAAAATATATATTCCCATACAACAAACGTTTTTTGCTCATTTTTGCTCGATATTGATAACGGCAACAGGTACAGGGTTTGAAATATTCACAGAATATTTAGTTATATATTCACTTTAAAAATAAATTATTAAATTAAAATAAAACAAATATTTCAGGGGGCTCCCATACACCAATGGTGTTTTTTTTGCCGTTTTTATAGATAATGGTACGGAACCCTTCGTGCGCGAGTTCGACTCGCACTTGGCCGGTTTTTAAATCATAGATCACATAGACATTTGTAAGAATACATACCTGCCTCATTGACTCATAGGTTATTGCGGTTTACATATCAATAATTAGCTTAAGCCTGCAGCTTTGCACGCGGTTTTTGGAATAGGAAGTAGCATTATGTTCCAGCTTCCAGATCCAGATGTGTGATTCCCTTACAGGAGAAAATAATTTCACTTGGTCTTCCAGACTTTCCAAATGTCAAGACAGTGGTCAAGACCTAAGTTTGCGCTCGTAAACGAAAAAACTATCGTCAAAGTGAAAGGCCCAGGCCATATCCGCCTGGAGGTTGCGGGTTTGAATCCCGCCTCGCGACAAACATTTGTACGATCTACAGATATTTATTCCGGGTGTTCTGGATGTTTTCTATGCATAATAAAAAATATCGATCTGTGTAGTGTATTGAATAGTTGATCAGTTAACTTATTAACAACACAAGCTATGCTTAGCTTGGGGCTAGATAATGCTGTGTGAATTGTCTAGCATTACATATTTCTTTTTAGTAATGTTTAAAATTGCCTTATTGTGAAATAAAAGTTTGATTATATAAAAACACAAACCATAGATATATCAACGATGACACAGGCAGGCCACAGATGGCGCTAGGTGTAAAAACACAGTTTTTTCCTGGAAAGTTTTATGGAATTGTTTTCAAGGCATAAAGAACCTCTACACTATCACGAATTAGTCAGATCAAAAAGACCATTACGTTACATACAAGAGTTAGTAATCAATTGTAGCAAAAAGTGTAAAAGGCGGGTTGAAAAGAAAGTATTTTTACATTGCAAGCTAATGTACGCAATTTCAATACAAACGTCAAATCAAGTAATGAAGGAACCGTACATTAAGGTATCAGCTGCCGTTTTTTTAGTATTTACGACTTCCAGCGCGGGCGCAGCTTTGCAGGCACCTGTTTGTTTGATTAATTGCCGCTGGCAATCTTCTGTCATATAACTGTAGCATCCACACTTTCAATGCTTAAGTAGAGTTTCTATTGCAATAATAAAGTATTCGCTGCGGCGATAGAAATAGTCTAAGGTGTTTAAATTCTGACTCTATATTCACTCTTAGTAAGACTCTTTATTGGGTATCAGTACGTTGGAAAGTTGTCATCCAGTAACGAATATTTATAAAGCGCAAGCGCATGTTTTCATACAACTTTTGGTCTAATTTCAAGTATCTCTGTTGCATTTCTTTTGTCAAACAAATTCTCTGATTACCGACACCTTCTACACCTTATACCACATACCAACGTCATACTTAGCTTGGATATTCGATGTAAGGTGCTTACAGTTAGTTAAGTAAGCCCTAAAGGCGTTGTATTTTTTTTTAGCAAAAACGCCTTTGTCTATGATTTATTGAATAAAATCAATTTTGCAACGTTTTCTAGCCGGTCGCACGGGCTGGGGTCGCCGGGTCAGTTCGCACAGTTTAGCACCGCGTCATATTTATAATTACCATCGGGCGTGCGTACTCACTACGCTGCGCCAGCGCATCGATAAATCAAAATTTTAAATCACCGGTGGGCGGGCCCCGGCCAACGAATAAAATGAATTAAAAATAAACCAAGAGGGGGCGAGCATCCTGAGAAAATTTAAAAGCATTTTGCTTTAGTTTTTTTAATTGATACCTTGTTAAAATTTAATATTGAACGCGTTATTACAATGGGCTGAGATTTAAACTTCGGTAACTTATTGAACCGTTTAATTGGATCATTTTTTTAACGAGAAATGATAAGAGATGATGAAGGATGGGACGCTCGCGCATCGCTTATGGTAATGTTATGGGAGGCCAACAATTTTGCGAGATTTTTATCAATTTTCGCACTTCCTGGTTTTTGCATTAAGTTCACATTACGTTAACTACATTGTTCAGCGTGTCAAATGAGTTTTATTAAAATGCAGTGCGGTTAACGGTCACTGCGACATCGTTTTACGGTCTGCACATTTATATCGTCAAGAGTTGAATCTACGTAGAGATCTTTTAAATTTTTTGGTATATCAATCATTTTGAGACAAAAAAGTAGTAGAGCCGCACAAAAGTTCGTTTAAAAAAATATCAAGTGCTCGTAACTACTAAACGGACTTGGATTTACTGATGCCATGGGAATGAGAAACAAAAAAATAACCAATAGGTACTGCAAAAAGTTGCTACAGTTTAAGAGTCAGTGACCTCGCTCGTGTTGACTTTTTTAACCGTTTATAATTACACAATCTCCACTAGATTAACCCTAAGGTCGGGAATGTAGGCTGTCGGTCGGTAGCTTACGTCACTTACGTCACTTTTGACAGCTCTTCATGATTCCGACATAATGTTGACTGGCGGAAAGGCGGTTGATTTCTTAAGACCGCCTGTGGTATTTTGGGTAATGATATGTAGCATTTTTTATAGAACTATTGTTACTTACAGCCTGCTTTTTAAAATTAATATCATAAGTCTATACTAATATTATAAATGCGAAAGTGTGTTTGTTTGTTTTTTGTCCTCCCTTCACGCCCTAAGTAAGCAACCAATCGGCTTGATTTTTGGCATGGAGTTAGTTGAAAGAGATGGTTGATGGAGAGTAACATAGGCTCCTTTTTATCCCATAAATAAGTTCCCATTGGATAGAAATAACCTTAAACAATGCGTGCGAAGCCGGGAACAGCAGCTAGTGTATTATAAGTTACTTTGTCTGTTAGATTTTTGTTAATTTTGCGTGAATAAAAAACTAGGTACTGAACTTAAATAGATATAGCCTTAGGAAGGAGATAGATTGTAACCTGGAAAACGATAGTCTCAAATAATGAGCCTGAAGTGAGGAATGCAGATGAAGTCAGGTGTAAGAGCTAGTTCTGAATAATTTTGAAGACAACAAAGTCAAAGTAAGTAAAAGTCTGTGGGTTCTTTTGCTGTTATTAAAATGAGTTAATAGATCCTTCCTTGCCACCCTGATAATTCTTCTCAGATTCTGTAGAAAGGAGCAGCCCCCACGGCTAGCACGGGGTGTTATCTAGGGAAGAATAGAGTAAAATTACGTCACTTCGTCATCGAATGCGTAAATTATTTGAAATGCATTCCTTCAACTTCAATAATGTACGCAATGTATATCGATGCAAGGTCATGACACATGATGTGGGGTGCCTTAGGTCGTCGAAGGTGGTTGCCATTTTGCTTTATTACCGCCGTTTACGCGACTTACTGGCGATAAAACTAGATTGCTAGTGGAATGAACGGATATTTACTATTCAAAACAGGTGCTGACTTGATAAAAAACATTCATAAACCTACTCTACATCTACGTGTACGAAATGTAAAAAAAAGGTTTTAGAAAATACCATTCCAAATACTGATTAAGTATTTCAAATAATTTTTAACAGGGAAATACTTACGATATACAAAATGGCCTTGAACAATCATATGAGGCCGTTTTATCAAAATTTGGTCTTGGCCGAAAATATCTCCTTTCAAGCAATATCTCAATCCACATAAAACTTAGCTAGAAAATCCCAACCTCTAGTACATTCAAGAGCTCTAGATAAATACTTAATTAAAGAGCAATTAACTAAAAAATCATAACGTTGAGCACACACGTCCTTACAAAAACCTTAATGCCTCAACAATGCTTAGTAAATTAACTCGTAATAATAAAAAGAAAGGATTAATTCGAAGTACAAACATAACTAATTAAAATTAACCTCCATGCGACCGTGAAATGACATTCGAGAATTAAAAATTCTTTTGTTTTTTCTTAAAACAAAGTTTCTGTTTTTCTGTTGACAGGGTATGATGCATCGACTGCTCTACCGTGTTGTCTGCTTGTAGGAATTTAAAACAAAATAATTTTATATATTTTATAGTTCTAGCACACTAGGTATGTCTACACACTACTTTAACGAGCTCTGTGGCGCGGTGGGCGAAGGCCTGCCTGCAACAGGAGGTTGCGGGTGAGATTCCGTGCGAGAAAAAAAATGTGTAGAGTTAAGTTTTCCAGACATTGGGTAGCTTATAATTTATTTGATGTAAAAAACATTGTCTCTAAAGCCTGGTTAACACTTTGTTAAGTATCCAGTGCGAGTGACAAGTGCAAGTGTTAAGTGATCAGTAAAATCTGCGTGTAAACGGAAGTGATTAGTGAAATCACCTTGTAAACGGATCACTTTTACTAATCACTGATTACTTGCACTTGTCACTTGCACTTGCTACTTAACAAAGTGTAACTGACCCATAATATACGCCTATTCAACAGTTTACTAACAGTCTAGCCGTCACATCCTTTCGAAGAGTTATTAATTTTGATAAGATTAATCGAGAAGGAATCGGACCGGACCTAAAATTAATAGAATAGTGTACAGAACCATTTAAATAAAATTCTATATTTTTAATATTTTTCTATATCGCATGATCATTCAGAAACTTTTACGCTGTGTGAATAGAATATATCAGTTTTAATTGAAGAGTAATTGCTAGAGCACTCATCTTTTTACGGTTCGCCATTATTGTATAAAGCTGTTATTGATCGATATGCTATAATTATTAGAGATAATAAATTATTTTATGTACGCAGTAAGGCTTTTGTTGGATTTTATGAGAAGATAATCTTGTAAATTAAAAAGTAAAATGTGCTGATATTATAGCTATAACTATTCTTTGTTTCTAGGGACATGAAATAAATCATTAAAAATATTAGCAATCAAAAATCAACAATTGACAAGGACGCCGTGCCGATCGAGGTCCAATTTTCAACCCTCTGAAGTTAGTAAAAATTGCTATCACTTGCAGTCATAAATTACTCGTAGAAAAATGCGTTTATGTCCTCTTAACAAATTAGAAAAGTGTTGTGCCAAATCGCCCTGTATAAAATCGAAGAAACAATGAATTCTTTTTTAGAATTTCCAAAAGTCGCCAGAAGTTGCGCACAATCGATTCGCAACTCGTAAAGACACAAAGCTGTTCCGTTCCGCAAACAAGGGTGGCCCGTTGCGTTTAACAATACGGATTAATTATCGGGCGAAATCGACGACTCAAATATACCTGTCACCGGCCCAACGTCCCGAAGCCCAATTTATACGGGCCCCGAACAATGGTAAATGCGGTAAACACAATGGCAAACTGCAAAATGAGCAAAACGGAACTCGAAGCAACCGCGCACACATAAAATACTTTTTTGTGTAATATTTTAAAACGAGACTTAATTAATTCTACATTGATTTTGGTATTTTATGTGACGGGACATCCTTGTTCTTGTTTGAGGTTGTTGATGAGCTTCGGTCAAGATATGGTCATGGAAATGGCGCTGAAGAAAATCTGACAGTGACTATTTCCAATACCAATTTTCAATATTCTTCAAGGTAAATTAAAACAGTATTTTAAATCAAACTGCCTTTTAGTTAAAGAAAAAAACAACAAATCTAGGTAGGTTAAATACCTATCGAAGCTCTATAAAGGTCTCACAGCAACCAGTCCAGCAAAATCACGCAGTGACTATTTCCAATACCAATTTTCAATATTTTCCACAGGCAAATTAAAACGGTACTGTAAATCAAAACGCCTTTTAGTAAAAAAAATACTAGGTAGTTTAAATACCTATCGAAGCACTATTATAAAGCTGGTCTCACAGCAACCAATCAAAAAATTCATAGACAAAAATTATAACAATTTTTTTCCAAATCCAGTAAAATGGAACGTGCTTTCTTTTGTATTTATGAGGTATACGCACTATGCAAATCCGCAGGGTTGATACATGCTCGCACGCGCGGCTGACGCGCGGACCACCGGGCGACGGTGGCAACCCTGATTCACGGACATCCGAAACAAGGGTGTCACGCGAAAACGCGAAAAAGTTCTCTCATTGAGTTTTGAGCTGATTTCATGAAAAATTTATAGAGTAGTCAAGTTGTTTAAACAAAGAGCTCAATTTTATATGCTTATACATATTAAGTAAATCTAACTGAGACTATAAAAATTACGAGATGTACATATAGGTAGATTTAATGCCTAAATCAGTGCATAAATATCAGACAGCCACACATTATTTTAATGAAGGTTTTTATGTAGATTGGGTTTTATGTAGGTAAGTCAATTTTTAAAAAAATTATCTACAAAAAATAAAAATAAATGAAATTGTTTTATTTCAGACTAAACTAAAATCCTCCACAATTTATTACTATTTTTTTAAATTGTAGTTATAGTATAAAAAACGCAGGTTGATCGAAGGCGACAGGAGAAAAGTTTAATGTCAGATTTCGATCATTAGTCCGAAGATGTGAGTTCCAGAGGCAACCCTAACTCGGCGGCAACGACAAGCGTAGCATTGTTAGGAGGCCGCCCTCAGCTTGAATAAATACATTCATATTGCCACTCTAAATACCCGCGATCGATACTCCGCCGTTCTCAAAGGAAAATATGTGAGAGAAGTTTTGCAATTCATTAGCGGTGTGCGGTTGCGGTCTTAGGAATAAAGGATGCGGTTAGAAATTAAATCATCCAACTAAACTCTTCAAAGTAGGTGCCTAATACCCACCAACTGACCAAATTGTAAGTTACAATGTTTTGCCAACTAGAAAAGCTAAGCAACAGGCCTATTCCAGTATCCGCACAATGTCCAAAACATTGACACAAAACCATCAATGAACGTGTTTGTGAACCATTTAGGCCGTGAACACAAACAACTTACTCCGGCGACCACCCGAGTTTAATCGCACAAAATCAGCGGATCTCGTCGCATTCAGCGCGCCAAAATGTGCAGAAAACAGAAAAAACATGGCGCTAAACCGCGAAACTGTATGTATTTAAACGCCGAATTCGAGATTCCGACCCTCAAAAAAGTGGCCAGTTCTCTGCCATTTAAATTTTTCCAAAACGTGAACACAATGGAACAGATTCAAGGAGTTTGTAATTTTTTGTTCTATTTTAAATTTTAAAAAAGGAATTCGGTTCGGCAAGGGCTGTCACGTCATTCCAGCGCTGCTAAGTGACGCCGGACGCACGTCAGTCCCCGGGATTTCATGTTTTATTTTCATACGAATCGAACTCGCCCGTCTTGTTTTTGTTACAATACTTAGGTTTGTATGCGAGTCTCGTACCTAATACGGATTATTTTATAATTGTTTATAGTGGTGCGTCTTGTATTTATTTGCTGTTGCTTGGTAGAATTATCCTTACATGGGTATAATTCTTAAGCTGGATAAAGCCACACACTGAAATTCGCGTTTAATTTGAGTCATCTATTACATTTTTAAGTAATCTTTACAATTTTTATTTTAAGAAATCGCGTAAGTATTTGTACGGTTAAATTGACTTCTCGTCAGGCAGAACCTTAGGGGTACCGTAGTTCAAAATATTATTTCTTGAAACTATAAAGCCGAGTGCTCACTGAGTCCTGTCGAGTACGATTGACGCGAGACCGAATGACGCTAAAAGGTCTATTGTATACGAAACGCTCGTTACTGCTTCGCGTCCAACCGGTCTTTAACACGGTCGGACAATGATCACTCTATACATAGTAGCATAGTTGCTGCCAGAGCGAGAATACCTGTACATAAGTTAAGTTACAAACTGTTGTAAATTGAAGAGTTTCAATATAAACCTTGAGTATATTGTGGATGTAAGCGGGTTACCTACGAACCTTATTTGTGTTGGAAGAACGCCAACATATGCTCGGAGGGACGCGCGCGTCTAAAACCCCACTCACCCTGAAGAAGTCCCTTGTTAAGGGATGAAACGTTGGTGTTCTTTCAACACAAAGATGGTTCGTAGCTAACCCGTTTATATTCGTTATGAATTCGTCAAACTACGATAGTTTTTATTGTAAAACCTTGAGTAGTTTACGTAATATACCTTAGCCAAACTCCTTGTAGAATTTTTGTAAGCAAACCGCCCATACTTAACCTAAAATTCATTCTGATGCCGCGTCCTTTTATACACAATCTCATCCACTTGTCGAATTGTGATCCTTCCTTCCGCCAGTATTGCTTACAATTATATCTGGAACTTGACGCCATGCAAGTAAGTTTCAATTATTTGTGTTATGGTTTGTTGACAAAAATTCTACAAGGAGTTTGGCTATGGTATAAGTATGTATGCGCTTACAAACATTTTATAAGCTAGTCTAGCTGAACTAGTAAGGAAATAAAACCAGTCTGAGTTAACGATTACGGAATAACTAAATTCCAAGACGATTCCAAATAACATACCACAAACGATACCAAAACAAAAGCGATTATGCAAATCGTCAGCTCATTATACATTTCACATGAGTAAATACTGTCGCGATCGATAAGGCTATCGCATCGCGATGTGATCTTACATCGGGGATAATATCGGATTGCGTCAATTACGCGATTCGCCGCGATCTGACGATACATAATTGTATTGTATGCAACTGCCTTTATTTTGTTTTGACGATTGTTAAGACTATTTGGCAATAGGCTACTTGACTACTGGGATATAATTCTAACGTATTGCCTGATGAAAATAATGCAAAATGTAAATAATATTTCTTCAAGGCCAGTCGTATTATTTAAAAAACTAATTTTAAAGTTTGAATAAAATAATGGCGCGCCAAAACGATAATATCTGTCATGGCTCCGGTGACATGACTCGATGACGTCACATAACTCACACCACACCTACAAGAACAACAACAAGCCATGTAATCAGTGATAGGCGTGACGTCACCAGCGCGATGCAACCAAACGCAGTGTTTTCGGTCACGTGATCATATACCAGAAAATGTGTAATTTTAATCCCGTTTTTTACCTAAGAAAGGCATATTTTTTTGATTAAAATCACCTGATTACGCTTTGTTACGTTGTCACTGACTAGGATGAACACAATTTGCAACTTAATTTCAATGTAGTCAAATAGCCTATTATGAACCCATATTTTAAAATTATCCTATCTATTTGAGAGGTGCTTTACTCGTGTAATTGTTTGACTGGAAAGCTACAAAGAATTGGTAACTTACGTTTTATTACTGAGCCCTGAGTCCAATCGACGATAACATCGAGACGTGATCGTGACTTCTTATTTTTCCATAGATTTTGGTACAGCGCCTCTATCGTGCGGAGAGGGAACTACGCAAATTCCATACAAAAATGAGACGTCCGTCACGATAACGTCTCGTCACTAAGGTCATATAGACTCAGCCCTGGTCTCAGTCTCGTGGCAGTAGCGTTACTGTATGTTTTTAATTATCCATGTCCTATAAGTATCTTAATTATAAAATAAATAAACCTCTTGTTTAGGTTTTTTCATCCATCTGGTTTGCGATAGGTATAAATGTAATGAAATAATGAGTTAAATTTGAATTAAAAAAAATATTTAAATTTAATTATTAGTTCCGTTGTAATGCAAATGACTAATCAATGAGATTATTAACAAAACAGGTCTACAACCTCCTTCGATTAGATTATAAATTGCTACAACAACATTAGTTTACTGACCTACACAAAAACGGGTTTATAAAAAACAATATTACTATGGTTTTTATTATGGATCTAATGGGAAAAAAATGTTCTCCATACAACCACACCCTCCAAAGTGGATCTAATGGAAAATAAAGTTGTCGATAGATCCATCACGGATCTAGTCTATGGATCTAACGGGAATTATCCGTTTTTTTTCGTATTACGTTCTTCTAAGGACTCATAGACAGCTTTAGCTTAACAACCATCGATCTATTTATTAAAAAGGGAAGAAAACATTTTGATTGTCTATTTAAAAAAAACTTTCCAAAAAAACTTTTTAGATTTTAAATAGGTAATAGGTAGATAATTATGTAATAGGAAAGACTCGTCGTCGGTTCTAATTTTGTAGAAAATAAAAAGTGAACCGTGAATTTGTTACACAGTAAAAAAAACGTACCTATTTGCGATTGTAAAACGAGATGACCGTTTTTTTAGGCCGAAGGAACAACACGGAAGTGAGTTGGACATGGTAGCCCAGAGGCGGGGGCTTGTATGCGGACTGCGTGGGCATTATTGACTAATGACATTCTATTAAGTACCTCGACTCTATTACTAGCTTCTAGCCCTGGCTTTGCACACGTTTTGCCTGGTAATTTGTAGGCTATATCTTTAAAATCTTCTGGGATATCAGCAATCTAGGTACCTATGTACTTATCATATTTCCTCTAGCTCCATTCAGCGGTTTGGTCGCGTAAACTTAACAAAGAGACAAAATTAGTTTCGCACTAACAAACTGAGTACGGATAGGTGCATACAATCAAACATTCACATTTCTTGATGATTAAAGTGGGTGAAATAAAATTAAATTCGGTCGGGCCTTTTAGGCCCTGCCCGTCCCACGTTACTGGTTAAAGGTTAAATCACGGTTCAATATTAAGCTTAAGTGATTTAATGAACCAGTGGCTGATTGCTGTCACTGATGTCTTAAGATAAAAAAATACATGAATGAATTCGTGCACACAAAAATATCTGCATTGATTTATATCAAATACATCAAAAGTATTGTGGCTTACATACCTCGAAAGTGCTGCCAGTAACCAAAACTATAAATATATATAAAAATATAGGAGCCAACCAAACTTAGTTAATATTTACAAACCCTTCCAAAAACCGTGTTGATACGTGTGCTTTTGCAAGAAAATTTGAATCTAACAAAAAATCACTTTACAGTTGATCTTTTTTTTTTTTGTTGTTATTTTTTTTCTTTGTTTTTTTTTTTAGTTGATAGTGGCGTTACTCCGACGCCAATAATCTCTGAGTTCAATGGCGTAAGATGCAAGAATACTACCGTATTACGTTTTAATCCAAATTAAGCTCTGAACAGATTGACAGACGTGTAAGTGCCTCTGTTGGCGCAAAACAAAACTAAAACTCGATCTAATAAAACCAAAACACTATCTAACAAAACCAAAACGCATCTAATATGGATGGGTCTATTGACTTCCTCTCACAATTAACATAGCCGGAAGTGCGGGCTGTCATTAACCCGTCAGCGGTTGTAGTGGTAGGTTGTCAGTGCCAAATGTTACAAAATGTAGTCTTTTATACGACGTGATTTGAATGTGAATTCAGTTACGCTAATGTCACTATTGTAGCATCAAAATTGTTTAAAAAATTACCCGAGTAAATGTCGGTTTGTATTTTTCTTTTCAAAGTGTCTCATCCTTGGAAAAGATCAACCAAATGGTTTACAAAGATAACTAAAAAAAATAGAAAATCTGTGTAAATTTTTCAATCTTTTTTTTTCTCATGTTGGATTTTCTTACAGATTAAATTTAAAAACTGACAATCAGCTATCTCATTCAATTTTTCTGCTTTAAAATGGATTCTTCAATAATAATTTTACAACATAAAGATTTAAAAAAATATCTGAATCACGTAAACCCTTGAACCGATGATCACCGAGTACACCCGAAGCTGACCGTACTCGGTCAGCTTCAGCCGAAACCGAAGCTTGCAATGCTTGATTTACTTCTTGAGTGCGACCAAATTTACACCGCATATATTAAACCCCTTCAAATCACAGCTCTGTCGCAATAATAAAAGAATAATTACCATTCGATACAAACAAATAAATAAAAGCAGCGGTGGCAGCATACACTTACGGAGGCTCCGCGCCGCTCAAATTGTCGGTTTGCGCTCCGTGTCTTACTGACTAATGATGCTACCAACGTGCTAGCATATTTAATGCTTTTTGAATATTGATATCGGCCATATGTGATGTCATTTATAGAATAAACTTTCGTATTGAAAAAGATATTACGAATCATCATCATCAGCCTATATTAGTCCGTAGTAGTAACCTGAGGATAAAACAGTAACTCCTGTAATATAAAAGCTCGTCAGTCATCGATCTAAGCTTGAGTATCGCTTTTCTATGACATAAACGTTACTCAGGCATAGATCAAAGACTGACCAAGCTTTCATAATACGGGCCTAAGAATCATCATCACGAGCAAGGGTTCGAAATTCAAAAGTAAAGCAATAAACAAGTGCTACCGCACTCTGAGTTACTGCAGTTAAGTATTTATGCGAGTTAGGCTTACTGCCTCAAGGCGGGTTAAGCGAGCATTTACTTAAGTGTTGATTGCACGTCATGTGAGCTGAAGATTTTTTCATACAAACGTAATTTTGGAAGACAGGAAGGTTGGCTTTTGCCCAGCAGTGGGAGTAAGTAAAGGCTATAGAAATTAATTGTTGTAAATGCACTTGATGCATTCAGTACTTAGTAGGTATTATTTTCCGATGAATAACTTAATTCGCGAACGGCCCGCGCAGGCTCGCTTTGCCGACTGCTATATTCTAGTATGGATGGAGTAGCAGATATAAATAACTATAAACACAACCTAAAACCCAACGCAAAACAGATTGTTGGGAGATCATCCGCTCGACGGACTGACGATATTGTAGCGAGCGCAGGGAGCCTTAAAATCCTTTAGTCAAAGCTCCCTCCTTTACTTTGTCGAATGGGGGACGCCTATGTCCAGGCTGGAGCTCAAACGTCCACTGCTCGACTGTCCAGCTGTGGACGTACGTGGTCTGTATAACATGATGAAAACCCAACGCGTAGGTAAGGAACCAAAGTAGAAAGTTAAGAGAAGGAATATTTTGGCGAAATATCACACCAAATGCTGTACAGACATAATAAACGGCTTAAAGCGACCACGAACTATCATAATCAGCCCAAAAGCTGTATGAAAACAGCTGAACTATGTTAACCCTCAAACCGAGATGATTGCCGACACCCGAGGCTGGCCGAGTAATCCCGAAGCTTGCAATTTGCAGCTTTAAATCAGGGACGTACGGTCAACCGCTACCGATAAATAACACCAGAAACGATTAGTGTAACAAGAGGAATCATTCTATACTCTGTTCCGGAATCCAAGATTTTTTACGTGAACATCTTCGATCAAAAATAAGGAGTTCGCGGCCTCCCCCGTAGATACCTAGAGCCTTACAAAAATGTCACTCAAAATTGGGTTCGTTTTGTTTTGACGCAGACAGTTTGCGCAGAGCCTGACAAGTTTTTTCCATACGGAACAAGAGATTGGTGGAGTCGAATTCATTTTATTTTATTTTGTAAGTAGGTAGGTACCTACCTGAGAATTATATACCTACCTACTCAGTTTATTTTCTATAAGGATTAATTAACAGAATTCAGGTAAAGATAACGAATCATTTATTGATGAAACTATAAATTGGTGTCTCAACAGTAGGTATTTATACAAAAGGGTCATTTCAGACATACAATAATTTAAACTTACAATACAATTTCAGGCAGGCACTCTAGATTAAAAAGAACTGGTTCCTGTCTGCGGCTTTGCACGAGTTTTTTTTACGGGAAAAAAATAAACGTTTTATAAATTCATACTTCTGGTAGGTAGGTAAGAACCTAGTCTTTCTTTTATTAGAGAGTCTACGCAAATGAAATTTTAGGGCGGGCCAACTAATTATTTTAAAAATCATCAACTAGTAATATTAAACTTATTTTTATGAAAAATATATTAATACATACTATAAATGAAAAAAAAAATTTAGAAGAAATAGCCTCTTCATTTATCAATTTAGAACAAAATTAATATTTTAACATAGGCAAACCAAACAACAATATTTTATGCTGATTTCACAAGTATATGACTCACATCTCAATATACGGGTAAGAAATATATATAAACTTACTGAAAATAAGAAATTCCATCCTTTTTCAGCACTTTGGACGAGTGATTCTTGCATTTTTTGTACCCATGCTTTTTGTCTGAACGCTAAAATGACACTAGTTGAAAAGCTTTCCTAACATGTCAAAATGTCTCTCTTTTGCTACTGAAGGTTGTGGCGTGCGCATTATGAATCTAAGGGGGGCCGGCAAAGCCGGACATTTTTGATCGATGGTGAACATAGACGTTTATGATTGAAAACTCAACAACAACGTAGCACGGTAATAGTAAGGTACTCACTATAAACAAAGTCACAAACTTCAACAACGCATACATAATTGCACCTAATATGTACAATTTATTGTTTAGTGTATAAAATTTCACTTATTTTGTAAGCCTCACGAAATAAATTGATTGAAAGAAATCTGAAATCTACGCAACGAAATACGTTACCCATTTCGAGCTCGAAAATGAACGATACATGCATGAAATGATGAATAAAAGCTATCAAAGTCAATAATAGTTTCAAACTTCTGCAATTTGTTACGATGATAACAGTGTCGTTCAATAGATATTTTCCACCAATATTTTTTTTGGTTTTGTAACCTCTTTGCTTTCAATAAATATCTTGGATTCTAAAACTGAGTAAAGCTCTTTTATTAAGTAATTATGGTAGACGTTAATAGCGAAATGTGTATTACTAAGTCCGTAGTCAACTTAGATAGGTTCATGCCGTTGGTACTCCATAAAAAACTATCTACTGAACACTACTTTTCACCAGGGCTTGGGATACCGGTATTTTTAAATACCGGTATCCCAAGCCCTTTCGACTGACCTTGACGGTCAAGGTCAGTCGAACCGGTCAACGTCAAGACTTGACGTGGTATCAGCACATCTTTGGCGTCGATATATATTATACCGGTATTTACACGGCATAATATCGGTAAATATACTGGTATATACCGTTATTATATACGTTCTCGTAATTTTTTTTATATTTATTTATTCATAAAATATCGGTATCAACAATTCAATTTGGTGCAAGCGAGAAGGAAAACTTATTAGAAGTTTTGTGTTTATTGTTAATAACTTCCGTATGCGCGTGCGTCTTAAATCCACCGAAAATATGCAACGCCGCGAGAATACCGGTATTTAAGAGAAAGGACCGATACTTCAAAAGTATTGATACTGGAATTCATCGACAAAAATACCAGTATTATTGGTACCGGTATCAAGCCCTGCTTTACCCGCATTTTTTTTTAATGTAGGCTATATCACATTTCAAAATTTCATTAAGATCAATTTAGCAGCATCTAGTCGTGGAAAAACCGATAGAGCGTCTTTCGCATTTATAATAAGGTTTTGATATCAACATTCTAATTAAGTTAGTACCTATACAAATGTAAATAGTTTAACATAAAGAAAAAAAATGGAAGAAACACAAAACCACTACGGATGTCATAATTAATTTCAAACTTGATCATAGAAATTTAAAAATAATTTGGCTGATGCATATTGATTCTGTACAAAAAAAACTGAGTAAAATTAAGAAAAGGTTAAGAGAGATGACGAAATTATATGCTGGTGCAAATGTCGCCGGTGGACAGTAGACTCAGCCCGTTTGTAGAATGGCTAGTCCTATTGCAAAATGAACGCAGATTTATTAAGCATTACCTAATTAATTTCATTCGACGAGGCGGTATAATGACGTTATGTTATATTGTTGAACGTTATTGATCGTCATTATCAAAGAAAATTACAATCAAATAAAAGAATAAAATTAAAACTAGTATTTACAATTGAAACAATTGAGCTAACTGCAGACTGTTATAAACAATCTACAAGTGGCTCAACTGATTGTAGATTATTAGATGTACTGATCGTTCAATATTCGGCATAGGTAATTAATTTAATTGCGCCGTTTTCTCAATCGGCTTATTCTACAAACGGGCTGATTCTATGATCAGACGACGACACAAATTTTCAATGTTTTGTATTTTTACCCGACTACCAACAGGGGAGGGTTATGAGGTTAGCACCCTATGTTTGTATGTTTGTATATTTGTATGTTTGTATGTATGTGGCCGATTTCTTTGTTCCCACGTAGCGCTGAAACTACTGGTTCGATTTCAACAAATTATGTATCGATTGATTCGTCTCAATACCCCGATGGTTATAGGCTATAGGATTTAGGGCTCCGACCCCGAATAAGCCTTCAAAACGCGTATTATAGTTTAGGTAGCCGCAGGCTGCAGGCCCCATAGAGAAAAATTACAATACCTACGACCTATTTTCATTTTCAACTCTATGCCTATCAAATATGACCGATACGTCATTCTATTTTGTCAATGTAAATGTTTCAAACTTTTATAACTTTCACGTAGTCGGGTTGTAGTTTTTAACTTTATCTTGTCAATGTTATCTTCATAAAGGTTTCGAAATTGCAAATACATAGGAACATTAATGGTCGAAGCGACGCGTGACTCGAGAGCTGGTCATCTAGCGCAGCGCATAAGCATTGCCATACCGGCAATCCAGCCACCGTCTTGGAGACGCGTATTGATCTGATCTGGATCAGTTGAACTCCCCGTAGATTGTTTACAACAGTCTGCAGTTTGCTCAAATGTTTCAATTGTAAATACTTGTTCCAATTTGTTTCTATAATTTGATTGATATTCTTTGTTAATGAAGACATCCCTGGTAAATAAGTACATTAATATATTAATTTCATTTAAATTACCTTTTCACTTCTCTTGCTCGAAAAGTGTATCATAATAGTGTAGCTTAGCAGGCCTAAAACTCGAGTTTAATCCCTCGGGCTAAAAAGTAATTTTTCTTTTTAATTTTTGTCTAAAATCATCAGCCAGTACAAAGCATTCGTTCTCTTACATAAAAACTCGACTTCTTGGTGCTCCGTCAACCTTTTTTTTGAAAATAGAACCGTCTTGGTGATGTTTTATGAAGGTTGATTCTTCCCTTCACGGTAGAATGCGAACTCTTTCGTTGCGGGTTAAATAGAGATTTAAAAAAAAAGATGGTATTGGCGCTAAATCTCTAGAATTTTCTTCATTCCAAATCACAAACTTTTACGTTTAACTTCCTGACTTTTACTTCCAAATTGTGAACGTGAAAAATGTCATCAAGTGATAGTGAAGATGCTAATATGCAAATGGAAGAAAAGGGCAAAGAAATAATTATGAATCTGTTGCCGACAAAATCACGTGGAATATATTTAAAGAGTTACGAAAATTTTATGAAATGGAGAGATGAGAAACGTGTGGATTCTTTTACAGAAGGGGTTTTTCTCACTTATTTTGATGAATTATCGAAAAAATTCAAATCGTCGACTCTTTGGAGCACATATTCAATGTTAAGAATGACCTTACAAACGAGACACGACGTCGATATTAAAAAATATGTAAATTTAACGGCTTTACTGAAGAAATTGTCCACTGGATACAAGGCAAAAAAATCTAAAGTCTTGACGACACAAGAAATCGAAACATTTTTAAATAACGCTCCAAATAAACAATACTTGGCAACAAAGGTAACCTACTACTTATGTACTCAACTCAAACTAAATAAATAGATACCTACCTACATACCTAAATTATGTACCTAGGTTATTACGATTAATAACACACTTATTTTTTTGTTCAACAGGTTGCTTTAATTTATGGAATCAGCGGTGCATGCAGAGGAATAGAGCTTGCTAATATAACGCTAGAAGACGTAGAAACGGATACAAACCTACAAGCTGTGAGTCTGCCGAACACGAAAACAAACAAAGAGCGTAAATTTGTCATCAGTGGAGAATACCTTAATATAGTTAAAGCCTATCAGGAGTTACGTCCCACTAATGTTTCAACGTTTGGATGAATATGTCAACTCAGCTGAAGCCGCACTCAGATCTTAATAATGCACGAAACTCAAGCATGAGTCGAGTCTCTCCAACTTTTACTCCACAACAATCAACTCAAAATATTACACACACATCCCAATCACAGAGAACCGAAATAAAATTGCCCGGGAAAAACATATCACTAAACATTCAAAATTGCTCTAACTGCACATTTAATTTTTAATAAAATTTCTGAAAATTGTCTAATTTTGAATTGTTTTATTTTCTCGCAATCGAAGTGAAAAGTAGAGTGTTTTACTCGGGCCAAAACCACCCATTATAACTCGGTCTTGTCATCCTCCCTCGCTACGCTCGGGAGTATAACAACCTCGTATATAATGGGATGGTTTAGTCCCTTGTAAAACAATCTACTATTAGGTACAAGAAAAATGCGCAGAATATAGGAAGATTTGTTTTGTGTTAGATTATGCAGGTCCCAGATACGCTTTCCATGAAAGAGGACTCGTCGAGGCGGCAATCGATTTTACACGCCGGCTCGCGTGAAATCGAGTGAGCCGCTCCAATAGATCGTTTACTCGACCCCAATCGATTATAGAACCCTATTCAATCGAATTACGACATGTAAAGCGCGCGCCCGAATGTAACGTCAAAAAATTGTTCGACCAGACTCAATAGATGGCGCTTTTAGTTTGACCCTGCACAGGTTGACACGACGCTCTATCGTCTCTACCCCAACCTTTGAACCCCACGAAAGATCCCTGCCATCTATTGAAGTGTAAGGATAATAGGGATTTTTCTTTTTATGAAAACGGCTCGCAAATTTCGCTAATTTCAACTTCAACTTCTTCTTTATGGCGCCGCTTGCTTTTCGCCGCGACTCTGCCAGTGTATATGTTAGAGTGTCATAACTTTGAAAATAGAATATTATCGGTTCGACGAACAAAGATACTATTCTAAAATGACACTACGTCTAAATGTCATTCTTGTTATCATTCAGTCAATTTCATAAGAATGGTGCAAAAGTAGACAATATTTTTAAAGTAATTAAGATAAAAACCCCTCGGAATGTCATGTTAAAGTTTTGCTACCATATCTTTTAGACATTTCCTAAAATGTCACATTATACTTGGACAAGAAATGTTCCTGTCCCACACTCCATCACAAGAATTTATTAGCATCCTCCATAATAATATCGACATTAATTGTGTCCCAATATCCTGGGCATAAATGTCACAACCACTGGCGCCTAGAACAGGTAGAGAATAGTAAAACTACATAAAAAGTTAACTCCCCACACAAAGCGTAACTCTATGAGTAACAGAAAAAATTAAATTTATAACCCTGTATAGAAAAGGAATAGTATTTCTTTAGAAAATTTAGTGATATGTCAAACGTGCGACGTGTCAAATAAAAATATACTGGAAAAAATGCCAAGGGCTGTTCATCGATAAAACAAGGGAGCAATTATCTTTTTTTTTTTTTTTGCTGGTTGATTCATCATACATTATCTAGGCCCAAGCTATGCAGAGCTTGTGTTATGGGTACTAGATAACTGATATTATATTAAATACAATACACTACTTACATATATTTTTATTACTCACAGAAAACATCCAGAACTCCCTGAACAAATATCTGCAGACCGAACAAACATTTGTCCCGATGCGGGAATCGAACCCACAACCTTGCCAGACAGACCTTCGCCCGCCGCGCCACAGAGGTCGACAAATCAGGTTATGACAAAAACAAAGCATAAAATACAAACTTTTCAACAAAACCGAACGTTTTACCTAACTAACGTCTCACGGCCATTCAGGGTTATAAAGCCGCGCATCATCTAGATTACAACAAGGCTGATGTTTTTTTCTTTGAACCAGTCGTATGGGAAACGAGTGAGTCAACATTACCTGCTCAAGTGAGAATGTCCAAATGCCTTACCCCCCGCTGGTAAACCAACCTGTCACTCGGGGTAGGCTGGCCTCTGCTTTTTGCAAGGCGTTTCGTATTGACACATCATTATTGACATAATACTAAAGATGACTTATGAGTTTACATTGGCCCTTTTTAATATTATTTTGACAGATTAAGCTGCTGTTACTTATAATGTATTGGGTCATTTCAGGTCTTTTTGTGTTTTTATTATTTAAACTGGCAAGTATAGTTGCTGCTTCTTGCGTTGTCTTTACAAAATTAAATAAGTCATAAAAGTAAATTGTAATGAGCTGATTACGAAACGCGCAAAACGTGATTGTCTGTTCGTAATGAGAGATTGTCACACGAACATATAATTTAATTTCACTCGGTATAACCTGAATCAGATATCATCATCATCAGCCTATGTTAGTCCATAGCTGGACATAGACCTCCCCTAATGAGTGCCATAGCCCTGCAGTCTTTCGCTGGTCGTCATCCCAGCTGGCCAGAAGGCGTCCTACACTACGTTTACCGAGTCGTGGTCTACACTCAAGAACCCGTTTACCCCAGCCTGAACCTACCTGATATATCCTATATAAAATTATATTTTATATGTATAATAAAAATGTCTATCTATATAATGTATTGTTTTATGTATATCGGTCATCCGCCATAACACAAGCTCTTCTTAGCTTGGTGATGCTGTGTGAATTTTCCAGCATTATTTATTTATTAAAAATTTATTACACTTTTATTTATCTACTAATTAAAATAAACTGTAAAAATTAAGTGAAAACCAAGGTTAAGTTAAGTACTAAAGCTAGCTCGTAAAATAGTAACAAGTTTGATAAGTTCGTACATAAAATATTCATTAGGTACCTACTTTGAAACTACTTAGATCGGTAAAAATATTGAATAATTTGTGTATCGCATAGTCTTTATAATATTAGTGTAGATGACACTAATGTTTAAAGAGAGAAAAGATTAGTATTTTTGTATGTAACGGATATATACTTAAAAATTACTGAACCGATTTCAATTTTTTTTTCACTATTAGAAAGTTTACTTTTGAGGGAGTGATATAGGTTAAATTTTTTCCCGGAATTCTCACGGGAACTGGAACTACGCTGGTGAAACCGCGAGGCGCTGATAGTTAATAATATATCCATAAGTTATTTTAACTAAATGAATTCTTTATTAACAAAAAGAATAACAGTCAAATGATAGAAACAAATAAGAACTAGTATTTACAATTGAAACGATTGAGCTAACTACAGACTGATGCAAACAATCTACAGGTAGCTCAACTGATCCATATCAATACCAGTCGGAAGCGTCCCCAAGTCGACACAATTTAACTAAATTAAAAAACAAAATAGATCGCGCAGTTGACGTTATCGAAAGGTAATGAGCACCCTGTATGTAAATCATAGCCTCTCTGTTTGGATTACCAACGTAACGGATCAACACTGATAACATTAAGTCAACAAACCGTTATAATTTCAATCACAAATAATCACACGAATTATTGTCTATGGTTCAATCCACATTTCAGAAAACGTTGGATTAGGTTTATCGTGTCGGATAGTCACTTTAATGTATTGCGTCAATACATTAATAAATTTTGAACAAGAAGTATGGCTTTAAATAGAGTAAGTGCTATAAGAATTAATGTTTTAAATCGGACCGTTTTTTCAAGTTTTCTAAGAAAAACAAACAAACTAAATAAAATTTAAATTTCCCTCGAAAAAGTAAAAAAATAAAGTTATATCAACTAAATTAAACTGCTCTCTGACTGATCATTACTACAGCCTCGAACCCAAAAAGTGAAAAAAACATTACCTTTTTTTTATTTCCGCTTAATTCTGTCACTTGACCCACATCGTGGGCCACAATTTATTCGACGGCCCGCGGTGATCGATGGCCCAGCCTTACGGGCCACTACCGTTCCAAAAACATTTACAACGGTCCGAATTTCAAATATAATTATATCGTCAAATAGCAATGTTTTCACCTCTATAAGTAGAACGTATTTTCACTTGTAATCATTGTAAGAATTTTTCGTAATTTAATTGACATTCGAAATTTAAGTTGGGGTTAGAAATAAAAAAAGAAAACAACTGAATATGACTATCTTCGAAAGTAACAGCAGTAAGCTTTTCACCGTTTTGAATATGGAATTCATATTTTCCCCGTTAAAACCGTAATTGGTAAGATATTTAAACTGATTTTAAATTGACATCCAATACCCAAAGTGAAATCAAATAAAATATTCACTTTTGACGTTTTAATCAAAATTTATGACTAGCGATTTTTATATCTGTTTGTTGTTGAAATTAAGACCAGGCAGATATGTAAATAAGTTGAGAAACTTTCATCGATACAGTATTAATTTTAATTTTAATGCTCATGGTGAATTTATGACATCATAGAGGTATCCACAGACTGTGTGGGACCAACGAAGATAGCTATCTAGAATTCATATCCTCAAGGCGAGTACTGACTACTGACCGATGTTACGGAGTGTAATTTACAATTCACAGCGAGTATAATGCGTTACGCCGTGTGCTACAATCCTCATTGCGAGCGTCTCTTTTTCCCGTTGCAACACTTGCAAAGTAATAATCAAAAAAGAATACAATACCTTTAAAAAATCAACACTGATTGTTCGTTAGCGTTTTGCGGTTATGACATTTTTCTTTGATGACTTGCTTGAAATAACTTTTCAATTGCGGACGATTTGCTTCCTGGCCTATCTTCCTTGTGGTCGATTTCGTTTGACGGACGAACGTTATAATATTTGACTACATTGAAAATAAGTTGCAAATTGTTTTCGTCCCTGCCTTGTTACGCCGTAACAAAGCGTAATCAGGATTTTTTTTTAAAAAAATATGCCTTATTTAGGTAAAAAAACGGGATTAAAATTTCACATTTTTTTATATATTATCAGATCGCGTAACCGGAAATGCTCTGCGTTTGGTTGCATCGCTGGTGACGTCACACGTGTTGCTCTTCTTGTTAGGTGTGGTGTGAGGTCATCGAGTCATGTCACCGGAGCCATGACAGACATTATCGTTTTGGCGCACAATTATTTTATTCAAACTTTAAAATTAGTTTCTATAAATAATACGACTGGCCTTGAAGAAATGTTAATTACACTTTGCATCCTTTTTATCATACAATACGTTTTTAGTAGCAGTAGTAATACTTATTTTATTAGTAATTATGTCGCAGTAGTAAGTCAAGTAGCCTATTGCGCGGACGATTTGCTTCCTGGCCTATCTTCCTTGTGGTCTAGTTATAATTAGAGGACTATCCTTCAAGGACTTTATGCATTGAGAACCAACTGCTCCGAATTCGTTCTAACTGCACGAACGCTCGCTGTGTAACACGTTACACTACGCCCCGTAACACCGGTCAGTACTTAGCTTTATAGTTTATTTGGCAGTGGTTCGCATTTTGAATGACAAATAGAAGTTCTATGACTGCTGGTATACGAAAAAATTATAGGTACCTTTTGTTCAAAGGTGTGGACATTATGTATTCTATGTAGCGACAAAAATAAATTGCTTCCCAGTTATTTAAGGACTCAAAACATCACCTTAATTTCAAGTAGTCACCATCAATACACATGTTTTACTGAGTTAGAGCGAGGAGTCGATGCATTCTCAGCAGCTTTAAGGTAGACTACTATACTTTTTACTACTATAATTTTATACGATAAGAGATAAGCTAATTAGTTTTTAGTAGTCTTATAAACTGCTGAAACCATTTTTGGAAATAAATGCTTTATTATTATTAATAACAATCATATACAAAGTTAGAATGTTATTGTTTGAAATTTTCCGATACCTTTAGGTACGTGCGTTACTTATAGTCATATATATTTATTTGCAAGAAACATATTATGTGCATAAAAAATAATGAATTAATATTATATCTAGATATAAGTTCATTATGATCTAACATTGATGATGGCATGCAAAATTAAAAAATAAAGGTAGCAAATATGATAATAGTTCGTCCGTAATGTTGCCATAAAGGGCTTCTTAATTCAGTCTCCGTTATCCCGTAATATCCAGATTTTTTTGTAACCTACCTACACACATCTATTGTGTATTCGAAGTTATCATAAAAATACTGGAAATATTTACATAAATATACATATTTTTCCAGTATATTTTATGATTAGTAAAGTGTCATATTTTGCGGACATATGCATAATGTCTGTGTCACTAATTGTTATCTATGGCCGTATTAAGTGACAACGTCCATGTATTTAAATAAATGCCACATTATATTAAATGAATTATATTATTGTGACGTTTTATTGGACGTGTTATTGTTAAATTTATATTTGAAAAAAGTTGTTTCATGATAAAGACATGTTTGGAATTTTGATATATTTTTGCATTTCTTTTTTTAGTGTCTAATGTGATCGTTAGAACATTATTTGCCAATTGAACTGTATTAAAATGAGATCACTTTCTTTCTGATTTGTGTTGTTTTCAATTGGTTTATTCTATTTTTTATAACGAGTTTTACCTAATTGGTTTTTACCACCTGCTGTTATAAAATCGGTGCTAAGTTGTATTTAAGTCAAATTTCACTTTCATCTAAGTACCTACCAAATTTTAATTTCTTCAACGAACGTAGGCAATGAGCAAATAACTGTATTTATTTGAAAAAAAAATAAAAAAAAATCTTCGAATCCCTTAATTTAACACTGTTTTGAATTTTTTCGGGATAAATAATAATCCCTAAACACCAAATTAATGGGATATTTAGGGACCACCTCGTGATCATTCTCAAAAGACATATAAAAAGAATCATACCGCCGAACATAGAACCTTTTCCTTATTTCGAAGTCAGTTAAAAAATACACAACTTTTTGTTTTGTAAAATTCCGTTGAGCCATTATACTCCAGCTGAAAATGACACATTTTTTATTTTGTAAAATTCCCTTGAACTTTTTTCGTCTTTACCCTGAATAAAAATTACAGCTAACCTAAAAAATTACACGTTTTTTTCCTCTTCACTGAGCTAGTCAGACAGTTAATCTTAGTATAGTATATTTAGATAAATGATTTAGCAACATAGCCTGCAGTTACTTTTGAAATGCTATTGTTGAAGCCAAGGCTATTCGTTAAATGAGGTTTTACTAAGCACAAGTTAGGTACAACTTAGTTATTGTCAGAATTTTCCCACTTAGATAATTAATTATTAGTGTCAAGTGCACCCAGTTAATTGGTTTATTATTTTGATACTTAAGAATTAAAAATAATATTAATGTTGTATTCACCTACCACAGTGAGCTAATTTATCATTTTAATACATTCGCTGGGAGTTTAGGATGTAAATTTATTAATGAAACATTTAAATGAGATTGAAAATAAAAGTGTGAATTCAATGTTTCCCTATGTAGTAACGGTACTTTTCACACTACGCTGCACAAATCTAAATATTAAAGACGGCAACATCCGGGTTAAGCCACCATGACTACACTAAGTAGGTTCAATCGAAATCGTAACACAAAAGAGCTTATAATAACAGTTATTTTCGTAGATTGAATCAGTTTTTGACAAATTGGCATAATAGTGTACAACTTGTACAAGCTAATAAACATGGAGCATCGCAAACACAGCAATGAAATCATAACGCTCGAATTACGTAATTTGGCCCACAAAAGGCTAATATTCGGCAAATATCCGCTAGTTTATGTCTGTGAGACGAGTATTAAGTAAATTGTAGGTACAATTGGCCGCACGGGCCACTCGTTAGGCCAGACGTGACACCAAACGTCGCATTGTCTTAGTTTTATGTTACATCAAATGTTAACAAGATGTAGAGTCTTTCGTAGAAACATTCAGCTTTCTTAAAAGAGGCCAATTTGTGGCAGGGTAATGTCTTGCCCATGCATGCTCCGCCTTTTTATTACTGCCCCTAACTGTAAACAACACCCATTCTCATTCTGTCAAGGAATGCCATTCCTACTTGAATTTGTAGGTTTAACCTTAACTCTTGTAAAAAACGCGCCCAACTCTCGTAAAAACTAGATTTTAATACCGGTCGTTGATCGCATTACGGACCTTAATTTTTTCTGCTTTAGTTCTAAGAAGAAGCGTTCCATGTTTATATAACACATGAATATTAATATAATTGTATCCTCTTTTCTAATGGGGTCATTATTGGGAAGTGATCGTACGATATTTCACTAATGTTTTGGTGACAATGCAAAATGGATTCGATCATTGAAAACTCAATCAAACTCAATTTAGACATCTTGAAATTAAAAAAAATAAACTTTGAACGTTGACGATTCCTAACGATCACTTACCAATCAAACCACAATCATGATCAAAGTTTGGCTAGCGTTAAAAGTATTTTGATAATTCCAACAATTTTACTATTCGATAAAAAAAGCTTTGTAGCGGGATTTTTCATTATGCTACCTTAGTACCTTATTTAGAAAATCTTGTGGCGGAAAAGTTAAACTAGGATAGCACTATGGTAGGGTTTCGACCCGGCCTACCACCAGGGGTAGGCTTGGTGGTACGCCGGAACGGTAGCGGCCCAACAATAAGTCCACCTTAGGCTACATTCTAGTCACCAATGGCAAAAAATTAACGCTACCCAGCCTTCGCCAATCGCACTACAAAATTGGTCGGATTCTTACACTCACCAATCTTCGCTTCGGCTTGATAAGCGGTCGGTTCTGTCCGTTCATCTTGTAGTAGAGACCACAGGCGTTGCAGAGGTAGTGTCCCGTACCGTCCCGTCGCCATAGAGGTGTGCTGGTGGCTCCGCAGTTTACGCATTCCCGACCCTCTGCAGGACATAATAGAGTCAGAAATTGAATGGGAAAGCTGATCAGCATGCATGGGGATTTCCAAAGCTTCGACGAAAACCAAAATTCAGAGTTCAATCAACGTTTTTTTGGACTAAAAGTGTAAACAAGCATATTTAGAAACTTAGACGCTTGACTATTCGATAATTTAACCTTGACTATCACTTTTGTGTAGATAACCTTTAAACGGTTTTGATTTAGTGATATGTATTTTTATCGTAATGATAATAATATTTTTAAATGTTAAAAGGTGATTTAAATTAAACAGTTAACATTGAAAGCGAAACAAAGAAGCAAAAGTGAATAACGCAAACACCAAAACAAAAGGGCTAGGAATCACCGGAGCGAAAAAAGAGCGAGATCGATTTAAAACCTTTTTGTGCCCCTATATAGGTACGTATTGTATTTTTGATTTCACTGGGTAACTCGCTTTGGTGAGTACTGGCGTGAAATTAATAAAAAAAGGCGTTAGTTATTTGACAAGATTACCTGACTCCTGGCAGGCTGCGGAAGACCAGATAAAAATCACATTCAGAACATTACAAAATATAGTTCCACTAACAAAGCATGCTTATACTTTCATATCATTCATCATCCTTTTAACTACTCACGATAATTGCAATTACAACGAAAATACTAAAATATTCATTACACAGGGAAAGCGCGACGAGTGAAACTCGAAGAAAAAATATCAAGATTTTTTACACGCAAAGGAAAACTAAGAGAAAGTCGAGCCGTCTTGAGCTAATGCCGACGCATGCAACTTCCTAGGATACCTGGGCGATATTCTAACACTAGAATGTAAACCAATTTTAATGATTAATTGAATGTTGTAACAGATCTAAGGCAACAAAGCGAGCTATGAAAACGTTGCAAAAATACTCGAGAGCCGCGAAACAGAGCAGAACAGGAGCTATAAAGAATTACCCACATGCTAATATTCAACGCAAGTTATGCACAGACACAGTATTCGCAAGCACTTCACCCAACCGAACAGAATTGCAAATCACTAACTATTTTGACACCTAGTAAATCAAAACTATTCAAGCATGGCTATTCTATCATGCTAAGTATATTGAACCCTAGGACCAGCAACCCTCCAGAGAGTTTAATTCCAATTTCAAATCGCTCACATTGTTAGTGAGAGGATGCGCATATGGGATGCGCGTGCACCGCCCACAATCTTACACTAAACTTGATTACACGATCGATGATTTACAGAGATCGAATTTAGAAGCGCGTACTCACATCCTTTTCAAACACGTTCTAAAATACGCAGACCAATGCACAGTAATCGTGGGAAACGAGTAGGTACGCGAGCGCGAACGTCCTACCAATAAATTATGCTCATTTCGCCTATAGGTACCTAAGAAGTACCTTTATTGAGTTGCAGATTACATCCATAGATCCGATAGTACGCATGTATCGATGATATCGGTGCCATAATCGAATGCATCTAGATCCCGAGTCCCCAGACGAACGAGCGGCTTTGAATAAATAATAACTCGCCACAAGAAGGTGAAAGTGCTAGCGTATAGAAAAAAAATACGTTAAACGAACCGAAAAATGTTTTATGAGCTTTAGGGAGAACAACCATTCATCTTTTTATGTAAAAACAGATCAAAACCGGCAATTAAATCGCCGGACCTTATCGAAAACTTATTGCGCTCGCCCGACGACTCACTTTTTGGACTAACCCTTTATATTTTTTGTCGGATCGATAAACCTGTAATTTGTATCCGAGTTTGTAATAAATAAACACCAATAACGATTATTAGTAAAAAATAACAGGATATTACCAGAGTTGGAGTTTTATTGCTGTGTCTCTAACGTTTAGGTAACGATTTGGTTGTATAGTAACATCTTTATTGGTAAAAAGTATTGTGAAAGTACGCAGCCGCGGGCTAACCCAGAGATTTACAGCTGGTGGAGCCGGCCCATCGCTAGGCAGACATTACACGTATTATTACACAGAACTGTATTCTGATTAATTACTACGATTTAATTGTTCGATCCGGCTCGATGTAACATTTTAATACGTTCACACCAAGAGTTATTTCTCTATTCCTCCTCCGAACATCGCGTCGCTAACTTTAGATCTATAGCTGAGACGTGATCTCGACGTCGAACAAAGATATTATTTTATAGTCGCACCGGCTTTAGAGAAAATAGCTTCCCTGAAGGAAAAACAGCGTTTGTTGGAATTAGAATGCGGCGAGCTCTTTATGGGTGGAGTGACGTGCGCTCGTGACGAGGCGCGCTACGTGACCGCGATAAAAGATTTTCATCTGCCATATTTACGTTGCTGAGTGGGCGGTTTTTATTGTTGGAGAGTCTGAAGCCGCACTCGGCCGCTCGGCCTAGTCAAGAACGCTCAGAATTTTCACACGCCACATTCGCACGGGGAAAGTCGAGTGCAAACACACCTCACGTCTCGAGTGATGTTGACCCCTACATCGACGGTAATGAAGCTTCGAATCTTCGTAAAAACCGCCGATAGTCACGTAGACCTAATATAATTTAAATGAAGGACTAATTCGCTGTGTACCGTGACGCTCTGTGCACCAGCCCATCATCACGTAACGGTTAGGCTATTTTGCATATAAACCATTAAATTATTGCTCAAAACTTATTCTTTGTTGCGCCACGGAGGCTGTTATTACGCCTTAATTGTATGCCTGTATGCAAATAGAAAGTAATGGAAGAACGGTCTTGGTTTGTTTTTATCGAGCATTGTTTAGATTTGCTCGCCCAAAAAGATATTTAACGAGCTTTTGAGCAGGGGGTGTAATAGATTGCGTATCTAGAGAAGGTAGAGTAGCAATTAGCGATGCTGTGGAAGAATGAAGCCATTTTTCAGGTGGCTGGCGGAGGCGATCGGGGCGATGATGCCACTGGTCGGATGGACGGTCGGCCAGTCTCATTTGCATTCGTTATTAGCATGCTGAGGGATAATTACGTGTGACGAGCGGTACCGTGGTGCCGTGCTGGGAGATGCAATCACGTGCCGGGCACGCCGGCAGCGAGCTCTTGCTTTAACCGGTCCACTAATTTTTCTAAGCATCGTTTAATTACAGTTCGATGGTCATTTGCATGAGCCGTCCATCCGTGGCTTCTATAGAAGTAAACATTACGTTTTTATTCGAGTCCTCTTATTTAGTAATTTAATTAATCAACGCTGTTGCGGATGTCCAACGTGAATATGCAAATCTACTGCAATTGTATCCCACAAAGTGCGCAACAGACCGAGACGCATGCTACATGAGTACTCCAGCTGCAGAGAAAAAGCGAAAATATTAGCAGGTTGTTTCGAAATGTTTCGTAGTTTTTTCAATCTAGGCGGCTAATTCATCATTTTGGCAATTTGTCTGTTTATTATCTTCTGTGTTGTCGGTAGTGGCATCTTCGTTCATTCCAGTGCAGCAGGCCGTGGCGAGCACGTAGCCGCTAATTATTACACAACATGTTGCTGTAACGAGTGAGCAGAATACAAAAATGAAACTTTATGTCCTAGACCGCAAATGAGAATGCCCTTTAGAGGCATCATCGGGGTAACTAAGTTGCAACGGAACATAAATTATAATCACTATTAGCTGGTTGATGTTTACATAAATAACTAAGGAATGAGGATGAATCGAAAGACCAAGTTCTTTTACTAGATTTCATTTTTAAATCTAGTAAAAGAACGTGGCTTTTCTAGTGATGGCTCTATCTTCTCTCTCGGCATTGTAGGAGTACTAAAATCAAGCTAGGTAATGTTCCTGTTGCCATATAAGTTTATTCACACCTTTACTAACGATTGACAAACAAGTAACCATGTATTTAATCTTGAGAAGAATAAGTTGCCAATAATCACGAAAGGCTAAAACAGAGACCACTAGAGGTCCACAAAAGCCTCCAAATAGCCTAAACAATTGCAGCTGACCGTCAGCTACTGCAAAATGTAGTTGAATATCTAAATACAGTTTAGGTGAACGTAACATTGTTTTAGGATTTAGAAAGTGCCGAATAGCCACAATAACTAGAATAACTAACAGAGGCGCTATTCTGCTAGCCAATCAAATTAATGTAATTTAGTTTGTCTTTAAACTTAAACAAAGCACTTTAACAAGTCACAAAATTACATTAAAATGTGCAGAATGTCCCTAGATTTCACTTACAGTGTTAAACTGTCGCATCTCCACAAAATAAAGATGTATCTGCCACAGCTTCGTCAATTGTATAGTAAAAAATTAATGGATTTTACATATTTAAGTAATTTAATGTCAGGTTTTTTCTATGACAATGGTATCGTAACAGAATCGTCACGTAGAATCTTTAGGTGACAGAAACTCTAGATAGTGCAAGCGAGGAGAGATTTATATAGGACTTATTTATTGCTTACTTATTTATATTTATTTATTATTATCTTTGAACCATGATTTTATTGCGCTAGATACCAACAGAAGATAAGATACGCTTTAAAACACATAAGATATCAGTTGTGATTCCCCAATTATAAATAGTTAGCACACGTAAAAATAGATTGGGTTAACAAAAGCAAGTCACATATTTACAAACTAATATAAAGGATATAAAAAAAGGTTAAAAAATTCTCGAATTATACAGAGAACGCAAAATTAACTAATATAAATATAAAATAATTATTATATATAATATATAATATAAAATAATTATTATTATATATAATATATAATATAAAATAATTATTCAAAGAAAATAAATAATAATTTTGGCGCACGTCCTTCCATTTGTAACTTTATTTAATCTAAGGTAGAATGCCAACATGTTTGTGTCATTCTGTGATCACTGTCATAGTGAAGTTTTGGTGTAACAGAATAGGGACCCAGGTCGACTGACCGTACCCTTTCCATGACATTCTTCTGGGACCAATGGTTTAGATCACGATTCGATCAATAAGTGTATTGTTAGCTAAAATTGAATGGATAAGTACGTATGTATAATTTCATAGCAGCTACTTTGTTTATGGCTGATTCAAAAGTCACGTTTAGCGAATTGAATATAACAAGAGCCTAGTGGTTTAAGGATAGGTGCGAACCTGCAAATTATTACGGTAGCTGATGTTTCTATGGATGTGTTAGATAGATAGATAGACAGATATTTCTTTATTGTACCACACAAACACAGAAAACAGTACAGAAATAAAAGCTACGAGAAGAAGTACAAAGGCGGCCTTATCGCTATGAGCGATCTCTTCCAGGCGACCTTGGGATGGACTGGACATGTACGAACAAAAAAGACGGTGGCACTTGAAAAAGAGAAATTTAATTATTTATTCTCTGTGAACAAGCAGTTGTTTCCGACAGATTTCGACCCGTTTTCTGAGTTCCACTAAAAACTGACAAAAATGAAGTGCTAGCTGAAAAATTCGTGATATAACCATTCTGAAATTATACAAGCGCTGTGATTTCTATTTCATTTGAACAAAGCGGGGATTGTTTGAGAAATGTGACGTGATAATAGGTTTTCCATTCTGAACGTGCGTGGATAACTGCCTCCAACCTTCTTATAAACTTACGACCCAATTCTACCGGTACAATAATTGGTAAAATTTAGACAAATACGTAACTTCGTCTAATTGCAGTTTTCCCCCTTGACAAATCCCCCTTAAGGGGGAAAACTGGAAATTTATATTAGACCAGGCCGTGCCTGGGGCATACCCTGTACGAGGTCCGGACGAGGCACGGATTTGAAACGTTACATACATTTTGTATGAAGCAGTTAATATTAAACAGTGCATGGCCCGTGTCCCGCCCGGGCCCGTCTACTAACGTGACGGACGGGATCCGCTCCAGCCTGCCCCGACCTCGCCCTGGCCCGGACTCGGACCGGTCTAACATAAATCTTCCCTTACTTTTAAAACGTCCAGAATTTCCCCTCTCCAATTTTCCCTCAGGGGAAACTGGTATTCATATTTTTTATTCCACTTTTCCCCCTTAGTGAGGATTTCAGGGGGGAAAACTAGAATAACCCGTTATTTATTTCTGAGCTACGAAACCTTTGTAAAGATTTGAGAGTCCAGCTGCTTTTCTAGCTAGCTGCCAAGTTCCTAGCTATACCGTAGTATTTAGGTATATCCATGTAGCAATAAGAATTTGTTCTGGCTCCTATAAGTCAGTGCTGCCCGAGGTCGGCCACACAATGGAATGGGCCGCATCCGGTCGCTGGGCATTATCATAATACTTGCTTCTAAAGGAACCTAACTTGTGCTTATACATCACTAGCTCCTGCCCGCGGCTTCGCGCTTGTTTTTCCGGGATAGGAAGGGGTTGTTCACTAATCACGTGAGACTCGATAGGAAGGTTCGGATAAAGTCACGAAATATCACAAGGGGGCTGTAGTGAGATATATCAAGTGTATTTGTTTTTAAATAAATGCGTGTTTGTTTTATAACAAAATATAAAGAATTACCCTAAAGTAGAGTAGGTAAAACTTACGCTGGAATTACGTAGGTATTTCTGAATTTTTTGTTAAGTACGTTCTGACGATTGTGCGTGTAGAAGGTACGCTTTTGTTGTTGTTGATAATATGATTTTAAATAGAAACCGATTACATATCTGTAATGAAAACTTTTTGCACCACTTTAGCAGTAGTATTCACCGATTCTGTCCGTCACCTGCAGCTACAGCTTTGTACTATCACCAAAATGATAATTAATTATTTGTTCCAGGTTTTCTAGGTATTTGTATGTATAATAAAAAAATCTATCTATGATATGTATTGTATTATGTATATCAGCAATCATAAACAAAATAAGCAAATAAGCTCTGCTTAGCTTGGGGCTAGATGATGCTGTTTAGATTGTCCGACATTTTTTATATACGTATTTAAATTTAGGCTCGCAAAAAAATCGACAAGATTCAAGAGCTTTTAAGTCCAAATGACCTTATAAATTCCTAGCATTTTTTTATCTTTCCATCAGATGTTTATGTCAAGATAAATTAATTTCAACTTTACACTAGCACTACTTTACAATTGGTGATAACTACCGCTAAAGTGTGCTAATAGCCAATTTCCAATTACGGCATTTCGTTGTTTTTTATTAAGAACTAGTTGTACAGTCGGCGTTGTAATTCGTTACACTTAGAAGTAGAACCTATTTGAGCAATAGAGTTCCAAGTATATTCTAAACTGAAATTGTTATTTCAGTTTAGCAAAGAAGAAACCTAAGTAATGCATATGTTGGGTACCTGTCGAATAACCTAGTAGATGCATAGTTTTATGGTGGTGCCATTTTATTTACACTTTTCGCAGACTTGTAATTAGTTTGTATTTGGTTACTTGAAATGCTAAATTGATTTAAATTTTTTTTTCATTCTATTTGAAGCTAATGTAAAAGTAGCTTTTGTTGATGACTGTACGCGGGACAATCGGTGCGGAAAGAGTAAATTAAATCGTAAAATATAATTGATAGTTTTAATTGACTGCGTTGAAAATATGTGAAAATCTTTTTATACTTCGGAAAAGTTTATTATACCTACCTAACATTTTAATAAAGACACTGATATTAATGAGCGCATCGCTTTGAAATGTTTTGAATGATATATAGCACAATTTTTAACTCGTTTTACGTTTGTATAGGTTAGGCTATAAGGGGCAAACGCACTACGCGTCAATGGAACTGCGCGGCGCGACACTGCGCGTAAAATTTGACGAACTCACCAAAAAAGCCGCACAGTTCCTCTGACCCGTGCGTTTTATCTCATATGATTTCTTACAAATAGTAGGCCACGTCGTGCCGCGCAGTTCTGCTGTAGTGCAGTTCCGCTTTGTGCGATCGGACCATAATTATAGATTTTTATTTGCAGTTTTTATTATGGACACACCCAACCAACGCACCTATGAATTTCTACTCTCGATTCTCCAAAAACCAAAACGTACGTAAATAAAAATCAAATCGGTCTGTATTTACTAAACAAGAGCTAAATTCCATTTTCCCGTATTACTTTTCGCTACCAAATTACCACACCGCGCAGCAGTTTTTCTCTTCGTCTAATTATCTCACGAAACGTTATCTTTCGTATTAATTATGGTCTGTCTCCTCGGATTAGACAATTAGTAGACGTTACATACAAATCCATTAGAATTTCACTTAAATATTGAATAAACATAATTATAGCACTAACTAGTCCACTTTCTGTACAGTCGGCGAGAGTAGTGTTTGGTCGCGAGCTTTTAAAACAAGCGCGTACGTACTTTGCGCGCTTATATCTACCTATCGGCTGCTCATCATTATTATGCAGGAATATGGAAAAACGCTTTACAAATCGTAAAAGTTAAAGGTTACAGGATGCGTATTTTATAAAACATATATTAGCCTACGAATAAAACCTGTGTCTGTGATCCCATATGAATCTACTTATTCAATATGCAAACAGAGTCAAGTCAAGATTGAAAAAAACCTTCTGGTAAAACATACTTAATCTGTAAGCCACATTTTTGCACTCAAGTGTAATTCAGAAACCTAAGTCCATTAAAAACTCAATTATAGATAAATAAATACTGGATGACTGATATACACAATACAATGCATTTCAAACATTATATCTAGTCTGTGGGTGAGTAGATAGGTAAGGCCTAGCAACTTTTGTTATATTTTTCCTCCTTTCTGTTCTGTGCTGTATCTCTGTTGTGTCAATAAATGTATCTCGATCTATCTCTATCTAAACATATATATTTTTATTACACTTTTAGGTACCCAGAACACCCAATTGTGGCCAACGGTCAAACTCATAAGATATGTGTAAAATGTAAATAAAAACTTCTGAAAGCGTTCTCTGTCCACCAGTACAGTGACTCTACATAACGCGATGCACTCATTATTATAATCGAGACAATACTCCATTCCCGTCCATTGTCAGTCGCAGAGGATTACAGTTTTCAAAATACCAGTTAAAATTACGTTTTATTATAATTACGTTGAGTAATTCATTGTTTTAGACACAGGTCGTAAAGAGTGGTTGGGTCACTCTGTTAATTTTGAAGGTCAGTTTTT
The DNA here is from genome assembly GCA_947086465.1 of Eupithecia exiguata. Lineage (NCBI taxonomy): Eukaryota > Metazoa > Arthropoda > Insecta > Lepidoptera > Geometridae > Eupithecia > Eupithecia exiguata. The sequence continues at coordinate 9,045,445 of OX352231.1, forward strand.
ATGCCTAAAACGTATAATTTAAATGAATATTGAAATTTATTTTGGATTTAACTGTTTGGAATCGGACAAACAAAATTAAAACAATATCTTTGGGAAGAAATTATCTTATCTATATATATTAAACAATTAGTTGCTGCAAGCGGCTTCGCACGCGCTTTTCAAGTAGTCTATGTCCGTCCCCGGGATACTATTTTACCTCCCTGCTACATTTCATAAAGATTCGTTCAGCCGTGTAGGCGTGAAAATTTAAAAGACAGACAGAGTTACTTTCGAATTTAGAGTATTAGTATAGAAGCATTTTCGAAACAGATTTCTAAAATATGTATAATAAGTAAAGTAAGTAAAAATTGCTAGCTTTTATTATTAAGGCAATAAGTACTTATAAGGGCGTTGCGGAATTTAGTGGCTTGTTGCGAAAACCATTAAATTTACAAGAGCGATTGTATTAAAACAAGAAAGGTCACGGCAGTAACATTAGCGTATCCTGCACAAAACGTTGCGATTTCATTATGAAATTGTAATTCTATCATCACTAAGCCCAACAAATATGGATAAAGAAAAAACTACCACTTATTAAAGCTTTTCTTTCTATACCCTATTTTCACTTTTCCCCTCCCTAATACACTACGGGCTCAAAACTTGGGCTGACGAACGGAAAAGGAGTTTTTTTTTTATTGGAACCCATTTTGCAAGTTAACTGCTGTTGTATAATTCAAATAATAAAACCCACTCTAATTTAGATAATGATTAACGACAAAAACGTTACGTCTTAACTAAGTTGTCTAACACTTTAATTTGGAAAAGTAATAGAAATCTACTTAAAATTGTTTAATTGCTCACGTTGAACAATAGCAGCCGCAATTAAGTAATGGGAATCTTGTATTCCGTTATTTATAAGCGTTTTGGTTACTACATAAACATTTAAGGGGGTTTCTCTCTCTTTCAGTTATTCGAGGTAGGAAAGAGAGACGCGGAAGATTTACGTTTCCAGGTCTTAGCCGCATCTATAAATAACAGTGTTTGGTCAACATCACAGAGGCCGTCAGTTCGCACGGAACAATGAGTTCGAATCTTCGAGTCTAGTTGTGAAATGCTCAGAGCGTGAAATTCCTTTCGCGTTTCATTCAGCTTTTACGTCTGAAAAAACCTTAAAAGTTAGTAACCTTCACCGTTAGTAAGAAGTTAAGAACCAAGCGTTAGTAACATCGTGACCAAGCTGTAGACACCCGTGTCTGTGAAACCCTAGTGCAAGCCACGCTTATCCGACCACGTCGCAATAGAAATACCGAATGGAATTGCTATCGAATTAATAAATCGCTATCAATTCGACTCTGGAAATTCTAATTAAGAGAGACTCCGCTTATTTGATTTGTTGTCTGATTAGAGGAATTTAAGTGAAAGCTACGTTGTGATAATAAGTGATAATTGCTCCGTAACTTTCAATCTCCTGATGAAAAACTACTCTGATTTCCAAAAAAAATGGAATATAAAATATAGGAAAGGCGATGAGATCTGTACAAATGTCTCGGTTAGCCTCTGGTTCTGATGATCACATGAAAGTAAGTGAAACCGTGTTGTATACACGTGTGTGTGCGATAGTGACCGGATAAGCGTGTGTGTGCGTCGGTGAGAGAGTGCGTGTCCCCGAGGACTCACCGGCGCTGGTTCGCGTCTTGTTCGGTCTGGGCTTGTTCTGCTGCTGACTATAACCCTTGCCCTGGTAGTTGAAGTACTCGCCGCCGGCGGCGTTGTACTGTGCGTTGTACTCTCCGGAAGGCTGACTGTCCTGAGGGCATGAGTCTCCCTGCGCACCTTCCCGCTGCTTCGAAGGAGGCCCGCCCATCATGGGCTTGACGTCCCCGCAGAGAGGCAGTTCCTGCTGCTGCTGCATAAACGCGACGCTCATCGCAGTCGCGTGCGCCACTGCCGCTTGGTAATCCTGCTGTCCTAATGCTGCTGCGGCGACGGAATCCGGTGTGGAGTCCTTGGGAGGCGTTGGGGGAAAGGAGAACAGCGGATGGGGATGATGGTGCTGGGCGGGGGAGAGGGGTTTGTCGGCCTGCGCGGCATCCTGGTTGAAGCCGCCGCCCCACGCACCGCTGCCTAAGGCTTTGGAGTCGAGCCATGGGTGGAGAGGCGTGTGGAAGTGCGGCCTGCAGACTTGACCACTGCTGCCGCTTAACGTTCGACCTGTGGAGAGAAAACTCTTTTAGAACAAACCGGCAAACTATATATCTGATTGAATCGAGCCGTCCAAACCACAATTTAAAGTGTTGACGGTTTGACCGTTTAAGTAACCATCAAGATTTCATATCTCCTGACTCCAAACAATTTGTGACCGTAATAACAGTGGTCAATTTAAATGCGTTTGTCTCCCCATCCGCATTCAAATTAATATCATTTGTCCTTCTCTCTCTACGTGACTTTTCACACGACATCTTCATTACAGAAATTTTGATTATGCATAGTTCTAATGCGTATTTGATAAACAAATAATAGAGACAGTAGAACAGTTTCGGTGGCTGCGCGCGCAACAAAGGCCGTACATCATAAAAGGCCGTTTTCCAAAAAGTTTCAAAACCGTATCACAACACAGAGCAATTAAAATTGTAGGCCAGCTGGAAATTTCATTAATTATGTACACGGTAGTGTCAGATTTTGAATAAACTTTGTTATGTTTTCGTATGTTCGTAACGCGTGTTTCGAATTACTTACTCACAATGGATGTAATGAGCCGAGAGTTTCAAACTTTGCTAATTAACAGGGGTTTATTTTGTAACAAGATTTTGCGAAAATCTTCTATCAGAAGCTTGATGTACTCTTCTGTAACAATTTAAACTGGTAAAATCCATACCTTATTCCAAAAAAGTCGTTATACAAGTACAGCTATCAAAAAAAGACAGTCATTGGACAACACAATAAAACTGCTGGTTTTACTCCCCTTAAATTTTGCGTTTTAATATTATTTATAAGTGAAAGCCAGCATATGTGTATTCGAAGGGTGGGTAATAACTCAGTGCTTGGATTGGTCGACGCATTAAGGGTACATCCCTATGCCAACGGGGAGTACAATACCCTGTGGTTCTATGCCTGTTAATCGTTGGTTACAATTGGATTTGAAACGTATGCTGTGGATAAGGGCTAGTACGAAATTGTACTTATTTTTTACGCTGACTGAGTTTAAGTTTTTATCAGACAGGGGCTTAAAATAATCTCTATTGAAGACTGCTTTTTTATGGTTCTAGTAGTTTGTTACTGATTGAATTGTATACGGAAATTTATATAAAACTCGGTATGCCATGAAAATGAATGTAAATTTTTCGATTGTGCTCTTAAAGTTAAACTAGTCAACGGCGCGAACTCGTCGGTAGGCGAGGTTTAAATGTACGCTATCTCACCTGACATAGTTACGCTTCCTGCGTGCTAGGATGAAATATTATAATTCCTTAATATTATAATTCCTATATCAATTCCTGAAACGGCCGCGTAAAATAATGTGAACAGAGGCCTTAGTCTGAGTTAATATAAAAAAAACATTCGATAAACGTAATCGAGAACCATTGATGTCTTCCACGAAAAAGGCTAAGAATGGTAGTAGACACAAACGAAGCGTAGCCAAAAAAATGCGATAAATTATAACATCAATGCCGCAAACGCGACTGTCATGTCAAATTGCAACAAATCACTCAAAATCATTCGAAAACTATCATTGACTTTGTAAGAAACGATTGGATCGTTGTCATAGTACGCTGAGTAGTTCCTCTCGATCTGGTAGGGGCGTTACAAGGCGCTAAATGTATAGAAAGGACTCGAAATCGATGGAAGTATACGAAAGATAATAAGTACAAGTCGTACTAGGGCCTCAGGTGTTATTATTATATTATATGTGTATCTTTTCAAAATAAATTTATTTCAACTTTTGAATAACTAAACTATCGGAACGGGCTTTATTTTAGAGTTGTCTTTCTCCGTATCATAATATTATTTATCTTCGCCCAAAGTTGGTCTAAAATCTGCGATGAAATACGAATGTTTGGAAGCTTGTTATTTTCAAATGCATACTTTCTACGGTTTGGGTGTATAAAAACGTAGATAGTGACGAAATTAATTGATATCATCCCTAGATTTGGATGATCAACATCAAACAATGTAGAAGTTACCCTTCCACGTTTGTATGGAAAGATGAGAGACTTCCGTAACCTTAGGTTATAAAATCATTTAAAAAGGGATATTAACTTTGTTTTTTTTTAGTTTTCAAATATTTCACAGTTTCATGCGCAAATTTAAGTTCAATTTCAGTTTCAATACATGGAAAACTTCCCGCTGTAAATAACTTCAGATGTTTACTGTTTAGTAACATCGAAATTCGTCTCAATGTAGGTAGAAGTACCAGGCCCGCATGAACCAGGTGTAGATGTAGAGATATGATCGCTATCACAAGGGCACCCGTACGGCCTAGTCACCGCTACGCGGGGGACCGCTTTCTGATTAATTAGCAAAATCTGATGGACGAAACGATCACTGATAAGGAACAACGAAAATTATAAAGTTTCCAGTCATTGCTGAAAAACGACACAGTACTTACTTACAGAACCAGTGAGGCTGGCAGATTTTTTTTTCATTTTTTTTTGTTTTCTTTCTTAAAAAGCATAGGTATAAAATGATTTTTTTTATGAATCTTTTAACCTTTTTATTCATTTACCTCGCCAAGAATAGAAGCGATGTCTACGTGAAGGTAATCAGTTACGGTCATCGCTCGCTATAGCGCTTGACGTTGCGGGAATCAACTTGGTCTCTTGATCATTACGCAGTACGCTACGTACTGCTGTGCCGGACATATAATCATATGAAATACGTCTGTTGTTCCGTCGAAGTCTGCGTCAGCGGGCGCGGTGAAGTAGGGTCGCAGTACGCAGCGTGCTGCGTTATGATCAAGAGACGAAGGCTTTCCGCGAACTCTGAATACAGAGAACAATGCAGTAGAATTAGAACATAGTTTGCAGAGGTTTTATTGGTAAATGCTGAGGTATTCTTCGTGTAAACAACATTATAATTGGCTGTTTGCCGAGCCTCGAACTGAATGGGATTTTAATAATTGAGCATCGATCGAGAGTCATTACAAACAACACGGCATAAAACAATAATGAATCAGTACGAGTCACATTAAGCCGAATACACACAGCAACGTTTTGACAGCGTCCACGACAACGGGAGCCACCCCTCGCGTTAGGCCGCGCTCACAATAGCCGGCCGATGGCGGGCCGATAACGTGCGTATGAATAATTCCTGTTATCGCGCCATCTCGCCACATGCCCTACCTGCCTCCTACCACGATATCTGAAAACGGCTCGATTCTACCCGCAAACCACCCCAAACCGTACACAACCCGTCGCAAACTCCGCTCGTTAAGGACACCGTGGTACGGGGCCGCCATCGGCGCTTTTTATTCATTATAAGGCTGCAAGTTTAGGCCTTTGTACTAGATACGCCGTTTGTGTGCCACTAAGCCTTGATTGTTATGGGATTTCGTGTTTTACAAGCACCGGGCTAATAGAAAACAAAAACTTTGGTAATAAATATAGCGGAAATTGAATTTTGTTTTGGTTTCCCTTTAGTTTTATAAGTGGGTTAAATACCAAAGGTGCTTTGTATAGTTTTTAGACGATCATCAACAACTTATCTTATAGCCGTATCAGCATTAACGGAAATTAGCATTCTGATTAAATTTCAGCTGGTCAATATAGACGCACCTAAACGTGAGTGTGACTTATACTATACTAATTGTTGCCCGCGGCTTGGCCCGCGCGTTTTTAAGTAGCCTAGGTCCGTCTCGGGGATATCATTTACCTCCCTGCCAAATTTAATTAAAAAATAAACAAACAAAATCTCTTTATTTCGGATATCTTGGATCCATTAAGATCTGTTCAGCCGTTTAGGCGTGAAAAAGGCTATCTCTCTATCTATTCATGTTTATTTTTTGTACAATAAAGTTTCAATTCATTCATTCAAAGACAGGACTAACATAGGATGATGATGATGATGATGAAAAATCAAAAGAAAATGAACCAATGATCGACGAAAATAGTAGAAGTGATAAGGTCACGAATACATCTAAATTTACCAGCAGGGACTGATCAACATAATAAATAAATAAAATAAAAATAAAAAGTTTCTTTATTCAGACATACGAGAGTCCATCAGTTACACAAAAATACATGAACAAACATTAAAAAAGAAAAAAAATAGACAAATTAATAATACAAACTTCAATCATCATAGGGTTGGCTTGACCAAAACAATCCTCAAAACCAAACCAGCCAAACACTGCCAGTAAATCAAATCATAAACCAATCCTCATTTTCCCACCGACCGGAATTGAACCCCGACCCCCATGTCCTGGCGGCAGATGCAGCAGAGATCTTATCACTCCGCAGGGTGCAAGTGTTGTCGATACACCCGTCTTGTTTACTCACTGTAACGGTTTTTACCCCCTTCTACCCCCCCCCCCCCTTGTTTGGTTTGTATAATTGCAAATGCGACACGAATAATAACGCTAGTCAATCTGTTATCGTTCTTTCTGCCCGTTCTCAGTATTTTGATTGGCGAGACTTGCCGTGGCTTATCGACGACTCGATAGTTAGTGTTAAATTGTTATGCATATAAATTCCTACAGTATCTTTCAGGCTCAAGAAAAAAACAACCCAATCAAAAATAAGCGAAGAAAGCTCGAAATATACATTAAAGAAACAACGATTCCAAAAAGTATCGATTATAATTTCCCACCCCGTAGTTCACGTTTACAAAAAGGTTAAGGCGTGGTCACATCGAAAGTGAGCTCCCTCGTTTACGAACCTTTGCTGGCGGCGAAAATTGCCCCTTTCGTTTGAAGCCTCGTAACTGCATATGTACGCAATAAACTAATGAGGGTTCCTTACACAGCGTGACGTCTTCCGGTAACTGGTATAAATTCCTGCTGGGCCATCCAACAATGGATATATGTAACCTATGTGATGTAAGATATATTAGAATTTAGAGGTACAGGTAGAGAATTACAATGTGGGTACGCGTGAGAACTTTCCCGGTCCTCGTCAAGGTCATGAGGACAGCGTCGTCCAGTCTGCCGGCGTTTATTTGCAAGCCGTGACATCAGCCGCATCCGCATGCTAGCAGCGTTTCGCGCGTGTACACATGCCTTTACGACGCCCAATACGCACGCAAACTTATCCCTTCCCTTATTGTATTTAGAGGTGTTATCCTTTGTTCCCGCGACAGATCATTACGTGCTCGATCATCGGAGGATCGGCTGACCTCTATGCTCCTAAGTATAGAGGATAAATTCCCTCGAATGCGACCTCAGTGAAATGTCCGACGTGTTAGCGAATGATATATGTAGGCGTCGATATCGCGTATCGGATCTCAGCGTTCGCACGCCGAATTAATTTTAATTTATTGATCGTCGTATCGACGACGAGTATTTTAGGTGCCTACTAACGTTGCTTTGCTTTTAAAGTGTTTATTTACAAGGCTCGCTTGTTGCTGGGTAATATATTGGCTGTAGAGTTCAACTGTTGGCAATTTGTAGTTTATCTCTGCACGCACTTACTTTCTCGCCCTCTGTATTGTTCGCTGCATCTCTACGCTCATCTATGAACATGTAAACGTTTTGCATTTCTCACCCAAGGTTCAGAAACAAAAGCACGTGATCGTAACCCCTGCATCTTTTGTAGTATCTTTGTCTTACGCAGCTTAGATTATAAAAAAGCTCACGAAAGTAATTCGTTAAGATAATGAAATGTAACGGACAAAACAAGAGCTTTTAGTCCGTTTTACTTTATCATTCTTGATGAGGTTATGCAATTCAAAGTGGCTATAACGCACTTTACGATGGTTTTTACGACTCAGTACAAAAGTCTGGGCAGCAGTAAAACAATTATTACAGTCTGTGGTAACATAAAATCATCTGAAAGGATAGCGTGACGAGCTTATATACAGCGAAAGCGATATACTGTTATTAATAATCTCCTAAAAATTAGGACTTTATTAGTAGAAGACATTGCTACCTTAGACTTGACCAAAGCTTTCGAATAGAATCATTTATAGTCGGATATCGCTGAATATACATTATAATAAAATGAAATGACCGATAATTACATAAAACAATAGTTGTTCAAACATTTGATTATGCAAAATAAACACAAATCGTTGATATGATACATAATGATTTAGACTAAGCTGTTTAGGTGTCCAAGTACAGGGTCAACAGTCTAAGCCCATCCAACTGCGCAGAGGAGTGACATCCGCTGAGATAAACATGTTCTAGGATGCCCTCCGGTCAGGTCAGATGACGACCTTAGAAATACTGCAGGCAGATGCTGGGTGCGGTAACGAAAACTGAAGACAGGGCGCTCATTAGGCTGATGAGGATGATGATGATGACGTTTAGGCTCACTAGGACTAGGGATATGACAAGGCTATCCTCTGTCTCTTACTCTTTTCATCTCTTTTGTTTAGCACTTTATGTTCAAAACGTCCATCCGTTACTGACTGGGTAGTCAGTAACGATGTTAGTACTGTGTATAAAATAATAAAAGTATTGTGAATAATCTGTTGCCGTGACGGTCACACGGATAATACTCATTGGCTAATTAACCGGATATCCCGTGGCTTTATTATGAAAGTATGCAAATTTAATTTTGTCCCAATTAAGTTGCACACCTATAATTTGGTAGTAAATAATTTTTATTTGAACCTTGTATGAACCCTTTACAATTAAAAAGTGTCTTTGGTTGTTTCAGAAGGTCCGAAAATGGTAAAAAAGTGGTTTACTTTTTGTCAAAATAAAAAAAATACGATGTTAGCTGTCGTGCCTTGCCATGCCGCCCCGATTAAAGCCATTATTTTTTAGAAATGTGTGTTCTCTTATTACAGTTTGCTAAAACTTATCTTGCATCCTGTAATATATTCCAAGGATGAGACATCCATAGCATCGTTTTCATGATAGACCTTTAATTAGATTTAGATTTTTTTGTTCCTATCATCATATACTATCTCGAAATTAACCGTCTATATAATTTATATTAGAGGATATTCTGTGAGCTCTCTTAAATTGTCTAAATCACTAGCCATTTTGATAATGCCGTGTGGATTTTTCTGCATTAGTATTTGAGTGTGTCTACTTTTTGTAACCTCAAAATCATAGTGTATCAAAAGATATTTTTTTAATGTCAAAATGTACTAGGTATATACCATTCGTACAGTTCAGTATTTTTGGCAGCTATCCCGGATATTATACACCGCCCCTAGACAGCCTTTCCGTCGTCGCTAGTTGTTATTCCCCCGTCGCCTGTCACACGCTGCTCGGTAGCACCGATCCGTAATAAGAATCGTAATATAAAAGCATAATAATCCAATCAGAAGGTAACATGATGTGTGACCGCCCGCGATACTCATTCTATATTCTATACGGCTATGTCGATCGTTAAATATTTTTAATAGTAAAAAGAATTAAAGGTAAACACGGTGGGAGCATTTGAGCGTTCTAACTCATTACGTGGCTGTCAGTTTGAAATCGTAGTTACATAGAGTACCTACTGCATAATTCAAACACCAGTAGTAAGCTTGTTATTAGTCCACCAACGTAAAATGGAAAATGTCTTTTGAATAGTGCTATATCACTTTGAGTTTGTATAGCACCTAGCCACCAACGATGAACGAAGACGAATTACTTTGCAAGAATCGACAGTTTTTATCTATCAAGGTTTTTTTTTGTTCCTGTTATCATATACTATCTAGAAAAAATAGGCAGTTCCTTTAAAACGGTCTATATAATTTATAACAGAGAATATTATGTTAACTTTCTTAAATTGTCTAACTAATAAAACACTGACCATGCTGATAATGCTGTGTGGGTTATCCAGCACTATTATTATTAATTTGATATTGGTACTCTACTGAAACGAAAAAAAAACTCTGCCGCTGATTATTACGCCATTCCTTTAACCCCTTACTCTCTTAGCAATATGGCGTATTTTACGTCAGCAAATCAGACTTTGCAACTGTTATTTCAAACACTCAAATAACGTTCTGCAGCTTAACGCCACACAATTTTGATAGAACTCCGTATTTACGTCACTTTCATCGGACACAACATTAATCCGACTGGGATTAGAAGCAATACCACGGTTGTCGTCGTGGGTGTCTCATAGATTTATGCCACTTTGGTTATGGACTTTCGATAATACCTTTGAAATTTTCCATTAGGTACCATTGAAAAGTGATTCTTGTTGTTTCATTGCTTGAAGCTTCTAGTCTTTTTACTTTGACAAAATAGAAGTTGTTGATTACAAAGTCCAAGTTTGCGTGGCTATGATCTGGTTGGACCTGAAAGCTCAGAATTGAACGAACTTCTAGTATGTTCTTGAGGTCTTTGCTGAAATGATTCATTTCTTTACATTGTTTTGCTTAATCGTTTCAGAATAGTGACTTTCCAATTGCGTAATATTTTGAGCAAGTTTGAATACCATAAATATAGACAAAGCAGATTATTCCGGCCACAACCGGTTCAAAGACAATAATGTGATTTCGTCAGTCTAGTTTCAAACGAGATGACTTCTCGATCCGCCAACACTGTGAAAGGTATTTCTTGCATACAGGACATGTAATTTTGTTTCAAGTCCATGCGCCCTGCATACGCAATGCATCGTTGGAACCCTCACATTGTATTTTTATTTTCTTACGAACCCATCACTTCTCATTAAGTGGCGTTTGGAGAATAACTTAACATGGCTAATGTCCGGACACGAATTTTATTGTTATTGCATTTTAATAATTTTCATTGTTTTAAAAGTGAATGGACCACCGCTTTTCGAAGTATTTAGGAAGGAAGCGCCACTTTTGTTTTTGTTATTGATCGATGCCACCTTCAAGTTTATTATATTTGAATATTCTATTTCTTGGTATATTAGCACGTTAATGTATTCAGGATTCCTGAGAATGTAGGCCAAAGTAATAGAGAACAGCGCGTTCCGCAAAATAAACAAGACTCGCGCATAAATTACTTGATGTCTTTTTTCTTGAAGCTTGGTCTTTAGTACATTAAACACACAGCTCTTTTTTGAAAAGCTGTTCGTTTCTTCAAACATAAATGAAGCAAACTGAAGTCACTGTTTACCACAATTAACAATCTAGAATATTATGATACCAGTCAAAGATTTGGCAATGTTTAAGTGCATAACTAGTTTTACTTCCAGTTTTCAAAACTCCGATACCGAAGCTTCCTGGTGACTGTATCATCAAGAATGTACAAAATCTAACTAGATGATGTTGACGTTGGTCCGTATCTACCGTACCTACCCAGTAAGAAGAACTCCTCTATTCCATAAGGTTCAAGTTCGTCTGAACTTCGAATAAAGTACTCATCATTAGCAAGCAGTTTTCAATAAATATCGTGATCATTACCTAGACCTCCTATAGCGTGTAGCATGAAAACCAACCTTAACTTTACCGTAGAAAGTTGGAACTCCAGTGAATATCTCGTAGGGTAATTATATTACAGAATCAAGTACATGATTGCTAAGCCCAGCTGTCAAGTGTAACGTAGTGGAAGCATCAACGGAACGTCGGAACTCTTGATCGTCCAGCAACCGTATAATCCATAGCCTCTTTCATAGTTAGTACTGATCAACCACAGGTTGTTTGACAGTTGGTAGGGTCATAAAGCTGTTGTTTTATACTAACTGCTGTGTTATCTACGTTTGTGGTCACAGCGGGCTTCTTAAGTTTGAACTCATTGGATCGTACTGACCGTTCACTACTGGCAGCGGCGTCTTTCATCTGTAGGGTCAAGTTCTTCATATTTTATGATTGCCTGGTGATTGTAAGGTGACCAGCCTGAGAAATATGCTTCGAGTCAATGTTTGACATTATCAGAATTCGCCTTTCAATTACGGTTCTAAGAAAGACTTTATGTTTTTGATATCAGTTGATAATCTGAAGGTTTATCAACTGATATGTTATTTGTCTAATAATAGAGAAATATTTTTCTTATTTACTTACTGGTGAATATTATGTATAGAGCTGTATTAAAATGTTAAGAACCGGTTGGGATCAATTCCCGTCTAGAACGTAAATTATTAGAATCATCATCATCAGTCCGTATACGTCACAATACACAGAACATAGTCCTCCCTCAGACGACGCCACGAAAAGAGATCCTGAGCCGCCTCTATTCATCTATCTATCTGTGGGATATAATTTATAAACCCTTAGAATTTAACTAAGTAATATGGGGCACTTTTAAAACAAGAATCCTTCAATAAACGGTTCACAAACTAATATCTTGTACTTCCGAACCAGAATACACATAAATACAGAAATAATCTCAAAGAAGCGTAAATTCCGAATATAAAGTCATCGGTTGGCACGATGCTATAAGTAGTCGTCATAATTCGCATAATTAATACGAAGAACCGATCACGATCTATGCTTAGACGTGATCTCTTAACAATACAGCATCATTCTGATGATAAATAAGAAATAATACAAACTGCCTATATGTTTATGAGGGATCAAAGTTCATAGAATCACTATATAATAGCAACCTTATGGCGCATCCAGAAGTTGGAATACCACGACTTCTTGGGTCTATCAAAATCAAAGTCGAGATGTTGGAGTCCCCTTACACCCCGTAAAGGGGACTCCAACATCTCGCCTCCAAAGCCAACCTAACCTGCACTTGGTGCACCCTGCTTGATAACGAACTAGGCTCTGGTGAAAATATCAAACAATCTTCACAATTTGATAAATCATATAATTTAAAATTATTTTCCATTACTTGACACCAAAGAAATCAACCAAAACAAACCTATAAAACAAATGACATTGCGTCTACGTAGATACTGGTCTATATCGCTGGTGAATAGTGTTTCCACGGCATGGAATCAAAACTGGTTACGTTTTTTACAATTAAAATTTATCGTATGATTTTTTACGGGTATGTTCAATGTAATATCAGTAGAAATAGTGTCATTTTTGAGTACTTGCTTCAACGTTCAGTTGCTGTGAAAAAAATAAGGATTTACATCTTGTAAAATTAGTCTCGATGGACGTACCCAGAAATTCTCTGTTTAGGTTTCAACAAAAAAATATAATTCAATAACATAGTTTTTAGTTGACAAAAAATCAAGTCAACAAGTCTTTATAAAATATGTAGGGGACTTCAGTGGTGATGACACCTAGTTTTCCTGACACATCATCCTAGAACCTTCGTAGAGTACGTGCCAGGTTCAAACCAGCTATTTATTGGTATATCGAAATTACTAGCTCGCCGGCTGACCCCACAATCTTGACAATGGCTCTAGTCCTGTAATGCCTATAATGACGGCCAGCAGCTTGCTTACATAACCGCTCGTGACTCGAGCATTACGGTATCCGAGAAAAATACGAGGCTACAATCATAGGCAGGAGTGGACCAAGGACAGAAGGATATTGGTACGAATTGGGATATTGGTCTAAGGTGTAAGGATATTAACACATCGGCACCAAAGTAATATATATCCGAAGATGGGTACTGGCTGGTGTTACAGGGCGTAATGTGAAATGTTACACAGCGAGCGATCGTGTAGCTAGTACGGGGAAAGAAGGCGCTCGCAACGCCCGAACAACGAAACGAATACTAGCACACGGCGTAACATATCAGCATGCTCGCTGCGAATGGTACATTACTCCCCGTTAAAACCCGGTAAACCCTCAGTACCCGGCTATTTATATGTACCAATTTAGGACGATGCAACGATACGGCGGACAAACCAACAAGTCTACACCAAGACGTGGTTTTTGTATTTTGTTTCGTACACCGTTAAATCTCCGTTTTAGAACGCGACCTCCGGCGACTTAACATTACCTAATAATTGCCTCAGGGTTGACTTAGCTGATCTATCGTCATTTTTGCGAAGGTTTGAGATAGCCATCCCCCTGAACCAAAAAAGACTAACACATTAACCATAGCCTCCAACACAACTTCTGCTAACAAGTTCCTTCCTGCGGCGTCGCATGCTTTGTTTCTATGGACGTACTGTACTGTATTTTTGGCGTGAAGAAGTAACAAACGTCCATACATCCATCCATCCATCTAAACTTTAGCATTTATAAAGAAGTCGTATAGAAACGTGTGTAACTGCTTAGTAATATTTTACACGCAAAAATGTATAAGCCAAAATATATTTATTATGATCCGTTGGCACAAAATTTATTTCAAAAAAGCAGTTGCATCGGATCAATAATCCATTGGGAACTTTTTGTTTGATCAGATGCAACCACAATCTGATCATATGATCAGATGGGAATAACCCCAATATACTAGCTACTGTACGCTTTGCATGCGCTTTTCAAGTAGCCTATATCTGTTTCCGAGATATCATTTACCTCCCTGTCAAATTTCATTGAGATCCTTTCAGCCGGTTTGGCGTGAAAAGGTAACAGATCGACAGACAGACAGACAGACAGACAGGGTTACTTTCGAATTAGATTAGTATGTATTAATGTAATAAATCTGTCTACGTCTACAATCTCAATAGTCAAACAAAATTATACAAACTTATTCAGTTCTTAAGCACAATTTGTATAAATCGATTGAACCAATAAATTAATCGTTAGAATGAACTGCTAACTAAAATCTGTTAGTCACGCGATCATCGGTATAACCTTTGATAATTACGTTACTCGTTAAAAAAAACTTACTCATTACGTTTATTGGAACTGTTTCTTCGTTAGCATATTTAATTGAGTATGAAAAATGGAATAATGAATGCAAGTTTTTGTCCTAAGACCGCCCCTGTGTTGCTTCTAACAAGTGTGTGGAGGGTTCAGAATATTACATATTATTAATATTTACTAGGATTTTGTTAGTTGTAATGACTATACGGAAACATCTTCACAATACTTTCAGTGTTTCAGAGCTTAATGTGATCGTCCCAATGTCGACGTCATTTCCTATTCAGGTTGTTCGTCGCGGGTTGGCGCGAGATTGTTTATTTTTTGTGGTTTTAAATTTTATCTGCGTTCCACAAGCAATAAAACTAGCGCAAAAGTAGAAAACTAGAACACGAAAAATTAAAAACCACAAAAAAAATATCTTACGCCAACCCGCGACGAACCACCTAGGAGGTACGAATATAGAATTTTTTATCTCATCTCATAAAATATCAACACTTCGCTTCAAATAGGTAATTATCATAGTTCATGACACCATGAGTGACAACATTGCTGCAACATTGCAAGCTAATAACAATAAATCATTGCTACATTATTATTTACTTAGCAACAACAAAGAATAATAAATAGTAACACTTATACCTTCCTCACTTGCTTGCACCTTTACTTATTTCCCTGTTCTATGATTCTACTCATGATTTTAAAAGTTTGGCATTGATTACGAATATACGAACTCTTCATTTTGTTAACAAAATTTTAAGAGAAACTTAACTTCCTCATTCGCAAAATTTATTAGTGAACACAAAAACTGAACTAAACTTATCGAGATACGGTTGATTTTACATTGCATTAAGATTGAATGTGGCATGACATAGTAGCAAAGTGACGAAGTGGACATTATAATCAGCGAGCGAAGCGATGACAGATCGTGGCGATCGCGACCGACTAGTGGACTTGATAAATAGGCGCCTATCTATCAATAAACTGAGTAAACAATGATAGAAGTCTTGAGCTTACATCTAATCTAAATGATTTATACTTCAGCTATTTTATACTGACGTACCTACTCTAGTGTTCTATTTCTGTAGACATACCTTTACGGAACCGGAACGTAATCAGAAAATTCGTTGTTGTGTATTCGCATGACAACGAAACACTAAGATATAGAACAGGTCTACTTTGAAAAACAAACGAAGTTGACGGATGACGTCGAGCACACGAAACGCACAACCTAACCACCAAGTTCCTGTGAATCGGCCGCTCCGTTCTTTTGAAAACCTAAGCCTTACTATGATAATGATAATGTCATTTTTTGAGATCCGAAATGTAAGAGAGTGATGCGCCCGAAGCAACTTGGTGGTAAGGTTGTTCGTTTTGTGCGATACAAAGTCATCAGTGAATTCCGTAATTTTTTCAAAGTAGACCTCATATTTGGACAAAAATACACCAAAGTGTCGTACTGCTAAAGTTGCACTGTGGCTCAGCCAAAACATTCGCTACTCTGTGACATTACGTTCCAAAATCAAACCTTGATTCCTTACAAACTACGTTGCTACTAAGCTATCTTAATCAAAGACAAACGTTCCAAATTCAAACTTCCATAATAAACCACGTTCCACGTTCCATTTTCAAAGTACGAGCACGAAGCCGCCAGAATCCGACTAGACTAGACTGATGTCTGTTATTTAGCGGTGGCTTATCCAGTTATTACTACAAAGACGTAGGTAAGCACCAAGACCAAGTTATGAAACGTGGTATACCTTACCTATGTATCGATAACAATGTATCAGTGGATATAGAACTGACTACCAGCTCCTGCCGCGGCCTTGCGTGATTTTTTAAAACAAAACATAGATAAGTAGAGTAACTCATTCACTCAACTACCTTTTTCATTTCTAGGGTAAAATTGGGTCACACAAAACTTTTTATTCGGGCAGGAAATGTGGTTGAAACACCGGGAAGGATGAGAATATAATTCCATCATACTTACATATATGTTTTTTCTGTTTCAGTTAAATAAATAAAAAAACCGGCCAAGTGCGAGTCAGACTCGCGCACGAAGGGTTCCGTATCTATAAAAACGGCAAAAAAACCACGTTTATTGTATGAGAGCACCCTTAAATATTTATTTTATTCTGTTTTTTAGTGGTTATAGCGGCAACAGAAATACATCATCTGTGAAAATCTCAACTGTCTAACTATCACGGTTCATGAGATACAGCCTGGTGACAGACGGACAGACGTACAGACGGACAGCGAAGTCTTAGTAATAGGGTCCCGTTTTTACCCTTTGGTTACGGAACCCTAAAACCAGTCAAACCCTTTGTTTACGGAACCCTAAAAACAGTCAAAATATGCAAACTGAATCAGTTTGCATATTTTATCAACTTCATCCGTTATACAGGCAAACCTTTCTACTTCTGATATTGCTAGATAAAAACAAATATGGCGATAATAAAGTAACCACAGACAAAGGACTGTGATAGAGGTATCCATAGATATAAGAACGTGTAGAGGTATTAGCGAGGGATTGTTGCCGGAACCTCGCCGACTTGACTTGCAGGTGCATTATGGCAATTTGAGGTCAATGCTTTGAGTTTTACTTTTTGTGAACAGGATTTTATAGGTTACCTAGGGTCTTTGGAACTGGTCTCGTCTATTTAAAACAACCTTCAAATGTGTACTTGAAGGTTGTTTTAAACAGACGTTGAATTCGAATTTTATTTTTGTTAATTGTAGAAATTATGCATCCACAAAATAATTAGCAACCAGACTTATTAATTTCTTGCATTAAAAATATAATATATGCAGGTAGTTAAATACTCTAAACTGTTTTATACAGTTTATTTGAATATAAAATAAAACCTCGAAGGTAAAAAGAAAATGAAACCAACCGTGGAGTCAACTCGCCTCGCCGTCAAAGATAAACGATCGAAGCGCACAGAAGCGGCTTAGCAACTCACAATAAATCTCTACACTATATGAAATGCTGCACTAATTTAAATAACAATATTCATAACACTGCGTACATTGTAATAATTATAATAACCATAAATTGAATCTCATGTGCGCCGCTTTTTTGTTATTTATCTATTTGATAATATATCCGTAGATGCAACTTTTAGTAAGACTAAAAGTAAAGTCAAAAGTAATATTTCTAACGTATGAAGTTTATTTTCATACATAATGTAATATAAAATAAATAATTGTCATTATCGTTACTTTTTAACCACTTTTTTATTTTTAATAAATTGTCTTAACCTTTTATATAGTTGAGATGTAATATTGAGTTACACAAGTAATCAATAATATAGCAACTTCAGTAGCAGATACAATCGTTTAATAAGATTCAAGTAACCAAACTGATATGTATCTCGAACCGAAAGTAACAAAGAAAGACAAATGCCACACTTTCGTTGCACAAAGGAGTGTCCATTCTTCACCAAGGTACTGTAATGAGTCTGTGTAGTGTGGGCCAGGGGCGTATCTAGGAATCTAGGAGACAGGTTTTATTGCAATTTGATTTGCTAATATAAAATAGTTTCTATAAATTATTCACTAGGTACCTTAATAGGTAGTAATGGTCCCACTCAAAGGAGCCAAAAATGTATGTAATATAAGAGTATTTTTGTATATTATATCAGGTTTGATGTTTGTGTTTAAACCCAGAGATTCTCAACACCACTTTTTCAAAGGCCACTTCTTCAAATATGTTTTCTTGTTCCAATTGTTTTAGTAGAAGTTAGAGCTCGATGGAATTCAATAACAAAATAAAATTATAGTACTTACTGGAAATTCTAGATTTATTTTTATATCTATGAGCGAAAATAAAATGTTCATTCATTCATTCATTATAGGTAATTTCATTCGTTCTTTTTCCTTCCTAGCTTCGCCCCTGCTAGCCACTGGTAGCCGCACAGAACAGTGGGACATAAATCATGGCTGGCCAGGAAATCATTCATCCTCTGTAATGTGCTGCGAAAATAGGCTTCCACTCGGAACGAAGCCTTAAATGTTTCGTAGAAAAAACTTGTACACGGTAATGAAAACATAAATCTGTTGAATTTTCATAATGGTCGCAAAAACGGGGCCTGCGTTTCCCGTATCGTGGCTTTGAGACACTTTATTGCTTTGCTTTCTATAAGTTGGTAGGATCAATTAAATTAAACGAGAGAAATAAATAAATGGATAATATAATTTGATTGTTTTGAAAAAACTGAAACCTGACTTCAAATTTCTTAGTATTTACTCAGTTTTAAGTATTTCGGGACAAATAGGTACTTATCTCCGGAAATATTTATTATGGTACCACCTAGGGACCATTCTCCATACAATAACGAGAATTTTCCAAATCGGTCATTAGTTGACGAACAAATCGACGAACATAGAAATTCCTCCACTTTGATTTTCGTCGCAAAAAAATATTAGATAATTTTCTAGATAGGCACTTAGACTTATAAGTTGAAGTTATAACTAGTTATAATTTATAAGAATAGCATTTAGAAACGGAGATTAATAAGACAACAAGACAAAACAGTTGTATCTATCGATGAATTTAGCGACAACTCTATTTACGTGTAATCATCAAATCCGTAAAGGTTAATTATGAATCTTACCTAGTTATGTTAAGGTGCGGTTTCACATAACACCGATGTAATCTGGGTAAATCGTAAGGTCCTTTTACAACGGTGCCTAGACCCTACGTCATAATCGTGAAACTATAACCTCCGAGCACGAACTGACTATGCATTAACCTGTGTCTTTTCTAACAAGTTATTTTGTTCAAAGCACGATCGCCATTACTGGGATATTTGAGACCAATCAATTAAAAACCCCGTCAAGTGTAACCTACAAAACCAACGGGTTCTGTTGCTCCGTCTGACAAACTATAAATTATGCAGCACTGAAGGGAAGAGCCGTATCATTTTATCGCGGAACCCTAAAAATGGAGCACGGCATAGTTCATCGGCCGTTCCCATGACATTTTTGTCATAACTCCTGCTTAAGCACCGATCGCAACCGCATATCTATGTATGACAAATCGTGACAAAACCACCGACTCATCTACACTATTTACTCTTTGACAGGCCACTTAGTACCTAACTAGAACAATGGAATCTAAAGAGTTGATAATAGAGGTCATTTTCTTGATTTTTGTTGATCGATAGATGGTAAAGTTAGCTTGGTTTTGTGAGTTCAGGACTCACGTTGCGCGGACGCATGCCTGACCCTTCTTCTGGTTCATCCATCAAGTTCGGTGCACATCACCTTCAATTCGGCAACCGACCGGAAACTCACCACGAAATTTGGGACTCCTAATTGAATAAAGTGAGGACAGGCAGGTACCTCTAATTAATTAGGCAAGTTTTAAGAAAAT
This sequence comes from Eupithecia exiguata, assembly GCA_947086465.1. Lineage (NCBI taxonomy): Eukaryota > Metazoa > Arthropoda > Insecta > Lepidoptera > Geometridae > Eupithecia > Eupithecia exiguata. Next base: position 9,065,531 of record OX352231.1, read on the forward strand.
TATACATATGATAGGGTGACCAAAAATCTAGAAAGATTATAAAGGCATATAGCGTTATAGCTCAACTTTTTTTACTCAATCTCTTCAGACTCACTCAATGATTTAATTAGGTACTACTGTCAAGGATCATAGTTTTATTAATACGTCAAAAAACACTAAAAGTTAAAGAATAGACTCACTTGTCTAAGATATTTCAAGAATCGTAAAATATTTCGGTATGATATCTACGAAAGTCAGATAAGACTAGATACTATAATTATTAGTGAAACGTCGTGAAAAATAGGTAAAAAAAACGTCGTGAAAAATAGGTACAAAAACGTGATAAATACCGTTAAATAGTATTAATAATTATGTCTTCAGATCGCGTCAGTTTAAAAATATTGAAGACTACTTATGTCATTGACAAAATCGTTATGAAAACGGAAAGTGATTTGGTAATGAAATCCGGTAAGTAATTAAAGTGACATTTCGCAAGCTTTTTGTGTCATGTTACAAACGCTTCTGGACATGTCACACACATACGATTATTATTCATTGTCATGCAAACGAAAACCAAGCACTATTTCTCTCTTTCACTCCAATGGAAGCAGAATTCGCCATCTCTCTCACTGATTTTAATATCAAATATCAATATTTGGAAGCAATCAATCAAAGTTAATCACGCGAAAAAAGCGAATACATTTAGTTTTTAGTGTTGGTTCAGTGGACCGTACATAGCATGTTCTAATAATGACCGATTATGATAAAAAAAGCTCCTATTGTGATATTACTTAGTCATGACGTCAGTTACTTCTATATTTATTAACGGACCCAGTCTCAATAGATTTCGTTTGAAAGTTTTGTAGCAAATTCGTTTTAGTGACATTAACTGTTATTTTTTTATCTACCCATTTTTTTTATTTAACTTTTTGGCTCAATTTGCTCTTTGGTTTATTTTTTGTTTAGCCGACGCCGTCGTCCCACTACTTTTTTACTATGATTGAAAAAATACTATTTAACCTAAGGGGGTTATGATGTTCATTCTGAAATTTGGGATAAGACTAAAATACACCATTTGCACCACCATCGTCTCAAAAATGTAAAGAAAAACGTAGCAGTTTAAAAGTTAACTAATTAGGTCAACAGTTCCGTGGCTATCGATCGCGCACGGTTAAAGTTTTAACTACACGAACCTCAATAAAACTAAACGCTGTTGTTCGTACTCCGCAATAGGGTAGCCACACGTCCTAATGTTCGTTATCGACAACATTGTTTCGAAGATACCAAAAGTCAAAAAAAAGCTCAGCGCATGACATGGTTGGAATCTGTGATTGAAATGCATATATTAAGATAAGGTTTTACATTTTATTACTTAGTATTTGATAAATTGGTTTATGGCTCGGGTATCTATTGGTCCCTGACATTTGCTTGCAGTCAATTATAAAAATATCTATAATTATGGTTTCTTTTCACAATTTTTCTTACGACAAAGTGATCATACTTATGAAATGAACTAAATCGAATATAATGCAATAATTGCATTATTAAGTGTTCTGGTAAAATTATAGTAATAATCAGTATTTTTTTAATATATTTTAGTAAATACGGAGCAGAATTTCCTTCAACTACAGATAGAAACTATAACGAAATAAAATTACTAAAAAAATGTGATGCAAAAATAGTTGGTGATTAAGTTTTCAACGCACAGTTCCAATATCTATTATTAAAACGGATGTAATCTGTACAATGGTCACCCTAGTTGTTTGTTTGTGGCGACCAACAATCGATATTTCTAATTGTAGTGGCTTTTTATTGAGCCGTGGTCAGTTGTTTATGATTATTTTAAGTTTTTAAGCACTTAGTTAGATTAAATTGTTTTTTTTTCTTATTAGCTTCACATGGAAACTGGAAAAGAACTAGATACTCGTTATTTTATTAGCATTTAAAAACTTCTCTATAAAATACTCATTAAAATAAAGAAACATTATGAAGAAGTTATTCTATAAAAACAATTATAATTTCGATACTATTTTTAAAATGGCTTGTCTGTACGAAACATTTTTCTAACACTACAAATTTTAAAAATCATATATTACGGATTAGCGGGAACTAAGTACTAGCCTTTAAGGGCAGGATATTCGATCCATTTTGTGAAAAGGACAGGCATAGAATTTTGTGTTCACAAGAGTGAGATAGGGCACAGCAACGCAAGCCCAAAAATCAAGTTTTTGCTTATTATCAAAATTAAAAAGGTTTTGAGAAAAACTAACCATAGAATATTCTTCTAAACGTCGTTGCCTATTTTCTGACATGTTTTTTGAGAGTAAAACGTTGATACACTAGAAGTTCAAATTTTTGTTCAATCAAAACAAAGGATATATGATCGTTTAAAATTGAATCGAAAATTGGCTAAATTCGAATATCCTGGCCGATGATCCGATTCGAACGATTTATTTTTTATTCCACAAAAGGTCACCTGCCTGTTCCTTCTAAGAAAAACGAGATACCTTACCTAGAAATTTGGCGTCAGCATGTCCTAGGTTGGTGATAAAAAAATCTCAAAAAAAAGAAAAACATCATGCTAAAATGATCAGTGACAAATAAAAGCCATGTAGGCGACTTTTTACTGACTTTTTACAACGTAAAGAATATTCTATCAGTTATCTAGTATCACAAATTCGGATCTGCTCAAGCTTGGGGCTAGATGATGCTACGTGGCTTGCCCAGTATTATTATTATTTTTATTTTGCACTGATTTTCATGCATGAAGGGAAACACAGTATAAACATCAGCACCCAAGTAAGCAGTCTATACGGAGAAATTAGAAAAAATAGGCCTGTTTAATATGGCCGCTTGTTAAATGTATTGTGACGGTTAATAAACGTTCACTCTAATGAATAACGGGACAACTTGACTTAATTAATCGTGATGTTAATGTACGAGTAACATACGGACATAGATTTTCTAGATTGAAGTCTTTGATTTTATATGATTTACTGATGCTTCACTGAATTTTATATGATTTACTGATACTTCACAATTTTTTTTATGATTTACTGATACTTCATTCAATTTTATATGATTTACTGATACTTCACTGAATTTTATATAAAAAGAGACCCTACAAGGGACATGTAAGTAGGTACTCTACAATGATTCTGACTTACGAATATTTTCATCACTAAGTTCTTAGAAGCAAACATGAACAAAGTTTATTCTTAGATTATTGTTTATCTGATGGATATAATATCCATCAAATTCCAACCTACTTTGTAAGTAAACCCGAAACGGAATATCTCCCTAATTCCTGAAACCCAGCTATCTATCTTTACTGAATAGTCTGGAAAGTTGATCCACGGAGTATACGGACTCAGAACATGGCCGTTGGAATTCGATTTCCGAACGAACGGCGGCGCGGAAATGTAGAATGCGCGGGAAAATGCTGGATGCATCTTATTAAAATAAAACGTACAAACTGTACTTATTTATTATTAATAAAAACTTAGGTTCTAAAATTAAACTTATTTAACTTATTTTTTACAGTTATCATCATCATCATCAGCCTATAATTAGTCCACTGCTGGACATAGGGCTCCCCTAATGAGCGCCATAGCGCCCTGTCTTCAGCTTGCCGCATCCAGCATCTGCCAGCAGTCTTTCGCAAATCGTCATCCCACCATTTTTACAGTATAGTTGAAATATTTACAAATAAATAAAACTATGCAGTATTAGGGCAGTTCTTATTTAAATATTTTATTGGTTTTGATGGTGCAATAAAATTATAATCTATCAACATTACTTGGGTATTATGCTCTGGGATTAAATAAAAAATTACAGGGTTATTTCCTTCAGGGGCCACTTTTCACTTAGAAGAGGAAAGTCACCAGCAGAAAGCCCAATTGCATTACATGTTCAAGAGTATTCGAAAAACGCCCAATAGAGTATTAATTAATCTATTTTACATATCTGCTTCTTCTAGCTTTGTTGGAAACCACAGAAATCATAATAATAAGGCACTATTATTATGATTTCTGTGGTGGAAACAGAGCATCAACTTCTTGTTTTCCTAACCATCTTCGACAGTCTTACATCAAGAAATCCCTGCATGTATGTGTTACCATAATAAAGGAAGTTTGCCTTTAGGGTAACCACACATCCTAAGCAAAACTCATTAAACTTTACGCAGCAGAGCACATGACAATTTCAAATAAGCAGCCATATAAAGCCGACGCTCTCATAAAACTATTTTATGAAGGAAGAGGCACCTAGCAATTTCCAGATTCAATTTTTATATTCCCGCGAATATTTCACTCATGCAAATGTTCAACAACGCATATCTCCTGTGGGTGCCAATTGTGGGGGAAATAATTATCCGTTGATGGCAACATTTAAGTTTGTTCTATTCTGCACCAAAGTTTTATGCCTTACGTAATTATATTATGTAGCTGTCTGTGGCCTTACTTAGGCCCGTATTGTTAAACTAAGCTGTCATCGATCTATGCTTTTGCCATAGAAACTCAAGCATAGATCGATGACTTAGCAAGCTTATAAATTACAGGCCTTAGAGTAGAAACCAGGGCAGATATTTGTCTGGGAAAAGAATTGGCATTGTTCGGGACAATCCTTGAATTTAAGGGTTTCTCAATTAGCAAAGTATCATAATGGTGCGACGCGACGCGACGCGACGCGCCATTTTAAAAGCCCACTCTTCAACCTTTTCATTTTCAAAAAATCTTTATGGTTTACAAAACATTCAGGCTACATAAACGTAAATACATACACAGATACCTCCTGAAACAGTGTGTACCTCCTAATTTTACAGGCAGTGTAGGTGATCAGTAGATCTACAGGAGATTGGGCTCGTCACAGGGATCTCAGGAACAAGCCCGTATGGCGACGCAGTGGTCGTCTGGGTGGAGATGTCTCTGCGCGTACGCAGGCCCCGCCCCGCCGCTAATTGCGCCAATCTGCGGCCACGCACGCACGCACACGCGCGTGTCGATATGACACACGCATGTATGGAAATGCAGGAGCTTTTGGATGCTTATTAATTAGTGCATATTTGAATGGAAGCATTCGGAGAACATAATGTTTGGATGGATTTCGGTGCAAAATGTAATCCAAACATGATAATGTGTCATATATATTATTAATCTGATGTGTCCCTTTGTAGAGCAATCTAATAAGTATGTATTTACAACATTAGAAAAATGTATAGGACAATCCTTTCAAAAGAAAAATCTATTTTAGCCACCGAGTCTCTAAGTCAACGTGGATACAGAAAAATCCCATTGGCATTTTATTTAGAGACCACATTCGTATTATTTTTTGGTTACTGAAGTTTTGCAGTTGCGGATCGTATTTCAGACAGCAATACCTTTATTCCTGACAAAAGTTTATGAAGCCTAACTTCGTTATAACGAAATTACCCGATGAACCGACACTGAGAAAAAGAGACTTTCCCAATAGCTCTACCGCCAAAACCTATCAATAACTCAGGACAGCCAAAAGGAACACTTAGTCAGTTAATAGCATACGTAGTGGTCAGACGGATGGACCAGACATTCGTTTATTTAATCATGACTACACGGCTCCAATTTTCATTCCGACCAATAGATTAAAAATACTGAATTTACCATCATCATACACATTGCTAGATAAAAGCCAGTAAGGCGATTATCGTGGGAGGCCTGTGTCCAGCAGTGGACCATTAGGTATAGGCTGTTGAGGTATGAGGTATCCACATTCCTGTCGAGGTGAGCCTCGGGCTGGTTAAAAATAAAGATGAGAAGAAGTGAACACTTACAATGAAATATTGCACGTTATTTCTAAGTTCAAAAAGTATCTGAGTAAATTGATAAATATCTTTTACAAATATTAATAAAAGTAATATTATTTGGTTTTAAAATGTTTCACGTTTCTTCTTTTGATTCGGAATTAAATTCCTTACTCCTGCCAAATAGAAAGCAGCGTACAAAGATACCACGGCGACCAAAGAATACCAATCAATATTTGTTAAATGTGGTTGATTGCTCCAGGGCTCTGTAGAATGATGATGATGAAGGTAGAAAGAGTTTAACCAAGATTTTTCTACAGTTTCTTGCGTATGCACTCAATAGGCCACCCCTGGACTATATACAACAGAGTTAGCCGGGTCTGAATGAATTTCCAACCGTTTGCCGGCCGTTTATCCCCGAGTGGTAATTGGAAAAATCTCATTTTCTCCTGTCTAGTGATGTAAACTTGTGTTCGAGAGATAATAAGAGCTTTCAATTAAAATTGTGTGCTTCGTAAGTGATTTACTTACAGTTTCAGTGAGCCTTATGAATCATTGGTTTCTTTATTTTGCTTTTCATTGTGTCAACATTTTTATTATGTCTGATTTTTCACATAGTATCGACAATTCATTCGTTTTTTACATTTTGATTGAAATTGTTGAATTCTTTGACGGATCTTATTCATTTCAACTTGCGGAACAAGTAACAATATAAAAAAGAAACAGATTGGAAATGCAAAACTTTGGTTCATTTATTCTAAATGGGTTGTGTTGCGAGATGAAAAGGTTGAATTTTTTTATTTATTTACTTACTTACATAATAATTAATAAAAATAAATAAATAAATAATGCTGGACAATCCGCACAACATAATCTAACCCCAACAAAACAGTTACTTTTTTAATTCTTACTTCTTTAATTCTTACTTATTTAATTAAAACGGTTAATAAAACCAAGAAAACAAAATTACATCACAAGTTACATACAATATGACAAACTAGTTTTTGCCTGTGGATTTACATTTATTTTAGGTTATTTCCATCCCATGGGAACTGATTTATTGAGTACCTAAAAGGATTAGAACCAGAACTACTTGTATGCAAAATTTCAGCCCGGTCTGTTCAGTAGTTTTGGCGTGAATAGGTAACAAACATCCAAACTTTCGCATTTAAAATATAAGTGTGATGGGAAGTAGCCAATATAACCACCTACTCTACTAGGAGTTAAAAAAATGCCACTGTTATTACATTTATCAACATGCACTTGTTACAATACAAAAACAAAAGCCACAGCAATAACCCCCTATTCACTACACGTATGAAAAACGTCAATGAGTTCTAACAGAGTTCGATACATGAGGCAATTTAGACCACTTACCGGCGCAAGTAGCGTTTCGTAAGAATAGAACCCGATAATTTCAAACAACGTGATCATAACTGCACTTTCAGTGGAAAAAGAGACTCTAGGTAAGGAAGGTAGAGTTGCATTCAGGTTGTTTCGATGCGAGGTTTTTGTCATTGCTCAATAGGTGTGAAATTGGCGATGAGTTGTCGTTATAGCATCGGATTGGATAATTTGTGTTCTTTTTTTGAATCGGATTAAAGAAAGAGGGCAGAAGGAGAATTGCGTTTCAGGAGGTCTACTTTGTAAAGCAAACGAAGATGACGTCGATCGCACGAAACGGAAAACTTTACCACAACTTATAAGTTACTTCGGGCGTGTGCGCGGGTTCAACTACCGTCAAAATCGAAAGTTTTTGGGAACTTATTTTACTTCACTTCTTAGCGCCTTTAGCGTGCCTGAAGAAATATTTTCAGATCGTACAAACATTTGTTCCGAGGCGGAAATCGATCCCGCAACCTCCTGCGTCGCAGGCAGAGCTTCGCTCACCGCGCCACAGAGGTCATCAATTGATTGTAATTTGCTTTATGATAATCATAATAATACTGTTTATAAGAAATGTTCACTTCAGTTAAAGTTCAGTAAAACCAAGTAATAAAAACAAGATGCCACTAAATAAAAGTGGCAATAAAAGCAACGTGTCATCAATCGCATCAACGAGTTATAAATTAAAGAAGCGCGTCAAATAGGACCCGTATCGTCTTACAGGGGACAAACCTGTCCCAAGCCCAGTTTGAATGTCTTGACATTCCAATCATTATTAGAGCATTGGTGGCCTTTTCGTGAGGCCACTAATGGGAAAATTTAAGTGTGCAGCTGTTGGAAGGAAATATTTTGGACGAAGTTCTGGACCTTTAGATGTGTCATGATGAATTTTATGAAGTAACGTGTTCCATGTGTCTGAAATCTTGAATGAATTGGACTAGTGTCAAATCTATACTATAATAAAAAGAGGAAAGATTTGTTTGTTTGTTTGAATTGAATAGGCTCCGAACTACTGGACCGATATAAAAAATTCTTTCACCATTATTTTTTCATTCCGGATGAACATAGGTTAGAATATTAACTGTGCAAAGCCGGGGCGACCGTTTTTTGATAAAGTGTGAAAGGTTTATTACTCGTCAATACTACTGAACAATAAGCAAAGTATTATTTACATTCATTCCCAGCCATTCGTTGTTCATTTGTTTTACCAAGAAAAGCAAAACGCTGGTAATCACTTTCGCTGTTCCTCATAAAGTAACCATAATACGAAGGAGTGAGCTGAAACCCCGCAATAAAGTCGCTGACCATGTGTAAACCATCCCAGTTGTCATCGTCGAAACTTTATGCACTCCTCGCAAACTAAAAAACCATCTTTACAACAACCGAGACACGACAAAGAACCTTTACGACTCCTATTTGCACAAGATGTATAAAACACTCATGTTTACATTTAGTTGGTAGCGGCAGAAATAAGTTAACACTCATTACGTATTTTTTATAAGCTTATCTTGTCAGTGATCGTTTCACAAATTTTATGTGCAAGTAACCTAATCGAAGCTGCCGTGTTCCGAAGACAGTTTTACCAGATTCAGATGTAATCAGGGTGACAAGAAGCTGGGACAGTACACGATAAGAGAGTGGGTTTACAAAACGGGTGAGGCCCACGGCCGCCGCGCCGGGCGCACATAAACTACCACACATAAGTGCTGTGAACGCGACGAAATCAATTCCCAGTTCCGATTCCGAGAACTGACACAGTTTCTTAAGTGTCATGTCACTACCGACGGACCGCCAAATAAATTCTAATCGTCCCCGAAACCTGCCACGGCAAACTAGTCCCTCCACGCACAGCTGTAGATTACCTTTTGTATAAAAACATATGTGTAGTTAAAATATAAAGAAGAGCCACCTGTCCCCACGAAAACTTTATTGCCTCCATAAAATTTAAACCTCAAAAGAAAAAACAAAGTATGGATTCATTTTTTTAACGAGGCCCATTTTAGATGTTTACCTAAGCTGTCACCTTACAGAATGGCGATTTTGACTGGTTGGGTCGTCGAATTAATTGTCCAGTTTGGGAGAGATATCGCATGATGGGCGATAAAGGCCTTAGAGGACTACCGTCTCGGTGGGAGCAATTTGCTTACATCTGACAGTTTGCTTGGACCGCTACCTTTTTAATTATTATGACGTCCAATTCTGGCAAGTCCTTGTGAGTCACATAAATAACACAATGCCGGCTCGTTAATTAGCTGTACAAATGGAACAGTTCAGCTGGTTAAATAAAAACGCCGTAAAAGATCTCAGGTTCAGATTGAGCGCATCTAAAAAAATTAAAAACGAGGTCATGACCTGATGTCTATCCCTCAGACCGAAGACTGACCAGAACTCAGACTGGTGGAAATGCCGTCTAGCATCGGTGAAACAACAGCAGTGGTATTTGTTCTCCAAGGGAGACTCCGTCACGGGAATCTGTACCAGGACACCAGTTTCCGTATACATGACCTCGTATGTACAAGGTTTCCTCACCTGTCCGTAGAATAAATAGTACGTCCCCATGCTAGCCAAGCTATCGCAATGATGTTCGTTTGATTTGACCACCTGCTACAGGCATAAGCGAATGACGGATCACCAGCCCAATAGTGAACAAAAGCTTGCCATGGCCTGACCAACAAGAGGACATGTCATTATGCCAGCAGTACACGCTCCACCAGACCCCGCATCTCAAGTTGAGTATGGTACTTGGTGCCTTGTCTCGCTTCGGGGTCCCTCGTATCGCGAGCTCCCGTCCATTGTCGTCCCGTCTCAGCCACAGTTTAACTGAGGTAACGAGTGTGTATCTACACAGTGCCTCGATCGCGATGCCAGTTGATTGTCTCGGGTGCTCGTCTTCTAAACGAGAGGCTCTCGCGTGTGTCTACTACTGGCAATAAATATTTCATATAAATATTTCATATAAATAAAGGTTGGCAATAAACTTACTATGCGATCCAACGGCGGAGGAATAAGGCGCGTGCATCTGCTGGTGGTAGTACCGCGCTCGACTATGATGCGAGCCCTCTAGCGGCGAGTGGAAGAACTCGCCGTTGGCCTCCGCCCCGTCTCCAGGGCTCCCGTTCACGCGGCTCTCGTACCACCGCTGCTGCAGAGCGGCGCCGGCGCCCTCGCCCGCACTCATGTCCATTGTGGCACTGCCCTCACAAACCATGCATTACTCTTATACGCACGCACTTGTACACTTCATCTCACAGTCACAGGTCAGTCTTTTGGCGCGGGGATCATGACGGGATCTGGAAAGAAGGATGATTTTAGTTATTTGTTATTAATTTAACCAACAAAGAATCTGGGGGAGGCCTATGCTGCAAGGCAAAACAATCTGGATAACGACATAGATTAACTATACCGATGTCTTTGCATACCTTTTACGTATTTATAATGTTATGATTGTTGAATAAATGCCTTTTGAATTTGAATTGAATTTGAATTTTCGACTTATTTGACTTGTAGGTTACATTACAGCAGAGCTATTTTAACAACTCTATGAATGAATACAATACAACAGGTACAATACAATACTTTTTATTGCACACCAATATACAGAAAAACAGAACTGAGTCTACGAGAACCAGCCATACCCGGGGACATACTGGATTTTATCCGACAATATATGAAGCATCCGTGAGGGAGTTGCTTGCGGAGGCGTTGAAATTATAGCTCTACAGGAGTTGGGTCTGTATCTTATGTAATGACGACAAGAGAGCTAATGCTGTAACTATTAACATGAAAATATTGAATTGATAAGATGAGTTCGTCGCCAGACGACATCATCATCAACCTAAACTATTCCACTAGACATAGGCGCATCCCCTGATATGCTCCATATTGGGTTTTCATTAGGGGTTATACCAAAATCCCCACGCTGCGCAGTGGGTGTGTTAAATATATTCATAAGGAAGCTCCTGCCATTTCTCTGGCTGGTTCCCTTAGTCGCTTTTTGTGACATCTACAAACTGAGTTGGACGGGCTGGTTCCTAAGTCGCCACTACCTCGGCAAAACTATTTTATTTATTTTAAAACGCGTCCAAAAAAACAAAACACAAACATACCTATCCAAAATCATTGATTTTATTTATCGTCCCAAATTGTTTATCAAAAATTTAAAACGTTACATTAAATCGATACGAAATCGATTAACAAAATCACAGTGTCTATCACACTATCGTCAAATTATCATCGATTTAGCATCAAAGAACAAAGTCGGTGTTTTGTCAAAAAAAAACAATCAATTGCGATAACAGCTTGTTATCATACGAGGTGGATATCGATACGCTCCCAATTCGATTAGCTGATAAGCATTTGATACTGATACTGATAGCAGGCATTAAATGTGGCGCAGAGCCGTGATTTTTATTGCGACAATCCGCAGATTATCTATCGAATCGTATTTGTTTGTTTCCGAATGTGGTTTGAATCGCATCGTTGCGGGAATCGCTTTATTTTCGAAATGTCCATTTACAACCTAATTTACAAAAGGTAAGTTATGTAGACTTAACAGTGAAGTAGGTAGGTATCTACATAGGTATAAGTATTTTTAGGTTAGTTTTAGATATAATACAGTTGCTTGTTTGTTAAAATACGGAGTGACATAGTCAAACCAATGACTCAATGTCCCATAAAAATGGAGAATATAAAAAAACTTATGTAGGCTTAATATTAAGGTAACTACTGCATAGAGATAAGTATTTTTAATATTTTAACCTATGTAGACTTAATATTTAAGTACCTACATAGGTATAAGTATTTTTACAAAACGGTAGTATAAAATATAGGTGCTAACTAAAATGTTGACAGTAGGCCTGCAGTAGTTATTTTATCTTTATGTGACGGCATTTATAGACCGGTGTTATCTTGAAAATTTAAGTAGTAGATAATATACGTACGTTTTGTTGAATAACATATTTACTCTTGTCAAAATTTAGGTCGATTAAGGCACCATCAAATGTTTCTCTTCTATAAAGTCTAACTACAAAAACTTAAATGCGAATGTCTGTGCATAAGCAAATTTGTTTTAGTTGTGTTTTACAAGATTTTACATTATGGGTAGGAAAAAAACTTCTTATCAACAAAGATATCAATAGATTCGTGCGAAATCGTTTATAATTCGACAATTAATAATAATTATGATACAGCTTATCATGGTTGGCATGATACAGAGTCATTACTTTATCATAAAAATGTATTTAATTTAATTTATTTAAATATGCAGGTCTCGACAGAACCTAGGCATTTGCTCCCCTTGGAGTCGAGACCCTAGGTCAGTGGTGTACCGAGGCTCTCCGGGTTTTAGTTTGTTTTCTCAGCGTCTGGTCGAAGCGACGCGTGACCTGAGAGCTGGTGAGTATCTAGCGCAGCGCATCAGCATTGCCATACTGCGCAGCCGGGCAATGCAGTTAGCGTCTTGGGGACGCTTCCGACTGGTATTTATATGGATCAGTTGAGCTACCTGTAGATTGTTTGCAACATTCTGCAGTCTTGCAGTGTAAATACTAGTTCTATTGTTTTCTATTAATTTTGATTGTTTTTTTCTTTGTTAATAGATAAAGTACTTTTATCTATTCTAACTTTATCATTGAAATAAGTATTATACTTTATTAAGTTGGTAAAGCATACATTTTTCTTTAATTTTGAAAAAGTTCAGGTACCCATAGGTACTGTAAGAGTAGTATTTATGATCATGAGTCTTTATCGACATTATGAACCTTTTAGAAGAATGACAACACGAAGCAACAGAAGGTAGACCACCCGTTCTATGTAGTGCGCACACTAACGGATGTTTGGATATTTGCATATTTGTTACCTCTTCACGTCAAAACTACGGAACGGATTGGGCTGAAATTTTTCATACAGGTAGTTCTAGGCCTGGAATAAAACAGGCTACTTTTAATCCCATAAAACGGATGTTATAGAATTAACCTTAAACAACGCGTGCGAAGCCAAGGGCAGAAACTAGTTATAAATAATGCTTGACACACCGCACAGCATGCTCTTGGCCCAAACAAAGTAGAGTTTGTCATTTTATGGGTACCTACTAAGGTTTTTGGTTACCGCACTCTGGGTATCTAAGATCCTGAAATTTTTTGGGAACTTATTTCATATGAGTACTAGTTAACTGGTATTATGTACTGATGTATTTTCTATAAAATATTCGGCTTATAGAATTTGTGCATGCATAATTATAAGAAACAATAATTTTACATTAGGATATGAACAATATTAATGAGCCACATTGTGATTGTTAATAATAGACTCTACTGTCACGATATTTTTAGCTTGGAATTTTACCAGAATCAATTTAAACAAATAGTTAAAAGAATAGATAGTATTTTCTAGATCTAGTCTTTTTTTAGATTATTGCATAGGTACGAAATATAAAATCGTAATTATTAAAACTTTTGAGTAAGTTTCGGCAGAAAGAGTGTATGGTGGCATAGCATGGGAGTGCATGACGCATTAGAGAGAATTTCTACATTACAATATAATAATAATAATCATTTATTTCAGACTATAGGACAGTTACAGATCTTATTTTAACTTATTCTACGGTCCATAGTAATATATACCTTAAAACTAACATACATACAATATTAAAAACAAAATTAAAGACGCGTTATTTGACGGCGAGACAATATGTATATTGGCAGTGATTCTGGTACCAAAACCTCAAATCAAAATTAAAATCAATCCTTAACCTGTTGCCGTACCGTTTTTGTCAATATTTTGACGCTGGTTTAGGTTCAGGTGTCAATAGAATCACTACTATCATCAGACTAATATCTACAAAAGTTTGGATGTAGAGATGGATGGATGTTAGTTACCTCTTTACGCCTAAACTACTGAACGAATCGGGGTGCAATTTTGCATACAGGTATTTTTAGGCCTGGAATAAAACAGGTAACTTTTTATCCCATAAATCAGTACCCATGGGATTTATATAACTTTTAAATTTCCATAGAAACAACGCATGCTAAGCCGCGGTAAGAAACTAGTCTCTATGAATACTAAGAGACCTACCAACACAGCAGTGATCACGTGTTTCAGACAGAAGTCTGTCAACTCGTCTTCGTCTGACTGAATCAAGTCTTTTTTAGGGTTCCGCACCCAAAAGGTAAAACGGGACCCTATTACTAAGACTTCGCTGTCCGTCTGTCACCAGGCTGTATCTCATGAACCGTGATAGATAGTTGAAATTCTCACAGATGATGTACCTATTTCGGTTGCATATTTAACAACAAATACTAAAAAACAGAATAAAATAAATATTTAAGGGGGCTCCCATACAACAAACGTGATTTTTTTGCCGTTTTTATAGTTAATGGTACGGAACCCTTCGTGCGGGAGTCCGACTCGCACTTGGCCGGTTTTATTTAGTATATATTTTTCTTTAATTTTGAAACGTTCAGGTACAGTCTCGTCTTTGTCAAACACGTCTTCGTCTGAATCAAGTCTTTCTGTATCCTCAAAATAGATGTAAGCGATCGAAAAAGAATCAGATTACTGAGTAATCTTGTTTGTTTTAGATACAAATTTTAGTCTAGGATATGAATCTATTTGTTATAAATGATAATCAAATCTCACCAACAGATAAGATGCGATGTGATCCCAGATACAGTTAGACAACCAGCACAGCCACTATCTGACCATCGACTGAAAAATTCGGATTTACTGATCTAATCGCAAGAAATCGATTTTTTTATCGCAAATTACGTTTATTTTAGATTTCTTTGTAACTTTGTGTGATAACGGATAAGCAACAAGTAAATCTGTTATCAGGCTTCTAAAATGCGTTATGGTTTGATGTATTTTGATTTTGAGACAAAAGAACCACTATAAAAAAAATTTGAAGGAGTTTGAAGGAATATTTTTCTTGGCCACGACTATTACATGTTTACTGACGACCTAACATATGAAATAAAGTAAAATGTAGTTTGTGTACAGTCGATAGATGTGACTACGACTAGATACTACCTATTATCCTGATAGTTTTAAAACTATCAGGATAATAGGTAGTAAGTCCACAAGCTTAGAATAGGTACCAACCAAACGCTAGATTTAATTTCTCATTTTAAATAACATACCTACTTCTGTGTAAATGTTCAGTACCTAAGTATTTGCATTTAGATTTATTTAAATAATCTCTCATAAAAAAACACAAGTTTTTTACCATAAATGAAATGTAGGTTTATTAAACCATGTTGGTATCTTGATACTTTTTAATAGACAGATTTATCTTTCTAAGTTGGAAGACTGAGAAAATGATAAATATTTAAATAATAATAATTATGTTATATTTGGTATCAAATCAAACACAATGTAGACCACAAGATGTTGTGGTGTAGGTACTTCTTATTCTGAATGTAATATTCAAGGAGAATTATTTCGTTACTTAATTTTTAAGGAGAATTAATTAACTTAAAATTAAAATGTATATTTGGATTTTCAGAAAAACACGAGTGAGTGAAGAGATCATACTAACTTTGTTAAACATTCGACTAGAACTTTTTAAAACTATGCTCAAATCATCAAAGTCAAATCTGAGTTCAGTTTGAAATACAAAACTATGATTTAATATCAAACAGCCGGTTAATTTTTAAACACTTCACAGTATAAACGAAAGGATCTTTATAGTTTTCATATTTAATCATAAATAACTACAAATAGATAAGTAGGCAGATACATATCGATTCTTAAGTCATTGCTCATACAGGTTCCCACTACACATAAAACTCGTTCAAACTTAGGCCTATCGCTCAGATCACAGCTTGCTATCTACCAGTAGCTAAGGTTATAAATCAGTGATTATTGCCTATAACTCGGTGTGATAAACATTGTGATTTTACACCCGTCATACTGTTCACTTAAAGCTATTTGTGTGAGTTACTACTTTTATATTGATGCTATAAGAGCATCAGTTGCAGAAGTAAAGATTTTTTTTGTTCAGTGACTGCGTGCTCGATCTTTCCCTGTTTTTTTTTTTTGCGACTTCGGCTGTTTATTTTTAGAGAAAGTTAATACACCTGATTTATTATTGAATAATAATTACTTTTTTAAAGCGGTTTAGCATACAATTTTACTTCTCTATGTGCTTATTTTGTAAACCTAAAGAAATTAAATTATTGAAATTTGAAATCTTTACTGGGCTTGGCCACAAAAATTTGAATTTTATGAAATAGAAACCTTATAAAAACGGTGACAAAGTTATTAAAATCTGGGGTAGATTTTTACGAAAATTGTCACCGGGTAACATTGTCAATGTGTCAATTTTACTTTAAACAGATTTTTATTCAATTTTCACTAAACAAAATATTCTTTATACGTAATTTTTAACCAAATTGCTAAGCATCTTGTTAAAAACCCATAAAAAAAATACTCTTATGCTCTTTAAATCCACATACTTTTTTAAGCGTTTCGATTCAATATTTTCAGATAAAATCTCAGCCAGGCCTGAGATGCTGGAGGTCCGAGAGGAATCAATTATCTTAATTGCCTGGCCTAATCTTAATAGGGCTGATAACCCACGTGTACTAACGCGCGTCTACAAGATGGTCGAAGAGATAGTCGATAGATGTGAAACTACGAGACAGTTTTGAAACTATCAGGATAATAGGTAGTAAGTACCTTAGAATGGGTACCAACCAAACGCTAGATTTAATTTCTCATTTTAAATAGCATACCTACTTCTGTGTAAAATTTTCAGTAATTATTTTAAATAAATTGAAATGATATCTCATATAAAAAACACATTTTTTTACCTTATATGGAATGTAGATGTAGATGTCATATAAATGAAATAGTTGTGCATGCTTAGTTCTAACTCAAAAATAAATATAATATCAAAATATTCTCTATTTATTGCGTAGGTAAAAAAACGGCGCACCATTGAGAACGAAGCACAGACTTTTAAACCACAAACTTATAAACACAAACTTGCGAGCTTTCAAAGCTCATACAGTTTCATATCTACACGTTAATAGATATTATTAACTTATGAATGTTCAGATTAATTTGTTTATCTTCAAACAGTTTGATACTCAGCTCGTAAAATCTCGCATCATCGATAGTGACCTTTTTATTGGCAGTTTTGGAGCAAGGTGTGGGCTTTATACATGGTTTTATCTCTAAAACTGTTTTATACGTTTTGTTATGTTGGCATTACTGTTTTTATCTTATTTTAATTGAATGAGGAATAATGTGATTTAAAGTAGGTAAGAAGAACAAATCGACGAATGGTATGTTTGTTTTTTACTAATTACAATTTGTATGTCTAGGTACATATATGTATAGAAGAAGAAAGAGAAGTACCAAATAGAAATGTAATTATTTATTCCAGAATTATTTGATTACAGCACCTAATGCAATTTCTGAATTTCTACATATCCCAAATGAATACTTGCTGAAAAGAAACCTAATATTAAAATAAACCTAAAAAACCTCTAATTTAATAAACCCACAGAACATAACATGTCATAACAGCTCCCTCTGTGAACAGCTTCGAAAACAGACTCGACCACTGGTTACGAACGCACCATCTGACCACCATACGAGACAATCAAGTGTAGTAAAAATACTAAAAGCACTGTGACATAGACATATCAGCTCTCAGCTGCTCGTCTATTATTCAATAATAATAATAACATGATTGGTTATGGTTTATGCAAATAAACTGACACAATAAAGGAACTAATCAAAATTGCATTTTATTGGTCTAGACATGCAGCTTGAGTACTTATCATTGAGTACCGTACCGGCGGCGTAGGTACCGCTTAGCCTTAGAACAGGAGGATTTCACGATATGTTCTCACGCTCCACTAAAACCAGTGCCTCTCGCAATCTTTAAAACACCGACACAGGTATCAAGCTGTGAAAACTAGCATTATTATGATAATTTTATGTTAATCCTTTATTCGATTAAAATTATACCAAAAATAAACATAGCAAGTGAACAGGACGTTGCATACGCAAATCTCCGGCGGAAATACGTCACTTATGAATAATATCGAAGGTCAGTCAATAATCGTTTGGTTTGAGCATCTCGCATTCAAATTTGGAACTCCCGGACTGTCATGGCGGTTAGGCGGTTGACCATAAACAACAGCAACTGATATGAAAGAGGTGGCATTGACATTGATTGGTTGATACTCTGGCACCCGTTCGAAATTTAAAACAAAGAATTGACAGTATTACATTATGTAAACGCGCCTCAAGCTTACATGGCGCATACTTTATAGTCGAATTTACATTTTCTACCTACCTACTATTACATGTAAGTGTGTTTTTACTTAAATAAATGCGAATTTCTGAGAAGCTTGTATAAATAATATTTGCTAGAATAAAATATTTCTCAGTTTACCGTAATTAAGTTGGTCGGTTGATTTGAACTCCCGTTAAGAAAATTAAATATTTGAGAGTACATAAAAAGAATTAACCCTTAAAATAAAGTTCAGGCAAACAAATATTTAATTCTTTTTAAAGCAATCACCTATGTAAATAAGACCTATAAATTATTAATAATTTAAATAATTCATTAAGTATAATAATTCAAAACAAACCTTTCTAAACCAACAGGGAAAATTGTTGATGTTTTTTTCTTTATAAAGTTGAACATTGTGCCAATAAAAAAATTTGTAGATGTTTTCTACATATAAAAGATTTCAACGCAGGTCAAAAATTTTATGTTTTTAAAATATTCAAGCACATAAAATTTTTGACCTGCGTTGAAATCTTTTGTGTGTAGAAAATCGATTCGTAGACGGTCTACGAATTCTCGTCACTTTGGAATTCGTAGACATTTTTATGTTCGACATTTAAATAATTATTCGTTGTTTAATCGAATAATATTTAGCATTTATGTTTAATCTCCAAATGTAAATGTTCGTTATGCATTTTGATAATAATCATTTAGAATCTTGATAAGAATTGATTTAATAGACATCTCAAATGGATATTTTGATTTTAACATTTAAATGCAATCCAAAAAGTATTATTTTGTTTGCAACAGCCACACGACAAGAAGAATTCGCTGTTTATTTTTAAAAAGCGAAATCTCTGCCGACGGCAAAGTTACCGCTATCGCGCTTATACGCAAATAAAAAAGATTTTATGCAAATTTTATTTTAATGTTTCCGGCTATTTAATAGTATGAGGAGCCACACTAATGTTTTATAATTTAGACTACATATATTTTTAATATTTGTTTCTAATTAAAAATAAACAGGTTACAGATTCTTCTACTATAAAGCTTTTTTTACCTTACCTACGTACCTAGATCTATAGAAGATTTAGCTGTTAAATTGAGATAAGTATTTATGCTATACATAGATGAAATTCATATTATGCATGCACAGGTTAATTAAGTTTTTTTCATTGTTATTAGAATTGCAATTTTTTTTAGGTATAGTTTTTAACAGAAAACTAACAATCCCTATGTTGTTGCATATCAAACAGTTACCTCAAATGTCCACATGTGTAGCGGTTCACAAAGTCGATCACTATCACTATGTACCACTGTAAATACTGTACAAAGATATAAACACACTATAACCATTAGCTCCATTCCGTTCGCATGTCCATTTCCATCATTAAAAACTTCAAAAATTCTTTATCACAGGTCACAGTGTAATCAATCGCAAAGATGCACCGTTTGATGTAATTACAAAAACAGTTGATGTTGAGAGCGCAAGCGCGAGTGCGTTGAGGCGAGCGGCACGTGATGCGTTGCCGATGGGACGCAACCCGACACTAAACTAGTCGTGTGACTTTTTGTTGTGAACGCGCGCGATCGGCCGCCCTCGGTCGCGCTCGTCGCCGTCGACGACTGCTCGGCAGTCTGCGCCCTGCGATTGGTCGATACCCCCGTCGGGCGGCCGGGGGAGGCGGAGCTTCCTCCACTGATGGGAGTGTTCTCTTTTCAAATTTTCTTTTTCTCTTTTTGGGCGGGCTGCGATGGTGTGCGTTTAGTCGACGCGCGCGCGCCGCGCTTGATGGATGGTGGTAGAAGCAATGGTAGCTTTCTTGTGAAGGAAAGCCTCTCTCTATGAAAGGATGAGCATTATGCGTTGGATGCCTATTTTAGATTTATCTTAGTTAATATCACAATATGTAGTTACTAATAAGTTATGACACTACTTGTTGGATCTCAGTAACTAATGCGTGTATTGAGGTAGATTTACACACAAGGATGCAAAAAGATGCAACTGAAAGACTTTTTTTATACAGTACTATTATTACGATGACACCGTTACGATGGCCATAACTATTTTTATAGTCGATTGACATTTGTTTGACCATAATCTCACCTGATGGAAAGTGAAGATGTAGCCAACGATGTACATCACGAAGGCCTATACGATACACCTATTCACTCTTGTCTTGAAGAGATCCAGGTTCTATACAAAAAATGAGAATTAGGTAGGTTTCACATTAGTAAGCATAAAAACTACTCTTATATAGATATACTTAGTACAAATTTTCGTAATTACCTTACTTACACAATCAATAGAGTACTTATAAGCAAAAACTGTGAGAATGAAGTTCTATTTTTCCGGTAATGAAATTACAAAAACAAAAAAAGTATGCATTTATTATATTCCAATTATAATATCTAACTTCTATAGCTTATAAAACGGCGACGTAAGCATTATGTATGTTATCAAATTGATTCCACGGATTATTTCAGTTGGTAGAACATTTGCCAGGTGGCGTGGTACTTCATAGTGGTTACACTCCAGAGGGTTGCCAGTGTTGCCACCTGCCTGTCACTAAAAACGAATAATATAATTAGTTATCAACGACATTATTAGAGCATAGAATGGAATTACTTGAAAAAACTAAATTACAACCTACTTACTAGCTAAGTAACATTTTGTTCTAATTGAAAATATCACGCCAAAACACTGTGGCGCGGCGGGCGAAGTTTCGCCTGCGACACAGGAGGTTGTGGATTCGATTCCCGCCTAGGGACAAATTTTTGTAAGATCTGATATTTTTTCCGGCTTTTCTGGGTATTTTCTTTTTTTATTGTATAACACAAAATATCTACCTATGTAATGTATTTTAAATTGTATCTAATATTATCATCTAGTACCTATCCATAGCACAAGCGCTGCTTAGCTTCGGGCTAGATGAAGCTGTATGGAATCTCCAGCATTATTTATTTATTTTATTCTTTAATTGTAAGCATAAACTAACTTAAGATCAAAATAAATTTGTCATAAACTAACTTTAGATAACTGGTACCTAGGTTTGTAGTTCTCAAATCAAAAATTCTTCTTAATTGGCAGCAGATTTTTTAAATCTGTTTCTCCGATGATGAAACTGTCCACTTATCAAATCATTTATTTTGTATATAGTATTATTCTTGTTTTTTGTTGTTTTAAGCCTTTGTCAAAAAAAACCTTAACAAACATTTTACAATTTTTTATATGAGCCACAAATAAAGCACTAAATTTACTGAACGCTTTGCCAGGTGTGACTAGGTACCTAGTTAAATTTCTAAGTGCCTAGTAAAAAATTACAATTGGCCAGAAACACCTGCACAGCTGTCAGAAAGCAATAATTTAATTAAAGTGTCAGAACAACTGTTGTAATACTTGTAATATGATCCCTATGAAATATGCATGGAACTCATTTTTTTTGCAAGTTGACTTGCAAAACTTTGTAGATAGAAGGATAGAGGTAGTAAAGATACTTTATTATCTGAAATGACGAATTAATAACCTTTTTTTATATGATCTTGTTATGGATCAGTTGAACTACCTGTAGATTGTTTGCAACAGTCTGCAGTTAGCTCAATTGTGTTCTAATTTGTTTCTATTATTTGATTGTATCTATTTATTCAAACTTTATATATTCAGCAGAAATGTCTTAATTTACAATGTACTTACATATTTATTTAGAACATGGTTGTTGCGACTCTACCAGAATGATTTGGATTGAAACCGTCCAGAAGGATATGAAGACGATGGGTGGTAAGCCAAAGCAAAAGCGCCGGGAGTAGCGTAGTAACGCAAAAGCGCTACTCCGAGCGCTTTTGCGAAAGCGCTACTCCGAGCGCTTTTGCGAAAGCGCTACTACGGACGCTTTTGCGAAAGCGCTAGGTACTCCGGGCGCTTTTGCGTTAGTTCAGGGCTTACCACCCATCGTCTTCATATCCATCTTGACGGTTTCAATCCAAATAGTTGGGGGTCTCCCTGGTCTTCTTTTGGTGGTTTCGGTTCCGAGAGAAAGGATTTTCTGGGTCATATGGTTTTCGTCTCTACGCATTACGTGACGGTACCATCTTAGTCGGTTTTCTTTCAGCTTTTCCTGTGTGGGTGCCACTTTGAATGTCCCTGGAACAAGAAAATATACATGTCATAAAAGTGTTAGTAAATAAATAGGTACGCAAGCCAAAATAAAACAGTCAAAGAAGAGTAAACTCAAATCTATTCTACTAATACGTTTGTTTTATTGTACTAAGTTTTTAATATTTTGATTTAATTGTTATTTTGTATGAATTTTATTGACATTTAGAATAATTATTAGTTAAAATCGCGTTATTAAATTTTGCACACCCTAATGGGTAGATTGTAAATGGACATATTTAATATTAAGACCTTTTGTACATACATTCTGGCAAATAAATGATTATGATTATGAATAATATTTTAAAGAGGAAAGATAATGTTTGTTTGTTTGTTTGAATTTAATAGGCTACGAAACTACTGGACCGATTTGAAAAATTCCTTCACCATTAGAATCTTACATTATCTCTGGTGAACAACAGTTTTCATAATACGGGCGTAACTATAGTCAGCATAGATACTAGAAAAACAACCCCACTAAACCCAAGTAGCTTCTTTACCTAAATCACCGAACAATACCTAAAGAAAGTCAAGCCAAGTCTGGAGACGTCACCGTGATTTATACCCCCACCCAACCCCACCTATAAATCCGTCGGGACAGCACTATCGCTAGTGTTGTGCCTTAATGGCTAATGACAGAACACCCGCGAGTTTACTGGGTTAATAACGCTTGTTATAAAGCCTAGTGCAATGAAGTTATTTCACGAGTGAAGTTACGAGTTAAGTTCGTATCGTTAACGTGATTTTTACATGCATCTGTATTTTGTTTATGCACTACTAGCAGCTGCCAACGGTTTTGAGCGTTTTTTTGTGATTTAAAGTAGACTTTAAGTTATTAAAGGTTTAGAACTACATTTACGGAAAATATTGACCTCATCGGGCGTCACAAAGTACTTACCTACCCCAGAAACTTCCATTTGTCTAAGCTGTCACATAAATTATTTATCGATCTATTAACTTTTTAAATGTGGTTTATGTAGAGTCAAAAACAGAGTTCCATGTTTATGTCCAAATTATACATAAATGCTATATAAAAGCTCTAACTTTTATAAACAACAGCTACGGTCCGCGGATTCACACGCAATTTTCAAGTAGCCTATGTCCGTCTCCTTGATATTGTTTACAAACCTCCCTGCCAAATTTCATTATGATCCGTTCAGCCGTTTAGGCGTAAAAAGGTAACATACAGACAGACAGACAGACAGAGTTAAGTACTTTCGAATTTATAATATTAGTACGGATATATCTTTATTTATAAAATAAATGGTTAGGTAATTTCCTTGTCCCCGACACCCACACATTTTCTAAGCGGGCAGCCAGTCTGAATAACTTTAACCCCTTTGAAATGTAAAAGCATTACGGAATGAAAAAACAGCACTTATGTACCCCGCGTCCTGATAAACCATCTCCGTACAAAGAGCACAAAGATACAATGCCTCTGAAAGGGTTCAAGAACGCACTTTTAAATTAACCGTCACGACTTCAAAAACGTAACAACCCTATTCAAAGCTTCAAGGGATTCTCGTCCTTCGTGACTAACAATGATGAAGACTCCAAGCGATAATCACTTGAAAGTAAATAGCGATATAAAATATTAGCCGCTGCGGTGCTTCTATTTAAAATAGGTCCGTTTACATTTTTCCTTTTCATGTCATTGTCTCTGGTCGGAGAGCGTTTGCAACCGTCACGTTCCAATTTTGAAAAGTGTCGGAACAAAATGGTAGTCGCTTTGTGTTTTGCCCTCGACTGTGAGTTTGGTAATTTAGCAGATGGTTCATGTTTCTGCTTTGATGTTGGTTTCTGTGACTGTACCCGTCTCTGGGTTTCAGGAACACTCGCTACTTCATGTTTTGTTTTATGTCCCTGACATATAAGGAAGCTTTTAGGAAATTAGCTGACATCTCATTCAGTAAAAAGATATGAAAAGATTTATTCGGACTCAAAATATATTTATTTAAAACGAAACAATTATTTATCTAATTACAAAG
Source organism: Eupithecia exiguata (assembly GCA_947086465.1). Classification (NCBI taxonomy): domain Eukaryota; kingdom Metazoa; phylum Arthropoda; class Insecta; order Lepidoptera; family Geometridae; genus Eupithecia; species Eupithecia exiguata. Next base: position 9,090,058 of record OX352231.1, read on the forward strand.
GTAAGCCTTAGATTGTTAGTTATTTTGTTATGTAGTGTTTTAATGTTCTTTATTTCATCAAAGTTTGTTGGTGTTTTTCAAAATTTACCGCTCATATTAGTATTGTAACCACGCCTCCATTCCATGACTATAAAATTTCCATGAACTGGACACTGGCAGAAAAGTGGGAAACCAGACACGTAATAAAAAATATCTGCTTATATAATGTATTGTATTATGTGTATCAATCATCTATTAGGTACCTATAACACAAGCTTTGCTTAGCTTGGGGCTAGATCATGCTGTGTGAATTGTCCAGCATTATTTATTATTTATTTATATTGCCAATGAAAAAGAAATCAATTAAAGTCAAATCAAACGCATTTGACAGCATTATTAATTTTGCCATACTTTTCTTTCGATCGTTATGACAGGGATGTTACCATTACGTCCTGCCAAAGGAAGCTTAGTTCAGTTTTTGTTCAAATTTTTCAATTAATATTTTTTAAACTTGTCTAAGCCATGTTATCGTAGAATTTCTCTACCTAGCTATATCACCCAACAGTTAGAATAAAGCCGGCATGTTTGAATTCAGAACATGATTCGTGATTATACAGACGGCATACCAACGTCAGTCACATCAACCAACTACAAGTCATAGACAAGTATAACACGCCGTCATATGAAGCTCTGATTTTGAAAAAACTTTTTACCTACCGCCAAATATTAAACTTCAATTGAGAACTACTACGAGAACGTGATAAAGTTATAAAAGTTCTCTAAACTGTTAGTGTTCTGACAAACCACTAGCATTCATCATATAACGAATGAGTTAGGTACCTTTATAACATCTTTTTTTCCTATAATTTACTGATACGTACACATATTAAAATAAACTAAATTAACATTACAATCAAAACATAAAGAACTTTATAAGCTTTTTTTCATTAACTATTTCGTTTTATTACTAAAGAAAATTTAACAAATTTAATTATGCAACATTACAATCTAGCCATGGTTTTTCTATCGGATAATTTTGTTTTAACTTAATTTTGTTAAAAAATATCAATAAGCCTGATGCTCATGATCTGAATAAAGCTTTTGAATTGCCTATTCGACTCTTATTAATTGAATATTCGACATTTTTATTAATCGATGCTATTTCTATAACTCTGTGGATTTTGAACTTTTTTAAGTCAGGATTTAAAGAAGAGGTTCAATGTGTTTCTAATAATATTGGTCTCCGTCATAAAACGGCATCACCACGTCAGAAAAACGAGGCTATCTAGTAACCAAATTGGAACATCACTGGCCCGTGTTTACAACTCTACAAAAAAAATCAAACAAAGAAGCCGAATTCGAATTCCAATCGAACTTTGACACATGCCTGCCACCATAAACAATAGAAATTCGATTCGAAATTCAAATCATCGTCATCGGCATCATAAGCGATTGTGGCTTGCTTTCCTCTACGGATCTATGAGTTGTCTATGAATCTTTTCTTTGAACTTTTTCTGGTTCTGAATCAAGATTGTGCGATAAGGGCTGAGATGTTCTCAATATCCCAAGATGTCCTTGCTCTCAGTAATCTCCTGGATATTTTCGTCGTTTTTGTTGGTTATTCTTTGGAAATGCTTTGTGCTCTAATGGGGACATTATTTTGACGTGAGTCGCGCCGCCGTAATAATGTAAACACTGATTGAGTACAGATAAAAGACAATCGATGTTTTTTGTGATGGCGAATTTGAGTCTAACAGCTGCGTCGAGGCCAGCCATGGACGTGGTATTTGCCTACCTATGGCAGTAGGTATGCTTGCAATTTCTATAAGGCATACTTCGGTTTATTGTTAGAAAAATCATCAGTTTAGTTGTAGAAGCGTATACAGACAGGGTGGTTTTTTTAGGAAGGGATGGAAGACTCCTTTCATGACTTTTCCCTAACTCTCGTGGTTTCGGACTTGGCCATCACCGCCATTCTCAAAAAACCACCCTGTATTGCCTTTTAAAAGATACCTGTTTTTCGTGTAGCCTAGTTGTGGGTACAGCGAGTTGATGTTTAGTTGTTTAACATGTTACCTAATCTGGACGCACCTGATACCAAAGCACTAAGCAACATTGCATCTAGCTAGGCATAGTAGATAGTAAGTACCTATTGATGGGTTACTTAAGTCCATTAACTTGATTGGAGCCTGGGCTTGAGTGATTAGGTACATAGTGCTATGTACTCTGTGGTATATAACATTGATGAGGCCGCAAATCAACTATACTCGATTCAAGTATGTTATAGCCTATGCCTGCTTCATCATCATCATTGTCAGTATTTATTACCCAGTAACGGATATATGCATCTCCTAATATTCTCCATGTTCCTGTGTCTCTGGTTTTGCAGCTCCACTGTCACCAGTATTTTATTTATTGCTTTCATACAGTCATCAGGTCTTAGTGGTGGGTCCGTGGCTTAGGCACCCAGTGGTCGACGCACCCGTGGCTGACGCCCCCGGTCAGTTAAATTTCATTCGAAAAAGTTTTTAAGTTAGGTGAGTGTTCATAAAATGTTCACAGTAGGTATGTACCCATTTAGGGTGTTGCAATGAAAGACAGGCCAGGTTTCATGCCTTTTTACTTATGATGAACTTACTTATTATTAATGCATTCAATACCTATACACAAAATTACGACTCGCTAAAATTATCATTGAAGAAATCGTCAAGTTCGTAAAAACACTTTTTTCCCAGCTAAAGTTCTTATGTCATCGGACCATCGTGCTTTGGGTCTCCCTGATCTCCTGCTTCCTACGAGGTCTCCACTCCGTTACTTTGCGGCTCCGTTTGTCATCTGAGCATCGCATGAGGTTCACCGCTCAGTATTCAGTATTTTATTTATTGCATTCATACAGTCATCAGGTCTTAGTAGTTAGGTGAGTGTTCATAAAATGTTCACAGTATGTACCCATTTAGGGGTACATACTGTGAACATTCACACACTCATGTTACCTACCTGTATCTATGGAAGATGATCTGTTATAGGTAGTAAGTCAGTACCTATTCATTGCATTCCATCAGTCAGTGTAGCGAAATACTTGCAAAATTTTTAAATGGCGCTACATTTTATATGATTGATAATATAAATTCTACAAAACAATTTGTCGATGCTTTGATTGATTTTAATTATTATACAAACTTACTAGTGGTTTATTTTTTGCTTCTCAGTTTTTTTTATTATACCTTTTAATGGAAATAAAGAGATTTTGATTCTTGATTCTCGTTTCTATGTTATACAGGACATCCACCGCATTAAAGTATTTAATTATATATACAACATTGGCATAAAAAACTATGGCTTTTAATTAGATCAAGTTCTTTAGAAGTCGTTTAAAAAAAACATGAGCCTGAATAACTTGAAGTACAAGACAATTTCGAAAAATGTTAGACTGAACGCACACGACCTCGGTGAACTGAGCACTATACCGAAAAGGTATAAAATTGAGGAAAAGGTCTAAATAGCGTACCTACGTTTTCATACATAAATGTATTTGTTTACAAAAATTATCTTGGATTGGGTGAACAGGGTGTAAGCTACTCTGTAGTTGACACGATTTCGGTTCAAACAACCCTTCACTTAATAGCCTCTTAAAACTTTCAACTTCTACTCGATCTCAGAAACTGATACGACAGTTTGAGAGTTTGCTTTTCTATTTTCTGCTGATGTTTAAAAAACAATACTTTGTGACTTAGCACGAGTTTTACATAGTTAACGAAAACTATTATAGTTTTCGTCCATACATTTACAGCCCGCCTTGCACTGCTTGCTACCGATTGCTGAGTATGGGGGTAACGATTCAATGGTTATTGGTTCATCTGCTGCTGTTTTTTCGGCCAGTTACTGGATCTCTTCAAGACACGAGTCAATAGGTTTCTTCTAAACCTTCGTGAAACATCGTTGGCTACATCGTCACTTTCCATCAGGTGATATTGTAGTCAAACGAAGGACTGTAAAAAAAACTATTCGACAAACAATATTATATATATATTATTTTTTGTTTATATTTATATTTTTTCTTCATGAAATTATTATTTTTTAGACTTAATTTTAATCATACCCAGGTTCAAACAACATGTTTGAAGCACGCCTTTTGTTGATGTTGACCCTATGTGGTTGGCAGGCAGAAAATGCCATCGGCATTATGCCCACCATTTGTATACTTTTCGTGTAATTGTGTGCAATAAAGAATTAAATAAATAAATAAATATTAAACTACATAATACGTTCATGAAATATTCTTTCATTTTTCAGTTTTGGTATTTTGCAAACTCATACTAGAGTCTCAAAGCTCACAGAAATATTAGAATAACTGTATAAAAGTGTTTCGTGTACGGATTGCATGGTCGTAAGTGAAAGTGCGATAACCGATGTAATGTGGCTCGAAGTTCCATACTTTTGTTTTATTCGTTTTCATATTGAGCATGGTAATCGGTAAAGGTTAGTCAGGTAGTATGTTTGTCAGTTTTACAAACAACATTGATAAGTTTTTCTTTTTTAATTTAAAGTAAAGTAAAGTTAATTGATAATGAGACGCGACGAAAGCTTAAGGGTTGCTGTTTGACGATCTCTGTAGCGCGGTGGGCGAAGGTCCGCCTGCGACGCAGGAGGTTGCGGGGTCGATTCCCGCCTTGGGACAAATATTTGTATGATCTGCAGGTATTTGTTCCGGGTGTTCTGGTCGTTTATCACAGCCCTCCTGCATCGCAGGAGGATCTTCGCCGACCGCGCCACAGAGGTCGTTCCCAATGACCTATTTGTTTTGACAAATGAAACCGAAGGCAAAATCTAATAATTTCATGACTAACGTGTTTACTTACAGCTTAGCATGATGTATTGCTACTTAGCGCGTGAATTATTAATTCAGTTCATAAAAAGGTAGCTTTAACTCAAGAAAATTATATTATTTTGACCTTTTCAATAACGATGTGGCAAACACCAGTGTCATAAAAAGTTACTAAAGTCACAGTGAATGAATGCAAAAGAGAATGCAAAACAAAGAAATTGCAACGGGCCCTTCGCCTATAGCCCGACCAGCCGAGCAGACAATCTCCCTTATCTCCGCAAGTTAGCAAACAAAACATCGCAACCAGCAATAAGCATAAAACAAAATCGTTTCGACCCCACACACGCCGTCGCTCCGAACACTTGGAAAAATCCCTATGGATTTTCCGCGCAGGGGGCGGGGGAAAGGAAAAGCTGCGAGTTTTTATCTCGGCGCCATAAATTTTATTCGTAGCGTGATTTAGTGCGCAGATTCCCCCCGCTCCCCCGCGCCTACGCCTCGCCGGGTAAGGCTGCTAGTCATTGTCAAAATTATTGCACCCCTATCTACTGAAGCTTTAAATATATGTCCCCGACACGTAGTTATGCCTACAAGCCGTTCCTACTTTCAATACGACGCTAGGTTAGGCCAATAAATCAGTCTATGTATGCCGAGGTAAAAGTGAAAATAAATTCAGAAAAAGTGAAACCGGTGTTGTTTTTATATTGTAAAGTAAACAATCGTTGTTTACGCGTAATACTTATTTGAATTGCATTGTTGGTTCGTAGAGAATGGTTGCGCAAAATTTGCTTTCCTTGCTCTGAATAGCTTTGAAATTTCCACTTGAACTAGTAGCAATATAGTAGAGCAATAAGCTGCAGGACTCGCTCCGACTGCATAATGTAATGCAGTATCCAGGCGCCATCCACAACGAAAGAATAGTGAAAAAAAAACTCCGCCATCCTAATCCTCCATTATTTTTGCTTTAGGAGTAAATCTTACTTATTTGTCAATACCGAGCCACAAAGGCGCCCAAATACCCTTACACTAGATGAAAAGAAATAATACACGCCTCATAATAGTACAGCAATTCTGTATCTGTTAAACTGATAATGCGCTTTTGTTGGCTCCTTGACAGCTCACTTCAGTTTTTCTAGGCCTCGGCGGTTTCGAGTTGCGGCCACGGATTGTGACATATTTGTGAGGATTCCTGCGAATCCGCGATCTGTATCTTCTGGGTGTATTTTGTGTAAACACGACAAAGTGGGCTATAGGCTAGGCAGATGCGGTGGCGTCGTTTTATTGTCTACGGCGCAGCTCGAAGTCTCGCATTTGATCCGGGGCTCCACACTGTGTCTTATCTCGAATCTGGTTTTATGAAACCCTAAATTTACGACTGCGGTCGAGGGTGGGGGTTGGTATTAAGCCGACTCTCGACGCTTCGCTGCGACAGACACTTTTGTCACCGACAATTCATGGCGAAGCACGTTCGGCAAAAATTTTGCGTGTCAAATGACTCCGACCTGAACAGTCGATTGATGTCGCGATTACACAAATCGAGTGTCGTTCTGGGATGTTTTATGTCTATTACAGCGAGTTGTTACATGCTCTCTTAAGGGGCTGTAAAAACGCGATGAACTGCCGATAAAATATGATTGTCTGCCCTCAAATAACAGGAACTTTGTAGAAACATAATAATGTTCATACTCAAGTTTAAACACAGCTGATTATAAACCTAGATTTACTTACCAGGTGGACGCGTGTTTTTTTTTACTGACAAGAATGAGCAGATGGCATTTAGCAGATAGGGATCTACCAGCTCTGCCAATTCCATTTGCAAGCTTCCACCGCTGCAATGCCGTCGACCGATTACTTTGGATTTGTAAGTCTCTATTTGTACCTTACCTTACTAACCGTGAATCGGATAGATTTGTTGATTAAACTTTTTAGTTTTTTCGCGTTATAAGCATATTTTCTCCTTACCTAGCTGACTCGCCAGTGGTTGCATTCACGTGGACTTTAGAAATAACCGATCTAATGTTAGTTTCCCTGCAAACCATCACCACCAAAGTTTTACAACCAATATATATGATTTTAGTAGATTTCAGTTATTATGAGAAAACCTATGAATCCCTGTCATTATCATAGCAATAAGGTTCGTAATCGTAATATAGTAAGTATCCATAGGATAGTAAGTAAAACCATAGTAACCATAGATATCTTATGATGATTTTATAAACGAACCATTTTATTGTTGATGGTTTTATGCATAGGCATATAAATAAATAGGTAATGATAGAGACTCCACACTGCATCATCTAGTCCCAAGCTAAGCAGAGACTGTAATATGGGTACTAGATAACTGATGATATGTACTTAATTTTAATACATTACATAGATGTGAATGGTTATATTATAATTATGTTTTGTGTTTCCCAAATTAAAACAGAAGACCAAAGTTAGATCAATTTTCGAAGTTTTCCTAGTGTTTTTCTCAGTAGATCCTTTGGCAGGTTTCCTCTGGTTATAATTACGTTTCGACCTTGCAAGTTAATTAGCTACGTCGCAATAATTGCGCTCCCTAGACCCGACAGTCGGGTTAGCCCAGATACAGGCGGATCCTCAATAAATTACGGGAATAAATCCCGGGAAAGAAAAATTGCCCTCTGGAGCACATAATTCTTGCCTTGTCACAAGCCCTCCTTATCTATAGCCAATACCGGATTACAATGCGATTTTATTTTATGCTATGTTCGTTTCCTCGCTTATATTCCTACCTTCTAAAATACCGGAATATACAGGGTGGCAAACTTGTTTACTAAGGTACTTAATCTTATACCTACTTGATATTGAAAATAACCTTAAGGAAAACCCGTTTTCAGCTAAAAGTTTTGAAACAACAATGATTACTAGCACAAAAGTCATTTCTAACGGGATATTTGTCATTTGAGTTTTGAGCTTTCCTATATTTCGGCACAGTTTCATGTGCAATGCTTCATTTCGGAATAGCTGAAGTCATTGCGAGTTAGCTTTTATGGGCAGATACCGATCTACCTCCATTTTTTGGTCCTTCCGTTTTCAGTTTTTCGCTACCTTTGAGTAAATGAAACTTAATAACAATACTTAGTCATAATTTTGTAATTTTTATTTATTTATTGATTTTTAATAGCTTTAATCTTCTAAGTAGGTAGGTTGCTGATTATTTTACGACGTGCTTTTGCGAATTAATTTATATGTTTTTGTAACGTATTTTTAAGCAAACCTCCTCGTAAAATAACGCAGTTATTCATATTAGATCAAAAATCAAAGCTGAGTTTCAACATTGCTTAAATTTCAACTAAAAATAAACAGGATCACGGACGGCCATTCTTCAAACTGGTGCAGAGATAACGAAATCACCCTGTATGTTACATTTGGGTAAATGTCTGTTGTGAGTTATCGTAGGTGGGATTTATGTAAAGGGTTCAAACATTATAGCTACACGCTGTATACTCTAATGGGTGTACGCATTAGGTTTAGTAGGTAAGTATTATACAAGTATTTAGCTCTACATAACTGCAGTATATAAGTATCAAATATGTAGTTACTTTGGTGGTCACTAAATTTTAGGTAGTAAAGATAATATAGTGGGGATGGGTGATACCCTACTAGCCGAAATTCGGTCATGGCGGCCAGAACCAACGAAAACTACAAAAACTAACAAGGTGCACATGACATAATATAGTGCACAAGAGTGTGCGCGCAAACACGAGTGCCCTCTCTATTCTCTCACTCTCATAATGTTGGGACGGCAGACCGTCACGACTGCGGAGAGGTTCGGCGTAGAACCAACAGTTTAACTTGTTTTCAGAGGCACCAGGTTGTAACACCGACGACTTCCAGACTCCGGGCTGCTAATATGATATTTTTTTCTTTCTAGTAAAATCCTTATAGGCCCCAGGCCTATAAGGATTTTACTAGAGACTAGACTTTAATAAACATTACGTCCCGAATATATTCTTCTTCATATAGGTTCTTTAATACTAATTAAACTAATATTTCTAGAAGATGACATTAATGTTTATTGGATAGTATTTTTGTCTGGTGAAGTGAATAAACATTCCCCGCTTATGATGTTTTAAAAACGATTGTATATCCATAACATATTGGTCTTTTCAATAATATAAGAGGGATTCTAACATAATAATAAACATACTCGACGATCATAAATAAGTACTACAGAATATAACAATGTTTTATAATGTTTTCCAACAATATCTTCTAATGGACACTGACAAATGATTCCTTTTGTGGAGTGAGATGTCACAGTGGCCATTGTGGGCTAACATCGGAGCGATTTCACCAAAATATTGAAAAGTTATAAGAAAAAATCGTGGCAAAGATCGTGTTGAAGAGCTGTCGTTAGAGGGGTTCCGTATGTCCATTTTTCTAATTCAATGTTGTGCCCTAGCTAGAGGATACTTCGTTACTGAACTAGGTATCTACCTAATTCTTTTTCGATTATTCTACTAAAACTGTACATTTTAGAGAGCCTGTTTCTTTGTATTATCTAGAATCAATTTCTTTAAACTAGTGTGTGTGTGTGTAGTGTAGTGTGGAACTACCAAGATCGGAAACAGAATTTTTTTGAGAACTTATTCAGTTTCTTGGAGATACTACCCGTAGTGCGTAGCGCGGGTAAGCACAAAAAACCTCAGAACTGAGCAAAGTAGGTGGTGCCACCGGCGCTATATTCCGTAAGAGGTCCCAAAGATTTTCGGTTGAACCGACTAAGGGTTTCGTGGCTTAGTTGGTTAGAGCACACCCGTACTGAGGGTGGGGCGCGGGTTCGAGTCCCACCGAAACCGAAATTTTTTGGGAACTTATTTCATTTCTTAGAGATACCCAAAGTGCGGGTAAGCACTATAACAAAAAATCCTTAACTACCAAGATTTTCAAATTCTGGTGATTCTAGACATTTCAAAAGTTTCAAGGTGTGGAACTCAGATGGAACCACCAGCAAAGACAACCAGCAGAAACCAATTGCTTCTTGTTCGTTTTTGTATATTAGAAATCAAGAAAACATTAAAAAATTCAACCATCCTCGTATTTCAATTAACTAAGATGTAAATTTATTTCTATTGAACGAACAGAGAGTCCGATGACAAAGCAGTTTACGTCACGCATGGAACGGCTAATATCACATTTGAGTGCAGAACTCTAAAAATCCGAGTCCCCTGGGTTCAACGAAATATTTTGACAGGGTAATGTATAGGCAGGTAGAGTGGAGTGGACGTGACAAGCTAATGATTCTTTAATTGTAGCGAATGGTGAATGCCACTCGATGACTCTACTTTTTTGGTAATTTGCACATTCCATTTTTTTTACCGCTAAAAACAGTCTGGAATTTGCAATCTACTAGAAAATGAAATTTCTTTGTTCTTTCAACTCTGTTTCTTTATTTTATTTTATTAATATTCCCTCTAATCCATAAAATAAATCACTCCTTTAAATACGCAATTACTAAAAGTCGTTTGTTTTGTTTTATTGTACATCAGAGTTACAAAAAACATTGCAAAATAAAAGTTTTAATCTAACAGAATGTTATGAATAAGAAGATTTTGTCATGTTATTATCGTGCGTAAGCCCTTGCACTGGGATAATGTCTAAGAAATAAGATAATATCCCAAAAATTCATTTCTCAAAAAAAAATATGGAAAATTATGATTAATACATTTTTCGCAGGTCCCAACGAAATCATTTTTTTTTTGTTATTATTGAATAAGTAAGATATTTTCCAAAGGTAGGTTAATCAGTTTCTTCTAAGTTTTCGCAGTTCACTTAACAACGATGATATTATTTAAGGAGATTATTTGAGGTCATTTAATTCAAATGTGTCTTCTCGGTAAAGATATAAGAGTATTTCTTAAAAAGTATTGGTGGTCATCCCCAAGAAGACGACGAGTGAGGTAAAGGAACCAAGCCAGGCCTCGAAGCCTTGCACTATGCTGGGACGAACGACGGTAGTGTCGCACTCGACATAGACGTATACCCACGTATATGCTCATACGGAAGTCAGCGTAACGAAACACGCACGTTTCGCGACGTTACCAACTTTACGTTTAGCGAAAACGCTATTGACGCCTATTTTTTCTATTTGCATCGCCAATACTTCAGGCACTTCAAATAACAATAGACCAAAGTGTTAAAAAATAAAGTATTCGCCTACGCATTGAAATAATATTTTTGCGTAAACACAATTACAATACCTATTGTAGTAGGATTGAAGGATTATGCCCATTGTTGCTAGACAAAGGCATTAGAAGATTCAATATTTCGCAGTGAGTGAGCATTGCTTGGATGTTTAGTATGATCAGAAGAAAAAGTTATTTGGGTGTAAATTAATAGGTTACTTGTGATACATATGTACATAAAGGAGGTTACAGATATCTAAAATTTGTTGGTACCAACCATTTTGTAGAAATTTTAGATAACTACAGATGCAGAAAGGACTTTTTAACAAGTTCCCGAAGGTTTATTTTAGTTTCAACTACCTTTCAGTTAAAATGGTTGGTCCATTTTGTAGAAATTTTAGATAACTACACATGCAGAAAGGACTTTTTAACAAGTTCCCGAAGGTTTATTTTAGTTTCAACTACCTTTCAGTTAAAATGGTTGGTCCATTTTGTAGAAATTTTAGATAACTACAGATGCAGAAAGGACTTTTTAACAAGTTCCCGAAGGTTTATTTTAGTTTCAACTACCTTTCAGTTAAAATGGTTGATCCATTTTGTAGAAATTTTAGATAACTACAGATGCAGAAAGGACTTTTTAACAAGTTCCCGAAGGTTTATTTTAGTTTCAACTACCTTTCAGTTAAAATGGTTGGTCCATTTTGTATGAATTTTAGATAACTACAGATGCAGAAAGGACTTTTTAACAAGTTCCCGAAGGTTTATTTTAGTTTCAACTACCTTTCAGTTAAAATGGTTGGTCCATTTTGTAGAAATTTTAGATAACTACAGATGCAGAAAGGACTTTTTAACAAGTTCCCGAAGGTTTATTTTAGTTTCAACTACCTTTCAGTTAAAATGGTTAGTCCATTTTGTAGAAATTTTAGATAACTACAGATGCAGAAAGGACTTTTTAACAAGTTCCCGAAGGTTTATTTTAGTTTCAACTACCTTTCAGTTAAAATGGTTGGTCCATTTTGTAGAAATTTTAGATAACTACAGATGCAGAAAGGACTTTTTAACAAGTTCCCGAAGGTTTATTTTAGTTTCAACTACCTTTATTTTAAAAATGAAATACAGAAATAATTGCTAAAATCATACCTACCTTTAACTTCCTTGGGACACCAAGGACACCTGGGGAGGCATGCACCGACGTCAGCAAGCTGCTGGCTCGCAAAAAGGGCCCACCTGTGGCCTAGTTGTGGAAACCAGTCCAGGAACAAGTAAGTAACAAGTAACCTTAGACTTCTTATACTTACCAACTCCGCATAGTTTTCAAAATATTAGTGTATTATGTATAAGCACACCGCATTCCTTTTTCTTATCGGTGATATCTTTCACACAACAGAATAAATGAAAAGATTATTGTCCTTTCAGTAGCCCATTGATTTTTTGTCTTTTAAAATAACTATAGAAATGTCCACAGAAGCTAAGCCAACAATTGAGGTGCCCACAAACATTGTATCAATACAAATAAAATCTTCAACATATAAATAAATAAACACAAAAAAATATTGCCATTATAGCCCACTGCGCCGCTAACTATCCCAGTGTTGCCATATTGTTGTGACAATGAAAATAATAAATTTTAATACAATGTCTTGTCATTGCGTTTGTAATACATTTTATTTAATGGTCAGTGTTGGCGTGATGTGGGATTTCAATAGAATAATACAAATTGCGTAAATTTATAGATATTATACATTTATTCGTCGAATTCCAATTAACTATGCGGACATAAACTTCAGTTTTTTTTAACAATTACTAAACAGAGTCCCGAGTACATTTGACGATAGTGTCGAGACGTGATCGTGACGTCTCTTTTTTCATAGGTTTTAGAGCGCCTCTATCGTGCGGACAGGGAACTACGTGAATCCCATACAAACACGAGACTTCACGATCATTTCAAATAGACTCGGGACTCTGTTTTCATTTTCTACTTAAAAGAGAATAGGTATCGGCTTAACAAAGGATTAACTACTCTCATCAACTTATTCGAAAACACGTGATATGGCAGATATATTTCTATCACAATAGACAATACAAATAAAAATAATCAGCTTTAAAGTCACATGCTTATAGCCATTATTGAGCAGTTTGGTTAGTTGTGGACAGGTACTACACAAATGTAATACAAATACGCAAAAACATAAGTACCTATACGCAAACTACGCAAATCCAATAAAAATATAAAATGTCACGATCACGTCTCGATACTATGGTCAAATGGATTCGGGGGATCTGTTTTAATTTTCTACTTAAAAGAGAGTAGTACCGACAACTTATTCGAAAACACTTGTAAACCCGCTGCTTATGCAACACTCTATCGCACAATACGAATAAACTTATTGAAATGCATAGTTTTCCCCCAAACAATCACTTCAAACAAAACAATAAATCAGCTATGAACAAAACTGACAGACATGCAAAAAAGAGCAATGCCACACAGAGAGCTTACAGTCAGAGCGCCACAAACTTATCATGTTCAGGTGGACAAAACTGGAACTAAAAGGGTTACCTGCAAATTACTCTAATTACCCGACTACCAACAGGGGAGGGTTATGAGGTTAGCACCCTATGTTTGTATGTTTGTATGTTTGTATGTATGTGGCCGATTTCTTTGTTCCCACGTAGCGCTTAAACTACTGGTTCGATTTCAACAAATTATGTATCGATTGATTCGTCTCAATACCCCGATGGTTATAGGCTATAGGATTTAGGGCTCCGACCCCGAATAAGCCTTCAAAACGCGTATTAAAGTTTAGGTAGCCGCAGGCTGCAGGCCCCATAGAGAAAAATTACAATACCTACGACCTATTTTCATTTTCAACTCTATGCCTATCAAATATGACCGATACGTCATTCTATTTTGTCAATGTAAATGTTTCAAACTTTTATAACTTTCACGTAGTCGGGTTGTAGTTTTTAACTTTATCTTGTTTTACTCTTCTCGACGAAGACGGTAGCGCCGATTCCAACTGAAGAAATAAGTTGTAACTTAAAACATAATAACTACGTAAGTATCTGTGCCCGAGCCTACCCCAAAATTCCACGCCCTATTACACAAATTAACATTCGACACGGATTTGCTTGTTTCCAAACAAGGATCCAGTACAAAACGCCGACATATTTATTGCGATATTAGATAATTTTACGATGAGAACATACTCGCAGACATATAATTCGGATAATTCCGTCAGACTTTAATAAGTTGACAAAGGTAGTAACTTTCTAATCGTTTAGGCGTAAGGCCTGATTGTAATTGAGTTGGAAATAATTGTGGGAATGGATGAGTTGATATGATTTAATGGGATTTGGGTGGCCCGTGACAACATTTCATTTGAGAAAGTGATGTCTAAAGTTTATGAGATGGAAACACTGAAAACGCCCGTTGGTGGGTTACCCTCAACATTCGATTTATCCTGGAATTAACCAATAACGACCATTTTGGTTACTTCTAGTTTCTTTCTTTTCTTTGTTAGTTTCTGCGGTATTTCAATTCGGTTGCGCACGATTGGAATCGGATTTGAGTGGAATTTCAAGAAACTCACAAAACGATAAGAAACGCTTACTATACCTGAAGAGCTCGTAAAACCTGACTGGTACGATGGTACGAAATAAGAGAATTCTGATTATTATTTTAGACCAAAAATAAAACTCAGTTGTTTTCACCTGCACCTTAGGTTGTTGATACTGTGTATTACACAGCGGATCCGATCCGTTACGGCCACTTCCTTTAACAGCCGCCCCCTTAATTACCTGTTCGTCCATTTCCCAGTTCGGCTATTTCTCCGAACGACCACTGGTCAACCACGGCCACTTCTTTGGACGGCCACCACCCAAAATCATCTCACAAAGGTGCTAGCGTCAAAAAGAAACTATTTTATGTTATCCCTAACATAAAATTCCACATCATAACAGAGTCAAGCTATAGGTACTCACGTCTAGCTAGTCCGATACATACAACATACCCTGTATACGTCTCGTTTATCTATCATGTAGGTATTACCATCCCCAGTCATTATGCTCCCTCGTCCCGGGTAGTCATTCCCTAAATAGTTAATTTGCGTACCAGCCCCTGAGTTTAGTAGGGACGAACCACTAATGACGCATGTCTAATCAACGCGGAAACAATAATTTTGTGGGGGGACTAAAATTAGTGGCCTCATTTAAAATTATCTTCATCTCATATCTTTGTTAAACTCACCATCGCATGTGCGACAAGAAAGAAAAACATTTAATAAAATCTACAAAACAGAATTGTCCAGCTTTATATGTATAAAGCTTTATTATATTTTATTTTCATTTTCAGGAGAAAATAGTAAACATTCTGTGCTTCTTGTACGAGAGGACCATGTCTACACATGCCTTTAGTTTAACCACGCGAAGTACCGAAAAGCCAATTTGAATTTGCGTACCAACCCCTCCGTTTATCCGACTCGAATCAGTGATGAGCCGTGGCCAATAACTGACCCCAAACAACAGACACTTGCCATTTATTGCTTCATGCTTGTTCTATGCACTATTTGATTAATTAGCTGGGATTTTAGGGAAGATATTTGCAAGAAGAGCTAGATGGTGTTCCGATTGATGGTACCAAGTAGGAAAATGGATCATTGAAGTCAGTTAGACAAGAAAAGTCTTCGTTTTCTCAAATTCGTTTCTGATGAAGCAGCAGGATCTCGTTTATGTGTAGACTCACTTTGGTTTAATTATTAATTATCTGGATTTACCCTGACCAAATAAATAGCTAAGTAAATAAACTAGACTTGGTTCGAAGATTTCTTAAAGAAAATATGTACAAGCTGTTAGATAAAATATGAACGAAATTTAAAAGTAATCAAGTAACTAAACTTTCAGGCCCGTATTATAATTTTTGTAATTTTCTTTAAATAAATATATTTAACAAGAAATAAGTAACATGTTATTGATTCTGTTCACTAAATTTTTTGTCCACAAGTGGAAGAACTGAAAAAGAAACCACTAGTACCTACATTTATAATATCACTTGTGTGTCTAATACATGTTTATATCGCCGAAGTCTAAATATAATGCAATTTAAATACAGGTTAATATAATATATAACTCTAAGCACAACATAGATTTTTTTACATACTATTATCGTTGCGGAACTGGAAAGATACCGACCACTTAAGGCTATAGGCATCACAATAGATCGTTGACCTCTAGAGCAGCCGTGGCGTCACGTCCTAGCTCCCGGGAAGTTCGTGGAAGCTGCATGAAGTCGTCACACGGGCGCCCCCCGCCGGGACGGTAGCGTGCGGGCGGTCGCCTCCCCTTAATTAATTTTAATGTATTTACCTGCTATTCCCAAATCCAGGGTGCTGGTGTATGGTTTGTTTTGAATTGATAGTTGATGTTTCGATGTGACTTATGGTTGAAGAGCTGAAATAATTTATTCAAATAAAAACATGTCGAGAAACAAAGTAAAGGAGAATTATTAAAAAGTTCCTCCTTCCTCCAGTGTATGGAGGAACCAGGATTGGGTTAGCTGTTATTATTGCTTGTGTGTGGAGAAAGCAAGACTGGGTTCGTAAAAATACAAAATCGAACATTACGCAAAGAGACTACACTCCTAAACAAAGCACCAATATAGCATTATATAGCACTCATCCTGACTAAGTTTTGTTTATTTGTTTTACGAACCAAATGTTGGTTCCTCCACACACAATCAACGATTCCTCCGCACACTAGAGGTAAGCACACAAAGACAAAAACTATACAATATGAAGAAATGCCGAGAACCGTGGAAGTACTAAAAAGCGAAAAATAAAACGAAAACAAATGATACTGTCATAATGTGTGTACGTGTGAGGGGAGTTAATAATCCTTAGTCACCTATATATTTTCCGATCTTAAACCAACCTACAACGATTTGCTTAGATAGACTATTCCTTAAAAGTTCCATCAATTAATAATAACTACCCATACTCTTAATTTTATACACTTTTGAGAGCAAACGTCATTTTTTATTCAAAATGTCCTACTTTAATAAAACAGCTGATAAGCTATCAAAAACATAACAGATATTAATATAACTAAAATTACCCACTGTCATAATGTTTTAGTCTTTTTATGACCAGTCCATGTTCATTACGTGAATTAATTGATTGATACTACGGTAAGCTCATGCTTAAACGATTTTTTATTCAAATTATATTTGTTTCCGTCGTTTCAAACACTGGTAGCCCAAACAGTTATCTTTATTAAAATCCTTTTTATTCACTTAATTAGTAATTCAAAACCCAATTGCATTTGTTAATAAAATTCCATCGTTTATTAGCATCGCAGCTTATAATGTTCATGTAACGATGTAAGTTCCCTTTACTCGATAAATATTCTTCCTTATACAAGTAACATTATCTCATTTGTACTTATACTCACAAACAAGATTCATTTTTTAGCACCAAGGGTTTTATCTTTTGTTGACATTTATTTCCTTTCGTATATGTTCTTTCCTACGCCTTACAAATTTATAATCTCATCTTGTGAATCAATTGTTACAAGTTTCTTCCTATGTAAACGACTACTCGTAATGCTTTGGCGGCCCCTAACTTTTTACTAATTTCAATAACAATACAATATTAAAATTTCACCCCAAGCGAATCGTGAATCTGTGATTTGTCGAGTGCCTTGACTACCCATCGGGCGCCTACCTGTGCAAACACTGTCACAATAGGCAATGGGCCTTAAATCGCCCGCTATGAGTTATTGGCACTGGCCCTTATATATTTCATCGATTTTATTGTGGCTCCGATGTCAACCCCGTCTCGTCGAACGCTATAAAGACCGTCATTATTTTTTACGCAATGCAAGGTTTGAGGGAAAAAAATGTCTTGTTTCACGGTAAATTATTGCGCAACAGTTAAACATCTTAAAAAGTTTGTTCTATTACTTTTTTGAAAGGATGACAATAGTGTCTTGTAGCGCCGTAAGCGCCGTTAAAGAGTTCCATTTCGTTACGGTAACGGAGAACAATGTAACGGCGTTACTAAACGTGGTTGTTGTAATGCTCTTGAAAGTCAAGGGTTGAAATCTTTGAAGTGCCGGTTTGGCATTTTTTTCTAATGAATGTTTGCAGGGCCTTAGAAAAAAGGTATCTGATAGGTACCTACCACCGACGTAAATTGTGTGAATGCTGTTCTTCCAATGAGACGAAATGATAATTTAGGTATATTTTACCAGATTTCAAACAAAAAGGAGTCTATGTTCGGCTGTATGTTATGTTCCTCGATTTCTCCGTCAAAATTGTGGACCAATTTCATTGATTTTTTAACTATTGTATAGAAAATGAGCCCGATATAGTCCCATAAAAAATTTCTTCCGAATGATCAGTGTAAACCAATTGAATTCTTTTTATTATTGATTATTTTAATTACATAAATCACTAACATTTAATATTTGCACACCTGCTTGCGAGTCGAATACATTTGACATCACTCTAGTTATAAGTTCTGACATGTACTGTAATAATATATTCAGCAAATAAATGATTTGATTTGTTAAGTAAATAATTTGAAGTCGGTTTAAATAAAAATTCAATTATTTAGGAAGAAAAATGTGGTTGAATTAATACGCTTACCAAGGACCATAATGCTATGACTCATAGCCATAGCATTATATGGTCCTTTAAAACTATGGTTAAACTATGGTCATAGCCTATGACCATAGTTTAACCATAGTTTTGAAGGCACTTTAAACTTAGTACGTACTAGGCGAAATATCTGTTTTGTGATTGATTATAGCAGCGTCCTACAACCTCCAAACAGTATATCCTTCATAAAGCAGTGTCACATTGCATAACACGATAAAGAAAGGCTCAACACAAAACCTTTTGATATACTTAACCCGTGCTCACCTGGATGTTCTCCCACAGATAAAAAACTCTTATAGAGAGATAAATTATTACGTTATAGCTTTTTGAAAGAGTCCACTGCTGCTGAGAAATGACAATATTATTAAAAAGTACGTTGCTTTGTCACAATATCTTTTTGTGTTCGATATATTGTCGCCGTAATAAATGCTGCCCTTTATGGGTAGTATTGTGCTCTTCATCTTTGTGGACATTATTAAATATATTTTAGAGTTTTATTAATGCGAGGCGTCGAGGAGAGAATGTTTAATTTATTTTTTCGACGCGTGTGCCTTGGACCTTTGATATGATTCAATCATGTGAATAATCGACCACCTTGGTAGGCTTTTTGAGAACCTTATAATTTTGGAATCAAAAATGACGTTTCACGATTTCATACCAGCATTGTTAGTATATGATACCATATAGATAAAAGTACGAATATGGGATTGGAAATCCATACTAATATTCTAAATTCGAAAGGTACTCTGTCTGTCTATCTGTTACCTACCTTTAAACGCCAAAACGGCTGAAGGGATCTCAATGAAATTTGGCAGGAGGTAAATGATGTCCCTGGGACGGACATAGGCTACTTGAAAAGCGCGTGCGAAGCCGCGGGCTGCAGCTAGTATCCCATTATTTTATGTTAAGTAAAGATATTATAGTCCTTAAGGAAAGAATTGTTATTCGTACAGTAGAAGACTAGATAGATCGATATAATGTAATTCTTTATTCTACAACCTGACACCTAAAACAGTCTAACTTAATTAAATCCTTTACAAGGTACAAAATTGGCAGCCTTATCGCTTATAGCGATTTGTTCCAGGCAACCAAAAATTAAAAGGTTACATCATGGAATGGCGGTGCAGGTGCTAACACAATTATAAAACTAAATAAATAAATAACGCTGGACAATTCCAATTTTGGTGATATCATCGCCAATTCTTCATAGATTTAGTTTGACTCTAAAAGAAATAATTTATGGGCCGTAAACGTATCTAAAACATTATCACATGTCGTCACATCACCCATAACACAAGCTCTGCTTAGCTTGGGGCTGGATAATGCTGTGTGAATTGTCCAGCATTATTTATTTTATTTATTTATTATTTTTGAAAGAAATACCTACTAATCTATAAGAACAGCCAAACAAAGAATTTCCGCCTGAAGTCAGTTAAAAAAGGAAATACGTAGAGGCCCAGAGTAGAAAGAGTTTTGTTTGCAGTTGCCGACCTCTCTATACCACTACAAAAAAAAAACAATGTCACACAAACAAAAACCATGTGAAAATGGAAACCTCTTAAAAATTCTACAATTACAACATTCAAGTCCATACAATTTGCATATCAAAGCATTATCCCCATACAATTCTTTCTTGCGCAAACCAACACAGGTGTTAAAATCATGATAATAACAGATAAAAATCCATTTTATCTCCACATTCAATGGTTGAAGCAAAAAAATTAATTGTGGTCACATACCTGTTGCCTGCAATAAGATCTCTTCTATAGAATAAGATAAATACAATCAACATAATAAAAATACTTTTTAAAAGGCGTGAAGACGTATTTTTTAAAACGAGGTAAGCGCATCGTCTTTCAAAACAACGAATTTGATATCTTCATTTTTCGCGTGTTTTATGGTTCAGCCGAAATGCGGGTTCTTTTGGCATTTTTATCGATGATCGGACTGTAAATTAGTGATTTGAAACGATATTAAGGACTGTAGCAGATAATATATAAAGGTGGGACTAGAGTTGCCAGGTGTCCCTATTTGAGCGGGACGTCCCGATTTTAAGAGATCTGAGGACACGACCCGATTAGAGACAGAGATATATCGGGACGGTAACGGTGTCCCGATAGGTATATCGTTAAATTTATAAAAAACCATTACTTATACTACTTATGGGTATTAGAATAAAATATTAAATAACACATCACATCACTAGCCGTATAATATAGCTTTGTTTTGTAGTCTCGCGAGCGCTCCACGATGAAAATGTTCGCGCAAATGCCTTTAACAATTTTCTCATGTTTGGTTCTTTCTATGATTTGTTTGAAAATTTTAAGTTACGTAAGTTACTTAGGTTTTGTTTCTTTTGGTATCAGTTAATTTTATAACTGCGTTATAAAAACAAGCCAAGCATAGAGGTAGCAAATCTAATGAAGAATATAATAGAACAAAAATTATGTTTTTATAACTATACTCGTCAGTACTTAAATTAAAAAAACGTAGCTTTTTGTTTGTTCCGGTCGTCTGCCCCAGTTTAAAACATGTCGGACCTGGCAACACTAGTATTAGTAGGCATTACGGTGCGTTATGTTACGTGTTACACAGCGAGCGTTCGTGCCACTCCGATCCTACGGGGAAAGAAGGCGCCCACAACGAGACGGATTTTAGCACACGGCGTTTCGTATCATGCTCGCGAATGGTACGTTACGCCCCGTATTACGGTTGAGTACCCTCCTTAATAATACTAACGTAACTGTAGTGAGTAATCCAAGTAGGTATGTAATAAGTACCTAAGAGCGCTCTCAAACTCACGCGCGGTGCCGCCGTAGCGTAGATGCGGTGCCACAAGAGTTTCGCAATGACGTTGTCCGTTGTACGAGATGCGGAACTGCCGCGGACGCGCTGCGGACCTCGAGTTGCGGCTCCGCAAATTCGATTCCGCGCGGTAATGTGAGACGGGCGTAAATGTAATAGCGTAATTTTTTTAATCTACTAAGATGATTGATTAATGTGACTTTTGAAGTTTTTTGAAAATTTACAATAATTAGCAATATTGACTGCATATTGGTTTGGTTGTGAAAAAGTAGAGTGGCTACTTACTTATGTCCCTACTGGAGTGATGGAATGAAGAGTGCACCGGTGTTTGCGGGCACACTTGTGCACTATAATATGTCCTGCGCACCAGGTCTTCGTTGAGACTGGCTACCGTTGCCGAAAATCGACTATGAAGGTATTGATTGATGTCCCTACTCAATTATTCAGATTAGGTCTAGCTACCCAACTTTCCCGTTGCCATAAACCCAAAACACAAAAAAAATACCTCAAATACAGATCCGTGCAGAATCTAAACAATAAAAATATCGTCACCATCCCTCCAATAACATTTTAAAGTCTAAAGATAAGTTAACTGTTATTCAAATCTGAGAGATGTCGTTATGTTTCAACGTGGCAGAGAAAATGATTTTGTTACAGACAATAGATGCAACGACCTCGAGTTTGGAGACAGACTTGTATTAAATGGTTTTGAAAGCCTTTAAAATTCATAATTTATAATGATCGTCTTGATAACTGTTTTGACTTTGAGACACGGCTCAAAACCAAGTAGAATATTATTATGAAAATCTAACTAGAAAGGTAAAGCATCTTCAACTAGGTACCTACCCTACCTTTCTAGAACGTACTAGGTACGTAACTACTGTACTACAGCGTGCTTGGTCTTTTAAAACCCCTCATTGAGAATATATATCTCAAAGCAACGTTTTCAAAAATAAAAAACAATTAACGTTAGAACTCAAAATATGGCAGGGATCTTTCGTGGAACAATTAATTTGTGGTAGTGTGTCATGTCATTCGGTGCAGGGTCCTACCTATGTCATTATAATTTCAAAATATAGCGCCATCTTTTCAGTCCGGTTGAACTATTTTTTTTAAATCAATTCCTTATTAGCAACTAACTAGACTGTTTACAAAAACATCTTCAAACTCACCACCCAGCACGCCCAACCTGGTGGTCTGACCACCGGGCGCAGCACGTGCCCCACTCACCACTTCCTAGCACCCTCGACCCATCAGCTGCGTCTACGCACGCGCTCTTAATGAACCTTTGTTTTAATACTTTAAGTGACGAGCTTTAATGACATATTGTTGCCGGTATAACGAGAAAGTAATAGGACAGTTGTGGTGTATTACTATGGCACATAGCGACCAAATACCGACAGAAGTGCCTGAGGCTTGATAATTTAACCGAGGTCCGACTTGTGGTCATTGATGACATAAATTTTACAGGCGTTACTTTGCGAAATCCATTGCGCAAGATTTCAAAATAAATAAATAATAAATAAATAAATACAGCTTAGGTACTTATTAAATAGCTTACTACACAAATTTATATATTTCTTTTCCCAAAATCAGACAATGATTCTATTCAACAAGTTTGTCATTCGATTTTGCCCTTAGGTATCAGTATAAGTTACTTACTGAAATATTTACGTATAGGTAACTATCTGCAGCCCGCGGCTTCGCACACACTTTTCAAGTAGCCTATGTCCGTCTCCGGGATACCATTTACCACCCTGCCAAATTTCATTAATATCCGTTCAACCGTTAAGGAGTGTAAAGGTAACAGACACAGACAGATAGATAGACAGAGTTACTTTCGAATGTGTTATATTATACATATACTAGCAGTCCGCCTCGGCTTTGCACGGGTATATTCTATCGCTTATATTCATTAGGGATAATGTAGGATTCTAATGGTGAAAGAATTTTTCAAAGCGGTTCAATAGTTTCATAGCCTATTCAATTCAAATAAGCAAATCTTTCCTCATTATAATATTACTTAGTAGGCTTAGTAGTAATATTATAAAAAAGTATATGTTTGGATTGAAAGTTGCCCACAAGCCAACGAAGTTAAGATAACCCTACATGTGCCAGACGAAAATCCAGAAGCTGCATCACTCCAGCCACCCTTGATCGCAATACACCGTACTCCGGTGGTCGCATACGGAATTAACATGTCGATAGCCACTTTAGCTTTCCTGTTTGTAAAACAATCTAAGGTGTGGAGACTCTTGTTATTGTTGTAAAGTAGTATAGAGTTCATTTGAAAGGGATTGCCCGGAAAGAACTTAAATGGTTGCTGGTGACTTAAATGGTGAAATTTTAGGCGTTAAATCAAATTCGACGTTGTGCGATTTTAAAAGCAGTAACAGAATCGAAAGCATACTTTTTACTTTTTTAATGAAACTTTAAATAAAACCGGCCAAGTGCGAGTCGGACTCGCGCATGAAGGGTTCCGTACCATTATCTATAAAAACGGCAAAAAAATCACCATTGTTGTATGGGAGCCCCTTTAAATATTTATTTTATTCTGTTTTTTAGTATTTGTTGATAAAACGGCAACCGAAATACATCATCTGTGAAAATTTCAACTGTCCAACTATCACGGTTCATGAGATACAGCCTGGTGACAGACGGACAGCGAAGTCTTAGTAATAGGGTCCGTTTTTACCCTTTGGGTACGGAACCCTATAAAAGCTTAGTGAAAGCTTCCTTGGAAAACTCAACAATCCCAAGTAATGTAAAGAAGTCCTCAAATATTCATATTATAAGACACGTTGGACTCAACACAAGTGCCTGATGCTATAAAGAAACTTGCTCACTTTTCAAACAAGAATGAGAATCAGAATTTCTTTCGGCTTACAAATTATACAATACAAATATACTTTATTGCACACCAAATTATGAATATATAACAGAACACAAAGTCAAGTAGAGATAATGTACAATGGGCGGCCTTATCGCTAAGAGCGATCTCTTCCAGGCAACCTTAGGAAGGACAAGAAGTGATCGAAAAAGTGTAGACGGTGCCGTGTAAATAAAATACTGTTTAGGTAGGCAGTATTGAAAGAAATAGATATATATATATACCTAAATAATAATATAAATTATGCACATAGACAAGTCAAAAGTATTTGTTACATCTCACTTGTAAAAATATAAATAATAAATGACAGTTTGAATTTTGCACATAGGTAGTTCTACGTCTGGAATAAAACATAGGGTCAATCTTATAAATCAATTCTTGGGATAGAAATCCGTCATTCGTCCCGAGGCGGGAATCAAACACGCAACCACCTGCGCCGCAGGCAGACCTTCGCTCACCACGCCACAGAGGTCGTCTTCGTCAATAATAATCTGTTCGCATACTGGTCCTATTCATTATAAGAAACTTTTCTTATTAGCATTCCAAACAACTTTTCTTTTTGGTACTTATGGTAGGTACTTATGTTAATTCCTAATAGAAAGCGCTAAACTAGAATCCTATCAGATAAAAGAATGAGTCGAGTGGGTACCTACCATTTAAGGCAGTTACTTACGTACCTACTCATTGGTCTATCCCTACAAAACAAATGGTTCATGGTACTTGCTTTCTACTCTACCATAAAGAGTTGAAAGGGCACACAATTCCGAGCCCACTGCTGAAACTGACATCACAATAAAACAGACCCATCGCTATTCTCGTTTGTAAAGTAAAAATAAAATTTTGCATTATGCCTTTGTAAATACAGAAGGGCGGATCGTTTGAAGTTGTACAAAGCCCTAGAACTTTCCCTGTGTAAACCTCAATTCAAAGCAAAACGGACTTTAATACTCTACTTTTCGGTTCTAAAAGTGATTTTCTCCTCTAAAATTAGAAAGCGACTCGTCTAGTTTTTTCTAAAACGTATTTTACTCGGTTTGTGCATAGAGCTTCGTTTTGAAATTTTAATTTACTTAAGAACAGATGACGTCACAGTTTATAGTAGACATTTGTGAGGTTATGTTTTGTAATCTGTGGCGGGGTGGGGGGTCCAAAGATAATATCAGCGTGACCAAACTGCCATAGACTGATAAGGCCACGCGTGCGGGTGGAATTTTAATGTTATATTAGATGTGGTTTAGCTAAATGCTTAATTGAATTGTTTGTACTTTGTAGTGGCTCAGAGTTGTGTAATTTAATTTTCGTTGATCTGCTTATATGATAGGACTTTGTTGACTTTGTTTAAGTTTTGCAGTATCTATTTTTTTTTTATCATATTAGTAGCTACTACTAAGGACCTTATTTTAAAACATAAACATCGGCCCTAGAATTGGTGTTTTGTTTCAGCATTTTCAAAACACAAGTTTGACAAATAAAGCAAAAGTCAAAATCAAATCGTAAATCACATTCCACATCAAATCTAATAAGATCAACAACACCAAAATCAAAATCACTAAACAGTTATCTCCTGAAATTTTTCCTCAGACATCGGGTCGATACTCCCCTCCCCGCAGGTGCGACGAGATAATCCAAGATGGCCGCCGAGATAGGACGTGACGTCACTATGCGCTGTGGGTGGGGGCGCATCCTCGAGGCCTCACCACCCTCCTTAGATCCTTTCAGAAATCCGCAAGTAGGGACAGCAGAGAAAGCTTGACAAGAAAATAATATTTCGAAAAGTTGGATCTTGATTGTAGTTTTCAACTCCAATTGGTCGACCAATGAATCATATTGGAATGGGCCTATAACTACTTAGGTACTTACCAATAGAAATACTATGTCACAGATTAATTTTTATTACTGAAGAGAATACATTTGAATCCAAAATGCGTAATCTTAGGTAAAGAGGAATATTTAGGAAGAAATATTTTCTCGCTGTTGAGAGAGGACGGAGAGTGGAAATAATATCCCCTATTGCTTCATGTTTCATAAATGAACCAAAATCTAATGAGTACATATCAAAAAAATCTTTTTACAGCTGGACAAGGACCTCTGATCCTTTCATCCATCTGAATGCCGGGCCAGAATCAAGAACGACGACTAAATCAATATGTACGGCACAGGTAGGTTACCGCTGAGGAATAAAGGTGCTCGAGTGGCGACCGCAATGCAATGCGAAAGAGAGTTTCGGGAGACCATACCCACATCTCAGGGGAGTAGGTGGACGACATTGTAGCGGTCGCAGGGAGGCGATGCGCGGGGAGCCCTATGTCAGTTGCCATTTGTGGGTTGCTATGGTGATGATGATGACGTCAAAGGTATTTTAGTAACAAAAGCAGTTTTAGAGTTAGATAAACTAGGGCAAATGGGTTCCGTCGACGTGGAAACTATCGTTGCCGCGGCACTTGTTTGCGTAGACCTGGCCATAATTTCCTTGGAACTGATACTGACTCTCGATCTCTAGCTAGCCGACGGCTCCACCGAATCCGAAGCATATTTTTAAACTCAAGCGGGATCTTACCTAACCTTGGAACTTTTTAGAAACAGTAAGCTGCAAGCGAAGTACTGTCTGGATACTACATAGGACAGGCCAAAATGGCAACTTCTTGA
Organism: Eupithecia exiguata; assembly: GCA_947086465.1. Classification (NCBI taxonomy): domain Eukaryota; kingdom Metazoa; phylum Arthropoda; class Insecta; order Lepidoptera; family Geometridae; genus Eupithecia; species Eupithecia exiguata. The sequence continues at coordinate 9,117,009 of OX352231.1, forward strand.
TTGAAAGCGTGAACACACTTCGGCGTTACTGAACATAGGAGTAAGAGAAAACAAACTGTACGTCACAGGTATATTACTAACAAAAGCAGTTCCATAGTAAAACACTGTTTTTACCGGATTGATCGCGTATATTTTGTATTTTGTTTATAACCTGACGTTTCGGAGTCTGCCTGTGACCATGGAAGCTGAAAAGCCTCCGAAACGTCAGGTTATAAACAAAATATAAAATATACGCGATCAATCCGGTAAAAACAGTGTTTTATTATGAGTTCTCAGTTCCATAGTCTTAAATAGCAGGTATGGGGACAGGCTGGGGCAGATGGGATCCGTCGACGTGGAAGCCGTCAGGGCCACCGCGGTACTTAGTCGTATAGACCTTGCCGTCATCTCCGATAAACTGGTATTGGCCTTCGATCTCCAGGACGTAGCCGCCGTTCTGGCTGGGGATGAGACGGCCGCGCTCGGAGACCACCGTATCTGAATGAGGAAAATCTTATGAGAAAATATTTCAAATTCTAAGCATATTATTGTATTTAGAGCTATAAAAACGCTTTAGAAACTGTCGTAATGAATAAACATAATAGAATAATAATCATAACGGATGTAAAGTCGAAACTTTAGTGTTCTTCGAACACATATAAGGTTCGTAGCTAACCCGCTTACATGCGTAATGAATATTTAGAGCCATGAAAGATATCTCTGGACAAACCTTGTATTTCAAAAATATGATACAGACAATGACCAGAAAGAACTAGCCACAAACACATGTTTGTTGTTAGTTTTCTTATGAAGTCATGTTGTATTTGCTGGAAATTTTACTCGGCATAATTGTAAAGAAAGTGAACCTGTGTTATAGGAACCAAGAATTGAATACCAACACTATACCTAACATAGAAAACCAAATCATGCAACCGGACCAGGAAAAATATTTACTGATCATACATATTTATATTTGTGCCGCGGCATGTCTCATCATCTTCTGCATATCGTATACTTCGGTTCATTACACCATGTTTGATTACTATGAAGACCTACTCCGAAGTTTCCGTTACATACTTACGTGGTATGTTATCCTTACCTTCAGCCGTTATATATCGGAGAGCATACTGCCCGAACTCATCATGAACTTCCTCGTGCCTGAGTGCAGGTAGGTCGCGGACGCCGCTGTTCACGGGGATGCACCATGCCATGACCGCCAGGCAGGAGAAGACTATGATCTAAATCAAGGAGAGTAAGGTTTAAAGTTGAAGATGAAGAATTATCCCCTGGTATGACCTGAACTATATGACCACAGGAGAATACTTTGCAAACAAGGAGAAAAATTTGAAAAAACTCATGTAGAACACAGAAAGACAATATTTAGCGAAGGCAGAAGAAAGTCTTACCACAATACGGTGGTATACCCATGGGCTGTAAGTAATGAGGGTTAAAAAATGGGGAACCTGAAGAATTATCCTTGAAAAGGGCTGAATTTAAGTTTTATATCTGATGAAAAGTTTAAAACATGGGGTCCATCCCTCCCTTTGATAGCATAGGTGACCCAAGCTCTGTGAAGGTGATGAATAAACGTCATAAGGGCAGTGATTGCAGCAGAATCTTCCAAAGTAGGACCCTAGGAACTTATGGACCTTACCTGGCTAAGCGTGGTATATACGCTCAACAGAAATAATAAGGAAACTCAGTTTAACAGTGGTCAAACACCCCAAGTTTCCAATGAAGTGGAGAGGAAATCTCTTCTCCACTTCATTGTAGGTACACAACATACGATAAAATAGATAAACATCCAATAATAAAAGACCAGATCTACACCAATAATGGATCTCGTATAATAAATTACATGGGGTGTGACGCAATTTTGACACAATACCTAATTATTATTTTTAACACATTGCGCCTCAACAGTGTTGAGGCGAGCTACTGACGCTTTAGCCCATCGTGAAACATAAAACTAGTACCTACTCCCTGGTCAAAGGTCTGGTAGGTTATGTTATAAGTTATTACAGTAACAGTGTTAATGGTCTACAAAACTTACGAATTTCATTGTTAGAAGAGGAGTAGGTGACAACTCAGCTGAGACGGTAGAAGCGAATGATACAAGTGTTGAAAATCCCAGTGAATTTATATCATTACTATAAACTGGTACTTTAAACTTGTTGCATACCAGCTGTTAATGATAGTCTAATTAGTGTTCTTGTTTGTCAAACTGGATTATATAAAACAAAATTAGGCAATACTCCTGGTCTTTTTGGATCATTTTCTGATCATCCAGAATCGTAGAGCCCTAATATTTTTTAATGTTTATGTTTTTCAAAACAAGTGCCTTGCCTATAACATGCTTATGTTACATGCATGTAGTAACTCACAGGCGACGAGTAGGTATCTAGTAGATACACAAAAAATATGTGTAAATACAAAACAAGAGTAAATTAACGGTTTTAGCATCCAATTCCATTGTTTTTATTATTATTATTTTTGTATCGGCAAATTTACGTTAAATTTTTACACTCTTTGGCGTTTTGTGACGCTGACTGACTTACCATAATCTGGTGAAAGATGTCATTTCTCAATGAAAAAAGAGATCCCCTTTTCATTTCTTGCCATGGACCATGGACGAACGAAATCACCCCACGCACGAAAGAAATGTTAGCATCAAGCTTGCATCCATAGAGGTGGCTTAGGTACTTCAAGAACTATGAACTAAATTTTGTGCACGCTGCGCTGCAGCAAAACAAATAAAATCTTTAAAAATTCATATCTCCGGCTAGAATTTTTTTTCGGACAACGGTTTTTTTTATTCGTTTTGTTTTGGGGTGCTACACCACCCCCTTTTGTTTTCGGTAGTGGTCTTGACATAATGTACACCCCAATAATCTGTGTCAAAACCGCTCCGAATTATAGTGATAGATAGATGGATAAGTCTTTATTGTACCACACAAACACAGAAAACAGTACAGAAATGAAAGCTATGAGAAGAAGTACAAAGGCGGCCTTATCGCTATGAGCGATCTCTTCCAGGCGACCTTGGGAACCTATAGTGTTGAACGTGGATTATTGGGATGTACATTATATAACCGTGCATTAACTGGTCGTACATTATCGTGACCCAACGTGAATACACATAGGGACCTATCTCATTAGGACACCATGGTCGCACCACCGGTCGTGCCACCATAATATCTTGAGCTACCAAGCGAGAAACACCAAAATAAACACCACCACCAAATGGTGGTGGTGGCGGTATGACGAAAAATTGCGACATACAAACTTAATAATGGTTGCGCCGCCATCGGGTGATTTAGTTGCCAGCAAATTCGGTTGGGCAACCAGGTGAGGTATCCTGAACCATTCATACAACTGTACAAATTTTGATAGTGGCGCGACCGATGGCGCCACCGGTGGTCCTAAATGAGATATGGCTCTAAATTTTCTAAAGATACAGCAGTCTTCTATTTTACCCTAGGTAATATGATTTTGACGTAGGATACCCTACTACTACCTACTCAAAAGTCAATAACTTTATTTCTTTAGGCTTACAAAATAAGTACCTACTTAGACAAGTCAAATTTTATACATAAACAGCTTAATAAATAGTAATTATTATCAAATAAGAAACAAAATGTTATTGATTTGGTTCGCTTCAATTTTTTGTCCACTAGTGGAAGAAGCGAAAAATAAACCACTAGTAAGTGTATAATGCTTAAAATTTAGTACAATGTTATTCGCCTATCTAAGTCTAAATATAATGTGATTTAGATACAGGTCAATATTTATAAAACTAAGCATAAGATTGTTCTCCTATAATACTATTATCGGTGCGGAACTGGGCGAGCGAGCGAACTACTACCCAGTAATGGTTATAGGCCTACTCTCTATTACATTATTATATATTAAACCCTGTTAAATTAAATCAAACAAACCGCGCCATTAGTTATGTGACTCGCGAGCACTATAACGATTCATCGGCTTGCAGAAATTGGCTCAACTTTTTCTACTTGAAACGCTTCTTCCTGCGAGCAAATTATAGTAATTATAGCCCGTATTATAAATTGCTCAGTCACGGATCTATGCTTGAGTAAAGAATTTCTATGGTAAAAACGTTACTCAAGCATAGATCGATGACTGAGCATGGTTTCATAATACGGGCCGTAGATTCTTTATTAAGAATAATGCAGGTCTTCTCCCTGCTTGTTATGAAACTACAGGCCTGACCCCCGGTTTCACCTCCGTAATTCAATTCCTTCGTTTGTTCTGCTGACTCTACGAGGTAGGCAGGCGCTATGTGCTCTGAGCTATGTAAGGGGTTATCAGAGCTTTGCGCTCTATCTAAATCTGTATTATCGTTGTGCCGCCGAATAATTATTACTGCATACTATTTATACATACTGATGAGTACGTGATTCGTCGGATGATTGAATTGATGGAGCTTTTGGCAGACAGATCGGATGTTCGTCAGTTTCAATTTAGTAGGTTTCTATCAGGTTATTTTGGGGCTAGATAACCATGTGTAGAAGGTCAAGCGTTGTTTATTTAGTATCTACTCACGAGACGTGGGTAATTTTTCTCGAGTGTTTCTATGTGGTTAGCGGACTTTCTTTATTACATCCAAGTATCAAAACGGCTAAAGCTTGTCGTAAACCTGAAAAGCACCGCAGCAGCTCATCATAAATAATTGCTGACAACGATGCAACGTTATAAAGAACGTTTCTCCCTCCAGGCTAGAATCCTTAAACCCTCATAATCCGTCCTAAAAATGGCGTTTATCAAGGAGGATGCTAAGCGATGAGGTCGATAAGGCAGACAGCACAGTCCTCTAGTGGCATTGTCCTCGGAGGCCTTTTATGTGATTTACGGGGCACGAGAGGCGTTAAGTGCGGATTGTGTTCGACTGGTCGTCTGGCGTCAGGAGGTATGGATGGGTGACGTACCATTACGGCCGCGTCAGCACTGTTTGAAAAGTCGGGTGTTTCCTCACGGTCTAACTAGAATGCCTAACTGGGGCTATGAGGAATTGACTTTTCCTCCTGTCCTAACCGTCCCTACGATCAGCGGTGGACGATTATGTAGGCTGTTGAGGTGAGGTGGGGTGTCCTAACTGGAATTAATTAATTTTCCTGTCATTACTGCAAGCCAATATTCTTTTAAACCTACCTGTATAATGTACCGCCATGGGTTAAGTACAGTCATGCGCAAAAATATATGACAACGCATGAACTGGACTGTTGATCCTTATTCGGCTGAAGAAGTGAGTTAGATGGCTGTTGTAATATATTCAAGCAATACCGACGACCTCTGTGGCGCGGTGGGCGAAGGTCCGCCTGCGAAGCAGGAGGTTCCGGGTTCGATTCCCGCATCGGGGCAAATGTTTGTACGATCTGCAGATGTTTGTTCTGGGTGTTCTGGTGGTTAATAAAAAAATGACTATCTATGTATTGTATTGTATTATGTTTATCAGTTATCTAGTACCCATAACACAAGCTCTGCTTAGCTTGGGCTTAATAATGGTGTGTGAATTGTCCAGTTTATTCATTTATTTATTTATGCATTCTATTTACATATAGACCTTTTTTTCAAAAAAAGTTATTAAAATACAAAACTATGTTCACTTTTTATCATTCGCTTTTCTGTTTTTTTTTTACCTCTCCAGTATCCATTTATTGCCCTTAAGTACCCACCTACTCTTTTAGACCCAAATCGGGTCGGTTCTACGACTATGGTAGACCCTGATCAGCGCTTATGCGAGTCTAACGTAGTCGAAAAACCGAGCCCGAGGAGTTAAATTAATATCTCAGAGGAGGCAAAATAATGAGTTACCCATATGTACGTGTTAAACAAACGGCACCAAACCCTATAACACGAACAATGCAGGCATCCCATCGAATCCAGCTCATCGATTCAGAAAGTAAAGGCTCACACGCGCCGTCTCGCGGCGGAAATGGCGTCTAACCGGATATTGTATCGCGCCTTCATCTCCGGCAGACTTCCGGTTCCGGCCCCTCCGTGCGTCGCCTAATTACCAAGCCTACGTATCAACCACATACCTATACATTATACTACGTAAATGGTAGTTATAGGTACGTTATCGATGGCTAACAGTGATATATCTGCTAACCTAACCTTAATATTGATACCGTCTTATAGGATTAACCCTATTCATAAATCAATATCTACATTATCCACGCCAATGTTTAACATTGTAGTCAATGTGTATAATGACGTTGACGAATGTTTAATTGACGACCTCTGTGGCGCGGTGGGCGAAGGCCTGCCTGCAACGCAGGAGGTTGCGGGTTCGATCCCCGCCTCGGGACAAATGTTTGTACGATCTGCAGATATTTGTTCAGGGTGTTCTGGTTGATTTCTATGTATAATAAAAAATATCTATCTATGTATTGTATTAAATTATGTTTATCAGTTGTCTAGTACCTATAACACAAGCTCTGAGCTTGGGGCTAGATAATGCTGTGTGAATTGTCCAGCATTATTTATTTATTAATTAACTACGATACTTCATTGATTGTGTTCTGTTGGGAATTAGGGTTAGTGAAGATTGAAGTGGTAGTCAGTCAAAAACAAAAATCGGTGAACAGGTTAACCTTAAAGCGTAAACGTGTAGATTTTTTTTGTCTCTTGTTAATGGATTAATAACGTACCTAGAGGCAATTTTATTATTACCTGTATCTGACCAGACACTAAGGCCCGTATTAAAAAAAATTAAAAATTAAACCCGAAAATTTGCTCAGTCTTCAATCATTACTCAAGTAATGATTTTGTATGGCATAATCATCACTAAGTTAGCAAAAGGTTGACGCAGATCAGAGCACTGTTGCAACGCAGCAAATTTGCATTCAAATATAGGCTTTGACTAGTCAAATCAAATCAAATCAAAACACTATAAAACGTATCCAAATACAACGAAGATGCCTATTGCCCTAGAGTCCATATTTGAATGTAAATGTTTGTGCTGTATGGTAGCGGCGTTGAACTAATGTGCGCAGACACAGATGAAATAATGTTAACGCTTATGCCATAGGAAATCGTTACTCAAGCACAGATCAATGACTGAGCAAGCTTTCACAATACGGCCTGTATTGTGAAAGTTTACTCAGTCATTGATTATTTTATTATTTTCCTTGCTTACCGGGGAGCGTTATCCAGTTCTATACCAAAGTATTAATAAGTCACCACTATGCTATTAAAACAATCAAAACATCATCTGCTTGACAACTAAGCTCATAAAATTTTAGCAGAAAGCGCGAACACACCACAACAAACAGAACAACTGTCCATAGTCCCCTTTGACCGTAAATACAGGGTGTGTTTAGGGTAAACTACCCCATTCTACACCCTAAATTACCCCACACTTGGGAGAATGATACGAGAGCGATGAATAAACTATTTTCGTCACTGCACCTTCTGTAATGTATGTAGAGACACTATATTTGGTTTATAGGGTCGGTCGACATCTGGTTGCAATAAAAATAGTGCCATTAGGGGTAATAAAGTTAATTGATTGGTAATTCAATTATTTTGTACAACTCTGCAACTCTATGCTTTTTGCAATTTGCCTTCAATTCTTGTCTAAAATATTGAATTTATCTGAAAATACGCACGCACGTGAATCAGCGGCTTCCCGCTGATTCACGTGCGCATTTTATTTAAAACAAAAGTGGTAGCTTATATTGTTATTCCAGGTTTAGAACTACACCAACGCAACATGTTTCAAGATTTTTAAATTGATCTAATTTTATTATTTAACGTAGGTAGGTACTTGCCTGCATAATTATTTAGATTGTTGTTGTTTTCTTTTCTTTTTCTTGTGTGTAATTTTATTATTTTATAGTTGTTAACTTTATATGATTCAATGTACTAGGCATATCGATTTGAAGATACCTGTAATGTTATGATCTTGTTTAAATAAATAAATAAAAATTTCCACTCGATCCGTTCAGCAGGCGTGAAGAAGTACAACATTCAAACTTTCGCATTTATGTGCTTGAATTTGATGAATTAACGTTTCTTTAATAAAATTCCCTGTTAGTATTACAATTCAAGCACAGTCATTCTCATCAGCAGCGCGACGGTATCGCCAAAAGTAGGAATGAAAACAAAGATACTTAGATCCGTATTATGAAAGCTCGCTCAGTCATCAATCTTTGCTTAAGTAACGCTTATTTATGGTATAATTGTCACTCAAGCATAGATCGTTAGCTTTTTCATTTTGAGGTACGGAACCCTAACAAAGTGATCCTATAAGGGTTCCTTTTCTCCTTTTGACGTACCTACGGAACCCCAAAAACTACATTAGGTATGTGTCAAAAAGTGACATCCACGTTTCCCATGCTAAAAAGAAAACAATTGCTCTAACAAGTCACTCTGTCTGACAGGACAGGGGAAGTGACAATGCGCGCGTGCGCCGGCGCGGGTGCTAATTCACATCCGCACACGGGGATACAGTTTCAGAGATAGAGATAGTGCACGCATTCTGGAGAGGATGGCTATCTCTGGTGTAGTGGAGATGGGCTATCTCTGATTGAGTGGCCATTTCGCGTCAACGTAAAGTGAGTAGTCGCAGCTGTGGCAAAATGTAGCTTAGGTAGGTACTTATGTGTTTTTTGCAGATCTAAATTGATGTAATTATGTGCTATCAATTCAGTCCAATCTGTTCTGAAGTTATACCATCTAAACATGTTACCTTTAGGGTGACGAAAAAGGAATTTAGAAGGAATTATGAAAATTATTTTGTCAAAAATTTCTTTGATAATTTAACGAACAGAAAAGTACCTTTTAATTACCATATGTACCCTTTCATGTGTAGGTATCATTTATTATGTACCGTACCATTATGTGTTTAAGAAAATTACAATATCAGAGCAAAACAAGTACAACTTGTATTTACACTTTTAATTTAAAAAAGTTTTGTGTGTCGAAAATTAACTCAACACTTATTAACATTCACTATCTATACGTACGAGTAGTATTATTTTATAAGCGAGAGTAATTCAGTGTCTTACCTTTTCACACCTAAACGGCTGAACTGATCTCAATGAAATTTGGCATGTAGGTAAACGGTATCCCAGAAAGAGACCTAGGTATATTGAAAAGCGCGTACGAAGCCGCGGGCAAAGCCAGTATATCTATATTTATAAGTATCGAATTTTTGAGATAACACATAAATTCAGAGCTCTACGAACTACTCCACTGACTACAATTTAAGCTATGCCTTGATTTACTACCCTGCAACTACTGTGTATTCTGCGACCGGCTCCGATTCCACCCCTTGCGGCCCGTGGCTCGCATTGATACTTATTTAATTTAGAATTGCTTTGGTTTGTGGTGTTGGTTCAATTGTGAGAGTCAATTTGGGCTTTTGATTGTTGACGACGGCCTGCCTGCGACGCAGGAGGATGCGGGTTCGATTCCCGCCTCGGGACAAATGTGTGTACGATCTACAGACATTTGTTCAGGGTGTTCTGATCGTTTTCTATGTATTATAATAAAAAAACTATATGTAATGTAATTTCATATGTATATCAGTTATCTAGTACCCCAAACACAAGCTCTGCTTAGCTTGGGGCTAGATAATGCTGTGTGAGTTGTCCAGGATTTTTTTTTCTTACCTTACTCTTCTCCCTCTGTGCGCTTAGGTTTCAAAATATCTGATGAGCCCGAGCTATAATTTGTCTCTGGCCTAAGGCTTATCTCTACCAAATGATTGTGACTGAAATATAAATTTGCATTCACACATAGATAAATAGCTAGGCAAGTATTGTTGTCGAGTTGGAATTCCGAACCTATACGAATTTTCTAGAATATCTACTTAGTAGTTCCAACGCAATATGGTAGGTATATCTACAAGGATTTGTCGCATGGCGAACTTGGAAGCCCTGGCATTAGCGAAAAGAGGCCCTTACGCAGCAGTGGGTAATCTCAGGCTGATGATGATGATGACGTAGTTCGTCGGGGTATGACATATTATATCTATATATCAGACGCTGGTGAAGACCGTAAGACGCTAACTGTAGCCGAATTAAGGCATATTTTCTAATGCTGCAAGCATTTCCTACGACGGAATTTAATAGTGTGGGCATATAATGTAGTCAGCATTCGAAAATATGGCTTAATTACTACAATTAGTGTCATACAGTCTTTAACCGCGTCCGATCGTACCCTGACATTATTTTAAGTAATTTAAATAAAATCAACGAAATTAATGATCATAAAGTTCTCTACTTTTCAATAAGTCTTTATAGTAGCTGCCAAACAAAAAGCCTGCAAAAACCATTAATAAACTGGACCACTTTAATTAGGTACCGACATTGTTTCCACTCCGTCGACTGTATCATACACATTACATCTGTTATTTAAAACTCTGTCCCCTCGGTATAGAGTCAATAATAGTTTGTATTGAAACTACCCTTTTGACTCAGACGACTTTAGTGACATAGCGGGTAAAAAATTACAGATAGTTTAGCGAGTTCATCGTTTTTGAAGTTAATATGGTAATTTTTTAACTTAAACTATTTTATGGAATGATTTATTCGATTATTATTCTAAATTGTAGTTTACATGTTAAATATATTTTTATTTGAAATGTACTCGGTAACCCAATCATAAGACCTAGAATCTAGCTTTGTGATCTCATATTGGATATCCAAATCAATAAATAAATAAATAAAAGAACTCTTTAAAATTCAATTCCATAAATACAAGAATTAACATTTAGAAAAGGTCAAATTCCTAAAATAAAACTCTGACACGAAAATAAAGTGCTATTTTTTATTTCGGTCGCTTCGGTATGTAGACTAGAGTAAAGAAGCGACAATGAATTTTTTTGCATGTTATTTGTTATTTTTCGAGTTGGAGCAAAACCGTTGCAAGCTTTTTTATCTTCTATGTAGATAGTCTGATATTTTGTAGTAAGCCTCCTTCCTTGCACAGAAGAGGTGCCAATTTTAAAATTGAAATCTGTAAATGAAAGATTGGCATTAGATAGGTACCTATCTGCAAGCCATTACCTTACCTTACCATTGTGTCTTTGCCTACCATGGAGTTAATATAGCCTACCCTATTAGTTATTAAATCTTCGCTTGTCACATTCTGTTTCATATTATAACTAGGATTATTTAATTTGAATTAAGATTGACCTGCATGATTTATCCAACCTTGAAATCATTATTTGATACTATATTTTTAATTGAAACTCAATTTGCTACTTTATATAATTTATTTTGCAGTGCCCTACAGGGTGCATGTACCTAGTTACCAATTATATTGACCTCGCTAACATTAAGATCTAAGCTGTATACAAATAATATTCATGTGAGAAAAATAAATAAATCTATAACGCTCTTAAATTTAGTCTAAATCGCTCCTAAACCTAGCTTTTTATAATAGGTAATACCTTCCTACTCATAAGAAAGAAAAAAGTTAGCGTAAGCAAAAAGAAAAAAAACACCACGAATAAAATCCCGGATCTCTTACTAAGACTTACCATAAATCAATCTAACTTTCAAACAAAGATCATAACTCTCACGCTACGACTGTTCTGGAAAACTTAAATTACTCTTTTTTCCGTATTAGGTAAGTCTCGAGTGCGAATAATCTTCTTGACGGCTTGCTAAATTGATGGCGTCGAAAAATGGGGCGGCTCAAAATTCAGGAAAGTTTTCACGTCACCCGCCTTCCAAAGATTTCACTTAGAGTTTCTACATCCATTCTGAAAGTTTCTCGTATAGAAGCTGACAAATTTTAATGAGCCCGCGAGGGTTCTAATGTCTGCGAGACGCGTAATGCGAAAACTTCGATTCGGTAGAGACGGGTTTCTGGTATTCGGGGAATGTTTGATTTAGATTTAGTCATCATCATCAGCCTATGTTAGTCCACTACTGGATATAGGATAGGCCTCCCCTAATGAGCGCCATAGCGCCCTGTCTTCAGCTTGACGCAACCAGCATCTGCCTGCAGTTTTTCGCATAGTACACATTAGTGTATAACTACTTTGTAATGTGTATCGTCCTTTGACCTTTTTTGTACTTACCTACCTATCTTTTCTATAATGCTAAAGTTAATAATTACTATCTATTGACCGAACAACAACAACTTTATAAATGGGTATCATTTAAACGGTCAGCAGATAAAGGCGGTTTTGGTCAGCCGAAAAATTGATTTGGCAAGCAGAAAAAATACATTGAGCTGCAATTGTTTACAGTAAACTAATTAACTATTCTCATGTAAGTGACGAAGTGGCGCTATGGTGATAATTAGGGCAGGCCTCTGTCCAGTCCAGCTGTGGACTAACTAACAAAGAACAAACACAATCATGTACTTTTAAAAAACAAGCATACCTACCGTTTTACCTTTGAACCCTCATTCCGTACATAAATATATTATGAGTTTTGTAACTTTAGCTTCTAAAGACTGCGATTGGAAAGACTACAATGCGATGCATCTTACCAAAAGTGGACGCTATGTACCTAACGGCCACCGCCTTCATGCAACCGAACCCTTACACTGTAAAGAAAACACATTTTTACTTTACACGTTCCATAACGTGAAGGCGGAGGTAATTTCTGTTGTTTTCGCGACATATTTACCTACTGAAGTTTGCTGAATTGCTGTTTTCAAGAAGTTTTCAAGTCGAATTATGTAGGAAGCGTTTCATTTTAATTTACTAGAGTTATTTGTAGCTTGATTTGTTGTTTAGAGGAACTAAGGTATTCGTGCATGTTGGTTTAGGTAATTTAAAGTATTCTGAGAAAGATAATTAGATAATCAACATTTCGTTTGACATACAATGTATGAAACTAAATCAGTACCTATGCAGTTTATCGTCTCATTATACTAACTTTTAGAATAGAGATAAATTTCACAACTTGGGCACCAGGTATGACGATTTTAGATCTTAATAAAATTCGCTTTTTAGGATTCCTTACTCAAAGGGTGGAAACGGAACCCTATTACTAAGCCTCCGCTATCTGTCCGTCTGTCGGTCTCATCATGACCCGTGAAAGTAAGACAGTTGATATTTTCACCGAATATATTTCTTTTGCCGCTATAATAACAAACAAATATGAAACTACTACAAAAAACTAAAAAAATATTTAAATTAAGGGGGCCTCCCATCCGAAAAACGGTCTTTTTTTGGCAATTTTTGCTCAACTTTTGTCGAGGCTATATCTCTTGAAACGTAATAGGTAGACAGTTGAAATTTTGACAGGGATCCTTATTGCCAATCCAAGGATGGATCCTTACCTTCAGTGAGTCAGTGTATTCAGCATTGGAATGTTGAATACCCTCAGGTCAGTCAGGGTATTCAACATTAGAATGTTGAATACCCTGACTCACTGAAGTTAAGCAACGTCGAGCGCGGTCAGTACTTGGATGGTTGACGGGGCGTCCTGATGGCTTTTTGCTATTTTTTATCAGTTTTTAGGGTTCCTTTTGCGAGATAGTTCTTTACGATGGTACGGACCCCTCCGTGTACGAGTCGACTCGCACTTGGCCAGATTTATTTTCTTTCATCTAAGTCTGGACGTAAGCTTTATAGGCAGATACCTACCTATTAATCATCACCAAATTAGTCTACAATCGCTGCTGGATCTGAACTGAACTTCTGAAAAAGGTTAGTAGGTACTACTCACATGGATTTTAGAGGCCAACAAACTAGCCGATTTGAAAACATAATTCAACTGCCTCCTAACCCTTTGTAACCGTATATCCCTGGGCACAACTATAAAAAGAGCAATAACTTTGACGTGTGCCTTTCAATTGACATTATAAATTTCAAAACGGTCGGTGACCAGCGAAAAATGCATTAGGGCATTATGGGCCCACAGGATTGTGATTTAAACGGCTAACCCCCTGCACCCCGTTTGAACCCCCGTTTGGGGGTCGGAGTCATCCATCATCCGCTTTACATATGTTTGAATAAAGCTCGTGGGAAAAGGATTTCCTCTCGGGAGTCAGAATTTCGCAACATTGTAAGGTGACCATGGTTTGGTAATAATTGGGAGAGTGGCAAACAAGGTCGTCTGCATTACACTCCCGCTGTAAAAAAATTGATAGATAATACGTATGTAATACTATCGAGATTATATGTAAATTTTTAGTTAAAGTCAAAGTACTTAAGCCCTTAAAATAAAACACAAGATGGGCCGTAAAAAATTTGTTGCACGGTTTAGCTGTCTAAACCGTATCGTAAATAGGTAATAAGAGAAAAATATAAACTCAGTCAGGAAAAATGTTCAAACACCTCACCTAGCATATTTGTATCGTTAACATGACAATGGTTTACGATCAAGGCTCTGTTAGGCTCTGCAAGTTGTATACCTACGGCTAGTACAATTTCACGAGTTATGTCCTCACTGAGACTTCTAAAGTATCCTACATACAACCCGATCTCATGGTTACCCCAACTACAAATGGTGGATTAGGGCAGTTTGGCAAACAAGGCGTCGACGTCGCCCTCCAACTAATGCTGTATTAATGTCTATTAGGACTACTGCTTTGTTCGTACAAGCGATTTATTGAGCTTTGTCGAGCTCGCGCTAAGTCGGAGCCGTTCGCACGAGATTTGTAAATTAGAAAGTCAAGTGCCACTGTTAAAGTAAGCCCGTTGTTGTTGCATCGAATCCAACTCTGTTTTAAAGCCTAAAAAAATATTTCGTTGTAGTAAGAAGGAAGTGTCACAACTATCTATCTATTGCCAATCTGTCGGAATTACTCAGAAAAGTTCTCACTAATTATAAACTCCATGGTCGTAATTCTAACGGTCATTTATCAGAAGAATGTGAAAATTAAATAAGACAATTCTAAATTTCGCATTAGAAATGTCTATGATGGCGTATTTGACGCATTCACTGCCCAGCTTCAGGTGACCCAAAGGAGCCACTGGTCACACGGAGTAGGAGATGGCAGGTGCGTAATGTACAATGAAAGTGTTAGGTTGATGCTACGTCGCGTCGTAGCGACTACGACTGATGGCTACGGCTGAGTGCTACGCACCGTAGCGCATCGCTACGACCGACGTCGGTGTATCATTACGTGGTAGCTAAGCTAGCACTGCGCGTAGAGATGAGCGTAGCAAATTCTACGGATTTATTGAAATCTAAACATTTTTATTCAAATCTAACATTGTTGCCTCATTATATAAACATTTTTAATAAATAAAGGTTAAACTACGCTTGTAGCTTGGATTTGAATAGATTTAATTATTAGTAGGTACTATTTAACGGATATTTATCGCATTTTTTTTACAGAAAAAAATAAAAATATTTGAATATATTTTTAGCGATCGAATTCTCCAATTCTTTACAAACAGTGATGTCATTATTCCAGTAGTCCTACCGTTGGGTTCACTTTACAAATTTATGCATAACCGTGTATTGACATATATACCTACCTATTGTGTAGTGTAGAATGAAAAATTCAGACCCGTAGTCCATATATCAGTGCTTGTACAGTCAGCTGCTCAAATATGTATACACCCCTAAGTTTTCACTTTTATTTTACTCAGAACTTTTCAAATAAAAGTCGTGGCACACATTTTACGTACAAAGTAGTCAACGTACTTGTCAAAATGCGGTATAATAAATTATCAAAATAACCATGCACTTACTATTCAGTCAAATTTAAAACATGGCAGTGTATACGTATTTTCGCAGCTGACTGTACAAGAGCCTGAGCAAGAGCAACCTAAGTAAGTATGAAACTTGTTTATTGACTTATCCAGGCCATTGCCATGAATCGTCGAAGCAGTCAGTGATGCTGATAAGGCTGACTTGAGGGGTGCTTATCGCGCACGTGACAAAGAAAACACCCGTGACCTACCCTCACTTTGGACAAGTAACTTTGAGTCAAACTCTAGAATTTATGGTATTTTTGTTCGACCTGAACCTTCGGCAGGGATGTTGAGACAGGATTTTTGTCATATCCAGCGTAGTCTAATCACCTGGCCAAGTTTTCTCTAAAAGATCAGGAGGTCTGCTTTAAAACGAACAACCTTACCCCCATGTTGTTTCGGGTGCGTCACTAACTAACCTTTCGATTCGGATCTCATCTCACCATCTCAAAAAATGCCAAAATGATTTTCTTAGGTCATCGAAAGAATGGATCGGCCGTTCTTCGTTATCCGACGAAGTCAACTAACCGTCAACTTCGTTCGTTAGACCACCGCCTGACAGCATCTTCATTGGCTATCTTTGACGGTACATACATACTTTCATAAACGTCAGTTAAATTTGAACCGTCCGATGATTTATCTGTCAAAAGAACAACATAGCAAACAATGGCAAAAAGTTGATGGTATAAATTGTATTTTTTGAAAAGCTCTACATTCACAGTCATCCCACAAACCAAACGCCCTCATTACCGTAGTTTCACTTTACACTTCCTGCTCATTCGTGTGCAATCTGTAGTGTGCAAATCCGATAATCTTATTTTGGCGGGTATTCAGCTCGCACGTGGCGCCGCGTGGCCTGAAATCGAACTAATCTGCGCGCCGTACGCGGCGGCGGGACGACGCGTGCGCGATGCGATAACGCCAAGAAACGCATTCATTCCCGCTCTTTTGTCGCGAACAATCACTTATTTATTTATGATATTTGGTGCCTAACCTGCCACCCTCGTGAGTTAATGCGCACTTAACGTTAAAGCGCGTTACGCAAGGGTATCAGGGGCGTTTGGTTATTAAAGATTTGTTACTTAGAATTGGAGCTTAGATAAAACCTAAGCTATGTAGGAACCTTAAAATGTCACACACACATTTATATCAGAATACATAACGCATTCATGGCCCACGCACGAAGCACATCCACATAATGACGTCTATCGGCAGCAGCGTCATCGTCAGACGACGGGCGCCGCGCTGGTCTGGCCCTGTGGGTCGCACGCATCGCACCGATGCTGATCAGTGGGCAGTGAAGGCGATATAATATCTGCAAAAATAATCTATTACACAGCAAAGCGTCAGCTGAAAATTTAAATAAGTTCGGTAGGAAATAGATTGAGAGAGACTCGAAGAACGGACAAACAATTGATGGAGGCTAAACCAATGAAAAAAGCCATCCCCTGGATAAACGGGTTCTTACCACGGACATTAAAGGTACTATACCAGCTGGGCGTGGTTCTTACCTATATAATGTAGTTAGTACCAGAGAGAAAGTTTAATGCTTATCTATTAACTACGAGCACTTTATCCCTCGTAGATCTATTGTAGATATGGGTAGTAGGTACCTATGAGGAGACCACGACTCGGCAAACTTAGTCCAGGACGTTCTATAGCCAGATAGACTGCTGACGGGATGCTGGATCGATGCGTCAAGCCGAAGACATTCGACTCTACCGGACATTATAGCTGAAGGTTGAACGTTCCGTGTTAGGGCGAGATTTAAATTTTTGGTGGTTAAAGTTATATATTTTTTTTGTATACAGATCGTTTATCGTTTATTTCTGAAGGTCTTACTTAGTATACTTAGTATATTGGTATAATAATAATATTGTGTTTTAGACCTATTTCACCATTTGGTTCAACACCTCGCTCGAACTAAGTTTAGAAAACTTGTGTCATAGACGCGAAGGATCTCTACCTCTCGGCAAATATCTTACAGGCAACTGTTATGGCTTCGTAAAAGAACAGATACAACGATTTTATACAAGCAAAAAAAATTAGGAACAAACTAAAAATATGTACCTACCTATAAAAGGCAAAAAACAACGGATACTAGGTAAATAACAGTTTTGCATTTAATTTTTTATTTTATAGTTAATAAGTACTAAAATCTAATACCTATTAATATTTTCTAAGTTTTAAGATAGGTAGTCTAAAATATCTCTTGCATAATTTCCTTCCATCATCAGACTATAGTAGTCCACTGTTGGACATAGGCCTCCCCTAATGAGCGTCATAGCGCCTGTCTTCAGCTTGACGCATCCAGCATCTGAGAGGCTTTTAGGATTAAAAAAAACCGCGATTCCACTTACCCTTAACCGTTAACATAATATGGCACACGGCTGCCGAACGAACATCCTGTGTAGGTATCTGTATCTCGACTCCCAAGTACAATAAAAACGTAAATTAGTTTTTTTTTGCTTAAAATTTGCTAGCATCACAGAGTACATTATAAACTGGCTAACATAGTAAACAGCTAAAACTCTAGGCACGACTTTATCAAAACTGATCGTGTATCAAATCCTTAACCGCATGGCTACACTGAAAATGATTCAGTCCCATTCAATCAATCTCAATCTTCCATTCAATTTATTTTTAATGTTACGTTGTTTGTTTTGTTTGTTTGTTGTGTGCGTGTGAGGCACTGGCAGATTTGTTTGTAAAAACGAAGATTTAATCTTCCTGTGAACATTATATTTATTACCTCTTTTTCCCTCTGTACCTCTTCGCTAGGAGTAATAGTATTCCGTGCTGTACCTTACCAAAGAGAATAAAACCACTCTGTACCTTACAACACAATGGGCGACGAAGACGAGTACGCTTGCGTGAATAAATCACAGCTAAAAATCAAGGACAACTCGGGCATCAAGAAGAAAAAAAAGAAGAAATCCAACAAAGAAACTGAAAAACGGATCGAGGAAGAAGTAAAACAAATAAAGCAGAACCCAGATCACAAAACAAAAGCTGAGATGGCCTTTCAAAAGATGCAAGAGAAAATGGTATGTACGCCAAACTATCTTCTGAATGATGGTGTTTTTCATAGAGCCAGCTCAAGATCTGTAGACAGTCCCCCAGTAACAAATTAATTCATCATGTTAGGTTTTTATAATTTTTATTTCGTTTTCCAGCAAAAGCAGAGAATTCAACAGAAAGCTGAAATGACACATAAACAGCGAGTGGAGAAGTTCAACCAACACCTTGACAGCCTTACGGAGCACTTTGATATACCAAAAGTTTCTTGGACGAAATAAACTATTGTTTCATAAGTTATTCAGTCAATAAGTATCTTTTTACTTGATAATCTGTAAAGTAAGTTTGTAATGAGTATATCAAATCCCTGGAACGACTGATCTGTGCTGTTATCCTGCTAATTGAGAGCAAAGCACAAAGGCAGAATAGAGATTTCACTAAACTAATTGCTTCACACATTCTAATTTATGTGATGAGGGTCAACAAAAGTCCAGATTGAGACCATTCTATCAACCTCACCTTGAAAATTAAACTGCAAGCACTATCTAGACTCTAGTAAGGATTCTATGAGATGATACCATTATCATAGTAAAGTGGGTTAGCATTAACCCTGGTACTTGTGCCAGATGTTTCGAGGTTCTTATCTAGTCATCTGGCACAAGTTAATCTAGAGGGTAAAATTAATAAAAAAAGTCTTGTTATGAAACAATAAAAAAAAATCCAGTGATGTATCTAAATTTTTTTTTCACTTAAATTCTACTCTTAAAATTTCATTACTGGTTATGACCTGAAATTTTAGTTACGAACGTGGACAAAGGGTGCCAGATGAAAGCTAGTGTTATAATAAAACTTGGTATAATATAACAGATACCTAATGTTAGCTACAGCCTAGCTAGTTCATAGAAGGTAGTTTTCAATCTTTGGAAATTGGAGCAGACAAGAACAGCTGCTGATTTACTCGGATATTGTACTTGTTTGGTAAATGTTTTTAAATTAATTAATAAAATTAATTGTAGATACTTCATTCTAGCCCCTATTCTTTAGGAAGTTGTGCAAGCGCATAAATTAATACAAGTTTAGTGTAAATGGTTTATTTTGTAGGAACACAATAGTATTCAAATAAAAGGAAAACAGATAATAACATTTACATAATTATTTCATAGAAAATAAGTGTAAAGGAAATGTAAGATAAAGATTTACTTTTTCCATGATTTGTGAGATTCAAAGGTTAGATTAATTAAAATAAATTGCTAGGAAGATTGATACAAAATAAGATATTTAAAGTACATAGACGTAAATTCTACATTTGAATTATAAAAATCTATAAAGAGAACTATAAGGCACTCGCAACTTTACAATACAGTATTAGTAAGTAGTATAAGGACACTGGAACAACTTAAAATAAATGGACGGAGATTAAAACTAAGACAGAATTGGACGGCTTACATTACATCTTATATAAAGGTTACAATAGTGAGATTTTTGGTAATCCTACCTTACCTCAGTACTCAGTACATTTTGTGCACAAAACAACACAATTTTACATAATGACTGTTTACTTATACTGTTATTTCTTAACAATTGTCATATAATAAAATATAATAGGGGCGCCAAAAAAAACATTATCGCCCACTGTTCAAGACATTCAGTTTTAAGTAGTACCAGATTACTGGTATGTGATATTATTCTTGTGAATACTTAAACATGGAATGGTACCTACCATATTTATAAATACTATTTAACGGGTATTTATCGCGTTTAATTACCTTATTTTCCCGACGTTTCGACAGGTTTACACACTGCCGTGGTCACGGGATGACATCATCCCGTATTATGTGTATTTATCGCGTTAAATAGTATTTATAAATATGTGTTCAGATCGCGTAAGTTTAAAAATATTTATTGGTACCTACCATATCATAATTCTATTCAGTTAACCATAAAGCACAGTCATTTCACTAGAAAAGCTACCAAAAGTAACGTAAAACTTATTCTAAGTTCAGATGCACTATTACTACTCCAAAATGAGAAGGTTAGTACCTTCACGCGATTCGTCTTGACAACCCAGGGGTCGCTACCGTCGTCAAAGTCCATCGGACATTGGTCGCGTTCTCTTTCGTACTCCTCCATCTCTACGGCGACTGCAGCGCCCTCCGTGTAATTCCATGACGTCACATCTTGCTTCAAATCGCAGTACGGCCCAAGGGCTTGGGACATCAGTATTCTGGAATTAGATAAAATGTTGGTCACATTCGTGAAACAAATAACCAAGAGAACAAACATCCTACAACTTAAAAAAATATATAATGTGAGGGTATAAAGTTGTGAAGTTTTTTCAGGATTTTAACAGGACGAAGACAAAATAATCAAATAATGCTTAAAATTCACACAGCATCACATAGCCCTAAACAATGCAGAACTTGTGTTATGGGTACTCAATATCTGATACATTTACATTGCATAGATAAATATTTTTTATAATACATTGAAAACACCCGCAACAAATATCTGCAGATTGCACAAATATTTGTCCCGAAGCGGGAATTGAATTTGCAACCTCCCGCGTCGTAGGCGGACTTTCACCTACTGCAACACAGACAGTCTGTTGTAAAATTTTTGGGTGCTAGGAACTTTATATCTCGGAAAAACGCCTGCAAAGCCTTTAGAAGCTACCATTAAGATAAAACTCTTACGAAAAGAAAGGAGAATGTTTACCTGTTAATATCAGCCCTTTGGTACACCCAACATCTGTACTTTGAGAATGGATCCAGCTCATCATAAGTGATCAGATAAGACTTCAAATTCTCCTTCCAATAGCCAATACACTTCATCTTGTAATCGGGATCACTGTAGATATCCACAGGCCTTCCTAGATAATCTACCGAAAGGCAGTAGTTCTCCTTTATCTGAATTGTTTTTTGATCTTTATCGCAGACTGAGAAGTCACTAATGTTGAGTTTGCAGTATAAGTTTGGCCGAGGGCTTAGGGTGACTCCTCCAAGGATTCTGGTCTCGAATCTGACGTCGCCTCTTTGCGTAAAGTTGAATTTGCCGGCAACAGGGCATCTGATGGGTGTAGGGTCTCTTTTGAGGAAGATATCGTAACGCCATTGCTGCTTGTTCTGGAATTGCACCCAAGAACATACTGTATGGAAGTTGCTTTGGATCATGGCTAAGCCTTTTCGGTATCTGTAAAATTATTAGTTTTTATGAAAAAAGGTGATAAGAAAATTGATTTTGCAGCAAATAGCTGAGTAGTTTTCAAATCTGTTGCAACGTAATTTTAAGTTATTTTCTTGAAATATTTACCTAATAACATTGTGGTGTTGAGGCACAAAGTCAAAGCAAACATAATCTTTCTGGCAACCATCCACGGTAAGTCTAGCCATCATTACTCTGCTGTCTCGTTGCTCCCTGGAACGAAAAAAATGTGAAATAAAAACATTATTTTTGTATTAAGAAACTTGTCTGAAAATGAAAGTGGTGTGTTCTGAGTGATGTATTACCTGCAAACATAAATGGTTCTCCTATATCTTCCCTCATCAGGATAATAGGTCTCAATGATGTGTGTTTCGTTTATAAACACATCTGCATCAATATTGGCAGTGTTGATCCAGTCGCCTGAGAAGTTCTGTGGCAGTCTACAACCTGGTTCTACAACCTCAGCCTGTAAGGTTAAGAACAAATTAGTGGGTATGATGAATATTAGGCGTATTGCGGAGCGTAACCATCCTCATATTCATGCCAGCAGTAAACATTTGCCGAGACGTCTAGTCAAATTTATTGGTCGGGGGATTGCCATCCACAAAGGAAAAAAATCGAAACCAATTACACAACATAATATCTCAGTGCTTTCTTACCTTGACAGGATTGATCTTGTATCTCTCAGGTGACTTTTCAACTGTCTTCAGAGTGTTACATTCTGGTGTAATAGACGCGCCAATAAAGAGATCGTCATCTCTGTTTTTGAGGAAGCAACGGTACCTCTCATCTTTACGGGATTCTTTTGTGTTTGCCACTGCGAAGAAGTGGTTCTTGTCCACAAACCAGTGACCTAAAATGAATTTAATAAGAATATTATAGCTGACCTTACAGTGTAAATAAGTACCAAGGAGTTGGTATGGAACTAACTTGGTTCTAAGCTTGACCACAGCATGCATTAAAAGCTGTGTCAGCAACAATAAATAATAAAATACTATAATTAAAAAATAATACAGCTAAAATAACAATGATCTTTTATCAATCTTTATTCATTAGTAGATATTTAGGTATACAGGATGGTTTTTTGGTTCAATCATACAGGTGTATTTTTTTTTATCAATCGCGTCTTTTTCCGTCAAAAGTAAAAGATATTTGAAAAAGAATATGCTGTTGTTGTTTTCTTATAAACAGAGGGCATGACTCCTTTCACGACTTTTCCCTAACTCTCGTGGTTTCGGACTTGGCCATCACCGCCCTTCTCAAAAAACCACCCTGTATATATACAGGGTGGTTTTTTTAGGTATATATATATAATTATAGTTAAGAATCGAACTAATGTTAGCATGCCAACCATCTGTACAAACATGTGTTATTGGTCTGCAGGTAGAAAATGCCTCAGCATTAAGCCCGCCCTTTGCACCTGAGTGCAATAAAGTTTTAAATAAAATAAATAAAAACAACAACAACACTAGCTTTAATGGCTTCTTACACATTTTTCTAGGATAAAAATAATGTCTATGATGTTCAAAGTATAGAACTATAACTTATGCTAAATTTCTTCTTGATCCATTCAGTAATTTTGGAATGAAGAAGTAACAAACATCCAAATTTTTCTGTGATGTGATAGGTATTCTAACTCACCTAAACAGCTGTATTCAACCACACCATCAAAAGAGTTAGACATTCCTGGACACTTGCGATATGTGATGTTGAACTTTTGATTAGTGATGAGGAACTGTGTACCAGCTGTCTGGCAAGACTTGATCTGGTTGTCTGGGTGGTTGCATTCTCCAGTGAAGCGGAATGTGTTCTGGTATGCAAAGTGCCATACACCTTCGAGGGATGAACGGCAGTTTACCTGAAATAGAATACAAATATTTTTACAAGATTATGATCCTAGGGATTAATCCTAGATTCTCACTCTAAACTAGTTATGTATGCCACTTTTAGTACCTATCATTGTTAGTTTAAAAAAATAACAAATTTATTTACTGATATTTAAAAGTTACGAATCCCAATTCCAAGTAAATTTTTCTGCTTACATGAGGAAAGATTTGTAGGTGCCTTGTATGTTTACGACTCTTTTGACATGGACATTGGCAGAGTTGTGGCAGCAAAGCACAGCGAGCCATAAATAAGAAGAAGTTGAAGTATATACATGGTATCTATGCTTATACTAATCATAACCCTGCCCTGTCGGTAGTCGGGTAAAAATGAGACAATTCTGCAGATTAATACACTTCATAAAGGACTTCGGGATATGACATTTAAATTCTTTTCAAGATTTAACAGTGCTATATTCAAACAGAGTACAAATAATTTTCTTACAGGGACATAGTTCTCCGAGAATAAGGTTATCAAGTTTTGATCAGGGTTTAGGCCCCTGCAGACTCTCTCCACTGTAGGTTCCTCATGAGGCGCCAGATCCACACAAGGCGTCTCAATCTTCTCCAGCACATTTACAGTTCTTACGAGCAGTTTAACACAGTAATAACAGTTGTGATATTGAAAAACCATTGTGTAGTTTACGCGGTAATCAGCTTTTATGTTTACGCATACTCCCCTGTAACAAAATACTGGTTTTAGACCTAATCATTCGCAACGGAAAACGGATGAATCATTTTCATAAAAATTTTGTCTGTGCACATACTTCCCAGTCATGTCGCTGGCATTGATGTCTGTTAAAGTTTGCTTGCCATTTTCAAATGAAAACCATGTATTCCTCAGAACAATCGGTATTGTACATTCCGTGTAAACAAAAGTGCCTGAAACAAACAAGACGTTGATCATTGGGCGTTAACCGATATTGATGTGAGAAAAATAGCAATAAATATGTTTATCCTTACTTCCGAAGTATAGTAGGCAAATCAGTTGTAATATATGTGTGTGTCGGATCATTTTGCTGTGAAATTATACGTAAATTACATCGATATTTCGACTATTGTAAAATTCTACAAGCTGCTTTCTCGGATTTTCAGTTGTTGGTTCGATCGATTTGATTGATGACTTGCACTTGACGGACCAACCAGTCAGTCAGACTGGTTGGTCCGTCTGGTCAAGTCATCAGGATGAATGAATGATTTAAATAAAGCTTTTTACAAACGATCAACTAGACTTTAGTTACTAAAGCAAAAAGTTCTTTTTTTTAGCATAATCCGTGATGTAATGCGGAGTCGAACTGGGCATTTAGTCAGGGTGGTAAATGTGGCGATTTCCGGCCACGGCCTAGGCCTAGAAGCAGGCCGCTACCACGGGCTACTGCTGTATTTGTTGTTATAACGGACAGAGAAATACACATTCTGTGAAAATTTCTGTCTAACTGTTACAGTTCATGCATGAGATACAACCCGCTGACGAAGACGGGCGGACAGTCTATAGCCTGTCCCGAAGGACAAGCAAATAAGAGATTAACTTGTTTGTGGTTTTGATTCATCTTTTGCTTACGCGGGAATTTATTCAAAGTTTCGTTAGTTAAAAAATAGGTACCTACTTACTGGAAACAACATACCCAGTCAAAATAATGGAAAAAGAAAAGCAAGGACAGCATATTAATGTAGACGCGAACTGCAATGAATTCTTCAATCAAGTACAAGATGCAATAGAATTGGACCTTGCTCGAATCAAAAAGAGTGTAGCAATCGTAAAAGACCTCACGAGTAAGTAAATTAACCGGACAACGCACGGTGTAATCTAGCATTAGATATGATCTAGCATAGAATGAATGACTATTTTAATAAAGCTTAGGATGAAATCCTAAGATATTATATTATCTTTGCCTTTGCCAAACGATTTGTTAGCAGTTCGTCCAAATCGCGTTTCGTCCAATAAGCAGTTTGAAAGAATCCATACAGTAGGTAGGTACGCAGTTGATTATGTAAACCGTACAAAATCCAATCGAACATCTGTTTCACTCTTACACGTCATTATCTATTTCTTTAAAATATATTAATATCTGCCTCTTTTGCACTTGTTGAATTCAATATTTAATAGCTGAAATATACTGAGTTATACAGGTGAGAGGAACTGTTTTATATTTAAAGTCTTATTTCATAAAATATAATAATGTTAATATTTTAAGGCGAAACACGATACGCATTATACCATTTTGATATCTAGGTTAACTGTGCCAACTTTCAAAAAATATGCCAGCCTATCGTGGTGGACTTTTTTTTCAGCATGAAGAGTCCTCGTTAACCTATTGAAAATGATTGAAATTAAAAAACAGAATTAATCTAATATTTCGAACTATGGACATTATGTTTTATATCACACAAAAATTCATGAACTAGTTATTTGAGTTTGTAAACAAAAAGCGGCTTTAGCCGGTGTGCAGGGTGTGCGGCACGCACGGGCGCAGGGTCATAGGGGGCGCCATGCAATGCACCCCGGTGGCAGCCGCTGGGAGTTTGGTTGTTTATGACTTTGTAATGTTTTCTGTCAAAGCACTGGAAAGTCTCAAACCCTTTCTTTTGCTAGTTCGCTCTATTGATACCGTAAAAACTTTTGGTTTTGGATATATCGACAACCACAAAAAGATTCGCGTTTCATCGTTCTCATACTTAACTTTTTTAAATCTTGGGCTAGCAATGCACGGCGTTACTTCAATTGTCGTAGATTTTTGTGAAAATTTTTGTTTGAAAAACACAAAACAGATCGCGTTGTTTTTACTCATGTCAACTCTGGACATGAATAAGGCAATTCTCTTTCTTTGGATGGCATTGAAAGAGTCTACACGGGCTTCTGTGAACATTTCCGAATCGCGCTACAATAGAGCTTCAGGCCCATGAGATGCCTAAAGATGTTATTATATACAAAAGCATGAAAAATTTTGCGCCTCGCTTCGCTCGTCGTATTTTTTCTTATTTCAACGCATCTTTTTTTACTTCTTACGCTTAACTGTATCAACGCTACGGTTGGGCAGGATAAAGCGGGTGTTAAATGTCACGGAGCACCAAAATGCGAATTTTAGATTCATAATTAAAACAATTTAGGAAAAAAAGTAATAGTTTAATTGCCTTTTGTGACGTTTACTGAGACACACAGATTGCTTTTTGCGATTGCAACTAGATGTGGTAGGCGAGGACAAACCACCAAGCGCCACTAGCAAAAATTTTCACGGTTCGCTCCGCTCGATGTTATGTTATTTGTTTTTGCCTTCGTATATCTTGCATATCACTGGAAAGTCTCAAAACAATTCCCTCGCTCGATCACTGGCTTTAGGGCGAGTGGAAAGGTCGCTCTAGACCACGCGGCTAGGTGGCCATAATGCAGGTTTCATAACGTTTTTACCAACCACCGGAGGTTTCGAAAATTTTGCGGCTCCGCTCGGCATTACTTCTATTTTTTACCTGCATTACATACTTTTTTGTTTACCAATGAGAAAATTTGTTGTTGTTATGTTACTAAGCCTACCGCCTACCCCACCACACTAATCATGAGCTTTGCTGCGGCTCGTTCACAGAGGGGCGCCAATGAGGTGCTGTGCTTGCCTAGGGCGCTAACGATAGTTAATCCGCCTCTGCCTGTAGGTATATTTATATTGCATTCACTTTCAATTTTCAAAAAATGTAATACAATAAATATGAAATGTAAACTATTTTGGATAATTCTAAAGTGCTCAGTTGGTATTGGACGAACTGCGTATAAATTCTTAATGAACCGCTTATTCGACGCGTGTTGGACAAAACGCGTTTAAATTGTAATTGGAAGAATCGCGTTTTGGACGAACTGCTTACCTACAAATCACGCATACCTAATTTAAACAAGGTAGTATTTTTTTTTCAGTGACTGCTGCTGAGATGGAGTTTGAAACAGCAACTTTGTATCATGCTCACGCAGAACTTTTGGAAAATATTAAAGAGTTAGAAAATATTAACAAAATCTTTGAAGAAGATGAACTTAATTCCAAATAGGTAAAGGAAACTTATAAATAAATAAAATAAAAAAAAACCATGCCTGTTATGTATACTAGGTATATAAGTATCTAATACAACCAAGCTAGACTATTATAAAAATGAAGTCATACCTACCTAAGTATATTTTTTGATTTACCTACTAACCTAGCTACCCAGTAATACGTGTTCTATGTAACTTCTGTGAAACCTACATAATATCATAAGTTCAGTAGGTACCTACCTAGGGTCATTGTACCTAATGTTGGGATGAACTTTACTGTAGGTACGCTACCATAACGGACACAAATAATTAGTACCTACCTCTCAAATTAAGTAAGAAATCACCTACCTAAAAAAATGCAGCGGGCTCGTGAAAGGCTCGATTTGTGCTCGCAACATGTACAAACCTACGAATTGCCTTTCAATGTTTGCTAGACGAGTGCGTATAGTTTAGGCAGAGATGCGGAGTTGCTATTGGTTGCCACCGTCGTCGTGGTGTTTTAGCATCTCTGCCTATAGGTAGGTACCTATAAAAAATAAAACTAAGATAAAACGATAGGTAAGACCAATAATACCAATACCATGACCGCCAACTGAGCACTTTAGAATTATCCAAAATAGTTTACATTTCATATTTATTGTATTACATTTTTTGAAAATTGAAAGTGAATGCAATATAAATATACTACAGGCAGAGGCGGACATATAATATGGTACCAATGATAGGAAACGAATGATAGGTAGGCACTCAGACTAAGTAAGAAATAGGTAGGCATCACAAACTGTCCTATGGATATCTGAAAATTCCATAGTTTAACGTTAAAATGAAATAAAATAGGTGACGCTAATGTGAGTCAGGGTACCGCCGATTACAATCAAATTAGAATTAGTAATTACTCTACTTACTAGTAGGTACTTACTTACTAGTAATTACTTATTTTCTCGTTCCATAGAAAATTAGTTTCATTTTAATAGAATTTTCTAGTTCCATCATCGATCAAAAATGTCCGGCTTTGCCGGGAGGCCGCGAACTCCTTATTTTTGATCGAAGAGTTCCATAGATAATTAGTACGTAGAATCAATATAATGTCTAACTACAGTTCTGTGAGGCTGTGCGGCTGCCGTTTTTAATAAATGAAATAGTCTAAAATTTTAATAATTTAGTATATTATTTGAAACAATAAAACGCTTAGATCATCCCTTTGCTGAGCAAATGCCTCCCCATAGACTTCCAATCATCGCACACTTTGGCTGCCTCCCACCACTCCGTATTTATAGATTTGAGATCATCTCGCCACCTTTACATGGCCGACGTCGCCGCTTCTAAATTCTAAATCTTCTGGCTGCTATAGAGTAGTAATGTGGACCCGTTTCTCACAAATATGCATTAATTTACAACAACTTTTCTCCGGTATGAATACACATATGCTTTTTTAAAGACTTCTTTACAGTAAAGGTTTTGTCACAAATGTCACAAGCATATGGCTTTTCTCCCGTGTGAACTCTCATGTGACGTTTTAAGTACTTGCTGGAATTGAATTTCTTGTTACATTTACCACAGTCGTATGGCTTTTCTCCTGTGTGAATTAACATGTGACTTCTTAAAGTAGTGCTGCGAGGAAAATGTTTATAACAGATGTTACAGGCATATGGTTTTTCTCCAGTATGAGTCCTCATATGACTATTGAAGTTACTTACATTGGAAAATCTCATACCACATCTGTCACATGCATATGGTTTTTCTTTTGTATGAAATCTCACATGGCATTTTAGCTGACTCATATCAGAAAATGTTTTATGACATTTGCTGCATGAAAATGGCTTTTCTCCAGTGTGTATTCTTTCATGTCGCTGCAAATTACATTTTTGCACAAACGTTTTATCACAGCTGTTGCAGGAAAATCTTTTTTCTCCAGTGTGAATTCTTTTATGCACTTTTAAGTAAACTCTCTCTGCAAATGTTTTGTTACAGATATCGCAAACATGGGGCTTCCCACCAGTATGTAACCTTTTGTGTCTGTTCAAGTTACCCATCTGTGTAAATGACTTTTTGCATACATCACATGTAAAATTAATCTTCTCGCCATTACGTCTAGTGTGTTTTGATTCTTCTATTAAATTGGTGTTAATTTGCTTATAATCTAGTTTTGGTTCTCTTCTTTTTCTTGTTTTTACATGATTATTGTTTAATAAGGTGCGTTTTGCTGAATGAACATCTGTAAAATAAACGATGTTACAGTAACAAGTACACAACATAATGTACTTTAATATGGTGGTTAATTTTGGGCAAAAAAATGTAAATTATATTAATATAATTAGGTAGGTACTCATTCAAGCATGTTAATTATTTGCTTGAGTGTAACTCGCACAGGGTCAATTTTCTACGAAAATTTAATTATGTCCCCAAAATAATTAATTTCGGCAGGACTCAAACCCGCGCCTCACCCTGAGACCTGACCTGACCCTGTGGGGCGCGGGTTCGAGTCCCGACGAAATCGTACATTTTTGGGACATAATTAAATGTTAAAGCAAGGTGAAGTATAACAAATACCTTCAATTTTTATTTCAAAAACATTTGTTTCATATTCTGTTGATTCTCGTTTCACAATTTGTTCTTCCTTGACAGCTACTTCCATTGCTTCAGTATTTATTTCTGAATCATCAAGAAAATCAGAATCATACTCGGTTTGCTTTTCATTGATTATATTGCTAAATGGTGAGCCCCCATTCAGTAAATGCACTGCCTGTTGTGAAAACTGAAAGAAAAATCATTATTATGAAATTGGTTTACGGGCCGATATTAAAATGGATAATTTTAGTGAGATGGTATCTATAACTTACTTCAATACCATCATTTAGTAGTCGAGTAAGAATACTTTCTGCTTTTTGAGCCATGTCCCTGACTTGACTGTATTTTTGCAGAAATGCGTAACAAATGTAGCACACAGTGTCAGGTCTCCAATCCTTTGTATTAAGCTAAAAGAACCAGCATCCGAGTTAGAATAATAACGAAATCTGCAAGATTTAATAAAAAGCCGTAATAGTGTTTACCTCAGAGTTCACAAGCTTTTGGTACATTTTCTGGAGATAAGTGTTTCTAATTGAAATAATTTTTATTTTCTCGCTAAGACACATTCGACACGCAGCCAACTTTGTCATTGCGATGATAGCGATTTATTTAGATTAAAATCTCGTTTTCGTATGTAACCACTCACTACATACAAATTTCCATAACTAAAAAAGTAATTTATTTTTGGGATTTGTTTTGTTTTGTGTTGTGGAAGTTTTTTTAAGCTCACGAATGAATGAAATGAACATGTGATTGTTTGACATTATCACGTTATGTCACTCTAAGGGTCCCATTCCACTCATCCAATATCTTAGTCCAACATTTGATCAAATTTCTTGGTCGGATACCCATTCCGCTCGTCAAATGTCTTTGTCCAAGATTCCTTTGTAGTTTAGTTCAAATGAAATTACATCACATCACACTATAAATGCAAAAGTTTGAATGGTTAGATTTAGGATCATTTAGGTAGGTATTTAGTTGTTACATGTTGTTACGAGGATTTTATCGCACCTGATCAGTCGTATACTGGCTTAATTCAAAATTCATGTTTTTTGGAAAATGAAGAAAACGTGTTTCGGTCCTCGACAGTTTTTGTTAAATCACACTAAACATACTGGATACGTATAAAAAAAACTTTAAAAATATTCAATGTTATTAGGAGTGAATTGACTCTGAACGCATTGGATGAAGTCATCCAACTTATTTTATTTATTTATTGAATTGGACATTCAACAAAAGATCACACAGCTAGATTCTAATAACAATATTGGGGTATTATGTCTGTGTGTCTCTATAGAATAGGACGTCACAGCATGCACATAAATTCATCAACACTAGGCATAACATAATATCTACTTATTAATGTTAAATAAAATAACTTCAATCAGCAGAATATCGAGTTGTACATTATTTGATAGAGCGTTATATACCTACCTATAGTGCTTAGCTCCTTCACAATCTAATTGATTATCGAGGTTGGTTAGGTATTGTACATATTAAAAGGTAAATTTATAGAGGTAGGTATTATTGAATGAAGTAATAACTTTACTTCATTCAATAATACCTACCTCTCTAATAAAATTGATCAAATGTACCAAGGATTGGACAAAGATTGGATGAGTTGAATGGGTAGGTACCTCAGAGATAGAAAAACAATGTTCCTCAATCTTCATCATCATCATCAGTGGTCTTCAACATTCGATCGACTCTACATGGCCCTACGTCGTCAAATGCAGGCAGGAAACGAACTAGAGTTCTTTTTTCCGGTTTCTACGTCGAGAAAAGTTTTACTCGAGTCATGTGTTGTTGCTCAGAGAGCCATGCAGGCTTCTCAAGAGCTGTTCGTTAGCCTGTTGGCTGTTCTGGTCATCTTGGGAGCTTTGGGGGGTTCAAGGAGCTCCCGGGGAAGGGGTCGCCACGGAGTTCTTGCATCGGGCGGTCTCGTGTGTAGAGTCCTTAATCTTCGTGTCATGGTAAAAGTGACACTGACATATATTATATCTTGAAATGATTAAAACGGCAACTGTCTGTCTGTCATAACCGTCATAACTTTCAAACAAAACAAACAAATTTGTGCAAGTATTAGTTGTATTAATTGGTTTTAAGTGTTTGATAACTTCGAATAATATAAAAGGCTAGGTACACCTTACAGGCTACTAATAAGATTTCTGTTCAAAACTTGTTTTCAAGCAGTTTCACATTGTTACCTGTTGTCTTCCAGGTCACAGAATGGGTCGCCGAAAGTCCAAACGCAAGCCCCCGCCGAAGCGTAAGGCGATTGAGCCCCTAGATCAACAATTTAACTGCCCATTTTGTAACCACGAGAAGTCCTGTGAAGTGAAAATGTTAGTTTTTCGAGATTTTAAAGCTGTATTTCTGTTGGCCATAGATCTGTGTCTACAGCTGTTTAACGCCGAAATTGTGTTTTTCAGGGACCGAGCGAGAAATACTGCTAGGATTCAATGTCGAGTTTGTTTAGAAGACTTTCAAACATCTACAAATGTTCTCTCAGAGCCTATAGATGTGTATAATGACTGGGTGGATGCTTGTGAAAGCGCTAACTAAATTTACATTTCATATAACATATTTTTAAGTATCAATACATTTTATGAAATCTCTGTGGGTTTTTTATGTATAGTGTGTTAAGCATTCAATGTCTCAAGATTAATTTTAAGGGGCCTCAGAATGATGAATTGCCTACTACTAAAATGATTTGTAATTGGAACATATTTCCATCATATCATGTTATTTTTGTATTCAAATCTTCGATCAAAAATTTCCGGCTTTGCCGGCCCCCCTTAGATTCACAATGCACACCCCAAAACCTTCAGTAGCAAAAGAGAAACATTTTGACATGTTAGGGAAGCTTTTCAACTAGTGTCATTTTAGCGTTCAGACAAAAAGCCTGGGTAAGTGCTCGTACAAAAAATGCAAGAATCACTCGTCCAAAGTGCTGAAAAAGGATGGAATTTCTTATTTTCAGTAAGTTTATATATATTTTTTACCCGTATATTGAGATGTGAGTCATATACTTGTGAAATCAGCATAAAATATTGTTGTTTGGTTTGCCTATGTTAAAATATTAATTTTGTTCTAAATTTATAAATGGAGAGGCTATTTCTTCAAAAATTTTTTTTTCATTTATAGTATGTATTAATATATTTTTCATAAAAATAAGTTTAATATTACTAGTTGACGATTTTTATCTAACCTAACTAGGTGCAACATCCATATTTTGTGAGGACCAGTTCCATGTGTAGGTAATGAGTGTTACTATATGATATGTAGTCTATGATTGTGTTACCAAGAGTATTGCTATTCTCTGATAGAATTTCATACTTTGCTGGGTTTGTAGGAGATAAATTAAAAAAAAATTCATCAATCACTTTATTTTCAACTGTAAAGTACATTTCGCTACAAGCTACACAATTGTGTAAGTAACAGCTTGTCAATAAGTAACAATAGTTGTTAAAACATTTTTGCATTAGAATTTGTGTTAAAAGTTTATTATTATGAAAATGCATCAATCTAGCACTACAAACATTTAGAGCTATAAGTAAATAGTAATATAAATGGTTCATGATCAATGAAATGGAATGTATTTAGCACATTTTCATCAAAAACATTAACAGTATGGAATAACATCAGTTTATGCAAACTACAATACTGGAAGAAAGCATCCATAGCTCTTCAAAAATATTTAAGAAAAGCTACAAGATGTTAAAATTTATCTATTTGGCATATATTTTTAATAACAGTGCTTCATAATTGACGGACTCCTACATGTGCTAAGTATGTAACCTTATAGTAGAATTAATTGTACTAACACTTCAGACAAAAAGCTTTTTGCACACTACTGATCATAACAATATTCTTTTGAGAATATAATACTATGTATGTATTAAATATTTCATATTGACAACAGCTTAACCACTAATATTAATAATTGTATTACACATTGATCAAAATATACCTATTAATAACAAAATAGACAGCATCAAGCTGCATCACATTTTATTAACAAATAAAAATAAATAAAAAATACCTAAGTGAAACAATTTACAAAATTGTAGAGATAATAATTGAGCTATTGCCTAGACTTACAACCCAGGGGTTTCAATAACCATGTCATAGTTCGTCAAGGAGGTAATACTTTAGAATTGCACTACAGAAATTAATGTACAAAATATTTACAAATGCTTGGAAATAAGTAGCGTTTAAGGATCATGACATGGTTACCGATCCGCATACCACCAAACTCCCTCTGTGCACAAGCTGTGTTAAGAAGGTAGGAAAGGGGTTAAATAGCTCACTTAACTACTTGTAAAACTCAAAAGCGTTAACGAATAAAGCTTCGACACACAGAATAACATTGTTATATTGTCGCATAGTTGATATGTCCAAATGCGTATATTAAATTTAAGTGTGTCAGCGCTTTATCCCAGTGGAGTGTTTCGTCTTGTATTAAACTCACAGTGATCGCTTTTCATGACTACGTGAAACAACAATAAATATTAAAAACACCGATATACATTCAAATCCATATAACATTTATATGCACACAGAAGCTTTATAACGCTTTACAATAAACATGTATTAATAAATTAGAATTTTCCCATGTCTATAAAGGAATCATACTGATCAAATCCATCTGGAGTGTCCTCAGAGGAGATAGATAGATTCGTGAGAGGAGGGCAATCCACATCGCAAGTCGCCGTATCGTCAGAATCGCTGTCACTATCTATATATTCATACAACCTCGGTCTGTCCGAGCTGACTTCCGAGAGATCGTAACTCATCGACGTAGACGCTTTATCGATATTTATGACGTCACAAGCATGAGAAAGCAAAGCGTCATCGTACGTGATAACAGTTTCGATGTGCGATGAAGTCGCGTCTTCGGTGTACCGTCCTGAATCGCCGATATCAGACACGTTCGGAGATAAAGTGACTTTATACGAAGGCGGTAACGTCAGATTTTCCGTTTGAACGTGCAGGCTCTGGACATCTTGCGATTGATTCAAGCGATCTTGGCAGTCTTTTGTCAGAGAAATTGAATTATCATTATCATCGGACAAATCAATGTCCGCGTTGAGTGTTACAGAATCGTAGCGTTCTCTATCCAAAAGCTCCAAGTCCTCGCATTTGGTGGAATCATCACTGCTATCGGAGACCAGTAATTCAAGACTTCTATCTAAAATCCCGGTATCGGTGCACGTAGACATTTCGTCTTCGAAAACGATCTCCACGCTTCTAATTCTCATAAGCGGCATCTTAGCGGGTGACATTTCGTTCCCCCTAGCCGTCATGCCTTTTTTATGGCTGATATCGAGTAAGGACTCGGTACATTCGCTGATTTCATCATAGTCTATCTCGTAGCTTCTTAGATCCGAGGTGCATGGTGCTGATTCTGTGACGACGTGGCATTTCTGTGCATTGTGATCGTGTGCTGAGAGTGACGTGGTATGCGCGTTTGTTCCCTAAGGTTGCAGTGACTCCTATTGTATAGTGGTGCCGAGGTCTAGAGCGCCGTCTTCTTGCATTTTCGTGAGGAACTTGAAGACTCGAGATTGCTCGTCGGTTTGCTTCACCATGTCGATGAGAGCAAGCAGCTTCTTGATTCCGATGAAGACCCTGCGAGAGGATATTGCATTAAAATACATAAAGAAATCAAACAGAGTGGTGCAAACGGGCTAAAATGTCTAATCTCTGAATATCTACTGAAACGCAGATCAGATTTGAGCTGATCTCAAGTCACCATTTTTGACTGTTTTCATTGAAAGTAAAATGTCAAATCGTATAGGTAGTAGGTATGTACTATCTCAAATCAACTCCGCCGGATGTCCATATCTTCCAAAATACTGAATATTATATAACTTTGAAATTTATACAAGGTAAATTCAGGACTTACTATAACGTTCATAATATGTTTCGAAAACACGATTCCATAAAATTTTCTCGATAGAAAAAAATCGCAGTTACCTCTTAATTTTTACTAAAACCTTAATTTCTCAATAAATACAGAAGTTAACAGATTCTAGAGAATAAGCATGGTAATTGAACTTAGTGTAAAAAACATTTCTATATGTTGTTTATTTTTGCTTGCGTTGCTCTGCCCTGTCCCGCTCCTATGAACGCGAAATCCTATGCCTATCCTTTTCACAAAATGGCGTCGTAGTATAGGCCCTTAAGACCCTTAAATCCGATCTGCGTTTGCTACCTATAGTAAGACAATTGACAAGCTACCTACTATCTTCATTCACAAAGGATCTTTGGGATCCTGTATGGAAGACCATAAAGGACCCCACTGACTCGATGCGGAGCGGAGCAGAATCGACCAAATAGAAGCCAGTGGGATGACAAGATGTTAGTTTCATCTAAAATGTGATCAGTCGTTTCGGTTTCGCTTGTGTCAAACTGACTGATTGTCCAAGAGTCCTGTAAGGTCTAACTAAAGGCACCTACATAAGCTGCTACGATCTTTGATTAAAGAGAATAAAGCATTTTAGGTTTTGAGTTTTTGAGTCGGTCGCATTTTGAATAAGCCCTTATAGCTCACGGGACCTTCATGTCGTCATGACTTGCCGTGTTGACATGATGTTCATTTTGTGTTTTGTTATATTTTTACCCAACTACAAACAAAGGAGGGTCGTTGACTATTACACACCTGCCTTTGCCTTCGCTGGGTACGGGACGACATCGTTGATGACGCCGGCGGCGCCACCACGATCTGAACATCCGTGAAAGTTTCCGTTACCTCGGGTAATTCCGTATACTGATATTTTGGGTATTATCGGGTGGGTATTTTGGTAGTACATCATTACAACGATAGTACATCATTATAACGATTGGACCAACAAAGTTCTGCGATTTTTTGGCTTCGAAGTTCCAGCTCGTTTTGTGCACTATTGTGACCATTTTCAAAGGAAACTGGTCTCGTAGAAAAACAAACAATTTACATCAAAAATCTACACAAAAATGCTTACTTTAAGTAAAGAGCCGGAGTTGGGTGAAAAGCTACGTCAGATTGGGGAAAGAGTGTCCATTCCATACTTTATATTCTTTAGCAGAAAGTTGATACTCCCTTGGCAACGCTGAAATCTCGCTTGGAAAATGCATTGCTCTCTTCTAGCATTGCCATGATATGCTCAGGAGGTCAAAACAGGTTGGGCACGTGGAGAACGCCCGCGAACGCTGTTTATATAACACGATACCAGACTTGTTGCCATGTCGAAATGTATAGATACTCACTTGGTTCCGCACATATCGTTCTAAATCTTGCCGAGATCCCGCTTAGAGAAGGCATTGCTCTCTTGTAGCACAGGCATTTCATGCTCAGGCGATGATAAGACACGTAGAGAACGCCTTTCATGCCGACAGGATCCATACCAGGACTTGTTGCCACAAGTGTACTATAGATACTCACTTGGCTCCGCGCATGTCGTTCTGAATCTTGCTGAGGTCCCTCTTGGAGAACGCATTGCTCTCTTCTAGCACGGCCATGACATGCTCAGGTGATGAAAGATTGGGCACGTGGAGAACGCCCGTGAACGCTGACAGGATTTCCATGTCGTCCAGGACTTGGCTGTTAAGTTTTATAAAATGTAAATAGTAATCAATTTTCACATTAATATTATACAAGTAAAGGTAAAAAAAAGGAAAGTTTGGATGTTTGCTTTGCACGTTACTACTACTATACTACTATATAGATCGGGCTGAAATTTTACGCACAGGTAATTCTAGATCTTGAATAAAACATGGCGCTTATTCCAAATTATAATGAGTTGTCTATCTTTTCACCTGAACTGTCCTACAGTTAAAAAGATCTTAAATGCAAGTAGGCACTTGGTGTCTTTTATGAGCATATTTTTAAAGTCTAAATTTGTAGAAAAAAAAGTCAAACTAGTGTAGGTATGCTCCAAAGACTAATAAATTTGTTTAAGATGGCCATAACAAATTTCTGATCCGCTAACTTGTAGAACGCAGAAAACATTAATAAACCAGAAAATGTTCAAATTGTCCGCCACTTGCGAAAGTTCACATAACACTTTCATTGCCACCGACTACCGACGTACATGCACGACTTCCACCTCCAGCAGCTGAGGCATGACGTGAATACGTTAATAATTGGTGTAGAAACTATCTTTTTATTTTTATTTATTTATTTATCATTCCGTTACATAACATAGGCAGGTAAAAATTGTTTTTTTTTTGATAAAAATTATTATAAACTTTTAAACTGTTGATCTTACTAGGTGGGTATTTTAATTTCCTACAGATCAGAAAATAAACATGACATAAATTCATCGATGTGGAAAAAAGGGGTAACGTTCAAAGAAAGTTTGAAGTTTTTGTTAAAATTGACTCAAAGGCAGCTTTGTTACTTCTAATGGCAATCTATACATCTTATTTTATCTTACCGTCGGCTGCTTGTACACAGAATCAGCAGCTTCCGTCCCATAGGCGGTTGTTTCTTGAGCAGCACGAGCAAAGCCTGGAGCGTAAGGTTAGAGTAGCGCGGCCCGATCGGACCGTAGTCTAGCAGACGCTCGATGTTGTCCACCAGAATGCAGGAGAGGGTGGAACGATAGGCGTCGTCGAAATACTGGGGAAGAAGTAACAGTTTTTAAGAGCTCGCTAGGTTTATCGATGCGGGAGAGGTTTAAGCTGATCAGAAAATACTTAATGTTCACGACATAAACCTGTGAATGAAGTTGCTTGGCTGGGATCGGTTCGGACGATACGACGTTTTATTCAATTTATATTGCTATAGACTAAATATAAATCTGTTTATCTAGTACCTATAATACGACCTCTGCTTAGCTTGGGGCTAGATGCTATGTGAATTTTAATTTATTGACAATGTTTTTGACGATGTTATTTATTTAACTGTGTACTTTTGAGAACGATCCATCTTTTACGGTGCTTACCTTTCTGATCTGCAGACATTTGGATGTCTCAGTGAATCCGACCATGTCTTCAGGCGAGCAGACCTTGACGAACGGAAAGTCGGACATCTTGGCCAGCTGCGCGGCGAGGGCGGTCTTACCGCTGTTGGGAGGACCTTCCAGAAGCACTGATACGAGACCTTTATAGAGAAAAGAAGTTACTAATGATTCCTCAACAATTTATCCAAAAAAAATTTACAGGACAAAAAAATCGTATTTTTTCTTTCATTTATGTTTTAGGTTAGGTACCTTACTATTTTCCAGTATGGACAATAGATTAAAAAAATATTATTATATTTAGTCCCTCACTTAGATTATCAGAAGATACTGGACACGTATTTTGACAGTCAAACAAGAATTACAAAGAAGCGCGTCAAAGTTTGGGAGTCGTGGGAGTTTGGGGACTCGTGACGTCATACCGTGCTAAGACTCGTGACGTCATACCGTGCTAAAAAGTTTCACGGAGCATGCATGACGTCACGCGGAACTTTAACTGCTTATATCTTCATAATTTTTGACCCCACGGTGGCGCCACCTTGGTGTCTTGAGCTACCAAAAAACACCACCTGGAGGTGGAGTGAGTGAGACACCAAATAGCTCTATACATATTAATGGTTGCGCCACCAGTCGTTGATTTGGCTGCGCAACCAAGTTAATA
Source organism: Eupithecia exiguata (assembly GCA_947086465.1). Lineage (NCBI taxonomy): Eukaryota > Metazoa > Arthropoda > Insecta > Lepidoptera > Geometridae > Eupithecia > Eupithecia exiguata. Next base: position 9,156,916 of record OX352231.1, read on the forward strand.
CCACGTGAGGTACCCTCATATAAACTGCACCTACACATTTTGTTGGTAGCGCGACCGGTGGCGCCCACCATGGTGTCCTAATGAGATAGGGCCCTTAGTTTCAACGTTGCTATCATACCGATGGATGTACACGATAAATTATTAGCACTTTTTGTGCCCGTAGATTCATAAATACAAGTGCACATACCGCTAGCTTCAGTGGCCCTTGCTTGCTGGATGTAAAGCTGGCCGTCCTCAAGCAGCGAAGATACCGGAGTTCCCCAGTTGATCACTCCACGAGCTAAGAAGTGCTCCAAAGCTTCTGCCGCTGTACCGAATGCCTAAAACGTATTAAGATCAGTTTACGTTGGGGTTTATCATAAACTTCAAATATACTTAGGCACAGTTTGATGTGTGGCTATGGCTAAATAATGTCTATCGTTGTATGTGAATGGATTGTTCAGGGACTCTGTATATGCAGAAAGCAGAACTGCTATATCACCATCTCCCTTTCACTCCAGGACAAGCAGACGTACGGCGCATAACCACCCTCGTGGATATTCCATCCAATCGCACTGAGCTGTCCTCGTCCACCTTTATCATTCGTACCGTTAAGGATTGGAACTAGCTGCCTGCCTCTATTTTCCCGACCAAAACCTAGGGCAGTCGACTGGTCTACGCTCTGATGGGTTCTCCTTGACAGCCCGAACCTTCTTGCTTCTCTCTACAATTCTATATGGTCGATTTAGCAAGAGCTCTGGATCTCCCTTTGACGGTTGTAATTTCTACAATAAAGCCCACTTACCGGCTTTATATCATTCTCGAGCGCGTGCATGAAGTCAGCCCGTTCCACCATCAGCTTCTCCATAGCCTCAGGGTCCACTTCCACCTTGCTGGACGCCTTGATCAGCCGGTTCATGGCGGTAGACTGCGCGGCGCGGACTAGACCTTCCAATTCAGCACCGGAGAAGTTCTTTGTGCGGGCTGCTAGTTCCTGTTGAAAGTAAGTATTTTTTTTATATGACCGTGCTACCGTTACAGTGACTAAGGGCCCTACCTCATTAGGATACCATGGTGGCGTCATCGGTCTCGCCTAGGCTATACCTACATTATATTCATCATCAAATAATCACTGCATTAAAAAATAGATTTGGGGCAGAAGGTTATGTTGCAAATTTTTGTTCAACAAAAAGTAGGTAACATAACATCTTTGTAAATCGCCATTTTTAACTTCTCTGAACTGACATGGACGCATCAGGTTCTCTTTGCAGTGAATATAATAGCGATCTATCAACTATTACGTACACAAGTAAGGACAGCCAACTTCAACTTCTTGTACAAAGGTGGTAAATGACGTTGATGTAAAAAAAAACTGTATTTTTTGTAACTTCTGCTTTTACAAGTTATTAAGCTAGCAGTTATGTACACAGTGATTTTGTTGCTTAAAATGTTACTGTCCCTTTTTTTTGTATAGAAAAAACGAGACGGCAACAATTTTAGGTTAGTTAGTTATAAAGGTTTAGGTGCCAACAGAATCACTACCATTGTAAGTAATTTGGTATGAACCCATGCTAAAACACACTACGAATCAATAGTCAACACTCTCCACATTAAAAGCGTCGCTCGCCGGACAATCTTTCACGACTTTTGTAAATTTTTGGATTCGTGTCATCAGAGTAGATATTTTATGAAAAAAACAACCGATAATCGCGCCAGCTTATAGCCACTAGCGGCGTAAGGGGGGGGGCGGAGGGGCGGTCCGCCCCGGGTACCGAGCTCCAAGGGGTGCTATCTCGGCACCCCACGGGGCGCGCAGATGGCACTTCAAATCCAAATCCGAAGGGGTGTTACCGAAAACTCACACGCAAACATATAAAAAAATTGCGGCTCGCTTCGCTCGCCGTTGTTTTTTATTATGATTGCATAATAAATACTTGAATACCTACTTTAAAATTGGGTGTAGAAAGGTTGCCTAGCAGAGATCGCTCAAACCGATAAGGTATTGTACATACAACTTTATCTGTATTAGTCTTGCCCTGCCCTGTGTAACTATTTTATTTGTGCAATAATGAGTAGGTAATTGCTTTGTACTGTGCTTTATTTTGTTGTAAATCGTAAAAAAAATCTTTACTCATTCAATGTCATAGCTTACTTTTTTTGCTAAGTATGCCTCACCAATTTCAAAACAGGTTGTATTTGTTTCATCAACAATCTTCGCAGCCGCCATTATTTTTTTCATACTCTCCTTAACTTGTTCTGATCACCCGAAAAAGTAACAAAAATTTCGGCGGCTCGCTACGCTCGCCGGTTCGTTTTTAGCTTTGTTGTAGATCGGCAAAAAAATAATTTCATCGTGGTTTTAGAATACTTGTATTTTTGCTTACCTCACCGAACTCCGAAATTACCTATTGTGGCTCGCTCCGCTAGCCGTAGTTATTGATAAATTATTTTTTTAAATTATAGGTCACCTTTAAATTCACATATTTAATATTAATAAGGTCACAAAATTAAGTCAATTATTAAGGTCAATTATCAAGGTCACATAATGACAACTTAGTTACTTCACCTAACATCCGAAAATCCAAAAAAATATCGCGGCTCGCTTCGCTCGCCGTTACTTATAATTCCTGTTGTTGGAAATTGAGGGTGCGGATAGTCAACCGACCCCCAAGGGGGGGGGGGGGTGCTTGGTAGTACCCAGAGAGGATTTGGTTAATACCAACATCTACGATCCGCTTTTTGGACCTCAAATCATAGTTTACTTACAACAGTGTCAACATCCTCAGCGATCTTCTTGTACTCTCGCATGCGCTTGGTGTGTATAGCCAGGATCTGGACGCGGCCCTTCTCGTCAGGTAGACCTATTTCCATCTGCACCTCGAGTCGGCCTGGACGCATCAGTGCTTCGTCAATCATGTCACGACGATTCGTCATTCCGATTACTAGGATGTTGTTTAGCTGGTCCACGCCTAGGAACAAATAATTAATTTTTACAGGCAATTATGAAAAATTCAGGAGGGGAAAATATATGAAGAAAGTAGTTTTCTCATACATATTTCGTATCTACTATTCGGGACGAAAAAACCAAAGAGAAAAATCCAACAAATTAAAGAATATTAAAATCGGTCCAGCCGTTTCTTGAGTTATAAATGGTATAACTAACACGACCTTGTTTTATATTATACAGATGCGAGTCTATTTAGGTACAATTTGTTACTTTTGTCACGACTAAACGGCAGAAAATTAAAATGGGACTGGGCCGGACACGTGTACCGTATGCCGGAACACGGCTTCTATTCTGGGCAAAAACTATCACGAAATGGACTCCAAATGGGTGCAGGCCACACGGAAGGCCTAGGCGTAGATGGAAGAATGAGTTAGACGCATATCAAAAAGAGTGGCCAAGTCTAGCTATTGATAAAGAAAAGTGGAAGGAGGAAACGGAGGCCTTTGCCCTGCGTGGGATCATGTAGGCTTATCCCACTAATATTATAAATGTCAAAGTTTGGATGGATGGATGGATAGATAGATGGATGGATGGATGTTTGTTACTCAATCACGCCAGAACGGCTGAATGGATCTAGATGAAATCTGGCACAGAGATAGATTATAGTCTGGAATAGAACATAGGCTACTTTTTATCCCGGAATTCCCACGGGAACGGGAACTACGCGGGTGAAACCGCCAAGGCGCTGCTAGTAGTAAATAAATAAACGGCAGAACTGATCTCAATGAAATACAATAGTACCTACAGTCAGAGCCATATAACTTTATTTTTCCAAGTTCTGACCAGATTTCGCAGTGAATTAAGCTAGTTGGAACCCCAACCAGGTTCAAACAACTGTTCGGTGTCTTTTGATACTAACCATCGATTTTGGACAGAAGCTGATTGACCACAGTGTCGTGAACTCCAGTGTTGCCACCGACAGAGCCTCTCGCTTTGCAGATAGCGTCGATCTCGTCGAAGATTATGATGTGGAGACCGCTGTTTGGGCCGCACTGTAATGAAGATAAAAATTTTGCTCGTGAAAAACATGATCTTACTTCTGTTCGCTAAGGATATAAAAGGGTGAAATAGTGTATTTTACTCTATATGAGATTAAATCTTAAAATATATTATAGAGATTGCTTACGCAAAAAGCAGTTCGAAAATTTTAGTTTTATTTCATAAAATAACAAAAAAAGAAAACTTCAATTCAAAACCTTCAATTCAATGTTAAGAATTCTGTTTTTTTTTAATGTTTTCAAACACCATAGAATAGTAGTCGCAGTATTATTATGTCATACAGCTGTGTAGGCAAACTAAAAAATGTTATACATATTGTTTTTGTTTTCCGTTTGTTTATTAAAATGACTTCAAGTTTTTTGTACCTGGGTCCAAATAAATAAATGAAAAATGATTTTTTCTATCTATACGTTATCCAAATCTTTTAGTCATCTAACTAAACTAATCAATAATAACTAATCTTTATAGTGCGAGTAACGTACTATAAAGCAAAAAGCTAATCACGTTAAATAAAAATCTTTTACTTTGTTAGAGCGCAAGCATGAATGGCACTTGACCGGTTAATTACGTTAGATACAACTTACCCGTTTCTCCTCCTCTTCAGCATCAGCGAACAGCCTCCTAATATTAGCCTCGCTCTCCCCCACGTATTTGTCCAGGATCTGCGGTCCATTCACGATCTTGGGCTCGCGAGCATTCAACATGTTTCCGATCTGTCGAGCCATGAGAGTTTTGCCGGTACCGGGGGGACCGAATAGAAGGATGCCTTTTACGTGCTTACAGCCTGGGGAAAGTAAAGTTTATTATCATAATATTTTTAATTTTAATTTAATTTATATTGTTATATTATAAGTAACAGTAAATTAAATTATTAGTGCATAATGTACTAACATCATACTTTAAGTAAGAATGTTTATACGACAAGACCTGTAACCATGTTGGCAACAAAAATCTGAATCTGAATTCTGGGAAGAAACATTAATAATAATAATGCTGGACCATCCACACGACATCACTTAGCCCCAAGCTACTCAGAGCTAGTAATTATGGGTAATAGATGACCGACGTACTTATTAGAATACATTACATAAATAGATATTTTTATTATACATTGAAAATACCCAGAACACACAGAATATCGTACCTACCTATAGTATAGGGTATAAGCATCTAAGGTTTTTTGTTATTATTTATTTATTTATCATTCACACTTAACTTACAGAATAAGATATTACATATAATTGTTATACTGTTTACCCGCACTTTGGGTATCTCTAAGAAATGAAGAAAAAAAACCTTAGAATTGAGCAAAGGCAACACCTCTCGTCAAACGAACTAAATGTAACTTTAGTCTTCTAACAAGTTTGGTTAAACTATAATGTTACCCCTGTAGGTGGAGCCATCTGCGCTATATAGTCCGTAAGAGGTGGGACCTCTTACAGACTATAGCTCAGGTGGTAAGATTTTCGATTGAACCGACAAAGGTTTCGTGGCTTCGTTGGTTAGAGCACACCCGTACTGAGGGTGGGGCGCGGGTTCGAGTCCCACCGAAATCGTTTTTTTTTATTTTTGGGAACATATTTAATTTCTTATAAGTTTCTAGTTGTAGGTACTTAGATACAACCAAATTTTTCTATCTCGCTCTCTCATCAATGATCTACAACTCTTTTACCCATAATTTTTTAAATTACCTGCTGTGCAATTACGCAAAAATCACCCATCCTGTAATAGACATTTGAAAGCTATTTCAATGACCTTGACCTTCGCCATACAATTGCATATTACGAAAGCTATTCAAAGGGCTTTCAAATGTCAATATAGGATGGGCGTTTTGTGTAATTCCACCTGCAGCTGAAAGATTTATTTATACCTTATAGTTTGAAAACCGAGCCCCTGCAGCACACGCTGAGTGGTAGCCTTTTGGTCTCACATTGTTTTATGATTAATTCTCTTATATCACTGTATTTTCTTGTGTATAGTGAACCAACAAAAAATTTATTATTTTTATTCTTAAAATGCCATTTTCAGTCAAAATAGGTAAAAAATAAGTTGTTTACCCAGTTGCTCAACGACTTCCGGTGGGAAGACTCTTGACGCGAAAGCTCGCCGGAAGATGGCGTTGAATTCGTTATCCAGACCGCCGATGCCCATCTTTCCGAAGTCCCAGTCAGGGTTGATGATGGACTGACGAGGTTGCTTTCTGAAATACGTTGTTTTATAGGGATATGTGTCTACTATCCATCAATAGCTCTCCACCGTTCCATCGGATCAAATATCAATAACGTTTATTTCTTTAGGCTTAATTTTACAAAAAAGTGAATGGTATATTTTTCTCATTTTTGTTCTTGGTATTTATTTATTCCGTATACATTCTCTATTTTGTAAAGTTTTTTATTTATTGTTATTTTATATAGGTATTTTTTTCTACTTGCATAGGAATATTTAAAAATTATTATTTGTATTATATTGTATAGCTAATTTCTATCCATCCAAAGGTTGCCTAGAAGAAATCGGTTCTAAGCGATAAGGCCGCCCATTGTACTTTTACGTTTTTATGTCTGTTTTTTAATCTATTTTGTGGTGTACAATAAAGAATATTGTATTGTACTTAGACAAGTCAAATTTTATACTATAAACAGGATTCTAAATAGTAATAATTATCAGATAAGAAACCAGGTGTTATTTGTTGTTATGGATTGTGTTATGGATTTTAGATAGATAGTGCACCTATGTTTTGCGCACACACTTATGCACTGCAATATGCGCACCTGGCTATTCTCCGTTGAGTCGTATGAGGGAGTCCTATAGACCGCATTTTGTGGCGTCGTATGAGGGAGTCCTATATCTAGCAGTGGATTTGTGTGGGTTGATATGAAGATGATGATAATGGATATATTATATCCAAAGGGGTCCAGTTTTGAGTTAGAGATGACTGGCAAAGTCTTGTGTTTGGGTCAAGACCCACGTGAATGAACTTGTGGCATTTACTAACTCTGTAAAGAGACTTACCCCTTGGCCTTTCCAACAATGTTGAGAGAAGAGTTCTCAGCCTTATCGAACTGTACTGCGGCATCGGGTAGCAGACGGCCCATCCTGACACGGCGAGGGACCGCGTTCGAACCAGCAGCCAAGGCTTGCACATCCACACCTAGAAATCAAACCGAATAATTAATATTATCAGAGACTTACATGTTCCTCGAAAGCGAAATATCGTTGTAAACTCATATCCAAATAACTTTTAAATAATATAAAAAATAATATAAATAATAACTTTTATGTAAGTACAAACTGCTGAGTTCATAAATTTCCACTGGACTTATAGACTCTATCTTAGACCACATATTCGCTTTCCCGGGTGTGATGGTGGTCAAACGCTTTACCGTTATCAATAAAACAAAATAGATGCTATCTTGTAACACCGGCCGGAAACCGGCAGAAGTATGTCAAACCAGACTCAGGGTCGGACTTCACGAACGCGGAGACGTGACGAGCGGAAAAGAGATGTGTTTTAAACACACATCTCGTCTCCGCTCAGTGGATCTGTCACCAGCGGATCAAAGAATCAGCCTGTTTGTAAAACGGCTAGGCAGTTTACAAAACCGCGCCGTTCAGTTAAATGCCTGACAGATCTACCGAGCGGAGATGTATCATATTGGTATGTGAAGTAAACAAAGAAAGATCGAAGCGGAGATGTGAGCCGTGCCTCGCAAGCTGGCGACGGCACGCAGCGTGCAGCGAGCGGCGCCGCTTCATTCGCTGTACTTAATCTCAACAAACTGCCGATGCTCGCCGTCAGTTCCGCTCTAGCCAGCATACATCGCCGCTCCAGTCCAGCCAGTACGCATCTCCGCACAGTTTGCTGGAGACACCTTAGCTGAAAAACGTCTCATCTCGTCTCCGCTACGGACATCTCTGCACATCTCTGATTTGGTGAAGTCTGGGCCTCAGATTCATATTCAAAAATCTGTGAGTAATTGAAACTCCTCCTGCACCGCAGGAACTTGCGGGTTCGATTCCCGCCGCAGGAACAATAATTGTATGATCTGCTGCTTTCCATACTAGCAGCTTCCGGTTGTGCGATTACGCAAAAACCACCATACTATAAAATGACATTTGATATAAAATTGTATATCAATCATCTCTTATACCCATTAAACCAGCTCGGCTTACTTTAGGTCTAGATACTGGTAAAAGTGATATTGTCAAAAAGCATACCTAGAGCAAAACAGAAATAACTTACCTTCCAAATTCTTCACGAAGAGTGAAAGAACCTTCTTATCCTGAAAGGAGAAAGCGAGCTGCTGTCCCACCGTGAAGATCTGACTCGAGAACTGGATGAGGAAGTCCCGGGCCATTTGATCGGAGTCGTATGGGTCTAGGGACACCCTGGAAAGTTTACCCAATTACATTTCTGTTAAGGCTTGCGACGATGATTGATATTGAATGATACATTTGTTTTTATGAGTGCAGTGCAACTCATCAAACTTTGTATCTTCGATTGAAAATAGTGACCGATATTCATCAATACGCAATGAAGTATGCAAATGTATAAATAATAATGGGGAGTGACTAGTGAGGGTATACAGAGTGCACCTGTGTTCACGCACATATTTGGGCACTATAATATGTCCTGCGCACCTCGCTATTCTCCGTTGAGATTGGAAGCCGTGGCCGAAGATTCGGCACGAATATAAATATTTATACGTGGACGTCACGTAAATATTTTCATTCAAAATGATTGCGACTGTTTAAATTTTGAATGAAAATATGAATTGATGAAAAGGATTATCTAGGTATGTTTTGGCATTTTTTTCACCCCATTAGGTACTTTTATTTGTAATTTTTTCCTTTGTTATGTGTACCTAGAATTTCTTTCTTTGTGTTTAGCAAAGATAATCAGAAATATCGTTTAATTAAAAGATGAGCCATGTTACAAAATCCAACAGAAAGAATATTTTTACCGTCAAGATATTCATCCATGGCCTGAATTGCTTCGGGTTCTTCAGAACAATGATGCAAAATCGACTATTGCCTCGTGCCGACTAAAAGTAGGAGGTGCGGGTTGAAATCCCATAGAAAAATATTTGTTTAGCATTTCAAAATTGTCGAAATTATTTCAACACATTAGTTACGCCTATTTTTTGTACATAGACCAGTAATATGCCATGATATCATGCCTGCAACGATGACATCACCATAACATTTATAATGGCTAATCTAACTTTTAGTATGTGATACCTACATTTGTATAAATCACTGACTCACAAGTTGATTCAACGGGAGCCCTGTGTATGTTCTAAACTCAAAGAAAAGTATTTCTGGGATAATGAACACAATTTCCAAGCAGTACATAAACAGAAAAAATCTTTGAATGTAAACTAAAAATTAAAAAAAAAATAACTTAATCAAGTGTGCCTTGCTCCTACGGCGAATAAAATTGAGTACGAGTGTCTCGTTTAAACGAATTAATTACACTTCTGGGTGCTTACGTAAGCAGTTCCTCAGTTACTCCGAAAATGGTTCCAACCACAATCCCAAAATATGCTAATATAAAACTTACTTCATTAAATAAATAAAACTAAATTATATTAAATAATTAAATTATAACTAAATGTTAGGTAGGCCTAACCGCAAGACGGGCATGTCGTGGCCTGGGGGATAGTGGTACAATTCGAGAAGCTACGCGCGGGCATGTTACTCCGTACGGCGAGGGCTCTCCGTTCACGTTCAATTGATGACTACTTTCATGGTGCCTTCATTCATTAAGGGGTCTCCTAAAAAGACGCGGCCAGTACAATTTGACAAACATATACCTATTTATCAAACGGTACTCGACCGCAGGACGCGTCTGTCAGGTAGACCCTAAATACTTGAAGGTTTGCAATCTTGAAAGGAATCAAGCAATAAGTCTATTTCTGAAAGTCAAACTAGAAAATCGAGTTCGCGGTTTTAATAAAAAAATAATATTAAAACCTACAGTAACCTCACCACTTGTTTAATTTCAAGTCAGCTTTAGTAAGGACATAATAGATAATCTGATTTGCACTTACGTTTTCTTGAGCATGAAATCGGCCTCCAAGGTTATACTGCAAAGACATTCTGCTTGCTGAGCCTTGAAAACCTTCACATCAATGGGCTGTAAAAAAAAGATTTTAATGAGCTAATCAAACAGCAATTTTTATCATATCTCCTCAGCACACATACATCCACTCCTGACCATGCGTCCCCAAGGGGGGTTTCGCTTAAGCTGAGCGCGCACCTGGCCGCGCGGCGGACGCGTCATTCCCTGCAGTCATCGAATTTTCTAAATCTTTTTATGAAATAGTATGCAGCATCGTGCACCTATCGGCAGCGAACCCGGGGCATTTCAGTAAAAGGCCATGAGGAAATTCGATGACTGGAGGCGATACCTGCCTCGGAGCTGCACCACGCTTAGCAGGCAGATTGGTGATTCCAGTTGAGGTGTTAAAATACACACAATAAAGCCGCTGCCACTTCTCAGGCACAGAATAACTACATCGTACTAACATACTCAGGTAGGTTTCTATATTCTCTAACATCAAATTGTAAATTAATTAACAATGATGAAATTTGAAAGGTTCGAGCAAAGGTACACGATAAATACGCGTTCTAATTAACACATTACGATCAATTATGTTACAATCGCAAAGTTTTAAAAATACTATTTGAACTGATTCATTTAAAGTTTCTGTTTTAGTAAAATTTACACTAAATAACTACTGCAAATGTATACTGGTCCGGTTAATCTCAGCAGGTAGTTGGTATAAGTTGAATTGTATAACTAGGTCACAATATGACCTAATTGTACAATGGCATTTTATTGACTACATTTTAGCAAGTTTCAAGGGAAATGTGCAGATATCATATTAATTTTGATGTAAATTGCCACAATTTTATTGTTTTTATGGTCATTCCTATTTTAATAAGATATTTATTTTGATCATGAGCACCTAACTCTAAACTGGATATAAATTTAAGGTCAGTCTCTTGGGTTGGCTTCAAGAATTTCCTTAGAATCGTTAGTCTCTGTGACAGTAGAAGATGCACTTGCCCAATAGACAATGTCTTAAAAAATACCACTGAACTAGAAAGAATGAAGTGTTAAAAAGGAAACTTATGCCCTGTTCATAAAGAGGCCTATATATACCTTGCAGTGGTGGCAAACAGTCTGAAACGATGATGATGTCAGTAAGTACATACCTGACCAATAGACAAAGTGGCCCATTTCCTCTGTGGAGCAGAGAACCCAACAGATCCGCGGTCAACTCCGTTGTAAAACTTGATGCTGAACACATAGTGCTGTGACGGACCCGTTGAGATTTCAATGTGTCTGCAATGTTTTGGCCATGTGTTATGTAAAATTATTTACTTTGTAGTGGGCATTGTTATAATTTGGTATCAAAGAATGAAATAAATTATTTTTTAAATTTTGACGTGTAATTGTGCCCCTTCCAGGCTGGCCCATGACATCTAGAGTCAGGGAAAGCTGGAAAAAAGGGAGGCCTATGTCTCGCAGTGGGCCAATGAGCTGACAATAATTAATTAAATAATAGAAGAATAAAATATTGTTGGTATGTAACCCATTTCATTCAATTCTGCTTAGCCCAGAATTGAAATTGGGTTCTTCCTTAAAGTTCTTTAGTCGATGGCTAGAAAATATTTGTTCTTAGAAATGAGATAGGTAGCTATATAGGTACAGTTTATACATACTTAGTGTCACTGGGAAAGTCATCAGGGTTGATGAGAGCACAATTTGTAATAGCTAACTCGTCCGAGGGACATTTAGCTGCCTTCATCCGCTGAAAAAATCCCAAAGATCAAATATTTATGAAGCCACTTACTTAATTAATTCATAAGTGTGTAGTTTTATCTTCATGAGAAGCTTTTCAAAATGTTATTAGTTAGGAAGTACTAAAGAGATATTTGTTCAGTACTTTTCAGGACCACAAGCTGTAGAGCCTATTAGATTAGTGTCAACTGCTAGATCTTAGAAGTGCTCTTTTAAAAGCTTGAAAGAAGAAGTAATTGCACAGCTCTCTTGGGACTTACCAAGGTAGACATGGTAAAGAGCTGGTATTTCTAGCACTGTTTACGAGGTGGTGAACGGACGGTTTACGTCGACTGATTTGTCATCACACAGCCCAGCAGCTCAGCAGTCACTTCATTGACGACTGACTGCAAATTTTAGGAAATAGAGATCAGCGAGCGATCAATACCGTACGAGAACGAAATATGGTGCAATGAATGCTGCCATATGTAGACTTGAGTTTTGTAAATTAAGAACTTTTGTGGGCGTACGATCATTTCTCAATTCAATTCACTATTTATTTTTTAGTCATTACATCAATGAAAATTATCATTTTCATGATTTTTGTATTCTGACAAGTCGGGAACCGGGCTTTTCCGGAAATGGTTCGTTTTATAGCAACATTAAGATTTGTTTTTATTTATACTAAGAAACCGCCGCTTTCCGTAAAATTTTCGTACATTTTCATACGTCTATTCATAGTCAGCTTGTCCCCCCCCTACACTGCCCACGAGTTTCATTCATTTTCGTTCATTCATTTTCCAGTTCCATTCATTAGTTCAGTCAGTCAGTCATTCACTCTAACTAATAGAAAATTACAAATTTACAAATGGCTACGATGTTGGAATGTGTGTCAGTTTGTTTTTAGTGGACAAAAATTGTGAATAAACGGTAGATTGGACTGTACTTAATGTCAAATAATCAATTTCATGAACGAAACTCATGATGGACGAAGTTTGGAGTGTTAATTTGTAACTTGTATTAGCAGCCCGTTCATTACAAGTTCAATATCTTTTGTAACCTCAATAATTTACCACCACAAAAATGGAGCTGCCACAGCCACCGCAAGGTATTTCGATCAGTCCTTTCTTTTATCAACATCCACTTTAAAACAGTTAAAATGTATAATGCTTATTCTATGTCAATTACAGATCAAGATCTACGCAACATCATCGACAAACTCGCGCAGTTTGTCGCTAGAAATGGTCCTGACTTCGAGAAGATGACGAAGACCAAGCAGAAGAACAATCCAAAGTTCAGTTTCCTGTACGGCGGGGAGTACTTCAACTACTACCAGTACAAAGTGACGACAGAGCAAGCAAGTAAGCATAGTAAACCAAACGGAAGATGAGTTTATATGTGCAACGATTGCGATGTAACGCCTCCTTTACGATGGAAACTAAATGAACCTCCGCTGTTTATAGTTCTAAAGCAATCCGCCGGTGGCCAGGCGCCTGCTCCCGCCGGGGCTTATATGGCACAGAACAGGCAATATGTAATGCCCCAACAGGCCAGCGCGACCCCGGCTCAGCTCGGACTCGCGGCGTCGATGGCGGCGGCGCCAGCGCTGCAGCAGTGGCTGGCAGCCAACTCGGCGCCCACGCCGGCCGCTCCCCCTTCAGCCGCACACCAGGCCGACATTGATAACGTCAACACTCAGATCAACATGCTCAAAGAGCAAATCACACAGTCTGAGAGTAATCTCAATGCTCAGCATACGGTTAGTAGCTTGTAATGTTTACTAGCTTTCTGTGCCTATATTAATATTCAGTCTCTATTTGGTTTGAAAAGATTTTGATCAGCCTTTCACTGTGAGCAGGAAGTGCTCTAAACTAACATAAAAAAACTCCCACTGTAAACCAAGGCTGAGTACAAGTGCATCCTTGCACAGTGTGGGGCTAAAATTTTGCATGCTTACAGCCAATAACAGGAATAAATTAGGCAATCTGAATCTACGGGATATTTGTTTTCAATTGTGTAAACTTTAAAGTGTTAATTTAAAAGTGAAATGATTTTGTTTACAGGCTTCATTATCATACAGACATTAGACAGACTAAGAGGCTGTTTAGTTTTATAATAGACTATACTACTTTAGTTTCCCATTTTTTAAATATCTTTCATGTAGCAAATCATGCTTTTCTATCACAAAATAATATACTTCCATTTGAGTCACAGTAGCTAAAACTTCTATCTTGCACCTCGAAGCTACACATGATATCCGTGGCAGCTGCTTAATATGACTCAAATTCATTTTAGGTGCTGATTCAGCAGCAGCAAGTCAAAATGAATGAGCTGGTCAGCAAAGCGCAAGTGGAGCAGATCCAAATGATGGCGGAAGAAAACAATATAAGTCTCACTGAGTTAGACAACATTCTACAACCTATTATTGACTCTTGCACTAAGGACAGCATTTCTTCAGGTAAAAACACTGCTATAAATTCCTATTATCCCATGAATAGGCAAGAATGATGATGTTTATTATGTTTTATGTTATACACACACCACCATAACAAAGGTGCAGTACCTGAATAAAGTTCATAATGAAATCTCATAACATAACATAGCCACTGCTTTAACACAGATAACATCTATATGTAAGTCATGGGCACTAAAAGTGCTAAGCAAGACCTGTAGAGAGCAAGTGAGCTTTTATTGAGAGTTATTAGGATCTATTAATTAACAAAAAATAATAAATAATAGGTAGACAATTTGCGGGAGAGCGGGGGCGATACGCGAATTGCATGTTGCTGGCTCTCGAGCTAGCAAAGGTTTTGCGCGGAATTGTTACAAAATAGACCCTAGTATTTTATTTATTTATTTATTAATAGACAAGCAGCATGTGGCTGATGTGTCTATATCAGACAGTGTCGAATTTACTTATTGCGTATTTTTTTTAGTTTGTTATTTTTGACTCGTAACCAGTTGTCGTGTTTATTCTTGAAGGCGTTTATTGATGTATTGATTTTTAAACACAAACTAATAGATTTGTACTTGTTAAGAGTTCAATACTTTTGACTATTGGCTTTTATTATTGGCTTTAATTATGTACTGAACGCTCCTGGGCAGTTGAGTAAACCAATAAATTTATTTTAGGCAAAGGCTGGATACTCCACCACGCTACCTCCCACGACGCCGGCAAGGTCATATCGCAGCACCTTCTGAGGAAAGTGACCCAGCCGGGGGCTGCCTTCACACAGAAGCTTCACATCATTTACTTGGTGAATGATGTCCTTCATCACTGGTTAGTAGACCTATTGAATTTTCTTGGCGACTTGTAGTTTTATCTCGCCATTGTGACTAACGAGGGTATATTTTTGTGTACTTACTTTCGGTGCTCTTAGCTCTATTTTTCAGGTTTATAACTGTATCTTTTTGGGGTTTCCTATTATTTTGAATATCTAATAGCAAAATATCTCCCTTTCATATTAGCTACCTAATTATATGTTTGTTAAAGAATATTCTCTTGTTTCATTTTGTTTTGTTTTCCGTGTACAGTCATTATATAACATGAACATAAACTATGTTTTGGGATATTAATCATACAAAGTGTTTATTAAAACTGTTGATTAGATAAGAGACTGAGTATTTTTATCGTTATACTCCTATTTATTTTATTTTTAACATATACTTATCGTCCATTATTTTCGTGTCCCTATCATTCATGTTATCAATGGTGTCTATTATCAAATTATTCCTAATTACAGTGCACGCAAAAATGCTGAAGATCTCAAGAAAAATTTGGAAAGCGTGGTCGTTCCCATGTTTTGCAATACCAGTATAGGTAACATATTTATAATAATGCCCTCGAGATGTAGGTCTCTTTAAAAACCTTTCGTGATTTTACATTATAATTACGGGAATTTTCGCAAAATGGTATGTATGTGAAGGCATTGAACATGTTTTACTAAGAATAGGCGAAGGTACCTAAATTATGATTGAAACCTTAAGACAAAATTTGTAATTCATATTTGATAAAGAATTGGTGATTTTAAAGTAAACTTAATCTTAGGTGTTCTAATTTTACATGACTGTCCGAAAACTACCTTGCTTCATGTCTTAACTAGTTCTTGCATACTATGTAGAAAATTCCCTTTATTATAAAAACATTGGTCTCTTGTTTGTCATAGTATGTATTCTAAAGCATCTTTAACGATCATCACCACCTGTGGTTTGCTCTCCAGGTACCATGCTTGATATGAATCTTCTTGTATGACAATAGTTTAAACAACTGTGTGTTTCAGCGGTGACCGAGGAGCAAGAGGCTAAGCTGAACAAGTTACTTCGACTTTGGGAGTCCAAGTCGAATTATTTCGAGACAGCGGTTATTGAGAAAATGAAGAGTCCCACTAGCTCCTATCAAGAGTACCAGAACAACTTGGTCGCGCAGCATTCTAACGCTATCGCACATTTGGCGCAGCAGACCAAATCTACGTTTGAGAAGTATAGAATTGTCATTATTGCCGCAAATAAAAAAAAAAAGTTATCCAAACCATGGACGAAGAAATGAAAACGGACGTAATCCTAGTAGAAAATTTCTACGTCCATGATCCTAGCTTTGAGAAATATAAACATAGAAACTGTGTATGATAGCTTTGTGTATCCTTTTAACGTGATTATTTGTTTTCAGCTACAAAACACAGCATCATACGTTTGTCGCGCACACTATGCAGCAAATACAGCAGCTTGAAATGCAAAAACAAGCTGTAGAACTCAACAGCCAAGAACAAAACGAAAACCATCAACACAACAACTCACATTACCCACCACCAAATAACTTTAATAATGACAGTTTTCAAGAAAACCTGTATGATAACTTCTCTAACAACATTTACGGTAGTGAGAGTGGAGAAAATTACCAGGGTAATAACAGTGGCAATGAAAACTCTTACGACAGTCAGGCATTTGAGCAGTTGTCTCAGAAAAGGAACTCTGAACCGGAAGAGACTGACTTGGCCACGCTTCTTCCAAATGTGAATTTCTCTCAACCGCCGCCTGGGTTCGCTCCGGAGCCTCCGCTAGCGTTCCAGAATGGTCTTCCTGACCTCACTAAACCACCGCCGGGCTTCCCGCCTTTCCCTGAAATAAATAACGAAGATCTCATGCCTTCCGTGCCGTATTTCGAGCTTCCAGCTGGATTGATGGTGCCTCTTGTGCGGGTAAGAAATAACTAACTTTTTCTAAAAAAAGCAAAATTTTATCATTTCATTTGGTCCTTTTGAGCCTATGTTCTTTCTAATTTTGCGAATTCTTTCCTGTCTCCATCTCATCCCAATCAACAAAGTATGTACCCAGCTGTTACAAAATAGAACGAATAGGTAAGTAAAGTATAGGTGGATCTATCTCCGTACATAGGCATCGTTGCTAGCATGTTCGATGCACTTACAAGTACTACTACTTGTACTAAGAATCTTACTAGTTTTAATTTCTTAATTAACAATAAGGTCCATAGCATGGTGTTTGAGGTAGTCAATTAATATGATTTACATTGCGTTTCAGTTGGAAGACGACAAGTACAAACCCCTAGACCCGAGCACGATAAGACTACCGCCGCCCGCGCCGCCCAACGACAGGTTGCTTGCAGCTGTTGATGCCTTCTATGCCTCGCCTAACCACGAACGGCCTAGAGACAAGTCAGTATTTTTTCATCATCATCAGCCTATATTAGTCCACGGCTGGACATAGACGTACTGAGTGCCATAGAGCCCTGTCTCCAGTTTACCGCATCGAGCATCTGCCTGCAGTCTTTCGCAGATCGTCGTAACAGCGCGTCTTATTCTACGTTTGCCAAGTCACGGTTTCCACTCAAGAACACGTTTACCCCAGCGCTGCAGCGGTTGTCGGTTCTTCGCGAGATAGTATTTTTTATATATTTCGCAAGTAGATTGATATAATGAACTTCAATTTTTTTTTATTCATTATGAATGTAAGCAGGTTACGAACCTTGTCTGTGCTGGTAGAATACCAACGACGTCACGCCCCGTTAAAGGAAGATCCCGTTAAGGGATTAACGGGACGTGACGTCTTCAGGATGAGTGCGGTTCTAGTCGCGCGCGTTGCGCATCCATGCATAATGAATTCGTCAAACTATGATAGATTTTATAGTAAAATAAAAAAATGGGATTGTTCTCTACTCTACTATGAGAAAATCAATAGACCTAGACTAAATAAATAAGCCCCAAGCTAAGTAAAGCTTGTGTTATGGGTACTAGATGACTGATATACTTAATAGAATACATTACATAAAATCGAAAAAAGAATCTAGGGTCTGAAATAAAGAACATAATTATTATTTATTACACATTTCATTTATTTAATATCTCGTAGAAAATAAAATATTATAAATTTATTCTATAGTAAAAAATATATCAAAACGGTCGATCACCGGCTGCGAAGCTAGGCTCAAGCAGCCTGTGACTAGCTGCAAATAAAGGAACTTCCAGACGATACGCACCGAGTCCAGGAGTACCGCCTTTTGGATCTGGCCCTTGATCTAACTTCCTAGAGAGTCTCTTGAGATGTTGATCGATGCTCTTTGCTATATTATTATTACATAGAAACATTTTTTATACATAGAAAACACCCAGGACACCCGGAACAAATATTTGCAGATCGTACAAACATTTGTCCCTGGGCGGGAATCTAACTCGGAACCGCCTGCGTCGCAGGCGCACCTTCGCCCGCAGCACCTCATCGGTCGTCTGACGTAAGACTCAGACTGACCGAAAACGATGCTAAAGGTGGAAGCGCACTACGCGTCAGCGGAACTGCGCGGCCGCGGCACTGCCCGTCAAATTAGAATAAATGACGAAAAAGGCCGCGCGGCTTCTTTGGTGATTTTGTTCTAATTTGACATAAAGTGCCGCGCAGTTCCGTTGTCGCGTAGTGCGTTTCCACCTTTAAACATATTAAAACCTTCTTAATGATTAAGCTATATTTTACAGTGTGTATGCCAAACAAGCAGTTGGGCAAAGGTGGGCTCTGAGTAAAACATAAAGCCTCTCCCCCACAATAACGCATGCGATATTATCGCGCGATAAAAACGCGCCTGTGAGGGAGAGGCTTAAATAGAGAGCGAGATAATTTTGGCTGATCGATTTTCTTTTATTATCAATTAGTTTCTGAAAAATATCTATAGCAAACCGAATTTTCGGCCACAATACATTAAACTTCCCCACGAAAAATAAACTAAACTGTAACCTTTCAGTGAGGGGTGGGAAAAGCTGGGTCTCTACGAATACTACAAAGCCAAGAACGTCGCAAGAAAGATGAAGGAAGAATCCATAGCCCAAGGGTTCCGACAGAAGTCAAAATCACCCAGTCCTATACCAAAAGACCTGCAGAAACAACCCACGCCGCCTGGTAGAAGATACAGGTAGAACATAAACTCAGTTACATCTTGCTTTTGATCATTTATTTGTCCAAGCCTTGGGCGCTAAAGCTGAGCGCGTACCAGGCCGCGCGGCAGACGCTACATTCCCTACAGTCATCGAATTTTCTAAATCTTTATATGAAATAGTATGCGGCATCGCGCACCTATCGGCAGCGAACCCGCGGCATTTCAGTAGCAGGCCATGAAATTCGATTACGGCATGCATCTATCAGTCATTGAGATTTTTGGACTTTGGAGAAATTTAAGTGTTGAGTTTTTTTGAATGAAGCATTTGTCCAGTAGCAGTAGGACAAACAGGATTGGGTAATATTTTGTTTGTTTCACGCGTTACTAATTGTTGAAATTATTTTGGAACAATAACAAACAACACTGAGCAATGCGTTTCTTATGCGTGAAATGAAGCAAACAAATGCATACCTTTCTGGAACGGTTCCTACGTGAAATAGACTTTAATAATATGAAACTCCGAGCATACCTCTCTCCATAGCTCGCTGGGACATATTTTTATACATAGAAAATACCCAGAACACCCGGAACAAATATTTGCAGATCGTACAAACATTTGTCATTAGTTGTGTGTTGTGACACAACAACCAACTAATGACAAGCTCGGTCGCTAAGTTAAAGGGCGCGGGGCGAAGCAGAGATGTGCGCTTTGCCCCGCGCCCTTGACATATAGTACACCTGCTATATTAGAGTCCTAACATATTTCTCAAATTTTTTGTGCATAATTCAGATCAAAAAGCAAAACGCCAGAGAAACGCACGCCTCCCAGATCAAGATCGCGATCTCCGTCCCCGAGGCGGAAATCACACAACAGAAGTCGAAGGAATGAAGACAGAGACAGAGAAAGTAAGTAAAATTATGCTACCAATGTACCTTGAGCTTGGAACCTAATTTATTTTTAGCTGCTAGGTAGATTTATATTTTGGCGCCAGTTAACTGCAGAAACCACTCTTGATTGATGTTAGAAAAAATAATGTTTGTAAACAAATGGCAACATAAAAATTCAAAATTCCGATAATTTTGAATTTTTTTTTTGGTGTCAAATTTGAAATACTGTTGTCAGCACCGATCCATCGACGCATTTATTTTCTTTTTGATTTGAATGATAATCAATTAGTCATCTCCTAATGCTTTACCAATCCGATTTTTTGATGACAATCTATTTTGTTTATGAAGAAGTTGTAATCGAGTTAGGGGACCATCTCTGTCAAATTGAAAAAATTATATTCGAGTTCCGCCGAAAAAATTATTTCGGCGGGACTCAAACCCGCGCTTCACCCTCAGTACGGGTGTGTTCTGACCTACTAAGCAACGAAATCGATACTCGCCTAATCGGACCTCTTACGACTCTAGCGCCGACAGCTCCACATACAGGGGAAATTTTTTGGGAACTTATTTAATTTCTTAGAGATGGGTAATTTCTAAGAGTGCCAGGACTTACGCTATAATAACAAAACCATAGAATTGTGTCTTGGGTATGGTTGGAATGGAGTACAGGCATCTATACCACCACCGCGCGCCGATGACGATTTAAGAACCGAGTAGTGTAAAAACTCAGCAAACAACTTCATATTAATATTTTGTATGTCCTACACTAAAATGTAGTACATCTATTGTATTTAAGTGCTTGACCATTTATTAATTTTTGAAACATCAGATCATATATATCATGGTTTTTAACATAGAAATCATTTATCATCATATTTCATTATTTATAGTTATCATCTGCTGTGTCTATTTGTCAATCGTTGCCGTAGGTTATTATCGTAATATTTTTGATTGTTTTGTGTATGTATTATCTTCCGTGACGTCAGCAAACGGCTCTGTCGGAAGACCAGCGTTGGTTGTAAAGTGTTAACAACTAGCTCATGCTGAGACAGGGACCGTTTTGTGACTCTTATCGACAGCAGTTTTGTCTCTTGTTCCTAAATTATGTCTGTATCTGTTGATGGAGTTACAAATAAATAATATTCTATTCTATTTAGAACGGGATATTTACCATGATTCAATTTTTGAGTTTTCTAATATTTCAGCACAAATACTAATATAACGACGGAAATATTGGAAAACTCAAAAATTGAATCATGGTAAATATCCCGTTCTAAATGATTCCTACATTTATTAATTGTTGATAGTCTCTGGAGGAGAAACAGGTACACGATACCGGTACCTAGAAAGATGATAGAGTCAATGTGCACCTACAAAAGGGCCTTATTTATGTGTCGTCATCAACATGCGTTTTTTTTCTAGATCGCAGAAGATCGCGGACACGATCAAGATCGCGCTCGCGAAGCAGGTCACGGGAACGCGACCGGCATCGCGGGGAATCGCCGCTGCGCTCGCGTCGTATCGAACGGTCTAAATCACCTTCACCACCTAGTTTCCTGTGAGTACTCGTTTTAGTTTAATAAAAAATATTGCTGGACAAAAACAACAAAACAGTATCTAGCCCAAACTAAGTACAGCATAAGGGTATTGGGAGTTATGAATAACTGATATCCCAAAAAAACATTAATGTAAAACTATGCTAAGCTTTTCGTCGTAAAAAGTATTTTCGGAGTGTTTTCAGTAAACTAGTTTGTCCACTACACTTATTTCTTGTTAGACGCAGAAATTTTAATCACGCGCGCAATGTAAATCGTACTCACTAAGCTTAGAAATATGTCTACCTAGTTGGTAAAAATCAATAAAAAGCAACAAGTTTATTTAATAATTATGTATTTTTCATCAAAACTCGAACAAAACCGCGGGCAGCAGCTGGTAATGATGGATAGAAGTATATAATATAATTTTTAGGTATGATTTTCTTCAAAATAGATCTGATGTTTCAAAAGAGACTCTACCTGTTCGCTCTCTGGCTATGGTTGTATATTGTCCCACTTATAAAAAACACATTTACCTTAAATTCTAAACCTCGTATTACTATTTTTCACTAACCACCTGGAATAAATGATTATTATTATTATAATATTCATAGCCTTCCACCAAAGTCACTTCGAACTTAAGATAAAATACAGCCAAAATAATGTTTGGCGTTGTCGCGAACAGAGACGTGCGTAAGGTTCCGACTGCTGGCTGGTGTCACGTACTATGAATGCGAGTGCAGGTAAAAAGGATCCCTTTCGATGACACCGTTATCTACCTGCTCTAGGACCTAATATTAAGATCACAAGTTGACAAATTTCATGAATGGCCATGGTTTAGGTAATTTGTCCACTCTGTGCGTCGCGTCGCTCGGTAGTTTTTTTTTTTAAACTAGCTTGCTTTTACAGTGGAGGCTCCACCTTTCAAAACCTATCAAGTGGCATCGACTCCAGCAACAAAGGCCACCAGCTGCTGCAGAAGATGGGTTGGAGCGCCGGCGGCCTAGGCGCGGCCGGGCAGGGCATTCAGGAACCGATCAGCGGCGGCACAGTGCGTGATAGGCAGGATCAATATAAAGGTATGCTAATCATAATATATGCTCCTTGGTTCGCTCACACAGTACCAAATAAAACGTAGCCTATGTTACTCAATGATAATGTGGCTATGTATTAGTAAAGTAATTTTCAAAATTGGATCCGTTGTTCCCCGGAGATTACTCCATTATAATAATAGATAGATACATTATAATTTTATTTCACCATCAATATAGAACAAACTTAATACTAACTATATCTAGTGGCACAATCGGCGGCCTTATTGCAAACAGCATTTTTTCCAGTCATTAGTGAAGATTTCCGTAACATACCAATACACAAATTAGTTATAGAATCAATTGATGATGTTGCGCGTGAGTGGATCCATAAAGCTTGTTCAAACTCCTGGCAAACTTTTGGAGAGTAATTTTAGAATCAATTGACGATGTTCCGCGTCAGTGGATCCTTAAAGCTTGTTTACAAACTCCTGGCAGACTTTTGGAGAGCATCAAGTCTAAAGTATTTCTTGTTTCACAGGTATCGGCGTAAACCTCAATGACCCCTATGAAAACTTCAGAAAGAACAAAGGAGCAGCATTTATTACAAGAATGAAAGAGAGAGCCCTGGAGCGTTCAACATGATCGCTGTGAATAAAGACTATGTAAATGTGTACAAGATGTGTGAATGGAATGATTTATTTTATCTAAATCACTAAAATAAAATTATGAATTTTGAGTTTATATTTTTATTGTTTAATTTTCTTAAAAGAATAATAATTATATGAGGTTAATAGTTACTATAATTCAAAGTTGTCTTCATAGTTATCTTTGAACTCCGCTAGCTTATTGAGACTTTCACTGTAGTCAGATGATTCCAAACCCTCTTCCTTGAATTTGTGCAATTTTGCAAACTTTACTCTGCTCACTTCCCTGTGTAGCTTTTCAAGCATATCAGCCATGAAGGTGCCATTATGGTAACCAGCTATAACTGCACAGCTTTCTACTATATCACCACTTTTCTCAGTTCCCACAAAACCATATTTGTTGAGATTCTCTGAGAAAAAATTCGGGTATGGAGTTTTTACTTCTAGAGGCTTTTGACAAATAGTAACATCGGTAGCAGACAAGAAATTATTTGCTTGGAAGTATAAATCAAACATTTCTTTCACATTGTTACACCTATAGGCTGGAATGTTTTGTTGTTCCTTAGCTTTATTAGGAGGGGCTTTTAGGTAGCTCTCTGGGATTCCTCTCACTGTGATAAGCTGGAAGATTTTATCACTTGCTAGCTTACAACTTGGTGTTATTGTTGTGTAAATAGGTTTGGTTGTCTCATTGAGGTGTTCTATCAAGTATTGTGAATCACTGAAGGCAAATGGCATCCCTAAAGAGGCTGCAGCCATTTTTCTGCCATAGCCTGTCATATCTGCACAGATGTCAGAAATAGTGTGGATATTGCTCTTGTGCCTGTATTTTTGACTCAAAGTGTCCAATGCAGAGGCTAATAATGCTGACGACTGGTAATATACTTCGGGCTTGTAAGAAATGTGTTCAAACAATCTAGGGTTGCCTGGCTTTCTCCAGCCTTTATCACTGGTGCAAAGAGGTACAAACATAGTGGCAAATTCAGAAAGTTCTTGTATTGCAAGGGTGAAATTCACCAATCTTGAAGAATCCTTCAATGTTGATTTATCCCTTTCTTCTGGTGAACTTGGATTGTTGTCAGAGAAATGTGATGCAATAATAGGATATGTTAATATTGGTTTATTGTATTCATCTGCTAGAAGTTGTATACACCCCAAAGCGAGACCTGCAAATCCATCTATAGAATCCAATGTTATGTTGAACCCTTGCATGCTATCACATTCTTCAGTATACTTTCTGATGTTGTCTTCAAATGATTCTCCAAAGGTAGACTTCCACATTGATTTGCCACTGTTGAAGATGTCAAAGCTTTTCTGAAACAGGTTGAAATAAAGATTAGAGATAGGGCACATACAAGAGAACTGGTGGTATGAAAAATCAAGAAATTTGCTATTGGATATTCACTGTACAAGTTACATACATTTTCATTGCCATGCTGGTACTCTCCAACAATATTTATAGATCTCGAATGAAGTCTAGGGTATAAAAAATCAGTCCATGATTTACTATTATCCAAATTATAGACCTTTGTTTGAGCACTCTGGCCAGGCATGTCAATATCTTGGAGATATTCATTTTTAGGTGGTGTTGGTTCTTCTATTTTCTCAATATTGCTCCAGGGCAGGGTATCTTGGTCCATTTCTTCAGGTAAACCTCCATGTTCAGGCAGAGTATTCAGGGCCCCTTTTAGGTCGGCCAGTATCAATCTTGGTGTATAAGTTACTTCGCCGTTTGCGGTTTTACCCTCACGGTATAGAATATCATGATTTACTTCTGTTTTAGCAGTCCCAGTATAATCGAAACTTAGTTCTTGAAGATTCCAAAAATGTGCACCCACATAGTTCGAGTAGTTTCCGAATTGCAGAGATATAATTTCACGTGTAGACATTTTCAAACTACTTTACAAAACATCCCTGACTTGAAACAGTTTTCATCAATTTTATCTTCACCGCTTCAAACAAATTGTTTTATTACGACAAAGAAAGAAATTAATTCAAGAAAAACGGAAAATTATGAAATTAATTCAAGAATCCAGTTTCATTAAAGATACTCATTCATTCACTATTCAGTAGTCTCTCGCCTTCATTCATATCAATGTTTTGACAATGACAGTTAAAAGAAGAGTCAGGTTCTTTCGGTTCTTTCAATGAAAAAAATGATCCCCTTTTTATATCAACGGGTTCTTTACTCTACGGGTTCTATAGAAAAAAAGCGTGGAAGACAAAAACATCACTTGCAAATGCAACCCAACCTACGCAAATTTTCAGCCCTATCTGTTGAGAAGTAACAATCATCCATCTATCCGTCCAAACTTTCGCATGTAGTGTGATGTGATGTAATTTCATTTGAAATCAACTACGCAAACTATTAAGGAATCTTTTGACTGAATATCTTAATTTGCGTACCTGCCTACCTTACCTACCTAGTTGAGTTCAAAATTCTAATTAAATCTTATCACATTAATATAAAATAATAAAAATGCGTTGTTTAGATAGCCGATTCAAAGCTTCAATCGAAACTTTGATCTTAAACAGTTTAAGATCAAAGTTTCGATTGAAGCTTTGAAACGGCTATTTATACAAGGAATAGACGGGTCTAACTTTTGATTGCGATGACTTAGAAGTTTGATTTTTAACGCGGTTCCAAGAGTTTACGAACCTGAGTACATGATGTGAATTTAAATTCGATGCCTCGACGCGTTTCTGAGAAGAGGGTTGACAAACGGACAGCAAAGTGATCTTTTAAGGGTTCCTTTTTTCCTTTTGAGGTACGGAACCCTAAAAACAAATAAAGGGGAAGTAACTGAATGAAGAAACAACAAATTACGTACATACTCACTTTATTAAAAAAAGTTATTAAAATCATTCAACTTAGCTTTTCTTAACATAAAAAGTTTTTAATTACCATCTAAGTACAACTAAATCTTAGCACACTATTCCTTACATCTATACCTACTTAAATTGGATTTTTAGAATACTGGCAGTGGAAAAATACATTTTAGACATTTAATTGTATCAATTGTATCTTGCTAATTATTGCTACATTCAAGGCCGGCTTTAAAGTGAATTGATGAAACTTTGATAAATAAGAGAACTAGTTTGGAATAATCAAAATCACTTAGTCAAATGTTGAAGATTCTATTTCCTACGCTTACAAGACTTAAACACGATTGTTTCTAACAGAACACAAATAGCTACTTACATTTATTAAGAATTAGAAAAAAAGCAAATCACATAATGATCAAAATAATATTTACAAAATTGCACTGTTGTATCAAACTTAGACTGGAGTTATACAAAGAGCACCCTATAATTATTGTTCTACGCCTCATTCGAAAATCCAATGTATTGAATTTATCCTTTCCAATATACTTAATTAATTTAATTCTAAAAAATCATGCATCGGATTCTGGACGCTTTTGTAGCTTGGAAGTGATCTGATTTTTCTTGGCCTAAAATTGACCAAAATCACCAACATTATAAGGATAAACACAAAAATTTCAGAACAGCAGACTTAAAACATCATTTTAGAATATTCCCTGTTTATGTACGCAAAGCAAATTTAAATTTGGTAATAAATTAAAAAAAATCGTGACTTTTAACGTTTGCTTAAATTAAAAGGAGTCTTAAGGGATACATTCGTAAAAGTAGTTAAATTGTAATAAATGCGTATAGTAAGGCTGTAACTATGGTAAGGCCAGAACCTACCGAAACAAAATCTTTCAGAACAGACAGCTTGAATTTCGTCTTCAGTTCCAACAAATCAATAAGATTACAGCCCTTTATTTCCAAAAATAGGAACGTCTACCGTTTATTAACAAAGACGTTAATCAAAATAACACGTTAATAATTTTCCTATCAGGGGTTTGTGCACAGTATTAATCACATTCACAAGTTATAGGTGCAACCACACCTCTTACAATTTCATTTTCACAATACTCGCCCAATCTAAACTCACAAATACAACACAATTCGAGAGATCTACTTGACACAACCCATACAACGAGCGACTGATCATGATCAGTGATTGATTCCTACTTCAAACTTTTGATATTCAACATCTAATCCTATATTGCGCTTGTATTATGTTGAAAACCTAGTTTGGATTATGTCAAAATAATACAAGCTCCTGTAGGGCAAGCACGGGGATTGTTGTCTAGGATAGAATAGAGAAAAAATACGTCACTTTGTCAGCAAATGCGTAAATTATTTGAAATTCATTCGATCAACTTCAATAATTTACGCAATGTATGACGACGCGATGTCATTCTACCCTAGAGAACACAGCTAGACATCAATCCCTGTGCTTGGCATACTGGCATTACAAACTAATGCTCAATATTTAAAGTTCTAATGAATAAAACTTTAAATGTTGAACAACAGACTTTTCAAAGACCTATTCTATTTTATTCTTCACACATTCCGTTCACAATTAAATTAATGTTTTGTATGGAAATTACACTTCAAATGTTTTTCGATTTTGTTTGATAGTTATGAGATTCTGTTCATTTTTATTTTCGTTCCCAAATCAAATAGCGGACACACAACGGTCGGCTTAAATGTTTTACGAACAAAGTAAAAACAGCTGCCATATTCAACAAAATTAATATTATGCTACAAGTGCAACAAGATATTTACATAATTATCAAAGCGGTGGGAAATTCATTACAAACCCGCTATTGTATTCGCCACTACATCGAGACATTTTTATTACATACATTATACCTAATTAACTGAACTACAATACACACGTACCTATTGGAGACTACACTATCAGCCTGTTATTAATCAGACACAAAGTCGTTATAAAGTCATGTCATGAGATAAAACCTAGATTAATTTCTATATTGCTATTAAACTATGAATATTTTACCTACTGCAAATGTATCAACATAGCGGCACTAGTTATTTTGTACTCATATGGTTTCAAAATCTTTCGAGTGAATACACCCAAATCCGAAAATTTTCGCCTAAACGCAAATTCTAATTTATAAACACACCTCGACTTAAACCTGGCAAATAAGTTGCTTAAAATAAAGGAAAGTATATTTTACAGTGACAGATATGTAACAAGTGTTCCATGTCCCATTTGTGTAAAAATATAAATACACTACCTGGTACAGATTATCACGTTTAAACGATTTAAAATAAAATTCGGCTTTTTAAATAAATTCACAGCATAATTTTAAGTTCGAATTAAAACCACATTATTATTAAAATGGAACAATCACTGGAATTTAGCTTATTATTCAAAATAGATCACAATTTGATTAGATTTATGGTTTGTTTTGTTTAGATGAGGGCGACTCGGTTAACTAGCGGAGTCTTTCGTCGGCTCGTGTGCGAGGGCGAAGAGACGGGCTGGTACACGAAGTTGGTTTTGGCACGTTTCGCCTGGTGGACTGAAAAACAAATATTAATTAGCTTCTATCGTCACGATAAAAAAATCTCAGGTGATCTCATGTCTTATGGCCAAAGGCAGATCAAAGGCGCTCACGTCTTAGCTGGCTAAAGCTGGCACATTAATCCAATACCGCTACAGCACAGAACAAAAATGTGCATTTAAATTATGCTTTAATTCGTAACATTTAGATGCATTTCATTTTGACTGTATCAGATGACTTCTGTGAACATAGCCTCGAATGCGAAACTGCGCAGTATTGGACTAACCTCGCCCTTTTGGAACCTTAAAAATACGCTACTGCGCAGCCACTGCGCGTACTTCAGATAATTCATAAAGATTTGCGCGTATAGGAATAAAACAGGCTACTTTTGGTCCCATAAATCAGTTTCTATAGGATAGATATAACCTTTAAACATTTCTACAGAAACGCGTGCGAAGCCGCGTGCAGAAGTTAGTAACATATAAAACAATGATAAAGAACATTAAGATCACTTCTGCTCCAAGTATACAAACAAAATACCCAGTGAACAGTAACAGTGGCCATTGTGTTCTTTGGCATCCACTAAAATGTGTAACTTACTTGTAAATTTGTTCGTAAACGAGAGGTTGCTTATCTTCACAGGTTTTATGACATCAATATCAATTTCTTCGTACGCATGCTCCAGAACCTGAAAAGGATGATTGTGTTTAGTAGATAAAGAAAACAAAACTAAAAGACATTCATAAGATTACCCTGCTGGATTGAGAGTTGGAAATGTCACAGAATTTTAACCGACTTCGAAAAAAGCAGGAGGTTCTATGTTAGACTGTATGCATGATATTTATGTACCGTATGTCATTTACGGATCGATTTGGATGTTTTTTTTGCAGTTAAATAAATAAATAAAATTTATTCTAAGTAACTCGTAAATAAACAAAACATAACCGCACTGCATAAATAAATATAGCGAAGTTTATCAATTTAGCCTGAACTAGGTAATCCTGTTTCAGGCGACAAGAGTGTTAATTATAAAATTAAATAATCATTTACTATTACGATATAGACATTTTCCGCGCCCGCCGCGCCACCGAGGTCGAAACGAGTAGTCAGAGTATGGACAGTTTGTTAACAAACATCTTGTTTGGCTAGTGTCTAGTTTGGTAAGCAGACTTTGTATAACAGGTACTCATAAGCAGAACCCATCACTTTAAAGCTCCAAACTCACCTCAATATCACTGACATCGTCCCCAGATTCACCATCGTCGATGAAAGCGTTCCGCGACGAGTTACCCGTGGCAAGTAGCCGGTAGGTTCCTCCCACCAGTCCCGTGGCTTCTAACTCTTCTACTTCTAACTCTTGGTCCGACACCTCCTGTAAAAAAGCACAAATATTTAAGAACGAAGTATGCGTCTATCTATTAATTTCGCTAAGTACAGTGCTTAGCATTCAAGACTACTTGAGCAGCTGATTCGTAGCTGAGGCATTAGGCATTCCCTACAGAGCGGGCCGTCCGTTGCTCCAATGGTGTAGAGTTTGACATTTTCCACAATGTTTTTGTGAAGAGTGGGCTATAACGAGCTATATTAGCTAATTCAACATTAAGGGTGTTCCACGCGGGCGGGAGATCTTTTTTTTTTTGTTGTTTTCTGCGTACCACAAGCAAAACTTAACTTACATGTTCCACAATGTCCTCCACCTCCTCCTTTACTTCCGGGTCCGTCTCGAAGTCAGCATCCAACTCCTCGGCGTCCCCGTCGTCATCACCGTCCGCGTCTCCGCTCAGACCGCTGTATTTCATCTCACCACGTTCTAGGGCTTCTAGGTTTTCTGAAAAAACATAGATTTAAATCAATGTTGGTAACGTTTCTGGATAAGACTAACGCAGGACCGGTAGGGAGTACAATCTGTTAATTGTGACAACAACTTGAAGGGATTAGACCCAACAGTGGTCTGATCTGTATGGGTGTTATAAGAGGAGGGGGGTGAAGGGAGTAGCAGCGCCTCTTGCAGAATAGATCTACCACCGAACAGCGACCCCAAACCCCCATGCCCAGCGTGGGGATTATGGGCATTACCCCCCATGAGATTAAAACCAAAAAGGCGATTATCAGGTGTGCGTCCAGCAGTGGAACAATATAGGCCGTTGACTTGAGTGGTACTCCTGCTAAACCCTATAAAATATGGTAGGTAGTGGATTTTTCTCGTCCCTGGTACCCAGGTAGGTTACTAATTACCATTATAGGTATACCTACTAAAATGATTAAATTTCAATAATTCTCGGGGTCAACGATGTCGACTGTGTTGTTCCGTATGATTAACAACTTGAAAATGTCACTGTCCCTTTTATTTCGATCTTAAAGGGCCAGCAAAATTTTTCAAAATTGTGCTATCAATATAAGCATGGACTAACTATAAGTTAGTCCATGATATAAGTTAGGTTTTGCAACAACCGAATCAACAGCAAATGTTTACTGGATAATCATCTTTAGATCGATGGTAATCATTGTAATACATATGGAATAGAATAGTTGTAAATAAATATTTATTTTTTAAGCACCTATTGATACTGCATTAAACAACTATTCTATTCCATGTGCATGTTCTTAGTTTTTTAGGGTTCCGTACCCAGTTAACAATAACGGAACCTTTGTTATTACCAGTAATAAGTACATTTGCGAAGAGTTCAGTTGCCAGTTAACTTCATAATTCTAAAATAAATAAAAAAATAGGTAAAGTGTATTCACTTCGTTTTTAGGGTTGCGTAGACAAATGACCAAAACGGAACTTTTTTTAATCAACTTACCTAGATAAAAAAGAGGAATTTATACATTATATTCTGCTGTTGCACATGTTCGTCGATTTCTCCGTCAATTATGGATTTTCAAAATTATTTCGCTAATGTATAGATAATGAATGATCCTTAGATAGTCCCATAAAAAAAATCGAGGGATTAGTATTTATAACGCAAAACTTAAAAATAGTGTAAAATGATGGGATTCGTTGTAGACTTTTCAAAACAATCAAATTATTAGCGCGTTAAGTTTGTAGGTAGAGGCACGGTAGAGGTAGAAGGTAGGTTCATCTTATGTACATATTTGTTTTAAAAATTATAACGTCGGTTGATATCTTACCTGGAAACACCATTGCCTTTTTGATTGCTTGGGGATCTTTTCTTGACCATTTTTGCACCTCTTCGTCCATTTTTCCGATTTTAGCTGGATTCATTGCCCATAAACAACCTGCATACAAAAGCAAGATATAAAATGAAACGTTTATTTATGAATTATACTTAATTATTCTAAACCGGCTAGCCCTGCAAACTTCGTTCTGACTAAGAATCAGAGATGGCGTTGAACGAAAAATGTATAAAAAATCCCATTCCAAGTCGCGAGTTTTTCGTATTTTTAATTAAGTATTTATTATGCTATTCGGGTTGGAAACAAATTCAACAATACATATATCATTAAAATAGGTCCTGCCATTCTTGAGTTATAAACGGTGTAACTAACACGACTTTGTTTTATATATACAAATACAAACCTTTTCTTTGACTTCCGTTTGTTGAGGGCTTCTCAATTTTTTCAAAACATTTATTCAGGCTAAGATTATGCCGCACAGAGTTTTTCCATCCATTCGGTGCCGTTTTGAAGTATGGAAAATGTTGGCTAAAAATAAAGCAAATGTAATTTTAGAACCTTGTTAATTTGCAACGTATTGATAACAATTTGGAAGGTCACATTCAAAAGATAGACTTACCACATGAAATTGTAAATTTCTGATACGGGTAGGCTTCCTGTCCGAGAGTTTTTCAGTGCCATCGCGATTAAACACGAGTAGGAATACGCTGGCTTCGGGAACTCCCCGGAAAGACTTTTGATACTGGCAGACGTATTTACAAATTTTGTATGACTATTTTCTAAAGTAAATGACCCACCGACTGAAGTCTTGATTATGTGCCGACTGCTCATAGAGTTGTCGATTAATATAGTAGCTTGTTGACTTTTGTTTCCATTTGATATGATTGTCCTAGTATTGATTTGTTTAGGGTCCAATATGTGAATGTTACCGGAGATGATGGTCTTAGCTCCTACTTGGTGTGTGACTTTCTGGTTCATGTTTAATATTGAACAATTCTTATTATTAAGCTTTATCATTTCTGGTTGCGCTTTTATCCTGACTGTTTGTGGCGTGGGTTTGGGTTTATCGAGATCTTTTAAGAGATCCTTGACTACTTTCTTTTCATCTGGCTTTCGGACAAGAATGACCATCTGTGTTGCTTCTTCCATTTCTGATTTAGGAACTGCTAGGTCATCTACGGTGTCTACCTTTGGTACTTTAATTGCCTTTGGGGAAAACGTTAAGTGGCTCTTCGCTTCTTTAGGACTCGATGCTGAGCTATTTAGATTACTATCTCGCGCAACAGACGTTAACATAACATTCGATGATTCTTCATTGACTATTTTAATTGGAGTATCAGCAAACGTTGATGGCATTACAGAGTTAGGGTTTACCATCACAGCGTTTGCTTCCGAACCGTACAAATCTAAATTGTGTACAAAACTTGACGAGTTGTTAATCCACGTTGCAGCGTTATCTGAATCCATGTCAAGTAAAGGCGGCATGTCGCTGAAATTTAATCCAAGGGAATCCTGTAAAGAGACAGAATGTTAATGACGATAGCCGAATGATATCATGTCAGGTGTAGTGAAGATAATTAAAATTTTGCAACATTACTTACATAATCAGTCATGCTGCTTAGGTCTGTGGCCATCTCATTTTTGATATCCATGTCCAGCATATCCTGCAGTGAATCAGTGATGTAAAGGTCCATGCTTGAGCACTGTAAATAAAAATAATAGACAATACTTGAATTTATTGGGAAAAGGATGTTTTATGGACGCATTTATCGGATGTATAGGTGAGTCGATCTATAATACAATCAGGAAAACTATCAACAATGTTATGAAAACACGTACCAAACCTAGCATTTTGGCAGCTTAATTTTCAATAGTATCCGACAAGGAATATTTCCAGCAAGTAGCGAACCATTCATCCATGTCATCAGACTGAGGTATTAAATACCAAGTGTACTTATTATCATTCGTATATTTGCAGTATTTTACCGTGTCAGTAACTTTATCAAATATTACTGATCTGGAGACTCAAAAATATGGATTTGGCGCCATTGTAACTTGTATAAAGTTGTATAGCAAAGCTCGAAGCAAGTCATTGAAGTGAAACAGAAGGACGGGCGAACGAGCACAATGAAACCACTACGTAGTACAAAACAGGTTTCGGATATGGTATGCGCCACCCTGAGAAGGAGTACCTACCTAAACCTTGTTTACAATGGAGTCATTGAATTATTCTGATAACGGGTTAAAAATAAAAATGGCTGTAACAACACAATTTTGGCAATGTAGAAAGCAGTCAATTGTTATCGATTTGTCTAATTTCATTGTTCTGTCTGAGAGATTGATTACCACCAACTAACGTTTCATAAAATTACAGAGTTAAGTAAAAGTGTAGCTTTTACCTATCCACGAGCGTGTTTAATAAGTATTTTTCTGTGAGGACGACCTACACTAACCAAGTCTGCTTTGGAGGATCGAAGTGTTGAAAAAACGGGCACCTGTTTAACGGAACCGTGGCACTGGCACTCGGAAGGCTTCCAACATTTGGGATGTAATTTTTTGCTGTCTATACTTTTACTCATCCTATAAATAAACTTGTTCTAGTGCGCCGGGCGTGATCCATCAAGCGAGTTTACTTTCATCTTTTGTTGGTGGGATAATTTAAGATGATCTTAATATTTTATTTATGTTTAGTAGTTATTGCTTTAGGAGCCTTTAACGATCATTTTTTTATTATTGAGTCTGAAATGAAGCACGTAACGAATCTGTTAGAATGTATGAGTTAAACGTTGTTTACTTGGTACTTTCAGTTAAATACGAAACACCAGCTTCCGTTCATATTTTCAAATATCTGTCTTATCGTTTCTGAGGAGTGCATTGACTGATAAGAAAAGTGCGTAAGTATATTTATTTATGTAGGTACCTACGTCTTGTAGATTATCATTATCGTTATTTAGGTTCACTTGTTTACTAAATTTTATTATTACCATAGTCCTTGATGATCAAATTTGTTAATAAGGTCTTCAAATTTCATACAGGGCTTAATAGGCAGGTCAGTTCGGAATATATCAGGTAATTATTAGAACTTTTTCAGTGCACATTTTTTACAACACAACAATAACAAGAATGGTTCCCGCCAAATAACCCCATGGGCTTCCCTACACGAGTGTGAAAGAGAAGTTTGTGTAGGGGTGGCAGAAAGAGATAGAAGTGAGACTCGACGAGGGTGAATCAACCCCTAATGACTTAGCAGGCATACAGACCGGCACCTCGCGAATTCGGAAAATAATATGCCTAGACGTGAAATTATTTAATATAAGATGAATTTATATGGTGAGCAGCCTAAGCTACCTACCTTTATTTCTCGAAGTCAATCAAGTAGTCAACTTGATTGATTAAGGTTTATAATCGACTTAGCTGATAATAAAAATACTTGAATAATAATAAAAATGCAAATGACAAATAGTTTCATGTAATGAAACCAGGTTTTTTTTTCTTCAAAAATCTACTCAATACGATCGTGAAGCAATTTATTATTCTATCCTGACGGTGTCCCTTGCCTTGCAAGGCTAAATAGGAATTTATGGCCCAGTTTGAGTTTTTAACTGGAGAAATATCCACCTATTGTAGTATGTTTTTTGCACGTCATTCATTATGTAGACTCCGCCGGACGGCTTAGGTTGTGCGGGCAGGACGGGTCTCCGTCAATAGACCTTCAAAGCAGGTATCTGATACCGCTCTAAAAGAACCCGATAAAATTAACTACTCGTCTAATATTGTACCTACGTTGGCTGGCGATTACTTCCTATTCCTATACAAATTACCGTGCCTTACGAAAGAGACTGTCGTGTCATAGAGGGCCATGAACTGTCTGTAATAATTCTAGAGTTCATCTTGTTACGTGGAGCAACGATTTACCTACCGAATGGCGGTTAGGTATTTACAAATATAAGGAATGATCATTTATGTGTGGGAACTTTTACGTCTATTTTCTAGTGGTGTTTGAACTACCAAGGTCTTAAGAGTAAGGGATGGGGTTTCAAAACCTGGTTGTTGATGGTGTGGTCTCGTAATACGTTGAATGGTTCTTTTGTTTCCTATTATACATACTTTGAATTTCTGTCTTATGTTGTATAAATGAGCTTTTATTGTTATTTTAAGCCTAGTTAGTAATTAACTCGCTTTGTACATTTTTAATTAAATGTGACCCTGTGAACCCTGATATATAAAATATGCTATCGTATCGTTCAAAAGTGTTGCATTGAACGGCATGCATAGGTTTCGGTTAGATTGTGGATGTTAAGTGTCGACGATACACTTGGATAGCAAGGGAGCCGTGGAGGCACCGTAAGGGGCTCAAGTGTCCTCGAACCTGACCGAGCGCAATCGCCTTGAACTCGTCTCTCGCTGTTAAAACTCGTAGACGGCCGCGAAAACTCCGTCAGACGTTTATGAAAATGTTATTACTAAGTGTCTATATAAATAAAATTGTGCTATGCGCGCTATTTTACTTCTTTGATCTTTCCTTTATTAATGTCATCACCGGTGTTTTGTACTAGGGAATTATAGGGTTCCGTGCACCCGTGGGAAAAACAGCCTAAGTTTTTTGTAACATAAAATGCCTTTAGGATTTCTTGGGTGGCACTTTGAATTGGAACTACTAGAAAAATGAGATACCTAAATTACAATTTGGTAACTTTTGATAACTCTAGTTATGCTTGCTGTGGCATCTAGGTTGGTTGGATTGGATGGAAGGTATACCTATCCACAGTACAGGTACCGTAGTAGTGTGAATGCGCGCGCATTAAGAGGTGGGGGTTCAAAATTATTGATCGTGAACAAACATGCCCTCCGGTTCTTTAGTTTTAAAATCAAAATTTCCCGCCCGAATATCGAGCGTTGACAATTAATTAGCTATCTGGGTAGATTAGCAGTAGACGTAGGCATGGCTATAGTAGGTATTTATATTTTTGATTATACATAATTGTGATTTATTCCTTTTTATTGAAGTCATCATTATGTAAGGCGAGAGTAAATTATATAATGTATTTACCTAAGCAATGTAGGTAGGTGCTACTCTAGCGATACAGGTTAAAAAGGAGGCTCTAGGGGGTACGTAGGTACGGAAAACAATCAAAACTGAAAACGTTAAAATCTATTCATCCTACGATTATTAACACGTTCAGTGCGCTACGGGGTCATAGAACCTCGTCAGTGCCCTTGCGCTCAATGTGGGATAAAATCTAGGCGGTGGTACGGAGTTCATATCTTAGGGATTAATAGGGTCTTTATTAACCCCGCACAGCACTACGTAGAAGAGAACGAGCTCGTCGCCGCAGCTAACGTGTTAACCTGTCAAGGATTCTTAGGTTTTGACATCCATAACCTGTTTTTATAATCAGGTCACGTACCTACTCAGAAGTGGGTAAGTATATCCCTACTGCCATTGACGGTTATCCTATTTTCGAAATACCAAAGTAAAATGTTACCTGCAATGAAGTATTAAAGTTACTAAAACTTCTGTGTAGGTTTCCTACCAATAAAAAAATCATTCGGAACCCTACTAATAAAAATTAAATCGCACCTGATGTTCCCCCTCGACACAAAAACCGATTTCATCTGCCATCTTTCTCTTTCATGTCGAGCCGAAACTAACGTGGAAAAGAGATGGATGAAGTTTTGTTCGTCATTTCAACATACAATACAACCGTTATTATTATTCACACAAACAAATACAAACACGGCGCAAGAAAGTGCAACGTGAGTGCAACTATTTTCACCATAACTAAATTTAGTATAGAATAACATTCAACTAAAAAAATACAGGAATGAGACGACGACCCTACGGAACAACATACATACCTTCCTTCCAGTAATAAATGTAGCTATCGAATTCTCCGCAATCATTTGTACTAACTCTTGTGACAGTTGGACATTTCCCGCCACTTACACTAATGTTTACATATTTCGACAGAGTGATTTTTAGTCAAAATCTAGGCGTTTTTTTAGAGAAATCGATTAAAACATCGACGAAAATACACAATAACTATATACAATGACACTAAAAAGAGCGGGACCCAATGGCTCGGTCGTTGGACTTTCCCATTGTCGGATACCATGTTTTTACTAACATCAATAGTATTACGGATAAACTGACCATGTCACTCACCGAGTATTTACTTGTAAAATAATCCTTGTGCTCGATAGAAAAATCCACTTCAATTTCACACATTTACGCTTATTATCGTCATAAAATTGCCAGAATAACACCACACCACATTCACAAAAACCACAAATGTTTTACTATTCTCATTTCTCTTGAACTGCAAAGGTACACAAAGACTGTTGTGATTTTCTATTGGTGGATATGTCCCACGTGACTTTATTTTGACGTCTGCTATTGGCTGTTGATACGTCCGGGGGTGACGTCAATAGTAAACTGAGTCACTGTATTTAAAATAATATGTTTCTATCTAATAATTACATATAAATAAAAACGTGAGTTTGTAAATTAAAATGTATTTTTAATTTCAGGGATAAAAGAATACAATATTTTATACTTACCAAAAACTTACATGTTTCATGGCACGTCCATTCACAACAACATGGCGGTTTGTTTACACCGGCATGATAAGGCGGGAACTAATTTCATCGTGTATGTTGTAACAAACTAATATTATTCATCATAGAAATCAACATTTAATTTAAGATCATGGATTTATTCAATTACTTATTAACATTACTACAAAATAATAAAAGAAAACCGAAAAATCAAGGCACATGGACAATCCTACTATTTTAGGGATGCCAGCGCCAACTGGTGGTATTGAATGAAACTATAACAAATTGCGGGAAGATTTAAAATGATTCTAACGAATACCTACCGATTCCAAAATATAATATAAAAATTGCATGCCATAAAATAGTGTTCTACCTGGAAGATCAATTAAAATATTGTAAGTACTTAGGTAAAAAGAAATTTAAATCTTTAAAAAATCTGAAAAGTCATTCTGTAAGAATATTATATAAAATTAAACGGATTTACAATTAAATTATTGAAAGGTTTATCTCAAGAAAAAAATAAAAACAACAATAAAGACACTCGCTCTTTACAGCTCTATAACACAAATTTTAACATGAAACAGGACAAGCTTTTACCTCAAAACTTAGAAATTATTTCAGATGTTGAAAGTTTATCAGATGAGTGAAAAAATCCAGACAGCAAAACAACCCTACATTTGCACATTTTCGAAGCATTGTGTAAAGCTTACTTACAAACTAAACTACAACTAAATACACAATGACATAAACACAAATCTGTTAGGTAATGCTTTTCGCCTAGCCACACATTCAGGAAATCACAGCAGCATAACATGGTTACAAAACAACAATAGCGAATGAATAAAATCATATTGTTGTCCTCTTCTTCTCATCCTACAATAGAAAAATGCATTGACAAAAGGCGGAAATTTAAATAACAAGTATTAGAACTTCGATAATTTACGACTCCTTTGTATCTTACAACGCTCCAAAGTACCCATTTTTTTGATACGCTGTGTTCCTAAAAAAGTTTCTTTGAAGTTTTCTACATTACTTGCTTGAGCAACGAACTGAGTATCTTTAGGTAATAGTGATATATTAAATCTGCTTGTACAACCACTGTCCGAGGTCAAAGCTGTGGGTGTAAAAGGCAGAACTTTAGGGTTAGTGTGTTTTGCGTGTTTCTTTTTCTTGACAGGTGAATTGTTAAGGTAAACACTTTGCTCCAAGTACTCTGATGGCTTATTCTTTCTTCCACTTTGCTCGACCAAAAATTCCATGGTAGATATCGCAGTAGCAGATATCTTTTTAGTAGGCTTTCCTGCTAATTGTTTGAGTATGGTTTCTGGTAATCTTGGAACATGAATTTCATCGAAGGAGTCCTGTTTCAAAACCTGAAATAAAATGTAAGCATGTATTTGATAAATTACCGTAGGTACATACTTAATTACAGATGGATTAAGTAAGATGACATCTTACCTTGGACATTTTTTCAACACTGTCGTCATTTTCTCTGTTCTTCCTCTTTTTAGCATTATTTTGCGAGATATCTGTAAAAAAGGAATTAGTTAGAAACTATAACTATCTGTACCGCACTTACTGTCCTTGGAAAATGTATTCCTACGAACTACTGTCCAATGCTTGCTTACAATTTATGATTAAGTATTATTCTAATGATAGGAGAACCTTTGTCTATTCTCCTATTCAAAAACCTGGATATTTTTAAGGGGTTCAAGTTTAACCCAAGGAATATTGGTGGAAAAGGGGTTTTCATGCATTGTGTATCCACTAACACCTAAGAACTATATGTAAGCATAAAATCACAATAAATGATATGATTATGAAAATATTGACAGACTTTGCTATCATCGAAGCAAAGCACAGAAGCTCGAAACAATTATCATTGGTTTTGAAAGCTTTCATTCATCATTTAATTGATCTCTTCTTGCTAGTTTTCACATGTAAATTTAAACATAACTTTTTTCGCTGCACATGTTTATGCGTTCTTGATGTTTGTGTTTTAGTTTTTAGTGATAACCTTAGCTTGTCGTTTTCTGTTATTGTTCATAGTTTTTTAAATTTTCATTCTTTGTGGACATAAAATATCTTAGATTCTTAATCGGAGTATAGTTAGATAAACCTTAGTAAGCATATAAGATGCTATTTACCGTGTGATGTATCCTTCCGACCTACTTTCCAATTGCTTGCTTACAAAATGTAATAAAACTAAGTATTAAATTACTGATAGAACTTTAGTGTCTAGCTAGGTAAACCTTATTATATATAAGATTTAAGACGCTATTACGCCCGTCTGACATTACCGCGCGGAATCGAATTTGCGGAGCCGCAACTTGAGGTCCGCAGCGTGTCCGCGACAGTTTCGCATCTGTTCCGTATCTCGTACAACGTCATTGCGAAACTCGGCGGCACCACCGCACCTATACGGTACCGCACGGTAGTATGAGAGCGCTCTTAACCGTAAAATGTAACAATTTTGTGTAAATAAATAAATACTTTATTAAATCTATGTTTCGAAGGTTTGTACATTTGTTTGAGTAGTTTTGGTGTGAAGAGGTATCACACCAAAACTACTCAACGAATCGGTCTGAAATTTTGCATAGTTGTAGTTATAGGTGTAGATTAACAGTAAGGCTTTACTTTTTATCCCGCAGCAACGCCGCACGCGTTGCTCCGGCCACGGGCAGAAGTCTATTAAATATCAGAAACCAGTATAATAATTTACCTTCTCTAAGATGCTTCTTAGATTTATCTTTCTTTGATTTGTTTGCGCTGGTATCATTTTCATTGCTTTGAGCATTGTTATCGTAGGCTGCAGCGTAGTCGTCATCAAGATTCACTTTGCGTTTCTTTTGATTGCGTGTTGGAACCGACTTCAAGGAAATGACATTGGCAGCATCTGTAAAGAAATGAAATATTCCTACATAATTAAATGATTCCCTTAAAGAAAATTCCCTTAACAAAGTTTATATCAAAGCTTTTACGATCTATTGACCCAAAAACAGAAAATTGATGTTTAATCTAAGTAGAATAGCATCAAAATGCCACAAGGGCCAGTGTCCCAAACCAGTGACGTGTGAAGACAAAGAAATTTGATTATTTTGAAAAAAATTAAAACAGACTTAAAATTCTAAAGTTATTTAAACTGTTTTTTTAAAGATTTTTCGGTACAAATACCTATGTACGGTTTCACCATACATACCTAAACTAAATAGCGCACGCGTCATTTTGCATGCGCTGCATTTTACCTCTGACTGTAGTATTTTTATTACTTACATACTTCAGTACTTGACCTACTATTACGGGAGACACATCTTATATTAAACTTAACTTTAACTGTGAATCTTGTGGTCGTGCTCATTATAACTAACTGGCATAAAACTCTAACTTACCCTATCAGTGAACTAAGTGATAGACTCAGTGTGGTATTATACAACTTGTGGTACCTATCTACAACTACTTCAACAACAACATCTTTCATGTAAGGTCATCACCATCCAGATCCTACAACCTACTTATCCATGGGTTTGACATTCTTATGAGACGACTCGGTCCATAATTGACGGAGAAATCATGGACGAACATACATACTGCCGGTCATAGAACCTCCTCCACTTTGTTTTTCGTTGGTTAAAAATAGACAATGCTTTGTTGTAACAAGCGTCACCTCTTCACGACAAGCACTTTGGCCTGAGTAAAGATATATTTCACTAACTTACCATCAGTTTCAGTTGGATTGTTAGAAACCTTACGTTTCCGTTTCCTCAGCTCGCTATCTTCCTGGTCAGTAGGAACATTAGCTACATCTGAAACAACCGTTTAATTATTACCTTTCTCTTAAATAAACTTTATTAACAAAGAAAATTACAATCAAATAAGTAAGAGAATTAAATTAAAACTGGTATTTACAATTAAAACAATTCAGCTAACTGCAGACTGTTGCAAACAATTTACAGGTAGCTCGACTGATCCATATTAATACCAGTCGGAGCGTGCCCAAGAGGCTGGCTGCATTGCCCCGCTGTATGGTAATGCTGATGCGCTGTGCCAAATACTCACCAGCTCTCGGGTCACGCGTCGTCGCTTCGACCAGACGCTTAGATAATTTTTTGAAAACCCGGAGAGCCATATTTGCGCGTCTTGGAGAACTTATAAATAAATTAAATACCTACTTAATAGATGAGATATGTATTCATAATACCTATTTTCTCATCCGGCTGTGGTATGTTCTTATTTTTCTTCTTTTTGTTTTTCTTAAACTTCTTTTCCGTGCTAGTGGTAATAGCATCATCTGTCGCATTGTCTGAAAAAGAAGACTATGATAATTTAACGTGTTTTATAAAGTATAAATAGACTTCGAATTCTTAAATAGTGAAAATTTGTTGGTTTGGAACGAACAATGCGATATTTTAATATAATCTATATTTTCTAGTGGCGACATCTAGTTACAATTCGAGTCTAATTTAGTTTGATGTCATCATCCATCCATTTATTCCAAAAATTTACGACCTAGAAACGAATTGATTTCGCGTCCTTCCCCTCAGTACGTTCGTCATCGTTATTCGAAATGTTAAGTTGCTGCAGTCACTAGTTCTTTTTGTCACAAAGCGAATTATAAAATGGACGGACTATAGCCGAAAGTTCCCCTAAGTGTGGGTCAGCACTATAAAACAAAAAACCTTAAGGCGAAATGAGTCCCAAAACTCACGTTATGACTGTACGGAAAAGGCAATAATAGAACACATTTTTTTTTTGCAGCAATTTAGAGTTTCAAAAGTTTAGGATTCTAGTTAGTAAGTTATGAGAGTTGAAACACGATTGGCTCGACTTGATTTGATACAAAAAATTCGAAAGTTTACTCTAAATCTTCATTTTTACTAAGATACTTCTATGGAAAAAGCAGTTTCATTTGCTAATTTTATTTACATAATTATACGTTTTCTCTAATAAATACTTTACGAAGATTATTGTTTTATTTTATTGCAAGAGTATTCTTTTTGAACAATAACATATTTATAAATATAAACCAGTGAAATTGCGCGCGCTCCGTTCATTCCACGGCTCTTGCCTTTCTTTCTCGCAATCCCGCGCGGCGTTCGCTCGAAAAATCGAGCCCATTTAGTCTTAAATCACTTAAGTAGTTTGTAAACATACCAGTAACATCCGATTTCTTTGCACTCTTGTACGACATCTCTTCAGGAGCATCATCAGATTCATCTGAAAAGATAAATATAATACAATGTGTGTGGCGTTTCTTATTTTTAGCTTACAAGCTTTTTATTTTCTGAGCCATTGTTTTGCTGTTGGTCGTTGACCTTACGCAGAACATCACACTTAATATATGAATCACATTATAAATGCGAATGTTTGGATGGATGGACGTTTGTTACTTCTTCACGCTGAAACAACTGAACGGATCGGGCTGAAATAGCATACCGGTAATTTTAGACCTGGAAACATAGGCTACTTTTTGTCCCATAAATCAGTTCCCATGGGAAAGAAATAACCATAACGTTTCTATAGATACAACGCGTGCTAAGCCCCGGACAAAAACTAGTTTAAATATAATTATATGTCCTGCGTTAAGTCAACGACAAGTAGCATTGTGAGTGTGGGCGCAACACAGGTCCTAATAGAAATCTTCTCCATTCCCTCATTCTCATAATCCGATGGGACAGCAAACCGACACGACGCGACGGAGGAGAGTCCAGGCGCAGGACCAACGGCTCAACGTGGTTTCTGGTGTAACTCCGTTAACTTCCTAAGGTAAATGTAAAGGTAGACTCACCATGTATAGCTTGAGACTTATTTTCTTCACACCTAGAAATCTTCTTTGATCTTTTTTTCTTGGCACTCTGTGTCTCTACGTCAGGTTCAGCAATTACTGATGCACCCTTGTTCTTTTTCTTCTCACTCTTGATGGATGTATTCACCGGTATTTCTTCTATAATTGTTTCTTCTGAAACATTTTAATGGATTGTTTTAATACATAATCATACAGTACTATATGCTTGTGGTTATCCTTACGCAGGACCAGTGCATAAGTGTGTGAGCAGCACGGGTACACTCTATTCCTCTCTCTCATAATACGATGGGACAGCACTCAGCAGTCCTACAGGACCGAGAGGTCAGGCGCAGGAACAACGGATTAACGTGCTTTCCGAGGCACGGATTAACTCTGCCATCTGCCTAAGATGCCCATTCCACTCATCCACTATCTTTGTCCAATGTACATTTGATCAAAGAAGTTTGATGACATCATCCAATTTACTAACAACACCCGATATTTGATCAAAAATTTGGATACTAGTTCCGGCCCGCGGCTTCGCACGCGTTGTTTCTATGAAAACATATACAGGTTAATTCTTTCCCATGGAAACTAAAATTTTATGTGTTAAATTGTAGCCTATGGTTTATTTCAGGTCAAGA
The DNA here is from genome assembly GCA_947086465.1 of Eupithecia exiguata. Taxonomy (NCBI): domain Eukaryota; kingdom Metazoa; phylum Arthropoda; class Insecta; order Lepidoptera; family Geometridae; genus Eupithecia; species Eupithecia exiguata. The sequence continues at coordinate 9,201,672 of OX352231.1, forward strand.
GCTACACCTATACAAATTTTCAGTCTGATCTGGTGAGAAGTTTTGGCGTGAAGAAGTAACAAACTTCCTTTCTTTCCATCCAAACTTTCGCATTTTAATATTAGTGTGATGTGATGTAATTTCATTTGAAATCAACTATGCAAATTACTTAGGAATCTTGGACAGATATAGGATGAGTGGAATGGGCTTCCATCCAAGAAATTTGCTCAAATATTGGACAACGAACTTAGACAAAGATATTGGATGAGTGGAATGGGACCCTAAGGTAAATGTAAAGGTAGACTCACCATGTATAGCTTGAGACTTATTTTCTTCACACATAGAAATCTTCTTTGATCTTTTTTTCTTGGCACTCTGTGTCTCTACGTCAGGTTCAGCAATGACTGATGCACCCTTGTTCTTTTTCTTCTCACTCTTGATGGATGTATTCACCGGTATGTCTTCTATAATTGTTTGTTCTGGAACATTAAAAATTGATAGTTTTAAAACATAATCAAGACAAATAAGTTATGAATGCAATATTAAAAAGAACTCGTTTTTATTATACGAAAGAATACTCGGTGCCCCGTGTCGAATAGGATAATCTCGAAGATCAGCTAACTAAAAAAATTTGGAATACATTTTTTATAAGCTTTAAGAAACCTAGAAATTTTTGCCTCTAAAGCTTTTTATTTTCTGGGCCATTGTTCTGTTGCTGGTCGTCGACTTTACGCAGGACATATTATAGTGCACATCAAGTGTGTGCGCAACACCGGTGCACTCTCTTTTGCCTCACTCTCATAACCGTCGGATTATGAGCAGACTGCCATGACCAAGGAGGTCAGGCGCAGGGTCAACGCGCTTTCAGATACACGAGAGTGTTCATGTAGGTACAAAATTAAAATTGTTGGCTATCTAAGAGTACAAAAAAGAAGAATTACGGCATATGGTCATCGAATTCGTACAATATTTGAAATTAATTCCTTCAACTTCAATAATTACGGCATTGTATGACGATGCGATGTAATTTTTCTCTATTCCACCTTAGACAACAATTGATATGCTTGCCCTTCTGGCTGGAGAATTCACACAGCATTATCAAGCCCCAAGCTAAGAAGAGCTTGTGTTATGGGTACTAGATAAGATAACTGATATACAGAATACAATACACAGATATATAATTTTATTATACATAGAAACCAACTAGAACACCGAAACAAATATCTGCAGATCGTACAAACATTTATCCCAAGGTGGGAATCGAACCCGCACCTCTTGCGTCACAAGCAGACCTTTGCTCACCGCGCCACAGACGCCATCGCATATAAAGATAGACTAACCATGTACTTGAGACTTATTTTGTTCACTAATAGAAATCTTCTTTGATTTTTTCTTGGCGCTCTGTGCCTCTACGTCAGCTTCAGCAACGACTGATGTATCTTTATTTTTCTTTTTCTTCTCACTATTGATGGATGTATTCACCAGTATTTCTTCCATTATTGTTTCTTCTGAAACATTTTGAAGGGGTTTGTTATAATCTATACAAATTAATCAAATATTTAAGTGTCTATTTGTAATTCAAAATAACAGCTTTTTTACGAAGCATTCTGCGCTGCCTGCGTTTAATTCACATTTTGGTGAGTTTGTTTTTGTGCTGAACCATAATTATTATTGTAGCACAATGTATACTTTCAAATGAATTCAGTGAAAAAATTATATTTTGACATTACAAACAGACTTCTGAGGAATTTTTAAATTTTTTGAAAAATGAAAATGTGAAAAATTTGCAAGGATCAACTTACTAGTTTTTTTTTTTTTTTTTATTCAGTTTTTACAACCTTTTAAACAATGTTTATGTCGGTTGACTTAGTAACAATAGAGTTGACTTAAATTATAACAACAACAAAAAAAAACCACTTCTGGAATAAACAAAACAAAATTAACCTATAAGAAAATGAACTTAAGAACTACACTACTTAACTAGGTACATATTTAATCTATATTTAATACTTAACTATCTACCTACGTGTTGCTACTTATGAAGCTAAGTTGCGATTTGAGCCAGCACAGTTCGCTAAATCAAATAGCAATCCAGCCTCTTTGGTGTTGGGATGAGCTAGTATTTGGTGGAAGGCGCCTACATCAAGAACATTGATGTTCAGTTCCTGGAGAACCTGCTGGCGCTCAGCCTGGTTCCAACTTACTAGTTCTAATCTATTTTTAAGATTAGAACTACCTAGTATTAAAATATGAAACAATTGAGCTTACTGCAGACTGTAATTTTTTTTTATTACTTTGAAATAAATTGGTGTATAGAATAGTTAGGTACCTCGGTTTTCCACTGTTTCAATAAAATCAGATGTGCTTTGTGATATCTTTCTCGACTTATTTTCACTGTGGCTTCCAGATATGTTAATGCTGGTCTCTTTCTTCATGGTTTCATCAAAGCTTTTATTTTTGTTTTTCTTCTTTTTCTTTTCGCTTGTTACCGATGTCTCTTCGGTTAGAGTGAAGCCATCTGTGAGTTAAACATTAATATTACAGATATTTTTATTCTAAATCGACAAGCTTAAGGGCACATACGTTTTTTCGCCGTAAAAATCTACGGTTGATTCGCCGTGTGCACGGTGCCGTCAACAAGCTTCCATATTGATCTATACAACACGATCGTGCTACACATGGGGCATTAACCGTTGATTTTAACGGCTAAAAACGGGGAGGTCAGGCGCAAGCCCAATGGCTTCCGAGGTACGGGGATGTAACACCGCCAACTACCTGACTCAGGCTGCAGAACTTTTTTGTAGAAAAATCCCAACAGCAAGACTTTTTGACTTGACATGTAATTAAATACAGACCTGTACAATCAATATCTGCAGCCATTTCAAAACCAGCAGTTTCGTTTAGCGACTTGTTCTTTTTGTTCTTCTTCTTACTGGAATTGATTGGGCCTTCTGGTAAACCTTCTTTTTCATGTGTGCCTATTGTATCCACAATGATTTTGATGCCATTATCCAGAATCATATATTCTTCAGGTTGACCTATAAAGTTAAGGTTATTTTTACTTAAATGCAATAATAAAAACCTATACAACCCTAAACCACCCTAAACCCGTCAGTAAAAATAATATTATAAATGCGAAAATTTGGACGTTTAGATATTTGTTACCTTTTCACGCCAAAAGTACTGAACGGATCGAGCTAAATTTTGCTTACAGTTAGTTCTAGGCCTGGAATAAAACATTGTCTACTTTTTTATTCCATAAATCAGTTCCCATGGGATAGAAATAGCCTTAAACACCGCGTGCGAATCCGCGGGTAGAAACTAGTATAATATTATAAATACGAAAGTTTGTTACTAATGTTTGTTACTTCTTCACGCAAAAACTACTGACCTAAAATTTTGCAGACCAGTATTTGTAGGCCTGGAATAAAACAGACTTTTTACCCAATTAATCAGTTCCCATTGAATATAAATAATATCAAAACGTTTCCATAGAATCAACGCGTGCGAAGCCGCAGGCAGAGACCAGTAAATCTTAATAATTATATAGTATAATATTATAAATGCGAAAATGTGTTTGTTTGTCTGTTTGTTTGTCCTTTCTTCACGCCCTAACTAAGCAACCAATCAACTTGATTTTTGGTATATAGTTAGTTGAAAGGATGGACCAGTAACATAGGCTACTTTTTGTCCTGGCTAAACATCAAATTCCCATAGGAGATTTACGGGAATAATCCCCCTAGAAATGTGAAATTTGAATTTAACGTGGGTGAAACCGCGGGGAACAGCTATATGAGAAAAATACAGAAACTAAAAAAAAAACAATGTAAGAAACTTTGTTGGCATGGGCACTTTGCACTCAGTGCCAGGAATACTTGTTGCCAAGTTGCCATAATGTTGACAGATGATTTGAGTACGGGGATCATGGTGTTGTGAATAGAAAAACACAATAAAACGAAGGTATTTCACGAAGAAAAAAAATGAAAATGACCCTTACCTGATTGAGAAGTTTTGCGTTTCTTATTCTTCTTTTTGCTGCCATATAATGAGGACTTATCCAAAGAAATATTCATATCTGAAAATAAGGACAATTTTTATTTATAAAAAAACGGTAACCCGGCTTTGTAATTAAAAATAACTAAAACATACAGCCAAATCGAAAAACTTCCTGTTGTTTTTCGTCGGTTGAAAAGTAATACAAATATTAAGGTAACCAATAACGAAACTCCATAAGATTTCTTGCTCCATGCCCCACACAACCAAAACAAATGATAAAAGACCTAAAAAGGGAGATTTACCTGTTTTGTCAAGAAGATTGGTTTTTGCTTCAGTTCTCTTCAAAGGTATAATGGTATCAGGTTCACTTGGCATATTTCCTTCTGGTTTGAATTTGCTAGCATTGGCTTCACTATCGTTACTATCTTCAGGGAATAGCAGTTTCATATCGATAGAATCTGAAGAATCTTCTTGCTCCATCACAACATTCTCTTTCGTCTTGGATTTTACTGACTCTGCCTGTTGGTTTTCGGCATTATTATTCTTCTTTGATTTCTTAGTCTGTGTTAGATTGAGTTGGTCAATAACTGGATTTTTTGCATTTTTAACTTTTTTGTTCAAGTTTAATGATGTGTCATGCGTTTTCAATTTGTTGGTTTGCAAGTTTAAGTTATTTAAAATAGAGTCATAGTTTTCAATAATCTCATTGTTTTCGCTCAAGGAGTCTTCAACATCTTCATCGTCTACCGCCATGGTTGCTTGTAACGGATCCAATGTGTCACTATGTTTCATTATTGACGCGTTTGAATCAACTTGCACTTCTTCGATGTTGTCATTTATAGCAACAGTGGAAATATTCAAGCCTTTTTGGGGCGTTTTTGGCTCTAATTTGATAGCGGCAGTCAAAGGATCTTTCTTTTCAGTAGTTTGATTTAATAAACTAATTTCTTTCTCATTCATTGTGGTTTCACATACAGATTCCGATAATCGTTTAAACTTTTTCTTTTTGATTCTGATTGATTCGTCAGCTGAATTGACACTATCTTGACTAGAATCTATTCTGAGACGATTGTTCTTCTTTGTCTGCTCAGAATCATTTTCAGACTCTAATGTGGATGATTCTAAGCGCTGACGCTTAGATTTCTTAGATTTCGATGTTTCGGCCTTTGAAGTAACAGCGGAATCATTCTTGTGGCGTGCTTCGTACATTTCCCTAGAAGCTTCCTTTTGTTGTTTAAGTTTACGTTCATTAAACTTTTTTTTTGATTGCGCGCTCATTGTTAAATCGTTATCACTCATGGAGAGATCATCTCCCGTGCCGCTCAGCATTTCATTATCTTCCGGATCTGAGCTTACAATGAAAGAATCTTTCTCGTAATCAGAATAATCGGATGATTCTTCATCAGAGTCAAGCGTTTCCCCTTTCTCTAAGATTTCATTGTCATCTTCATACTGCCTTTCTTCATCGCTTCGGCTGTCGCCTGATTCATAGTCATCGCTGGCTTCCGACGCCTCATCATCAAACAATTTGTTTCTGTCTTTAGATACTACCTCCTCAGACTCTTCAGAATCAGAACTCTTGGAGACAGGGGTGTTCTTATTAGGTGTTTTAACTTTCTTAGCCTTTACTTTAGATTTATTGTTTTGTTTTTTGGTTATTTTTTGTTGATTCTCTATATCTGATTCTTCATCAGATGAGCTGTCAAGCGCTCGTACCCTCTTTGGTATTTTTTTGTTGATAATTTTTCTCGGAGACTCTTTTTCGGATTCAGATTTTGAACTATCAAGAGCAGGTTTTTTTTTTGGTGATATTTTTATAGCAAGTTTACTCACAGACTTGGGTTCAGTTTCATCATCAGAAGATGCTGAACTGGATAGGGCTCTAGACAGTTTCTTTTTCTTTTTTATATTTATTTGTTCCTCTATTTCATGCAATTTTGGAGTTTTTTCAATTGTTACGTTTTTATTCTCAACAGCAGGACTAATTATGGACGTATTTATTTGCATAGCCATCTTTTGCAGGGATTTTTGCTGAATTGGTGTGCTAGTCAGATAGTTTTTAGGTGAGAGGTTTATATTACCTATAGCTTTGTTTTTGATTTCAGAACCACTCACAGATTTAGACAACTCATTAGTCAGATTCTGAGACGTAACATTGTTAATAACGTTTGTTGAAAAATCTTTGAGTTGCGAAATAACTAATGTACTTTTATTTTCATTTCCAGATTTTTCAAGCATAGGTGATTCTGTTCGTGAGTGTGAAGATGTTATTTTTGATTTATTTGCACGTTTACTTTCATTGTTTTCTTCCACAAAGGAATTGGTCTGAGAGTTAGACGACTTCCTTTTTGATTTGTCGGAATTTTCATTTAGATTTTCGCTACTATTTTCTTTAGATAACGATAGTGAAGTTTTTCTATGTGACTTATTTATAGATTTATTGTTAGTTTCTTCATTTAGTTTAATTTCAGATTTATTTTGACATCCAGAAACAATGTTACAGCTCTCATATAATTTTTCAAGATTGTCATCGACAATTGACGTAGAAGATTTTCTTCGTGATTTGTTCAACGATTTCTCAACTTGTTCTATCTCACAACAATTTTGAGGCATGGATACATTTTTCTTTGATTTATTGATGCTTTCGTCGAGGTTTTCAATGTTACTGTCCAGGGTCGATGACGATTTTCTAGTAGATTTATTCAATAAGTTTGAAGAGTCATCTTTATTTGGGATGATTTTAGAATCATTGGCATTTTCATTTTTATCTTTTTCCTCTTCTATAGATTTTCTTGGAGTTTTAATAGATTCATTTTGACTGGTCCCTAAGTCAGTTTGAGACACTGAAGATTTTATCTTTGATTCATTCACATTTTCTATGTTTTCCTCTCTGAATAAAACTGAATTTTTTCCGGATTTATTGTTTTCAAAAGCATTTTCAGAGGAATTTTGCGTGTTATCTAGTTGTTTTGGAGTAGACTTATTCTTATCATCTTCACATAAAGAATTCCTTGTATCTGATGCTTGTTGCGATATTGATGATTTACGTTTAGATTTGATTGTACTTTTGTCATCCAACAAGCTTTTTTCAGATATTGAAGACTTTCTTTTCTCGGGAACATCCATCTCATCTTTGCTGGCATTAGATTTATCAGAGAAATCATCAATGGTAACATTTTCAGGCATAGTCTCATCAATATCCATTGGCTCCAAACTGTCTTTTCGCGTTTGATTAGCAGACTTGCCTACAGGCACACATTGGTCTTCACCTTCTATTTGAATATCCATAACAAGCTTGTCATAACTGCCTGAATCAGAATCTTCAATGAAAACCATAGGTTTAAGACTTAAAGGCGAGTTTTCAAAAAGCTTCATGGTGTCAGTTTTAGATGGTTCCACAGGTTTTTCAGACACTACAATATTTTCTTTATTCTCTGTGGAAGTGTTTAGCAATGAAGTTTTACTTTTGTTTATTGATTTGCTGGGTGATTTTATTTCTAGTTCTTCTTGTTTAGAGCTGTCTCCAGAATATTGTATTCCATCACCTGAGCCAGACATGCTCCTGTAGCGTGCAATAAGTTTTTCTGTCGAATCTTCTTTTTCATCTGTTAATCCAACATTTAAAGGTGAAGCAGATAAAGTAGTCCATGATTTAGTTCTGTTCCTCTTATTTTTCGGATCATTTATTGATTTATCTATAGATGAAGTGCTTTTATTTAGAGATGTAGTTTTTTTGTCACTTGTTTTCATGTCATTTATCAGGTTTACACTGGATGTGGAAAGCAATTCAATTTCTGTCTTGTTTTCTTTTGGGTTTTTGTTTGTGTTAGTTGATGTATTATTTTCTGTCCGGTCGCCTTTGGCAGATGTTATTGGCACAACTGGATTTTTATCTTGTGTGGAATGCACTGCAGTTTCAATGTGTATATTGTCAGTTTCATCAGTGTTCCCACTTTTCTGTTTAAGTCTAGGGCTTTTTCTAATTGAAGGAGAACCAGCCATATCCTTGTTAGTTTTAGGTTCTTTTTGAGTTTCCTCTTTTGTAGTTATTTCTGTTGATGTCATTGTAAGTACTGTAATATTTTCCTCAGGAGCTGCAGCTGTAACAAGATACCAGAAAACAATGTTGTAATTGAAAGATGCTTGCCTAATTTAAAAACATGGGGATTATAAATATTTCCTTAAAAATAATTTGGTTCAGTATGTTAAGTACAGCACAAACCTTGTTTCTCAACACTAGTTGTAGAATCCTTCCTGGTTCGCCTTGTTTGTCTTGCAGGGGTGACGGGAGCAGCTGATTCATTGTCACTTCCTAGAAAACACATGGTATTTGGGTTTGTAAAAAATCAATATAGCATAAGCTAGATGCTCCAATGTATTAATTATAAATTTATAATATTTAAAGTGCATTTACTAACTCATTAATTTTAATTATTTTCATAAAATTAGTGTTCATTTATTACAATGCTTCAAAGATGGTTAAGCTAGCTGTTAATTGAAAAGAATATTCAATTTGGGTGCACACATGCCGAATTGCCACAGAGCCTGGGCAATAAATGCCATATTTATTCTAATATTATCTTTGTGTTTAAGAAGAATTACAATAACACTGAAGATTACCAAGTTGCGAGTTTCTTCGAAGAGCCCGCTTAGCTCTAGGAGACTCCACACTTTGTGTGATAGTCTCAGAAAGGAGACTGGTGTTGGACCTGACCCTGGTGCTCCTTCGAGATGGTGTCACTGGTGTTGGTGTACCAGTGGCTTCTGATTCTACCTCCTTTACAGCGGTCTTTCTTGTAGTTCTTTTTGGTACATTTTCTGAGGCTGAAAGTGAATGAAAATAAATACATGTACAATGTATGTAGCTGAACAATCCATATAGTATCATATAGCCCTAAAGTAAGCAGAGCTTGTGAAATTTTATTATATGTATATTTCAAATACTTTATCTGCAGATCTCTGTCATGGACTAATGAAGTATTCAATTGGTAGCTTTTTTTTTTCAATAGGTAGGCATTTACCAGAAATTTAAGCAAGTTATTCATTTTCCGTTCGAGGTAAAAAGCTATAAAACCACAGAAATTGCTGAAGTGAAGAAGAATATGTCACCTACCAACTTCATCAATTAGTTCCAGCTGAGGTTTTGCGGCAAGCCTGGTACTTCTCTTCTTGGATGGAGTAGAAGGTGTGGTTGGTAGGGGAATGTCTTCGGGCTCTACAGACAACCGCCTGCGGAGTCTGGTTACCGGAGCTGCTGAAAAAAATTAATAACTTCCTATTTGTAAGGCATCTACAATTTTTAGTATGTCAGGAAAATTAACAAAAAATATTAGAAGTAAGCGCAAAGAGCTAACTTAAGAATATTGGAACAAAAAGGCACCTTAATTAACATTATACATATATTCAACTTTTATTTTGTAGGTATATTAACATTCTCGAATTTCAGAAGTGTGCTGTTTGATTTTGTAAATGTAGGTATGGTGTGGTGGATTTTCTACAATGTTTTCTGATATTTAAGTACTCATGTGAATGCGAATGTATTTTCATAAGCAGCAGTATTTTCATAAGTATCATCAAACGGATGCATGTTGATGCACTGGTATCAGAAATACTAACAATATTTTATTTATTTTATTTTAAATATTTAGAACTACCAATAGTTGATACACTTAAAGACACAGTAAAAATCACGTAAGGCATCATTAGTTGTGGCCCCAATTACAGGTAGTTACAGCCTACACAAAAATAGATTCAAGTTGACAACAAGACTTATTAAGTAGTAATAATTAATAAAGGACCATAAATAGAGTTATAAAGAAGATATACAGAGAATAATCATTATAGTTAAGTACATTTGCTGAATGTATCTGAGTAAAAACAGATATATTATAATGTATATAGGTAGTACCAAGGTATAGGTATATAATAAGATTTTAAATTTATATTACAGTGTTACATTCAAAGCTGACTTTTTTCTTAAACTTATGTAAAGGTTCACCGAAATATAAATCACATCTTTTAGAAAGAATGTTGTATGATTTACACAGTCTGGACATGACAGTGTCTTGGCCAGAGCTTTTATTCTAGGTAATCTGGTTGGGAAATTAACATGAAATTTACTAGTAAGTTCTGTGCAATCTATAATGCTGTTAAAAACTTTATATGAAAATATTAAATCTAGTTTTTTCCTATGAATAGAGAGTGGGGTCATTTTGTACTTTTTTAGCCGAATATTGTAACTTTTGACTTTCTTATTGGACTTGAATATAGCTACAACTAAGGCTTCCTTCCAGGAGTTCGGGAAAACACCATCTTTAATTGATTTGTTATAAATACTTTGTAGCAGTGGACCGAGAGCTGATGCACATTTTTTATTAAATATTGGTGGGATACCATCACTCCCAGCACCTTTGGTAACAACCAAGCTAGAAAGAGTCTTTATCACTATATCTAAATCAAAGAAGGTTTTAGAGATGGAAAATGTGTCTATGTTGGGATCTATGGAAGGATTGAACACGTGGACAAAATTATCTGCAAACAAATTACAGATGTCTGCACCATTGTCAGCTATTTTATATTAGAAAGTTTCATTAGGGATGGGTACCTACTGAGAGAAACCGTTTCTTTTGTTTTTTATGAATGTCCAAAAGAATTTTGAATTCTTATTTAATGCATTCTCTACATGTGTTAAATAGTTTCTGTAACATGACTTTAGGGCAGGAGCACATTGGCCATGCAGCTCATCAAAAAAAACCTTATCAAGTGGGTTACGATTTTTTTAATATTCAACATGTTTGTGTTTTTCTTTCATCATTCTCACTACCTAGTTCCCTAGAGTATCATACAGGATGCTTTTATTCTGAAGTGGGATTTCTGCTATGATTATGTCCTGATCTCATAGAAATTGTGAACCATGTCATTTAAGGGATTGGCAACTAGATAGTTTATTATCCCAGTTGGTGAAGTTAATTAATTCTACAATCTTGTCATAATCAGCAGGTAGAAGTAACAGAGACCTGGAAGTCTGCAGAGAGGGTAGGAGTTCATTGATTATAATAAGACAGGAAAAATCTAATGCAGGGTGGGTTATAATAATGGTACGCGACGATAGGAGCATATTTTGTTGTAATGTTTATAATGATTGATTGATTGCTCTATCAAATAGTACAGGATTTAGTAGTTTGTACAGGTAAGGAGCCCCCTCATGATTTGCGGGGTGGTAAGTACTGCGTACCATGCTGTATCAAATAATCCAATAAAAGAAAATTAGTGTGTTCTACTTACCATTCGCACTTGAATCATCCTCCATAGTTAGCAAGGCCTATAACATCTAAAACAATTTTAATAATTCGCGACGAAGCACGTGTGAGACACCTCAGCTCAGCCAACCGATTTTTGAAATCGTGCTTTTTCCAATGCTAATGCTATCAGCTGTTGGGACGCCGCGAACTGTCAAACGAAAATCAAAATTCCTACACACGAGCCCTACGCGTGTTCGTATGAATGGCAATACCAACGTTTCCGGTCTCTTATTCGGAAACATACGGTTTTTATTATCTGTTGAAAGGGGCGGAATTATTCATTCATACGCTTGTGATTGGTCGAAGAACGTAAATCTCTTCAGATTTTTTTTAGCGGGAATTTTTAAATAGTTCTGAGTTATCGGTAGAATATTTTATTTTTTTGTACAACATTGGAGTAATCTTTGCAACCAAGAAAGAATGTGAGTAGTGGCACAGATGAGGTAATGTTACTTCGTAAGTACAGACCGTTCACCGTAAGATGTCCCCTGCCTTTTGGGGTTGACAGCGTGTTGTGAAATATACCTAATTAATAAAGCTGAAAAATTCACACAGCATCATCTCGCCTCAAGGTGAGATAATATCTGTTAAGAAGGCCCTGAACCTCTACAAACGTACCTTTCGATTCATTTGGAAACTGCGTCCCCGATTTTAATGAAACTTTGCATACGCAATCGGATAAGTAGGTACCTAGTAGCTATGTTTGTATCGTTTTAGTTTTTCAAAATACTTTATAATCATAAAGTGAGAGCGAAAATTCATTTTTATCCATTTTCAAGCGATATTATTACTTTTGCTCTTATTTAGGTAATGATGATTTTGTATTTTGAAAAACTAAAACGATACAAACATCGCTATTTCTTATCCGATTATGTATGCAAAAGTTCATTACAACCGGGACGTAGTTTGCAAATGAATCGAATAGTACGATTGTATGGGAACTTAGAGGTTCAGTCCCACCTTAATTAAGTTAGTTAAATCAAGAACAAAGGTGTAGGCTCTGTCGAGACCTGCATAGTTGCGCCTCTTGATATCTTTGACCAAATCTGCCGCCGCACCAGCCCTCACGGAAGTCCTAGGAAGATGGGAAGGCGAGAGTGTGTCGACGCATATAGCGTCCCACACAATAGGCTTCCCCAGCTCTCATGAGACTAGAGTCATAGCGTCGCGTCGGGCCTCTTACCATCGTCACGCAACAAACCATTCGGTTCGAAAATAGCTGGTACGTTAGCGGTGACAAAGGCTCGCCTGCATGGCGAAATATCGGACCGGCAGCCCTAGTACACGATAATCCATGATTTATTTGTTTATTAAGTACAGTAACTAACACGATTTATAAAAACCAATTACATTAGTTACCTACATATGATTAAAACACATTATTTATAATTATCTAATAGGTACGTTAAAATTTAACAAAATAAATCAAAATAGAATATTAAAAATTAAGTAGTTTTTGAACATACAGGCAAATAAATTAATTTAAATAATAAAATAAGATTGATGACCAAGCTGTTCGGCAGCACGGCACTGGCATTGATGAGGCGCGCAACTCCTTGCACCCAACCGAAGACAAGTTGCAACACGGAAAGTTACGGGGTCCAATAAAGTGCCAGTATTATATGAAGGAAGTGCTTCTAACCAATGTCCTGACTCCCATTTAGAAACGGCCAGGAGACGGGCACGATCTGCAGAGCTGGAGCACGTTTGTAAAAAACAATTCCGTGTCAACTCACACAGAGGCCATTTCCGTTGGGACAAAAGAGATTTCTGGGAGCAGCATCCTCCTGGCTTTTATCAAGGGCTGCTGATAAAAGCCAATAAGACACTGAGGGGTGCCTCATATAAATATATATATCCATATAAGATAAAGAATAGAAGAAGAGCTGAAGTGTCAGTGGGCTGGCCATATCGCGAGAAGAACCGACAACCGCTGGGGTAAACGTGTTCTTGAGTGGAGGCCTACACTCGGCAAACGTAGTGTAGGACGCCCTCCGACCAGGTGGGATGACGATTTGCGAAAGGCTGCTGGCAGATGCTGGATGCGGCAAGCTGAAGACAGGGCGCTATGGCGCTCATTAGGGGAGGCCTACGTCCTGGACTGATATAGGCTGAATGAAGAATGAAGGATGAAGATAAAGAATGCAAAACAGTCTGAAGATGTGGATAGGTACTTATCCCTATTTCAGAGCATAATGCTATTAAACCTTTTGTTAAATTATAGTAAAGACCGTGAATTATTGTCAGAAAATGTAGGCACGTTTTCCGCAATTCATAACATTAGTCACGGCAATGGGCATGCATTTTCTAGAAGTCCATTATTCCCAAAAGGTGACACCGGCACTGCGAATCCGCGCCGCGTTTGGGTTAAGTGGGTCCGCACTTAAAAAGACATCAAGGGTACAGAAATGGCATTATATCTTCCTGATGACCCTCCGAAATTACGTTCAATGCTAACCCTATTTCTCCTGTCGTCAGAGCAGAAAATTCGGAGATTAAATTAGCTTTTGCATAGGTAGGCTACGGTAACGAAACCAAAAAACTCAAGTATTGGTAGCTTACTAAGGCTAGTAGATATTATGAAAGCTAGTCATTTTCTTTGCTTGTCTTTCATCAGTCATAGATCTTAGCTTGATTAGCGCTTTTCTATGGCATAAACGTCACTCTCATTACCAGGACAAAAAGCCTCTCCATTCTCTGTCATTTCTCCATCCTTTCAACTAACTCTATGTCAAAAATCAAGTCGATTGGTTGCTTAGTTAGGGCGTGAAAGAAGGACAAACCAACAAAAAAAAACAAACAAACACACTTTCGCATTTATAATACTGTAGTTAGGACTTGCTGCTGCCCGCGGCTTCGCGCGCGCTTTTCAAGGAGCCTATGTCCGTTCCCGGGATACCATTTTCCTCCCAGCCGTTTAGGCACGAAAAGGTAACAGACAGACAGACAGATAGACAAACAGACAGTTACTTTCGAGTGTATAACACTTGTAGGTATGGATATGGATGAGTAAAAAGCGTATCTTTAAGTAGGTTTAATCATTTTTATTGGTAGGTATCGAGATATATCTTCCCGTAAAAATCCTATTCTGCCTCTATGCATATTGTTATCTATATATCTACCGAGTTCAGTAGACAAAGCATCAGATGACAATGGGGAGTCGAGATCTACTATTACCGTGCATAAACCGCGATGTTTGGTCCCGACCCTGTCCCTCCTTTGTTTTGCGGATTCGGAGTCAGGTATTGCGGTGAGCTTTAATAAAAACTATAGAATGGATCCGAAACCAGGTCATGAAAATGAAAGCTCTATTGTATACTATTTAATACAATATCTATGGTGTAGGAGTCTTAAATATTTAAATCAAATTCAATTTGCAATGTGCTACATTACAATGTAATAGGTATGTAGATGAAGACTGTTTTAGGGTTCCGTAACTGAAAAGGAAAAAGGAACTCTTGTAGGATCACTTCGTTGTCCGTTAGTCTGTCAACCCGCTTTTTACAGAAACGCGTGTATCGAGTTGAAATTATCATTAATAATCAAAAGTTGCAGCCGTACAAATCCAGTTTTTTTGAAATTTTCAAGGGAATCACATTCACACAAATCCTATAGGGTACTTCCCGTTGACCTAGAATCATGAAATTTGGCAATAAGCAAGGCACAAGTGAAGGGAAAAGTCCAAAAACCCTAAATTTGTGATCATTCACAAACAAAATAATTTTTGAATATCGCATGGACCAAAAACATATAGGTACTTCTCGTTGACCCTGATTCATAAATTTCATTTTATTTATTTAATTAGGTGTATAATTTTTTTAAATAATTTATTAAAATCCTCCGTGATTTTCCAAAAATACGTTCTTAACGTAGGTACGTCCTAAATGAAAACTCCATGCAAAATTTCGGCTTCGTAGCTCTTGTAGTTCCAGAGTTCTCTTGATACGTCAGTTTTCTCTTCTCTTTTATAAATATAGATAATGTTTATTATTGTGTCTATGTCTTTTTTTTATGTAATTAAGAATTTAGGCTCCATAGTTATTGTGTTTTGTGCGATAGTAAAAAAATGTAGTTCGTTAAAACTTTTTTACGAGATTTTGATACATAGGTAACTACTTCTGGAAAAAAACGTTGGTCTAGTTCAAATGTAAGGAACTCCAAAGTAGGAATCTTTAATAGCACAATGCTGTGAGCGGGCAGAGGATCGCTCGACCATGAAATTGCACAGCTCTCCTCTCCGCTAAATGACGTGATAATTTACAAGTGTGCTCATCCACACTCCTGTGTTCTGTGCTTGTGCACCCAGAAAATTGATGAGAATTAACTTGTTTTTCTTTAGTCGTGGTGGGTAGTTAAAACGATAAGGTATTTACGAAACAAAAACAGGCTTGTCGACACCATCGCTAAATTTTCAAGACACAATTTTTGACGCAAACGCATAGGCTCATTTGTAGTAACATTTCGACGCAACTCAACTCTTAGGCTCGTATTATGAAAGCTTGCTCAAGTTGCTCAGGTATCGATCTTTGCTTGAGTAATTACTTTTCTATGGAATAAACGTCACTCAAGCTTAGATCTATAATAATAAAATATTAATACAAATACAAAATGATTTATTTGCCAATGAACTTATAGAGATACACGTTACTGGCGGCCCCCGCACGAGGCAAGCCTGATAATAAGATGTTAATAAGAAGTTTATTGCAATTACTTAAAAAGAACGATACATACAGGTTGAGAGTCACCATTTGCAAAATTTGCTTTTGTTAGGAGATATAGCTATAGATATAGATATAGCATCAATAGCTCTTACCACTAATACAATAACAATATTTAAATATTTGCGTTCCAAGATTTATATCTTGGAAATAAAACTATACTAAAATAAA
Source organism: Eupithecia exiguata (assembly GCA_947086465.1). NCBI lineage: Eukaryota > Metazoa > Arthropoda > Insecta > Lepidoptera > Geometridae > Eupithecia > Eupithecia exiguata. The sequence continues at coordinate 9,217,837 of OX352231.1, forward strand.
AATAGAACATCCGATACATATTATTAAGACTAATTAATAAAAACAATCAATAAACAGCGGTTTTAAACAAAAGTAAGTGCGAAATGTGCATCTTAGGTTGTCATCCTCCATTAACGAGCCTGGGTTTCTAGATTAGGACAACCACGAGTTTATATAAAACGTGAGTTATTTATTACATAGATGACGAACTACCTAGGTTCTTACTAATTGAATTTTGTTCTTTCGTATAGTTCGGAGCTCAGCTACCATACCAACCAACATCAGCGCTCCGTCGCGAAGTATTTCTCATTTAAGCACAGCAATTTCCTCACCCTATTTACCTATTTAATGTCTCTAACAGCGCAAGTTCTAGAAGTTGTAAAGTTTAGTAGGTATGTAGGTAACTAAGTTTTCCACGTAAGTAGGTACTTTGTGCCTCATCCGAGCGAGGAAACTTGGTCGCTGCACTCATATGATTCGAAACTTATGGTTCTTGTTGTGGGTGAGCTTTGTTCTAGTCTTAATAAGCAGGGGCTACGTATTACAATACTTAATTAGGGACTACGAGGGTTTAATTAGGTACCAAGTTATGGGAAGTCTTATTTTGACTAATATCACAAAAGGTGGTCATATTATTACGAATACAGAGTTCCTATAGGCCTCAGGGCATGGCTACGATGTGATGAAATGATAAAAAATATAGGTACCTACCTATCGCTTTCAGCGAGCCGCCGCCTATATTGTACGATACCTGTAGTAAAGTTAGTACTTTATTTTATTATATTTATTAGGCAGAACCATAAGTAACGATGTATAAAATTATTTAAAATTATTATGTATAAAATTTGACTTGTCTAAGTGCTTATTTTGTAAGCCTAAAGAAATAAAGTTATTGAATTTTGAAATTTTGAATTTTGAACTTTAACCGAAAGAAGGTTTATATGTACCTACCTATGAGTTTTGCTCATGAGTTTCGTTATAAACCCCTTTCAGTATAAATACCTTGGTTCAACATCATCATCCGCAACCGGTTTTATCCACTGCTGGGTATAGGTCTCTCGAGATTGTGCCATCCACCACGGTCCTGTACTAACCGCCTCCATTGACGGCCTCCGATTCGTAAACGCCTGGTATAAATTAAGATAAAAAGATAATGGATAAAAATGTTTATTTCGTCTTATGTAACACATCAACATTTCTAGATATAAGTACAGATTTAGTCTTACCATTATTTGGACATGGTGTGTTAAAAAAAACCGTTTTAAGGCTTATAATAATGAGCTCCTCACTCTTGCTAAAACGAAACTTGTGGGTTCCTGCTCTAGATAACTTAGGTTTTTTTAATCGGAATGGTGTAGATACTAAAGAAATAGTAACAATATATTTACACTAACTTCTCTTTATGACACACAAATATATCTTATTTAATATGTATGCCACTGAAATACCTAGAAGCAGATTTTTTTTCAATATTTCGAAAATACATCTACATACATCATGGATTATAGAATTGAAAAAAAAAATCTTATTGGTAATTAAACATTTACATCTAGAGTCAAGGGCTAAACTTCGATGGAACACAATTTTTATTGCAAAGTTTCACCATCACCGTAAACTCACAATGCTGTTGTTCCAGTCTAAACCAAAAACTGTCTTCACGCTCCAGATGATCCCTAGAAGTGGAGTAAACAAATATTTGTGAATAAATAAAGCTTTTGGTTGGCGCTTGCGTGTCAGGGCCGCAATGTGCTGTAGAGACAACAGGGAGATTTATTCTACTTCCATTTATTCTACTCAAAGTGAGAGAAACACTTGTTTGGGAGAGTAATAGAACATGTTATTCGAATATATACTGCACATTCAGATTGCCATCTGTAGGTTAGCTTTGAAAGTTTTCTAAAACGCACCTATTAACATAATAATAACTAGTACCTACTTAGTTAGCCCCTAACAAAAGCACCTTTTAACATACTAATAACTAGTACTTAGATTGCCCCTAATAATAGCACCTTTAATCATAATAATAACTACTTAGAAGTTAGACCCTAAAAATAATCGTTGTGACCGTTTTAGTTTCATTTTTCTGATTTCGCAGAGACCCAACAACGATGTCGATGTTTGAGTTTTCTAAACCAACAAAACAAGGTCTGTGTAAGTAAAATACTTAATGACCATTGTGATGAGGAGTCCTAAGAAAATCATTGACTTACTATTTGACAAGAACACCAGAAAAAACTGACAGATCATTGTCGAAAAGTAAAAATTTCACAAAAACTGGAGAATAAATTATTTTGGTGCAGCGGGAACCGAAAAGAATTTTATGAGACGTAATGGCGCAGCAGTGCCTCCTACCCGTCATGACCTACGGAGCTGAAACGTGGACATGGTAGGGCTGGTCCACCAGTTCAAAGTCGCTCAGCGAGCGATGAAGATTGCTATGCTCGAAGTTTCTCTAAAAGATAGGATTCGTAACGAATACATCCGACATAGAATCAAAGTTACCGTCATAGCTCTAAGAATTAGCAGCGCAAATCGGATCAAAACGGTTGGACAGGTAAGCTTGAAGTAACTAGGTATTTCACCATACAGTAAAATCACCCAAGCTGCCACTGAGAACTTAATTCGGTTCGCTCACTCCGTTATATAATTCATTTATTTCAGATTTTAACAGAAAATTTTCCTGCAGTTCTTATTTAACTTTTATTATTCAACTTAGACACCCAAAAAAGCTTTCTGAAAATGCACATTGTGATCAAAGATTTTCTTCGCTGACTGTTATTTGCTCTTGCGTTACAAATAACCTTCTCTTTTCATCTTATGCAAATCAATAGGTTGTTAAGACAATATGCCCAATTCAAATGTATATTTGTGGTATATTTACCCCTCTCAAAGCTCCGAAATACGGCCCAATGTTTGAACTAAATTCAATGTTTGAACAGATCACGTTTACTAGTTCACGACAGGTGCCCAGTGCTAAACTTACTCGAGAGCAGCCCGTTTGATAGCTTCTCAAGTTTGATCTCCTGCATCTGTAGTGTTGCTAGCTAACACGAGCGAACCTAGCGTGTTTGCTTATCAAACTAGGACTAGATCTCAGTACTCACGGGATTCCCGTGGTTAAAAACTCGAATTACATAAAATTCTACATTTTTTCTTTGGTTCCTTCAATGTGAAAACACGATTAAGAAAAAAAAATACGGTAGCAAAAATCATGAAAGTGCACTGTTTTGCACATCATTTGGTCGAGATCTTAGGAACCTTGCGGTCTAATGACTTATGTTTTGATTCGTAGGGTATTACTAATTACTTGGTTCCTTCAGACATTTTTATGATAAGAATATTACTAAAGTAGGTATATGCGAATGTAATCGCGGGCGGTTCAGCTAGTTCTTATTTAAACTCTTTGTCCTGACATATACACAAGCTATAGCCTAAACCAGTAGGTAAGCCTAGACGCTTGAAGTTTGCAGGGTGTGTAGGTCTTGGTATGAAAGTGAGCACTAAGAAAGGAATCTTGAAAATTCGTACTTAAAGGGGTTCAAAATTTTAACCAAAATGCTCCGTATTTCATTAACCGTTAACAACAGAACTACAAAACTTTACATGTGGATTCCCCTTACAAAACCAACACACATTTCATTCATCGTGTTCTGAAATTGTGACGGTGTTTCCCTATAAGTAACTTAAAAAAATGCAAAAAAAACTTAAAAAAATAAGTTTATAGGAAAATGCTTCGTGTCTCAGCAACCGTTAGCAATAGAATTACAAAATTTTACACGTAGATATTTATCTTTCAAAACAATAACACATTTCATCCATAGTTTTCCCAAAAAATTATGACTGTTTTCCTATGTCATTATTTAAAGGATAATTGACTAAATGAACACAATATATTTCATTCATCATTCGCATAGCGTGCACTAACATATGCAAAAAAAAGACTACTAAAGTACTTCACTTTGGGGGCCCGGTGGTCTTTCGACCACCGGGCAAGTGAACCAGATGGGTTAGCCCGGAGAGGGGAGATCTCCCTCTGCACTATTTGGGGGAAATACCACCTTCTCCCCCCAAACTGGTGACCCCGACGTGATAATATTATAAATATAAGTACATAAATAATAGTAGGGTCACCTACATTCACAAAACACTGGTTTACCTGAAACAACAAGCGAACAATATTTTGAAATTTTAGAACGTTTAATATTCTATGAGTGTAATAGAAAACAAATAGGAAAAAAAACTTAAAAAAAAACAGCTTATTTGAAATTCAGAAACACGTTATTCACTCAGGGTTCAGAATCAGCTCCTTTCGGATTAGTATACAATGTTACGTGGCACCCTGTATATTATATGGATATTCATTTGGTTTCTTTTTCAAAACTAAAAAACAAATTTACTGAGTTACCTACCTTTATTATCACACAAAAGAATCACTCTTGACATTCAACATTCGCAACTGCGGTTAACATGGTCCATTCTGCAGTTTCAATTTTCGATAAAGCGTGAGCTATCAATGACAAACGTTATCATGCCGTAATAAACGGACTATTTTTACCTTAAATTAAAGCCCGCGATCTCCAGGATATTTAGTACCAGCAAGACGGCGGCGCCACTTGCAACACAGCGTCGCGGGCAGACCTTCGCCCGCTTCGTCACTGAGGTAGTCAGAATCAAAAAATAAAATTATACGCCGAAAATACTGCCTCAAAGCTAAGAACAATACTTAAAATCTGTTTTCAGTTTGTGCGAAGCGTGAGCACGAGCCCCTAAAGCTTGTAGATGTAAGTACACTATTCCATTTTGTAGACATGTGCAAGAAACTTATAAGCAGTTAAAACCGGTTTAAACCGCAGTTACGCTAATGAGGCGCAGCTGAAGACTAGTTTCCTTCACCAAATATCATTTTGGAGTTACGTGATTTTACTTCCGCTTGCGAGGCGGTTGAGGAAATGCTTATTTCCTAGTTATATGAGCGATAGTTTGGTCGACGATGTGTTTTTTTACCAGCGAGACGCGCCTATATCTTTCTAGCTCGGACGAAGGAAATCTAATAAGTAAGTATTTGTGATTTGATTCAAATAAATAATAGAACTATATTTTTGATTTTTACTTATTTATCTATCTGTGCAGGTAAATTTCTGTATGTTGGAGTCATTCTGTAAAGCTAAAAAGGACTAAAAAATTACATAGACATTAATGAAAATGAGGGTCAAACACTATACACGGACAGGACAGCTGTCTGTTTATAAAGTAAATAGCCCATATAGCGTATCCATATACTCTATGATCGTAGCTTTCTAGTGTTTGTATCTGGTTGGCGGACACTTTTTAAATTGCCTCCAAGCATAACGGCTACAGCTTTTTTATTATACATGAGGTATCAAAATACTTATCTGGGCTCCATTATCGTTCTTAGCACATTTTGTAGGCTTTCGCCCTTTTATTTGGTGAAAAAAAAAGAAAAAGCGAGGACCGAGTCGGATTTCATAAGGTAAATCTGGAATTAACAAACACTTATTCTCTATTTGAGCATTGCGCGACTATCTCCAAAATTTTATCACAACAGGTACCAATAATCTGACGTTGTGAAGGATGCTACGGTGTGCTACGGTGTAGCTCCTTCCGTAGCCGTAGCCTAAATACAACAAAATTAAATCACAGTTGACAATTCTACAAACTATTTTTCTGCTGTTATTATGAATAGGAAGTACTTACATATGAATACTACTTAGGTAGGCGTTATGAATAATTTTGTAGGAAAAGTAGTCCGTGATGTTTTCAGACATCTAGGTACTACCTACTTAATACAAAAGTAATATTTCTGCAAAATTGGACTTTGAAGTAAAAATTGAGCTTTTAAAAATGCAATGTCAATCTAGCTCTAAACGCTACAATACCTAGTGGCGTCTGTCCATGTCATCACTGATGCACGTAATATTCAACAGAAGAAAATCAGACCTTTACCATATTTATTTTATGCCTTTAGGTACCTTCCATTTTGTGACGGCGGCATGACGTAATAAATCAGTATTCTCTGATTGGTGTTCAATGTGTCATGGTGGATTGTAAAATAACATCGATCAAAAATGTCCGGCTTTGCCGGCCCCCCTCAAAAATGTCCGGCTTTGCCGGCCCCCCTTAGATTCACAATGCGCACGCCACAACCTTCAGTAGCAAAAGAGATACATTTTGACATGTTAGGAAAGCTTTTCAACTAGTGTCATTTTAGCGTTCAGACAAAAAGCATGGGTAAGTGCTCGTACAAAAAATGCAAGAATCACTCGTCCAAAGTGCTCAAAAAGGATGGAATTTCTTATTTTCAGTAAGTTTATGTATATTTTTTACCCGTATATTGAGATGTGAGTCATATACTTGTGAAATCAGCATAAAATATTGTTGTTTGGTTTGCCTATGTTAAAATATTAATTTTGTTCTAAATTGATAAATGGAGAGGCTATTTCTTCTAAATTTTTTTTTTCATTTATAGTATGTATTAATATATTTTTCATAAAAATAAGTTTAATATTACTAGTTGATGATTTTTAAAATAATTAGTTGGCCCGCCCTAAAATTTCATTTGCGTAGACTTTCTAATAAAAGAAAGACTAGGTTCTTACCTACCTACCAGAAGTATGAATTTATAAAACGTTTATTTTTTTCCCGTAAAAAAAACTCGTGCAAAGCCGCAGACAGGAACCAGTTCTTTTTAATCTAGAGTGCCTGCCTGAAATTGTATTGTAAGTTTAAATTATTGTATGTCTGAAATGACCCTTTTGTATAAATACCTACTGTTGAGACACCAATTTATAGTTTCATCAATAAATACTAATAATAGCTACCTTTACCTGAATTCTGTTAATTAATCCTTATAGAAAATAAACTGAGTATGTAGGTATATAATTCTCAGGTAGGTACCTACCTACTTACAAAATAAAATAAAATGAATTCGACTCCACCAATCTCTTGTTCCGTATGGAAAAAACTTGTCAGGCTCTGCGCAAACTGTCTGCGTCAAAACAAAACGAACCCAATTTTGATTGACATTTTTGTAAGGCTCTAGGAATCTACGGGGGAGGCCGCGAACCCCTTATTTTTGATCGAAGTAAAATAATGATTAATCTCGATCAAAATAAAAACATAATACTGCATCGTAAAAACATAATAGTTCATAGTCTTTTGTATGGCTGAGGTATAGTTTGGTTAATTAGGTACTTATTTTGGTGATTTATAGTTTTTTTTATTGTTGCCGTCCCAGTCAGTAGAACTTGGGATGAATCATTTGCAAGTCGCATAGTCTATATTATCTGAACTACTATACCTTTTTACAAGGTAGGATAAAGATAAGAGAGATAAGGTAGGATAAGATTATTATCTTAAATAAAGGGATGAATCCTTTATTTAACTATAATATTTATTTAAAACTCCTAATAGATACGGTGATCGGAATGCTGGCTTTTATTTCGGTCAACGAGTTAGCATTGCCATTCAACGTTGCAATGCTGCCCACATTCTGGGCACTTTGCCTTCTGGTGACGGCTTAGATTTTTAGAAAATAGATTAAGGGTAAATATTAGTTGTAATTATTTTATTCTGTTACTGTAGTTTTCTTTAAATAAATAACCTATATTTATTGTAAGATAAAAATCTTTCTCAGAAATAAATTTTAGAAACGATCTATTCTACATTATAATATTTTATACAAGTCAGTCCAGAAATCAACAAGGCTGTTAAAATGTCTTTGAAATCGAAGAATTCTCCAATAAGGAACTTTGAAGCAAGTTTAAATGCATTTCGGAAAGCACTAAATTCCTTCAGACTCTCGACACTAGAGGAGACGTGAACAACGTGAAGTAATTACCGATTAATTCACTTACGAGCTCGAGTGTACCTGAGACTAGAGGCACCGACACGGTGGAATGTCTTTTGCAGTCAGGGTTTTCTGCGATGGGACAATACCATTATAAAAGCAATGAAGAACGCATATCCCTATTCCGAATTCTTAATAATCTGTTAAATTAAACAGTTGCAGTTTATTATTATATGAATATTGTTATTCAAAAGTTTTGCGCTGTAATTAGGTGATCACTAATAATCTCATTGCATGTTCATTTCAAAATTCGAAGAGGTAGGTTTAACACAATAGTAATTCTGTGACATACGAGTAAGTCAAACAAATATGACGCATGAATTTCTTTCGATGATGATAATCAAGTTTCAGTGGAAACCACACACCAAAGTCGGCGGCACAGCTCGGTAGATGGTGCGACATTTTAGTGTATGAAAATTGCAGGCTATCGACATAGTCTGTCAACATAGTACTACTATAGTAACTCTATGTTTGTCAACTTGTCGGCAGCCCGCCGACATTGGTGTGTAGACTCCATAAAGTTTCAGGTTGTTTTATGCCTTTCAATTATCCAAATACCCTACATGGTTTGACCATGTCTAGACAATAAAGCTCGAAACAAATACATCCTGCATGTTAACAACCTACCTGAAAATGCATGGACACACCTTTTTTTTAAATGCTTGTGTGCTGTCCGCAGCTTTGCCCGGCGCGGTCGACTCCGACAAATGCTCCGCTAGGAGTAATAGTATTCCGTGGACAAATGCGACAGAACATAATGGCAAATGTACATTTTCAACTGAAAGCTTTATGGATCCCTCTTTTATTTGTGATCCCGTGATAAGAATATTTTTGATTTGTTGGAAAAGCTTTTGGCTAGTTTTTATACTGTGACTGTTTTATATTAACTCTTTCATGGCCTAAGACACACATGGTCCATCTGCAGGTCCTTGATGCGGAGGCTTGGTAGTGAATGCGTTAACGTAGATACCTAGATAATTTTATGGAATATGTCGATTACATTTAATTTAAAAATTCATGTGTTCTAGCGTTAAATTCAGTTAAAATTCCTGAGTCAGAGCAGCATTCGGGGCCACTTAATAAATGAACTTCCTGTCTTTAGAATCCGTACTGAAGGTACTACTACTATTTATTCTGTGTTCCGGGATAAGTTTAGCACGTCTTGAATGCCAGTGAGTAACTAAAGACATACTCGAGCTGAATTTTAATCATACTTCATTGAAAACATTTATAAAGTCGGAAGAATGGGAATAGCAAGCAGCCAAATAAATGCTGAAATGTGTAGACCGATGTTGACTACTTTTCGAGTTATACCGATCACATACCGTATAAAGTGTACATCCTGCAGTGAGTAAGGTATACACCTGACAGGTTAATAATGATGCCATGTCATGTTTTTCAATTGTGTCAGTAAGCAGGTAACTAAAGGATAATACAATAAAACATACTGTAGTTCGGTATTTATCTAAATTTCGTTTACGGTCAAGGGTGTAGATAGTGGAAACATAGGAATTATGAATTCAACTTTGAACTCAGATTGTGTTAGTAATAAACAACATGAAGCCCCTTCAAGATCTCGCACAAGTATTCATGAATCCAATCATCTCACCTGGGCAAGTGTCCGGGAATTCCGACCAAATGGCGTAGGCTAGGAGTTGACTGCGGATTTCCAAAGCCAGGCGTTGTAACAATACTGTCGTACATCTACAGCACAGCTTATACAGGAACGCTGGCCCACACAAACCATCAAAATTTTTAATGTACCTATTGTGTGTGTGCCAATAAATGCATTTTCTTTCTTTCTTTCTTTCTTTCAAAATTATCACGAAATACACAAAACCGCAATAGCTACAGTTTCTAGAGTTGTCGTTCCTCGTTCTTCTTGGGCTTAAAAGAGCGGTTGAATAACAACAGTCAAAAAATAGTACCAACTAAGTACTGAATATTAAAAGTGAAACTAATTTAGATCTTGGTGGTAAGAAATAAACTCATAAAATCTTAACTCAGTACCGACCTTAGATGGGTACTTAGTTGAGATTTTTTTCAGATGATAGTAGAAGTTTTTGAGAAGTGGCCGAATATTCTCTTCAGTCTCACAGACTGACGTGGCCTGCGGTGACTTGAGATTGCGGATTCGATTCTCTCCGCTTAATTTTTGACTTAAGTTGGAACAACATTCAAACATTTCTTTGGCTATAAGATTCAATTCCTTAAAATCAATTCAATTTTATAATTTCTTTTTTCAAGTGCCACCATCTTTTTTGTTCTTACATGTCCGGTCCGGTCATAGCGATAAGGCCGCCCTTGTACTTCTTCTCGTAGCTTTTATTTCTGTACCTACTGTGTTCTGTGTTTGTGTGGTACAATAAAGAATTATCTATCTATCTATCTTTTTTTCCATTGCCCTGATACGGATAGACCGTCAGTGTACCACCTGTGTTGCCAGCTCCACATTGCTCAATGAATACTCACGCTCAATGGTCGGTTACACGGGTGGTTTTGTCCGATGCCCACGCGATATGAACTCGACTCTTAATATGGTATGCTGGTGACAGAACGAAATTGTTGCTTTACATGAATTTATTCATTTCGATGCACTGTTTTGTTATCAAAAATGATGGTATCGGAAATATAGCCGCATCATTTTCCACCAAGATGGTTGTAAAGTGAAAAGCGTAACTGTAATCGTTCTGGTCAGTGTCATAGTCTATCATGCCTATTATTATTCTACAGCTGGACATAGGCCTCCATTTATGACTGAGCACCATGCGCCGGCTCTACAAACTGGTAATTTATTTCGTCCGTATTCAATCAAACTCGCCACTTACCTGTGGCGGTTGACATGACAGCAACAAATTAGCAACCGACGCGAGACAGCCGAATGTCGTGTCACTTTTGGCCACTTTACTGATATCTTGGCCGGACTCCACCATTTTTTCGTCGAATTGAAGTCTAGATTAGATTGTGCATTGTCTGTTTGAAACGTGCCGTGTCACAGGTCACGCTATGCTATGCCATGGCCATTACCTTAATTTTGACTGAAAGTTTTGTTTCCCGTTAGGAAAAAAGGCAAATGAGTTGAGTACCTATCCTTAAAAAGACCCTTACGCATTCGAAAAAAATACCGACTTCTTTGTAAAGTACATATAACGTCACATGTGTTAAATTAAAATTATTTGAATATTTCTTTTGAGCTTCTTCTTAATTCAGCAAAATTCTTAAAGCTTAAAGAAAATTACCTACCTATACTGTAAACGTGGCAAAGGCGGGCTTAACCCAAAAAAGAGTTCCCTTGCAGCAAACCTTATTAGAACCTGATTGGGTATCTACCTAAGTAGGTACCTTTGAGTAAATTAAATTAAAGTTAACTTAAATTCTTTATTTCAGACTTCATGGGTCCAGGTCTTACATAAAAATTGGTATCTACATAACAATCAAATAGGTAGTGATAAAAATGATAATAACTCACAACGAGTTATAAATGATAATAACTCACAACAACACAATAATCTAAACAAAGAAAAAGAATATTTACAATAATTATTTGGCAGTGTTTAAGTCTGTAATGTAGGTTAATACCTGCCAATTGTAATTTTCGAGAAGAAATTAGAAACTGTTCGTAGTTACCTACAGAGTTTACCTACCACCTATCTACCACTCAGGTGAAAATACGACGTCGTACAAGAAAAGGTTAGATGAAAACGGATAAAAAAGCTTTCATCATTCAGTTCCTCATTGTTGCTCTCGTAAAATATTACGAATTATCGTCACGTTTTTATTTTACGTTCTCTTATGGCTCGTGTTTTATCGATCTCATAAATAGCTAAAGATTGCCTTGAAATTTTTGGAGGCATTTCAACATGTTCGCGTAACTTCATTATTTTCAACACATTCCTTTTAATCTTTTCGATTTTTGTTTCTTCTGGTTTAATACCGTGATTTCGTAGATATGAAACAAATAGGGAAGCAAATTGTGAGGGAAAGGCTACCGACACCCAAGTAATAAGGAAGTTTATGTACCATCATTTACCTATTTTAATTTTTTATTAAGTTTAGTCGTAAGTTTTCCTAAAATTAATAAATAAAATGCTGGATTCCGTTTTAATATACATTATAATTATATGGGTCAATTGTAAACAAAGGTATAATGTACCTAGTCAAGTACTATAGGTGTCTAATGCATGGATTGGAGACAATTTTAGAAGAAAAAGCTATTCAAGTTTCAATATTCGGTATCAGTTCAATAAAATGTGCAAAACGGGTCGCGGGCTGCACTAGGTATTTGCAATAAGCAGGTTCAAGAACTCGCAGGGGATTCTACATGTTTACTGAAAGTATTGGTAAGTCTTTGGGTATCTATTTATTTATTGAAATAAGTACCTACCTATATTTTCTTGAGAATAGTAATTACTATCGTTTTGAGCTCTAATACATACTACGTACCATATCTAAGGTACCTACTAACTTACCCATTAGAAGCGTCGCATTAACGTCGTAATTGCTCATATTTGCGAAGCAATGAATGTTTGAAAAAAAAAATTTCAGGTACAGTCACCGAAAAAATTATGAACGGAGTCAAAACATCCAAAAAAATCTCATACGATAAAATCTAGAGATTGAATAAAAAAATTCGACAGCTCTTTTTGCCGTTGACTCTACCAGGCTCCTCTGAATAGGCCATAGCTGTATTGTCTTCAACAAACGACTGGCAACAGAGAACAGTTTCATTTCCTTTCACATATTCAAGCGACGAACAATATCTCTACAACAATGGCTGCGTAATTTGGACGAGATGACGCCCGCGAGGCTGTACGTCAAGTGACTCAGTCATTATAGAAAGGCTACGGGCAGAAAATGACTCTACCATTCTCATTTTACCCATCCGAATAAAGCGGTGCGTGCGTGAGAACTTAGGGTGATAACCACAGATCACTATAAACTAGTCAGGTGATAACTGATAACTCACCAAGAGGCCGGCGCGCGGCGTCGCTATAAAGTGCCTCGTGTAGGTATACCTACATTTTACTAAAATTTTGTAATTTAATAAATAAACTCAGTCCATTTTTATGTTAATTGTACAGATGTTAAATTAGGGTACCTTATGACCCCATTAGGGTAAGTTTATGAGTACCTCACAAACTTTTAACTAGTGTTCCTGAAAATTTGTTGTCCACCAGCAATTTCATTCAATTTTTTATTCAAAATCTAAATGCATTGGTTTTGCAAACGTCATCGTCTAAAATCAGGGTCCTTACATGAAATCTTGTCTTTGATAAACAGAGGACTTTTAATGCCAAATGCTTTCAACTAGCATGCTAGCATTTCAGTAATTTCTGTTCTCCTTGTCACTTACCCGAATCAGCTTATGGAATTCCCAAAGTACAAAATACCGTTGGTCACGAAATCACTTCGCAGCGGAAGGGTACATCACGATTGCCTAATCGCGGTCTGCACTCAGGACCACGTTTATTCAATGGTTATTGGTTCTTCAGCAGATGTGGTTTTATGATTACAAGTGCCTATATGTTATCTATGACCCTATTCATTTGTAAATATAAGGGAATAGAGGTAGACTATGACTACCTAACCTACCTACTAAAATCGGCATTTTTATATTTATTACCTTTATCACTTTTGATAGTGACTGCTGTCATATAGTACTTTCATGCTATTTATTTATTTAATTTAACAACTTACAAGGTAAAAATACTGTAACACGTTAAACGTTAAAGTAGTACAGGTTTAAAGTTTTTAACCGACGAAACGAAAAACCAGAGATGAGGTGGTTCTATGTTCGGCCGTATGTATTTTTTTGTATGTTTGTCAATTTCTCCGTCAATTATGAACAGATTAGGAAAATTCTTTCGGTATTGTATGGATAACGATTCTAAGGTAACCAGCCCCATAAAATATTTTAGATGGATAATGTGTCCCGAAAAACTTCTGTGTAAATACTAAGGACCATGAACTCGGTTTCTAGTTTTTTAAACAAAAACGTTTATAAAATTTGAGTCAGTTGATCGGAAAACGTTAAATAACATTGTAGGTAGGTAGGTAGGTAAGTATAATACTTTAAAGATTGTCGTAAAAATTGGTTCAAAAATAGGGGAGGCCTATGTCCAGCCGTGAACAAACATAGGCTGATGATGATGATGAAGGGTCAAAAATTACAAATGCGATATCTACCGATACGAAAGATTCGCTGACACCGTTGTAGGTAAAGCAACATGGCTGAATATAAATTGAAAAACAAAGGAAAGACGAATTGAGAACGTTTCGAGAGCATTTAGAAAAGGCGTCGTGGAAGGTACAATGTAGGACAATACGAGGCAGGTAATCTGCACGGAACACGCTGTAATTAGCCATCTCACGCCGCGACAGAGAGCGATGCGCGGTGGCAAAGCCTGCTCTTTGAGCTATCCACACCAACGTGTAGAAAGAGCAGTAGGATCAGTCTACGAAGGTATGAAGTTCTTGGCCAAAGAGTTTTTAAGTAGGCACTAGGGACATAAAAACTTTTTGGGTCAGCTGGTCGGATGGAAGCTTTAACATCACTCATGCGAGTCGAACTAGACAAAATATTTTCTAAGACGTTACCATTACTTATTATTATAGATTATTATAGATTAATTTAGTAGAATAAATTAATCGATTTAGGGCCGATCTCTATCGCAGGTGGCCAACACTCTAACAGTCTCATTGTCAGGGATCCTTGTTCGACGCATTGCTCTCTCAATCATATTTCATGTCACTCACTGTCTCAATGACTGATTGTGATTGGTGCTTAGCTTATTGTTTTATTTTATTTATAACTTAATAGTATTGATTTTTAAAAGCCAGGAGCCCGAGGCGAGAGCTCTTACCATGGATTTAATGTACCGAAGGAGATCTTTGTTTCCATTGGCTCTCACGACTATGTTAACATAGAACCTCCTTCAGTCAGTTATTAAATACTTCATCATTATGGTGCCGCCTGCTAATCGCGGCGACGCTGCCAGTGTCTAAGTTTCATAAACTTCGAAAATAGAATATGATCGCTTTGACTAACTCAAATCTTTTTTTTTTATTTGGATTAGAGTGGTTTTGCTAAAACAAACGGACAACATATCATATGTATAAAGCAAAATATATTATTATTCACAAATTACACATGTTTTATTTTATTTATAACTTAATAGTATTGATTTTTAAAAGCCAGGAGCCCGAGGCTAGAGCTCTTACCATTGATTTAATGTACCGAAGGAGATCTTTGTTTCCATTGGCTCTCACGACTATGTCATAACTTATGACGATAAAGCGATCATATTCTATTTTCGAAGTTTATGAAACTTAGACACTGGCAGCGTCGCCGCGATTAGCAAGCGGCACCATAATGATGAAGTATTTAATAACTGACTGAAGGAGGTTCTATGTTAAATATAATAATATTTATCATGAAACCGCAAAAGTTGTAGAGCTTCGCATCTACTTCGTCGCTACGGTGCTACGCTGCTACAGGCCGTGCTACGCCGTAGCGGTGATTAACAGAAACCGGAAAGCGTAAAATTCCCCGCAGCTTTTATCATACAACTGTGGAACACATAAATATGACTAAACAAAGTGTGGTGGTTTTCCCATACTCAATGACTCATTCAATTACTTAGTACCTGCAGGCATATTTTAATGAAAATTTCGCGGTGTTCGTGACAAAGTGAATGAAATACTATAGGGTGAGAGTCATTTGGGTTACGCGGCACACTCGAAAACAAACGTCCGTATGTTAACTTTTTCATAAAGAGAACAACAATATGTACCTAGTATTTCAGATACCACTGTACTGCACTAAATTCGGGCTGTGTTTGTAAAAAAACCATAGGGATTTGTTTCGTTAGCGACTAAAATATATTTGGTGTTTACAGATATTGCGCGCAGGTTTATACATGTCCACGGGCTTTTTTTCAAAACGAATGTTGTCATAGTGACTGTTTTATTTAGTCAATATGAATTTTTCGAATTGAAATATTGTAATGATGTTTGTGAAGTACTTTTGTAAAATACAATTTTAATTTGTGTTTTCTTGGTATACGTTACATAATTTGATTGTTTCCAAACCTAAAAACCAACATCGTATCCCTCAATTTTACAGTGTTTATAAGTTTAGCGGAATAAATATTATTAAATAAATAAACAATAAATAATGCCGGACAATTCACACAGCATTATCTAGCCCCAAGCTAAGCAAAGCTTGTGTTATGGGCTAGATAAGTTCTGATATACATAATAGAATACATTACTACATAGATCTGTAGACCGTAAAAACATTTGTCCCGAGGAGGGAATCGAACCCGCAACTTGCTGCGCCACAAGCGGACCTTGGCCCACCGCGCCACAGACGTCGTCTAGGGAGGTCACTAATTTCTCAGAAATCGGTATCGGTATATAATTGACGGAGGAATCGGCGAATATAAATAAGAAAATACACTTAAAGCCGAACTCGGTTAAAAATTGCAATTAAAGGATAGAAAAAAATAAGTACTTGTATTTACAATTGTATCATTTGAGCTAACTGCAGACTGTAGCAAATAATCTAGCTAGATGTACCGCAACTGATCCATATACTCGTAATATCATCCATTACACCGATCAGAAACTGCCCCAAGACTATGGCTGCGTTACTCCGCTGTATAATAATAATAATAATAATTAAGCCTTTTTATTTCCAAACTCCTCAAGTGAGTATGTACAAAGTTTTATTATTAGTATTTTTGCTTATTAGTAGGTTAATAGGTACTTATATAATACTAGATATTATTTACAGTTGTAGTGAGTTGGATCCAACTCCGCTGTATAGCAAGGTCTTATGGTTAGGTGTATGACGTGTTAATTTCCGAATGTTGTTGTGTGGTATTCAAAGTCAGGACAATACCAGCTTGGTATCAAACAAAATAAGGCACAAAAGCTTATAAAACATGATCTGTATGCCGGAAGCCACCGTAGGCCACTGTAGGCCATTTCAAACCGAAATCATTGAACAGGAATGGTACAAGCAACCCATTGACAAGCGAGTTTCGACATCAGACAAAATAGGTTTGCCCGAGATTCAGGCAGCCACAATTTTTCAATGGTAAATATTTGAGAGCTTTGAAACCTCAATGTGTACCGCTAGTTTTTTATAGCGAGATTTACATAGTCCTTTTTATTTGAACTGAAACGTGGTGAACACGCATCACGTTTCAGTTAAAATAAAAAGGTTACCTACTTGATTTTAGCTTACGAACCTCGTACATAAGTTTTTTTTACTAGTATTTCTGGAACGAAGGTAGGTAAAGACCTACGTTTACAAAAATGTGATAAGCAGTTGGGCAAAAAGCGCTTAGCCTCCATAATTAAAGGCTTTGCAAAAGTTGTTCAGGAACAGTTTCCATTCAGACTACTACAATGAAACTGTTTCGAGCTTGTCAACAGTGCCACCATTTTCCAACAGTCGGAAATTCAACTTTTAGGACTGCTATACAGGCTGTAATCACATTGTGTTTCATACACATATTTCACGAAACTTACCTACGTTTAGTTTAGAGATTATTTTTTAACATATACATAATATGTAGCGTGAGAGCCGAATATAATTATAGTATGGAATTAGTGTGAATTAACGTCAAGGAATTTCATGACAGACATGACCTTCAGCAATGGTTAAGAATGTACCTACGAGAGAGAAGAACCTTTTCTTTTCTCATACAGCAGAGCTACAAAAGTATGGAATCTGAAGGCCTATTTTAACCGTCGAAAAACAGAAGAGGAGGATATACAGGGTTATTGGTAAATTAGTGACAATACGTGCACTGCAGGTTCAGGCAAAGCTGTTTTTAAGTTGAGTTTCAAATAAAACCTCTCTAACGAACGATTATTGAATTGCGGAGGGCACCCATTACCAATACCAAAATTAAGAATTAAGAAGACCTGGCGTCTTCACGAACGTATTTGTGATGATGGGCAGGACCTGCAGTTCACGTATTGTCACTAATTTTCCAATAACCCTGTATAAAACATACGGTGGCAATGTGTTTGAACACATTGCCACCGTATGTTAAGGTTAAATTGTCTAAGGTTTGAACTAAATAATGGTTATTATTTTTTTCAAAACAATCAAAAACTTACTTAAAATTCCGTGCTTAAAAAACTGTTTTAAGTTTTTCGGGACTTTTACTTATCCGTCGGGAATAAAAAAAATTTGGGACCACTTCAGAACCTTTTTCCATACAATACCGAATTTCCCGCGAATTCCCTTTTCAATCAGTTAAAATATATGAAGAAATCGACGAACTATAGAAAATGAACTGTTTTTTTCGCTTCGTCGTCGGTTAGAAATATGCCTCCTGTTCCGTCTAAACTTCGAATTGGTACATCCCGACAAAGCATAATATATGAACTTTAAATTGCGATTTTGATTGTATGAAATGGACTGTCAGCAACTTTGTATTCTAACTACTAGCCTATGTCAGTTTTTCAGGCCATATGTGGGTTGAGGATACTTTACTCTATTTGTAAAAATATATTATTATATTAACTTAGGCAAAAAACAGTTGAAAAAATTTCGTTTTAAAATTGAATTCAAAGTTTTCAGTTTGCTTTTAATCTGTTTTTGTCTTGTCATCTGCAACATCAGTGCATTTGTCTCACAGGATCCGGTCAGCTATGGCCACATGTCATGAACGGCCACTTCCCGTGAAAGGCCAGTTCTTTATATGGCCACTTAACTAACGTCATGACCACAGAGCAATATGACGTCCACTGCGTCCAGCGTTTTCGTAAAGTAACGCGTGCAACTTGAATATTTAAATTTTAAATGTAGTTTTAGCACTTATCGATGAACTAAATAATTATGTATTTTTTTATTGGTCTATTAACACAATAGAATCTAATTGAGACACTTTTCAAAACTGGGTGTAATTAAACCAAATTAAAACAAAAACGGTATTTTTAGAATGATTATGAGTAATATTTGATATACGAAATGCCTAGCGTCGCGTGATATGAAAGGCTGTTAGGGTCGTCGGATTGATGGAGGGCTTTCTCTGTCTTGACACGTCGCGATGAGACTCGCGTTTTTCACCATTTTCGAGAAGTCATTGTTGGCTGTGTTCAAAAGCTGCATTTACACAGAACTCCGCGAATAACAACGAACGCGATATAAATATGGCAGAATTGTGGCAAAAAAAAAACGAGGGCCTAAAACTTAACACTTTTCACGTGCGTTTACTCTGTTTTAGTTTCTTTCATCTAAGGTAGAATACCAAAACATGTCATTCTGAGATGGTACCAACATCGCGGTTAGTGAGACCGCGATGTTGGTACCATCACAGATACGCCTCTGGTTTCTATGTAAATGTATGGTAAAGGGTGACATGAGTCGCGTTGATTTTTCCCTCACCAGCGAGTGCTCTCCACAAATATTTGATGGTCCTTTGTACACCTGGGATTAGTTAATACGAGAGCGAGAGCTTCCTTGTTTGTGCTTAATTGGAATTGAGCTCAATGGAATTAGGTGGAGTACCTGCCTGAATAAACCTGAATATAATGGAGGAATTAGTTCCCAGACCAAGAGTACAGTTTTCCCCCTTAATGGGCCTTTTCAGAGGGAAGGGAGAACTGGAATAAGACCACATTACTAGAAATACTTTTTTAAACAATTAAAGCATCTTTTGAAACAAAAAAAATGATGCTATTAAATAAATATGTGTGTAGTGAACACGAAGTAAACACCAATTCTAAAGAATTTATTATTATTCAATAATAGAGGAGCAGCTGGGAGCTGATATGTCTATGTCACAGTGCTTTTAGTATTTCACTACACTTGTTTGTCTCGTATGGTGGTCAGATGGTGCGTTCGTAACCGTGGTCGAGTCTTAAATGAGACGAATTTTTTAAACGAAATCATTTTTTTTTTCGAAAAAATCTACTGAATAATATGATATCTTATTCGCGAAAATAACCTTAGAATATACTATGATATCTTTGTTAATAAAGTACCTTTCACCTACCGAAATGGAAAAAAAAATATTTTACAGAACTTTGCGGTTAAAATAAAAACAAACGGGTTCAGCTAGCCATTGGCTTATAAACAGAGTATCTTGGACCGCAACAGCTGCTCCCACAATATCATAACGCAATCTCGTTCCAAAGCTGGCTTTCAACTAAATTGAAAGCAAGCTTACTTACCTACCTATTTTCACATTGTTACATATTTTTAATATCGTACTAGAGTTAAAACGACCTGCGTAAAAAACTAAAAGCTCGGGAATCAGAATATCATTTTGTACGTTGCTATTGTTGTCGGTACTGTAATATGCATGCTTCATTTCACTTACTCACGTATTGTTTTCGCAGTGAAATGAAAAATTCGACTTCGTAAAGCCTGGTCACATATACTTACATTAAAGATTGTTCATATTTTGCGTAAAAGAAAACAGTTGAGTTGTTGTCAGTTGCTGAGTTCAAATATCAGATTCGACTCTCATTTGGCGCCATAATTGGCGGCGTAATTTGACAGCGGTAAAACACGATCATGATAATAGTTTTCTAAAGGTAATTTACGAAACGTAGGTACTATATCTTTCTAGTTTTTGAATGGTTTCCGGAGATTTGACAGAGGCTATTTTCACGGAATATTGTACCCAATACATATGTCTCATTTTTTTTGTGCATTTATCTAAGCGAGATAGAAGTAGAAACAGTGTATAGAGCTCTCAAAAACGTTTTCGTAATCGTATTGTGCATACTCATACTAAGCATACTGAAAACCGAAGAGCTAACCTAACTAAGTACTTGTAGGTATATGATGCTATGTAAGATAATTTGTCGTGTTTTAAATCCTATAGACTGACTTCGACTTGATATGTTTTACGGCGCATATACATATTGATTGCTCGAAGATCAAACTCTCACAGACTTGAGTCGCGATAGTTTTCCGCACTTGAAGTTTGGGCGTATAATTCTGCATGTGATTTGGCTAGTAAATGCTATGGTAAATCAACCTGTTAATTTTTGACCGATTTGAAGTCAATTTGAAAGTTAAATTTTAAAACTCAATAGAAACAGTAGGAGATTTTTTATTACTATTAATCAACAAATCTAATGTCAATAAACTCCAATACAAATAAAAATGTAGAAGTGCGAAGTTTAGAAGTGAAATTGCTTACATTTAACAAAATATTGTTTTTACATACATATGAGGCTTACATAACTAATATACTGCTAGCAAAATTGCTTTTAGATCCTAGGAAACATTAAAAAAAAAAATTACGCGCTTGATGAACCACCTTAAGGTCTGACGTACCTCTGCATAGGTAGAGAACTATTCCGAAATAGACCATTACATCGATAGGCAAGAAGATACATCAAATAATTCGAATCACTTAGGTAAATTGAGAGCTTTTGAACCCTACTCAATACTACAACTTCACTTCAATAAGCAATATCGGAAGCTAAATGTAGTAAAAGCCAATGCGGCTCTCAATAACACAATATCTGAAGTAATGGAGTGGCCAAGAGCGAGCGAGTAATAACAACTCTATAGTAAGTTGACCTTAGCTTTCACATTAGGCTACCCCAGACGTTACTTTACCTGCCAGAACTGTAGGTAAAAGACCTATAATTAAGATGGCGCAATGCGCGCCATTTTGAGAAAAGGATAGGTATATTATTTCGCGTTCATAGGAGCGGGACAGAGCATGCGTTTTAGGAACGGCGCAATTGCAAAAATGGAGGTTTTGCTTATTTACAAGAAAACTACACAAATTATGAAAAAACTGTCAGAAAGAACCAAGTAATTAGTAATAACCTACGAATCAAAACATAAGTCATTTCAATAGACCGCAGGGTTCCTGAGATCTCGCCCAAATTATGTGCAAAAACGGTGCAATTTCATGTTTTTTTTTCTATCGTATTTTTCAAGTCATTATTACAGCGTGTTGTGTCCCTGTGATAACGTGTTTATAGCCTGACTAACCCTTATTATGAAATCTTTTCATAATACGGGGCTAAATTTATGAAACCAATATGCTACTAACGTGCAATTGTGTGGTTCTACCTTTATCCAGTATCAGTTTACTACATCATCCGTCCGTCTTGCCACCACACTAATGTGCAATAATTTTCGGTTCGCCGTATAGTTCCCCTAGGTACAGAAAGAAGCACGCCAACTATCGCATATTGTGAACGAAGCGCAGCCTAACCCAAGGAGTCGATAGCCCGCCACGGTAATTAGGTAACTTTCCAGATACAGCTGGTCTATTCAAAACTTCTCGAAACTTCAGTAATAAGGTTACATACCTATAGACTTCATCGTATCGAACTTGATTCCTGTACCGATAATATCCACTGGCAGAGAATATATAATAATTCTCTACTGGTCGACTGGAAAAGGAATTTCGAAGAACTTTACACTGAACTTGAATTTAGTCATGTGTTTTCTGAATTTATTTCCTAAAAATCCTTTGTATTGAAATTCATAATATTTAGTATGGAGGAATTTCAGGAAAAACATCCGGTAATCCCCCACGTGGGGGACAGCCATGGGGGATTTCCGGAATGAACCGATTACAATTTATATATTTTGTTTGTAGGTAGGTATGAACCTTATTTATTGGCTCACAAAACTAAAACACTGTCTGTAACACTTTTAATAAAAAAATAGCTTTTACTTTACCTACTCTTTCTTCTATAACATTTCTGATGAAATTATTCCAAGAAGTGTTTTTACAAAAGCTCTTTGAAATATTTGAAATCATATTCGTTCTGACTTCTGAGCATAACAAGCATTATTACTGATGTCCATAACAATGTTCACAATACCGCCCGAACGGTAGGTTTTTTTGTTGACAAGGGTATTATACGATTTAACGTGTTCCGGTGAAATACCAGACCTTTGTCAGCGTTTGTATTAAGTACCTTCTCTGTTTGCGATCAGTGCTCTGATCTATATTAGATTACTAGGTTCTGCCATTGGCTTCGTACGCGTTTTCCTCCTTCCGAGATAAAAATGGTAAATAATTTAATTAATGGATGTGGATTGTGCTCTACATGCACACCAAATTTCAACTGAACAACTCTGATATGTTTAGTAGTGCTAGATTTTAGGTATGTTACTAACTTGTTCACACATTCACAAACTTTCACCAATATTTTAAAAACAGGTAATACTATAATAAAACCGGCCAAGTGCGAGTCGGACTCGCACACGAAGGGTTCCGTACCATCATTTATAAAACGGCAAAGAAACCACGTTTGTTGTATGGGAGCCCCCCTCAAATATTTGTTTTATTTTAATTTAATTAATTATTTTTAAAGTGAATTTATAACTAAATATGTGAATATTTCAAGGGTCTACCTGTTGCCGTTATCAATATCGAGCAAGAACGTGCAAAACAATGACGTTTGTTGTATGGGAGCCCCTTTTATTCTGATTTTTAGTAATAGCGGCATCAGAAATACATCATCTGTGAAAATTTCAGCTGTCTGACTATCAAGGTTCATGAGATACAGCCTGGTGACAGACGGACAGACGTACAGATGGACAGACGGACAGCGGAGTCTTAGTAATAGGGTCCCGTTTTACCCTTTGGGTGCGAAACCCTAAAAACTGTGTTTTCTTCTCAAATGATAGAGAAAACTGACAAGAAAAGTAGATAGGGTATTTCTTTACGATTCAATAAATTAACAATTCATTAACAATTCATTTCTAGGTATTCCTAACTATTATTCATTGTGTGTACGTACATACAATGAATTATAGTTAGGAATACCTAGAAATTATTAGCTAGCGTCCTATTGTAACACAGACAAAGGGCTATAATCCTGTAAAGGATGTACGATTCCTCACTGATGTAGTACGGTTAGTAATAAAAAAATTGAATTAAGTAAATAATCACAATAAGGTTGTTCTTGTAGACGGGTCCATAAAGTGGAAGTAAACCGAATTATGTACTACTAAAACACGTAAGGCGATAATTAAAAATCTGAATTTTATTTAATCACTTTGTTGACATGATTATTATGTATTAAAATGTCTAAGCGAGCCATACGGATAGACGGCGAAACTAGGGTTCCTTGATGACGAGGGAACCCTAAAGAGGAATCCTAAAGCTGCTTCAGACAGCCATAGGCTGAGTTGGGGTCAATTCTAACGCCGCGACCGCCACGGCAACTGCCTTTATCTGTGTTCCAATACAGTCATACATATTTTATTAATAACGGCAGACTTGGAAGCAGTCACGTATGAAAGTTTCAAGGAAACGTGCAGAAAGCTGGGAAAGTTAACTAGAACGTCAGTCGACAGCGAATGGTACCTTCCCACGCAAGTTTGTGGTTCACCCTTATTATATACAACTATCTAAAGAATGCAGGTAAGAATTTCTGGTATGATTCAGAAAATTCCAACAATGATACAATTCATTCATTATAATTAATTAATTTACTAAATAAACTTACATAATAATTTTTGGTGAGACCCCAAACTAAGCACTAGGCTTGAGTCTTGGGTGTAATATGTACGTACATACTTAGGGTACCGAGTCCGAGTCGAAATCGATTTTTTTAGGAACTTCGATGACAGCGGTGTGGTTGTTCTTTTGATAACGGTACCTTGATAAATAATAGATTAGTTACACGTAGTAGACCAAGTCATGACCCCATATATAGCGTCCAACCCTCCTCCCCCCCCATTCGATAGAGTTTTTGTCTCGACGTAATAACTCAAAAGTACTCAAAAGAACTGGTTTAACCGCTGCTGGTTAATGCTCATGATCTTTGTCATCGACTCATCAATCCATTGTCCCGAATTCGGTTTAAACTTGAGCATCTAAACAATTAAATCACGGGTGATCAAATGCTACTGTTTCCGATATTCCGGGCAGCGCGTACGGTCATTCCCGACACGTAGAACAACTTCGTCGACGGAACTTTCCAGATATTTGTCAGCGCGCAGCTCGTCCGGATTCAACTGGGCGATTGTGAGAGTGCATTGCAATGGGTAAAGGAAATCAAATTTGAGATGTTTCTTTCTATGTTTCAAGAGCAAAAAAAAAAACTACATCAAAGATTTTTTTAAGCAGCGTTTACCTATAAATATATTGATATTTATTTGTCATCTAAATAGATTGCGTTCGTCATTTTATGGTTTTCCTCTGTCTGGATCCAGATAGGAAAGCTCAGGCAGGATGGTGCTGCTGTTGGACGTCAATCATATTATAAATAAATAAATAATGCTGGACAATTCACACATCATTATCTAGCCCCAAGCTAAGCAGAGCTTGTGTTATGGGTACTAGATAACTGATATACATAATACAATACATAACATATAATAGATATTTTTTATTATAATATAGAAAACGACCAGAACACCCGGAATAAATACCTGCAGATCGTACAAATAATAATAATAATCAAGGCATTACGGCGTTACTACACCAAGACAGGCTTTAAGTTGATATTAATAAATCATCTAAAAGATTGAACGCCAAAAAGGAAATACAGATATTACAGTAGATAGAATAATCTAATAAGTGTTCCGCTTTTTATCTATCCGCATTCCCCATCTGTTATCTCAATAGACACGCCAAGCTTCAAACTCTACAATTTTGTTGCACAAACTTAGTTCCGAAGACGTAGGTTACAAAGTAAAGAACATAGTTACTTATCTATGCAAATTGCTTTTGCTCTTCAGTTTTCAGAAGTACTCAGTCGGCGGTCAATGTTTTATTCATGTGTTGTGGTGTTTGAAAGCAATCAACTTGTTATGCTAACTTTTGTTTGATGCGTCAATGTATGAGGTTTGCGGGGACTGTTGGCCAGTTGTTTGGGTTGGTGACATAGTTAGCTCTGTCTCTACTAAATAGTACTTCATATTTCATATATTGCATTCATAACTCATAAGTATAGTCTCACTAATATCTCACTAATATTATAAACGTGAAAGTTTAGATGGATGGATGGATGGATAGATAGATGGATGGATGTTTGTTCCTTTATCACGCCAGAACGGCAAAACGGATCTGGATGAAATTTGGCACAGAGATAGATTATAGTCTGGAATAGGACATAGGCTACTTTTTATCCCGAAATTCCTACGGGAACGGGAACTACGCGGGTGAAACCGCGAGGCGCTGCTAGTCTCATCTCACTAATATTATAAACGTGAAAGTTTAGATGGATGGATGGATGGATAGATAGATGGATGGATGGATGTTTGTTCCTTTAACACGCCAGAACGACTGAACGGATCTGGATGAAATTTGGCACAGAGATAGATTATAGCCTGGAATAGGACATAGGCTACTTTTTATCCCGAAATTCCTACGGGAACGGGAACTACGCGGGTGAAACCGCGAGGCGCTGCTAGTCTCACTAATATTATAAACGTGAAAGTTTAGATGGATGGATGGATGTTTGTTCCTTTATGACGCCAGAACGGCAAAATGGATCTGGATGAAATTTGGCACAGAGATAGATTATAGTCTGGAATAGGACATAGGCTACTTTTTATCCCGAAATTCTTACGGGAACGGGAACTACGCGGGTGAAACCGCGAGGCGCTGCTAGTATAATATTATAAACGTGAAAGTTTAGATGGATGGATGGATGTTTGTTCCTTTATCACGCCAGAACGGCAAAACGGATCTGGATGAAATTTGGCACAGAGATAGATTATAGTCTGGAATAGGACATAGGCTACTTTTTATCCCGAAATTCCTACGGGAACGGGAACTACGCGGGTGAAACCGCGAGGCGTTGCTAGTATAATATAAGTACATGAATATTTTATTAATCTAACACTCTTAGTTGGTAGCTTATAACTATGTTACTTACGTTACGGACGATCGACGTGGCGCGGTGGGCGAAGGTCTGCCTTCGACGCAGAAGGTTGCGGGTTCGATTGGTCAGGGTGTAGCAAAGTCAGAAGATGGGTAGTTAATAAGTCAAAACATCAAAATTAAAACAAACTTAATTAGAATTTCCTTGAGTAATTTATTGAAATTAATGTCGGATGTATCCTTAAACCGTCAGGCATCTTATTATAAATAGTATCTACAAGATGCATCTAGGAAGGATCGGTTGATCGTGGCCCTTGGCTGCCTCGATCATAACTAGGTAGATATCTTAAAATACTACAGTTAGTTATCCTATAATGTCCCACTGTTGAGCAAACACCTCTCCATGATCCCTCCACGCATCATGGTTTTCCGCGTGCCCCGAGACTATTAGCAAGTTAACTTAGTTACACAACCCGAATGATAATACTAACATTTAATAATAAGATTAACCAGATCCAAACATAATGTTTATACATTCTAAAATATTTTTTATAAACATTTATATGACACTAGCAGCCCACCCCGGCTTCGCACGGGTAGATCGATATTTAAGTATAATATATAAAAAGAAAAAATTTAACATGCTATATTGTCAATAGTTTTCGCAGCGTACGCGAAACTGAACAGAGAGGCTATAGAATATTTTCATAAATCCTATATGATACCTATGTTCATCAGGGATAACATAGGATTCTAATGGTGAAAGTTTTTTTTAAATCGGTTCAGTTGTTTCGTAGCCTATTCAATCCAAACAAACAAACAAACAAATATTTCCTCTTTATAATATGAGTATATATGTTGATAAGGAAAAATTAGAATCAAAAATGTCGTAGACAAAATAATGATATTGACACGCGATCATGTATGCAAAGCACTCAGTGAACCTACATGTAAGCCTGTTACAAGTTAACAAGACACCTCATCCACCTTTGAGTAGTTTCGGGTGATTACTCAGAACTTAGTGGATGTTACTTCGTTGAACTGAAGGACAAATTAACCGCCCCGCTAAAAGCAAAGGCAAAGCTTCAGAGGCAGATAAAGGAGAAGTTGCCTGGACCGAACTTTGCAGTCTTCCTCGATTTCTTCATACACTTTTAATTAAAACATTTCGACTTTACCTTCAAAGGAACCTTATGGATATTCAAGATAGGTATCTAGATAAAATTCATTTTGTGGAAATTTAAATGACAGGGTTCCTTGATTTTTTTTACGTTTTATCTACATCTAGGTACAGTAATATTGCTAATTATAAAGGGTGTTCGACCGACCGTGTGCCATATCGCACGTGGTAACTGGGGGTAGGTAGAACCAAGTGCAATAGCTACCTAAATATTGTAATTTATACGAGCTAACATGCCAGATGTAATAAAAAAACTGAAAGGTATTTTGTTAAAAAAAACTTAGACATAGCCCAGAGACTTCTCGGGTTTAAAAAAGCCGCCACCGTATTGCACTTTGTTCCACTTACCCCCAGTTACCATAATATGGTACCGTGTATCATATTATGATACACGGTTTGTCAAAACCAAAACCCTGTAAAGTTTTAATTTTAAATTAAAAAATTTACTTGTGGTGAAGTCGAAGGACATACCACTCCGTATTCGATGGTTCATATCAACTTCAATATTATCACAGAAAGTAGTATGCAAAGTAGGCTAATAATTTCCTAAGTAAGCTGTATTATAATAATAATTATAACAAATACTTAGGTAATAATTAGCGTACCTACTTTCTACTTAATGTATCTATCTTACTTGGCAGTAAAAGTTCCCTCGCTCCAAAAGGGAATTCTAAAAAGTTTCCTTATTCGAAAAATATTTATTCTGAAGTTAAACGTTTATGTTCGAGGGGATTTCCGATTCTTAGATTTTGTTCCATAACTACGTGAATGTTTTGTTATGCGTGCGTGCGTGCCTACGTTACTTGTTTTCCGAAACCAGAAATAACGTAACGTAAACGGCGTTACGTTATTTCCAAGCAGTTTAGGTAGGTACCTAACTTCGTACTTATAGTTTTTATAAATCTCAATGCAATCTTTTTGTCACATCGTAACTTTCAATTCGAGGTGAATCGAAAGTTTTGGACCAAGAAATTAAACAATGTAATTTTCTTGGGAAATTCCCCGGTTGTTGACGAAACCGCTTAGCCCTGGCCGGCTTCAACCAACTCCACCGAAAACCAAGCAAGCACAAAGGGAAAGACAGATAAACTAGACAAGGTGCCCCAGATTTATTACTAATGTAATAAAAATTCAAGAATTCTCGTTAACGCTCGTTCTACAGCGAAAAGATAAAATTATGATTTTCAAAGGTAAATTAAGGCTCACTGGAGAATTGATACGTATCTACAAATTCGACATTAGATTATCACAAAATTTCAATTTAAATCTTCGATAAAAGTAAAAAAATTAAAATTATCGAAGATTTAAACACAGTAATTTGAAAAGATCGAATAGAAGAAACGCCACCGAATATCAAGCAATTTAAAACTACATGGTAAACAGATCTTTTTCTTTAAGAGTTCCGAGCCACCCTGTACCACCTCAGTATACAAATGCGAGCTCACGATGTAAGCTGATCCATCTCTGATCTCTTTCGAGGGTTATCCCTCTATCCTTTCATCAAATTTTCATCCCTACCCTATTATTTCGTTACCAATCCCATTGCTGGGAAACTGAGAGCACAAAGGAATGGAATGGATTAGGATTATTAACATGGAAACAGTCTATACGAGTATGTCGTAGATTAGAACAAACTATTACTACCAACTATGTTTTGCTGTAATGTAGGTAACTTATAATCCGCGAGCGACCTGCTGTGCAATTACGCTAAAATTTCCCATTCCCATTGAAAAGACCATTCGGGGAGGATGGCCATAAAAGATTTTTCGCTAACCAATTTGGTACTAAAAATACACATCTTTCTAGCAGAGCCGATTGACGACGGAATTTTAAACGTAAGCGTCAAGATATAACCTTATACAAAGTCAATTGTTAGGTTACTCACACCCTACCTATTTTTGCTCGATTACAACAATTCTGATTTATATTTGGTGTTCTTCCAATTCCAACACAAATAAGGTTCGTAGTTAACCCGCTTACATCCGTAATGAATTCTTATTCATATTTACAAACAGAAAATAAAATTGGAGTAATAAACGTAGTACAGTAAACCAAGGTCAAGGATGAGCAACATAAGTATGAGGTTTAACCCTAAATAACTGTTAATAAAAATGAAACTTTACAATTGAGTTCGATATTTGTGATATTTTGATGTTGACAGCTACATGGTAACCAGTGGACTCCATCCTGCCAGTAAAATCTATGTATGTACCTATATGTTTTTGTACCATGGAAACCGAAATCGCTAAACACAGTCTCCCCGGATGGCGATCCATTCAATAGAATATTTTATAGTAATCGCACAGCTGGGGCCGAATCCTGCTAACCAATCGCTTGACTATGATAATGGTATCGTGCAGTATTGACCATAGGTAGATGAAAGAAACTCTAGATGGTACGTGCGGTGCTGTTTGCACGAAGAGATTGGTAGATTGGTTTCAACCTTGACACTTTTGACATGCGTTCCTCCATCTGTAGTTTCTTTCATCAAATGCCAAAATGGATCTTACTGAAACGATACCATTATTGTAAGGCGTTTAATGTTGTGGAATTCGGCCCAAATGGAACCATTTCGAACTGAAACAAAAGCGGTCTAATTTCGATAACACGTGAATAGTATGAGTAATGTGACGTAAAATATTTACTTTGACAAGGTTCCGTTCCATTCTGATCACACTCGGATTATAGGTATA
Organism: Eupithecia exiguata; assembly: GCA_947086465.1. Taxonomy (NCBI): domain Eukaryota; kingdom Metazoa; phylum Arthropoda; class Insecta; order Lepidoptera; family Geometridae; genus Eupithecia; species Eupithecia exiguata. The sequence goes on from OX352231.1 coordinate 9,248,347, forward strand.
CTTTAAGTAAAGTGGATTAGGTTAGATGACTATAAATATAAACTATACAGGGTGAGTTTTTTCAGGGTCACTGAGGGGATTTCGGAAACCGTGAGAGTTATGAAAAGTCATGTTAGGATTTTCGTGCCCGATTTTGAAAAAAATAAGTTCTGCATTAAAAAAGTCAAAGGAGGTATTTCTTTTTGTTTATCTAGTATTTGAATGTTTGTTTTTTAAATTTTTGGGTTCTTTGTCCGAAAATCAATAAATAAATATATGGCAACTAACGTGCCCAAAGTTCTTGGAACACCTTCAACATTGAAAATGTATAAATTAAACTTTATGAATTTAGTAAAAAGGTTACACTTTCAGACATGCTTTCCTTGCGTATCTATAGTCTGATCATACAACGTACCTGTATATTTATATAAATATAGACTACGATCGAGGTAATCACTGTCAACCTTTGTTTGGCATTCAATCGTGATCGATCAAAAAACCGGGTTGGGCGTATGCGAACAAAAACTTTCTTGCGTTGTTCGTTGTAGTCGCGATTAGCGTGCGGCTTGCTTGAGACGACAAACTCGAGCTTGAATCAACAAACTCGACAACTATGGGCTTGTTTTGTTTACAGCCTGATTTATTTCACCCAAGGAATGGAAGAAGGTAGTTTGATTCTTATAAATTGCTATTTGACATAGCGAAATAATGCTTTGAATTTATCGATGAAATAAGAGTATAAAAGTGTCATCAAGACAAATGTTATTATACACATTTCGATAGCCTATTTATTTTAGATTCTAACTCAGAAAAAATGATGGAAAAAGACTTAGGCCCGTATTATGAAAGCTTCCCCAAGCATTACTTAAGCAGTCATTACGTGATCTCTACTCAAGCGTTAATTACTCAAGTAATGCTTGGTAACCGTTCAATAATATGTCTAAGCAGTTACTCGAAGGCGTGGACGGAGGAAATCCGCTCTTGACGGCTACTTGAGTGAGTGTAGATTTTGACATGAGCTCCCAAGCATTGTTTGAAAATTAGTATTCACTCAAAACTAGACATAAGCATCACTCAAGCAGAGCTCGATGACTGAGCATGCTTTCATAATACGGGCCTAGTGATTCTGGAGATTTAAGCATTTTAGTGCTTCTTTTCGTGTAGTCGTAAATATCGTCTCCCCTCCCTAGATGTTCTAGGTTTTTGAAAAGAATCCGTGACAAGTTAAACCTGCCATGGGGCACCTTGTATTAGAAAGTACTTACCTAAGCCCAATCTTGTAAATGCATTGTGGGCAATGGAATTCGGTACTTGGTTCATTTGTCCCTATATCCTGCGTCCTTCATTAGGTACAACTTTAAAGCTAGATACGTGACTTGGTTAACAATTAAAGGCAACGGCATGTAGACTGAAGAATGTAAATTAACTAATTTGTTTATATCAAGTTGAAATGTTCCTCAGTGGTTACATGGCGAAACTTTGTTAATTTACAGACACATCTCAGGAGTTCGTAACACCTGTACTTGCTTGCTTAGATGTATTAGTATGTAACACGACCTTCGAAAGTTTGCTTTATGAATCACGCTTTCGAAATTCTGTTCAGTAAGATATTCATTGGAGCGCTGGAACATAGGTATGTTCGGAAAAAAAAAGTATTCTACATTAACAAATTTGTTTTGAAGATACCTATCTAACATTTATGAAAAGGCAAATGATGGTAGCTAAGTTAATTTACGCTTATTATAGATATTACAATAAATTACTAGTTTTCATCTTAAGTTAACGCTTTTTTCTAATGCTGGATGATTCACACAGCACCATCTAGCCTACGCTAAGTAGAGCTTATATCTGTATAAGAATGAAAAAAAAACTAAACTGATATTTACACAGACAGATATTATTATTATACATTGAAAATACCTGCAGATCGTACAAACATTTGTCCCGAGGCGGTAATTGAACCCGCAACCATATAGTTTGCACAGTTTGCAGTCTGCACGTGTGTCTGAGATACAAATAAACGTTTCAATGTTCTTCTTCAGCTATTGTAACACGCCGTGAACCTGAATAGCCCCGTCACACCTACAGCATCGAGACCAAGATGAAGTCCTCAGAACGAGGCAGGGAGGCAACGTTTCCAAGTGATATTGGGCCTTACGAGATAACAGTATTGGATCCCGGGCTGCCCTCGTGAATATTTTAACTGCCTTATCTTACCTCCAGCACGGTAAGATGTGGTGACATACAGTAGAGTTACTTTCTAATACTGTGAGTTGAAGACAGTCCTTTGTTTACAACCATATTTATGTATATGTAATAAGATTATTTAATAAGCACCGGGTATAAGTCAGAAAAGGAAACTAAACAAATATCTGCAGATCGTACAAAAAATTATCCCGAGGCGGGAATTGAAAATGCAACCTCCTGCGTCGCAGGAGGACCTTCGCCCACCGTGACAGAAGTCGTAAATTTGTCTATGTTGAATGCCCCTTGGAAGCAGTCGCTTATGGTGGCGTGATTATCAGGCGAAACGATTATCAGGGGGAGGCCTACGTCCAGCAGTGGACCATTATAGGATGTTGATTGCTTTGAGTTACATAAATCATGCCTATTAGGTACCTACTGCCAGCTGCCTTATTTTTTCCGTGCATTCGCTTACTGCGTTCAGCAAAGTATTAATTCTTTTGAATATTCCAGTATCAGATGCGATAGAATCTCATTGAGGGCGCGTTTGTAGCTACCTACGGAGGCAAATTATATCAGGGACGGCGATAACATGCTATCTCGGCTGGATTCAGAGGGTAATTCTTTGAATCTTATACAGAGATAGGTAGAGTTTTGTGTGCGAGTGTATTTTCACTTAGTTTAGGGAAGTGTGCTCTATTTTCACACCGTTAAATTTATGGTGGACAAAATACATCGCTATTAGAATATATCTGAAACAGAAAAATGGCTTGTTAGAATTTATATAAAGCCTACCTTCGGTATAAAGCAAGGTCTCTTCACGTTCACACTATATATTATAAATGCGAAAGTTTGGATGTTTAGATGTATGTTTGTTACTTCTTCGCGCCAAAAGTATAGCTCTAAGCCCGGAATCAAACATAGACTACTTTTTATCCCATAAATCAGTTCCCGTGGGATAGAAATACCTTTGAACGTTTCCATAGAAATAACAATGTCCAGCAGTGGATATAGGCTGATGATGATAGAAATAACACGTGCGAAGCCGCAGTCAGAAACTAGTCTTTCATATATTGTAGCTGAAAATCTAAAGATCTTAAATGTAGCTTGCTACACCGCCCTTAGCTTGCTACGCCGCTCTTAGCCTGCTACGCCGCCCGTAGCTTGCTACGCCGTAGCGACACAGAATGAGACTTTCCCAATATTTTTCTAACTCTTCTATGGTCTAGTTTATCTAGTTAGTAGTTAGTTACAAAACAAAACATTATTCATGTTGAGTTTGCACTCGAAGTACTTCAAAGGTAAATTTTACAGTCGATCAGTTGGTATACACAAACTACCAAATCCGCTAGCTAATATCCTGGAGTCATCGATCAGTTAGCATTTGGCATTTCGCCGTGTTCCCCGGAGGCTGAGATTTGGCGGGAATCCAGCGCTGCACATCATACAATCTCCAGCATTGTCCCACGAAAAATGACCATTGGTTGGGCTTTTACAGCTTTTAAAAGCGAGATATTTTTTGTAGGTACTGTGTGTGTATTATGCAAGAAAATACCAGCAAAGCTTTGAAAGACTCCATAAGCGACTTCGTGTATCCTCGGGTATGATCACGAAATTGCTTACGGTTTAAAAATTAAGTGGTAAACTCAGTGGCTCTACTAACGATTCATTGCCCTGCCTACGACAGACTTCCTTTTGCAAACGTAACGACTTTTTAGTGAATATGCTTGTCCTTAGTAATCTGCTTAGGTATATAGCATATACGTATATAGTGTATATTATATAGCATTGCTAAAAGTACCAAGACAGACGTTAAACGTTGATTTCCGGTCAAACTCGAAGGGGCGGCGGCGGCGCGCCGAAGTTACAAGGACTGCTAGAACCAATGGCAGGTCGACAATAAAAGTGTTAATTAGCTTGGTAAAAATACCGATTTCCACAACAATAAAAAAACTGCGTACTTACTCAGGAGTTCCTCTTATCTAACTCTATGTGGGAGAGCTGGGATCTGCACTGCACTGACATCTCGTATGGGAGTGTATTGTGCATTATCCCCCTGCCTAACCAGGCTCTAACCAGCCCAGCTCCTTGAAGTACCGGAGCAGGACTCTTGGCGATTGACAGCTTCATTAGCTTTTCTATGGGTGTGGTCGGATTTGATTTTCAGATTGCCTCTATGAGACTCTTCAATCCCGTTTTCCATCTGACCAGAAGGATTTTATCGATCTTTACACTAGACTCTAAACAAGACCTACCCTATAACCTAATCAGGAATAAACTGAGCACAAGTACCACATTGAATCCATACGAAAACAAACTTTATCTTAATTATAACTGTAAGCGAATATCGGAAACTTATCCATTAGAAACTTTCGAACATATCAAGTTAGAAATCCACACTGCGAGTAGAAAGTTTAGTTTTATAACAAGTAGGTGACTAACTAGTGTTCCACGTAAGACGCTCCTGGCAGACTTGTAACGGCTTGAGGTAACGTTTTGAGGTAACTGAACTAGAAAGTTGCTAGTTGTGAAAAGGTGCAAAGTAACGATTATTAACCCTCTCGTCTTCACTGAGCTGTCTTGGAACATGTACGATCGCTATATGTTTTAAATCTTCATAAATAACTCACTAGTATTAATTAATATTATAAATACGTTGAAACTAATGTAGGAGGGTGAAAAGCTGCGCCGCAACAACGGTCGATCAAACAAAAACAATGAGGATGGTTAAGGGGGGTCTACTTTTGAAATAACAAGGGGTGTCCATAATTCGCGTTCTATGGAAATATCACCCATCTTTCTATGCTCAGAGAGGCTAGTAGTATATAGGTATGGTGTTGTAACCTTATCGGAAAAAGTTTTCTAGAACGTCATAGTTTGGGTACCTACCTACTTTCTTTGTCTTGTCAAAGTTATACTACCAAAACTCAACAATCACTCAAAATCATTTGAAAACTAGTATGAAACTATTCGATCGCCGTTATATGCAAAACTCATACTTAGGTAGAAGTAGAAAGTAGAAGTAGTTCAGAAGTATGTTACAATACAACCAAACATTCTGTGTGTTGTGGGAAGTGAAAATAAAAAGCTTATTTTGTGTTTTAGTAGGACCGAAATCAGAATAATTCTAGACTTGTATGGAATAACATAAAGGCTACTCTTTACCCCGGTAAAAAGAATGCAAAGATGCAAGCACAAGTTGTAGCTTGTCCCCGCCAAGAAACGAATATAACTTTTCCGTCGTTATTGGCTGCATATTCTTCTCAATCTGAAATCCCATTCATAAATCTCAGGGATGGAATGTAAAAACGGATACTGTTTTGTCGTTGTCTAGTCACGTAGTGTCCCAACTTTGCCCTGCCTCGGGCTGCGTCCTACTTCTACTTAGTTCAAAGGGGCCTCCGGACTAGGAAGCAGTTAGGTATCGCTTATGTTAAATCATTTAGAATTATTGCCGTCTTGTCGAAAGCAATTTTCCAATTCAAATGCGATTTTGTTATATTATAAGGTAGCTTTTATTTGTAGGTTGTTTGTAGTTACTTGCTTACGGGCAAATACTTTATTTGCCCGTAAGCTAGTTGGAATTAAACTTTTTGCAGAAAAGGGCAAAGCTGAAACGAAGGAATTGTATTGACATATACAAATTGGGTTTAACTTTTGTTTCGGATACTACAATAAGGACATGATTGATAAGTTCATCATTTCATATTAATGTTATAAATCTCACTAATATTATAAACGTGAAAGTTTAGATGGATGGATAGATAGATGGATGGATGTTTGTTCCTTTATCACGCCAGAATGGCTAAACGGATCTGAATGAAATTTGGCACAGAGATAGATTATAGTCTGGAATAGGACATAGGCTACTTTTTATCCCGGAATTTCCACGGGAACGGGAACTACGCGGGTGAAACCGCTAGGCGCTGCTAGTAATGTTATAAATTCGAAAGTACTGACTGACTGAGTTACCTGTCTGTCAGTCTGTTACGTTTTCACGCCTAAACGGCTAAATGGATCTAAATAAAATTTAGCAGGGAGGTAAATGGTATCCCGGGGACGGACAAAGGCTACTTGAAAAGTGTGAGCGAAGCCGCGAACAGCTAGTACTATTGTAAAAACGAAAGTAATTCAGTCTGTCTGTCTGTTACCATTTCACAACTAAATAGCTGAATGAATCTTAATGAAATTTACAGGCTGGGAGGTAGATGGTATCCCGGGAACGGGTAAAGGATACTTTTTATACTGAAAAAGCGCTTGCAAAGCCGCGGATCGAAGCTTTAATGCTATAAGATATACGGCGAGAATAAATAAATCATTTATCCTCGTCGTGTAATGCTGAGATTAAATAATATCATAATTTGTAACAAATTACAACAAAGTGGACATTTAAACGGCTCGGCCTGAAAGTGTCCTTAAGCTGGGATAAGACCCTAATTTTCTAGCGGTCGAAATTTACGCGCCCCATACAAATACCTATCTCCTCGTAATTCCACGAATGAGAAAACAGAAAATACATTATCGCCGATGGGATTAAGTGCCTACAACCTTTTAAAAACCATCTCTGGAATAACAAGTGTCCTTGACCGAAAACACCTTTAAACTTTTTATCACGGCTTTTGTGAAAAAGCCTGGAATATAAATTCATAGACTATAAACATGAATAAAACATAAGTTTTTGTCTTTTGCTCTCTCAGGATCTTTGCTATTCTTTTCGCTGAAATTTGGCTGACATCAAAAAGAGGGCTTCGAGATCGATGCCTAACTTTATGCTCTTTAACATTGACAGCAGCGTTTTTTACGTTTAGACGCACATTGACTAATACGCATATTGACCAATGAAAAAAGCATCTTGAATACGCAAAATGACCAATACGTGAAATGACCAATAGGTGAAATTCGTTTTTTAATCTCGAAAAAATAGCATCAGGAGCACAATATTATTAAAACTTTGAACATATTAGTTACTTTGATGGATCTTCTGGTTTGACCGATACCCTGTGACCTCATTACCCTACTATCGGCAAATTATTAGACCTCGATATGACACACATAAGGCATCTGATAGCCAATTAAACGCCTTGTCAAAATGACTCGACAAAGCCAATCGAGTTACGAAAATGAGAGCGCGGCAACGAGACGAATTAGCTCTTCCTAATGCAATAATAACCTCCCTGGCACTTTATCATACAGAAATAAGAAAAAGGAAATTAGTGAAGCAAAGCGATTTTGTGGACCTACGGCAGAATAGATAAAAAATTAATGGATCATCTTCGAATGCGTAAGTAAACCACATTTTAAGCAATTCCAAAAGGAGGTTCTATGTTCAGCTGTATTTTTTTACGGTTCCGTACCCATAGGGTAAAAACGGGACCCTGTCCGTCTGTCACCAGGCTGTATCTCATGAATCGTGATAGTTAGACAGTTGAAATTTTCACAGATGATGTATTTCTGTTGCCGCTATAACAACAAATACGCTATACAACTAAAAAACAGAATAAAACAAATATTTAAGGGGGCTCCCATACAACAAACGTGTTTTTTTTGCCGTTTTTGTAGATAATGGTACGGAACCCTTCGCGCGCGAGTCCCACTCGCACTTGGCCGGTTTTTTTATGTATCTTCATCGATTTCTCCGTCCATCTGATCTTAATAATAATTTAACTATTGTACTAGAAAATAATCACAAAATGGTCCCATAAAAAATGATTCCCCAGGGAATATTAGGTATTTATCCCATGAAGCTTAAAAAACAACTACTTTTTTCAAATCACGACTAGCTACAACTATTTTGGTGAAACGTATCTAAAACATCATCACACATTTTTCACAATCACCAACAAATGATTTCCAACGATTTACAAATCAAACTAGACTAATTTATTTTAAGAATTTATTTTATTTGATTTTTTTATTCTATACAATACAATACAAAAACACTTTATTGTACACCAGAAAAAGAACATTACAAAAAGACATTACAGGAGACAAGTACAATGGGCGGCCTTATCGCTTAGACTAATAGAGAATTTAATTATCCCTCACTGATTTTGCTAAGTATTCGGTGTTTGGTGGAACGATGTAGGTACTAAATATATACACTCGGTAAATACATTTGAGACATCTAGTTCACGTTCACACCGTGGGGTAATCACCTCGGTAAAGTAATTAGTGGGAGCTCTTTGGACCCCTGATTGCATTTGACACTTTAACTCCGCTTCTGGAACTATATCAGAGTAGGTGTATATTTAGTACCTTGTCGCTTTAAATTGACTTGCATACCTTTAAACGGTGTAATTAAAATGAAGGACCAAACTTTCACGGGGTTTAGCTTTGACCACAGAGCACGTGTTTTCCCGTGTTCTGGGAATGGGAACATTAGAAACAAATGCATTTTTCTCGGGTCTATGACAATAAAATATATAAAAAGTTTATTTATTCAGACATCCGAGAGTAGAGTAACACAGTACAATAAAGCACATGCATCAGTAGTCTACTGTTCATTTTGTTTGTATTTATTTTTTCGTATACTAAAAGAAGAGGTTTTTTTTTAATATTTTTCCCTTATTTAAATATTTATTTATTTACTAGCAGCGCCTCGCGGTTTCACCCGCGTAGTTCCCGTTCCCGTGGGAATTCCGGGATAAAAAGTAGCCTATGTCCTATTCGAGACTACAATCTATCTCTGTGCCAAATTTCATTCAGATCCGTTCAGCCGTTCTGGCGTGATAAAGGAACAAACATCCATCCATCTATCTATCCATCCATCCATCCATCTAAACTTTCACGTTTATAATATTAGTGAGATTCATAAAAAAGTACAACTATTACTACAGGGGCACCCAATTCAATAGTGTACATACTTAATTAGACTTAACATTTTAAATTCACAAAACATAAAATTTTACCACGCCCATTAACTTATTTATTACACGTCAATTAATTATTAAAATAAATCATTCATAATATTATAATACACCATAACACATAAATTGACAATTTACATAACAATACAAAAACAAAACCTTACATAAATACTTTACGACCCTAGAAATTAAGATTACATTAAAATTAAAAAATACAAAAATTGAAAAATAGTAATAGTTATAAAATTCGTCCGACGTTACAAGATACTTACACCATGTCATAATAGCATAGAATGTGCAACAGAGTTCTTTGAAATTCGCTCAGGGAGCAATTAAGTAAGTTAATAGTTTCCCCTTGTTTGTGATTGAAGCGGAACTACTGAATCGAATATAAAATATTTCAATAATCGATAACTTCATTAGGTACCTCTACACCTGTGTTTGCACACACACTTGTGCACTACTAAGACCCGCGTTCACCAATACATGGTTAAATTTAAAACAGTTGTTTTGACGTTTTTGTCACAAGTTTTTATACATTAAACGTCATAGTTAACCGATGAAGCTGCCTAATTGTCCGATTATCTTTTGATGAACACAGACCTTAGACAAACAGACCTGCCTGCGTAAATAGCTAGTCTCCCGAAATTCAGCTAGGTCATCATCCTTTTGACTGCTGCCAAATGAGCGTAATTTTTTTGAGTTGTGAGTCGCGTAATTTCGGTCTCATAAATTCTGTCAAGCAGAAAATCTGTAGGACGCAATTTATTCAGTTGCTTTCCAACGTTTCGCTCACATAATCTGTACCTGAATGACGCATTCCTTGCTCCCCCCATCCCCGCGAACACAATTCGGTTGGTACTATGCGTGTGAGTCAGTATATAACTCATTTTGCGTCGCCGTGTGTTCGGTTGGTACTATGCGTGTGAGTCAGTATATAACTCATTTTGCGTCGCCGTGTGAATTAAACAGGTTTTTTCTATGAAACCAAATGCAGCCGAAATTACGCGACTGACAACTCAAAAATTTACGTTCGTTTGGCCTCACACTTAGTAGGTACTTAGGTACTATATGTGTTGTATCCAGGTCCTATATGAGCGAAGCCGTGTGCAGATGCTAGAAAGAAGATGTTTAGAAAAAAAATTATATACCTCTAGTAACTAGTTTATAATAATATTCCAACGCTCTTTAAAAAAGCTTATTTCATGTCGTGAGATTTGCAGCGATGAAAAGTTACTGCAGATTGTATCGCGAAGGTGCTGACTCCATGTAATATGAACTGCAATAAGAAAGGAATGAAAAAGATTATTATTTTTCCTTATTGAAGTCCTAACAGTGTAGGTAACTTAGCTACTGCAGACATAGTAGCATAGTAACCTACAAAACTATCTAAAAACAAAATAACGATAACACTGACTGGACAACACAATTTTTGATTTATTTCAAGACTTGATTTTGAGGGTATCCTATTACACTGATTTCAATTATGCATGAGGTTTTTATGTATTCGTTCTAGTTTTGAAGTTATTAAAAACAATTTGTAAATATGTATGAAAATATATAATATTTTTTGCATTCAGGATTCAATTAATGCTGATACAAGTATGGCAGTTGTAGTTACGTCATTAGAAACACGTAAAAACCAAAATCTAAATGAAAGAAACTAATCAAATTAATAAACCGATTACGTTCGATGTCATGTGGCAACTGAACTTAAAACACGTGGGAAACGAAGAAAAAGCAGCCAGTTCCAATTCATGGCAGGTGGCACCTCAGGAGCGCCATCTCATTCTCTGGCGTTTGGCGCCTCAGAGGGGCCAAGTAATATTTGTTAGTCGCCAGGCACTAAAGTTTGCTGTGAAGACTACCGCACTGAATCGGTTAAGGCTGTGGTATGAGTCAAACTAGCACCGCCACCTATTTAATCTCAACCAAAAATCCTAAAAATCCATCGCACAGTTTGTGATACCTGGTATAAGCTTTTTTTAATGCCTCTGTAATAGTTTTATTCTATTAGGTTTAGGCAGAATATCGAAGTTGCCCTTGGTGGCCACCAATACTATTTTCGATTTTCTTGCTAAACTAAATAGAGTATAACTAATACAGAGGCATTAAAAAAAGCTTATAATAGGTATCACAAAGTGTACGATGGATTTTTGAAATTTCAATTGTGCAACGTAATTAAGATAAAATAGGCGGCGGCGCTAGTTTGACCCATACCACAACTTTAAGCCAACCGGATGTTATTACGTCTGTTAATTTAGGTTTCACCAAGTTAAGGTATAAGTCTCCCAACAAGAAGATTAATCCTCTAAGTTTAGATGACCTCCCCCAAAAGTGGAAAGGTCGTGTCAGTTTACTAGCTCATTTCTTAACTTTATAGTTTTTTTTTTCATTTATTCATGTTTCACAGTAAGTACTTATTTTATCTTAAGGCTAACTTAAACCGTTATTCGGTTTGTCCGTAAGCCTCGCCTCTATGATATACCTAATAAAAATGTACTAGTATGTACCTACTAAGCTATATATTGTATGTAGGTATGTTAGTTTTAAGGTAGGTATATAATTGCTATGGACCGTAGAATAAGTTAATTTTTTGAGTTTTTTTTTGGTTTGAAAATAAGATCTATAACTGTTCTATAGTCTGAAATAAATTATTATTATTATTAAGCTATTTATGTAAAATACAGTCCACTCGTACATAGTAAATGTAAAAACGTAGGCTAGGTAACATCTGTGAATCAAGCAGGCCACACCCTGCAAGTGCAAGCGGCAAGTTCAACCCCTTATTCACCTAATTTAGCAGTATGCTCCATATCTTTCCCAGAATGCACATAACCTAGATGCACGTGCCTCCAGTAAAGTGAAGAGTTCGCGTCAGCATATTGAACCTCTTAGTGTGACGATCTATGTGAATGCACAGTTCACTCTAAGATACCTTTATGAGTTTACTCAGCGTCTGGGTAGCATAGCAATTGAGCTGGTGGTCTTCTTATGACCCATTTTATTAGGGTTCCGTACCCAAACGGTAACAGTGGGACCCTATTACTAAGATTTCGCTGTCCGTCTGTCACCAGGCTGTATGTAACTCATGAACCGTGATAGTTAGACAGTTGAAATTTTCACAGATGATGTATTTCTGTTGCCGCTATAACAACAAATAATACAGAATAAAATAAATATTTAAGGGGGCTCCCATACAACAAACGTGATATTTTTGCCGTTTTTATAGATAATGGTACGGAACCCTTCGTGCGCGAGTCCGACTCGCACTTGGCCGGTTTTATCCTCTCATCATTACTTACTCAACTGCTGAGAAAACTTTTGAAAATCAGACTCTCCTTTGATTTTTTATGCAATTTCCACCAAACAACAGGAGGAACACAATAACTATAACATAAAAATAAGCAAAGTATCCAAGTTATCCCTAACAGTAAACAAAAGAAGATTCATAGGATCTTATATTTATTCGAGTGGCTCTATCATAAATAATTGTTCAAAAGACCGTCTTATTATCGATTCTCCTTAGCTATTCAGTGTTCATGCCTTTCATAAGCCTACATAAATCTATAGAAAGAGACGCCCATACCGCTTACAATGGAACCAACCTGTCAAAGACCTACCTATAGCTTACCTATAAGTATACTCGTGGTACGGCAAAGACTACTTGTGAAATGTTTGAATACCCAATTACTTACATTGCTCCGAATAACGATGAATTTCGCCTAATAATTTCAGTGTTATCTTGCCTTGTCCGGGACGAGGCCGGGCCGGATTAAGCCGGGCAAGCTGCCAATTGCGAATCTCTGGAGATGTTACCTATTATTAAACATAATATCGACACCTGCAAGGAAAATCATTGTAACTCACTTTTTAGCCGAATTGAGTTACAACCATATTCATGCTGAGCGTTTGAAGCCCAATTTTTTAATCTGATACTCGTATCTCTATCCCTTCTGCTTATTGATTTAGAATGTGGAAAAACATCGTAAGTAATGACCCACAGGAGTTGACAAAATGGTATCTGAAGTTACGCAAAATCATTTTGCCCATTAATAATAAAATAACAGTAAAAAAATTGCAACACAATATACATTTATTTTCTTCGTCTGCTTTAAACAATTCTTGATAGATCTTATGATATGAAAACATTGTAACAAGAGTTACAATGTTTTCATATCCAAATATTTTTTCTTAAAGTAAGAGAGAATCAGATGCATTACTTGCCAATATCAGCTAAAAGAAGAATTGTCGAAAGAAAGTTAATGCAGGAAGGAAGAGAGTATTAAATAAAGAAAACTGGAAGAATTCTATAGCTAAGAAGAAGAAAAATTCAGGTCAAGAGTATGTAAACAAGCTAGGTCGTTTAATTCCCAAAAAAGAAACGATACCCAGTTGCGATAGTAATTGTTTACGCAAGTGCTTTGAAAAAATTACAGAAAATCAAAGATATTTAAAGACTTTTGGGAGTTTGGCGACCATAACAAACAAATGGCTCAATTGCTTCGAGTCGACGTAAGGGTTCTCTCAAATATTATTTGTTTGTAGGGGAAGAAATAAGTACCTTTAAGACAATGTTTCTGAACACCCTTTCGATAAGTGATAATATGTGAGTACAGACACTATTAAAAAAAATTGATAACTGCTACGGGATCTACGACGACCAGAGAGCCACTCACAGGACGCGAAAGAATGCTATTCCAAGTCAAACAGTCCATTCGCGACCATATCTCACAAATACCAGTGGTCGATTCACACTTTGTTCGACAACGCTTATCAAAACTTTACCTCGATGAACAGTTAAACCTGCCAAAATTACATCAACTTTGTCTAGAACGGACCACTTTCACCCAGAAAGAGGTCCGTTTGGATCAAGCTGGACTAGCAACAGTATACGACAGTATAGAGAAGTATTTTGCACTGAATATAATTATGGACTTCAATAAACCAGAACAAGATCAATGTTCCCGTTGTGACATATTTAAAAATGCTGGTGGTAACGAAAAACTTAAGCTTGAATATGAACAAGCTTTGCATATTGCCAATAAAAATGTTGTGAGGTCGTTAAAAGATAGCGATAAGCAAAGAGCAAAACAATCTAATGATGTTGTGACTGCTTGTTATGACTTACAAAAAATAGTGAACACTCTACAATCTGAAGTTTCAGTATTTTACTAATAAAGAAAACTTGCAGCCTATATTATATATTTTACGATTTATGACATGGGTAAAAATAAAGGATACTGCTACTTTTGGGATTAAACAATAGACGCAAGGGATCAAATAAAATAAGTAGTTTTGTATCCGTCTACATTAAGAACAAGGTTCAAGAGGAGTTTACGGAGTTCAATTTTTATTCTGACAGCTGTGGCGGCCAAATAAAAATAGAATTATGTTCGCAATGTACGCATATGCGGCTAAAATGCTGAACATCACCATAAACCCCCACTACTTCGAAGTTGGCCATTCGCAGTCAGAAGGTGATGCAATGCATAATGCATGCATTGATTGAGCGTAGGAAGAAAACCAAACATTCACCAGCAGTGGTTAATTTTAATTAGATGCGCAAAATCTACCGGTGAACCCATATATACTGTACCATACCTACGCTCTAACTGAAGTCAACCAAGACCTTATATTGGACTATAAGCAACTTATGTATAGTGAATTACAATAATTGAGAAACCGATACCAACAATGAATAGGTCTCATGGAGCAAAATTATTCACATAAGCTGTGCCAGGAATCAACCAAACATGCTAAATTTCCATGACAGTATAATTCTTTGTGTGACAATGAGATGACTATAGATCTAGTTGGCTAAGGAGGGAAACGAGCAACTCGTCGCACATACAAGAGAGCTCAAAATATTAACAATCAAGAGATGCCTCACACCATTCCGAGAGCCTATAATGCACCTTTACTCCTGAGAGCAGTAAAATACAAAGATTTGATGAGTTTGTGCAAAAGTAATGCGATTCCAGAAATGTATCATTTTTTTTTAAATTTGCCGCATTTCAATAGCTTACAGCAGAAAAACAACTCCTATTCTGATTAATTGTCATGTTTATGGAGACTGATTTTAAACTAAGTTGCTATTAAAAAATATATGAATAAATGCATTGAGTTTTTCATTGAAATCGTAACTCTAAATAAAACAAAATAACATTTTTAGTATGGTATCTCAGACATACAATTTCTTCCTTTTAGAACGCAAATTGATACTCACATTATTACATTGTATGTCTGAGTTACGATGTCAGTATGTGTTACGTAACATTGTGGCATATCATTGTAAGTCATAAATTAGCATGAAAACGAGCAATTTTTCGTAAAATATATGTATGATATCTTAGATCAACCCTTAGCGATTCAAATTATCACAGTTATTTAACTTTAAGTCATCATAAAAACCTACGGGATTTTTTTGAAACTTTGACTCGCTCTCCTGTAAAATTGCTAAAAATGAGTTACAATGATTTTCCTTGCAGGTGTCGATATTATGATTCTAAATGCCGGTTTAATCCTACTGTCTGGGCAAAAGCTTCGCATTCCCTGTAGAGATATATACAGGTATACATTACCTTTGTAACGTGTTTGGTTACGGCGACGTTTCGGCGCAATAAGGATGAATTTTTGAAACCTAAGAGCGCTCTCATACTTTCGCGCGGTACCGTAGGTGCGGTGTCGCAAGAGTTTCGCAATGACGTTGTCCGTTGACGAGATGCGGAACAGATGCGAAACTGCCGTGGACGCGCTGCGGATCTCGAGTTGCGGCTCCGCAAATTCGATTCCGCGCGGTAATGTGGAAGGCATAATTGATGTTTCAGGAAATTGTTACCTGGAGAACTCAGACATAAAGCAATAAAAATGTACAGTTGTTCAGAATACAGGTACTATACTCCTCTATCTAGGTATATCTGTTTGTATGAGCGCACGGGTTGCGAAAGATTTTAAGTATCACGCGCTCTGCACGTGTTCTTTTTGTGATGTAGACATTTTTTTAAAACTATTTATATTTAAAAATGATAAAAAGAAGCCTATGTAAATCCAAAACTTGGACTCACTCTATGCAAAAACTCTGCCAGATCCGTGCAGTATTTTTGGCGAGAAGAGGTAGGTAACAAACATCCACAAATATAAACTTTCGCTGTAATACTAATAACGTTTTATTAATGTTAATATTAACATAAGGTCACGCAAATCACACAGTAGGTAGGTACCTAATTATTTCAACTTTATTTATCAGTTTTGTTTGGTTTTGTTTTGTATCGACTTATCAGAAAACCAAAATAATCAGTTGCAGTCCACAATCTCTCTTATAACTAAGCAATATTGCATTTGGTGATTTACGATATACGATGATGCTTTACGATTTACGATAATTTATCAGCACTCTATAAAAACCTTTTCACCTCAGTTAACTAAATATCGTGTAAAAAAAGGTTAAAAGAGAAAATGCTTATAAATCCCGCAGCATCACAGTAAAGTGATAATGAAGCCGCTAAACCTTCAAAGGTATAATACCCTTCCCGAGGGCAAATAAACAATGGACGTCGTGCTTCCATTATTTTCTTCGGAAACTATATTCATTGTGATGTATGGGATATGATTTTATGGAAACAAGCTAGGTTACATTCGTTCAAATGTTTTTTAAACAGGATTTTTGCTGTCAATTTTGACGTTTGCTGTCAACGTTGATATTCGCGTCTACTAAATATGGCCTATTTGAGGAAGTGGCCGTTCAGAGAACTGGTCGCTCATAGGAAGTAGCCCTTCGATCAAAAATTTCCGGCTTTGCCGGAGGCCGCGAACTACTTATTTTTGATCGAAGAAGTAGCCATACAAAGGAAGTGGCCGTTCATGACATGTGGCCATAGCTGACCGGATCCTTTTGAATACCTAACGGGTTATGCAGCGTAAGGTTTTGCATTACTTTTTTCATCTGCAGTTTTTAATTACTTGCAACATACTATC
Organism: Eupithecia exiguata; assembly: GCA_947086465.1. Lineage (NCBI taxonomy): Eukaryota > Metazoa > Arthropoda > Insecta > Lepidoptera > Geometridae > Eupithecia > Eupithecia exiguata. The sequence goes on from OX352231.1 coordinate 9,265,353, forward strand.
TAGGTGGCATTTTTCGGTGATCCGGGCTCATCAAGCCAGAGGGGGATTTTGGCCTACAACAAGATACATCGCCACTGGCTTCTGTCCCGTGCAACCTCCACCCAGTCCGATTTTTAAGTGAGTGAAGGTTCCTGCATATACTACTATTGTATCTGTAATTCTATGTAAAGAGGTATATTGCGCATTACCTCCTTGTTACCAGGTCCTAGCTCTAAGTCTAGACGAAAGAGTTCTAGTACTTTACAGCTGTCTTTAGACGATCTAAGATTTCAGTAGGACAAAACGGAGCCTCAATGAGATTCATAATCTCTCATTCCATTACTGTACTTACCAAAAGTATTTTCCAATAACTTAAAGTTAAATCATTAGGTTCAGGTTATGTTGCTTCGATGCAAAGCCCAGCTTTATACCCTCAATGTTGTAACTAAACGCGCCCCAGCGGGGTATTGAAAAGAACTCTAAAGTGAATTCGACCCGGCGATAATGCCCCGCTAGCCGTTTACTGCTCACAATCTACGTATCAGGTGTTTCGGGATTGCGACCCATTAATTTGATTTTACTTGGGACATTCGATTTTCTTTTCCGAATTCGATGGAACCTAATTTTACCTTTTGCTCTTTTATTTGCAGGGGGAATGTTTTATCTTTATCCAAGCACTCCGTTGGATTGATTGTGTTTATTTCGAGGACAGTTCGGCTCACAGCTGGTACCAGTAAATTCCGGATCTAGGAACGTTTACTTAAAATGCTTCGGAATCTGAAAATACGGAATTAGTATTAAGAAACAGAGGTCAGTGTTTAATCTTTGTTTGAAATTTAATCTCCTCTGTCAACATTGGTCGTTGAAAAGTGAGAGAAATAACAAAGCTGCGGTATTTCCGTCGGCGAGGCGGCGCATCCGGCTAGCTACAGGGTGGTACAGAACCACTCGCAATTCTCTCAATGTCCCCGCTGCGCCCTGTATAGCGACTATTGTTTGCCCTAACAGAAGTTTTATCTCTATTAATCTGCGAAATTAAAAGGCTTCGAGGGTTCACGAGAAATGTAATGGCGACATTTCTTTGGAATTGCTTTCAACTCTACAGGGTTCTTTTTCAGCCGGCGTATCGTTCCGTATTTCTATACTTGTAATTAAGGGACAATCGCCCGAGTTATTACCATTATAAATTCCATGTTCTCAACGGGAAAAAGATCCTTTTAATGCGTGCTTAAATCATTTTTATTAACTTGAAAAGGTTGGATTTATGCTGGTGCCTGGCGCTTGTAATTTGCGGGGCTCCGGTAGAATTAGGGCTCATTTCGAGATTGGAGAGGGACAGGTAGCTTTTGTAGCCGATTCGGGGGTTTTATTGGCTTAGAGGTCGTTCTGATAAAGCTGTCTGGAATTGGCTTAGACGCGGGAGCCGGCACAATCACCCACAAATTCTAAAATTAAATTTAACCATACAAAGTTTTACCTGATAAAAGTTTAAATTTATTTGAACAGTGTGAAATCTACAGATTTTTAAGGGCTATGCCCAGTGATATAAAAATATTATTGAACCGTGATGAATGTTGGTTGTTACAAATTTGTTCAAACCAGCTCAAAGCCTGGAAAGCAAAATCCATGAACTTTGTAAAATAAAAATTAAGCTTATTTGTTATAGGTTTCCTGATAGAGGAAAATAAACCATAATCCAAGTTCAAAAATGAGCTAAGTGCAGTTCATATAAACTTTTTTATTTCATAGAATAATAAAAACATCGAGCAGAAACCAAAGTTTGAAGAGATAAATCTTTATTATATAAATGTTGGCTCGCAAACGACCTAAGTTTCCGCCTTTAGGGTCAATAAAATATCATCATTAGTACAACATTATGTATATACTAACTATTGAAAAATATATTGTAATAATTTCAAGAGCGGTGTACATTGATTCTTACAAAAATAAATCAAATAAATAAATTTTATAAGCACGGTGAAATACATACACACAATACACAATAGCTACGCCAACACTCGTATGTTTGCGGACCCACGTGTTAAGTTTTAAGCTGATTCGCAAAAAGATAAAATCTACAAAACGCAGGATGCTGGGCAGCACTAACTGTCTGATAAGGGTTCTGGCTGATAGACATTGCAGTAACCTACAAAGGCATTGGATATCAAGCCTCATCAACCCTTTTGCCAAACAAATTTATTAGATATATAAATTAATTTGCTGTGTGTTATATTGTTTAATTAATTCTGTGTATATGTACTTGTTTTGTTCTATGGATCGTGTTAATTTAATTAATATACCTACGCAATTTATAAAAGAAAGGAGGTTAAATTATGTAACTGTAGAACACAAATTGACTCGATAAAATAAGGCCCTAGAATGAAATTTTCTACGCTAGCAAAAACCGCGTTAGCCACGCAAATTTCACTTTTATTGCTGTTTATGAAAAACGCCATCTTTCGACCGTTTTCTTTCTGTTGTCTTTCGTCATAAATCCAATTTCAAAGTCATTAAACTTAGAATCAAGGAAACATAAATCTTTTATAATTAAACTACGATGCAGCTGCAAATTAATTTCAGATAGCTTGGAAAATGTAACATTTTAACAATGGTAACTACATTATATCGCTGTCGTAACAATTATGCTACGTCGTAGAGGGTCTACGAAATAGTTTTTATCTGAAAACTCTTTTTTTATTAATTAATACTTATTCAATCGCAAATGGTACCTATATTTATAACTCTTATCTGATTTAAACACAGATTATTCTGCAAAAAATGTAGACAATTATCTGTAGGTATAAGAAAAACTTCTGCGTCTAAGCTTATTTACTTCAATGAAAAATATATGATATAATGTTCCATCACGTAGAAATAATACGTGTCTAGTGACCTGTACAAGATCATTCGAGCAGGGAGATCAAGCCATCCAGAGCCATCTCGATCCAATTATCCATCTAGACCTTTTTACCTATTCCCGAGCGCGAACCAAATCTATTCATATGAGTTTGTTTACACGGTATTTTTTCCTCTCATGAATGTTACAGTAGACTCATGAATTTTATTGCGCGGTGTATGCCGTCTTCACTTGTAATAATTGAATTACAAATCGGTTCGTGGCCAGTGAACACCGGTCCGTCACCCGCGACAGAGTTCAATACGCAGATACGTAGGTATATTCCACCACAATTTCGATATTGCCCGTTCCGTGCCAAAACGCAGCCGCAAATGGTGAACGTGCCTGTCCTGCGGCCATACGACCCTACAAAAATAAAGATACAACGAACTAGGAAAACTCATTCGAGTAGTTCGAACTTCAATCTATGCGGTGACATCGTTAGTAGATCGAAAATCGGAAAAATCTATTGCACGTCGGCGGCTCTACCCGGAGGAAAATGGAAATCCTATTTCTTAGGGGAAACGGTTATTAAATATTTTGTTCGTTTTTCCTATTTATTTTGCCGGTACCATTACTTTTTATGAACACTGCTGAGCATTGCTCTATCATATTTCCGATTAAATCAGCGTTACCTTTATGCTTTTTATTTGTAGAATCTGTGTGCATAAGGCATTGTGAATGTGAAGCTTGCGCCACTATGGGCTGGTATCATAACAGATTATAGTGTTAATGGAAAATGGTATGTGATTAGTTATTCCGTATGTTCATAGTGGAGGAAGCGAATAGTTGAGTAAATCTCTCCAACAAATGCAAATCACAGAGCACGCTGTACGTCGATTGATCCTACAGTGCGACAGAGACGACTCGCATAGGTCTTTCAACTATGTGAAAGTGTAGCGATGACGCGTCGCCAAAGTTAAGAAATAATCAATTTAATTTATGAATATTTACCACTTATCATTTCAAAAAAATACATAGCGCTGCCATCTATTTTATTTTATTATTACGTTAGGAATTTTTACGAAATTTTAAAAAAATTACGCCTTTTTTGAATCCATCTGTAATGGTTTTATTTTGTATAGGTGTAAATTGGTGGCCACCAAATAGACCAGGGCTGAAGCCTAAAAAAAATAGGAGGATGAAACCCATTGGAAAAGGAAGAGAATACCTACAACAAAATGAAAGGAAAAATAATTTACTGGCGATCTGATATCGAAACAACTTAAAGAGCAACTTCGCATCTGTGCCTAAACGAGAAACTATAAAACTTAGGCATTAAAAAAAGCTATCACAAACTGCCCAATCGTTTTTTGAATTCCTTTGTTTAACATAAAATAGGTGGTCTGAGTCGGGGGTACAACCTTAAATAAAAAAAAATAATAATAAAATAATGTCGGAATTTTACCAAAATATACCGTAATTCGTTCCATTTATTACAAATCGATGTGAAATTTTCCGTCCTGTTTTAGTGCCTGATAAGTCTACCAATCCCTCTGGCCATGGCGGACTATTATTAGATATTCTGCCATGGCTACGGATGATTCAAGCTGTGTCGGACTACGCGGGCAGCTAATTAGATCTGCATGTAATTAATGCTGCAGTGGTAGGGAGCGCCGAACGTTCAGGAATATTTGCGTAATGAAGGCTTTGACGAGCGCTCGCAACAGTCGCAACACACGCGAAATGGGCTTTGATTTACTAGGTTGTTTTCTACGTACTAAAAAATATGTTTCGATGTACCTAATGTCACAGATTTAATAAATGTACTAGTAGTAATATATTGTATTAAGTATCAGTTATCTAGTACCCATAACGCAAGCTATGCTTAGCTTGGGGCTAGATAATGCTGTGTGCATTGTCCAGCATTATTATTTAATGCAGACAGGCAAAGTGATCTTATAAGGGTTCCTTTTCCCTTTTGAGACACGGAACCCTAAAAACACGGCTCGGCGCACTGTCGTCAAAATAAAAGACGACGCTTGTCTTCTCAATAGTTTTTATTTCAATTTATGCATCCGATTATCTCTAGTTATAATAAAACCTTTTAAAAATTTACCACTAAAAACATCAATGAGAAGATTAACCATTTTATTCTAGGTAGAAATATGTTTATTTCGTTACAAGTGCCTAAAACATAAAAGCTTTTTACCCTATCCCTACCCAGATTCGAAATTACCCAACAACCCGCCGAACTTCACGTAAATGGAAACCTAAACGCACTCACTCACTGGGACACTCGCTAAAATATCCAGCGAGTACCCAACATTGTGTATTGGCAAAATTTATTGTCAATAAACTTTTCATACGCTTATGTTTTCTGGAGATTACGATGCTGCCATTTCGACCCTGATGTATATAAGTCTTGTAGAGACTTGCGAGATTGCGTCTTTTTAGGGTTCTACAAATCCGATGTAAAAACGAAATTCTAATATCGCTCATAAGCCTGACTCGAGCCCATTTTTTCAGCCTTTTTGTTCACAAGTACGTAAATTTGAGAAGAGTGGAAGTAAAATACATGTGCTAACCCCACCTAAAGTAGAATAGATATAAATAAATAATAAATAAATAAATGCTGGATAATTCACACAGCATTATCTAGCCCCAAGTTAAGCAGAGCTTGTGTTATGTGTACTAGATATCTGATATACATAATACATTACATTACATAGATAGATATTTTTTTGTTATACATAGAAAACGACCAGAACACCCGAACACAGATATGAACCGGAAGATGTGATAAAAAAGTTGATTCATTTCATTAGGTCCTGTTTTCCAAAACGAGAAATAGAAGCTCCATAACGAAAATTCGGACGGTGAATGCTAGAATTCCGTGTAATAAACGGTCGAATCTCTCCCGCACTACAGAACCTACATGCGCAGGCTCTGCATGTTGAGTACATGCAGTTGTAGGTAGGTACAACCACCTCGTTCCACAATCCTCGCAACTCGGAGAACAATAAAAAGTTTCATACCAACTTTTTGGCCGCTCAGTTCCGTTGCCTGTCCTCTATCGTCCCATATTAAGACGATACCCTATATTCAAAAATATGGTCTACGAACATTTCCTAACCTCAACATCAAATATTTAGGTAATTTATTTTTTATATAATTTAGTATATTTTATTTTATGATAAATAATAATATATACGTATGTTGTGTATCTTATCATACTGGTATCTATGTAATAGTTATATATATAAAATATATATTTTCTTCCTAAACAGTATTCTATTTACACGCCACCGTATACTTTTTCTATCACTTCTTGTCCATCCTAAGGTTGCCTGGCAGAGATCGCTCTTAGCGATAAGGCCGCCCATTGTACATTATTTGTTATTGTTTTTGTTTTCTGTGATATATGTATTTTTTAATTTATTGGTGTGCAATAAAGTATATTGATACCCCCTAACTTTACAATTATTTGGAATTACAATGTTTTTTTTTTCAGATCAGTAAGTGATTTTGTACGTCAAAACGACGTAAAGATGCCACTGATTTATGTTCGGTATACCCCTAAGCCAAACTTGCGTCGCCACCTATTTTATACCTATTTTACCTATTTTATCATATTTTATATATTTTATCACTATTTCGTTGAAGGTAATTTCAAATAATTTAATGGGCGGTTGTGATATCTATTATAAGTAAACTTTTATTTAATGCCTTTGTAATATTTTTATTTACTGAATTTGTAGCTATTCAACAGAGGTCTTAGTCTGAGTTTACAAAAAAACATTTGATAAACGTAATCGAGACCCATTGATGTCTTCCGCGAAAAAAAATTGAAGAATGGTAGGACACACAAACGAAGTGTAGCCAAAAAAATGCGATAAAAGCTATCTTGGAGGTATTCTACTTACGTTTATAACAATGCCGCAAACGCGACTGCCGGCTGTCATGTCAAAGTGCAACAAATCACTCAAAATCACTCGAAAACTATCATCGAGGTATGAAACGATTGGATCGTTGTCAAACTACGATAAGTACCTAGTTCCTCTCGATCCGGTAGGGGCGCTACAAAGCACTAAATGTATTGGAAGGACTCGAATTCGATGGAAGTATTCGAGAGATAATTCCTACCAGTCGTACTATAGGACCCCAGAAGAAATATTTAGTTTATGCTTACTTATATTTACTTAAAACACTTTCTATAAAAACTATCGTAGTTTGACGAATTCATTACGGATGTAAGCGGGTTAACTACGAACCTTATTTGTCTTGGAAGAACACCAACGTTTCATCCCTTAACGAGGGACTTCATCAGGGTGAGTAACGTTGGTGTTCTTCCAACACAAATAAGGTTCGTAGTTAACCCGCTTACATCCGTAATAAAACATTTTTCTTCACACAAAACTTGTGATGTATACGTAAATAATTTTAATGAAGTACCTTCTACCAACATGTTAAATTAAGAAAATTTTATAGACTACAACGACATCAAGTGTATCAACAGGTACCTACGGTGGAATTTAGAAATGAAATGAATGAACATAATCACAAACGCAAAAAGACGCCTTGACCACACTCCTGAAATTTGAGACTGTAACATGAGCCACAGAATTATGATGAACTTCCTGACTTGTTAACACGTGCGAGAAAATAGACCCGTGATTTCTGCAAAGAAGGTTATTCAGCGTGATTTTCAAAAGAAACAATTCATTTCAGTGGCAATATTCTACCGTGGTTAATAAGACGAAATACAAAAGGCGTAGGTAATTCCCATTCTCGAGGCGTTTGTCTCGTTGAATGGCTTCTTATTTAGAGGGGCTGACATCTTTTGTGTGAATTCAAAACGACGCGAAGATGCCACTGATTTATGTTCGGCTATTATTCTTACTTAAGCGACGTAAACACATGCTGGCTCGATACAGAGCTCGTGTCAAATGAAGAGGAGACACGAGATATGTTTTCATTATTTTTTCATCACGTAATTTGGTAAAAACGATATGTTTTTCAGTTGCAAGAGTTTGCTGTTGAGTTTAAAGTAAGTATACACACATAGGTTCAAGTGGCTATACATCATCAGCCTATAGTAGTCCACTGTTGGACATAGGCCTCCCCTAATAAGCGCTATAGCGCCCTGTCTTCAGCTTGATGCATCCAGCATCTGCCAGCAGTCCTTCGCAAATCGTCATCCCACCTGGTCGGAGGGCGTCCTACACTACGTTTGCCGAGTCGCGGTCTCCACTCAAGAACACGTTTTCCCCAGCGGTTGTCGGTTCTTCTCGAGATATGGCCAGCCCACTGCCACTTCAGCTTGCTAATCCTCTGAGCTATGTCAATAACCCTCGTTCTCTGTCGGATGTATTCGCTACAAACAAACATAAACACATAGTGGCTATACAAACAAACATAAATTTGCAATATTTAACAGGCTGATTCTCTACCGATAATTGGTGATATTAAAAAGGTATATTCGTTGTATGAGGTTATGGCAGCAAGTGCGGTATAATTTGAAGTAAAATGGCTAGTTTTGCCACTAAATCCTACTTCTTATGAATCGAGAAAAGGTTCAAACAAAACGTCTAAGAAAAATCCTATTAGGTACCTATAACAAAACCGATACTACATTTCATGATCAAAAACCCAAATGTATATTATGGCTCAATATTACCCAAAAGAACATTTATACCTATATCTAACCCATATCAACCGTTATTTGACTACAAAAGAGAACTTGATCTGGGGCGAGCTTCCTAAGATGAGTTTTTAGTTTGAGCCATCCATCCGAAGGTGAAGTCGACGAGGATCTTGGCAACACAAATAGTAATAAGCCTGAGAAGACGTTCAAACTCTGTCGGGACTTTAGGCATTGCCTGTAGACAAATGTCTAACGTGATGAAAAGTCTTGGAAAGCTGACCCAACCTACAAAATTTTTAAATTTTAGCCAACGACTTCAGTCATTTTTGTCATTCTTCACGAATTTCATTAGAAAAAAAATAAACAACTCTAGCTTAACACTTTCATGAACAGTTATGTCGAGGACATAACTCGTTCATCCGGAGCTCCGTGTAGCGGTGGCGCGCCGTCGTGCGTCGTCGCACCGCCATGAGTGGGCAGTGAATGCGTTGATTTGCTTAAACTTGACGTGTTTTATTTTAAAAGTAAGAAATATTTAAGTATAGGGTAAATTGGAAAACAGATTAGTGTATCTACTGGGTTTTATTTTGCTCGGTACGATAGAAGCTCCTGTAGAGTTAACGATGCTCAGGGCATCCTTCATTGGTTCGTGAAGTCACCCGTCGTGTTCGTCTGTCGGCCTAAACCCGACAGGCGGACACTAAGAATATAGATGATGATAAAAAACAGATTATAAAAAAGGAGATGTTTCTTACGAAGGTTTTGTGAGGATTTCGTTAATGTCTTGCGTAACGCAAGTTGCGTTTCTTCAATGACTTGTTGTTTGTGAAAGAGCAATTTTATATTCTTACCATTGTCTTTTGTCTAGTGCACACTAGATTGTAGACTTCAGGGTCTCGACAGCACTAGTTATTATTTATTCTGTGGTTTTGGCAAATATAACAAAGCGACGCAAACTTTGATATTGTTTGTCGGACATCCTTCTGAAGGTACCATAAGGCTTGCCTGAGGCTGATATATGTGAGCAAAGACGGGGCAGAAACTATCTTGCTTTGTGACTTGCGCTTGGCTTCAGGCGCTAAGGCAGCGTTAATTAAACACAACGTATCTATATTATATTGTATTATAAACGGTATTTTGTAGCCACGTAATTTTTTTCAGATATTTCGTAGCAATATTCTAACATAGGCTAAGATCGCTTCCAATCAACGAGGCCGCTTGTCATACTTGTTTTAAGTAATGTATTTTTGTTGGTGTAAAAATAAAGTACATAAGTTTTTTTTATTGTATTGTATGGGCGTAGTGACATCACTACGCCCACAACCGTATGACCACACGGTCATACGGCTGTAGCACCCGACCTTCAAAAACTTTAAATTGTAACCAATGACTTCAGTCATTTTCATTCTTCACGAATTTCATTAGAAAAAAATAAGCGAGCTTCACTTTCATGAACGATTATGTCGTCATACGGTCGTAGCAACGGTTGTGTAACGATTTCTTAGCAAAGGCATAGCGATGTCGTAGCAAAGCGTAGCTTTCCGTAGGAAATTCGTTACTATAGACATTTCTAATTCGTAGTTACAAATGTTACAATAGCTGGCTTAGCTAAGCCGTTTGTCCCGCGTCTGGCCTCTCCCCGGTCGTGCCGCTCTGCCGTCCCATCGGATTATGAGATCGAAGGAATATAGTGCACCTGTGTTTGCGCACACATTTTCGCACTATAATATGTCCGGCGCACCCGGCTAGTTAATACTGGTCATACATTTTAAGTCCTATACAAACTTACTAGTGGTTAATTTTTCGCTTCTTCCACTAGTGGACAGAAAATTGAAGCGAACAAAATCAATAACATTTTGTTTCTTGTTTGATAATTACTATTTATAAAGCTGTTAATGTATAAAATTTGACTTGTCTAAGTGCTTTTTTGTAAGCCTAAAGAAGATAAAGTTATGGACTTTTGACTTTGTCATCATCAGCCGGTCTAGATAGACAGGTACCCATTTTTTAGCACAAATTGTTTGCCTGCAAATGTTAAAGCATCGAACATCAGTGCCTTATAGTATAAATATAGAAAGCTAATTTTTATCGCAAAACATGGTGAGAAATCGAAAAAATGATAGAAGCACCTGCACCGGTGCGCTCACTAAACGCGTTATCAGTTCTGCACTAGCAAATCAGAGGTAGGTACTCCGAGACCTTATTATCGTTGCAGGTGATGGAATATGGATCCTAGTGCTCGTGTGCAAGGTTTCATATAGCTTGGCGGAGTATACCGTAATAAAGCTTTCTGCAGACAACACGTCATAAAACGTCGAAATATCTCGTTTGCGGTGCCTCATGCAGGTACCGAAACTATATTACCCAGGTAGGTTCCCGTATGACGTAATTGGAATGCAAATTTACCACTGCAGCCTCTTAGCTTAGACAGTTTTATTACCCGTGAGAGAAAAGAGTTAATATCGTTTTATGTAAATCGTTTTAATTTTCATTTCAGTTTATTAAAATCGCTGCGGGCTATTCATAAAGGGAATTTCGTCGGTTTTCCAGGATTCCATCGCTGTGTGAATTCTTTCATGCGTTCTTTCATTATGAATGTTAATTTCGTTGTCAATCTCATAGGTAGATACTGAAACTAGCGCTTTTTGGAAAACCAAAGTGGCGGTTTTGAACATACAGACTACAAATATTAAAAAGCCGGAAGTTTATACATTGCGAATTTAATTTCGCGGGCGCTATGGCACTCGTTAGGGGAGGCCTATGTCCAGCAGTGGAGTAATATACGCTGATGATGATGATGATTAATTTATTTTATTTTGATACCCAAGATCACCATATCTACCGAAGAGATCAAGCTTAAATTTGGCGGTGATTTAGAACATAACTTAGTTAATAGGTTACTTATTAGGTATACCAAAAATACGCGTGCAAAGCCGCAGATAGAAGCTAGTTTTAATATACAGTTCAAGCTTCGAGAAGTTTATCCACTTCCTATAATTAATTCAATTTACCTAAATAATCTAGTTTTGTGGAAGCATCACTACTGTAACGCGATTAATCCCCCGAAAACGTGATTATAGTGCGAGGATGCTCTCGTCATCAGGAATAATCAAAATGCCTGATGACTTTAGCGTAATAGCATTTCAAGTCAATTTGTAGTGGGTTTGATGAAGCGGGTAGCATCGGACGGCGGGCTGCTACACTTGCTCGGAACAGGTGACGGTATTTTAATACACATTATACCTACTATTTTTTGCTCAAAGTGCTTTTCATGTCACTGAGGCCATGATAGGCCTATTGTAATTGTGATCGACAATTTTTGTATTTGCTCCTGAAACTGCGGTGTGCATGATTCACTTACCCTTGTAGCTGCTAGAGACTGAAGGATTTTCATCGGGGTGATATCTCGTAGCTTGGCTGAGCAGTGCTTGCCCAGATGAGCAACGTTTTTGCACCAGATGCTCCGCACTCTCACAGCAGATGGAGAGGCGTTTCCTCCGCCTCGTCATAGAATCTGCAGGATTTTGTGTCGCATAGCCCCAATTTGAACATGTGCTTTGTGAGAAGAAACTTATTTGGAAGTTTGAAGTTAGTTTAGATTCTATCCTTCAACTGAATGATCTACTTGAGTAGGTATAAAGTTTTCGATTCTTTGGGATAAGTCAACAAGCAACCTCTCTTAGACTCGAGTTCACCAACAGATGGTTAAATTTAAAACAGTTGTTTTGACACAAATTTTCATACATTACACGTTAAAGTTAACCGATGAAGCTGCCTGATTGTCTGATTATCTTTTGGTCAACACAGACCTTAATTATCCAACCAGCAAGTGTGGAAGCCCTATTTACTGTAGATAAATGAATTATCGCTGAGCCACAGCGTCATCTATCAACGTCGGTAATTTTTAGATAAAAGCCTTATTCCGAGCACCAGCTTTTATAAAAATGTTATTTTAACTAGAAACTACTTACTGATATATAAAGGTTGCGATACATGTTTTCCAGTGATCTTGCGCCCTAACACACACAGCCTATGCAAGACCTGTACAGGTTGATTTAAGGTTACTTATCTAAGATTTATCTTCGTAATCAAGAACTCAGCACTGCTAGGTAGCTGCGGCGTGCTAGACAGTTAAATATGGCTCGCTTTATCCGATGCTACGAGGCATTGCTAACATATTTTTCACTGCTGGTTTATACCTAAGTAGTACTAAGTTACTAGCAAACCAACACTACTTTGCGGCAAAGTCTTTCATCATTATCAGCCTATTCCACAGCTGGACATAGGCCTCCCCTAATGAGCACCAAAGCGCAAAATCTTCAGCTTGCCGCATCCAGCATCTGCCAGCAGTCTTTCAGAAATCGTCATCCCACCTGGTCGGAGGGCGTCCTACACTACGTTTGCCGAGTCAAAAAATCTTATTTAATAATCTTATTAAGATTGATTGATATGTATGAAAAATTAACAAAACTGATAACAATAATAGAAAACTACCATAAAGGTATATTCTTTGGGTTTTGTAACAACAAATATACAAAGGTGATATCTATGTATCTAGTGTCGTTAGTCGTTTGTGTTAGGAATATTCTTGGAAAATATTTAACGACTTTGGTATCATCGAAGCAAAGCACAGAACTGTTTCGAGTCCTGTGTATTTTTGGTTTTGAAAGTTTTCATTCATTATTTAATTAGTCTCTAGTTCGTTTTCGCAATCAAATTTAAACATTAACTGTATCAGTAGGTACCTAGTTAGACGATTCGTAGGTATTTATTTCTTAGCAAAACCGTAAACTCGGTTTACCTATACCAAATATCTTTCGCCCGTGGCTTCTAGCTGCAGTTGTAATGTGGGTAGGTACCTACCTAACGTCATTATGGTCAATCCTCGTGGTCGAGTTTCGAATATAACGAAGCACTTGGGGATTTCGGAAATCGGTACCTAGTTTGAATCTTCTCGGTCTAACTTCGAATAGGAATGAATAATGTAAACGCGAACGTAAAAAGTCAAATTTTGTTTTCGTAAGACCAACCTACAAGTTTACGTAGATTACACGAGTTTGTTTGGAGAACGCTAGACTATCACGATTTAGTACATTATAAATTAGGTGGTAGGTACCTTACCTACCTACACGATCCCCATTAAATGATAAAAATCAATACAGAGCTTATCAGGAGGCTTGCGTCCAGCATTGGGCTAGTGGGTACCTACAGGATGTAGATCTACACTAGGTATAGAAATCATTTAGAACGGGTAAATATACCATGATTCAATTTTTGAGTTTTCCAATATTTCAACACAGTTTCATGCGCCATGATCACGGAAGAACTAAAGTCACTGCGAGTTGGTTTTTATTGGCAGACATACCGATCAAAGGATTAGCAAGCTGAAGTGGCAGTGGGCTGGCCATATCGCGAGAAGAACCGACAACCGCTGGGGTAAACGTGTTCTTGAGTGGAGACCGCGACTCGGCAAACGTAGTGTAGGACGCCCTCCGACCAGGTGGGATGACGATTTGCGAAAGACTGCTGGCAGATGCTGGATGCGGCAAGCTGAAGACAGGGCGCTATGGCGCTCATTAGGGGAGGCCTATGTCCAGCAGTGGACTGATATAGGCTGATGATGATGATGATGATGATACCGATCTACCCTCATTCTTTGTCTTTTGCTACGAACATTACCTACCACTACCACCGGTTTCACTTTCGTACTAGGAGTAGTTATAGGTACATACATTATGCTTACTTACCTTACAAATTACCTTCACGTTTATGTCAAAATCATCAGCTTGGACATCACGCACGACACCGGCTCGGCCTTGAGTGTGAGATCCATAGGTAAAATCGTACTAGGTATCTAAACACTCAGCATTAACTTTATCAGTTTTTTAAGCCACAATAAAACGTATGGTCATATTATGTTAACTCTACATATCTATTAGGCTCCTAATTTGGTGCAACATGATTGTTTTTGCTGTAAATAAATATATTTTTGTTTTGTTTTTTAAAAATAAAATAAAAACCATTTTTTTATACATAGACGATTTCAAAATTAAATAAAAATTACATTAAATAATAAGTTTTTGTTTAACCTACCTACTTATTATCAGGAAATTTTCGTGTCTCCCATTCGTCTGCCGTTATCGGGCGTCTACGATTCAATTACTTCGTAATCGCATAAAAATTTACTGCCGTGACGATGAGGTGCAAGCCTCTACGCTGTTATTTCGTTTTTACAGGCGCGGTATGGCAGGAGAAATTCGTAATCCTCGTATTTTTTGGTTGCTATGAAACCGTTTTAGGATAGGTAAAGGTAACCCACAGATCCAAGGAGAATTTAACTACAACAAATAAACGGTGGTTGTGATATAGTATAGGTATCCTAATACGCCGACAGAAAGCTTGTAAGTAGGTGAGGTACCCTACCATATCCAAGGCCTAGGCACTTATTTAAACCTAAAAATGAACCATTCTCTAATTAACCGAAATTTTTCGAAAATATACACCATACCAATAAAACGGTTGGTGAAAACCAACGTAACTAGAGAATTCTGAAACTCACTAACTTTATTTTGACCTTAATTAACCTAGATGAGTATTTTCTCCAAAGCGCAGGTTCAATTATTCAAAGTAAAAGTACTTTGAACAATGCACGCTGAACGCGAGCGTATAAAACATAGCTGTTTGATAGCAAACTCCATTCCCATTCGCAGCCCGTATTGTTATCAAAAATTATTATACCGGTATGTAAAATATTCGAATCGATCGAACAATATGAACGATAATATATTTTTCAAGACGGCTGGCTGTTCCTGCCGCATTTCTGCGAAATTGCACTTGGCTTCGTTGAACCGTAATACAAGTGGCTATATTCGCTGCATTGCCGTTTCAATGCTTTTCGATTCTAAGAATTGTTGTACATAGGTACATGATGCGTAAATGCATGCACCTATTTTTTAGTTTGAAATTTTCGGTCATATAACTTTTTACCCGACTACCAACAGGGGATACATACATAACCCATGTAAAAAACTTTTGATAAAAACTTGCACTGTAGTGACGAGAAAATAAAATAGAAGCATAGGTAATTTTAAATCATTTATTAAAATAAGTGATGTAAGAATTTACAGAACACATTTTAAGAGCAGTCATTGGCTGTACCTATTACAAAAGATTTAATTTAAACAACGAACAAATAAAGTGTAAAAATAATAAAATAAAATAATTTGATCTAGAGCTTTTTAACCCTTGTTTGTGTTACAAAGCTTGTCGTATTATTATTTATCTATGGTAATAAGGGTGAAAAGGGCTTGGCAAGACCTTTAATTGTATGTAAAGCATCTGAGTCCGTCGTTATTGCCTGTAAACACAACCAATCGCGGGAAACGACCGTCCCGCCCGTTATGGCTGTAGAACTCATACAAACGAGCTTATTGCAATATTCACCTTAACATGTGTAACAATAAAGCAGTAAGGATGCCTTTACATTAGAGATGTGCTACGTTGCTACGCTACGGAATATATCAGAACACAACCAACACGTGAACAATCAATAGAATTTTCAATACGTGATATATTGTGTGTAACAATTACTTGATAACCGTATACATATGTATAATGCCGAACATTGTCACACAACCTAGCCCCTAAGTATGCAGAACTTTTGTGTACATGCGGACTTTCGCCCACTGCGTCATAGAGGTCGTCAACAAAGAAAAGAATATAAACATAATCCAATTGTTTTTTATCTAAGTGTGTATACATTTTTGTACCTACTAGTATCGAAATAAATATTTATTTATTCCAAAATGTAGGTAATTGGTTGGTCTTGACACAGTCCGTCGCCTAGCTACGTAGCACAACCCTGGTGGAAAGCACCCTAAGACCTTCTCTACTTAAACAAACTAAACCAATAACAGAAAGTTTTAAGCACATTACAAAAAGCCATCCCCATTCTGTAAATAAACACTCGATATTTACAATAAACCGTTAATATTTAATACTATAAGTATTCAAATATGTTTACTAACATACTTTTCTGTACTTCTCTATCTAATTATGACAAAAGTTTTTACAAGATTTAAGTACGGACATCTAAAACCGATAAGAAGTCTCTATAATAATAATTGTTTTTTACAAAAACGAATCCCCTTACCAAGTAAGCTACCGTCAGTAAATTCATGCATATCAAAATATATATACCAAATTCATTTACATAATGTGTTGTTAATGATATAATTTCATTTAATATATGAATTTTATGATAAAACATCTTACTATGCTAATGAGTAAATCAAATAAAACTGATAGCAAACCAATAATTATACATTCGCTAAAACAGTAACTTAGACAACTAATTTATTTATTTAAAACTAGATGACCCCGTGAACTTTGCATTATCTTTAAAAAAACCCGTTTTTTTCTATTAAACCACTTTTTTGTTAATTGATATCCGTCAAGCCGTTTTTAAATTTTAGCAAGGCTAACGAACAGCAATTTATTTTTATATAGATAAACAGATAATCGGTAACCGACAGATCTCCCTCTTGCCATAAAAAAGGCAATGTAAGTCTTGGGGACGCTTCCGATTGGTATTAATCAGGATCAGTTGAGCTACCTCTAGATTGTTTACAGTCAGCAGTTAGCACAACTTTTTCAATGTTTTACGAGTTCTAATATGTTTCCTCACCAGGTAAACCTTTCGGAATCGTTTAAGAAATGGATAATAACTTAAAATATTAGGTCCGTATTATGACAGCTTGCTCAGTCATCGATCAATGCTTGAACAACGCTTTTTATGGCACAAATATCACTCAAGCATATATGTATGACTGAGCACGCTTTTACAATACGGGCCTTAGACTAGTAATTTGATAAAACCTAAGTGCCTGTATTACTATGGCACTAAGTTTAAAGACTGCTTCGTTCATCCAAGTTTACCAACAAATAAATGGGCGAATAACATACCAGATATAATATCGTCAGTTATTTCTTCAATTTAGTTTTTTTTTGTAATTTTGATGCCTATTGGATCTTTGCAAGTTGGTAAACTTATGTCTGTAAAACTCGGAGAAAGTCACAATATAAAATTCCAAGTTACAAAAAAATTGCATCAGGTACAATCATAAAACAAGTAAGCGTGCGATGCGCGAAAATTAAACTCATTCATCATTATTTTAAGTAAAATATTACAACAAATGCAAAATGTTAGTCCTTATTCACCGTGAAATCGGCGAGAAAAAGCTCGATTACATAAAACCTACTCTGTAGTTCATAGCGATCGCGAGCGATATCGAAACATGTATGGTTCAGCTCACATCGAGACGCAACGCAACGCGAGGCAACTCGAGACGCAGCGCGACGTAGCGAGGCGTAGCTCGACGTACCGCGACACAGCGGGGAGTTTTCGTACTATGTCAATTTTGTATCTTTTTGCGAAGTAGATAAAGTTATATTTTGAATCACTATCTTTAAAAGTGTGCGAAGCGTCGCGTTTTGCTGTATCTCGGTATGAGCTGACCCTTAGTTGCCAAAAACGATATGAGATTGACAATAGCCAAATATAACAAGTAGCACCTAGGCCGGTTGTAAGCCGGATTCGATCATTCACATGGCTAAGAAACGTTAAATGAGGCCACGACCGATAAAAAAAACATTAAAAATCTATTGTTGAGTAAAAATGCTACAATTAACGAATCACGAAAAAAAAAGCTGCGCTTCTACTACAGATGTGTGGTATTTTTCTGTAGGTATGTCTGTCTCTAGGCTTGACAAATACAGGGTGTCCCCAGAGAAACAGCAATACCCAAAACAGGCGAAAGTTGATAACGAAATGATCGACAAATAAGTTTGAAAACGTGGACAGAATCTCCTCACTAAATGGCAGTTATTTGAAATTTTGCTTTCCACTAACTGTAGATCCTGTAGAACTGTAACTGTGATGAACTATGACTGTAGATCTTATACATTTTGAGATTGTTGGGCATTGCAGTTACTCGGGAACACCCTGTACACAGCACAAATATATAGCTGAGCTTCATACGTAGCACATATCTCTTGTAAAAAAGCAGCTTTGAGATATGCCCCAAAAGTTATTTTCACCGTCCGTGACCAGGCAAGCTAATTGATCTAACTTAAAACATTAACTATTCTTATATAATTAACTAAAAACAACAGTTCGTATAAAGTTTATGAACATTCATTTAATATCACTCTTTATTTACAAGATTCAAATATATCAACAAGGATAGGGTTCTTATAAACAACATTGCCAAGAGTTTGTAACCTTGGACTATCGTTCAGAATTCACAGACACTTATCAAAGTTACGGCGACCGGAATAAAAAATATAATAAACTAGTACACGGGTATATCTCACGATATTTAGACACCATACTTCCAAGTAAATCCGTCACACCCTACTTTCATTCACTTCTATCGGTCACTTTAGGGTACGACCACACAAACCTTGATAAGTCCCAGTAGTTTTGTTGTCAACCTTTGAGGTTGTCGTTTATGCTATCCATTTGAGGAGAGATCGTCTTTCAACCACTGTGGAACCGGTCGGCCCAATCTCACCAGAAGCTTAGACAAAGCAGTGTTGTGTGGTGTATAATATCGCTTGAGGAATTTAGCTGAGCGGTCTTCCATGGGAGGGTAAATACGGCCTTTGGACTTGCCGAGGCATTTCGTTCGCTCGTTGCCGACAGCTTGGCAGAAAAAACCCTTTTTCGCGTCGTATCTGCAAAATTTATTTCATTAGTATTGTTTTTTTTTGCATGATTTCTGCTCTATAGTTCATGGCGAATGAAATTGAAAGATATTAAATAAAAGAAATTACGGCTGCAATACATTTTAGAATAATTTATCAGCATTGGCATTGACCTACATTGCAAGTAGAAAATTATGCATATCATGAGTTCGAGTCGACATTTTAATGCCAGTTATATATAGTATTTTTCTGCTATTATTTCTAAGTACATGTGCTCCTTAAAGTTCTGCGCTCATTAATCCGATACTGCTATCACCCAGCACAAAAATGTGCATTCAAATATGATCTTAAGCTCGTTATCTTTAAATACATTTGACATTGACTAAATTGATTTCCCACAAGCTTCAAACGAGTGGTCCGCGAGCTGTCTGTCATCTGATACCGGTGATAGAGGATATACGAGTATGTAATCAAAATGAAGTGTTCTAAATTACGAGTTAAAGCCCAAATTTGTCATTTTTATCCTGTGCTGCAACATAAAATTATTCTTATGGGAATTCACAAATTACAAACAACCGTTCATTGCTGACCGTATTTTTTAATTCTCTGCCTGCGTTCACAATTCGTTTTTGCAAATCTATTATTCGCGTAGTCTTTCAATAATTTTATCATCCATTTGGCAAGATCGACGAACGGCCTCTCAGCAATATTACTATTCTAGGTATCAAGTAACTTTATTATTCAGTACCCTTTTTACATGGCCTACCCCGGGGCCATGTTTTTTCTGTAAGGCCAATTTCATGTAATTTCGCGAGTAAAAATAATTTTAGGGGAAAAATATGTTATTGAGCGAAAAAGAACCTAATTTGATTTTGTGAGGGGAAAATGTGTAAATATTTTCACCGAATAACAGTTAAAAGTGGTTATCCACATAAAAGAGAAAGTTTTTCTTTGACTGGATGGCTTCGTTTGGGTCGTCTGTCTTTAAAGAGCGTTTTGCGACCAGATGGCAGAACAATAGTGGGAATCTTCCCAGAAGCACGTTTCACGCTCAAGTTTTAACGAACTTGGTTATGATTGGTGCCAGCATGAAGCAACGCAAGCAAAGGGTTTATAACCAAGCGTAAAGCTGAGTCCGGCTTCCGCATTAGAACAACATTTCAAGAGAGCTTAGAGCTGCAAGTCTGTTTTATGTAGATACGGCTTGTTATTAGTGCCAGGGACTTGCTTCTCGCAAAGTTGTAGTCTTCGAGTGTAAGTGGCCATTGTCGCTAAGTTACGGCCACAGGCTACCTGGACCCAACAGCTATTGAAATATACGTTATTAAGCCAGCGGATACTGGTAAACCCATTTAAGGTGTTGCGTTTCACCTGAACCGTAGTTCGTAGGTCGTTAGTCAGTAGTAGTCACTCGTGCTAAGTTGTTCCACTGTGTCCCTTTTACGGTTGAAATATATGAAAATGTATGGATAAGTAGGTACCTTAAAGTCTGAGTGTAAGAATGAGATTCATTGAACTCTAGGATTCAGAACCCAGAACCGGTACCGTTCCAAAGGTTTAGAACGCAGGTATGTCGTCTCTGATGTGACATTTGAATGTTGTTGGACATTTGAACCACGGTTGTACAGACAACACTTACTTGAGACAACACTTACTTGACTTACTTGAGCAATTTATTGTAGTCAAGATGCGGGGTAAGCTTCAGGAACTTCTGCAGAGTTTTCATAAGTGGCATTGGCTCCGATCGTAGCAGGGATCAGTCGATAATGTGTAGATGGTGAGTGCTCTGGTCGGCCAGCCAGCGGTGGGCACACATTTCAACGACAGTTGACAGACAAAAGACATTTGAATGTTGTTGGGCATTTGAACCACGGTTGTACAGACAACACTTACTTGACTTACTTGAGCAATTTATTGTAGTCAAGATGCGGGGTAAGCTTCAGGAACTTCTGCAGAGTGTTCATAAGTGGCATTGGCTCCGATCGCAGCAGGGATCAGTCGATAATGTGTAGATGGTGAGTGCTCTGGTCGGCCATCCAGCGGTAGGCACACATTTCAACGACAGTTGAACAGACAAAAGACTTACTTGAGCAGTTTATTGTAGTCAAGATGCGGAGTAAGCTTTAAGAACTTTTGCAGAGTGTTCATAACTGGTGCTGGTTCGGATCGCAGCAGGGTTCCATCAATGATGTGCAACTGGTGAGTGCTGTACTCTGCCAGCCAGCGTTCGAGGTAGTGGCTGTACTTTCCAGGGTTGAGGCAGCGGTTCCTATGGAAGATAATTACGGTTATTGATTGGTTTAGAGAAGTATTTTTTATATATACTTATTATGTATTTTTTTCTGACAGTTTTATTTTATGGCATTAAGGACACATTTTGTTTCGTCCCACGTTTATTTATACAGCAAATTTATGGATATTGTGTGTTTTTTTTAAATAGGAATTAAAAGAAAATTTAGATTTGAAGTTTTCAGTAACATATTGTCTTCTTTCATCTTCTTAATATTCTTAATGTCTTAATTACTACAGCGAAGAAAAAATTGCAGAACCCTTATCCATATTTTAATGGGAGAAGATTAGTACTAAGTATGTACTTATTCAATTTGATTACATCGCTTACGTTTTGCGTAAGTCAGCGAGCCATGAAATAAGACATTGAAGTCGACTTTCGTAAGTAAAATCGACTCTTAACGACCACAGACCTCAACTCCCAAAATATAGGGAGTTCCTCAGAGACTAAATGCTACGCACTACTTATGCTATCTTTATTGTTTAATTTCTTTCTCATACGGGGAACATAAACTACCCTCATTATGTGACTACTAAATAAGGTTAATTTATATATATCCCGTTAGCACACTGATTGCTCAGCTCTCGTTTCTTATCTACATAAAGTATTTAGTTCTGGGACCACGGCTCCTGCACAAAACATACGCAAGGGGCTACAGCACGCATATGTTATTTCTGACCCGGAATAAATTATAGTTTCCCAAACAGGTATTTATGTTCCGACTTGATTCTGCCTGCGGCTTTGCATGCGTCGTTTATGGGATTAAGAGCAGATAGATACAATATATTCTAGGTAAACGTAGTGTAGGACGCCCGCGGGCCAGGTGGGATAACGACCTGCGAAAGACTGCAGGCAGATGCTGGCGTCAATGCGTCATGCGTCAAGCTGAAGACAGGGCGCTATGGCGCTCATTAGGGGAGGCCTATGTCCAGCAGTGGACTAACATAGGCTGATGATGATTCTATAGATATGTTATTCTAAGTCAACTACGACCTAATTATTAATAGCCCGGTCACAATATCTATGGACCTCGCGACATACAAAATGTTTGGCGTGAGGTCCACAGATATTTTGATCCTAGTATATGAAAACTTTTTAGCTTTTTTCTATCTCTTTCTCTCACATGACATGCGCGTGTCATTTTGAACTGGTTATAAAACAGCCTAGGTTTGTTGTTATTCCGATGTAGACCGGGTGTACAGGTGTAAAAAATTACAGTCCGATCCGTTCATGCGTTTTGTCCTAAAGAAGTAACTAACACCCATGCATCCAAACTTTCGCATTTACAATATTAGTGTGATACATTGATGGGAACTTAATATTTACTAGCGGTACGCCACGAGGTAATAGACTGGAAACAATTTGGGTTTTAGCGAACTTCAATATCATATTGGAACCCTACTGATTGCTGTCGAATTTGTTTAGGGTTACCCGCAAAATAACAGTACCTATCACGTTATTACTTTAAAGAATTTTGGAAGCTTTTTAACATAGTTTTTCACCTTTCATTATTATCCGTTAAAACTGATCCACATTTGGACAAAAGGCCTCTCCCAATGGCCACCATAGCGCAGTCTTCAGCTTGTTGCATACATCGTCTGCAGTTCTTCCGACCGTAATCGTCCCATGAAGCCACAGGGCGTCCTAAGCTACGATTTTTTTTCGCCCAGAAATGTTTTAATAATCTACGGAGAAAAAACTAGAAAGAAAACAAAACAAATGCCCTCCGATATCATGATTGATACAAGAAAATAACACAATGGATAGAACAACATAAGTTCCATTTATTTTGCCCCAATACTTTTTCCATATTGACATGCTTAGAAGCTTGACAAGTAGGAAATTGCTTGTGTTGTTGCTAAGGCTATGATTTATTGGACTAGTCTAAACACAAACACTTATGCTCCGTAACGATAAGTTGGCTGGTTGGCGGGATGTATCGGTTACATGCTTATTGGTCCTTCGAGTCGGATTACGTGAATGTTATGAACGTACCGTTGCTCGTTTATTCGTGCAATAATTTTGATACGAAATACCGGCGGAGGCTTTGGAGGGATTTGGATATTGTTGATAAAGTAGTTTTTCGGAAATTCCATTGTTTTGTCATATTTTATTCACTTCTTGCAAAGTATTAAAGAGTCAACTTCGAATGCCTTGTTTACAATACTTACTATGCCTAAACCTATGTCTTATGTGTTGCTGTTAACTAACTTAATGTTAAAAACCTGTTCTCAAGTAACTGACACTTAGGCCCGTATTATGAAAGCTTGCTCAGTCATGGACCTCTGCTTGAGTAACGATTTTCTATGGCATAAACGTCACTCAAGCATAGAACTATGACTGAGACAGCTTTCATAATACGGGTCTTAGTATTGTCTATACTAAATTGTATGACATTGAAGCGTGTATAGAAATATTCACAGGAATTAAATTGAATTCGTTGAATACCTATCAAGGGTTTTGTTTGCTTCTCACATGTTGAACTTTGATGCCAAGAGAGAAAGCGATTCTCTGCAGAGGCTGGATAACATTCAAAGCTCGCATTTCAAACTTTATAAAGGTTTAGATTCTATAGACCAATTGTTTGAACACATTTTCAGTAGGTAGCGAGAAGCATTTTGTAGGCAACGAAATAACCGTAACAATATTCAAAGCAGTGGTCTCTACGGTTAAATTCAAGGCTTATTTTCTAGACTAGTATTTGTCCGCGGCTTTGCATAAGCCTATACCGTTTTAATTAAACGTAATTTTTTGTTTATAATACTTTTTGTTAGAACAAGCATAATATGCTGTATATTATACAGGTTGCGTTTTTTTGGACCCACTGAGGTAAAGTCTGAAACCGTTAGAGTTATCGAAGTCATGTCAGGAGTTACGTGCTCGATTTTGAAAAAAATAAGATCTGCATTAAATAAGTCAAATATATTTTTTCGTTTTTGTGGATAAATGGGTTTTATGATTTTTTTTCGATACTCAATAAATAAAGTGTAACTGACGACTTTGTTAGTGTCCAAAGTTGGTGGAACGCCTTAAAATTTTTTATTTTATTTATTTATTTATTTATAAATGTTCAATTTTGAATATTTATCAAAAAAAAATTTAAATTCATTGCTTTTAGTTTTCCAACAACTTTGGGCACATATTCGTCATACAAATTATTTATTTTTCATCGAACAAAGAATCCATCTATGAAATATTATTGACTCATAATACGCTGATTAATACGTTGATACAAGAATACAAGAATTTATTAATAAAAATAATATTTTACACGTCAATAGGTAGTTTCATAAATTATCCTACAATATAATTAATGAATTAACAATATTAAATGATAAATTTTGTGAATTATTATAACTTAAACTTAGAAGTAGTAGAAGATATACCTAGTGTTTGTAGACTGAAGTCTACAAACAATAATACCCGACGAAATCTTGTTATATTCATAACAGAAAGCTATCATAATTACCTGAGGTCCCGTAGAATCTTGGGCACGCTGTCATTCGCAGAGATGACTGTGTGGAACGTGTAATTGTTTGCCACAGGATCGCCGTGAGAACGGATGTGCTGGTACCAGGAGTACGCTCTGGAAATAAACACTAGTTTAACATCTTGATATCATGGTACTAGTGACAGAACAGCCCAGGGATAGAATGCTGCTAACCAACCGCTTTACTTTGGCAGTAGTATCTTCGCAGAATTGCACATAGATGAAAGAAACTACAGATAGTGCGGTGCTATTTGCACGGAGAGATTGATAAAATGGTTTCAAACTCGATACTTTCATGGTTCCCTCCATCTGTAGTTTCTTTTATCAAAGGTAAGGTAAATTATGCCCAAATGTGTCTTAGTCGATACTATCGACATTAGTCGAAGCCTTAGACGATACCATTGTTAAGGTGACCTATTAGGGCCCAGAGTGAGATCTAGTCTGACATAATAAAAGAGCATACTGAAACAAGGGCTCATTGATGAAACGTTGATTTATAAGTATTAGCCGTGTTGATAGAGAATGGGATTAAGAATGACAGCGGCATTCTTTATCTACACGACTTATTTTGATAATAAGCTTGGACAGCGAGCGGTGCAACCTGTAAAAGTGACGAAATCAAGATCAAAGCCCGATAGGCGACAACCGTCTACCTACATTGGGGAGTGAATTATTAAATATTGCGAAATTTCAAA
Organism: Eupithecia exiguata; assembly: GCA_947086465.1. Taxonomy (NCBI): domain Eukaryota; kingdom Metazoa; phylum Arthropoda; class Insecta; order Lepidoptera; family Geometridae; genus Eupithecia; species Eupithecia exiguata. Next base: position 9,290,997 of record OX352231.1, read on the forward strand.
AACAACTCTTTTATTGCTACCTAAATGCGTGAATCCAAAGGCATCAAATCGATAATAAATAAATAATACATAATGCTGGACAATTCACATAGCATTATCTAGCGCCAAGCTTGTGTTATGGGTACTAGATGACTGATAAGTCCCGCCGAACCCGAAATTTTTTGGGAAATTATTTCATTTCTTAGAGATACCCAAAGTGCGAGTAAGCACTATAACAAAAAACCTCAGATAACTGATATACATAATACAATACAATACATGATAGATATTTTTTTATTATACATAGAAAACGACCGGAACACCCAGAACAAATAATAACTAACAAGTCCGTTAATTAGGCATGTTCAGAGCTACAAACGCAATTCATTGAACGGAAATACTTGCATAGAAACTAATCTTAATAAGACAAGTATTTGAACAGAATCAGAAACTTAGCGCTGTCGTGTCTCCTGCATGCATTCCCGTCTACAGTTTCAATGTGAATAAATTCAACATAAGCCATTGAATTCGTAATATATTCTAGATCCTACAACTTTGCAACAGAAATTACCGTATCAAGAACTAAAAGATAGGAGGTTGCTAGATTTATTATAAAATATTGTCAATAGAGAACTCGGGACTAAAAATAAGATAAAGTTTCGAGTGCTTGTTATTTTCCAAGAAGCCTTGTCCTCGGAACACGAAGAAATAAGATCATTAGCGTCTGATACCGGGAAGAGGTAAGATTTCAAATGAAACAGGACTCTAAAAATGCCTGCTTAAAATCTTTATTTTCTTTGCAACCTGCAAAATCTTTACATCGTTCTAAAGCGTAAGATCAAAGAGATGTATAGACAAGGAACGGAATATTTTCCTCTCAAAGTAGACCCACATCAAACAGTTGGTTGATTACAAAAGGCGGAATTTATCATACGTGCTTACACGCTTTAGTAAATTTCATTACTTTCACTTCCATATTGTAGTCACAGTAAAATATTCATAACACTGGCCCAAATAAAATAGCGGTATAGATTTACGTATGAATCTTATAAATCATCAGGGATTTAAAAGATTCATACGACATTAATAGCAAATTCTACTGAAACGAGAAGTTGCTTTGTTTTTAAAAATAAGTAGAACTACATTCAAAGATTTTTGATACACTACTTGCCTTATCCGGTAATCGTACCCACTAGAATCTTAACAATAACACCCTATATTAATCACCCATTTTAATAAATTAGTAAAGGACATACTTATTAAAAATATAGCGGTATAGATACCGTATTTCCGTACCATAAATAAAAGTGGCCCAAAACAATGCGATTTTCAAATACCTCATACATAATTAAATGGATGTTAGTTTTACATCATCATCATCAGCCTATATTAGTCCACTGCTGGACATAGGCCTCTCCTAATGAGCGCTGTCTTCAGCTTGCCGCATTGCATTACAGTGCGTATATATTTATGTAAATGGTTCCCACTTGCTGAACCATGTTTACCGGCAAATTTACAATTTCACACTAAGCTGTTAAAACCTAACCTAACTTAAGCAGATCCGATTTACAAGAATCAGATTTGCACTTGTAAATTACCCAGAAAGGAACATGCCAACATACGCATAATCTTTTTTTTATGTTCAATGAATGAAGCAGTACCGTACCGGTGCATAACTTTTAATACGTAACAAAAAAGATGGTATACATCTAACAGCTCGGCCAAATTCAGCAATCGTTCTTTTCGATTTAATCATGAAGGTATTTCAATGTGTTGACTAATAACGATTTACAGCTTTGACCCAAATAAAGTCCTATTAACTACATATTTATTGCGTCTAAACCCAATTAACGAGAAAGTAAAACACCTTACAGTGATAACGACCCGCGATTCTAACGCGCCATAAAATTTAGTCTCGTAACTTAATGGTAACTTAGTCTAGGTATAAGTTAGGATGACTTTTATATAAGTTTAAATGACTACTACAGCGATTAAGAATACATTTTATATGAGTTTCGAGCCAGACGGAGCGAGGCAGGTCGGAGTGTTAACTGAGAATCTTTTATGACATTTCTGTTATTATAATTAGTTTCTGAAACGATCTTAACTACTTAACATAGTAAGTCAATTTCTGTTAACATTTTAAGGTTCTTTTGAAAGATAGTCGGATTGATTAATTTTAATAACGTATTTGCAGTTTTTTTTACTGTTAACACACACTAGCTTTCATCTGCGGCTTTGCACGCGTTTTGCCGCCTTTATCCACCCCGTTATAACATTTTATGACCTTGCCAAATTTAATTATGATCCGTGCAAACGTTTACGCGAGAAAGGGTAACAGACATACATAATTAATTTCGCAGTTATAATAATGAAGATAGTAAAGAACCGACGCTGAAATTAACAGGCAAAATAAAACTATTGATGACAAAAGATAGGTAATTGTTCAATCAATAAAAATCCTTTCAATTTAAGTTGGAGTAGGTATTTTTGGTGTTCCAAATATGAGTTGAAGTTAAACTGCTTAGCTGCAGAAACAGCTCCCGACGGATAAACACTGAAATTAATGGTCTTGGTACACAGAACACTTTTCAACGAAGCACGAGTATCGTCGCCGACGATTTAATATACTCAACGTTTTTGCGGAAATTTTTAAAAGGATGTGTATTTTTTCGGGAGAATTATTTAAAAAGTAATGAGAATCTAAAAATATTATCATAGACTATAAAAATACGTTTTTTTCATTTTTCATTTTGTTACTTTTTCTTTTAAACAACGACAAAGAATGGGTTTACCGTGCGATCTGTGTTCAAATATGTTTCAACATTTAGATCGGGTGTTTTAGAGTTTTTGTAAAAAAAAACACGAAAGTGAAGTATCAATTTCACAACTCTTAAGTTAACATAAAAAATGCTGTCTTGTGTGTCTTGTGTCTTTGAATTGACAATACGCATACGCTTTGTATAGGTGCACCAAAAGAACTTTAAGATTGACCCTCTTCAGCAATTCGTTCAAATACAGCTGTTGTCGACTGTACCTCGTAGGTGAAATAATTAAGGAAAATGTGTATTCCGTGACAGCAAGGCGACGCCTGGCTGCGACTTCATTTTATTAAATACGCTATGCGCCAGCCCGCAACTATTCCACTATCGTAATTTCAACACGCAGCATCTGTTTAACTTGTTTATTTTAGAAATTTACGATTTCATTTTGATGTGTCTTGACTTCGTAGGAGGTAGAGATTATCTACGGAAACAAGACCCAACTTTCCTTGGGATAGTAATTAAGTATTATTTTTAGTAACGCCGATTTTTTTTTGTAGCGGACCATAGTGAACCTGGCTGACTTCGCTTCAAATTGTGCAGTGCCGATTTTCCGCGAATAAATAAATATTGTTGCGACATTTATGACCCAGCGTTTCCGTGTAGTAGAAAGCACAATAAGTTCACAATTTGGGGCAGCTTTTAGACGAAACAAATAAAGGCTGAAGCTCGTACCAACTTCCTTTTATTACTTCGTAGTGCAATAAGAAACTGCAATGCAATCACAAAGTTTCGTTCTAGTTAACTAACCTCTTTGAAGGCGAAATAAGAAATGGGATGATCTCAGCCAATGTACCGTGAGAGGTAATGTCGAAATTCCAATGCCAGGTTTGCTGCTGGTCGTAAAACTTTTTATATTTAGTTCGTGAAGGTAGCCGAGCTAACTTTGTTAGGTTGGTACCGCGCTAAGCTTATGCAAAGGAGGATCATCAAAAATATTTCAGGTCCATGAACTATGATAGCGTCTTACTTTGTGGCTAAATCAAGACGCAGTGTTAAAAGTCAAAGTCATCATTGTTAATTGTTACAAACGTTGGATACATTCAAGATATCGAGATTTAACACGAGGCTGATACTAGGTTAGTTTGTTACCGAAACAAAGCATACTTACTAAATTTATTTAATTTAATATTATTTTAATTTACTTTGATTGTTTTGTAATGTTTTTAAAAATGTAACGCCTTCCAAACTTATAAGTACATAATTTAAAACGTGGAAGAGCGAAATCACCTATCACAAGTGTTTCCATAACACTTAAAAGGTGATGCCATTTATTAATATGACTGTGTATCTTTTATTACTGAATAAAACATTATTTGAATTATTATATCAATATTTTGCGCAGTTTGCGCCAAATTGTCACTAACCGGAGTAACAAGCTAGCGGAGCTACTAAAAGTTGGTTTTATCTCCAGAATCAATTAAGGTAGCCTAGTCTATAGCAGGAATAACGTAACTAAACACTTACAAATGCATGTCCTTATTCCTTTTACATCAAAGGCATGCGAGATGAGTATGACGATGATCTTAGCGTTTGGCACCATAGCTTACGCCCGCCGAGGCTCAATTTATAATATAGATTTAAAGGGTTAGTCAACCCAGGTCGCCGAGGTAGGTCGCTGACTTCTCGAACGTTATCTGCGCTGCGTTGGAGGAAGAGAGCAGGCGAGATGAGTACGATGACGATGATCTTAGCGTTTGGCACGAGAGCGTGCGGCCTCCGAGGCACCAGGTCACCGTCGAAGTACGTCGCTGACTTCTCGAATGTTATCTGTGTTGTGTTGAAGGAAAGCAGTTCATTTCTTACCGCTTAGCAGGCGAGATGAGTATAATGATGATCTTAGCGTTCGGCACCAGAGCGTGCGCCCTCCGAGGCACCAGGTCGCCGTCGAAGTACGTCGCTGACTTCTCGAATGTTATCTGTGTTGTGTTGAAGGAAAGCAGTTCATTTCTTACCGCTTAGCAGGCGAGATGAGTATAATGATGATCTTAGCGTTCGGCACCAGAGCGTGCGCCCTCCGAGGCACCAGGTCGCCGTCGAAGTACGTCGCTGACTTCTCGAATGTTATCTGTGTTGTGTTGCTTACGCTCGGGGGAAAGAAGTTCAGGTACCTGTTAAAGGAAAATGTGCTATTAATTAATGAGTAATGTGATTTTTGTACTTGTACCTAGTTAACGCTAAGCAAAATCATCGAGATGCGCTGAGCCAATCGAAAAAGACAGCCCCTTGGTATACGGAAGAGTCCCCTCGTATAGTTAGTATGAAAACTTCTTATTATATGGTGAAGTCAGTCTGACACTGTTTTTTAGTAAATTAGTAAACGGCACATCACTGGTATAGCAGCCATGTTGTATGAAAAATTGAATTTCTATACACGCAAATTTTATTGTTATATTCGTTTTCATATGAGCGTTCCCTGTCCGATGTACCTACTGCGTTTCATTTCAATGAACTATTTTGTCAATTAGATCATTTGAATAATCAATTTTTTTTCCCATTTCATCGAACTATGCTGAAGAATTTCAGTATGCCATTCAAATTATTACTTATCCTAAAGCTTACGAAACCTCGGCTTAGTAGGTACATAGGCTCATATTTCAAGTAAACAGTCTTAACCTAGAGAGCTTAAAGGTTGCTTGTCGAGGTCACATGTCAGTCTAGACCCGTATAATAAGTACGTTATCCATCTACAAATATTAGTTTGCCCTTTACGGTGTTCAGTTTATGTTTAGGTACGTGAAATTGGAGCTAAATTATTCAAGAGGCTTTTAGTAAATTATGTGTTACAGTTCGTTTAACGGTAAACAAGCTATGTAGGCAACAATTATCATCATTAATTTATTGTTGTGACAAAAAAAAAAACATTAGATTTTCATGATTTTTAATTTTGTCCTTGAGTAAGAATACGCTTCTTTTTGACCTACGAAATGAAAAACAAGAGAGAAACTATGTTCCGTTTTATGTATTTTTATGTAAGTTCGTCGATATCTCCGTCAATTATGGACTTAATTAAATTCTTTCGTACGGATAATGATCCTGAGGTGGTCCCATGATATTTTATTACCGAGGGATAAGTAAGTATTTGTCCCGAAAAACTTAAGAAACTGTCTTTATACACAAATACTTAAGGAATTTGAAGTCGGTTTTTATTAGTTTTCCTAACAATCAAATTATATACCTATTGTGTAAACAAAATTGGTTCTAACAATTTATATGAAGGGTGACAGTCCTTTTATATCTTGGTATAATATGAATAACATTTATATACGTTTTTTTTGCAAATTATTTCATAGAATAAACCCACAAATTTTCCCTTACTCAAGCGTTTCATTAGAAATCTCAACCGAACAATTCATTTAATACTTCGCAGTAACAATAAGCTTTTCATAGAACACCGATAAATCCGATATCAATACAAGCCACGCGGTACAATAGCGTTTTACCGCAGGTACCCTACTTATTGTACCAATAATTTTATTTGACTAGAGATAAACACAATAGACGGAATAGATGGAAGCTGAAGTTCGGTCGATAAAATAGCTTTGTCCATTACTTAAATAAAAACAGCGAGTAGGTCTATATTTTATTGACATACTACACTACACTTATCGAATTAAGAATATATAATAATAATATCATTCATTTCAGACTACGAGAACAGTTACAGGTTTTATTTTAACTTATTCTACGGTCCATAGTAATATTAAAGTATATGATTCATATGTCCTGCGTGCATGGCAAGTCTACGTTGAGACTGGCTGGCGTATCCAATTCTGCTAGTAGGGGAAAATAAAACATTATCACATTTTTCGAAAACCATTGAAGGCTATCTTCAATGGTTTTCGAGTTATAGGCTTTTTCCTGCAAATCACAATTTCTCTGCCCGACGCCAATTTTTTCTACTAGAGATGTAAATATTATGTGATTTTTATTTTTGTAAGTGTTTCAAACTCAAATAACACATTCATTGATTTTACTGCGAAATAAAAAGATAATGCTTATATATAAATAAAACCGGCCAAGTGCGAGTCGGACTCGCGCACGAAGGGTTCCGTATCATTATCTATAAAAACGGCAAAAAAATCTTCTGTTAATTTATTTTATTCTGTTTTTTAGTATTTGTTGTTATAGCGGCAACAGAAATACATCATCTGTGAAAAATTTCAACTGTCTAACTATCACGGTTCATGAGATACAGCCTGGTGACAGACGGACAGCGAAGTCATAGTAATAGGGTCCCGTTTTACCCTTTGGGTACGGAACCCTAAAAAAGAACTTGGGTTCTGTTTTCGCATCAATCATTTTCAATTGGTTAACTTTGACTCTTCAGACTGATGAAAGAAGTCCACCGCGATAAGCTGGCATGTTTTTTTAAAACTTGGAACAGTTATCCTAGATTTTAAAATACGTAATTTTTACATGAACAGATTTTTTTTTCGAAGAAATTAAAAGTATCCCAAAAAAAAATTCATCGAGGTCAAGACTTCTTTCACGTCTTTTCTCTAACTCATGGTTTATCCATCCACGCCCAATGATTTGAATGAATTTGATATGGGCGTCGCCCATATCAAAAAGCCATAGGTACCTATTGTATATTAAGCTATTTACAGTATATAATTTGTAATAGACATAGACATTCATTTATTTTCATTCATTCATTTTTTTTTTAATAAATAAATTTGTTGAAATCAGAAATCTAAAAAAATACCGCATGTGAAGCCGCGTGCTTCGCGCTAGTAGGTAATACGTTCTAGGTAATCTATTCCGGAGCGGAATACGGAAGTCGGCGCCGCTGGCGGAACCGCCGCGTATCGACGTATCGATAAGCTAATCATCAAGATAAAATAGGTACACGTTATAAACTTCTATATTTTTTATACATTATGATTGTTTCTACCTATGACAACTAACAGGTTACTTTAATGACGACCTCTGTGGCGCGGTGGACGAAAGTCCACGACGCAGGAGGTTACGGGTTCGATTCCCACCTATATTCATTTGCACGATCTGTAGGTATTTGTTCTGAGTGCTCTTGTCGTTTTCTATGCATAATAAAAAAACTTCCATAAAATGTATCATGTATGTACTCGTATATCAGTTATCTAGTACTCATAACACAAACTCTGCTTAGCTTGGGGCAAGATAATGCTGTGTGGATTGTCCAGCATTATTTATTTATTTATTATTACTTTTAACTTTAAAAAAAACGCGTTTTCACACGCGTTTTTTCCGCAGAAGCTAGCAAGTAATACTTTCTAATCTGGTGGTGTTCCGGAGCGGAATGCAGAAATCGGCGCCGCTGGCGCAACCACCGCGTATCGACGACGAATCGATAAGCTCATCATAAAGCTGAAGAACTCTTAATTTGCTTCGATTTTGATTTTTCTATTATTATTGTTTATGCCTTGGTTAACTTATTGGCTACCTATTTTACTAGATAAAACTCATGTGAAGCCGCTGGTAAGGCTAGTGTAAAAAGTTCTAATCTGGCGTTGTTCCGGAGCGGAATGCGGAAGTCGGCGCCGCGGGCGGAACCACCGCGTATCGACGTATCGATAAGCTCATCATCAAGCACAAGTACGTGTATTATTTCTATTTTGATTTGTCTAGTATCAAATAAGCGAATATGCGAAATAGCGATGCAAGGATTTATTGAGAAAAAAGTACACTTTCCACTTTCAAATTTATGATTTTACATAAAATGGTGGCGTTGTTTGGGGGAGGCCTAAGTTCAGCAGTATACGGACGTATACGGGCTTATGATGATGACGATGACATAAAAAATGTAGGTAGCTACAAAAGTTTAAAAAAAAATCGGCAAAAAGATCTGGATTCACATTAGTAAAACACTTCCATGATGAAAACGGATGAAACTAGCAACACCCAAGAAATTCACTAAAACCAGCTGAAACTGAATTTCAGCCGCGAAACTGCTGTCAGTCAGCGAGTCAGACAGGTAAACCAACATTTTAAATGTTATTCTAGACGAGCGCATGAAAACCGGGTTATAGTCTAGAAATTTATGAGACTTAGGACCAAGTAATTTCCGATACTTAAACTTTAAGTACCTACTCACGTCTTTTGGAGCTTTCGGAAAGCTGCTTTCCCATATTCTGATCGAGGAAGGATCTTATATAAACTCTGGAAGGTTATTATATTATAATAACAATAATTAGTATAATTCAGGAATGTACGAGGCAATAAACTGTTTCATAATGGTCGGTGAACGTTATTAAGAAAATACATATTTACGGAGCAAAGTCATGAAATTTCTCGTACATTTCTATTTATTAGCTGTTAATTTAGCTCGCAACGTATGATTGATTTTAATCGTCTCAACTTAATAACATCAAGGTAGGTAGATGTTGCATCAGAAAATGCTACATAGGTATGTAGCATTTAATAAGTGTTTAATTATCAAACACAATTTAAATGAAACTTTAATGCAAATTTTTCTAAAGCAATATCTATAAATGAAACTAGACCTTAGCCTAAGTTAGCCTATTGTTTTTCCTGTCACTGGTGAAAGTTGTATGTGTTTACATGAGAACGTGAAGAAAAACTCATGTACGAAATTGACAGACGCGACGCGACGACGACAAAATCCTCTAATCTTTTTATGTCACTGACTGTACCGATTTATTAATCATGGACGTATTTGGGCAAGAAAATCCGCGAATACATTTTATCGTGGATTTATCGACACGAACAGTGAGACAGCTACGAGTTACGAGCGTCAATCTACGAAACCGATAAATTGTTTTTTCGGCTCGATCGGAGCCGTCAAGAGAATAGAAGTCCGGACAAAAGGGATTTCCGCTTTCTAATTTACAGAAATAACGCTGAACTGGTGATTGGATCGAGATTAGTGACTTTATTCGCAGTTTGGTTTGACGTGGTGAAAGGGACTATTATGATGTGATGATAGATGATGAATTTGACGACCTCTGTGGCGCGGTGGGCGAAGGCCTGCCTGCGACGCAGGAGGTTGCGGGTTCGATTCCCGCCTCGGGACAAATGTTCGTACGATCTGCAGACATTTGTTCAGGGCGTTCTGGTCGTTTTCTATGTATAATAAAAAATATGTATCTATGTAATGTATTGTATTATGTATATCAGTTATCTAGTACCCATAACCCAAGCTCTGCTTAGCTTGGGGCTAGATAATGCTGTGTGAATGGTCCAGCAATATTTATTATTATTATTATTATTTCTGTACGAAACTACATAAAGATGTTCTGGATTGAAGGGAAGGGGGTCTTTTTAGTATTTTTCTTGATTGCTTTTGTGATACCAGTAAGTCAATCTAAGTAAGTTTCAAGACAAACTTTACTCAATAAAACGCGTTTCTATAAAGCTGGTTTTTTTAAAGGTTTTGAACACCGATGTTACAGTTTCTCTAATGCCTCAACAGTGACGAAAGTAAATACTTTTTACTCGACTACCAACGGACGATAGTTATGAGGTTACCCGACTACCAACGGACTAGGTTGATGAGGTTGGCACTCTATGATATGTCTGTTTGTATGCAGCCGATTTTTATGTACCTAGGTAACGCTGAAACTACCAGTTCGATTTCAACAAATGAGATATCGATAGATTCGTCTCAATACTCCGGTGGTTATATTTGATGGTATATCGTATACATGGTATATATGACGTCAGACGAAATTGGGGGTCTAACGAGATATCGGAGTAAGGGTCGAAAATTCCAATGTTAGTAAATATCTTCGTGTGGGGAATCATTGCAAATGTAATTTGTTTGCACTTTTCACATCTATTTCTCAGGTTGAAGTTTAATAAGGTTTACTATTCACAAGCAAGGAGCAAACATGTGGTTTTTTTTAGTTAAAATCTTAAACCCAGCTACGTAAAAATCTTACACAAGTGTTCACGGATTGTCCTTATCATTTTCTTTTGATACTGGGTGCCCCAAACTACCTAAGTCGGAGGCACCCACCCCTACCATAAATAATACCGAGGGTACAAGTTGGAACAAAAGCCTACGACTACTTATATATAAGCTAAAATGATAATGGACAATCGGTGAATTTTTTGATTTTTAGAACTTGACAGATCGTAGAGTAATCTCTCTCGCTCGGTGCTCACCAATGTGACACAGCAGTTTTATCGCCAGTTGAATTCAGCCAATTGATTCACAGACGCTCGTATGAAGTACAGTCAGGGCTTACGCCCGCTCTTCTCTGTCCCGCTCGTATGAACGCGAAATCCTATGCACATTTCACAAAATGACGTAGTAGGTCATCCCCTTAAGATTTCAACGTAGTCGGGTTTTAGTTTTAACAATTTTTTTAGATATAAATTTTAGAACTTCACAGTTTGTAATCTCTCGCTCGTTGCTAACTTCAAATGCGACACAGTTCAGTTTTATCGTCAGTTGAATTCTGTCGATTGATTCACAAACGCTCGTATACAGTGCAGCCTCAATGGAGCCCAACTTGTAACGTTCCATATTAAAAGCGGGCAGGGTGAAATAACGTGATACCGGGCCGCCTACTCTGGTTCTTTTCATTCGTAAAACGCAGCTCTCGTTTACTTTCGGACAAGCAGTTTAAGTGTCCCCGATTGTAAACTGAATTTGTGCATAAACTTTACTAAAATGTATGTTTTGTTTATATTATACATATAACTCGTTTTAAGTTCTTTAAACGTAATCTTACAAATTTATTTATGTTGTACCAAAGAGGCGGGCGATGAGGCTGCTCCACTTTATTTTTGCTGCCTTATCCTATTTATTATGTCAATTATTCAAATTAAATTATTTAGTATTTTTTTGTATTTGTATCTGATTACCAAAATGTTGATGTCAAATAGGATGAAAATCATAGTTTTGGAAGTGAAAAGGCAGCTTAGAAGCTACCGTGTAACAAGAATTTATTAATAAACATAATATTTTACACGTCAATATAGGTAGTTCAGTAGGTCGTAAGTAACGAAGTTCGTGCAGAAATTTCTGTTTTCGTATGAAACGAAATTTCGTACTTCTGTGTATCAAAAGTAAGCCTCCTGTAGGTACACAGATATAGTTCAATCGCGATTCCCGATTACAGCCGTCGGAGGTATAAACTTCCTCTTCCCGCCGCAACCAAGTTGTTACGTAGTTTTAGTTGAAAATGTAAACTGAAATACGTTCATAAAACTCGGCGATAGTAAATTTTGTGGATTTATTTATCGTTATTGATTTTTACAAATACAAAAGCAGCCTCTTCCGAGCGATTGAAGTTAACTTTTCCCCTTTCTTTCCGTATCTGTGTTGAATTGCAGCGATTTATTTTTGGATATAAAACCGTCAAGTTCGATCAACCGCGGATTTCGCCTCATTGATGGTTTAATACGAGCTGATCGCTGTCACAAAGTTGTAAGGATAAAGACGGATAAATGTAATTTAAACTCGATTTAGAACACAACATTGTATTGTAGCGTTGGTCAAGACATGAAACGGTGGTTTAGTGCTTCCCTGTCTAGAGCCCCTCGATTTGACTATAGCATCGAAACGTGATCGTGACGCCTCACATTTTCCATAGTATTTGGTACGCCTCTATCGTGCGTAAAAGGAGAAACGCAAATCCCACACAAATTGTATGAGACGTCACGATCACGAATGGACTGAAGTTCAGAATATGTTTCTGTTTTTTATAATCAAAAGCTGAGCAGACCAAAAAAAACGTGGAGTGATTTGGGAGTTTTCGTGTATATTTAGAGTGTTTTATTTTTATAAATTCGTTAAATTAATTGAACGAAACCGTTGGGGTTAACGTGTGCTTGAGTGGAGACCACGACTCGATAAACGTAGTGTAGGATGCCCTCCGGCCAGGTGGGATGACGGCCTGCGAAAGACTGCAGGCAGATGCTGGATGCGTCAAGCTAAAGACTGGGCGCTATGGCGTTCATTAGTGGAGGCCTATATCCAGTACTGGACTAGCATAGGCGGATGATGATGATGATGAATCGTACGAAATTTCAGAATAAAACGAGGCATAAATAAAGTAGACATGTTGCGTTATTCATTACTTCGGTCTGTCAATAATTCGGCATACAATATTCATCTGTCTGTATGAGTTCTTTGTTGCAGTGAAACGTGAAAACAGTTTAGGTACTCTTGTAGTTCGTTCCACGGTAAAATTATGACGGGATCGGCGAATTTTTTAGCAGCTTTTATTTTTGCTTTGTTCGAATATTTTGACACGGTTGCAAAAGTTAAAGGTATTATTTTGCTTTTTTGCTAGCTGGTCTTATTTTCAGTTGCACAATATGGATCACTAGCTTTGCAGGGATTAATCCGTCCAAAAATATAAATAAAACCGTCTAAGTGCGATTGGGACTCGCGCATGAAGGGTTCCGTCTGTCACCAGACTGTATCTCATGAACCGTGATAGTTAGACAGTTGAAATTTTCACAGATGATGTATTTATGTTGCCGCTATAACAACAAATACTAAAAAACCGAATAAAACAAATACTTAAGGGGGGCTCCCATTGAACAAACGTGATTTTTTTACCGTTTTTATAAATGATCGTACGGAACCCCTCATGCGCGAGTCCAACTCGCACTTGGCCGGTTTTATATTAAGTATAACAGTCATCTAGTACCCATAACACAAGCTCTGCTTAGTTTTAGGCTAGATGATGCTGTGTGGATTGTCCTGCATTATTTATTTACTTAGAGATGTTTCAAATACTTACCAATCTAGACCCTTCAGATAGTTGTTGTTATTAAAGAACTGCAGCTCTTCGTAAGTGGTCGGGCTGGGCAGGTTGGGCGTCAACGCTGGATGCATGGACAGGAAGGTGTAAAGGGCCGTGCTTCCCGTCTTCTGCGGTCCTATAACCAGGACTCTGGGTAGGGTCCCGCACCATTTGCTTTTAGACCAGATGCGACGGTGCCGGATGTCGTCGCATGGATTCTAGGGGGAAAATACATAATTATAATACGTAGTTTTTTATGATAGATAGAAAACTCCCAGACCGCGAACAAACACTAGCAGATCAAGAAATCATTTGCCCGCGGCGGGAATCGAATCCGCAACAAAGGTCCTCCTGAAACAGCAGCGGTCTCAGGCGGACTTTTCCCGGTCGTCCGTTTCTTAAGTGTTTATACTTAAATCCAACCTTACTACATAACTCTGTATCATCATCATCATCCGCAGCCGGATTTTACCCACTGCTGGGTATAGGCCTCCCGAAGTTTGTGCCATCCACCACGGTCCTGTGCTAACCGCCTCCATTGACGCCCCCCGACGCGTACTATGTCATCGACCCACCTTGTAACTGGGCGTCCGACGTTTCTTTTGCCCATAATTGGCCACCAATCAGTTACTATTTGGGTCCACCTATCATCACCTCGCCTTGTATCATATTATCTAACAAATATTGCAGCTTTATGCTTTCGTAGGCTTAGGCATAAAGCTGCCATATTAGAAACTTGTTCGTAAATCGTAACAATAGCCATAATAACGCTTCAAGGCATGCATTCCCGTGTTGAGAGCTCATTATCCATGCCTATCGCTGTTCTGCCAATATCCATAGATATCAATTCCGTCATAAATTATTATGAAACGAGAAGGACGTTTCTCTTCGCTTCGGAATTCCCATAGGAAAGAAAATATTCCGATACGGATAAGTCGACTTTGTTTTAGTAGCACTTCGTAAAATATAGGTCTCTGTGACAGCTGATAAAATAATCAAAACAAACACATCTTTTGATATAATATAATGTAATAAGTTCATCAATATGTATAGTTATAGTATTATGTTTTCTACTACGTTAAATGTTTTTACAAAAACTTATAACAAAACCGGCCAAGTGCGAGTGCAAGTCGGACTCGCGCACGAAGGGTTCCTTACTAAACAGCAAAAAAAACACGTTTGTTGTATGGGAGCCCCCTTAAATATTTATTTAATTCTGTTTTTTAGTATTTGTTGTTATAGCGGCAACTGAAATACATCATCTGTGAGAATTTCAACTATCACGGTTCATGAGATACAGCCTGGTGACAGACGGACAGACGGACAGCGAAGTGTTAGTAATAGGATCCCGTTTTTACTCTTTGGGTACGGAACCCTAAAAACCGACTTTAAATTTCGGAATATTTAAACAGTTTTTTAAGTTTTACAGGATAAATAGTCTCTTGGGAATATTTTTTATGGGACCACCGCCTCGAGATCTTTCTCTATACAAAAGCATTATTATGCAATGCAATAAAAAACCGTTTTAACCGTTGTGCCCGAAAATTCTCAAACAAAACGTAAAAAATCATAACTCGAAAACTACAAAAAATCGTGGAACAAGCAAGGGGTATTTTCGGGTACCCCTGGGGAGGCATTATATTTTTTTTATGACGTCACTGCTTTGTCCACCCTGTAGATAGACCACGCACAATGGACCAACCTGAGTCTCAGTGCGGATACAAGAGTACACATACACACACACCCTGTAGATAGATACGGCCTGATTAGTACCTTACTAAATTTACGCTATATGTGGGGACGTAATGCTTAAGTGTGGGATTAAGAATGCTTGACAAGCTAATCTGGCATCGGTTTACTATTGGGAATTAAGCTGTCATCCTCTGGATTAGCTATCGCGATCACCGCGTTAAGTAGTATGGAATGTGCTATTCAAAGGTTCGTTGTATGTAGGTCAGTCAGTGTGTTTGTTTATGAGGGATAGGTAGCTTCGATTTGATTGGGTTGCGTGTCGCATGTCTTTTGTATTAATCAGTTAACATTTTGATAGGTACTTTGTTGTATTTTTTTTCATCGGTTTAAATGATATTTTGATTATCTTAGTATCCAATTTTGACCATGGCGACGATGGCAGTGTGACTGGCCTTAGAGAACTAACTAATTTAACTAAGTTGATTCTCTACCCTTTAGTGTACTTTTTGATGGCTTGCACTTTGAATATACAATAAAATACCTGAAAATTTAAAAAATGAAGAAAAAGATACGCTTTTTTGTAAGAAACTAAAATTATTTTTATTAGAAAAATGTTACTATTGTGTTGACCAATTCGCTACTGACAAACTAAAATGACGTGACCTTATGATGAAACAATGACTAGCTGACCATTCTGGCTTCTAAATTCAAAATTCAATTCAATTTAATTAATTATGTTTATTATGTATTGCATGAAATTTATGTTATTGTAAAACTCCATTTGACAATGTAAAAATAACTGACTATTATTAATTTCTTAAAAATAACTGTTTTGCAGTGCCCTTCCAGGATGCATGTATGTACCCTAGTGATAACCAATTACCTTAGAAATAAGATGGAATGTACCTACATGCAAGCAAAAATAAATGAAATATGAAATATAAGTTCCTAAGTAAAGGTGCAAGTGGAACTTTTTTGGCCACGTCTAAACGCTTCTGTTAAAACCTAGAGCATTATTTTTGCTATGAGATAAAAGGTGGTTGGTGCCATATCAACAGGTTAATCGAATAAAATTAATACCACACATAATAGTTATTAATATTTATCTGCCGTAGAACAAAAATAGCATTGGTCCAAAGCGGAAGATTGGTCGCTAACTGGCTTTAAGTGCAAAAGCCTTAACGAGTGGCTCGTTAGCAAAAGCGCCATGCCCAAACACATGAAACTAGAACATTTTATTTCCAAAGCGTTAACGCTATGAGAGGAAATAGAGTCCATTTTCCTTTACGTTTATTACAAAGGGATACATGTGGTCCATATAAACTAAGAGTAATTCTGACGTGGCGTACGTGAGATCAAACGCAGTGCAAGCAGAGGTGCTCATCTGTTTTATTTATAGAACTCTATCTGAACTAAAATCAGTGGGAATTCTGTTACGCTTTACATAAACTTCCCTTGTGGCCAAAAGATCTACGCTCGTCATTCTTGCAAACGCAATGTTCAGCAAATAAAATGTTATGAAACAATAATTGACCAATTGACTTAAAGCCACGAGACCATTTAACAACAAATACAACGTTTTCATTCGACCGATAAACACGCACTCACTCGACATGAAATAATATTTTTCAATGGCTCACCGTTCGACGGGATCATACGCATCTCTGCTACCAATAAAGTATTAAACATTGTGCCATACATATTGAATATCGGATATTGTTACGGAACTTTCTCGTGCGAGATGAAAAATGTCTTCTCATGGTAGGAAGTTATTGAAATCGTCTACAAATCTCATCACATAACGTACGGGTAAAATATTGAGACAACCTCGAAAATGTAGTGAAATGGACAAAGGAATCCTTTTATCTTCAGATATTTCCTCGATCTTTTTACATTAAAATACAACGTAAACATGCTCAAGTTGAATTAATAATCTATGTTGATTTTTAACTGGAAAGCCCCTCTAATAAAGAGCAGAGTAATAAGCGCTACTATAACAGTTGTGAAAGATCAGGAGTCATTTTTGTAATTCTTTCCTTCCCACACATTGTTACCCTACGCGGTCGATCAATTAGCCAGTGTAAATAGGGAGACGAGCGCGGCCAACTTTACGGCCCGAGGCCTCTCCCGTAGGTAGGCGAACTCAGCCGGAAATAAGGCGGCCACTGTCAAACTCAAAAGTTAATTGATCCGACGACAATGGCGCCCGGACTAAGTTTCCAAAGGGTAACATTCCGTTTTATTTGCGTGAAAAGACCGTTTCCGAAGTTCGTTAAATAGAATCACTGATTAATAGCTCCCCTTGGCAACGCCACGGACAAAGATTCCGACTTTGCGCAGTCACTGTAGTGCATACTTTTTAGTCGAATTGAAATTGGGTTTCTGCTTGTCGACAGATAATTTTCGCCGAGAGTGGAATGTTTTAAATACAGGAAGGTAAAGCGGCCAAAATGGATGTAGCCTTTATTTGTTCACCGGCTCAGCTTTATGCTCGCCAAAGCTATTTAAGAAAGGAATTTTCAATTTAAATGAAACTAGCCAATGTCGATTTTCGAGCGTATATTTCAAGAAATATTCCTGTTGCTACATTGTTAGCGCTCTTCCGAGAACTGGGAAAGAGTTTCATTAAAATCTGTTTTCTGTGCTTTTAAGTTCAGTATTTTACTGGCGTGAAAGTACAAATTGTCTGTCGGTGTGACTACAACTTTATAGATATTCCGTCGCCTCGATATGTTATTTCGATTATGGAGAGAGGAACTTTACGACTCGCCGCATCCACCAATGTAGGTTATCGAAATGTAATGTGTCATGTTCAGTGTAGAGAATTCGTGTAGAGAATTGCACTGGGATTTAATGCAAATAATGTTGTCAACATTTCGAACTTCAGAGTTTTAATATAACGTATTATTAGCTAGTGTCATTATTACATATGCCATTAATGAGTAATACCTATGACCTTATGATGATTGATATGGAAAATTAACGGTTATTTTATTAGTTAGAGTGCAAGTTAATTTATGAAGTTTGTAAAACTGTTTGTTCTCTGAATAGAATAAAATAAACCTAGGAAAGGAAACCCAGCGGAATGGAATTATTCAAACCTCACCCTGAGCTACAAAGGTGCACGCACACCCAGCGGCTATAGTTTGATCGATGCTAATGCTAATGCACTAACCTAACGCATTCACCGCCCAGCGTCAGCTGTATTATGTCTCAGAATGACACATTTTGGCATTTTACCTTTGATAAAAGAAACTACAGGTCTCTCTGTGCATATCTAGAGTTTCTTACATCTATTGACGATTCTGCGACGATTATCATAAAACGATTGGTTAGCAGAATTTGATCCCTATAGGGGTGCACCGAAGCTACACCAGGTTGAACACGTGCATGTTCGTCATGGCAGTGAGAGTGTTAGGATAAAGCATTGACTGTCCAGCCACTGAGGTGCGACCCGAAGGGGTGTAGAGGTTGAACATGTGCATGTGGTTCAAAGTCAAAGTCCATAACTTTCTTTCTTTACGCTTACAAAATAAGCACTTAGACAAGTCAAATTTTATACTATAAACAGCTTTTAAAATATTAATTGTCATCAAATATGAAATAAAGTGTTATTGATTCAATTCACTTAATTTTGTGTCCACGAGCGTTAGTATATTGCATAGACTGTCCAGACTTTCAGACCTGAAAGGGCGGTGCTGCCGTCGAACACGTGTATGCAGGTACCTCATGGGCAATGAAAGTGTTAACTCGCCTATCCATTTTCATAGCGTATAAACACTACCTTGTTTAACTACAGCGATTAGGGAACCAGCTCACCAGCTCAGGTTACATTGCATAACTCTGGGAAAGTCTAGTTTGTTTTTGCAGTGCTTTATCTAAAGTAAATAAGCATGTTTAGATACCGGGTTGACGGCATTTACTTTGTTTTTAGAGGTGTTTACTTTGTTTAGTCAGATTACTTCCTTGTAAACATTGCTTGGAGCACGGAACAAAGACTTTAGTTATGTTTTTAAAAGCGGCTAAGTTCAATTCACGGGAAGGAGATAAGTTATGGAAAGTAGAGTTTCCATGGAAACCGAAGCAATATGGAGATTCTATAATCGATCACACTAACGATTAATATTAAAAATGCGAAAGTTTGGATAGATGGATGACTGTTTGTTACTTCTTTGCGCCAAAACAACGGAAGGGAACGTGCTGAAATTTTGCAAACATGTAGTTCTAGGCCTGGCCATAGGCTACTTTTTATTCCATAAATCAGCGAACATGGGATAGAAATAACGTTAAAACGTTTCCATAGAAATAACGCGTGAGAAACCGCGGGTAGAAACTACTAGAATATAATGTTTTACAACTAGCACGTAAGGCTATTGTAGTGTGTGTAATTGCTAATTTCTGCATGGCTGAGCAGCCACAACCAGGAATTTAAATAGCTTCTAACGCAGTTCATTTGTAACTCTTTGGGGTTAACATTTCCAATTCCAACAATTTTAGGAAGTCACCAAATAAAATTGCTTTGAAAATGGTCAAAAATTTAAGACAAATGGTTTTTCACTTCTTAACTGAAAAATCTTAGCTGCATCATTATATGAAAATACTTACATATTTGATGCTAATTGTAATCCCCGAACACTTTATTTGATTCTCTAGATTATGAAATGGGTTGCTTTCCTGTTTTTTTAGGTTAAAAAGTTACACGTTATACTACAACCAATTTCTTTATGTAAACTTAATGACATGGCAGAGCGGGTTTTTTCTAACATATTTAATGAATGAAAACCCTAACCTCTGTTATTCACTGCAATGCGCGTACAGAAATAAAATAAAAAACATTAATTTTCATTACCCCGACCACACCCACAATGGATTGAGAGACCTTTTGTTCAGTATCGCAAGATAGATAGCTAGCGAAGCGAGTCGACTTTACATGACGAGCGAAGCGAGCCCCGCTGACTACGTACTCGACTTGGCGGCGGCAGCGTCCCTATCCGTTTTATGTTTACAGTAGTGTTTAAATACTTTGTTGTTATACTTACACCCCACAGCGGATTAAGCTCATCAGGCCTCAGTTCGAAGTATTTCTCAGCGAGCGCGAGCGGCGGTGCCGAAGCGAGCCGAACGTTCGTCCAGCATCGCAGGAATTTGACGACGGATTCGAATGTGTAAAGCGCCAGGCGGTCGTTGCCGTAGTTCGACATGTGCGTCATGAACACGTTGATCTGTTGACAAATAAATGTTACAGTTCGATGTAAACAAAGTACTTCAACGAGTTGGGCTGGTTAGGGACTGTTTAGGCAGGGGGTAAAGCACAATACACTTCCTGCAAGATGCCAGTGCAGATCTCAGTTCCCCCACTTAGAGTTAGAATTAGGTGTAAATGCGGTCTACGTTCAGCCGTTATGTCAAGCGATTAGAATTGCTGAACATTATCAGTTATTTATAACTTTTTATAAGCTGGAATACGCTTCCTAAAACATGTTCACTATACGAGGCGTAGGTATTAGGAAAGTTGACCCCATTCAGGTTTCTTTGATCAGTCAGATTTATAGTTGACTATTTGTACGAGATATTAACAATAAACAATCAACTCTTATCAAATTAAATTTGAATTACTAGGAACGCTATTAGTCCCAAAATAAGCAGGTCACAGATCAGTCAAATTCAAATACACAGATTGCGATTCTAGCTAACATACAGTCAGTTCTATTGTAAACGAAAATTATATCTGCAAAAAAAGTAGTTTTATTTCGAGTTTCACGGCTCGTTATTCATTTAGCACGACTTTTATTTCAACAATATAAAATTGTATTTTGAATATTTCGGCCAATCATTGCTGCTAACTCTTGTGCAGATAAACTTTAATGTTATTAATTTTGCTATGAATATCGAAACTATAACATGGACTTTTATTACCACGTCGCGTGTACAAATACATAGATCTGGCGTGCAAAGCGATACAAGACCTCAGAGGTAAGTTGATTGATTTTCCTTTGTTTAAATGTTTAATTTAAACTGATTACGAGTCTGCAAATCACCTAGTTTCGGCGTAGTATTCGTACGTTACATATTTATGACACACTAGCAGCGCCTCGCGGTTTCACCCGCGTAGTTCCCGTTCCCGTGGGAATTCCGAGATAAAAAGAACGAAAGAAAAAGTCCTATTCCAGACTATAATCTATCTCTGTGCCAAATTTCATTCAGATCCGTTCAGCCGTTCTGGCGTGATAAAGGAACAAACATCCATCCATCCATCTAAACTTTCACGTTTATAATATAAGTGAGATTGTGTACCTAACACTTCGAAATCGACACGAGCCCGACACAATGACATAAATTATAATAACAATACCCATAAAACGTAATCTATCTGCGTGATCTTAACCCTTGAACGAAGACGTTTCGTTCATCCTTAATAGCTAGGCTCGGGAACAACAAACAAGTCTACTTGAGAAGCGAAGTAACCCAGAGGTGAAACCTGCATTATCATAAATGACAATGGGTGAGCCGCGTGATTTTAGACGTAGATGAGCTCAACTCTCGCCTGTACGTAAGCGGTTCGGATTTGCTGTCAAAACTATAATCCTGCGTATAACTTTGAAAGTTGTAAAGGGCAGATTAGTATTTTGATTAAAATTTTATCCACTGAAGCTAAACTTCATTTAAATTCAAAAGTGAACTTTGTCTGTCTTTCTGTAACATTTACGCGACTGAACGACGGAGCGGATCTTAATGAAATTCGGCCAGGAGATGGATTGTGTCCCGTGGAAGGCTAGATATTACTTATCCCGGTGTTTAATGAATGCAAAAAAACCTAGAATATTCATAATGTTCAAATCAAATAACAAACACCGCCAAAGGAAACAAAGCTTTATCACAATTTACCAAGCGGAACTGCGTATTGGTAGGTCACCGCAGAATATCAACCTTCCCCAACCTATCTATGACAGTTCAATTACCTGCAGAATCTCATCATTGGAAATTGTATTCCATTTTCACAGACTGACAGTTGACATTAGACTGGCAGAGATTGCCCAAATTGAACAGGAAGGGTGAACAATGCTATCGCAAAAGACATCTCTTTACCCACCCGCAACAAATATTTGCACATCACGCTGACATTTGTTGGTTACCCATTCGTTTAGTCCGGAAATTAAACATCGCCTCTTGGGCAACACTTTATTACCATAGATGGACAGGGTTGGGAAGCTACAATGTATGGATTTCTGTCAATTAGGATGACAAAGGCCGCGGCTGCCGCATAAATCAATATGCGATCGCTGATAATTGCGCGTGTAATTCAATGTCCCCGATAACACTGGTAGTGCTTCGGTTCGATTCAATTTGCAATCGATTTGGACCGTTAATGATGTACGGTCACGTTTGAGATAAGGGCTCTTGGCTGGGCGATATGTCAACACTATGTGGGCTACCATTCGTGAATACCTACTTATATAGCGTCCACCTTTCATTGTATTATTGTGTATTATGTATTACACTAGTAGTTCGCCTCGAAAATGGACCGCTACCTCTCTTTCACAAAATCTCTAAATAAGAATTTATGGAAAAATTTATGAAAGTACCTTCATAAATTTTCAGACACTAGAAAAACTTCTCGTATAAAACACTGAGTAAGTTAACACGGTTCAGCGAGTTTTGACATTGAATGACCGACCATGACGTCTCCATATAAGATACCACAAAATAGTTGTACTAATCGAAAAGGGAGTAGGTCAAGGTCAATCATCTACAAAGCAGTGATTTTTACAATTTCGTTGTATATTCAAGCAGGAAGTGTACTTACAGGATTGTTGATGACAGTCTGGAAGAGCTCCCCGCCTTGTATGGAGCGGTCCAGGCGATGCCTGCCGCCGGGGTATCGCTCTAAAAGCAGCGTGTGTGTGAAGAGACCGCATGTTTGTCGCGGGAGGACCATTACGCCTCTATGCTTGAATCCTCTTCGTAATCTATGGACAAATGAATAGTTTTAGTAATTGTTAATTGAAAAAAAAAACAAAATTTAAGGCATGGATCTCATAACCAAATCTATAGGTACTAATATAACCTTGATTGAATTCGAACTATTCTTCGTGGATTACTTAAAATGTCACAAAGGGATGATGAAAATTTTGATTTTTGTTTTCGTTTGACCAAAATCTCATCAGGTGGTAAGAACGTACGGTGTGGCCGATGTGTTACAAAGTTTAGAACGTTTAGAAGACACCTATTCACTCTTGTCTTTAAGTGACCCAGGTTCTAAGTGATCAGAAAAACAGAAGCAGACAACTACTTCCAAACCATAGCGGTACGAATGAGTTCCTACGCAAGCCTACAGTCATATTACATTGACATTTTCTCTAGTAAAAAAAAGGTGCGGGGCAATGAGTGTGGAAATATTACGACAGGGAAGTTTGTTTTTACTGTATTTCAAACCAAATGAATAAATATGAAACGGGGTGTCTCATGGTTATTTATAAAGTCAACAAACACGGGCTGTGTACCGACAGCTTTGATTTCAATTAGAAACTCACTTCGCTTGTGATTTCCTGTATCGTTTCCGCAAAGTGTAAATATGTAGCTCGACATCAAAACAGAGTTACGAACTTAATATTTATCTTCATTGATAGGAGACTATTTCTTTCTATTTTTGTAGGAATTTGCTTTGTATTTTGTTATCATTTATCATATTTGACTTGCCCTTGTTATTTTGATATGACAAAGGTGTAGTGAAATGAATGAATTGAAATGTTTATCTGAATATTTGGATATCCTTGCGTCGAATAACAGATTATTTAGTTTTTTCTGGTTTATAAGAAAACTTAATATGTAAAGGAAAATGCGATTTTTTGGAAACAACGCCCAGCCCAAACCTCTGAAGCTAGAAAGCTGGGACCTCCTGTGAAGTCTAAGTTTTTTACGTTTTTTGTAACTCTTTAACCAGTGGACCGATTTTCTTGAACCTTACAGAGATTACTTAAAATATAAAACAATTAAACATGTGAGAAAATGATGATGTGATGTTTGTAATAAAATACAGTAAACTAAAACCAATGCATTTTTTAAAGATTTTTTATAAAATCTCAATAATAGTTTAAAAAATACGCGTACGGCAAGTTTGTAACGTATGGCACGGTTTGCTTCAAACTCAATGTGAAAATTAAAGATACAAAAACGAATACAAAAACGGGTATCAGGATTTTTCAAAACAAGCCGAGAAACGTGATTTCATTATTGAAAACGGATTCTAGGAATATCAGACACCTACAATAGGGTTTCAGCTGATTTAGAAGTTTTTACCCTTAAGTCCACGCAATTAATATCGTGAGGGGGTAAGCTACTAATGAATAAATAATACTGGAAATTTTAGACAGCCCCTAAAGTAAGGAAATCTTGTGTTTTAGTAACCTTAAGACGGAATGTATTTAACATTTTTGCTTACTTGTGGATGTGGTTACCGAGTTTTTAGCTTGACTTTGTGATTCCTGGATTTTTGTTAACAGTTGGAAAATGGTAAATAACGCATACTTACTTCTTGAAGCGAAAGATTTTCTCCATATATGGTAATACGATTGCGCTTTCAATGCATGTATTACGTACGGGTTATTCTCAAGTTCCTTTCGTTTCTTCGAAGTTAGTAAAACAAGTCTTCAAGTCTCCGATGCCTTTTTTAACCGCTATTTGCTGAATCGGTACCTACTCGCGCTGCAGATGATGATGAGACAACCAACAAGAATTTAAGGAAAGCGACTACAGCTGAGCAAGCTATAGCAGAGCATTTCGTTTATCAGCGTTGGTCCATTATGAATGTGAGCGGGTTAACCACGAACCTTGTATGTGTTGGAAGAACACCAACGTTTCTTGCCATAACGTACATATTCATTGTGAGGTAGTGTGATTGGTCAAACTACGACAGCTTTTTCGTAGTAAAACACCATTATGATTCTCCAACACTATTTCTCCTCTGAAAATTATTACAAACCGAGCTTGCAATACCTAGCTCTACTAGTAATACATGTTTGCGGTATAAATGCTTGCGGACTCAAAGCCCAACCTCGCACCCACCGCAAAATTTTTGCGGAATATCCTCAATGGCCTGATGTTTTGATGAAATTTCTATAATTATATCAGCGCAATGTGACTACGTATCGCGCGTGGTTGATTACCAATGGAGTGGCGAGGGTATTGTGATATAATTAAAAACATCATTAATCATTGTGTGTACGTCATGTGGGGTTAATGGGGCGTTCAATGTTGTCCCTTACAATGTGAGTTTTTCTATTGATTATGAATCAAAGGTCACTTTGACAGGTCGGAAATTTATATATTTATACGAAGGTAGAGGTTATAATGGCAAAACCCCCTTTGATTGAGGGAGGCACATGTAGCAGTGTACGTATTCTGTGACGAGGAGATAACTATAGGTTCATAATGTATAATACCTATACATATGGATGTTCACGCCGTCGAGCGTGACAACTTGCTGCGGACTTCACGGAGCGTCCATTCACTCGCGCCTGCACTCACTCCGCAACGATTTTTCCTGACAAGACACTGCGAGAGACGCACGCGCATCACGCATCTATACCCGCGACCTCGCGAACCCTAATTTAATTAATACACTACAGCTCCTATGTCAAAACACTTCAATAAAACCCAATTAAAGTAATACTGAGTCTTTTCAATACAAGACATGTTTTAAAAAACTATAGACCTACTTCAAATCCCTAAATAATGAAAATGGGTTTGCCCGGAACATTTCGATAGCGCGATCTAATTTATTAAGTTGCGATATCTAGTTAAAATTCGAGTCTAAGTAATTTAGTTTGATGTGATGCAATCCGTTAACTATTTTTTTTTCAAAGTGGACATCTTGTTTACGCTACCGTTGCCCCATGGAAATAATTCGAACCACGGAAACCAAACGTAAATTATCATAATAAAACACTGTTTTAACCGGATTGATGGCGTATATTTTATATTTTGTTTATAACCTGACGTTTCGGAGGCTTTTCAGCTTCCATGGTCACAGGCAGACTCCCTGTGACCATGGAAGCTGAAAAGCCTATGTAAATTATTATGTGAAGTAGTTTTAGATTCGTTTTACGCCGCACATTTTTATTCCCTGAGGATCAAACTTTTATGAGACCACATCAAATTCAACTTTTATACAACAACGAAAGAATCATCAAAATCTATTAAGAACTGGCGAAGACATCAATAAAATTTTAGTAGATAGTCGTGATTTTTCAAAAGAATTATGTTTTTTTTTAAACTTGACGGGATAAGTACCTCGTGAATATTTTTTTATGGGACCAATTTATTCAATTATGGATTCACTTCCTATACAATCGCAGAAGAATTTTAAAAATCAGCTCATAATTCACGGAGAAATCGATGAACATAGATAAGAAAAAAAAAAATACATCAGCCGAACATTAGCTCCTCCTGAAGTCGGTTTCTATTTTCTAATTGCATAACTTTTACAATATTCTGTGATAATAATGCTTACTACACGTGAATATAATCGCGTCATTATAATTAATATGTGATTTCTCTCACACGATTTTAATCACAAAAATTAATGTCTTTTTTTGGGCTCTTACCAAAAACGCTTAGCTTGCGCATTACCCAACAATTTATTCGTATGGTTTTCGTAGAATACAACTTCAAAGTACCATAATCTCCTATTATAAATGCTCTGATTCTATGAATATCAAATTTTGCTTTTTCAACCGAAAACCGAATTCGAACAAGGCGGTTCAAAATACTAAGTGTTCTCTCACATTAAACCCATAATTGGCGTAAATTAATACCCCACAACAGTTGATAACCCCTCAGTGCCAATGGGGATCATTTATACACGAGTTTATTGTAGGGGATACGCTATTATGAATTGTTGTAAAAGCATATATACCTGCAGTAGAATAAATTAGTTTATTTTGTTTCTACGAGTAATTTAGTAGATAATAAGATAGTTTTGTATAATAAATATGTATGTAGCTTTCTTTTTTTTGTATTAGTTCCGTTTGCACTATCTTACCCCATACCCAAAGTGCGGGTAAGCACTATAACAAAAAAGAACGTCAGTGACCATGAGATAGAAATAACCTTATAAAGATTCCATACTAGAACAACAATTCAAATTCGATCTTTGTTGACTTGGAATAACGTTATATAATATCACGGAATGCTACTTTTTACACCGGAAACGTCACATACGAAGCCGCGGATACAAACTAGTTATTTATAAAAGCTTTACTAGAATTCATTCACGAATCATCATCCTTCCCACCCTACAAAGGGCATATATTACAACATAATGTCGAGTGGTGTGAGTCTCCGGGGAGCCGTTTGAACGTGGCACGTCGTCGGTCGGTCGCCTGCGGATCTCGGTGCGTGCTGGCAACTTTGCTTTTATGAAAACCTTTTGTTATTGAATGTTATGTGTGTGTAGTGTAAGAGAGAATACAGAATACACAATTTTTCTAAATACATTTTAAGAGACTGAAAACTACTTATGATAGATAGATAATTCTTTATTATACCACACAAACACAGAAAACAGTACAGAAATAAAAGCTACGAGAAGAAGTACAAAGGCGGCCTTATCGCTAAGGGCGATCTCTTCCAGGCGACCTTGGGATGGACTGGACATGTAAGAACAAAAAAAACGGTGGCACTTGAAAAAAAAAAGAAATTAAATTATTTACTACAGTTTGGAACCTTTAACTAGGTTCCAAACTGTAGTAAATAATATAATCCGGTCCGCCTCCATTTTTGGGCTTTCATTATCATTTGCAATGAGATTAGGCAGATTCTGAAAGAAGTTTTAATATAGTGATTTACCATAACACAAGCATTGCCAACTTTGGGGTTAGAAGATAATGCGTAGTATATTCAGCATTGTTATTTGAAATTCTATGTTGGAAACAGATTTTTCATGGTTTCTATAATACTCTATTTGAGATAGATGTACAAACGCGTAATGCGCGATGTCGTAGAACCTCTACCACTCTATTCTTAACATTACAGAGTACTAGTTTAGTCGAACACTTTTGAGTTTACAACCTTTAAAGATGCTTATACATCCTACTTAGACCCTTTAATAGTAGATAACGCACGGAGGGCATAAAGCAGTGTCTTACGTCACGAGCGTCAATCAATCCCGAACGCAATTCATGATTCTAGAATAACTAAGGAGCGGAGCGAGGGAGTTAGTAGAATTCTAAGTGCGAATTACGCCCAAGACGAAAAAAGTTTTATGCACGAAGAGAATACTATATTCTTCACACTTTCTGCGAGAAAATAGTGAAAGTTTAATATAATGTGTTTCGCAGCATTAGTATTTTTTCCGCCTTCTGAACAGATCGTTCGAATTGCGAAGAAGATTTCATTGTACGTCATTTCAAAGAGGATCTCATATCCTTGGTAAAAAACCACTCATTACAAATTCAATCTCATTATTCCCTAGGGAGTAATGTTCATTATTCCTAAGGGAGTCATGAGTTTTGAATCTGGAACCTCAAAATATGAATGGGAAATGTTTATCAGCCAATACGGCTATAATGCCACTCGGTTAGAGTTACATGACGTTTACTTTACAAGTACGTTTTAGAGCATGGAGTGTGAAAAGTTGCAATTCAAAACAAATCAAAATCAAGCGCTCTGTAGTACGACATGGTACTAAACTGTAGGTAGATACATCTTAGTGTACATCACTGTTAAATTGACTAATGTAACCCCCAGATAACAACATCCTATGGTTGGGAACAGGCCATTATTCCCTTGTTCTGATTACCATGAACACCGGTACATCGGAGCACATAATCAGTTGGTAATTGTTTCCACCGGTGGCGCGTACGTAACATGTGTCAAATCAACACGATAATGACGATGAGACGTGACAGGGACAAGCCAGACGGATGTTATTGGTGTAAATGTCAGCGGGAACAAGTGCGGGATAGGGGTCTTTACTATGGGAGTGACAACTGTTAGTTAGGGACTACTTAACCCTTCGTAAAGTTGCGAGATTGACCGCTCACTTTATTTGTTACTTTAGTTTCTGTCTGGTGGATGTATGACTTTTGAGAATTGGACCAGTAATTTCGGAGATTACCTACTCCATTTGACGACCTCTATTGCGTGGTAGGCGAAGGTCTGCCTGCGACGCAGGAGGTTCGATTCCCGCCTTAGGACAAATGTGTGTACGATTTGCAGACATTTGTTCAGAGTGTTCTGGTCGTTTTCTATGTATAATAAAAAATATCTATCTATGTATTTTATTATAATATGTATATCAGTTATCTAGTACCCATAACACAAGCTCTGCTTAGCTTGGGGCTAGATGATGCTGTGTGAATTGTCCAGCATTATTTATTTATTTACTGATTACAAAAAATAGAATTATCTTTTGAATATGAGTATTACAGTGGCAAAGATTGTATAAATTTAAGAATTTAACTTTTTCTAACCCTTTCAGACACATATTCGGGCTTTGACTGTACTCTAGCTATCATCCTTTGGCATTTCATATCGTCAGTACATGTATATCTGTAGGTATGCGAATACATGCATTACGACTGTAGAATTCGCCGAATGCAGTTATGTTTAGTATACACAGAATTTACATGGGGTCTATTGCTACTGCAGGAGATGAGAGGATGGTATCTGTCTCCAAATTCATTTTCTGACCTTCGGCCGTCTTCTTAACCACAATCCTAGAGGATACCGTGCAGGCACAGTATAAAATTTCATCAGCAGGATTTGAAGACATTCGGAGAAGCAATTCTGTTTTATCTTTACCAAATAATCTCCGAATCGTTGCCATCTCCAAAGCTATAGTTCTATCAAAAAATAATTATAGTATCAAAGAAATTAAATATATATATATTTTATACACGACTGCCTGAAGTGGAGATAGACATCACAACCGTTTATATGTACTTAGTTTATCATGCTTAGTTAGTTTGAGATGTAATTTTGTTACATAAAATGTAGGTATTTATCAAAAATCTTTATGAAATGGGTAAAAAAGATTATAGCTACAAAATAATATCAGGATTATCAAAACTTTTCTTAGACTTTTCCCAAAAAAAATCAATACTTATCGCCACTCGCACCACCCCGGCAAACATACCGTCCTCTTCGATATCCAATTAAAGCAAAATGATCGGTGAAAATCGCGAATTTGTTTTTTTACTACGACATCTAATGCTACACAATCGTACGGTGCCGGTTTCTACCAAGTGAGGCGCGAGAATAAAAAAAAAGTGCTTTATCGTATTTGGTGAGCCTGAAAGAGGTGTTACTATTACATCTATAGTATTTATGGAAATAAATAATTTTTGATATTTCATTTTGGACGCGGCTCTAGTACCCAGTTGCATGTATTTAATTAAGAAAATAAATATTAGAAGGAAAATCAGTACAAGCCGATCTCTTGATGGCATACTTGGTCACGATGTATTCTGTGAAACCAAGACCATTTTATTGAACTGACTTCCGCTATGCTAACGCAGCTCAGTATTGAACATTCAACGAATATATTCATGGAATTCTTAAGTTCGATCAACCCTAAGTAAAGGGCGATCAAAGGAATGCCTACACCATGACTGAAACACGATTAGAAGACCCAATCAAGCTAAGTAGGTATAATTATGGGATAAGTGAGTACACACTCACTTATTGTTACCAACTCTACTATGTTCTAAGTAATAATCAGTAATGTTTATTTGTGTCAAAGTGTTTCTTAGCTAATTATTACTTAGAATCAATGAATATCTCGATAGTTTTCGCGGAGTTGCTCGTTAGCGAGTTAACCTTTTTTTGGGCGGGTGAACTTTGATAAGGAATTTCTTGTTAAACGTTTATCATCATTAAAATTAATGATACTGCTAGTTAGTAAATCCAATAGACCATGTACATTTCTCACGTGATCGTAAGTGACGATGTGGCCTGTGTTAATACAGTGAGTCTATCTACAAAGCAAGTATTGTGTACGAAGAAAAGCGCAATTGTCTGTTACCAACAGCCCCCCTAGCACGGGGATTGTTGTCTAGGGTAGAATAGACAATAATGACATTGCATCGCCATACATTGCGTACATTATTGAAGTTGATGGAATGCATTTTAAATAATTTACGCATTGAATGACGAAGTGACGTATTTTTTCTCTATTTTACCCTAGACAACAATCCCCGTGCTAGGGGGGCTGAACATGTGTTTCAGGATATTTAATTATATTCCTAAAAGATGCGTAAATCCGGAGATTTAGATATGTAGTTTGGTACCGCGTTGA
The DNA here is from genome assembly GCA_947086465.1 of Eupithecia exiguata. Classification (NCBI taxonomy): domain Eukaryota; kingdom Metazoa; phylum Arthropoda; class Insecta; order Lepidoptera; family Geometridae; genus Eupithecia; species Eupithecia exiguata. Next base: position 9,322,493 of record OX352231.1, read on the forward strand.
AACGGCTGTAACTTATTAACTTGCGGTGCTAATGTCCTGAAATTTTATGTTTGTACCTACTAAAAAAAACAATAAAATAAAATAAAAAGTTAAAAGTAAAGTAAAAAATTAAAGTAAAAGGGGGTCAAAGTTCTCGGATGTTTCATGTGACTTTGATTGATATGAAACTATTTATAAATCAATAAGCTAAAATAATACAAAATAAGGTATTCCTACACCAAATTTGTAACGCATGTATAGACGATTTGCTTGAAACTCAATGTGAAAAATAAACAAATTTAACATTACCTACCTGATTTTGTACCCGTATATTATGATATACGGGTACAAAATCAGGTAGGTAAAAATCAGAATTTTTCAAAACAACCCGTGAAACGGGATTTCGTTATTGAAGACGGTTTTCAGGAATTCCTGATTCCTATAATAGCGTTTTAGCTGAATTACTGAAGCATTTTTACCCTAAAGTCCACGCGAGTGAAATCGCGATATGCTAGTAGATTAATCTAGGAGCTTTAATCACAATTTGTATGAAATGCTGTCATCACATCAACCAGCAGCAATAATGCAGTGTTAAATAACAAATTGAACGAAATAAACCGGCACATAGAATTACTAATGACATCCAGTAACCACTAGCCATTACAGTGTCAAATTAAACTTTAATGCGGTTCATGTCGCGGTCCCAAACGAAACGGACACCATTGTATAAACATGCGAGTAATATTTAGGTATTCTACTTTCAACCGGATATTAAGGTTTTGTTGTGTTTAATAATCTTCCGCTTGAGGTTTGAAGTATAAAATTAAACTATATTTAGTGCGGTTTCAACAAAAGTTCACGGCACTCGGAATACCGCAATTTCTTTTTCATAATGCGATAACTTTAACATGAAGGCGACGTATTTGTTTTGGCGTCATATCGTTTTAGTTACATCAATGCGGCAAGGCTGATGCGGTAAAGCACATGGGCATATACAGTAAAGTATATTGAATATTGGGAACTGCTACATGCCAATCCGGAGAGGCTGATGCGGGTAGATGCAGTCAGTGCAACGCCAAGCTATATTTTAGACTCACCTAGCTGGCCTCAAATGCGGATACTCCTCAGTACTCGTGACCTTCACATCCCACACTTTCCTCCAAGCTTCGTACAACGGCTCGTGGACCGGGTACACTCCTGAGTGATGCGGAGACACGGAGTAACATGAGTTGGTCGGTATGCCATGCTCTATAGCGAACTGTTTGTTTAGCATCATCTCGCCTTCGAGTTGAGAGACGTTGTTGTATAGATGCGGTTGCTGGTGGTTCCACATGTGGCAAAACCTGGGGATAAATAAACTAATAAGACTTCGAAATAATTATACTGCTGATATGGGATAAATTTATGAATTTGATTGTTTTATAATGGGTCCTCTTCTAGAAACTCCAATTCCGATAAAAAATTAAAAGCTCCTTTTTCATTTTTCTAGATCTTAGTTCTAATTGAGCGAAGCCGAGGCTAGTTATTACTTTGTTATTAAGTATTTTATTAAACAAACAGATCAAGAATTTCTTCAATGACAACCATTTTCCAGATAGGTATATTAAACTGAGAGGGAAGTAAAACAAATCTTCGTTAATAAGAGTAAATACGTCAAAAGCTTGAATTTATACTCGTACAATTCCATCACTCAAAAAACTTGCAAATATGTAGTCACAATACATAATTTTTTTTTAAGTGCAATAAAGTATTCATTCATTCATTCAATACCGGGTTCAGTTCTTGGAACCCAACACCTACCCACATCTTTATTTGTCATGGAACATTATGATTGGATAAACGTAACAGCATGAATGGATAAAAAGCGATATGTAAAACTCGCATATCAGTTAGTATTCTGTGACAACAGATTGGATAATTGAGACGTGAACATTGGACACTTTAATGGACTCGCTATTTTAGTGGAGTACTGAATAATGTTGAATGTAACGACGACACGACATTTTAATTAATGACGATGTCTCATTCGAGCTCATCAATTAGTTTTGTCAAACCGAAATAACACCCATGAAAAATGTTCATTTATTTGCGCCAAATATTTTTTTTCATGTTTTCAAAATGTAGGTACTTATAGTGGGCTCTGATCGAACGGGGGTGAAGACCGGTTGACATTTATTGTAGCCGAATTAAACCATATATTCTAAAGCTGACCATTTTCTACGACGCCATTTAATGGCGGTGGCGTAAGTACTTATATGTAGTCAGTATTATAAAGTATGTCTTTAATTAATATCAACCGGTCTTCACCCGTGTCCGATCGTACCCCAACTTACCTTATACAGCGATAAGTAGGATCTATTAAGACATCCGTCATATTTACATTCTTATAGATGAAACGGCTAAGCTTCCAATAACTTCTGGGTATTTTCTGTTTATACATAAAAGTAATGTATTGTATTATGTATATCAATCGTCATATATTAATGTTAATGCATAAAATTTGACTTGTCTAAGTGCTTATTTTGTAAGCCTAAAGAAAAAAAGTTATTGACTTTCGACTTTTTGACATCTAGCACCCACAATTGACATTTTGACTTCGAGACGTTTATTACCCCACGCCAACACAAGCTCTGCTTAGCTTCGGGCTTGATGATGCTGTGTTTTGTCCAGCATTATTTATTTAACTAAAAATACTACTATCTTCATACGATCAAATTCTCATGAAACTACTAATTTTATTACCTACATTAGCAGAACTATACGAATCTACTGTAACAAAGAACTTTTATCTGCAATTCATTGTGCTACAAATAGATGCTAAACGTTGATTTCCGTAGTAATTTCGAACATTAGAGTGATTACGGTGTTAAATGACAATGCATGTAACCGCTTATCAAGATTTATGTAACTTACTAACAGCCGGTTTTTCATCGCTTGTTATAAATTGACAATAGTTTAAACTTTTTGTTAACCTCTAGTGTGTTTACTTGTGTGTGGAGAAACCAAGACTTGGTTCGTAAAACAAATAAACAAAATTCAATCAGGATAAGTGCTATATATGCTATACTAGCAGTGCCTTGCGGTTTCACCCGCGTAGTTCCCGTTCCCGTGGGAATTCCGGGATAAAAAGCTAGCTAGCCTATGTTCTATTCCAGACTATAATCTATCTCTGTGCCAAATTTCATCCAGATCCGTTCAGCCGTTCTGGCGTGATAAAGGAACAAACATCCATCCATCTATCCGTCCATCTAAACTTTCACGTTTATAATATTAGTGAGATTAGTACTTTGTATAGGAGTGTAGTCCCTCTGAGTAAAGCTTGATTTTTTATTGTATTTTTTACGAACCAAGTCTTGGTTAATATACAAAATCGAGCTTTACGCAGAGGGACTACACTCCTACACAAAGCACTAATATAGAATATATAGCCCTTACATGGATTTGTTTTCGAACAAAGTCTTGGTTTCTCCACACACAAGTAAACACACTAGAGGTTAACAATAAGTTTAAACTATTGTCAAATTATAACAAGCGGGTGACAAACCGGCTGTAAGTAATGTAATGTAAACAACATAGATATTGACGGCTTAGGCAGCACAGTAAACGAACAGTTGATTGAATCACGAAGTGTAGCGGGTTCATTTAAAGCGTTTTGAAAAACATGAAAATAGTTCACAATTAGAATAAATAAGTATGAAACAAAATTAGTGGACTTATCTATTTCAGAAGCATGAGTTCACCATCAAATTAAGTGTCATCGTCATAATAAGCTTGTAGGTCGGTGATACTATTCGAGTTTTAGTATTTCAGTGTTTTCAATCAACATAATGTTTAGTTAGAATTAATTAATTGCAAACATTGTTTTACAAATTCATCAGTTTGTTCATGACAATTATTATTTGTTTATTTTGGTTTATTCCTTTGATTGTAGTGTTGCAGTATATTACACTATTGACGAGGGGCTAACCTGCTTTATAAAATGCACATTTTTTTTACTAGCTGCTGCTGCTTGCGGCTTTACACACGCTTTTTAAGTAGCCTATGTCCGTCCTCGGAATACCATTTACCTATGTGTCAAATTTCATTAAGATCCGTTTAGCCGTTTACACAGACAGACAGACCAATAGAATAGAATATCAATTTATTTGTTAAAAGACTTACACATACACTAAAATACATAATAGACAGACAGACATTCAAAGTTACTAACGAATTTATAATATTAGTACAGATTATTACCAACGTAATAGGTATAATATGCTATCATAAAAATGGTTCTTATCGGATATCCGATAACGGGAAACGAAAAGCGTTTCCCGGTAATATCTTTGTGATTTGATTACATTAGCGATCAAATATTGGTACCTAGTCAAAAGCTTAGAATATTCGATAGAGCTTCGGGAACTGACTAGGAATACATTAAAGGTAATTCTGTGATATTATAGAAGTTCAAGCTCCCTTAAAAGCGTTTGTGAATTTAACACATCGATCGATATCGACCTCAGCTGTCTAGCCTTTAAGTAGGCAGAGATTGTTTATTGGGCGACATTTTAGAGCGTAATTTTACATATAAAAAAGGACCTCCCGGCACAAATATTTACAGATCATAAAATCACTAGTCGAACCTGCTACTAACCATCGTGTTCCGACTTTGTAAATGTAGTGCTAAACGATATGTGACCAGGTAGGATGACGAATTGCGAAAGCTGCTGGATGCGGTGCATTATAGGAAGCATATGTCCACCGGTGGTAGTCCACCGGTGACACTATGTTAGTACATAGTCTGAAGATGACGTTATCGTTATCCGAGGCATTATGTCCAGCGGTGGAGTAACATAGTCTGAAGATGACGTTTTCATTATAGGAGGCATATGTCCAAGTGTTCTAACATAGTCTGAAGCTCCCGTTTTTTTTAAGTTTGACCACAATCGCACCTGTTGGTAAGTGGCGATGTGAACTACGATGTATCACGGATGTCTAGAAGACATCTGTTTACTCTTAACTTGAAGAGGCCCATGTTATAATTAGCGATGATACTTAACACGTGTTCCATATGCCTGAGCAACGTATCATCCCAACTGAACGGAGGACGTCCTACACTACGGTTGCCGAGTTGCAGAGCCAAGATGCCCGGAGAAGTCATTTGTCGGATGGCACTTTGGGTCGTTGAGCCCCAGGAGCAGCACTTACCACGTGAAATGTTCCCTATGCTTGAGCAGCGCGTCATCGCCCTGGTTCTCGAGAGTGGTTCCGTGGTGGTAGTACTTGGCGCTGTATCCCAGGTTGAAGCGGAACCCTGGCACCAGCCGCTGCAGCGCTGATTGTGATGCTAGGAGAGCTGCTACATCTTCTTCGTGAAGACGGGTACCTGGACAAACAAATAGAAACCTTATTGAGACGGGATTGGATGATAGAATTGTTGGAATAAACATTAACATAAGTCAAAGTCAATGTCAGTTTTAGAACTATCACAATGTCCAGTGACATTAGGTCAAACTATTGTTGTCTCGTTCGTTGACAGGCTCTCTCTCTCCCTCTGTAATGGTCGTTCTGTGTGTAACGTTTACAATAAACTTCATCCGAATTCATCTAATAAACTCTTTGATTTCGTTGGTCGGGATATAGGTTGGTAGGATGCTCCAAATTCGGGCTTTGTCGCTTTTTTGACAATTTACTGAGATATTCATTTACGGGTCAGAGGATACAGCCCGCAAACGGACAGACAGCGGAGGCTTATTAATAGGGTCCCGTTTGGGTACTAAAAAACAGCCTAAAAGACAGCTTGAAACTAACATGGACATACAACGTTGCGTCGCGTCGTGTTGTTTGAATACTTAAAAAAAGTACGATAAAACGTTACCGGGAAATCAGAGAGATCTAGGTTTCGCATCCAATCAGGCTATTTTCCACGTAACCTTTGAAAAAAAAAGCAATAAATTACAAGCCATCGAATAACTAAACCTATGTGCGTACGTTGATAGGAGAATACAGTACAGTTGTGAGTGGAAAATAAATATATATTAATACAGACCTATCTAATCTATATTAACACTAGCTTGTGCTCACGGCTTCGCATGCGTTTTTTGGAACGACAAGCCTATGATTTATTCCAAGGCCGCATAATTTCAGCTTAGAAGTTTTGGCGTAATCTTTAGCCCAAACATCTGCACAACGGCACAAACTTTCGCTTTTATAATATTTCGGTCATGTGTTGTGACTCACACAATGTAGTTATATTACTGCAGAGATATAATCATTATAATGAAAGATCCGAGAGTACCTATGTAAATGTAAAGCGGATATGGCTTTTGTCTCGTTATTAAATGTGAAAAGTACGAGGACACGGTGAAAACAGACGTAACACGAAACGTTCATTACCTTCTTCCGTCGGAAAATTTCAGGAAAAGCTTCACGGAACTTTACATGGTATATTCTATGTTACCACTTACTACCCTATTTGTAGACATATAGGGTATGGCATTAGGGAAATGGAATATTGTCGTAATGCTTTTAAAAAGTTCATGAAAAAAGCAGCTACGAGTCGCACAGTCATATAAACAATGCCTTGATTTATAGCCAATAAATTTTATTACAGCCAGACAAAACAGACCCATCAATAACTGTCAAGTTTACCATTCAGCTTTAGGTATATATTTTTATAATAATCATTCACAAAACTATGACTATGCGCCAGTCATTAGGATTCACGCCGCGTAAGTGCCGGCACTAATACTATTCAGGTATTCAATGCATACTGATTTGTTAGCGTGGAGGTAATAATAAATTAGGAGTAAGATGTGCATTCAATGAAAATAAGTTTCGCAGAACAAATCTATAGGTATTCACACCTGAATACTTCACACTATAATATTATAAATGCGAAAGTTTGGATGGATGGATGTTTGTTACTTCTTTACGAAAAAACAAGGGAACGGGTCGGGCTGCAATTTGCATAGGTGTAATTCTAGGCCTGGTAATCAAACATAGGATACTTTTTGTCCTGTAAACCAGTTCTCGTGATAGGATAGAAATAAAATGTAAACGTTTCAATAGAAACAACGCGTACGAAGCCGCGGGCAGAAACTTTTGAAACGTTATAAATAAAGAAAATTGCAATCAAATAATAGTAGAGTTATCATAACCTCTCTTTCAGCAAGAATCCTAGATGTTTATTGTAATAGGACTTACAAAAGCAAATAAATAGTGGTGGAAAATATTTTACGATTTTGGTAGGTACCATCGAAACAAGCCGCAGAATCTCGAAACAATGGTTCTGAAAGCTTTCATCGATCATTTATTTCGTCTCTCGTCCGTTTACCACGAATTTAATGTTTTTTTTTGCAGTGCGTGTGCAATTATTGTCTAACCGAAGTCTAACCGTCTAACCTTTTTTTTGTTTTTAATGTTTTCTGTCTTGTTAAGTTTTCATCCATAAATTTAATGTCTTTGATGACATATATATATTGGATTCCAGAACGGTGTGTAAATAAGCAGGAATCTTGCGAGCTATCGCAAGCGCTCTTTCAGCAAGAAACCTATCTTAGCATGGAATACATCAGCAATTCTGTAGCCATGAATACGGTTTCGATCAGCTCAAATCTGCGTTCCGCTCACGTCAGCAATCCGTATGGTGGCTGAAAGTGATTGATTAGCGTCGTGCCAGGTTACCTCCTCGTTTGCTTGTCTGATGGTGCCCTAGTAACCGACCTTACATAATGCCGGCAAACCAGAATTACGCATATTAACCAAGGATTTAGGAAAACGTAATCGCCTAAATGGCATCGTAAGAAGTTATGAGCCCTAAGTGATGATATTAGAGAAATTGTAGAGAAATTATATGGTTTGTAGATTTCAAAGGAAGGATAACGCTCGAATACTCAAACGCATCTCAGCAAGGGCAACAATTTTGTTAAAAGTTATTTTTCGATTAGGTACATTTTCCTAATGTTTGGTCCAAAACGTTTCATTTTATGCAGAAACGGCGATAAATTGTTTGAATACTTTTTAGAAAAGAATAGCGCTTATGCGCATGCTTATCGAACTGAGACGTCGCTTGAGTGCTGTCAAAATTTAAGTTGCGTTTGTGAATACTTACCAAAACAGCCGTAAGTCGTCGATAGAGCAGGATTTGAGATGAGCTCAAGTCGAGCGTGCTTATTCTGTATAACTGATGTTTCGATATACGGTTTTCAAGTTTAAGAACGTCTCAGGCAACTGAGACGGTCTTAAATATGTAAGATGCGTTTGAGTATTCGGGTGCTAGATAGGTAGGTGTTCTAGATAAGGAAAGTATGGCAGTCCATCTTTAATAGTAAATAATGTCAAACTTTGGTTTACAATTCAATTCGTAGTAAGGTAACATAATAGTGAGTGCCTGCCTACACGTTATGCATTACCGATACCTTTCAAACAAGTATGAAAAATTGGGGTACCAATGTTTTTGGTTTAGCGTCGACGGGGCGTGCCAAAAGTCGAATAGGCTAATAATCGAACAAAAGCGAATAAATCAAACTCAAATTATTTAAGTCCTTCTGTACTACTGCAAAGTGTTCTCAATTTGAGATAGTATACACTCTTAATAGTAATTCAAATCACCCCTTTCAAAAACGTAAATGTCATCAATATCGACCAGTATCACGAAGAGTCGAAGGAGAAAACGAGGCATTATTTCTGTTTTCTTCTTGTAGTCAATAGTTATTCAACTCACCCCTTTCACCAACGAAGATATCATCAATATCGACGAGTATCCACCGCTCCAGGCTGAGACTGAGCTGGCCGTGGCTGAGGTAGCTCAACGCGTCCAGGAACAGGAGGCGATGCAGCCAGAACTGCAGTCCGGAGCCGAAGAGGACACGTTGGACACCGTCTAAGCGACCGTGGTCTTGCATCACTGTTGCTAGTGGCATCCGTTCTTCTGTAATCAAAAAGTTACGTAAGGCACTCTGTTCTTGACTACTCGTCTGCCGCGACTCCGATTAACATGGTGAATAAGAGATTTTTGGTTAAAAATAATTATTTTAGCATATCCTCCCAAAATACAATTGAATCGAAGTTGGTTTTATGATGTGTTAATAGAAAATAGTTCACGATTTGCGAAAAATTACGTTTCAGTAAGTTCTGTTCTTTGTAGAACGCAGAAAACTTACTTTTTACTTAAACCCTTAAAGGCTTATACTACCCTAAATCAACTCCGCCGAATCTCCATATCTTCCAAACTAATAAATATTTAACTTTTAAATGTATTTAAGGTAAAGTTCAGGACTTACTCTATCGATCATATGTTTTGAAAACACGATTCCATAAAAAAAAACTTTTGAAAAAAATTGTGAAGTTACCTCAAAATTTTTACTAAAACCTTAATTACTCATTAAATACAGAAGTTAAGATCTTGAGAATAAGCATGATAATTGAATTAAGTATAAAGAAACTTTTTATATGTTCCCTTTTTTTTCAAATAATGTCTTAAATAGACATTTAGCAAAAACTTGATTTTTCGGCTTGCGTTGCTATGCCCTGTCCGGCATAGCAACGCAAGCCCAAAAATCAAGTTTTTGCGAAAATCAAGGGTTATTTTGGTGAAAGCTCGCGTAGAGGAAGTTTAGGTAACATAGAGCTTTATATTTCATGTATCTTAATTTACCCCACTGGGCGTCGCGTTTATCATATCATTATTACTATAGTTAATGTCAAATGACAAGGACATATCGTCTCTTAAAGCGATATTATTAGAAGTTAACCAAATGGTTCCGTGCCACCGTGCAATTCATTCTGCATTTTATTGACAGTATTACGGGCTGAGGCAGAAACAACGATTTTCGTTTAGTACTGTATTTACTGTGAGGGTCGTTTTGTAATGGCTGGAATCGGCAGTTGAATGATATAGGTAGCACAATTTACGTGGAAGATATAGGTAGTTACGATTTTCGTGCACATTTCAGAGTTCCGTACTAAATAGTGTGTATTATTGGTTTTTGCGTCGTCTTTTGCCACTATTTTTTACCTAGATATTATTATTCCAGAACAAAGTACTCAGGTCAATTGTTAATGCTCCTTGGTACGTAAGAAATGACGATATTCATCGGGACCTGAATATTGAATTTGTCGACACAGTCATACAAAAATACGCAGAGGCTCACGAGCAAAGGCTTCATCATCATGTGAACGTCGAGGCAATCCAGCTTCTCGACAACACGGACATAGTGAGAAGGCTCAAAAGAATAAAACTTTTGAGTTAGTGTAGTGATAATTATAGTGTATGTCCATACGTGCTATCTTAAAGAACACATGAACGAAGTGTCTTCCCCTTAAGTAGATAGAGACAATAAGAAAAGTGCCAATGGACACGTTCTTAGTATTATGTTGTTCTAAAATTAAGGTTAAAATTAAATTACACATTAGTCAATTCTATGGCTAGATTGTAATTATACTGTAGTTTATCGTACATTGATTTAAAATGTGAATACTAAACAATATTAAAAAAACCTAGATATTATAATTTCAGTTCGTATTTGAATCTTTCAAATACGAACTGAAATTCCAGTTCGCACTTAAATGATCACTTTTATGATTTGTCACTTTAATGATCGAAATATTTGTCGCATGTAAGCGACAAATATTTCGATCATTAAAGTGACAAATATTGAGCGATAAAAATAAACATTCATCGTATAATAGGACACGATGACAGCTCTAATATGCCATATGGATATGACCTGTTAGATGAATTATTAATTCTTATCAACGTTTCATCATCAATCATTAAATTATCAGATTTAAATAAATTGAAATGGACTACCACTACAGACCGGCGTCAGCGACGACGAGAAGTTATTACTCTTGTAGAACTTACCTACTGTAAGATATTTTATAAGACGAAAGAGCGGCCTATTTATGGTTACTGGGCAATATACCTACATAATTTATTTCCATTAGAAGTCGAAAGTGTCTATTTTTGGTCATTTTAACGAGAAATTAATGTAAATTCAAGCGACGTTGCGTATAATGTGAAAAATAGCAGAAGGCCTTGTCGTAGAAAATGTATGTTTCGTTAAATAAAATGGAGGGTAATTAGCGTTATAATCACCGCGGTTACATTTGCAGAACGCTATCCATTGCCAAATTGAGCAAAACAGTCTCACACAGCGGCGTCGTTTTAAATTTGTTTTTTAATCGCCGGCACTTAGTTTAATGGCAGTGTGAGAATACACTTCACATGAATGCATAATGTGCGACGGAATGGCTGCTGAAATTCCTTTGTTTGAATTCTACGGCTTTGGTTACGGAACTATCGAAGGGCCGGACTCCACCAAAGCGGAGGAGCGGACAAAGGTTGTGCTTTAAACAACCAATAGAACGTCGTTATTCACACATAACAGACTACCAGTATAATAGACTATCAGTTGTCTTGAAAACAATATATTGTTCAGTTAAGTTTGGAAAACACTTGAAACGATTCTTGTTGGTAAAGTGTTACTATACTATTGACGATTATTTTATTGACAAAAATCAAACAATTGCTCTAAATAGCAATTGTTAGTAGGTATTATTTTTATTTTGACCAAAGTGTGTACTAAATTTGTGTTCTGTTTAAACTTGTTTCTGTGTAAATTATTTGTATTATGACATCTGTTTAACTTTTTGAATTTTGGTTTATGTGATTATTTGATTGTGTATTATTATTGTTCTTTGTACCCAAATATTCCGACACAAGTATTTGTTTGTGAATAAAGAAACTGAAACTGAAACATATAGTCTCCGCTCAGCTTTAGTGGATACCACCGAGCTCAGGTGAATCATATTTGTATGTGAAGAAAAAAAAAGAAATAACGAAGCAGAGATGTTTGCTGTGCCTTGCAAGTTGGCGAAATCACGCAGCGGGGACGAGAAGAGCGGCGTGCATGTGCATTCATCTCAACAAACATTCGACGATCGCCACACGCAGCTCAGTTCCGCTCTAGCCACCACACATCTCCGCTTTAGTCTAGCCAGAACGCATCTCCGCACAGCTTCGGTGGAGTGACACTCTAGCTGAATAACGAATCTTCTCGTCTCCGCTTCGGTTTCGACATAGAATTCGAATGAAATAATTTATTTTGAAAATAATAATAATAATATATTTTTATTTCAGACACATGTTCCATATGAGATATTACTTAAATTAAATTAAACTTATAAATAAGTCAGCCAAGAACACAACATTACAAAATGTACACCTATGCTTAGGATGCTATTTGCATCCAGCGTTTATATGTGTCTGTTTGAATCAGACGATCAGACATACTAGTAATTATACTAATCTTACACTAAAGAAAAGATACACTCAATAGTTTTTCTATAATAAATAACCCTTGTGCTACAAGTCTGTTCACATTTTTTACGCGGTCGTTTTAGGAATTAATCATTGTACATTTCATCCTAGCGCGCGGGTAGCGTAACTATGTCAAGTTCAGACATACGAGTACATTTAGGCCTCGCCTACTGACGAGTTCGCGCCATTAACTAGTTTACCCTTATTTGTTCACCAAACATTGTTTTTTAAATGACAGATAGGTGAAACAAAACGAACCGCTTAAAACTTACCATCCTAAATAAATCATTTCAACGCGAACACATAATATTTTCAACGTACTTGTAGCAAAGAATTTTTTTTCAGTCACCAGCGAAAATAAATTTTGCCCCCTTTGAAAATTACTACCCGATTCAGACGCAAAAAGTAATGTATACACTTCAACAGAAAACTTTCATATTACGCGAAAAGGCCGAATGTCGTGCCCTAGTTTTAGGTAGGCTAGGAAATACCAACATAACGAGTTCGTAGTTATTGAATAAAGCCGGAATCCCAGTTACATTCGAATATAGGTTAGTTAGGAAGCCTTCACGTTTTGCTACAAGGGGCACTAACTAAAATTTTTGTACTTCGCCTCTACAAGCTAGCGCGTTAGTTGGTCAAATAATCTCATCACAAAAATTAGGATAAGAAAGGACCAAACGAAAGAAAAGACTATAGATATTCATTACGGATGTGAGCGGGTTAACAACGAATTATTATTATTTGCGTTAGAAGAACCCCAACGTTTCTTCCCTTTACAATAGCCACGAATCTTCCAATAAATAACACACTCGAAATCATAATAAAATAACACAAAAAAAAAAATTGCTTGCTTGAGTCACAAAACAGTGTCTTCTGACAGAGTCGGTCCGGTAGGACATTTAGGTTTTTTAGGTTCCGTACCCAAAGGGTAAAAACGGGACCCTATTACTAAGACTTCGCTGTCAGTCTGTCACCAGGCTGTATCTCATACAACAAACGTGATTTTTTTGCCGTTTTTACTAATAATGGTACGGAACCCTTCGTGCGTGAGTCCTACTCGCACTTGGCCGGTCTTATTTTTAGTTGATCACGGTTGATTGAGTTTTCCCCATTGTTCGGTGGAGGCCCGTTCAGCAGTGGACGTAAGTGTGCTGAGGATATAGGGGAGTGTAGTAAAATACATGTTGTGCGGACTAGGGCTTCCAATACCGGGATCCCGGTATCAGGCAATACCGGGATCCCGGACTTTTTTTCGAGATTTTTAATACCGGTATTGAAATATTCAAAACCGGGATCCCGGTATTAGTGATTTTATTTTAATTTTAGTACAAAACACAAAATAGGTAATAAACTATCACTACCGCACATAATATAGACATTTTTATCCATATATTTATTTTGGAATATTTTAAATCGGACTTCCTGTAAGTCCCACGTTGCTCTAAGTTTTAAGTACAGTGCGGAAAGCGGTGGCGATCGCCAGGGGTGAGGCGAAATTCCCTATATTATATTATTAACTCATTTATTTCAGATCACAATCGAATCCATAATAAAATACAAATTTATAAAATGTCACTTAAAATTATTACACAATAAAACCAAACAAAATAGAATTAAATTTAACTAGAAGTAAGATTAAATAATAAAAAATTAAGACAAATAATAACACAATAATTGAATTTAAATACATTTAAATTTAAATAGAGACAGATCCCATCAATATTTTCATCCATTTATTTTGGATGGGACAGTCCAGACGCGAAACAATCATTTTCAGGATGCCGTTGCTACTGGCTCGCGCACGCTGAAGTAGGGAAGCTACTTTTTTGCGAATGATCGCATGAAAGCCATCTGTGCGCGCTTCCGCGAACATACCAGATGCGCTGCAAAAGCGAGGCAGCCGCATCAGCATCCTGAAAATGTTGTTGTACTGGACACGTAGAGCGCTGGCTGCCCGTCGGGTGCAATTGAGCCAGAGGCTACTCGAGTAGAAGGACTGGCAGTAGGCCTTAAAAAGAGTGACATTCACTTCTCTCGAGCAGCGTGCGAACCTACGCGCGATCATGTTTCCCCGTACAGCCAGCGCTCTACGCTCCCTTTCAACATCTGCGTCATCGCTTAAAGTCTCAGTTACAATGTGTCCCAAGTATCTAAATGTATCAACTACCTTCAGAGCCGTACCATTTAGTACTATAGGCGGAACATGGGTAGGCCTAACATTTCCACTTTTAAATATAAGGACTTCACTCTTTTTAGAGTTGTACCTATGCCAGCCCATGCTCCGCCGCATAGTTCTCACAAATATTTACGAGTTTCTGTATAGAGCCCACCGTTATATGCCCCGGCCGGTCCGCCTCCCCTCAGGTCCTCGCTCATGCAACGCGAAGCTGTTATAGTCTGTCAAGGTCAACGTCGTTCAAGCTAAAACTCAAAAGAAGACGGCTAAACGGCAAGATTCTTCTAGCACTGTAATTGATATTGATTCTATTGTACGCGTTGAAATGGGATGGGTGTTTATGATAGTATTGGAGGTGGCCGAGAAATGTATCGTGATATGGCTTATAATTATTTGTTATGCATTCCGCCAACAAGTGTTGAAGCGGAAAGAGCGTTTTCCTCGGTCACATATTTATGCAATCGATTAAGAAGTTCGCTCTCTGATAAAAGCCTAGATGCTCTTTCTTTCCTTAGAACGCAATTTCAGGAAGAAAGAGCCGCAGCCCAATGATATCGTGCTTGATGTGACAATAAAATTGTGATTTAAGCTCTTTTTATTCATTAGATTTTTTATTAAGTATGTTTATTTTTTGTAATTGTAAACCAAAGTACTCGTAAATAGGTATAAAAATTATATTATTGAGATGTCTTTTGTTGGCTAGATATTATGTGATGATTTCTAATTTAAAGTAGATTTTTTTTTCAATACCGGGATCCCGGAATCCCGGTATTTAGAAAAAAACATTCGGTATTAATACCGGTATTGAAAAAATCCGGTATTCGAAAGCCCTAGTGCGGACCCCTCCTTTACCTAAGCCAAACCCATTGTACAATGTTTGTAAACAAACCGCCCATGCATAAACTAAAATTCACTCTTGTAGCGTATTTTTTTATACGTAAGTAGCTGCTGCTCGCGGCTCCGCACGCGCTTTTTAAGTAGCATAAGCCCTTCTCCGGGATACCATTTACCTCCCTGCTATATTTCATTAAGATCAGTGCAGTTGTTTAGGCGTGTTAAGGTAACAGATTGACAGACAGAGTTCCTTTCCAATTTATAATATTAGCTTGGATTGACTGAAGAAAAGTTTACGTAAAATTTTCTTTATTTTCCAGAAAATCTTTTTATGTTTTAATGAAGAACTCTTTTTTTTTAAATCGATCACGTAACTTTTAACATGACTTCTCGATAACTCTCACGGTTTCGGACTTCCCCTCAGTATTTAAAACTCACCCTGTATATAAAACTCCCCTGGAGTACAATACAATATCCCACTGGAAAAGGACTAGAAGGTAGGCTTTTACTTTATTACCAACCGTCAGCACAGAATCCAAGCAAGTCCTGATATCCTTACAATTTCATAACGCTACCACGCCTACACAAAGCCAAGTGTAGGCCAGCCTAGATTGCCTACAATTCCACCGGCCAATAGCGACGGACAAATCTGTACGTAATCCGATAGGTTGCAATAGGAGATCAAAGGGACCCGGCTCAAAGCCGATGTACCGTCATGTACCCTCATCATCTACAATTTCCTTTCACTGGATGCTGTTTTCGGACGTTAGTGCTGGAGCGGGATTTGGTGGCTCGAATTTCAGCCTTGGTTTAAATTTTCTTAGGATAAATTACAGGATTAAAGATGACTAACTCCTGCCCACGGCTTCGCATGCGCTTTTTCGGGAGTAAAACTAGCCGGTGTCTTTTCCTGGGACACCGTGTACCTCCCTACATTTTCATTAAGATCCGTTCAGTCGTTTAGTTGTAAAAAGTAACAGGCAGACGGAATTACTTTCGATTTTATAATGTAAGTAGGAGTCTTTAGTTATTTAAAGCCTACCGAGATTGGAAAACCTAGACTACCTATGCGTATAATGTTTCTTAAACACATACGTATAGGATACAAAATTTGAGTAACCCATTGTCAACAGAATCATTGACATAACTAAGTGTTCTATTGTGTCCCTATTGTTTATATAAATAAAATGAAAGAGTAGAGACAGTGAACTATAGAAATTCCTATACACGTTCAAGTTTGTTATGTTGGTATGCAATTTATTAGCGTACACTACAAAACTTTCTTTAAATTCCTCGTATCACATTGAATTCATAATTTTTTAAAACCTTGCGCTATCCTCTTTTGTTTTTCGAATACTAAAGGCCAGGATTTGTGACGAAAAAAAATTTATGAAAAACAAAAGACAATCGTGCTAACTTTGAAAAAAAAAATCTTATACATAATTTTCAAGTTACACAGACCTTCGGATCCATACTCGTTCTGCCGTATCGCCCAAGCCACAGGCTCGTACGTCGTGCTGTTCGCCCTGAAGACGGTCCAATGATCCCCTGGAAGAGACCCCCACGCCGTCTCTCCAGCTCTCGACAGCCGTAGAACCGGTGATCCTTGATTCAGTGTTGCATCCTGCGCAGAAATCACTCATGAAACCTGTCCTGAAGTCCCTCGGTAAGGGGTTGTTAATTAATCACATGAGGTCTTTTAGCAACGCCCCCAACTCCCAAGGTTTTAGACTACTCCACATACCCAAAATCACGTGTATTTTTACCCGACTACCAACAGGGGAGGGTTATTGTAGATACAATAAAGTACCTACTTACCTATCTAAAAATTTCAGAATATTGTCTCTAAATACAGGTATTATCCAATTAATTTTCGAAAAATAAGGCATCGTGATTAACACTTCCATGCCCCACGACGCACAAATCCCCTGCACCTGCGCGTGGCGGCGGCGGCGCGCCCCTGCGGGTCACACTGTTGAGGCTGGCAGTGAATGCGTTAAAGTTAAAATGTCTGATTTTTTTCGAACCCTTTCGAGCCTTACGTGTTTAATGAACGGGTCCATAAGAGATGAAACGTTAGGCCCGTATTATGAAAGTTTGTTCAGTTATCTATCGACGCTTTTCTATTTTATTTTGTGTACTCAGTTCGGTTGTGAATGAGCCGTACACTTTCCCATTTACAATGTACTCGCGAAATCTAGTGATAAGCCGGTGAATGTTCAAAAATAATCGAGTTTTTAAACACTCGCGCGTGCAACCGATTCCACAACTTAATTGCTTTTAATCTAATGGACTGGACAGACATCAAGCGGCGAGTCCAATGTACGTCAGCCATATTTTACATTTTCCAACATTCAAAAAGCTCTGCTGAAAAATATGTAAAAATCCACCGAACAAAATCCACTTGCAATCACGAATATGAATGTTTAGGGTATGTATCAATCAGCGGAATAGCCGCGGGGGGCAGGATTTAAAAGAACCTTTCAATTATTTTTTTCAGATTTTAAAACGATTAGGTATTTGCGGGACGTTTGTTCCCCGCGTCGAAACGAGCTCAATATTCATGTGAATGTTCAATTTGAATAAACAGTGCTTACCTTGAGTCTGAGATTGGTATGCATGAAGAGTGGAAATCCTTTCAGCTGCGCGCCAACTAAGGTCTCTTCGCCGGGCGTTGCGAAGCCGACGACTCCAACGGAATATTCCCTGCAGTATTTGTCGAGAAGTTCTCGATTCCACTTGTCCATGTTCGCATATTTCGATAGCGACTCGAATACGATCACGCCGTATCGCCCCTTGTCCAAAGTGGTGAGCACGGGTAGACTCTTACCAGCTACTTCCACTTTATACCTGTGAGAACAAGCCAATGTTATTCTAATTTTATTAGAACTGTTGTAACAAACAATATATAGTTTTTAGTCGTTTGGGATATATATGTATTTATCCCTCGGTAATAACATTTTTATGGGTTATTTTAATAATTATAGCTTGTCATAATTCTTAATTTTGTCACTCACTGACTGATTGACCGATCATCAAAATTCTAAGGCACTTCTAGCAGACATAGAAGCTTCAAAACCAGCAACCGACGATTTTAACATAGAAAACACCCAGAACACCAGGAACAAAATATCACACAATCATTTGTCCTGGACCGGCGGGAATCGAACCCGTTACCTCCTGCGTCACATGCAGACTTGCGCCCGCCGCGCCACATCAGTCTTCAATAAACCTTCAACACGCCTAATGTTATTCACCCAAAATATTCGAGCGACACAACGACAGTAAATAGGCAGAGGACTAAAAATGGAAGCCTTATTTAGAAGATAGATAATGACAACGTGGTTTCGTGTTTCATTAACATTATTCATCGGAACAGGAAACATTATGACCATTATACAACGGAAGGTCGGCTCTAATTGAATCGAGTAAGTAGGCACGTTCATAAACATTTCAGTAGCTATTTTTATGTAAATAAAGCATGTGACTGATATACATGCAAGATACGTATCAGAATACTGCATTGCGAATATCAATCGATGACGACATTGATGCATCGTAGCTACCGTACTTAAAAGAATTATACCTTGTGTTAGCTTGCAGACTTTTCGAAAACAGCAGATAAGCAACGCAACGGAGTTTATCTTATATTACGGGGGTGGCATGCCATGTTCGGCAAAACCCTTATGCATCAAATAAATGATTAAAAAAAAAAACCTTCCCTGACCAGTATTTTTCAGCTTTGATCTAATCCAGGAAACATAATAAAGTGAGTGTTTATAACACTTGGTCAAACTGAAGATAAACGATTTGTAAACATTGCCCCCATACTTAACCTCAAAATGACTATCTCTCTTAAGTTGATTTTGGTACAGAATTTGCAATAATTGTCCATTTCAGCTCTTTCCTACAATTCTACTTTCTGACAAAAAAAAAACAACGCCACGCCAAATAAATAGGCCAGTCAAATAAGATCTATACAGCGTTTTGAGGAACAAATTTCCAGTTAGCTAAAAATCGTTTTAATATCTTCATTTGGTCCTCATGCGTAAACTCTTAGGGCCAAGTAACTGCGAAATTTTCACTCTTTTTTTCTTGTAGCTCAAAAACCGTACGTCCGACGGATAATGTCATTCAATAGTAAAGAGGATTAAATTCTGCGTCAAATAAGCATCTAACTCCAAGTTCGGTTCAATGGTACAGGTGAAACCAAAAGAAACCGGACATAATTGCAGACTTATATTTTATTAAGAAAAACGCCTTGGTGGGTTACCTAGCAACAAGTCTATGTACGTTTTGTTATTCTGGCTCGACATGCCACCCCAGCTTGAGAGCTTCGTAGATGAAGGACCATCGACATCTAAGAAAATGCGAGTATGAAGGCTACCTTATTTTCTGCTTTGATTTCTTTAACGTGTTATAATAAATATTTTTTCAATGCCATGTCAATTTTCCTGGTTTCTAACTTTTGATTACGGCTGTACCACTGAACCGAATTTGAAGTTTTAGATGTTCTCTCAACGCTGACTTCAACCACGGTAATGTTATCTACCTTAACTCTGTATAAAATAAAACGGAATGCATTTTCCATCTCACGTTACCGTTTTCGAGCTACAAGCAAAAAAGTGAAAAAAGAGCAAAAATTTCTCGAAACTAGGATTACACGCATTTATGACCGAAAGAAAGTATTAAATTGATTTCCAGCTTGCTGGAGATCAATTCTTCGAAAAAATATAATTGGATTGGCCTCAAAGAAGTTTAGATTGATGTGTTGAGAGTTGTTTACAATCATTATAATATTTAATGGCTGGAAGGTGTACAGTATAGGTACCTTCCTATTAAAGCTTCGTCAAAAATAAACCAGTAGCGAAGTTCCCGAGTTAATTATGGGTGAAGAAAATAGTTTTACTAGTTCAGCGGTTTTGTTAAGCCAAGCAGACTATAACGCTTATCTTACTATTTTAAACCTTGTACAACAAAACTAGCGCGAATAGCTGAGAAGGAAATATTATCCAAGAAAATTAAAGTCAAGGGGAATGCACATAAATCTCAGCTGTTTTAAGTTTAAATTATATCTTGGTTTCATAAGCTGAAGCTTGCAAATTGTTTAACAGAAACCATACAAATTATATACGATTCTGTGTTTCTATTAGATTCTAAAACGAGAAATGAAAGCCTCAATGGGAGAATAGGATAATTAACACAAGTCAGCGCTACCAACAGATAACATCAAAATACCAACAGGAAAAAGGATTAGGGGATTTTCTGATCAGGATTACACTAACCTACACACAATATATTATTATTACACAATATATATTTCCTGGCAATACCAAACTTAACAACTTCAGATCGAATTCAGATTCAAAGCTGCTGATTTAAAAAATCTGTCTTGTATTCCCCAACGAATTTAAGCATTGTTGGTATTGTCTGGATGTTGTATGCAAGCCATAAATAAAAGTTGAAGAAAAACGTCACGAGTTCTAATACCAATTTAATATGATCCTACTAGCTGGGTCGACTGGTTAAATTGAATAGGGTTGAATGCATTCCCGCTATTGTTTTCTTCTCGGAATCGGAATTGATCAAATTGTATGAAAGCTTTCAGATGCACCGGGGATCCTAAAAGCATTTATACACGCCTGAAAGCCACATATTCCGTATCTATGTATATCCAAAATACTAGTCTGACTGATTCAACGTCAACAGATGCAAATTATAGATGAGTCTACGAAAATAGGCTGCTACTAATTGGATATTAGCCTTTTGTTGAAAATAAATGAACGATTTTGCATTGCCCAAGGGAGTAAATATAGGATAAATTTAGTTTTGAACTCTCAGATGAGCAGCTAGTGCACATTCCCACACGGAGTGGTGGAACGTGTGGGGATCCACATAGGAAGTTATTATAGATACTCGTACCTCAACATTTGAAATGCAAAGTAATAACCCCGGTCAGAGATACTAATCAAGGCAATGAAGGCCGACCCTCATCATAAAATTGTACAATTTAAATGGCAGTCGGCAACATCCCCTCCTGTCAAACGTCGAACGATCCACCAAGTTGATTGGCAATATTGAAAATTGAACTGTCCAAATGTTCACTTTTGGGATACTTTTTAATTTTCAATCAGGAGCGGTAGTGCCTTCGTTTAAAGGGAAATCTGACAGCTCTTCGAATCCAAAACAGGCATTCGGACCAATGGAGGGAAAAAAGAAGTATCAAGATCTAACTGTTCATTTTGCTCCAGTTGAGATTTCAATTTGGCAGACGAAGCGGACTGAAGTCCAGGGCGAATGGCAACTAGCAAAGAGCATTTACCTACTCGTGCCGGTCGACGTCGCACTGTAATGTACAGTGCACTCGTTGGCAACTTTGCGTACGGCAGCCGTATATTCCAAGAAGGAACGATACGAGCCAAATGTTTACGGAAGGCACGGAATTTTTTACGGTAAATTGGGTAGTTTTTGAAAAGTACAACCTTTGTTTGCAAGTCGACAAAGGGTGTGACTTGAGCCTAACTATGAACGTACGCTACCATGTTTCTAATTACCTTAATTAGTGCCCTGACATTACAGCGAGTGAGCACTCGGTTTAAATTAGAGCGCGTAAAATGGCTCACTTTGTCCGTGAACCTAATGCAATGAGGCTAATCCGTGATAAGGGAGCGCATCTGATATGCTCGATTCAATAAAGGAGCAATGTCACGGCGGCTGATCCTGGCGACATGGCGCCCTTTCCGCAAAATAACACCAACCATAGTACCTCCAAAGCATCTTAGAGCACATTCAAATTCAAACGCTAAGCAATTCCTAATATTAATGCAAACTACGCGTACGTAAACTTCAACGCTGCTGTTTAACTAGCTAAATGTATTTACCGTAGTGAGAGAGTTAAAGCACGTTTACACATGTGTCTAACACCGCTAATTACAATTCTAGTTTAGGGCATATACGCTGTTTGGGTTGGGGCGTAGGTCTTTGTCTAGTGTAGCGCTAGCGCGGCAATGCGAGAAAGTGAAGTAGGTGTCGCGGATGGAGCGATAAGGAGCCAGCGACTCCGCGCTAATGGAGGCAACGTCGCACTAAAAGCGCGAGTAACCAAACTAACGACCCCACGACTCGCAACACCCAGCGATTCTCTCTATACCTACCTAAATTAAGGCCAACTTTGCCAAGTTTCCAGACTTAACTGTGTTTTTATGTATGCCACTAATGGGAACCTGTGATTACGCAACGAAACTTTTTTATTTCTAAGTCATAACCGTATGCAAATTACCCAAAAGTTTCATAAATTTGTTTTTCAAAACAAAGTATAAGTGCGAGTACCACGGTAATAACGCGAGCCGTTATTGTGAACTTCAGCTCTACGACTTTTTAAATTGGCCAATAAACGTTAAATTCACTTCCCTTCCGTATTTTTCCAGAAACGCTTATAGTAAATTCTAAAAGTTTATTTTTATCGATACCTAATCATGAAGTGACTTCGTGTCCGCCTATTGGAAGTGAAGTTTATCCGGGCATTGTGATATTTTGTTTGAAAGTACTTGTGAGGTATTGTGTACCGGGGCGACCTACTGCAGTCTCTCCCGGGAGGGTCAGGGCTGGCTAGGGGCCGTACAGTGCGAAATATCCATTAACGGTCTATTAAAAATTCGATTTGCCCCTCGTGCAACATAAAGAGAAGTTTACGAGGCGGGTGTATGTAGGGTTGGTACTCGACGCGGGCGCCAAAGTTTACATCACACAAGGGTCAAGAGGACATTAACTATCGAACTACAAAATAAACCAGGGCAAGCGATGAAGTGCTCAACGAAGCCGATATCGAAGGGTTACTTTACTCAAACTTTATGAAAGAACCAGACACGCCCAAGTGTTTATGAAATTCTTGAAAATTGCTAGCACCATACTCGTTGAAGAATCAGTAGAGGATCGAAGAGGGGTTGTGTGAACGGTTGATCTTAAAATTAAGTGTTTTTGATACAAACGAGGTTTATTGGAGAGCAAGGGGGAGATAGGGGCGGGTTGCCTCCGCGGCGGCGGCGTCTCGCCTCTAATGGCACTACTAACTAACTAACTGAATGCGATGACGTTCCACGTAAAATTGCCAGGTAATTGGTTAAAAGGGTAAAAGCCGCTAGTAGAACTACCTTTAGAATTCACCGGAGTTTATATTGACATTCTCTATAATACCAGAATTGTACATCATGTGTCAGGAACGAATAACGAATAACAGCCACGAACTACGGTGAATATGATGATAGATTCATGCACTTCTAAATACATAAAATTTGACATGATCGGTAAGTATTTTATTTTACAAAAACACACTAAACTTAAGAATATTTCGAACTTAAGAATATTTGACTAATTACTAATAGCCTGTAGTAAGAAAGTCCTGTCGAAACAAAGTCGCTGCCGTAAAATTTGCTAAGCTGAAATAGTTTCTGCGAAACGAATTTACTCTTTTACCATGTGGTAATAGAACGCACCCTTGGCACAGCTTATACACCAGTCCATATGAGCCTCTCGGTACACTCGAGCCTCAGCTGTCACCAGGGCCAGACGGTCGCTTATAAGGACTCCTGTTTAATTAAGTAAACCCAGCTTTATTAAAAGGTCTATTGCTTCCAAATTATTCGTAAATTAGAACGAACATAGCTGTCTTGAGTATTATCGTAATAGGATTACGACAGGTATTGTTGAAGTCTAGACCCTGTTATTTATCGAAATTACCTACTCGTTTACGAGAATTTATTAGTGTTTTAGTACTGAAATGTTAGACAGGTATCGGTTTTTTCTACACAACACACTTCAATAAATACAATAAGTTACATAGATATTATATTTTTGTTTTACACAAAGAAATACCCAGAACATTCAGAACCAATATTTGCAAAGCGTACAAACATTTGTCCCAAGGCGGGAATCTAAACCGCAACGTCCTGCTTCACAAGCGGGCCTTCGCCCGCCGCGCCACGGTCGTCAAGTAGGTACTCGTACACCTGTCCAAGAAATTTATAACATTTGTTTCTTTCGGCTAACAAAATAAGTTCATAGACAAGTCCAATTTTAAACTTATAAGCAATAGCGATAATTGATTTTCTGATTATTATATCGTACGTATGTGCGACCTTCCATTGGGTTTGTGAAACCAAGAAACCCACATCCTATTGGTCTCTCTATCTTACTTATGTATCCAATTTTAAGACTGTTAAATTTTTATTACCCGACTACCAACAGGGGAGGGTTATGAGGTTAGCACCCTATGTTTGTATGTTTGTATGCTTGTATGTTTGTATGTATGTGGCCGATTTCTTTGTTCCCACGTAGCGCTGAAACTACTGGTTCGATTTCAACAAATTATGTATCGATTGATTCGTCTCAATACCCCGATGGTTATAGGCTATAGGATTTAGGGCTCCGACCCTGAATAAGCCTTCAAAACGCGTATTAAAGTTTAGAGAAAAATTACAATATCTACGACCTATTTTCATTTTCAACTCTATGCCTATCAAATATGACCGATACGTCATTCTATTTTGTCAATGTAAATGTTTCAAACTTTTATAACTTTCACGTAGTCGGGTTGTAGTTTTTAACTTTATCTTGTTACTGAACGTCTTTTTAGTATGCTACGCATGAAATTTATGGAGTAGTTATTGCACTGTGTGCATTTGTGCGTACAATTAAAACAATGGTGCCAATTGAAGCATCATTTAGTTTTGAACTCGTGATATGCATCGGAATTAGCTGAATTTTGAACAGTGTGCTTTGAGCTGATAATTGGCTTACACATATCATTGAATAACTTAATTTCGTGACTTCATTCATGGAATTGCCGATATTGGTTAACAGTTCACTACACACAGGCTTTAAAATGCCACAATTATTGCATATTCGTTGATATGTCGCCGCCCCGGATCATGGAATCAGCCCGTTTGCAGAATGGCTAGGCTGATGGCAAAACGTACGGTGATGTTTTGGGAAAATCTTATTAATTTCACTCGACTTGATGGCTATGTAACGTATAGCCATATTGTTTGAACGTTGATCGTTCAACAATCGGTATAGGCAATTAGTTAATTGAATTGCGCCGCACGCCGTTTTGCAATCGGCCTAGCTATTTTACAAACGGGCTATTTCTACGATCCGGCGGCGATACACACATCACTTACGTTAATCGTTGACCGAATAGTGTGCTGTACGCCGATAAATTAATTGGGTTACCCAATTCATTAAATAATTTCATATCGTCAGTTCAGGGTAATCGGTTCGAAGTTACACTGACATTAAAATAATAGCCACATAGGGTAGGTCTGGATTGACGCTCCAGGAAGTTTTTTTTTATTGAATAGATCTTTGACCACACTCATCTGACTGTTAGTAACGATGTGAACAGCGAAGGATCACGAAGGTCTAGAAGTCACCTAATTCACTCAAGTCTTAAATGAGATCTACGTTGTAGTTGTGTTGGAAATGTGCCCCACTGGCAAAAAAATTGATCTGGAAATTGCAATGAAGTGTTGCTGGACTAAATTATGTCGAATTATGCTAAATATTTAGCCTGGAAAAAATATTTTATATTTTCAGAAGCAATTTTTTGGCAGTCACCAATAGGCGACTATTCCTACTTTAACCTATTTTCATTGCATGTAGGTATGTATTTGACTTAGGTACCTTAACCGTCGACCTATATATATCTGAGTAATATGACATCCGATAATTTCAGGAAATAAGGGGTAAAACGGTTAGAGTGATTATGTCCAACCAAATCTTTGTCATGACGATGTTTTGAAAGGGAGAATGAGATTACGATTGCTTCGAAATGTAGGGTAATTTATACAATTAGACAGAATAGAAAATAATTGTTTCACTGGGTAAGGAAATTTAAATAAGAACGCTCCGAATGTTGGAGAAAAACTCCGGAAAATGGAAAAGAAACGGACTAGACTATAATGTCCATCAAGTGTTTAAGGAACCTGAAACGGATTGATAACAAGAAAGAAAATGTTCCAAGAGTTTTTTTTTGCAAAATATAGCGAAACGTGCTGTTTTAAAAACTTTATGGAAAATAAAGCACGAACTAACATTGGTTATTTGCTAAGAGAATGGTCTTTATCTTTTTTCAGGTAAAACCTTGAGACAATCTTTTCCATTTCTTGTACTGTGACAAGCTCAGATTATATTAATGTTTCATCCATTCTTTGACTTATTTTTTTATTAATTATTTTAAAATTATGACAAATGTTGACGATTTTCAATTTGTTCATATTAAGATTGTGACTCTACTTATGATAATTGTGAATAGTTATTTAAGTAGATACACTATCGCATTAAGTGTGGCTGCAATGTTTTTAAAAAATACCTACAAATAAAGAATTTTATTAACAAAGAAAATTACAATCAAATAAAAGAATTAAATTAAAACTAGTATTTACAATGAAACAATTGAGCTAACTGCAGACTGTTGCAAACAATCTACAGATAAATAAATATCGAACATTTTAATAAGACTTTCTTTCAAGATAACAAATTTTAGAATTTTATCTAGATAACAGGTTTAGTACTTGCAAACGCTGTCAATCATATAGGTTCAGGTATAATTACATATCAATGTTTAGGGCTCTGGAAGATAAGTTGACGAATCACCAGGGTTGCAGGACATACGTGGAATCGGGAAGCACAGGACCGAAGGCTGGCAAACGCGAAAGGAGGCCTCTCCGGAGCCCTCTCAGCCGGGGGCTAAAATGATGTTGATGATGATTTAAGGGATTCATTATAAATGTAAGCTGGTTAACTAAGAAGCTAGTTTGTCTTTCAGGTTTGCAGATATTTGAGGGACGCCCTGTATTATGTAGATATTCAAAAACTAAAAGTACCTACACTACAAACCTATATAGAAATCCACACGAACCCAAAACTTTGCAGTAAAAGTATTAAAAGTATCAAAATATTATATTGTTTCGCAGCTTATTGCAGTTAGTAAGTGGATTTAACTTGTTCTGTCGGCCGACGTTGTTCATTGTATTGTGCGTCTCGGTTACTTGGTTTCCGCAATTTCGTTATTGCGGATCTGTGAACTGTTATTGAGTGTATTGCAGTATATCATCAGGAGGCGTTATTATTAAACTTATTAAATTGTAAACTTTCATGTTGAGTCGATTTGTTAAAAGAACTCATTACGGATGTAAGCGGGTTAACTACGAACCTTATTCTTCAGGGTAAGTGCGGTCCTAGGCGCGCGCGTTCCGCGTCCCTCCGAGCACTGAACTGGAACGCGCGCGCCTAGAACCGCACTCACCCTGAAGAAGTCCCTCGTTAAGGGATGAAACGTTGATGTTCTTTCAACACAAATAAGGTTCGTAGTTAACCCGCTTACATCCGTAATGAATTCATCAAACTACGATAGTTTTTGTTAAAAGAACGTTTTAACGTTAATTCTACATTTAATAGTAACCTTTCGAGATAGGCCACGAACACTTTTGTTGCCCAAGACACACATATCCTGCAGAGGGTTCTCCAGGCGGCGGCGGCGCGTCCCTACGGGTCGCACCGCAGAGGCTGGGCGGTGAAAGCATTCATATAATTTTTTGGCCATTTTGCATTGCACGTATGTAGATTTATCGCAATAAAAAATGTGTATTTTTTCAGTCTACGTGGTATCACTACTGGGCAACGACCATCCCTAAATTTATCACATCGTGCAATCTTGCGCAATCTCCGATCAATCATAAAATTAAACTTACATGATGTATGTTCAACTACAACTTAATAACAGTTGAACCAAAACTTATCAGAAAATATTCCGAAGTCGGCAGAAAAAATATCAACGAGAAAACTAATTCCTGACCCGTCAAACATTTCATAAGCAAGCGCAGTTCACTCGAGCTCGAGACGATACCGAGTTTTTTACTAGAACGGAAAAAACTCTTCGCTAAGGGCGGATTTCCAACACACGTGAGTATGGTAGGTACAGTCAGCTGCGAAAATATGTATACACTCTCATGTTTTACTGAATAGTAAGTGTATAGTCATTGTGATAATTTATATATCGTATTCTGACAAGAACGATGATTACTTATTATGAAAAATATGTGCGTAGACTTTTACATGATAAGTTCCGAGTTAAATAAAAGTGAAAACTTGGAAGTGTATACATATCTGAGCAGCTGACTGTACACCTACATAGATACCCTAAAAATATATTTATTTGTGGGGAGAGGTCATCATAAAGAGTGTGATTTAAATCGAATCAGCGGTAAGATCCGAAGAGAAGAATCCCTCAGTCCGAGTCAATACAAAAAACATTCGATAAGAGTAACAGCACAGATAACCATTGATGTCTTACACGAAAAACGCTTAGAATGGTATTAAACACAAACGAGGTGTAGCCAAAAAAATGCGACAAGTACGTCTCATTTTCCTATTCTATATCTATATGTGCACTCGTATGCGTGAAAGCACTGATGTTATAACTGAATTCTTATATTTTCACATTACTGCACAAGACTTGACGAAGAAGCGGCCACACAGACAACTATGCATGTCCACTCACACATAGGTTACTTTTTTCCTCGAAATCAAGAAAATTTAGCGTATTTGACCTCTATGATTTACATGTTTGGGTTCGACTTGGTACGGTCATAGATGAAAATCATTTAAATGCAATTTATATAGGAACCTAATTTTAAGAATTTTTGCATGCCAATGTGTTTTGGTGAAGTATATGACACTAATGTTTAAAACCTTGTATTTAAACCATATTTCTTGCAATAAATGAAATAAAAAAGATAGCAAGCTAAAAACTTAGATTCGGTGCATGTACCGAGTAAAATGTGTTCCCGTGTGTTCTTATTTTTCTTAAAGTACCAATGGAAGGCATTTCTATGACGAAATTGTGTTGGTAGTGCTCTATCTACTTACTTTTATAATAATGCCACAAACGTGACTGTGTGTCATGTCGACGTGCAACAAATCACTCAAAATTAAATGTATAGGAGAGACTCGAAATAGATGGAAGTATTCATAAGATAATGTACACAGCCTGTAAACCAAAACTAAACAGCGCAAACTTCGCGACGAAACCATTTTTCAAATCTCAGTAAAAAGACGTTCTCCGTTATTGCCGAAAAAGTTAAACGTGAGAAAACTACCGGCTTTAAATCACGCCTTTCCCGAGATAGGTTTTCAGACTCCATCCGTTCGTAGACGCCATACGTCACCGCTGCCCGCATATTAGCTGTCAACGCGCACCGCCGATCTCGCACCGAACTCGGGAAAACAAACAAGACCAAACATTGCCCTATAACAGCCATCAGGCGAGCGCGCAACGTAAACATTTACGTAAGGAATGTGTGAAGACTTTTTATTGTGTATTTGAGCGTGGGCATGTCAAGTGGGAGTCGTGTCAGTATGGCTTTTTAGAAATTAGGAGGTAAACATTCAATTGAGTAAGTCTACTAAGAGCTTTCATATTAACGTAATTTTAGTCCTACGCATTCGTTTTGGCCTTCTACAACAGGTTTTCTAACAAAGCAGATTGAGAACACTGTTCACTTTAAGGATTCTTAAATCAAAACGATTGCCGGTCAATGTTTTTTTTGCAGCTGCGAACTTCTTGCTTGTTCAGATTCAAATCCCACTCTATGTGGGATCTGCCCATGTAATTTTCTTCTATTCACCTCTATCAACCGTCAACGTCATCTCTGTACTTTTTTTTACCCAAGTCACTCTTCACACAATCCATCCTGCTCTATGGTCTCTCCACACCAGACTAGTAATGATACCTTCTTGCAAGCTTCTTCACTCACCGTATTCGATTAGCGACCAGCAGCTCGGCGATATCGCGCCCTAGTCGCGAGTAGGCAGACTCCACGATGACCAACACTTTAGCGTCGATCCGAAGTCGCGCGTCCGAGCGGTGGTCGCGCGCCGCTTGCTGCTGCGAGGCTAGCAGCGAGCATTGCGACAGCGGTCGGGGTACTCTGTCTCTCCACACCAAGCTGGCAAAGATACGTTTCATATTACGAAGATCAAATGAGTGTCTCTAAAAAATATAATTTGAGATGTAAGATCACAGATAACCTTTCAATCAATCAAAAATCGAGAAAGCCTGCTTCTGTGTATAAAGTTTGGAACAAATTGTATTCATTAAATTAATTCAATATTTTGGCAGATTGCATAAATTGCTACAAATCCCAATGTTCACATTAAAAAGTTTGGTAATCATTTACAATTACAGACAGCCGGTACTCTGATAAATCCTGAACCGTATAATCTGTTGTTTTCAAACAAATAAATCAGGTTATTATAATTGGGATAAAGCCATCCGGCCACTGAGTACAAATAAGAAAATCAATCAAAGCCCGCCAAAGTTAAGGCTGCGTGCCGAGGAGCCAGCCACATCAAAGAGCCATTAAGGTTCATCTCAATAGCGTAAAATAAATAAAGGCAGGAATTTGCGGAAATATTTTATCCGTCGGCGGCATCCTGTGGCCTCTTTGGTCTAATGAAAGCCGCGCCCGAGCCGTCCGCGTCCGTTTGGGAACTTCCTCGGCTGACTCAAAGGCATCGATGAGACCGGCAGTTATTAAGCGTCGAGTTTGGTCATTAATTCCAGATCTAACTATGTATTTTCATAGCGTCTTGGGGAACTTTTTGTACTTTCGTTATCTCATTGTTGGTAAACAAAACGCTCGTAAAACAATATGGCTTTAAATCAGGGAGTTCCGTACGCGTCGGTGTCGGCAGAGCGGCCTCCATTAATTAGGCAGAACACAAGTTTTGCTATAAATTCAGCGGAGAAGGCAAACTTGCCGCTCGCGCTCATCTCCGCGAGGTCCAATTTCAAGCCGATAAAATTAAATATTACTTCCTTCACCACGACCCGACATCTGCCCGAATTACATAACTATAATAAATTTAAAAAAAACTATTTTTCAAACAAGCTTTTCCTAAAGTGTTTCGGAAGACAAATCCGACAACCAAAACTCGACGAGGTTTCGTAGTTTCCTATAGAAGTTACTATGGCCACCTTCTGTCTCCATCATCAAACCAGCTCGCTACCATAATATTCCATAGACACCGAACTTACATAATATGTATGCTAAATATCAGCTGAAATTTAGCATACCTACAGCCCTCCTAGCACTGGGATTGTTGTCTAGAGTAGAATAGACAATAATGACATTGCATCGCCATACATTGCGTCCATTATTGAAGTTGATGGAATGCATTTCAAATAATTTACGCATTGCATGACGAAGTGACGTAATTTTTCTCTATTCTACCCTAGACAACAATCCCCGTGCTAGGGGGGCTGGTATAAAATTCAGTTGCAAGATTTGTCCCACACTTATTGTGTTAAATCAAAACTAACTAACAAACTAACAGGGCAAGTTAAATAAAAGCTTGTAAAATCACGCAGCCGGCACTGAAAATACTTGTTCTTATTTTGGTGTATGAATGATGTATGAAAAGCGTACGAACAAAAGGCGTCAATTACAAATTGAATGCATTTTCACGAATGAAAGGCATAAAATTGCTAGAAATTTACATACAGCCAGCCACATCTCAGAAATAAGTAGAGGTTGTCCTGTGTTGATCACTTATATATATAAATATAGAAGCCACCCAGGCCTAATAATAAGAACATTATTGCGATATTTATAATTTTCAATAACAAACTTACAAGAAAACGGTTCATGTTTACTGTGATATCGTTGCCTTTTATCAAGTGAGCGGAAAGGGACCAGAAAATGAGTTCTCTGAACGCGTACATTCAAAGGAAGATAAGAATGAAATGAGTTTATGCAAACAATTTACCAAATATGCTATACACGTGAGAACAAAAGGCCCACCAGAAATATAATTTTGGTTGCAAAAATACGAAATAAAAAAAAGGTCGTATCAGTGGTACAGCGTCAGTGGAGTGTTTTACGACTTTGGGATTTACTACTGTACAGACCTTTGCCACGGCCGATAAGATAAGGACGTAATGATGAATGAAGGGTGATGCCGTGCTTATTCAATTAGTATAATGACCTACTTTCGTTTATTCTTGAGATAAAATAAAACATTTAGTACAACACCGATGTTTATATCTCGAAAGTCTAGCACTGGCATTAAAGTCCAAGTAACTGTAAAATATAGGTCTAATCTGCTTTAGATTTATTCATATACGACATAAACGCGGATTTGCAACTAATCCCAATAAATTATAGAGAGCTGTTCAGCTATTAGCTACTGCAGTTGTACAAATGCCGCGATAATTTCGTTTTATTATTAATTCACATTGTCGACGTGTTTGCTACCGATAGCAGGTAAATTGGATTTTATGACAATGACGCGCATATTTGCAACTAAATAATTTTAACCGGGTCTAAATTCCAAATGTATTGTGATTGCGACAAAGGCCGCAGTTTATAACTCAATAAAAATTAGATATATAGCTTATGATAGTAAAAAAATCATGTTCAGTAGCAAAATCACAAGCGCGATCTTATATCTTGACTCGATAGATTTCAATGTCTAAGCCTCGCTTGCACATGGATATTTAACTTGTTAAATTGTCAACGCATACAAATGCATATTATGTGAAATTTAAGTAAAATTAGACGTTAAAACGGTGCTGTAGGTCAATTTGAAACCAGGCTAACTCACCTTGCAAGAGGTACTGTGACATAATACGTATAGAAGAATATAGTGAGGACGGATAGCAGCATGACACCAGCAACACATTTCCTCACGTTGATGTGGCCCGCCAGCCAATAGCAGCATCGCTGCGCCGGCGTCTTGTGCGAATGCGTGAAATCGCCGCCTCCGTTCTCCAGCAGAGGCACCCGCGCACCCCTCCCCTCCCCCATCGTCCTAAACATCTATCTACACTAAACACAGCTATATTTACACAGAACAGTAACACTTAGGCCTCTAGGGTATCTCTGTCTATCTGGGCACTCTAACGGCTGCGTTAGTCCTTGGTGGTGACGTTTTCTGTCGCCACTTGCCGTGCTTCCACATCTCATAGGGTCGCGGAGAGGTGGGGTTGCGCGCGTGCGCGTGCGCGGGCAGGCTGTGCGAGCGTGCGCCGGCGGCCATCGCGAGCCGAGTTACGCGTCCTATCCCGGGTTAAAGTGGCCGCGGACGCATTATGGCGGGCTGTGCTCATCACGGCGACGGCGTGCTCTGCCTACGGGAGAGCTCACGGCAACCGCGTGCGACACCGGTCTACCGAGGACCCGCCTGCTGACATCGGTACTATCTGGAACAATACCAAAACACTCTTAATCAAAGCTAAGCATTGGTTTCATCAAGCAAGAAAAACAATTTAAATAAAAACATTTCAGTTACATCCCAATCCCGAAGTGGATTGAATGCGTAAACCACGCGAGACCACTTTGAAAGATAAATTAAAATTATATGTTCCAGCATTTCAATATACGTATTTCAAAGCAGTTTGAGCTCGTTGGGCCGTGAATACTTCAGATCGGCCGACTGGTCCTATAAATTTCCCTCTCAGCGTTATTTCAATGTGGACTTACATCGGGAATACTTCTTTTGCTACAAACAAATCTATTGAACCGTAAAATTAGGGGAACAATCTCAAAATTCTGAATTAAATTTGATCAAAAGTTAGGTAATGAATGCCAAATCCGATTACATTCTCATGATAATGAAACGTTAGCGTTTTCAACTTTGGGATCCTGCGGAAGACCTACCTTTCTGCACCCTGTACCAACTTATGTTTTATATAATATTCTGAACAGTATGTAAATTAGTTGATGCCATCGGGTCTAACTAAACAAAGTACAATTTTTTTATCATACACAATGTATTTCTTGTAATTTACAAAGAAAAATACAACTAATAGAAACATATTAATTAATTATTGATTTAAAGTTTTGCAGGATAGGTCCCTAACTAAATATTCAGAAAGCCTAAAATGTGTAAAATTTACTAAAAGAAAAAAAGCAGCGGCTCTTTATCAAGCCCTCATAACTCTTGAAACGTTCGTGCCACGAAGCATAACAACACTTTCATATTTTTTTTATAAAATTTCAAGAATGTCTTTCTTTGTGCCCGGTAAAAGAACTGAGCCGTAATCGAGCGGCCCCAGATGTGCGTAGTCCATTGTCCGAAAATATGCCAAAAGCGTAAAGCGTATGAGATTCACCGAAAAATACAAGAGAATTTTATGAACCACTGATACTAAAACAGCACGATAAGCTTTGCAAGCTCTTGCATGCATTGTATCACAATTTTACATTTTCAGTAACTATCAAACATCCCATTCTTCGTTTGTTCAATCTATTAGGCCACTCATAGCCTAATTTAAAAGACGTAAACAAAAGGTACTCTATTATGAAACAAAAAGGGCAGCTTTTGGAGCTTTTGTAGAGAAGCGTTCGACTCGCTGGAACTGAGACGCGCTAGGAATCCGTGATTGTACCCTTTGAATATTAACTAGTAGATGACCCGACCGTAACCGGGCCACGAATCTACAAGGCTACTCCAAAGGTTAATTCAAACTGCTGGCTGTCTACGTGCTTTATTCCCAGAGATAAAATCGTTGGGATGAAAGAAAATTTAAAAAGAAGTAACCCCATTTTTCAGCTTCAGCACGTTTAACCTACATAATATACGTGTTTCAAGGCTACGATGCGAGTTTTAGTAACATTTTGGAACGAATGGTGGGCCATTATTTTTACTGGTTTACAGAGTCTTAGCTGTCTGCCATTTATAAAAGCAACCGTTGATGATTATTTCAGAGTGAGCTCAAGCAGGAGTATGATTGAATTAATGATCGGACCTGATTTCAAAACATTTTTATAAAACATTTTGTACGAAAAAGGCTAGAAGTTAGCCATCTGATCAATGTAAAATACAGATTATCGTATGAAACACAAACAGCTGTTTCATTAAACCTGTTTAAATAAATTTCAGCAAACAAATTATTGGAATACTGATCGGATCTGATTTCAAAAGATTGTTCTAAAACATTATAACAATAAACCAGTTTTAATACATTTCAGCAAAAAAAAAAAACAAATCCTAAAACATAAATAAAGGGTAATCTAATAGCGTGAAGTTTTTATGCATACGAGTTTTTATTGATGTCCAATATGGGATTTGCAATATTCCATTGCTGCAATGCTTCTGATAACAAATTTTAGAATAGTGTTTTTAATTTTAAACAACCATTGATTTATCACCACAAGACTATGAGCAATTTCCACCACGTCTTAACAAACCCATAGATAGATGATATCATCACTTTTAAGGTAAATCATAGACTCCTTTAAATCCAGAGGATTAAAGCTTCGCAATCACGATAAGGCTGATAAGTTACTCTACCGATATTCAATATCATAAATCGATCAAGTTGTCGGGCTCGTTTACCCACAGAGATAGAGATAGTGCTGCATTAGTACGATTACTTAGAAGCCGGGAGGGGTTACCGTCCCGGAACGCGTAACGACCGAAAACAATTAATAGAGTTAACCCGGGACCGTTCCAGATAAAATACTAACTCAAATTACCTACACCAATTAGGCATAGTTAGCTGTTTAATAAGGTTCCCTTCGGTGCCGAAATAAGCTGCCTTTGTTACACAGCTTTATAAAAATAAAATTTGAGAGCTGCGAATTCAGACAGGCCTCTTAGATCAATATCATATACGCGGAGAACCCACGTAGTAAATCTTTGTCCAAAAACTTAGTCGTGCACGCACCATTGTGATAGGATCGCGACGCGTATGTCAGATCAAATTGAAGTAGGTATAGCGACGAAGAAGGGACCAACTTATTATAACTTTGCTCGTTCACCACACCTCGTCGGGGGGCCGTTCGGAAACTGTTGGGAGCCCGCATAATAATGTCAGCGTTAACATCACGCCTATAAGGTGTGGATCATGCCACTGAAATATTGTCACATCAGACTCGAAATCAAACGTTGAAAATGACAGGGGTCCGTCGAATACCATTTAATGCCCTGCAAAATGACAACGCGGTCTTAGATACCTCCATTTCGGTTCGAACCATAACAGACGGTTATGACAGATTTACAAACGAAAACATTTCGTATCGTGTCTATATTGAGGGACACGTGCTCTTGCTCAATTGGATTACTTTTGTTGTAGTTCTGATGATATTTCTGTACCATTTGCTTGAAGAAAAGTTAAAATTGAATTCTCGATATTACACGAATACTGTTTGAAAATCTTCTTTAATGGCAAAAATACGATTTTATTTAGACGCAAGTGGGACTCGAGTGGCAACATTAACATCGCCATTAAGGCATGGAGGCGAGACCCGCAATTCGCCCGCATATTTGGTCAAGATTAATTGCCCCTAACATCATCTGTCAGCTCGCGGTACATTCCGTGGACATTTTGTTTGCTGTACAAATATCCCCACATTTCCGGTAGTAACGAGTTATTAATCGTGTGTGTCCCTTTTAGCCTGAATTTCATTACAGCAATTAAAACTTTTCCAGGTAACTTTTCTACGTCAAATGAAAAATGTTTTGGTGTTGTTTCAAGATTTTCAGAATTGAAAATTCAAAAGAATTTGTATGATGAAAATTAAAAATTGTGACTAGGTAGTAAGTTACTGTATTTTTAATATGTGATCCGTGATAGTAGTTATGTAACTTTTTAGGTTTCCGTACCCAAAGGGTAAAACGGGACCCTATTACTAAGACTTCGCTGTCCGTCTGTCACCAGGCTGTATCTCATGAACCGTGATAGTTAGACAGTTGAAATTTTCACAGATGATGTATTTCTGTTGCCGCTAACAACAAATACTAAGAAACAAAATAAAAATTGAAGAGGGCTCCCATACAACAAACGTGTTTTTTTTGTGGTTTTAAAGACAATGGTACGAAACTCTTCGTGCGCGAGTCCGACTCGCATTTGACCGGTTTTATTACATACCTACTTGAGATGGGTAACAGCGTCTACCAAAATTTGAACATATTTCAGCTTTCAAGTAAGCGTGCTTATCATCATAACACTACACCCTTTTTAATAAGCACACCTCGTTTGTTTATGGTCTGACTAAATTTATTTTCAGTAGTTTGGTTTTAATGAATTCTATGAAACTCATATTTTTGATGATATCCATTCTACTATAATGTACATTCTTCAATAGAATGTCTTCACCAGCTTTTGTACCCCGAGCCGTAATTGGATTGTACCAACATATTTAATGTGACAAATGTCATCAAATATAAAGTGATCTAGATAACAATACAATTTACATTATACGGTCTAAATAGAGTGTTCATGAAATAAATCAAGTAGAAAATACATTAGTTATGCGATTTCCGCCTAGACGAAATAAAGAGTTTAAGCTTTTGTACCGCTTAAGTACGTCAGATTAAATCAGTATTAATGATAAATTACGTTATTCTGAGCTATTTTTCGACGTAAGCGAAGTAATTCCATAATTTATTTGCTCTCACCTGCCTGTTTCGTTTGCTAAGCGAGCTGCAGTGAACAACAATCGAGCACTAATTGTGATTCCACTAATTTGCATTGGCTAGGCTTGCATGTCTGCTCCGATTAAATTTGAAACGTGCCTATAGCCTCTATAAAACTCAAAAGTCAATAACTTTATATCTTTATGCTTACAAAAAAGCACTTATAGCCTCACATACAGCGATAAAATATATTTTTTTGTATTCGAGGACAAACAGTTATCAAAAATCTACTTATGTTATTTATAACTATTTAAGTGATCTCGTATGTGAAGAAAGCAGAATAGGTTTGTGAGAGAGAAACTTTAACTATGGAGAAACATCAACTAACTAACAACCATTTAAAAAAACATTACAACTTAAGGTATGATATGGATCAGTTGAGCTACCTGTAGATTGTTTGCAACAGTCTACAGTTAGCTCAATTGTTTCAATTGAAAGTACTAGTTTTAATTTAATTCTATTATTTGATTGTAATTTTCTTTGTTAATAAAGATTCGTTACAACTTAAGTGATGAATAAAGGGTTGCTGTGATATATCATATCAAGACTAATAAATTAAATAAGTTCCCAAAAAAAGATTTCGGGACTCGAACCCGCGCCTCGCCCTCAGTAGGTACGGGTGTGTTCTAACTAACTAAGCAACGAAATAGTTTTTTATTTATTTTACCCTGAGTGCGAGGGCTTACGCACTATACCTTAATAACAAAACCTTAGTATATCACGGCTTTCACATCCCCATATGTGAAAGTGATATACTAAGGTTTTGTAAGCGTTCATGCTACAGAGTTAATATAAGGAGCTAGAGATTCGAATTTTCAGTTCACCTGCGCAGCTCGTGGAATGGGTAGCACTCAGTAGGTACAGTTGTCCAAGAGGAGAGTGGCAGATGAATGGTCATCACAAACCCAAGAAGCAGGCACATTCTCAGGAAATTAAACATAAGGGTTGATCATTTCGAACCGATCAGAGGCAATTAGGATTCCAGTATTTCAAGTATTGAATCGATCAGGCAATATTAGTAACCGATTCCTGTTTGGAAGCATCGCAATGCATCCGGCAGCTATCAGGTATCTCCAATTAACGGAACATTTGAACCATTAAATTCATGTTACAAATGAATGTGCGCTCCTGAATAATTAGAAAATTCACTTGGCGGAAGCGAATTCGCTAACTTTAAACTGAAAACGAAACGTTTTAAAATGCAATCTGTTAGTGACACTTTTAATATATGTAAGCTGCATTGCATGCATTAAATTATATTATGCATGATGGCATTGGTTTTGCTCGGTTACAGTGAATTTATGCAAGACATTATCCGAGGACAGAGGCGTTGCATAACAACGCCTTCAGTGTCCGAGCGCTCGTCGCCTCCTTTATGAAAACCCTCCGTGTGATATATGGTCGTGTGGCGACACGATATTGCTTCCCCGAACATGTTTTATATGCATTACCATATTTTACATACGTTCGCGGGGGACGTTACCCAAATGTCTCAAATCGATAAACAATCCAAACAGGCCTTAATCTTCAGCATACAATATGACTTATATTCGTAAGTACCACAACAGAATTGTGAATTTTGGAGGTAAACAAACCCTCAAGTATTGGAAAGGGGAAAAAGGATGGCACCCATTTGTCTGTCCCAAAAGGGTAAGGACACGAATTCAAGTGAGATTACTTTCATATTAAAAGTAAACAATGGTTACTTCCTGCTAATGAGCGCGGGAGGCGGGGGCCGCGAGTGCGATAATCTCCCACCATTAGGCCCGACCACTAGCTCGCAATCGCAAATCGTCCGCATATTTTGCCCAAGATTAATTGTTCTCGAATATCATCTATCACAGTGAGCTCTTGTGACCGTCGCCGGCAGTGCGTACGACGTTTTATTCCAAACACAATGGCACTCGAGGCCCCGCAGTAACGGTAATTAAATTTTTGTTAAATAGCAATGACGCCGTTTTAAAAACATTAAATACTTTAACTGGCCAAGGCCGTAGGCCTGAAATTCAGTTAAAATGTTACTTTTTTGCGTTTGTCATGAAATCTTTTAATATCTTCATGGAAAGATATAAAGCTGTAATGTAATGATTTACGATCATAATTTATTGTGAGAAAGTTGTAACACTTTAGAAAATGAACAATCCAAAACGCGTAAGCAAAATTTAAAAGCCCATTAAAAGACTAAAATGCTTTGGGAAGGAACGGTCTCCGTCATAACATTTACATAACCCATTAATCTACCATTTAAACACTCCAAATCCTAATTTCGTTAGGCAAAATTAGGACGATTACAGACTACGAAAGATAAACCCGTAGTTAAAAATACCCTTCGCAAGTTTATTGCGCAACAGACAAGAACAAATTGAGTCAATCTTTTTTTGCTGGGGGCGAAAAAACCAAAATGCTAGGCGTTTTCAGCAATTTCAACGTGTAAACTTGGAATATCAATCAAGCCGACCTTTTTCAATAATACCACGGGGATCTTTCACAAGCAATTTTTCGAGTAATTTTGCTTTTAGATCCACAGTGTCCATTGGTTTCCACTGAACGCCGAGTTTGTTTCCGTTCAATAAAACGATTGATCAACAAAGACCGACCTTTTTGAAGGGATCATCGCAGGATCCATTTTTTCCGAATAACTTATCAACGTCAACAGCAGAGCACGATACGTTCTCGGGCAGTGAGTGAATTATTTTGTCAAAACGCCATTCTTTCAATTAATCTTTTCGACCTTGTTTGTTTGTCTGGCTTTGCTCGAGTTGCAATGAAGTAGTAGGATATGTTGATGTGTCGGCGGTGTCGTTAATTCGTAGTTTGATGTAACCGCCGCAAAGGTTGTGTGTCGGGGGCGGCGCAGGGACTTGATTAAAGAGCCGGGCCACAGAGCGGCGACAATGAATATTCAGTGCATAAGCATAATGCGCCCGCAATCTTAGTGCCTCGCCTGTCGCAACTGCATGGCTGCCCATTTCTCATCTTAAATGGCAAGAGCAACGCTCTACTGCTGTGTCTTTTACTCTTTTTCTCTTTTGATAATTTCCTCTTGCTTGAGCAAACTTTTCAGACGGACTGCGGAATACTAAGGACAATCATAAGCGTGATCATAAGCGGTGTGGAGTAGATTTTCTTTTTTAACTAAAGGAGAGTCGCCAAATTAAAATCGTCTTCGTGTTTCGATAATTTCAACTTAACGTTCATAAAATTAGTAGCAATTTGGCGGGTTACCAAGTTTTACCAGTGGCGTTTCAGCTAACAGTAGGTAATCGACTTCAATTGAAATGTCTCGGCTTTTCAACTTCAATTTAGAATACAATCAAATCGTTTGGTGGAGAAATTTTAGGGTGGGTATTTAATTTTAATATGGATACTTAATAATAAGGCCTGATTTCATAAACCATGTCTTTGAAATATTTTTAGCGTAATAATAAGGTAAGTACAAGATTTAATTTTAGAGTAATAAGGAAGTTTTCAGGAACGGAACTGAATGTCTTGAAATACTTATTACACGTATTAAAACATAATAAAAACATCACATTGTGAGCCCTATAGCGAAGAATCACAAATGATTATCAACCCAAACAAATGGCAACCTTAGCGTAGAAAACCCTCGAAAAAACATCCACAAAAAATAAATTGATTGAATTGTTTCGCGCCGAGTTATTTCTCATCTAAAGTGGATTTGTGTTGGAAATTGGCGGGAGAGATAACGCGCTCCACAAACTAACGCGCCAAAGAAAAAGGTCCAAATAAACTACGATTTTTGATTACAGGGGAAGTAGTTCACGCGAAACGGATATAAAAGGAGGCGCGGAAAAGTTTTCGGAGAGAAGACTCGAAGGCGGAAGGAAATTTCTCGGTAATATTGTCATAACTATAAGCACAGTTCTGGCTTACTTTTGATTCGACATAATGACTGTTCCACAAAGTTATCTATCTATCTAGCATTTAAATATGCACGTACCTTCTTCACCTGTCTTTATCTTCATTGAAATCAACCCCTTTAAGCATGAGAGAAATATGAATGGTTCGCTCCCCATGTTTGAAGCTGTCGCATGTCAGTACAGGTACATAACGATAATATGCAACAACAAAGGAAGTGGTGAGTGACTAATAAAGGCCGACTGGGGACAACGTGGAAAATCACTCACACAAAATATAATGTGCGATGAAATTGTGTTGCGTGCGATGTTGTCGGCGTAAATGTCGGCCACCTCGCTCGCTAGATACCAATCTAAAGAAAAACTTAAGGTAATGTCGTCGTAAAACGATTTCCGACCTATTGTTTGTTTTAGGAATCATAAAAATGGTAACTAAAACTAGAATTGAAATTTAAGAGGCATACCCTTTACGATAGCACCATTCGCGCACGCATTCAGAAACAGTCACAAAACATCAATTTAATAACCAATATAATACACGTAAAATCTTAGATAGCAAAGAGGAAGCAACACTTATTGTCACACATTACGAGCGCGAGAGAACGACGCGCGATACGTCCTGCCTCTGACGCGGTTCGGAGTACACTGACTGAGCTGAAGGCTGAACAGTGAAGCGGCAAAGCCGAAGTCGAAGGCAACTGGCGATAGTAGAGCACGGCGTAGGGCGGGCGTGACGAACGCTACGCGCTACGAAGGGCGAGAAAAACTGGGAAATTCAAAGCGAATAAGACGCCTACGAGCTTCATAGGCCTGCTACAGGTATAATTAAATAAGTTTAATAACTTTTCTGCGCAAAATAAAAAACTTGGGGTAAGTAATAATACTACATGACAAGAAATATTGGATTTTATGCCTTCCCGTCACCTAAATTATGAGTATTTCGGGGGGTTTTACCATAATTTGTTTGTTATTTCAAAAAATAAGGCATCGTGTAAATTTATGAAAAAAATAAACAGATTTTCATCTCTTACAAAATAGAAAAAAAACACTCAGCTTCGCATCATACTTTTAAAAATTTTGCTTCACAAAAATTCATGCAAAGTGAAGAAATATTTGACTCGCTTCAACCGCGACAGTCCATCCATTTGCCCCCTTTTGCCCCGGTATCTCAAAACGCGATACTACATGCAGGACCATTACTAGGCAAAATGGGGGCAAAAACGAAATGTACAAGAACAACCAATTTAAATTGATTTGACTAAAAAAAGCCTGCATAAACAAGCCCCACTTGACGCTCATTGCTATATCTAAGGGCAATGAAAAAGGAAGCAGGGATTAGCTCCAATTTATAACCATGTAAGGAAGTCTGCGAAAGTAAAACTGGCAATATCCGTGATTTTTAGGTGGAGGGTGGTTGTTCCAACCCTACGCTTCGATTCTGATGGCACGATCCGACCCGATTAATACTAAGCACGCCAATAAATATTGATAGTAGCTTCTTTGTCTTGCACGGAAGATTCGTTCGATTTTATTAAGGTGAAACTCCAGAAAAGCCTCTACATTAAATTTGACTTGCGTTTTAATTTTAATTGAACCTTGTCTTATCGATTTAATTTTAAAATTACGCCTATTTTCCTGGTTGAAGATAAAAAACCCGTTGTGACATTTTTTCCTTCAAAAGCAATTAAGATGGTATCGATTGAAATTTATTTCCAAGCTGTTGAACCCCGTGAAACTAGTTCCAAAACTCCGTGTGAAAAAGATAGAACTTTGATGGGGTGGGAGTAGAGCAAAAAATTTGAATTGGGCTGTGATTCGGCGGTGTGGTGTGGCGTCCCACCTTAATAGCACCCTCACGTTTGCTTGACAAATGGCGAAGGTACTCCACCTCCGTCGATACCGGCCCCGAATCTCATTCCTTTGTTTCGGGTTATTTTATTGAATGTTTGTACGGGTTTAGCGCGTCACATTTAAAATGCGCGATATATTGCGAGCTTTCTCTTTGTTCTTTAAAAATGTGTGACATAATGAAACGCAATTTGTACGCCCTTCACGAATGGTAACCCAGTCTAAATTGTGTATGTGAATATAAATTCGGGCGAGGAAAAGGGAGCTTCTTTTTGTGATTCAAAGGTTGAGTAGATAACTTAATTTCTTATAGTCATTATCATAAGTAATGCGAAGGAAAGGTCACACACGTAAGCCATTTCAATTATGGGCATTCCAATTTACCCTAACCTCCCCAAAGATATTGGAAGCTATTCAGGACGTCGAATGAATCAAGTAACAAAACATCATTCCCTAATGATAGGGATTAATCGCCCCAGATAGACAAGAAATATATTTAGATTGAATGCGTGTGTAGGGCTGCCATGTCCGGTTGGTGATTTGAGTCTCCTTTTTAAGGGCTCCGTACCCAAAGGGTAAAACGAGACTTCGCTGTCCGTCCGTCTGTCTGTCCGTCTGTCACCAGGCTATTTCTCATGAACCGTGATAGTTAGACAGTTGAAATTTTCACAGATGATGCATTTCTGTTGCCGCTATAACAACAAATACGAAAAAACAGCATTAAATAAATATTTAATGACCCATACAACAAACATGATTTTTGCCGTTGTTATAGATAATGGTACGGAACCCTACGTGCGCGAGTCCGACTCGCAACTTGGGCGATTTTTTGTTTCACTCATTAAATA
Organism: Eupithecia exiguata; assembly: GCA_947086465.1. Lineage (NCBI taxonomy): Eukaryota > Metazoa > Arthropoda > Insecta > Lepidoptera > Geometridae > Eupithecia > Eupithecia exiguata. Next base: position 9,366,848 of record OX352231.1, read on the forward strand.
TAAATATTGCTTTTAATATTGACAATAAATGTCATAGGTACCTTAGAAGGGGGAAATTATTTATATCCTATAATGAATAATCTACAATGAATTTATTAATTATTCGCAACGGACCGTTTTATTCTTTACATCGGGAATCTGGAGATCATCACATCCTAGCAAAACCAGAAAAGGTACTCCAAGGTAGGCACCTGGATAAAAACTATACCATTTCTATGCTTAAGCTAATTCATGGTATCCTACGCTACATATAAGCTAAAATGTTACACAATTTATTAGTCACACATTTCCCAGTCTGAAATTCATAGTCACACATTTCCCAGTCAGAAAATCCGGCTTTTTGGTCTAACAAACCGGTCGCTTCTAGTCCCCTGAATGAAAGTCCTACCCGTGCGTGAATAGAATCCGGGAGCGAGCCTCACGACAGATCACCGACATAAAAGCGTGACGGACTGTAATCCTCCTAATTAATACGTGGAGGTAGTGAAAGGTTCGCGAAATATCGATGTAAACCGATCGTTCACGTGTAGCGCGATATTTTTTATTATTTCTTCCCAAGTTGATGCAGGGTTTTCTTTTTGAGGAGTAGTCATTCTCGCGATTCCTACGCGTTGAACTTGAATGAGAAATGGAAAACCATTTATTACGTATGTCATTTTAACATTGATTTCAAAAGATTACAAGTAGTAGGTACAAAAGCAAGGTAGGTAACCTTTCGCAAGTATGGCAGTAAAATAGGTAGGTAATTTATCCGAATACGGAAAAAAATTACCTCACCGTCAGACCACCAAAACTACTGGTACTTTAACCAAGACTCGTCAAAGTTTCATAAACAACAAAGAAAGAGGTACTAAATCATTCCGGTGAGAATCATGTCACGTAGCAAGGCAACTACATTACACATTACCAGCAGTGTACGCGGCGCAAGCACTAGTGGCGTTTAGAAGGAAATGGCTATGCACAGCATCTCATCTTGAACTCTGAGAGCCGACGAACGGGAAAAATGCGCTCCAACCTAGTGTACACACACGAGGAATAGTGTTGTTTTATTATACATGCTCCTTTACTGTCGACTCACGACTGTCTAGCTCTGGAATTTACATGAGCTTTGTAAGAATATTACGGACGCCAGCGAGCATCCCACCTACTGTTTTATTGCCCTTTCAAACTCAACAAGGCCTTTATAAAACGATAAATCATAAAATTATCAACGTAATGACTGTTTTGTAACACAATCGGTGATAAATTTAATGTGTTGAATGACGTAAAAAGTTTCGAGTGTTATTATCTCACTAATATTATAAACGTGAAAGTTTAGATGGATGGATGGATGTTTGTTCCCTTATCACGTCAGAACGGCAAAACGGACCTGGATGAAATTTGGCACAGAGATAGATTATAGTCTGGAATAGGAAATAGGCTACTTTTTATCCCGAAATTCCTACGGGAACGGGAACTACGCGGGTGAAACCGCGAGGCGCTGCTAGTTATTCATAATTTGAAGCTTTATTCTAATTACATTAAGTTTGAATTGTATAACATTAGATACGCGTAGAACAAGACCGGGGTTAATCGATCGAGAAGTACTAAAGAAACTGTTTAATAGACATATAAAACAACATGCGTGTCTAAAGAAAGTGATGGACGCTTGTAGAGTATCGTGCGGTAATGAACAGTATCAGAGGCATTTTATCGCATGCAGGGGTATCTGCGCGTAATGCTCTACACAGCACGAGATTCACACACGCAACCCTGTGCGTCAATGAACTACTTACTTTCAATATCTTTCTCATTGGATCGTTTATTATTAAAGCTTTTACTTGAAAATCAATCCTATTGCGATCAGAACTTGCCTATACTAAGGCCCGTATTATAAATTGTTCAGTCACCGATCTATGTTTGAGTAAAGATTTTATATGGTAAAAACATTACTCAAGCATAGATTGAGGACTGAGCACGGTTTCATAATACGGGCCCTATGAGCCTTATCTATCACACTAGCGGTTTGCGTTGCGAGCGATTTCAAAGCGAGTAGGTACGCGGCGAAGTCGCTGCTATCGCGCAGTGCTCTAAGCATTTACCGGTCAGATTTTAATAAAGCTATTTGATATTCGTTTGTGTGGAAAGTGTAGTAACCTTAAAGACAATACTGCATGTAAAATTGTATGTCTTTTTCTAGATGGTACTCGTAGAATCAAATCGCAGACTATCGATTTAGTTCAGGCTGATCCGATCTTACAATACTCCACTTTGTAAAGGCAATAGACGGCTGTCTCCTCGATAAGCTCCGATGTGATAGCTTGTCCTGGGACAACCACAACTAGTAAACTGTAATGTAAGTGAGCAGAACAATCATAGAGCCAGAAGTACCTAAATTCAATATCATTTTGACTTTTAAAACGTTGTTGCTATCCTTGTGCTGACCCTACACAAACAGGGTTCGAAGTTACCCGCTCACATACTTAGTGACTTATAGTATCCTTCCGAATAAAAAAGGTTTGTAGTTAACTCGCTCGCATAATATAGTACTGCGATAGTTTTAAAGTAAAATATTTACCCATAGCATGAAACCCACTTGCCGCTTAACCTAACTTGCGTTGTGATGTGATGACTGATGACGCAACCATGTCATCACAAGAAAGATAAGTCGACAAAACATTAACGTTATGTTACATATCGATCAATACGTTCTTAAGCCAGCCGTCGTATCGTATGAGAGTGCAAAGTTTCAAATATAACAACAGAGGCTTTTAGCAAGCTTGCACTAGGTGAAGCTACTTTGGAACACGTTCAATTATGAAAAGCTTTCAGGTTCGACACGGTTACCGGAACGTCTATTCAAATCGCCTTTCCTTTCGAGCCTTTACATAAATCAAGTATTGAATAAGCTGTTTGCTTCGCTACTGTTTGAAAACATTTGTTTAGGAATAAAGCCGTCTTGTAGGCGTTGGATTTATCAGGCATTACCTTTACGTTACGTGATGAACCAAGGCTGTTGCGATGTACTGATACCATAATAGATGCTACCCAGAGTACCCACCCAGTGTAAATTTATTACAAAGAAACATGATAGAGCTAGGTTGCCCGTGCCTGTAACGGCATTAATTATTTGCTATCTTCTTTTTCGTGCTTACTTTTGATTTATTGCCTTGATTACAAAATTATGAGACTGTATAAACGAGAATAGGGAGAGCTCAAAGTAAATTTCCGCACAACAGAGGCGTGAATTTCGTGTGATATGTGAATGAAATAATCAGTAGTACCACGTAACAGTAAAATTTACACCCGTACTCGTAAAAACGAAAATTGAAGTTTCTGTTTACTTTTCATTCAAAAACTATCTTATCCAAGGGACATAAGAGTTGGTTTTGCACAAAAACTAATGAGAAACTTCGATTTTTATTTTCGGTCTAGGCCCGCTGTTTCCGAAAAGAATCTACGTCATATTATTTTTCCATTCGTCTTGTCTATTCCATATAGCGCCCCGAAAACATTGAAGCGGGAAAATATTGTCCGCATCGCTGCGGCTGATTGAACGTCTGAACGTCTGCTTGCACAAATAGATAAGGCGGTCGGTGCATGCTTGAGCACAGAGCATCTAACCAGAAATGAAACTCGAACGACAAAATTACTAACTTAGCATCTAAACATTGAGAAATTTTAAAGAGGAGATTTACTCTAAGGCCCGTATTATGAAAGCTTGCTCAGTCTCAATCTATGTTGGAGTAACGCTTTTCTTCTGGCATTATCGTCAATCAAGCATAGATCTATAACTGAGCAAGCTTTCATACTCCGGGCCTAGGCTGTATCTATTGCACGCGAAAAGGATTTAATGCTTACAAACAGCGACTACCGCTGCTTATTGTTGTATATTAAAGAAGAAACAGGAAATATCACTCACACATATTTTGTATCCGAATCTATCTGTTTCAGATATGTCTTCATACTCAGCAAGAGTTGCGTTACTACATATTGTGAACTATGTCCATGGCATAAGCCAGCCCTGGGTAGCTCCCTGACCGAATCCGTGACGGCCCCGTAAGCGGCTCAATGGCACGGCATCGCCGCTATTGTGGAAACTAAGGCGTATTATGCACCTGATTTGCTGTAAAATTGTAAGTAACCTATTCCATTTTCTGGACCCAGTCCCTTCTATCACAGCTTTTGTCCTTCTTGAAACGGGCAGAAGGATTTATAATTTTAATACGATTGCATTGACTGCAATCGTATTAAAATTATAAATCCTTCCAGTAATATTAAACTTTTCCCTGTACGTAAACTTCGTATTAAACCCACGCGAACGACTTACTCCCTACGACGCACCCATAACCGTATTTAAGAAAAGCTATCCGCAGAAACTATTAATGTAGAAGTAAGCGCAGTTTCGCGAGCAACAATAATTACGAAACGAATGGGCGTGCAAGTTTAGTGGCTGGCTGGAAATTCTAAGGCAAAGCTGCGGAGTGCAACCAGTAAAACTTTTTTCATAAAAGTACAACGAGCCAGTGGGCCGTGAAGAAAGTGGCCTTATAAGTGAACAGTTGTCGGGGTTACTTATTAACTTTAATAACTTCACTGTTTTTGTAATAAAGATTTTTATTAATATCTGCAACTGTGGCAAGGTTTTCATATTGCGAAACTTTAATTGGTTTTTTAGGTATCTTGGGAAATTACTTTATTATCTGTCAAGCGTTGTGATAAATGTGTAGCTCCTTGTGAGGCAATACCGAGTTAGAGTCTCGACTCTGAGGTCCACCCTGTGAGATATTTTTACGCGATGGTGATGCTTTATGATGTGATGTCAAATATTATTTGACATCACATCATATCATCAGGACACATCACATCAGGAAAGAATAGAAACCCAAATATTCCGTTACTTAAATTGCCAGATGTCAACTATGGGATTTGTTCAAAAGTGTGCACGAGCACGACATTGCCAGGAATGTAGTGAAAAGTTTTTTTCATAAACGCGCAAGAACGAGAATGTACCAGCTGACGTCCGCCCAGGCGAAGCGCTCCACCCGGGACTTTCTGGCAGACGTGTTAAAACGGGAAAATGTGGATATCTCACGAATTCCATCCTTTTAGCCAAGGGCGATATGAATAAAAGAACTGTTGTTTCAGCCTAAAGAGAAATCGGAAATAGTTCCTTTTCTGTTCTTACATAAAAGCATAAATCAATCTGTATTTCGATGGCAAATTGTCGATTTGTTTACCTCATGTCGTTTGCGAGACAAGATAATTCCCGAGTCCCCGGCAACCGGCAAATCCTTACTCGGGAAATAGTCACCAACCTGGTACGTAATAAAGTTAACCGCCACGTCGAGCAGCATTATTCCAAATCACCCAACGAAATATAGAAGGTAAATCGTGGAACTCAATAAATCTCTGCGGAAGTTAGTCCCGCAAGCATATTCATGTAGGTAGGTGAGTAATTGGATTCGTTACTATTACAACAAGCGGATTGTCGTGTCTAAACTAAATCAAACTTTGTTTCCGGCTGGCGTAGTAACGCGGGACATTGGAAACTAGTACAGCCCAGTCCGGTTCATTATCATAACCTTGTGCCTGTGCCACGGAAGCGCCGAATTGCGCAACTGAGATAGCGTTTAGTAGCATTCCTACTGTTATTCTGTGGGAACTATTAAAAGTTATGCTGTTACCATGAACCAATAACAAGGACAATCGTGCGAGAACTTTAACTGTGTCAACCAAGGAAGTTCGGGACTGTTTTAGATCTTCTATTTTGCGTTGCGATTGAACAGCTACGAAACTGGAATATAGAAGAGATTCCATGTTGCAAATACAATTTTAGCAAAACTGTATTTATAACTTACAATACATACTAAGAATACTTTGATGGCATTCAATGGCACGTTTGTTTCCGAGTATGTCAAACAAAACGGCATACTCATAAAATATTTCAGACAGAAAGACGAACTGCACCTCGTAATGTCAACGAACGTGGAATTGCAACACGTTTCAGAATAGATTAACTGTGCAAAAATTGTTGACCGTCAATAAATAATGCATGCCTGTTAGCTATTACGTAGGCAGATGCATCCATGCACGGCGACGCATTCCAAGCGAAGGAGAGAGTGAACGGCGCTGTTGTGAAACCTATCAAATGACAAATGTCCAATGCGTGATTTGATGTGATTAGTTTACAGTGGCTAAGTCATCAAAGAGGTGATAGAGAAACGCTCATTTTTCGTATTTGTCTAGTGAAACATTCGAAACAAGACGTCTCCTAGACTTTAATGATACATCGTCCATCGTCTCGGCCATATCGTCACTTTCGGTCAAGTGAGATTGCCGAGTAATGAAAATAGGTTTGGAAGTACATTATGTAGTCTTAAACCCAGAACACTTCGATATCACCGTCTATTTTTTCAAGTGGTGACATGTTGTTAAAATTCGAGACCAATTTTGGTTTGTTATCGCCCTTTGCCATGAAAATTGTTTGTTACCAGTGATTGTGAAAATGATCGTGTGAGGACGTTTCACGGCGCGTATTCATTCCTTGAGGACCAACTTTTATGAGACCACCTCAAAATCAACTAGGTACAAGAAAATAATCATCAAAATCGATTTAGAATTGGCGTTGATATCACCAAAATTGTTGTAAGTAGCTAGTCGTGATTTTTCAAAAGTTGTTTTTTAAGCTTGACGGGATAAATGCTAATCGAGAATACATTTTATAGGATATTATGGGATAATTTTAAAATAGATCCATAAATTGACGGAGAAATCGACGAAAATACACAAAAAAAACACACTTACAGCCGAACATAGAATCGAATTTGAAGTCGATTAAAAATAATGTTAGCTACACATACATACTCGCCCATAGGTCAAAACTCGTGCGTCGTATTTTCGTGCGATCCTATTTTTGAAAGCTCGCGCGTGAAAAAATATCGAAGCTTTATGCCAAGTCTAATTGTTCACGGCTTCACGAAAAGCCTAGAGAAGCAATATGTTACACAATGTTGATTTCTCTATGAGCTATAAAATATAATAGCGCAGGGCATTAGACACAAATCTTGAACAGGCGTCGCCACTTAAAATAAGCTGGCACGATTTCAAGTGCCGCCAACCTGAATGCGAAGTATTCAGTTCATCAAAGCCAGATGCTCCCGAATCCAATGTAAACACGGGGAATATGATTTAACGTTTCGCTAATTTATTGCAGTTGCTTTTTCTGGAATATTAAATGGTCAGTGTTTGTGGAAAATAAAATTAAGATCAAGTACATTTAATTGTTGAACCAAAAAGTTGACTTCATACAATCGCAATTTCGCTCACCGTTCGACTTCGTTATCTTCACTAGGATACGAAACAATTTAGTTTCAAAATAGATTTACTTTCATGGGACGCCGGGGACGTCACAAAAGCTAATCCAAATTTACTCCGGCAAGCACAAAGTAAAGAAGTGACATAAACCGTTTCATTTATAACGTAAACAAACAGTAGATTGGCTTGGGTCCAAGCGGGCGCCGGCGCTACCGACACAGGAGCGCCGTAAGCACGTGAAAATAGCATAGCTTTATCATCCATTGACTTCTTTGCCTCGATGCGACAGATTGTTTTATTTTCTACAGATTATTTACTGCCTAGCTAAAACACTTTTATAAAAATACCGTTTACAAAAAAACTTTCTTAAAATATTACGACTCAGTGTAGTATTTAACGAGGCAGTTCTGTCTGTTTAAAATGGTTTAAAAAGGACATAGAACAACACAGCAAAGTGACATTCGGGTATTTGACCGGTTAAGAGGGCGCGTATTGCGCCCTATTTTTTGGCATTTTTTGTGAAAAAGATAGACATACGATATCGCGTCCATAGGAGCGAGGCATACGTTTAGTTACGTTTGGAATGATGTTAGCGCAAATCAAGTTTTTGCTTATTTACAAGAATACAATACAACATAAAATTATGAAAAAATTGGTTCAAGGACCAAATAATTATTAATAACCAACGCATCAAAACATAAGGCATTTAAATAGACCACAGAACTCCTGATATCTCGACCAAATTATGTGAAAACCAGTAGGTACGCTTAAATGATATTTTTACCCGACTACCGACAGGGGAGGGTTATGAGGTTAGCACCCTATGTTTGTATGTTTGTATGTTTTTTATTGTAATTTTCTTTTGTCGTGTTTTCACATTCAAGGAAACTTGGTTTTTTCTTTTAAATTTATGTGATTCGTGTTTTTACCATGGGGATCCCGTGAATACCGAGATCTAGGCCTAGTTTGACAATCAAACCCGTTAGGTTCGCCCACAGGTTCGCCTCATAAGGCTCAGATGTTACTCATAGCCGCAACCTGTTGAGGCATCAGAGTTTGATCTTAAATCATTCAAAGGGAAAAGAAAAATATGAATATTTGATCCGCATCAGCTAAAGTGCGATTCATCCTGTTAAATCCGGTTACTTTAATGAAATCCGCGCCGGACTGATGTCTGTTTATACTGTAAACTCCCCGGTTTATTCACGGTTTCAATTAAAGCGCGGCTTAGTAGCTCACAAGTTGCGCAGTTATACCTAGAGGTCCTATTATCTGCATGAAATTTGACTCGCAAACCGCATTCCCAAAGCGGTTTGACATAACTCGACCCAAGTGAAGGCTTTAATTACGTGGAGTGAGCTGTTCACGCAGGTGACTCCTTAATTACAGGCTTGAAATTGAGCTGCCCATTCGCCTGACACGTTTGCAAACGGATTATCATGACCTACATATGGACCCGGCTCTTGTGGTGTCCAATCCATATTAATCGCAACGAAATCAAACAACGGTTACACACAAAAATAAATTAAAAAACAAACCTCTCAAATCTCTACTAAAAGAGGGAGTTTTATGAAAATAATCATCGGTCAAGCCACTTAGGTTGCGAAGCCAGGAAAACATAGAAAGAAATATTGACATAATGGAATCTGACGTCCTATACAGGATGTAACAAAAATTAAGGACATTACTTTTTTTTAGAAGAAAATAACTTTGTTCGCACCTTGAAAGAGGTTTATAGCATACTAACCCTCCACGGACATGGATCAAAATGAGTTTCTGACATTCGACCACTTTTAAAAATAACAAAAAAAAAAACACCAGTTGAGTTGAAAAGTTATTATGTTGAATTCAAGAGCAAGTGTTTTGTGCCTTTTCAATCTCTCGCTAGCTCAGCAGTCTACTTTAGAGCCACTCGCTACGCTCGTGACTCTACTGTCTACAGTAGAGTAGGTACTGCTTCGCTAGCTCGGGATTTAATATCGGCACGTTCAACAAAAAATCGTTTTGCTCCCTCGTTGAACAAATAACTATTAAAAAATTTCCGACTTTTAGAATCATTTAAAAAACAATGATTTCTATAGACTTGGCTATAAAATATGACGGGATTTATTTTTTAAAATTTCCAGTTTTCTTTGATCGAAGCTGCACCTTCTCTGAAAATGTGGTCCTTCATATTTGTTACACCCTGTTTAGCTAGGACGTTGTAGGAATGAAGTACATTATATCATACATTGTTCCAAATCCTGAAATATCTGCTACGATTCCAAAACGCCATAGTCGGCTCCGCAATATCGTTCTCAATTGAAGTGTTATATTTTAATACGAGTGCCTTTAATGGGTTTATCGAGCGAGAAATTAGCATTCAAACTAGCAACTGTTTCAATAACGGGAAGAACCCTCTTCGAAAGCTCGAGTCGGAGACATTGCTCAGTAGAGATAACAAGCACAATTACTTTCATGCAAACGTCTTTTATGTTATTTGATACGAGGCCGGGTAGGCGGTTTGAATACCGGAATACGTTTCAGATTCAGATTTTGGATTAGGTATGGTATGGTACTTATATTGCTGCGTCATGTCTGGGACGTATAGGTATAGTGGTGTCTTTCAGTCCTTCACGTTACATCGCCGGCCACATCAACACACAGCATCAGATAACATCGAAGGAACAGCTCACTTATCATTTAAAAGTAACGATGTTGATGGCCAATGACAACTTTCATTGGCCATCATGACGCATAATGCACTTGTTCCCGCTCCTGGAGCGCCCCTTTGGGTCGGTAGTCTGGGCAGTGAATGGGTTTAAAGCTCAGCAAAATTAATTAGATTGGTCAAACAGTCGCGTATTATTAATCATGTTATGCAAGTCTATAAAAAGTTTTTAAAAATTAATAAATAGGTGAAGAAATCTGTTGTATAGACATTTTTGTTTTCAGCTTTGGAAGCTAAATAAAAAGTACAAGGTCAAGTAAAGGAATGCACAAACATACATCTAAGAAAGAGTAGTTAAGCATTATAAAATAACATTTTTGAAGATACCTCTACCACTTGCCTTGCACGAATCTCCCAAGACACTCGTGTCGGGTACTTACTCGTGCCTACTGGTATTGCCATTGTCTGTGAATTTGCTATTCCACTAACGTTTGCATGTTTGTTTGGCAATCGACTAAGAGCATAACGTTTTGCGTTCGGATCCAAGGTGTAGTCAAAGCTTTAAGCTTACCTTTGGAAGCAGATTTATGAAAAACGGATGAAGTGTCATGAATGTTTAAGACTAGGTTATGTGTGCGAGTTGCGGTTTTTTTTAAGGATTCGCTTCATAGCTTTAATCCTGCACATTCACGAACTATGCACATAAACCCTTTAACTCTCTAAAACTGAATCAGTTCAGGTACACAAACGTTTTCAGCAGTATTTTCAGGCCGCGTCTATTCCCGAGAGAATCTAATTTGTAGCTACACTTTCAGTCATTGGGGTATAGGGACATCTGAAAGCGGAAAATAAAAGAGAAAACCCTGTAAGCAATATAAAATGATTGCGAATTAAATGAGGTGGTTTTATAATTAATTGGCTTTAGCTTTACTACTTCTTCGTTTTCGACTTTTAGGTAAGTACCGCAAGGTACATAAAGATGTATGTTCAAGTAACATGTTTTGGTATTCAACGATTTTGTCAGATTTTATCAGTTGAACACATGTAGAGCGGCAGAAAAATAAAACTCATTAAAAACATAATTCTGAGCCGGCTTTAATTAAGCTGTGATGTGAAATGCGGAAGTTGCACTGGAGCAAACTAATGGTGAAAAATTGTCGTCGTAATTTACGACAAAGCTGTACGAACAACATTCAAAACACTTGTCACTTATTGCAGGTAAAACAGGCAATAAACAAAATTAGCGTAATCAATCCGCATTAAAAACGAATTTGTACAGGAAAGCGGCGGCGGCGCCAGGTTGATATTATGAAAATAATTCAAATGAGTAAATGCGTTGTTAGTAATTTTGAGTGACAAACGAGCGGCAGAGCACCGGCTGCGTTTTGAGGAGTGAGCACGTGCGCACGGTAAATAAAATACGCTCAAGTAAGCCCGCCCAGCCCGCAACCTAACGTGGGATGACAAATCTCATTTCGCATGCTAATTTTCCCGGGACCTCGTCTTGAGCGACCTCCACGATGTTTATTTTAGTGAATCATAATCTTACTTGCCATTTAAACTTAACAGTGAGTAAAACGACCCAGATTTATTACAGCGCCCAAGAATTTCACGACCTATTAAGGGGAGATTCGAGGTTCATCACGTACAATGGTAGCATGATGAGAACAATAACAAAGGGGGATGGCTCCACGTTTTACCGCGATCGGGTGGGATTGGGATATAGAGGCACCGGCTGATGGCGAGGTCGAAAGCACGAACGCACACTGAATCATAAAGTAGTAAATCAGTTCATTGTTGTAAACGGCTGAATATTCAGTTACCGAAGGCATTTTCTTGAATAGCATTTGCATGCAGATAAAGACGTAGGTACGTAAGGGATCGTATTCTTGTGCCAAATTATCATTTAAAAGTATTCTAATAATAAGAATTTTAAAGTGTTTAAAAAAATCTAAAACATCAGTTGTTAAGAGTCTTTTCGTTCGATATCTATCCCAGAGTAAAGTACTTCAACAAAAAAACTTGATGTAATCGGAAGAGTTTTCGTCCGTACCATTTTTTTATGCAACATAAACAGGTGTAATATACATAACATGAAAGTAATTTGGAAAGGAAATAAGCTTGTGTCCGTCCAAATACGATTAGAAGGGCAACCAGGGCGAAAGGCTGTGGCACCGCAAAGAGTTTGCATTAGCGCGTAGGTGCCCCATGTTGACTCAGCGTTACTCTTTGTTTGTCTAACAGGCTTTGTCGAATGTACCGTTCCCCTTTACTTTTACGTTTATCCACCTACCATCTGCATTAATGTGTTTTTGCTCTGTACCGCTACGGTATTACAACCAAGCAGTCATAATATTGATACAACTCTTGGTAAAACCATATAGGATTAAGCACCGGACAATTGACTTATTGATATCACAAGAGAATAAACTTATAGACAGTTTCAATAAAACAAAACCGTTCATAGGTCAATTTTCACAAGTTGCGGAGCGGAAATCGAATCGAGTAGCTGTCACTTCATTCAGCCGATTCCAAAACAACATGCCAGCGAGACGTGCGGTGCCATTCAATAGTTCTCGAAAGGGGAACGAGTCTGGAATGAGATCGAAAAACGTCAAGTGCTTGTTTCGACGTCTCTCTCTGAGGTAAATGGCGTTTACTTTAGGCATGAGTATGATATAAAGTGGGAAATACGCGCGTAGAAGCCGGAAATCGTAGCCGTCGACGTAGCATCACCGCGTCGTCGGATTGGCCCGTTACGCGGGACCCTATATCCGCCGCGAAATGGAACGTGATTCCACTTCCAATATTGTTTGTGCCATCCTACCGTTATAAGCCGTATCGTGACCTTTGCTAAGATTTGTTTTCATAAGAAAATACAACAAGTAGTGCCAATGTTACTATATGATTATTTTGGAAAGTCCATGTAACCTGATATATCAAGAATCATAGATTTCTTAAATTCAGTGGGTCCGTCTCTTTTAGAACCTCTCGGCAAAAATTACCCATTACACAAACTGTCAAATGTTACCCTATCTTAATCTATTTTTTTATGTGTTTAATATGTATTACTTTTAGTAAGAGGTTCCTAAAATACCCAATAAATCAACAGAACTAAAGCAATATAACGAGGTAAATAGTATTCATTCGATAGCTCCTCCGATTCAGTAATCGATAGTAAAGTCGAGATACGAGGGTGCAAACTAACTTTATGATTTATAGATCTACCTTCGTGAGAACCTCGTAAACAAAGAGCTGATACCCATCAAACGCATTAATTTCAAGTAATTTACCCATGTGTCAAGCGTAAGTTACCCAATTTATATTGTAATTGATATTGGCAGATTTGTTTAGACAGCAGTAGCATTAATTAAGCGTAATTATCAATTTGTTACGAGCATTTAGATACGCTGCCTACTAAAACTGTGCTAAAGCAGATGTACCTACCAAAGGAACCAATAGGCGCCTCGTTTATCGCGAAATGGGATAGTTCTTCGTGACACCAACAGGCACGATCGTAGAAAAATAAATCAGAAGGGTCCGTACTCTTGAATACGAAAATCGAAGTTTCTGATTTGTTTTCCTGTAAATGCTATCTTACGTAGGTGACATAAGAGTAGGTTTTGCACGAAAAGGAATCAGAAACTTCGATTTTCGTTTTCCGAGTAGGCGTAGGCGAGTAGGCCCCCAGTTATCTGTAAACGTCACAGTAACGCTTCAGTCGACAATAGGCCTTAGATCAGAGACTGCTGGTGCATAAATCACTTCAACAGTCGACTTGTTCACGTCCAGAGTCCACTATAAACTTAGCCAATATCATGCCATAATCGTCAACTATAACTTAATGAGCTTAATTCATGATTGGTGATAAACTTAAACTACTGGTTTCAGATGAGCGTTACAGCTGCCAATGCGGTTTAGGTGGATTGAGTTCATAATTAAATTTTATAGTCTTGTCATAGAGTAAGGTTTCTAGAATTTCAACTGGTTGAGTTAAGCGAATTCATGAGAATTAAGTGAAGATATTAATACCAGTATAAATAACACGAGGCGTTTATAACTCCTAATTGTTCCATTAATTGTTTCTTAGAATGATAAACGTGGAAACATGTGCGGTGAAGATTCCCATCCGATTCCAGAAGTCACGTTATTCGTAACACTTGTGAAAACATTCTCGTATACATTTCGTCGGTCGTCTTCGCTGTCACCAAGACTAAAAAGGTACACTTTCACAGATAGACATCAAACATGTATCGGTAAAATTAAAATAAAACTAACGTGAATGAGCATCGTAGTTATAGCTAGCCCACACGCCCCGCTTGGCGCGGCGCCAATCGGTACAAACGTGCACATCTAACCGGTAAATTCCGGTGGCAAATGACTATATAAATCATCACCGCAAAAAAAAAGCAAAGGCCAGCTATCTGTCTATCGGAAAAATGATTTTCTATGCGATGTAACTTCTCTGGTCTTGGAAAGTCTAGAAACGAAAGATGCATGGAATCTTTTCTGCGTAGATTTTATATCTTTAACCATCAAACACCAAAAGAGCCACCATAAAATCTGATTCACACGAGGAAGTCATGCCCTGCTATAAAAATAACAACTAAGACTAGGAATATTTTAGAGTCTTAATTTATTGTGTTTTGTAATAGGCTTGGTACATAAAATTATTTTCTTTCCTTCTTTCATCCCCAAAATTCATGGGACATTAATTTACAAAAAACCGGCCAAGTGCGAGTCGGACTCGCGCACGAAGGGTTCCGTACCATTATCTAGAAAAACAGCAAAAAAAAAAACCCCCCTTTAATGTATGGGAGCCCCTTTAAATATTTATTTTATTCTGGTTTTTAGTATTTGTTGTTATAGCGGCACAGAAATACATCATCTGTGAACATTTGAACTATCCAACTATCACGGTTCATGAGATACAGCCTGGTGACAGACGGACAGACGGACAGCGGAGTCTTAGTAATAGGGTCCCATTTTTACCCTTTGGGTACGGAACCCTAAAAACGGAATCAAAAAGTTTTATTCGAGCACGAATACTAAAGATGATGTTGTTTATGTTTATTTATTTGCGTACAAAATATAATGTAGCTACAAGCTGACATAAATGTGCACGAATACGTGGTGCCTAAAGCCAATTCAGAGCTTCAACGTTGTAGGACATTGTGAGTATGATTCTAAAATTTACTATTCACCCCGATTGATGCTCTTCTGCAGTTTTATTACTGAAAACTGCAGTCGAATTTAAACACTGTTATAAAATCCCAACTCGGTAACAGGAAATAAAATGTGGCGAAAAAGCGTTCAGGAAGAACGTCGCATCGTGTCACAAGCCGTCACATCCTGCGAGGAGGCAACACCCGAATTAAATTCCTGCTTTGTTCGCCATCGGTCCGTGTAACGTATACAGAAAATTTTGCTTTACCGAAACTGTTCAGCGATTTTGGGTCATTAACAGCAAATTACGTAAAAATAAAACCGGTAAAGTGCGAGTCGGACTGGCCCACGAAGGGTTCCGTACCATTATCTATAAAACGGCAAAAAATACGTTTGTTGTACGGGAGCCCCCTTAAATATTTATTTTATTCTGTTTTTTAGTATTTGTTGTTATAGCGGCAACAGAAATACATAATCTGTGAAAATTTCAACTGTCGAACTATCACGGTTCATGAGATGCAGCCTGGTGACCGACGGACAGACGGACAGCGGAGTCTTAGTAATAGGGTCCCGTTTTGTCCTTTGGGTACGGAACCCTAAAAAACAGACAGCGGAAAATTTTCCTGGGCCTCTTATTTTTGGTTGTAACATCTTTTATACCGACGTATTACCTATTGTCCGTAAAAATATAGCATATCTGACACGGTCTCAGACCATAATTAAGAATTGATTGACAAATCATTCACTAACATACAAAAGATTTCTAAAAAATAAGCTTTTATCTTGGCTTTGTTGTAGTCAGTTAATAAAGAAAATGAGGAGAAAAATGATACGTCGCTGTCTAGTATCAAATAACGCACTAACGAGTTGTTCAGCTGAAACAATTGCGGAGTGAAAAAGGAGTTATGGGCACAGTGAAGGAAGAGGACAGGAGAGTGCATTAAGATAAAGCGGTTGGGCGGCAGCCAGCGTCTCGAGTGTCCGGCCGATGCCAAGATCGGAGACGGCACCCTTCGCAACTGCCCCTGTTAAATGACAATCAGTTTCTCCGATATAAAGGTTAAGTTGCAGAAGTTAACAAATATGAAAGTATGAAAATGCATGTCTTGAGAACAATGAGCAATGACTTGATGTCAGTGTTTTTTCACGTGCCATTCAGAAACCTGTTAACAGTTTTATCAATGTCGGCGTCGCTAATCCAAGAATTTTGCGGAACAAAATACGAATCAAATCCCAGAGCTTTTTCTATTTTCCATTAATACCAAATAACAATAGACAGTGCCCTTGAGATATAAAATTTTAAAGCCCTTGTAAAGTTATTATAAAGCAATATCGCGCTGAAAGTTTATTTTATTTCGGCAAATCAATCCTTGTGAAGTACTTTCTATAAACTGGTAGCAGCTGGCTTTCAGAATAATTTTAGCAAATCATCTTTAGCTTCGTCAAGTGCTACTCTGCCGTAAATTCCCGGAGACGTACTAGATAGACGAATTTTAATTAAATATCTTGACATCGATCCGGTCCTTTTCGGGCAATAAAAATATAGATCTGACGCTGTATCGTAAAAGTTATTGGCAAAAGTTGCTGCAGCAATTGTAAGAACAAATTGCTCTCCGTCTCTCTTAGTTCTCTCGTCATAGTTTTATGCAATTTCCGAGCCAGCAAGTTAAGCCGTTATAACAACTTTACTGCATGGTTTCTGACAAAAAAAAGCTGATAAGACTTTAATAAATACTGTGAACTAGAAATGATTAGTTAACTTAGCATTTCCAATCTTCAACAGAATAAGGGTCAATCTACAAAGGCCTTATAGCCTTTCGTTTGCATTCTAATTCTAACACGAGGTTAGCATAATGTGATGATATTTTAGGTTACAGAGTTCTTAATTAAATAAGGAACTTAGGTCCCAGATATTAATAGAGCAAGTTTCCGAAAGCGCAATGAAGCGCCATAGCAGTAAAGAGATCGAAGTGGAGTTGAAGTCAGCAGTTTCTTTGAAGCGCATCCTCGGGACAATAATGAATTCAGGCCCGAGGGGGGTCTTGAGTGTGCTCGTACGCTCTGCTTTTGCACTTCCGTTGGGTCGAGGTATATTGTGCCACACGCTTAGTTCATGAATCATAATAGGTGTCCGAATTTCGGCTGATTCATCGCAACCGAATCATGTGGGAAGTCAATAGTTGGTGACCTTGTTTTGTTAAATCGTGCGAACGTAACGGTCAGCAACTAACATGGAAACATCAGATAGAAAACATGAAACGAGTTGTAGGACCAATTTTCAAAGAAGAAAGCAAAATTATTATTTTTCATAGTTTTAATTCTGATACATCACCGCTAATTAGGGATTTGCACCAACCCCAACTACAAAGGTTATGGACATTACCCCCTAATTATCAGGGGGAGGCTTACGTCCAGCAGTGGACTACTATAGGCTGTTAAGGAGGTGAGTTTGAGGGAACAAAAACAAAGTGCTGAGAGAGAGGGAGCGGTGTAGCTCGACCTTTCTAAAGCGATTAATGAATCGCGACCTTTGAGAAGTTGACGATTAAAATAAGGAGAATAAAATTCAATCCCGAGATTACAAAGACGTCGCATTCATCGTAGCATTGCGTCTTTGTCATACATACAGTTCTCGCTGGAACAGGATACTTGGCTTTGTATTAAAATGTGGAATTGGTTTGTCTTTTACAAGTAGGTACGTTTTAATAACTCGTTTGTTTCATGGTTTACCTACTAGCATCCGCTGAGAGGATGTGAATGCAAATGTAAAGAAAGGGTACTATAGAAACCGTGCAATTAAAAGGTTTATTTTCTACTTTCTAAGACAGAACGTTGCGTTTCACTAGCAAAAATTCCAAGTAATATTCTTTGAAATAAAATCCAACTCAGCTTTGATACTACAGTGAAATGAGAATGGAAAATAATATGAAAGACTTTGAACTCATTAAGTGACAAAGAGACAACAGAAAAAGGAAAAATAGGGAAAAAACATAAGTGGAATTCCGTGCATTTTCACATTATCGAGGTCGAGTGGGGTGTCGCCAATATGCAATTAAATGTCTGAATGTTTAATGTATTTCATTGAAAGGACACAATTGGAACGGTACTACACTATTTTCTTTGACATAGAATTTATCTGAATTTAGGTTCCTTGCTAAATAGGATGCGGGTAATTTCATTAACTTGAGTTTTCTATATAAGGATGGTCAGAAAATTAATAAAAAAATAATATTTTCCATGGAACGCCACGAGGGGACAACAATGGAAGGAATCTTTGGCGCGTAATATTCCTATTTTTTACATTCATAATTAATTCAGATGTTGCCAAAGCTAAATCTTTATTAATATACAGGTAGCGTCCCCAAGACGCTGGCTGCATTGCCCCGCTGTATGGCAATGCTGATGCGCTGCGCCAGATACTATGTTGCTTCGACCAGATCCTAAAAAAAACTAAACTAATTTGACATACATACATAGTATATTTTCATAATACGAGGCTTTGGCTGTTGCCATCCCTTTCATAACAAATACTCATTGTCCAGTCGACACTAGTATAGCAAACCCATTTCATTACAAACAGCACTTACCTAGGCCAGGTATCAGTCCAGACAGTGGTCTGTAATCTCCAGGCCATAGTTAGGTCATTAGATGCCAGCGTTGTGCTATTAGTCGTGACTTGGCATCGAGTTGGCCTGCTAATGTGCAATCAAATAGCGCCTCCGACTGTGAGTTAATTATGCGTGCGCTCTATGAATTCAAATCGACTATGTAATTGCTAACACAATGTATTGCTTTACATTATCGTGTTCGATCTTCGCTCGATCTTGATCGTGAAGTGTTGCCAGGCTAGTTTGCAAACAAAGTTCATAAAAGAAGAGAAAACTCCGAAAAATGTTCAAAGGGTTTTAACTATGAAGCTAATAAGTTACCAAACAACCGAGAACTTTCAAAAATTTTAAATTATTAATCAAAATAATTTCTACTTGGCGAGCGCACTTTTCCCTGCGCGGTCGGCGCAGGGAAAAGTTTCCACAGATTAAGACAGACTCCCCACTTTTATTTGTATAATGAGCAAACATAAACAAGAACTTGTTCAAAGGGTGGAAATGTCTCTGCTTAACCGCCGCGACCCGGATTTCGTGCCAAATATTTATTTTAATTACATCTCGGTTCCATCAAAGACCAAGTTTAATGTCTACTTCGGTTTCCGCGCCAATATTCCTATTAATTTAACATTTGCAATCAAAGTTTGAAATAGTTAAGACTCGCAATTCATAAACCGTTTAAAAGGTTCCTTTTTATGGGAAAAAGACTGAACGTTTAAATACAGCTGGGAAATGAGGAAAAGTGGGAAAGAATGAGGAAATAGCTATCAAGCGGAATATCGATGAGAATTCCCCAGGGTATCGGAGCCGTAATAGAACTAGCACTAAATGAAACGGAGACCTAGTTTCCGATTGCCGGGAGGGAAAAAAGTTTAATGCACATCGCATCGGTAGAGTAGCGCTATTGGAAATTAACATTCAAAGCTATGTTAATTAAAACTAAACTGGAGCCGAGGGGACAATGGCTGCGGAAGACAACAAAGCGATGGCGATAGGCACGTCATAACTGCCGTCAACTACTACCGCTAAGTGCGAACCAAGATTCTCCCTGACGAGTTAGCTACGAGTTACTCTGCATAATTGAGGGATGGACTCGGAATGTTGTGTTTAACTAATATTTATACATAAACTTCTGCAGTAAAATGGAACGGTATTTTTACTTACTCATTAAGACGGTAGAATTAAAATAAAGTTAATCATTAAATTAGCTGAAAATAATTACGCAGGGCATTATATTATGAGACCAACATGCCAGAAGACCCATCTGTCAAATTCCTCGGCAGCAGAAGCGCAAACTAAGAAACACATCTGCCCATAAATTCCAAACACGTCCGGCTATATAAATTCATAACTTCAGAACAGAGCGGAGACAGGCGGTGCTGGGGTCTCTAAGAATTTATTAAATAAATTAATTGAACCAAGAGGAACGCAACGGCTTGAATATTGAGAGGACAGAATCACAGTAATAAAACATCATTATGGAAATTAAATAATAGCGCATAATCTTTCCGATACTGCTCCCGCCTCTCGTGTCCTATAAGGCCTCTGATTGTTATCGTAATATATGAAAACTTTATACGCCAGCGAATAACAACACAACCTTGAAGAATGTTAGGAAAAACACGAGTACTGAATTGAACAAAAAACGGAGTTAGCTTTTTAAATACATTTAGCACACATTTATTCATATATTAATATGAGCCTCGGAGAAACCACCGTAGTAAGCTATGCCGGCGCTCCGTTTCCAAATTGTATTCATTTTTATTAATGTCCAAAATACTACTGAAATATTGTGTTTCACGCTAAATTTGTCGTGGCAAGAGGCGAGTGTGCATCACCAAAACGTTTTCGACCACTACTCGTTAGAAAGCAGGAAAGCATCCATTTTTCCAATAAACCAACCGTCTGAGTGCATAACGTGGCGAGATTACTTATAGCCCCCGGAGTCACCAGCCAAACAACAATATTTGTTGGTCCCGGACACTAGATTAATTTTTCCCGGGGCGCTTCAGACCAGAAAATACAGACTCATTTTGTACAGAAACTGACAAAATGAAGTTGATTTCGTTTGACCTGCACAAAATGACTTTTGAAGAGCGTTGTGAATTGAGATGCAATTTAGAAAATTGTTTACATTTCGACTTTGAGATGAGACTCTGCAGTTCTTTCTTCATGGTCAACAACAGCCTTTGTTGCAGACATACTAATATTTTCAACTCTACCAGGTGTCTTTTTAAGATGGGAGTGGATAGGCAAATGTGAAACTATGAGGGTTAGAGAAAAGTCGTAGTCATGAGCTCAATTGATGCGAAAATAAAACTGCAGTTATTTTCTTTTTTTCGAAAATTTACATTAAAGTATTCCTAAATTTATTAGGAATAGATGTTTTACCGAGGTTAAACCCCATTAAAATACAGGTTAAGTATCCTGACTAGCGGCAAGCACACTAGTAGTTCGAAAAGCTTATTTAAATTTTTCACATCATCGATGGTTAGTACGGGGAATACTCAAACTAAAATTGTAAAAATAGCCATTTCCTTTCATTTTCAGTAATGCATTTTTTTTTGCAAAGATTGATTCATAACAGTAACCGAATCCGTTGGTGCAAAAATACAGGTTACCATATTTTTTGGAACCTGCACAAGTTAAAGATTAAATAAATGCAGTTTATGTATTCTTATAAATCGAGATCATGACTCCTTTCACGACTTTTCTCTAACTCTCATGTTTTCGGATTTGGCCATCCACTCCCATCTCAAAAAGCCACCCTGTAGTATGTTTTTGTGAATTGCTGTAACTTTGGATATAAACGACTTGGTATATAATTTACCAAATTATGGAGCTTTAAATACAGAACAGGAAATCTGCCGGTAAATATAATGTAGCGAGAATAAATTATTTATTTTGAAGTGGAGCACGCTTCGCGTTAAAAATATGTTTTCCGCGTATAATGACGGCCTAAGTCGCGCTTGCAAGATATATTGGCTGCCAAATCTTACGAAGGAAAGCCCTTCTTAAAAAGTGAAGTTACTTGTGCTGTCTAAAAACATTTGATCAAAATAGAGCATGGCGATCTAGCTTTCGTCGTACGAACAAAGAAGTTAGTTTTTCTGGCTAGACAATTCAGGTAGTTAACCTGGGTACACGAATCCAAAGTGAAGACAAGTGAGCGTAACATGATCAAAGTTTACAAAATGAAATGTAGCAACAGACTCGAGATACGGGTTGCGAGACTGTATAATTATCTCACAAAATGAACTAGTGAAGTTCGGGGAGGATTAATTAATTACGCAAGCAGGTGCATAAAATACGCTCACTGTTTCACGATTGAAGCATTCCAGCCAGGCGCTGTCTGAAACTCTGAATAGACGATTAGGGTTGATGTCTAAGTTTTGATTCACCAACTACACAGTTCGTGCATTGATTTACCTGCACTTTTGCAGGTCAAGACTGACACTTAGTTTTGAACAAATATCTCTACTAGCTAAGCGCATTCAATCATATACGACATGTTTTGGCTATCAACGCAAAAAGTCGACTAATGCGTGCGACCGATGTATCTACACGATCCTATTACTTACAACAGCCGAGGGTAAAACCGCTCCCAATTCTCATTTCATTCTAATTCTGAAACATGTAAACTTATAGATAGTTTACATTCTCATTGTGCTGCATTAATTCACAGCAGTTCAACAGGACAGGAGGCGAGGACATTGCGCGGCGAACATGTTGTGGCTATTGTTCGAGCGAGACGGTGTCGGAAGACCTTTGTTCCAGGGCAGGGGCGCTGAGCGTTACTTTATCTTATTACATGTGTCGCTGCCGGTCTAACGAAGCTGCCCGCCGCAATTGTTCCACAGAGTGTATTAATGTGTCTCTCGTATTATTATAACCTCGGGGCGTACGTACGTGCCTCTACATTCACGAAACCAACTATTACCCCCGAAATATTCCAACCGATCTTTATATCCGTCGAGACCGCAACGATCTACACGGCTTGCCGTGTTTTAATTAACCCGATTGCATCTTTACGATTTAATTAGGGTAAGGAATTATGTGTCGAATGGTTTTCCACGAGATGAGATGAGACTCATGAGAACGAGAACGTGAAACGAAGTAATCAAATGTATCTGACACAAGAACTATTGCTTGAAACAACTCAGGAATTAATTGCTTCAGCATAACAATGTAACAACTGAATAAATATTGATTTTAATGGTACGTAGTAAAGCGGTCCGTTAGCAGAATTCTGACCCAGGAAGTGTCATCAGGTTTATCCAACTTATCAAGTAAAATTAATTTCTATTACACACTTACAAGAAAACCGAACTATGCTGCTGCAATGTGCAAGATAAAATGAGCACAAAACTGAACAGTGAAGCGTACACACAATAAGCAATAGGCGATTTGTTCATCAGAAGTTTTATTTATGTTGGATTTAGTGTTTGTGAACAAATAAAACATCAATCTATCTATCTTAATGTTTATTTGTGCAGTTCAAACCTTGCAAGACCAAGATTTTGATTATATTGAACAAATTATGTCTTAAGCCGCGGATCCTGGAAAATGGCAGGGACATTTGTGTGTTATATTTATCACTGCCAGAAGTAACTAGATAACTTATTAGTCGGGATACACGTGCGTAACAAAGAATATTTGTCTTGTTTAAGCCTGGATAAACCAACACGACCATTGTAATGTCTTGGATGTACATTTAATACCAGAAACAAATGGACACAGTTATTATTCTTCGCGCGAGTATTTGATTTATTGTTCGTTTTTTATTTGGATCCTCTTGAAGTTTCGTCCCGTGAGGGAATGACCGGCGTTTCAGTTTGTTTGTGTTCTACAGTTTGCCCTAGGGCATCTTCGGAAGCTCGTCTATAAATCGATCCAGGTATCCGACTTTCGTATGCTTCTATGTTGGTTTAGAACTAAACACAACCGTCATAAACATAAACAATTAACAATTAAGGTGTCTCGTATTTCGACAGCGTAACATGCAAAAAAAGTTACTTTTATCTATTGTCACCATTATTGCCAAAAAAGCACTTTTCCATTGTTTAAGCATCTCTTCTGTAAACAGCGGTATTTATTTATGTTGATACGAGTAGGCAGTAATGTATTCCCCTGTGAAAATTCCCCCTGCGTAGAGGCCTACGGTTTTTCATGTTTGCAGCATTTACAGCCACAGAGCTATTACAGCAATATCGTGGCGAGCAGGCAGCCACAAATGGCGTCAGTTGGTAAATTACCTTTCGTTAAGACCTGGATTGCGGCAGTTTTTCGGGTCTGTGGCACCCTGCCGGCCATGGGCTGCGAGCATGGCCCGTTAATGAGTTCATGCCATATGTGCCCATAGCGCAACGTTCGCGTATTACTTTTGTAGATAATGTCCTGTGGGAGGGTTTATTTTGTTTTTGCTAATATCGGAAGCGGTGAAGCCGCATTCAATATTTGTGGAGTATTTTAACTGGTGGTACAGTCTTTTGTGTTGTTGTTTTCGTGAATTTAATGCACGAGATAACATAATATTTTAATAATTAACGTGTATATTATTCTCTCCGAAATTTTACTTGAAAACTAGAAGAAACAAACTTTGAGCAAAATATCACCCATTGGTGAAATGTTCTCATACGCTATTTGAGACGGGCGCCCCAGGGTAAGCAGAACATGTGTTATGGGTTTTAGTTAGTTTATGTTATGATCGATAATTTGCTTTTGTAACACAATAAAATTTATCGTCTTAAACGGAAATTAGATGTTGTTTACGTTATGGGACAGTGAAAAGCTTTATATTAATAAAAACGTAAAGTGCGAGTCGGACTCGCGCAATGAGGGTTCCGTAACTAAACATAATATTAATTATATAAATCAATGACCTTATTTCTTGCCAAATATCATGATTCTAGCTCAACGGGAAGTAGGTACCCAAATCGAAATAATGCATTTTTGTGATAGACTACAATATTACAGTTATCGGATTTTGTCTCTTTACTTGTGCTATACGACCATGCTTTCTGCCTAATATCATGATTCTAGGTCAACGGGAAGTACCCTATAGGTTTTGTGTACACGTGATTCTCTTGGAAAATTCAAAAAAATTGGACATAAACGGCTGTAACTTTTGATTAACGCAATCAAAAGTTACAGCCGTTTATGTCCAATTTTTTTGACTTAGAAGTTTGATTTATATCACCTATGATGTTTTCATTTAGTTTTATGATGATTTCAACTCGATACCTCAACGCGTTTCTGAGAAAAGAGGGTTGACAGACGAACAATAAAGTGATCCTATAAGGTTTTCTTTTTTCCTTTTAAGGTACGTAACCCTAAAAACAGAGTCCCAATATCAGCGAGTAAAGCCGAGCGAAATTAGATCTCTCGTGGGATTCGTTTCAAATATTTATTTAGAAGAAGAGATGTCTGAATTTTAAGTGTTGGAATAATTTAAAGTCTGTCTTGCTAATTTAATATTAACTATCTCGGCGTATTGCCTTTAAAAGTAGGCTTATGGAATTTATAAATAAGGGTTAACTTAATTACAGATTTAATTCGACATAGAATTTGAGATATTATGCTCCGCTGCGCTTAATCATCACTGAAGATAACTAAGCGCTTTATAAAATACTTTTGAACAATCATATCGATAAAGAAAGCAAAGATTTCCAAATTAAAATTGAAGTCCTTCGCGCAAAAGTAATACCAATTACAGCTGAACGTTATTACTTGCCAAAGATTAATTTTTTACAACAATGTTCATGAAAATACTAATAAAATAAACAGCGTTATACCAAAACCAATATTAATTAAGCTCGACTAAAATTGATCGTACACTTGATTGAATGTTCTGGCTTCGAAGATATTCAGCTAACCTACCGTATTTGTCTCCACATTCCAAGCCCCAACTCGGTGAAACGTGGAATTCCAAGTGTCAAGGCGTTTAACATTTCTAGAGATACCTCAGGTTGAGGAGGGTTGTTTTCACTTATTTAGATAGCTATTAGTGGTCCATCGCTGAGATTTCTATAACGGAAGTGGCTTAACTAAGATATAAGTTTATTTACTTCCTAAAAGCTTCGTTTCGTACCTCATACCATCTACATTTCTGCTCTGCATGAATTCTCGGGAATTTTCGCAGTGACTGTCAATTTATCACGTTAGGGATCTTAGGAATTCCTCAGTGTAGAGTAGAGCGTTTGATCTTATTTAGTAGTGTGCTTCCACTACAAAGCATCGTTACCGAATAAGATTTTGGAGTATTACGTTTTTAAAGCATAATTACGGCGATTTAGTGAGCCTGAGCTTTGATATAACATACATAAGCGACGACCTCTGTGGCACGGTGGGCGAAGGTATGCCTGCGACGCAGGAGGTTGCGGGTTCGATTCCCGCCTCGGAACAAACTGTTTGTAAGATCTGCAGATATTTGTTCCAGGTGTTCTGGACGTTTTCTGTGTATAGTAAAAATATCTACCTGTGTATAGTACAGTACCCATAACAAAAGCTCTGCTTAACTTGGGGCTAGATAATGGTGTGTGAATTGTCAAGCATTATTTATTTTTATTATTTATTTAAGCAACATCCGCACTGCTCAAATAAAATACTTTTATAGACACGTCATCAAAAATTTACCTTATCCGATAATTTGTTCTTTTACCGTTTCTTTATTACAGTGGTTTACCGTACCTGAAACAAAAGAAAATATAAATTCTCAATGACACACAAAATAGCAAACTCGGCGGCTAAATTATGATTAAAGCGTAAAAGAGATCATAAACATATGTATGTGTTCACGTTTAATAGGCTATGGCTGTTTGCCACCGAGAGGCGCATATTTAACGCTTTAGGCTTATCTCAAACGAGGGGGGAGTTTACAGTATCGAGCCTATATCCTTCTACTAATGGCCTACATGTGAAAGGTGAATAGCTCCATCTAAAGGCGGAAGAACCGGGATGCAGACTTCGGACAAGATTTATTTGATGATATTTTTTTCACATTACCTACGAACATACCTATCTTGAGAACTTTTTACACCACTTAAACTCAGAGTTCCAGGAAAACCTTGAAAAGATTTTGTAAGCTACATCAAATCACGAGCTCAAGTAACTCTGAATAATAAATGAACTTAATCAGCGCTAACAAGAGTACAAAATCACTGAAATATATTATGGAGCCCAAAACAAATGAATCCAAAAAATTGTAACCTGAGGAAATGCTTTTGTGGAAACCGGAAAGTTCACAAAAAGCTACATAACACGAGTGGGTACTGTTAAGGCAAAGCAAAAAGGCGGTGGAGGCGCTCCCATCAATTATCCGTTATAACCGGACGACCACTACCACGATTTATATGCTTCGGGGCTTGTCAGTTAAATAGACGTTGTCGGCATTGCCCGGGTAGAGGTAGCCCAACATGCTAGATATGCTACCACGACTAATGAAAGGGTTTATGACACTTTACTGATAAATCTTCTTTTCAATTCATCCGTTTTTTTTAGATAATAGAAAGATTTAAGACAGAACAAGAACTATTTATTACTCATGCATAACCAAAAAATGCTGCACCTTTAATAGAAGTAGGGAGGACAAAACAAACTTGATAATGACGATTTTATGATCGATTTTCATTAAAAACTGTTGAGAAATCGCGACTTGACACTTGAAATCAGCGTAAAATAACTCACGAATATTCAATCGTGAGTTATTTTTGCATTGAGTCACAAAACGGTGATGACTATTATGGATGACACATTTATTTTCTTTGTTGTTTTAGGATCCACGTAGCAAGTGTTACTTCGTTAGATCATAGACACTTAAGAATGCCAATCATCAGTTCTTAAGAGCAATGAATTTATAAGATACATAGATAACAAACTGTCGACACTTCAAGTGCCCTCGATGCTGACCTAATTTTAAAGGATGAGTTCGGAAGTCGAAGATAACAAATTACGCCCTGGCCGGGCCACGCAAATACACTTGTAGGAACTTAGGCGTGTTTAAGTTGTAGAGGCTATGGAAACTTTGAAAATCTTATGTCTCGTACAAAAACTACATCAAATTCCAGTGGAATAAAAGAGTAGAGCAGATACCTAACCGTTCTATCAAAATATCTAAATCGTTTCACCATTAAGACATTGCTGTACCCATTACTTACAAGATAACATAATGAAGAATCCGATGAACAAACTTATCCACATTTCATAATAAAACTCCCTTTTTTGAAGTCAATTAAGAATTGAATAGTACCTACCAATATTACTTAGCACGTAACTGCCGGTAGACGCGGCGGGAACGCGTCGCCGATGTCCATTACGATGAAACATGTTGCTCTAATTAATGGACTCGGGACTATTATTGCACCGAGCTCGCGGGCCATGTTAGGTACGTGCTTTTACCTACCTACTCTATTCATAGTTTTCATGCCGCTTCTTAGAAATGTAGTAGGATTTTCATTGCATGAGGTGTATATCAAATATCGGCTGATATAGGCACGTATTATAAAAGCTTACTCAAGCATTACTTAAGCAGTCATTACGTGATCTCTACATAAGCGTAGCATGTCTGCTCAAGTAAATCTTTATTAATGAACGTAACTTTGATCCAATACTGGTTGCATTTGCAAAATGTCTGCTTGAGTGAATAAATAAGGTCTTGTCTGTGAAATCTTGTATACGAGTCTGTTTTGAAATAACTACCAAACTTTCCTTTACTTTCAAAAATTTGCCTCTCAATGATTTTTCTAGTTTTATTTTATTATTTCATAAAAAAATTACAATTATTTGGTGCGAATCGAAACACAAGAAACCATTAATTAAAAAACAAAAGCAACATGAAAATTATAACAAAACTTTTCCTGGTTTTCCTAGTGTGTAAATAAAATGTTTCTTTGGTTTTCAATATTCGTAATATTTATCTACTATATCAAATCATCATCATCATACTTTATAGGTAATAACGGTCAGAATTTGCAGAAATATCCGACCAAACGTGGTGTTTACCACACTTGAGTAATCAGAGTTCAAAGGCCCACCAAGCAGAGACTTATGTCTAACAGTCAGTAAAAGTCTAAACAGTTACTCGAAGGCGTGGACGAAGGAAATCACGCTCTTGAAGGCTACTTGAGTGAGTGTAGATTTTTAAAGAGCTCTCAAGCATTGTTTAAAAATTAGTATTCACTCAAACTAGACATAAGCATCACTCAAGCAGAGATCGATGACTGAACAAGCTTTCATAATACGGGTCATAATATGGCGGAACGTTTTGGAAAAGTGTTATTCATATTGATGGAAATTCAAAACGGAAAAGAAATATAGCTACTCAAGTAACTAAATTCTTCAAGATGATGGATTGTTATTCTAGTGGCAGAGTAAACTGTTTAAGTAAACAGACAGGATGATTCAGTAGAAATAGTTATTTACAATTTAAATTAGGTCGTAACATTTTGTGTGAACTTTAAAGTAGTTTTACTTCTTGCTCTCATTTCGCTCGTCGCATGTGTCGCGTGCAGTCGTAGTTCTCGACCAAACTCATTTTATTGCCATGCGATTCGTCTTAGCCGAGGTTTTCCACAGCCAACTGAACGGGACATTTGAAATTCTGTAGTCCCTCACAATTTCCACGCTCGCGAGAACTACATTTATTTGCAATTTCAATCATGTAAATTTCCCTGTAATTTAATTTGTAATATTTTCGTACAAGTCGATATTTATGATTTAGTTGTGGATAAACACGTCATTTCGGATAAGGTTGTGTGGAAGCTAAGACGTATTGGGTTATGAACGATGCGGTCGGTTGGTGGGATGATTGAGGAGGACAGGGCTGGTGGTGAGGTGTGGCGACGGATCCGGCCGGCGGCACCTGGGCCCGTCCGGCGACAAGCCGTCCTAATGGCCTGTCGCGCGTCCATCCGCGCCCGTGATTGATCGACACACCCCACTGACGTGTGCACACACATCGCTTACATCGCCTCCGCGATATCGCGCGTAATCCATCATACATTCCAAATTTGTGCCATAAACGTGAACGCCGAAGCGGATTTATGCTCTATGATCTACGCAATTCCAGCGGGTAAGAGGCTTTACGTAGCTGTAGATGCTGATATATGGTTTTATGAATCCACCTATTGCGGGAGATTCGCTCAAATTTAAATGAGATTCAGGCATTCCCACCCTGCCATTCTAATAAGGACTATTGAACATTCATAAATTCTAGGATTTAGGAGCACCTATTTTTACCGTGGAGAGTTACGGTTAAATCGCTGACTAAACGTTTATGAAAGTGTTAAAATTTCAGCTAATAACGTACCTATAAATTTTGTTTGTGAAAGTCTACTATTTCAACACGATAGCTTATAATCCGTTCTTACAAAACTCCATGTCGAATGTTTTCAAGAAAGGAGCAAAGGACTCCAGTAAACTTCAAAAGAATCCTCTAAGTCTGTATCTGAAAAAGCGGAGATCCTCCGAACAAGTAGGTTTACTTAAAACTCGTATTTTTATCACGGTAAGTACAGATTGCATTTGGATTTTATTAGAAAACTTCTCCGAATAGAAAGATAAAATATGAATTTAAATTTGTTTGTTTATGGAAATGCCTTGGAAAGGAAAACTTTTCTGTTTTATTCGTTTTTATGAAAGCAAACATTATTTTATTTTATCACATATATATTAACGAGTATTTTGAAATGATATAGTGTTGATTATGTGTAGAGTAGAACCAATAGGTAAATAAATACTAATAGAATACAAAATTGGTAGGACAATTTCTTTTAAATGAGGTCTAATTAAACCTCCCAAGAGATAATTAAAGGCTTTAAAACTTCATTCATAATTACAGTTTCTAAAACAACTAGGTACCTACCAAATTCAAATTGAGCTAGACTGCCGAGGAACGAGGAGCAAGAAGCAACTGTTTCACGAAGTAAATCGAGTTTAAGAGTTATGACCATGTCCGAGAAGGAATTTCTTATTAAAAAAGACAAGATTCGTAATTAAAGTGGGAAGTTAGTTCTCCCGAGGGACTACACTTGCACTTGGATAAAGTAACTGATGAATTTAATGCTGTTTGTAACAACGGAATTGCATAAGATTTGAAATTACATTTTCACTTCTCTTGCTCGAAAAGTGTATCATAATAGTGTAGCTTAGCAGGCCTAAAACTCGAGTTTAATCCCTCGGGCTAAAAAGTAATTTTTCTTTTTAATTTTTGTCTAAAATCATCAGCCAGTACAAAGCATTCGTTCTCTTACATAAAAACTCGACTTCTTGGTGCTCCGTCAATCTTTTTTTGAAAATAGAACCTTCTTGGTGATGTTTTATGAAGCTTGATTCTTCCCTTCACGGTAGAATGCGAACTGTTTCGTTGCGGGTTTAATAGAGATTTAAAAAAAAAGATGGTATTGGCGCTAAATCTCTAGAATTTTCTTCATTACAAATCACAAACTTTTACGTTTAACTTCCTGACTTTTACTTCCAAATTGTGAACGTGAAAAATGTCATCAAGTGATAGTGAAGATGCTAATATGCAAATGGAAGAAAAGGGCAAAGAAATAATTATGAATCTGTTGCCGACAAAATCACGTGGAATATATTTAAAGAGTTACGAAAATTTTATGAAATGGAGAGATGAGAAACGTGTGGATTCTTTTACAGAAGGGGTTTTTCTCACTTATTTTGATGAATTATCGAAAAAATTCAAATCGTCGACTCTTTGGAGCACATATTCAATGTTAAGAATGACCCCTTACAAACGAGACACGACGTCGATATTAAAAAATATGTAAATTTAACGGCTTTACTGAAGAAATTGTCCACTGGATACAAGGCAAAAAAATCTAAAGTCTTGACGACACAAGAAATCGAAACATTTTTAAATAACGCTCCAAATAAACAATACTTGGCAACAAAGGTAACCTACTACTTATGTACTCAACTCAAACTAAATAAATAGATACCTACCTACATACCTAAATTATGTACCTAGGTTATTACGATTAATAACACACTTCTTTTTTTGTTCAACAGGTTGCTTTAATTTATGGAATCAGCGGTGCATGCAGAGGAATAGAGCTTGCTAATATAACGCTAGAAGACGTAGAAACGGATACAAACCTACAAGCTGTGAGTCTGCCGAACACGAAAACAAACAAAGAGCGTAAATTTGTCATCAGTGGAGAATACCTTAATATAGTTAAAGCCTATCAGGAGTTACGTCCCACTAATGTTTCAACGAGAAGATTTTTTCTAAATTATCAAAATGGTAAATGCACAAGGCAAGTCATAGGCAAAAATAAATTTGGTAACATGCCTAAAGATATTGCCACTTATCTAAAATTACCAAATCCGGAACTCTACACGGGCCATTGTTTCCGCAGAACATCCGCGACTCTGTTGGCGGACTCGGGTGCGAATATAACGACATTAAAACGGCACGGTGGATGGAGGTCCGATCAAGTGGCTGAAGGTTATATAGAGGACTCTATACAAAACAAGTATCACGTCACGCAGCGGATTACGGAAGGAATCAATATTCTACCAAACATTACAGAACCCCAAGCATCTACATCGCGGGATTGGATGAATATGTCAACTCAGCTGAAGCCGCACTCAGATCTTAATAATGCACGAAACTCAAGCATGAGTCGAGTCTCTCCAACTTTTACTCCACAACAATCAACTCAAAATATTACACACACATCCCAATCACAGAGAACCGAAATAAAATTGCCCGGGAAAAACATATCACTAAACATTCAAAATTGCTCTAACTGCACATTTAATTTTTAATAAAATTTCTGAAAATTGTCTAATTTTGAATTGTTTTATTTTCTCGCAATCGAAGTGAAAAGTAGAGTGTTTTACTCGGGCCAAAACCACCCATTATAACTCGGTCTTGTCATCCTCCCTCGCTACGCTCGGGAGTATAACAACCTCGTATATAATGGGATGGTTTAGTCCCTTGTAAAACAATCTACTATTAGGTAACGCTGAATGATGAAAAAATAGAATAAATGGTTTTCACTCACTGGGTTCCGCAATCGGAAATTTGTCAGAAAGCCAATTTCAATAGGAAAAAACCGGTCAAGTGCGAATCGGACTCGCGCAAGAAGGGTTCCGTACCATTATCTATAAAAACGGCAAAAAATTACGTTTGTTGTATGAGAAATCTTAAATATTTGTTTTATGATCATTTAATTATATATTTTTTGTATCTGTTGTTATAGCGGCAACAGAAATACATCATGTGCGAAAATTTCAACTGTCTAACTATCAAGGTTCATGAGATACAGCCTGATGACAGACGGACAGAAAGACAGACGGACGGACAGCGGAGTCTTAGTAATAGGATCCTGTTTTACCTTTTGGGTACGGAACCCTAAAAATGCAAGCAAACATAGCTTTGCGTAACAACGAAAGCCGTTCTGCAATGTCCAAGGCCGAGTTATTCAGCTGGAAGTGATCAATTTTCTCAACAATTTCACCGTCATCTTAAATCTTTTCAGGGGCACAAAACATTTAGCCAATTCAGCGCACAGGGTCGCGATAATAAAGCCTGTTGGATGGAAAGGACAGTCATCGCAAACATAAGCCATTAGCGTATTGTTATCGTCCTTTCAACCGCGCTCTACATTTTCCGATGGTTTTCTTGAGTATCTTCGAGTTTTCTATAGGAGCGCGTATAAATTTCGCTGTGTAAATAGAAAGTAGATGGTTTCTGATAGTGGCGTAGAAAACGTTGGATATAATAGGGAAAAGTATAAACAGGACAACATCTTACTTAAACAAAGTTATTTAATTAATGAAAATATGGGTAATTTTTTTGCAATTCGTCCCTCACATCAAAACCATTCCGATCGACCACGAAAGTAGTGCAAGCACAAATTTCACCTGTGCCAGTATAATTCTAATTCTAAGTAGGGGAAATGGGATCTGCACGGACATCTCGCATGGGAGTGTATTGTGCACTGTCCCCCGACTAACCAGGCCCTAACCAGCCCAGCTCCTTGAAGTACCGGAGCAGGACTTTTGACGATTCACAGCTTCGTTTCAGTTTTTCTGTTGGTGTGAACGGGTTTGATACCTCTTTAAGACTTTTCAAACCCGTTTTCCGTCTGGCCTCCTCTGTGGATGAGCAGTGTAATGTGAAGGCACTCTAAACCAAATAAAAACTACTTACTCTAATAAATCGCACAATATAGGTAGGTTAGATACACAAGTAGGAATAATAACCTACGTAGTTTCCGACAACCACAACTTTTATTGTAGTGTAATTAATGATTAATTATCTAGCTATTTACCTACCCTAAGTTATTATTTCCCCCTACGTTGCTACCGCGTAGTCGCATCATAAGGTACGCGATAAATACCTGGTAAAAAATCATTCAATATTTAACAAATCGTCAAACTAAAAGTTTTGTTATAATGAAGTCCACAGCCCAAATGCGAAAACATATATTATAGTCAACTTAACAGCGAAACGTTCGTCGTTCATACAGGGTCTTTTATGAAAAGGTTTCTGATTTCTCTGGCCGAACCGTATCTAACGCCAGTCAGCCTAAGTATCCTCTCGAATGCCTATCCTACGAATGCGGTTGACAGGCAGCGTCAGAACTGCGGCGCGAAAGCCATTCTCCCCAGAACAAAGCTCCGTGATCTAATCAACGCAGCGCCCGTAGAATGGCACAACAAAGCTGGATTCTCGATATTTAAAATAACAGTATTACATACACAAACGAGGGCATTGTAGGCCGTGTGCCGCGTGCACCCGACAGCTGTTTTAGATAACGTGTGACCTCCCTAGAATAAAGCGTTTGTAAACGATTACACCGACAATGATGCCTCGTGCCGGCTGTCGGCGTGGCCCATCAGAGCACATTGGTGCAAAAACGTGTTGGTTTGCTAATAAAGGGTAACTTTACTGCTATGGAAAATTTTACTGAACGAATGCACAGGGAAACGCGCAGACGGATTGTTAGATTTGTAAGTAATTAATGTTACAGTGTTTTAAGGGTCCCGTTTTACCCTATGGGTGGTAAAACGGGATCCTATTACTAAGGCTCCGCTGTCCATCTGTCTGTCAACAGGCTGTATCTTATGAACCGTGATAGTAAGACCTAGTTGAAATTTTCACAGATGATGTATTTCTGTTGCCGCTATAACAACCAATACTAAAAAACAGAATAACGTGTTTTTTTTTTGCTCGTTTTTTCCATTTTAATTGAATTAAAGTAAAACGTCGTGCAAGTGTGTATGGGTAGTAGATTTACATGAGAATAAGCGCTAGTTTAATATAAAACTGGATAGATGAAACTGTTTTTTTTATAAATAAATAAACAATGTTGGACAGTAAAATACTTTTGATGTTCAATCCTTTCATGTAACTAACCTTTTTCAAGCTTCAAGGATAAATCTCATACGGTTGGATTCACCGAAAATAAATTACTTTTAACTTCCAGGAATCCGTTGATCATGTTTGGTACAAAAAGAAACCGATCGAGCGACCGTTCTAGATAGATTTGAAATTATCTGCAACATTAGGAGACCTTCTATTATTCCACGTCGCAGTTTTGATTGAGTTTCTTTTAACTAAGTACAATTTTAGTTCATTTAGGAAGAACTCTACAGTAGGAAGGCTTACGAGAAATAGCAAAGCGTGATGTCGGCCGGGTCATAAATACAGATTACAGACATCGTAATCTGTGGTCTAATATCACATTTCAGAGCAAATTAGTTCTTCAGCATGTTTTTTGATAGAATCGCATCAAAAATGGCATCTCTTTCGATCCATTTCTCTTTCAAAAGCATGAGAAGCCAAGTCTTGTTTTTGTTAGCGTAGTTATAGCATCAGGTCTGCAGATTAGGTAACGTTACCTAATCCGATAAAGCTAGCCGATCCCGGCTTTACGAGCTTGTGACGTCACAAACGGGTCAAGTGTGACTGACAAGCATGCCTGATAATGCGCTCTCCAGCTAAACAAAGCGAGGGCGCCCGATTTAATCAAATATTCTATGTAAGTACGCTTATGCTATGCATGCATAGATGACAGTGTGAATACGTGTGTAAACTTAACGGGATATATTCACACTTTTGGGTAAATTCCTGATTACATTCACAACACACACATTTTCAATGAGGTACCACTTTATTGTATCGAATTTACGAAGCTAATCAAACGCGTTCTTTACAACAAAACACATACATTAATTATATGCTCCACAAAACGTAAATAGGACTACTTATTGAGAAAATACAATCAGTTTTTATAATTAGCAGCTTTGTTCGTACGCTCACTATTTATTTATTTTTCTCTTCTCCCTTTTTTTCTCAGTGTTTACACCTCAACTAGTAAAAAACTCCTATCATAAGTAGCCTTGCCAGCTTTTTATCTCACATTGTTTTTATCAAAAATCTGTCAGCTTACACTCGGCCAGACTGACTATACCGGCACGCGCCCTCGCGTGTATTAAGGGTCTGCAATTACCACAAATAAAAAGAATATAAAATTCTATGTTATTAAACTCTAGTATGTGAATACAAGTTATCTTTGATTTAAGAAATCCAGACAATACTACAAATCAATGAACAAGAGCATAACGGTAAGAGTATTTTTAGTATTTAAGTAATTTAACACTTTTCAACTCACAAACATTATTCTGTAGGTATATTAAAACAAATCTGTTTTATAATTTTAGAAACACAATACACAATAGCGGGTTAATTTAGCTCACTATACCGAATCTGGTTAAACCCGAACAAGGAAACAAAAAAAAATAAACAGCACAAGAGAAAAAAAAACTAACTTATATGGTAACTAATATACATACTTAAGTATTACATTTCTGACAATATAAGTTTTTTTTTTTTTTTTTAATTTAAAATAATCATTAGCAACGCCCACATGGGCTAATAACGCCCACAGGGGCTAGGAACGCCCACAGGGGCTAGGGACGCCCACAGGGGCTAGGAACGCCCACAGGGGCTAAGTACGCCCACAGGGCTAGGAACGCCCACAGGGGCTGGGAACGCCCACAGGGGCTAGCAACGCTCACAGGGCTAAGAACGCCCACAGGGCTAAGAACGCCCACAGGGGCTTAAAACGCCCACAGGGCTTGTAACGCCCATAGGGCTAGGAATACCCACAGGGCCTGGTAACGCCTTCAAAGGCTAGTAACGCCCACGAAGGCTAGTAACGCCCTCAAGGGCTAATAACACCCACAATGGTTAGTAACGCCCATAAAGGATAGTGACTCACAAAGGCTGTTTGCACCTTATAAAACCATCCACGCACACTAAGCCATAAACGTCGACTGGGCTAAAATAAAAATATCAATAATGCACGTGGCTTACACATAACGCCCAGTAGGGCTTTTAACGCTAATACAGGTTAATAAAAGCAATGACGAGTAACGCCTGAGAGTGATTATAACGCCAATACAGGCTAAAATGACCGTTTGCACACGAAACGCCCAGGAGGGCTAATTGGAAGGCACAAATTACAGCAAATTGTTACTAATCTTTACAATAACCAACTGCATTTTGTTCATCTCTTGAACTGTAACCGTCAGAACTACTATCTATAGGATCATTAGAAAACACCAACCAGGGATGTATTTTGTCTACCGCAAAAACAGCTTTGTATAAAGGTTTTCCGCTTTTTTTTGTTATTGGAGTATCTTCAATCTCATATCTATCATTACCGATAACCCTTACAACTCTATAAGGCCCACTGCATTTCGGAAGCAATTTTTTGGATTGTCCCGGCATGACGTTGGTTAAGTCCCTCTCAACGCGTACCAGATCTCCAACCTTGTATACATGAGCTATTTTACGTCTTTTGTCAAAGACTGCCTTCTGCTTTATTTGTTCTGCCATCATACGTTCACTAGCTTTTTGTCTTACGCTCTCTCGATCGTCGGGTATGTTAATATCTGACACTACAGAATTCATAGCGCCATCTGATATTCCTGTGGGTACAATACCGAATAAGAGTTCAGAAGGTGTTTTGCCTGTGGCCCTGTTAACTGTATTATTGAGGCCCCACTGAACTCGTGGAACCATTATATCCCATTCATTATCTGGACGATCATTATTACTGGCTGTGAGAGCATCCACAATAGATCTATTATAACGCTCAATTTGCCCATTAGCGCGAGGGGTTGCGACTGCATTGAGTATATGACTAATACCTTTGTCTTTGACAAAATTAGTGAATTCCCTACTAGTGAAACTAGTCCCTCTATCAGTGATTAACCGACGTGGGACTCCAAAGAGAGAAAAATATTCAATGAAAATATCGACCGTGTTTTTGCTTTTGCAGTTTTTTACGGGTTTTATGTAGATGTATTTCGTAAAAGAATCAATGATGGCTAGAATGTAACAGTTCCCCTTTTTGCTACGAGGGAATGGACCGCAA
Source organism: Eupithecia exiguata (assembly GCA_947086465.1). Taxonomy (NCBI): domain Eukaryota; kingdom Metazoa; phylum Arthropoda; class Insecta; order Lepidoptera; family Geometridae; genus Eupithecia; species Eupithecia exiguata. Next base: position 9,404,977 of record OX352231.1, read on the forward strand.
TGATCTGCGTGTAAAACTTCAAAAGGCTTGTCTGGTTTTGGAATTGGATGTAACATACCTTCCTTTGGCCCCCCCGGAACCTTATTGTGCGCACAATGCAAGCACGACTCACAATATTTTTTAATAAAACGTCTCATTTTTTTAAACCAGTATACTTTCCGTACCCTGTCATATGTTTTGTCAAATCCGAAATGTCCCACGTCGTCATGGTTTTTCTTGACGATTTGCCATCTCACTGATTTCGGTACCACCCATAGTAGTTGAACAGTGTCTTCTTTTTTTATGACTCGATAAAGTTTCTCATTTTTTATTATAAAATTTTGTTTTACTTCAACAACATTATCACATTGTGGATCTTTTAAGATTTCAACAATCCTTTGTAGTTCAGTATCGGCCTGTTGCACTGTGTGAAGCCAATTATCATCGTCCAAATTTATATTTGCAACGTCTACTGTTATTTGGAATATGTGTTCATCGTCATCGCGAGATGGTGGGTTTTCAGCATTAATTGGATTTCTACTGAGGGCATCTACATGTGTCATTCTCTCACCTTTTCTATATTCAATAACAAAGTCATACTCCTGCATGGCGATCCACCATCTCGCGACGCGAGGAATCAAATCCTTCTTGGTCATAGTACTCTTGACTGCATTGCAGTCGGTTACGACTTTAAATGCCGTACCTAGTAAATATACTCTGAATCTATTTAAAGCTGTGATTACAGCAAGGGTCTCCAATTCGTATGAGTGAAATTTTTGTTCTTCTGGTGACGTTTGTCTGCTAAAATATGATATAGGTTGAAGAGCTTTGCCATCATCTTGTAATAAAATAGCCCCTATACCCAACTTGCTTGCGTCTGTATGCACCTCCAGTTTTGATTTGGGATTATATAAGGTTAGTACTGGCCTGCTCACTAATTTCTCTTTTAGAGTGTTATAGGCCTCCAGCTGCTCGGGTCCGAAACACCAAGGTTCATTTTTTTTTGTGAGTTTAGTAAGAGGTCGTGCAATAATTGAAAAGTTTCGAACGAATTTCCGAAAATAACTAGCCAAACCAACGAATTGACGTACTTCATGTACGTTTTTCGGCACAGGAAAAAGTTTAACAGCTTCTGTTTTAAATGCTCCAGGTCTAATACCATCTCCTGATATTTCATACCCAAGGTAATCTATTTTTTCTTGAAAGAACACGCATTTCATGGGATTGAGAGTCAACTTGGCTTTTCTTAAAAGGACGAATACCTTCTCCAATTTATCTAGACCTTCTTGAACCGATTTAGAAGGAACCAAAAGATCGTCCATATATGCCAGAACTAAATTTTGTCCAACTCCATGTAGCATGGAGTTAATAGCTCGTTGGAATACACTTGGAGCATTCGCCAATCCAAACGGCATACGATTATATTCATATAAACCGTCTGGAGTCACGAACGCCGTTAAATGTTTACTTTCTTCTGCTACAGGGATTTGATAATATCCTGACGCAAGATCTAGACTCGTGAACAAGTTGTTACCACCTAAGCAATCTAATTTATCTTCGATGCGAGGTAAAGGGTATTTGTCTTTCAGGGTTTTTCTATTGAGTGCACGATAATCAACGCATAGCCGCTTTTGGCCATTTTTTTTTTTAACCAGTAAAACTGGGCTGGCATAACAGGATGAACTTTCTCGAATGATTCCATTATTGAGTAGATCTTCAATTATTTCCGTGAGTTGTTCTTTTTCTTTAAGTGACATACGATATGGATTATACACCACAGGAACATCATCTTTTACCTTAATAGTCATTTCAGCGAGATTTGATTTACCAAGCTCAGATAAATCTACTGCAAAGCAATCTCTGTATTTATTAATAAGCTTATAAAGGCTTTCCATCTCCGTTTCAGTTAATTTGGATCCCACATTAACATCTTCCAAAGGTTCAATGTTGTCCGTTTCTATCGACGTCGTAGTGACTCCAACATAAGCTTCATTTATTTCATCATAATTACATCCTCTTGCCAAAGGTTGACCTTTATCGATCTTAAGATTGGTATCACCTATGTTTGTTATCATAATATACCCAGAATTATCTGTGAAATCATAAATACCTGGTAATATCAGATGTTTTTTGTTAGGTTGGTCTCGGAACCCGGACGGAACATACAAGGTTCCAGAAAATTGTGTCGATGTGTTTACTTCTACTGGTGAGGTAGTAAATGGTTCAATAACATTATTTTCCCGCGCAACCAGCTTCAGCTTTTGGTCGTCTTTTTCAGTTCCCATATTAGGCGCCTCATAAAATATCAAGTCATTAAAATTTTTGTACAACACAATATTCGGCAGTTCAGTGAATGTTTGTCCAACAATGACGTCACATGGCATGTAATGATCTGCTACTACCATCATTTCAACATCAGCTGGAACATCATCAACCGATATCGTTCCTTTAACCGTTCCTACTGGTTTTACACATGAATTCCCAAAACCTCGGAGGTTGGGAATATCTTTTTCGTTGTCAATTTTGTCGAAGATTTCTTTTGCTAGACTTTCTTTTAGTAAAGTACAGTTACTGCCTAAGTCGATAAATGCCCGTTTTACACTTCCTTCAATATTGATGTCCTTGTAAAATTTTTCAGTTTCGCAGTTGACTGATTGGATTCGCATGACTTCTTTGTTACAAGGTGGCGCTGTTAGTTGCAGTAAGTTAGTTTTATTTCCATTCTCAGTTGATTTAGCAATATTTCTAATTCGACAGTCTTTGGCTAAATGTCCAACTCTACGACAATTATTGCATCTTTTGGGTGGTTTGGAACACGCTGTTTTGATATGGCCTGCTTCGCCGCAATTGAAACAAATAATGCCCGGATTAGAAAGATTATTGTTGCTGTTTGATGTCTGCTGCTGATGACTTCCTGCATTTCTAGAGAGGATTTTGCGTTTGTCCCTAAAATAAATGTCATTTTGCGCCAGGGTTTTCAGATAAGCAAAAAGTTGGTCTGGTTCTTCGAAACGGCATGCGTTTACGCTCATCCGAACAAATTTATCATCAATGCCATGAACCAGGCAACCTACGGCCTTACGGCCATATATTTCGCATTTATTAATTAAATCAATCTTATCATAGTAATAAACGTCTAAGGGTTGACCTATTTTGCAACGTAGCTGTAACATTTTTTGTAACATGTCTCCATAATTTTCTGTCGACGGAAAAGCTGATTTTAATTTTTCTGTCCACTGGTTCCAGGTGAATAGCAATGATGGTAATCCTTGATACCAGCGTTTGGCAAGTCCAGCAAGTTTTGACATAGCATGGTAGCAAATTTGTGTGTCCGTCCATGAATACATCTGCGCGCACTCATTTACTTTGTGTATCCATGCTTCTATATTTTGACTACTATCACTTGGGTCGAATTCAGGTACAGCATTGAAGTGGCTAGAAAAAGTTTGAGGTACAAAATGATTACTAACTGTTGGTAGGTGTGTACCCATTTCACCCAAATGTGCGGTAGCAGGTGACCTCTGCTGGTACATAGGTGTTTGTCCATCATTATCACGGGTCAATGTGGAATCAATGCGGTTCAAGTTCCTTGTTTTTTTTTTTTTGATGATGATGGTGATGTTTGCAATGTTTATTTTGCCCCTTTGATCGCGATTTACATTTTTTATGATTTTCATGACTACTTGAACTACACGAAGTTGAACTTGGTGAAGATACAGTATTTTCAGAGCTGGACCTATGATGACGACGGTGTTTATGTTTTCTTTTGTGTCGTTTACGAGACCTGCTTTCTCTATCTGATCCCATAGTTAGTTGCTTGCGGTTTAGGTTTTAATAAAAGAATCCAAAATAATACAAAACTTCAAAATGAAATAATTCACTTGACACAAAACTTAAAAATAATTTCTAATTCAGATCATTAAACTAAATTCACTTGAAATTTGTCTCTACAGATAGACAATGGAGTACCCCTACTAAAAAGGTTAAGATTTTAATAAAATTAACCGTACAAAACTTCAAAATGAAATAATTCACTCGACACATAAAACTTAAAAATAATTTCTAAACTTGATCATGAAACTCAATTCACTTGAAAATTGTCTCTACAGATAGACAATAAAGAACCTTTACTAAAAAGGTTAAGATTTTAGTAAAAGAAACAAAACTTAACAGTATAAAACTTCAAAATGAAATAATTCACTCGACATACAAAACTTAAAAATAATTTCTAAATCAGGTCATGAAACTCAATTCACTTAAAAATTGTCTCTACAGATAGACAAAAGAGAACCTTTACAAAAAATATAGAAATATTGAAAGTTTCTTATAAATTAACAAATACAGAAAACATTCACAATGTAGTTGCCGATACCTACAAACTAAGCTAATATTTTGTTCACATTCAACACTTTCAAATAGTAAGTGAGTGTCACTAATGTAATAAGTATCACTTTAAATACTTAAATTAATATAAACTTTGGTTGATAATTGTACATAATAACTACAGGAAACTTCTTTTGAAAACTTCTTGCTTCAAAAATAAAGGTTACTGTGTGTCCGCATCAAAACTTTCTTTTGGTAATTATTGATAAGTAGTTTTAGGTTTATTATTGTAAAATGTAAGTTTTAATAACACAATCACTTCAATATTGTTTGGCTAACAAATACCAGAGTACTTGTCTCTCTTTTAGGTAGCTAAAATACACTTTGGCAGCATCATGTCTTTGATGAGTCCGGTACGTTGATAATATATTAATATTTTGTTCAATATATCTTCCTGTTTTGATAGATTCGCGTGAAAAACAAACTAGATGATATTCACTCCGCCTTCTTGTAATGATGATGCAAAATCACTCAAAATTTAACATCACTGAAGTGTTTGTGGATCATATAAATTTATGGTGCAAGTAGGTATAAAATTCAGTGTCAGCTTGTCTTCAATGTATTATATACAGTATAATGGAAGGTTCAACAATATAAATCAGGATCTGGCGATGCAATTATCGTTCTTGATGTGGTGGAATGTCGAAAAAAAACCACCGGAAAACCATTATTGAAGGAAATTAAAAGTCAAAGTAACTCACAGATTTTCAGCATTACCAACCATCTGGCAAGCGAGTTTTTTCGCACTTCTGACTGTAAACTTAACGGGATATATTCACACTTTTGGGTAAATTCCTGATTACATTCACAACACACACATTTTCAATGAGGTACCACTTTATTGTATCGAATTTACGAAGCTAATCAAACGCGTTCTTTACAACAAAACACATACATTAATTATATGCTCCACAAAACGTAAATAGGACTACTTATTGAGAAAATACAATCAGTTTTTATAATTAGCAGCTTTGTTCGTACGCTCACTATTTATTTATTTTTCTCTTCTCCCTTTTTTTCTCAGTGTTTACACCTCAACTAGTAAAAAACTCCTATCATAAGTAGCCTTGCCAGCTTTTTATCTCACATTGTTTTTATCAAAAATCTGTCAGCTTACACGTGACACTAATTCCAAGCAAGATACATTGATATTACGTAGGTACCTACCTAGCTGTAATAAATTGAACATGGGTCGATAATCGAATCCTTAGTTCGATAGTGACGATGTAAGCTCTCACTGAAGCGAGTCAACAGGAATTAGCCGGGACTAGCACTGAGACATGAGCAAATTGCTAGATGAATTAGGTGTAGGTTTCCTGTAAAGAATCTCAGATGATTTGTATCCTATGGTAACATACTTAACGTCAATAGCCCATAGATTTAAAGCTTAAAAACAAATTAGCAGGTCATTTGTTTTTAAGCTCTTATCTACTACACTCGTTTGGAGCCAGATCAGGGTTTGGTATTACGACTACGGTAGACTAGCATGAGCCCTGATCAGGGTCTACCATAATCGTAAAACTGACCTCTGATCTACCCAGATGTTTGAGAGAGTAACATAGGCTACTTTTGTCCTGGTAAAACATCAAATTCCCATGAGAGATTTACAGGAAAAATCCCCCTAGTAATGAGAAATTCGAGTGAAACTGCGGGTAACAGCTAGTCTAAAATAAACAAACTAAAAAGTAGTCATAATCTATATTGTACCATTCAAATAATATTTTAACGGTACAACATATTAACTTATATTAACGTATACAATAAGTAAGTTAATATTATTATTCGTACTAAATGGATTAACATCTATTTTCTTAAAGACATTGGTGATAAAATTAAACAACACAACCAATTCCAGATGTTGCCAGGCAACATCTACCTTGTGCACAACAAACATGCAGATTTGTGGTAGTGTAATATGCATAATAGACACATCATGCTAGCACTGCCTAGCTACGATAGGTCGTATTATAAGACCCAGCAGTACCCTATTTCATTTCATCACCAGGTTGAGTGCTCCAACGTGGAGGACCAGAGATATGAGGATCATTGAAATGGAGGATACCTTTAATTTCTCTGATGAAATGTTTAATTCTAGGATTAAAAATGTCAAGTTCTATATTTTTTATGGATAGCTCATTGTACTGACGCGCCATACTAGTGAGTGGACTGTTATAACGTATTATGAGATGTTATTGCTAGAAGTACCTAATGCAAAAAGATTGCTCTTATTCGACCTTCTTGCACTAAATTTTGTTTGGATGCAAAATTGAAATAGTAGGTCCGGGGAATTGATTATGGAATGAATTATTTTGTTTATGTATATAAGATCAAAGTACATTATGCACGACCCCCAGTAGGGTAGGTACTACTGTTTTCAAGTGAGGTTACGTTACTTAAATATTTTAGCCTCTTTACATAATATTAAATCAGATCGACCTAGGCAATGACAAAAACTTAACATTCTGAGGCATTTCTTCTGAATCTTTTCAACAGAATTAGTATGGATATTGTAGTAAGGTGACCATATGGGGCTAGCATATTCTAGGACACTTCTTACCTAATGCATACAAAAGGTAAAGGAAGCTTTGAGCTTTCAAAAACCTTTTGTAGATCTTAGAAGGAATCCTAACAGTTGGTTGGCTTATTCATACTTGGCTTATATATTATATTATACTTGCTTTACTACTGTGATGGCCTGCCCTGCTGACAAAAAGTGCATGGTCCATCTTAGAAACATTTGACAGAAAGCCTGCAACTCAAAATATCAAAACCAGTCTACCTTTGATAGAAAAGTAACATATTAAGCTTCTTTTCTGGCTATATTTCTTCTCTTTCATAGGTATACCTAGCGAACTATGGAGAGAGCTATGCTTGGAGTTTCTCTGAAGGATAGGATTCGCAACGAATACATGAATACACCCGACAGAGAACCAAGGTTATCGACATAGCTCAAAGGATTAGCAAGCGGAAGTGGTGGTGGGCTGGCCATATCTCGAGATGAACAGACAACCGCTGGGGTCAACGTGTTCATGAGTGGAGATCGCGACTCGGCAAAAGTAGCGTAGGACGCCCTCCGACCAGGTGGGATAACGATTTACGACTGCTAGCAGATGCTGAATGCGGCAAGCTGAATACAGGGCGCTATGGCGCTCATTAGGGGAGGGCTATGTCCAGTAGTGGACTAATATAGGCTGATGATGATGATAGGTACTAAGATAAACATGAGATACTTTTAACAATAAACTTACTTAACGGGCAATGAGACAGCTGCTCTAGATTCAGGGTTTACTATAAATAAAATTCTTGGACATTACTACAGAACCCCAGGTTTTATCTGGTGTTCATGTTTTATCTATAGCCAACAGATAAATATTTGAGTTTATACAAACACACAGGTGGCATTTGTTTACTCTTTTTAGGTTATGAGAAAGAAATTAGTACAACGTAGAAGCGTACATTATGAAGAAATCAAAAACACAATAACAAAGAACTACGTTTGTGATAAAATGCTTTGGAATGTACTTGAACAAATCTTACCTTTTACGAAAGCTCGCGGTTGAGAAAGGTTTTCAACGATTAACCGTGAAACTTATCACAGAACTGATTATTCTAAAGTCACCAAATACACACTTAACAATAACTAAAGACACAAAAGTTTGATAAACTAAAAAAAATCCACTGTTTTTAAAAGTTTTCTACAACCAAAAAATGCGTCCGTCTTTTTGGGATAGACAGACACAGAAACGTCAAACAAAACAAACATTTTTGCAGTTGCGTTTTGTGCCTCATAAAAATCTTCAAGGTCAACCTTTCAATCGGATGATAACTCAAAAAACGCAAAATAGTTTCTAGCGGTTCCCTGTTATATTTTGTCAAAATTTTTAGTTCTTGTTGTCCCACGGAAAAACCTAGCAAATATCCTCGAATCGAAAAATATCTTACCGAAATAAACGAGTTATTTCAAGGATGAAACGAAACGCATGATGTTTCAAACCTTGATTTAGTAGGATTTTGAGCATTGCATAATCTCTCTCTATTACATAGAGTTAATCAACCGTAGATTTATTTACACTGTGTAGTTTTATTTATACTGCATTGTATTTCTCTTACAAACTCAAAGTTTTCATAATTTCCCTCACGTACAGTGCGCGTCAGAATTAAGTATCCCCCTTGTCTACAAAATATTTTCTAACTTCTATTCGCTTGTGACTAATTTTTTCAATGCAAAAACTTACCAAGCCGCTAAGGATCGAACCACCCACCTTTAATATGGAGACTCGAATTCTCGGCATTAAATCAACTGAGCTATTTAGCTGTTGGAACAAACATCCAATTCTGTCTATCGCTCTAATTAGTTTTTATTTTGATTTTTAATGCCAAGTCTTACATTTTTTTTTATGGATGCGGGTAGGGTTTGACTTTGTCGTTTGTAGCGAACAAAGTAATTGTCACTCGTCTTATTTGGTGTGGTTTGCTTTGTGCATATTTTGCGAGAGATCGAAATATTGTTACCAATGTTCTTTCGTTGTAAACAAATTATTTTTGAATAAATTATCACAGTCTATTATAAAAAACCTTTCACTGTTTACAGATATTATTTTTTATTATGGTTTATCAAAACAGTTATTTCGTTATAATATCATAGATTTATACGTAGTAGTTATTGTATAATATTGTAGACATTTATAGAATATTATTTTTTGTAATTTTTTTTTTCATTAACTTGCAATTAAGCCCATAAAGAATAATATCAATTAAAAATATTACATATTGCAAAGAAAATGGATAACAATTGACAAAAAAAACGAAACACCGCTCACGAGATTCGAACTCAGTCACTTTTATTTTGTCTTGCATTAATTTGCCGGTTACTACCGCAAGGCCAAGTTGATACTTAGAGGACTTATCGAATTTTAAGTTAGGTTACCAAATGAAAATGAAATTAAAATGAAACAATTTATACAAAAATTACATTTTAATGATACAGAACATAAAATTTTGTTGGAAACGTCAAAAATATGAAAAGAAAATGGAAAATTATAAAAAAACATGTAGTTTTGATCACCCAATCTGCAACGATCGCTGACAGGATTTGAACCCACATACATTGAGATAGGGGGATACTTAATTGTGACGCGCACTGTACATGAAAATGTTTGCAAAAATTATTAAATATTTTTGGGTTACCAATTTTTGCGACCTGTGGTGGCTTCTATCCAAAGCAGACGTAAATTTTTTTCGGGAAATCTGTAACAAACAAAAACATATTTTAAGAACTTACAGTAGGTTTTTAGTATGTTCACAGCGAATGTATAGCATTTATGATTCGTTGATGTCATGCACAGTTTTACGGTTTACTTAGCCATATACGTACTTACTATTAACATATTTATTCAATACAATAATAATTACAACTAATATTTACACTTAAATCTATTTTCTAAAAATCTAAGCCGTCACCAGAAGGCAAAGTGCCCAGAATGCTGGCAGCATTGCCACGTTGAATGGCAATGCTAATTCGTTGACCGAAATAAAAGCCAGCATTCCGATCACCTGTGGACTCTATTAGGAGTTTTGCTAGATCTTTGTGTATTCCATGTGCCCCAGGACCCCAAGGACCTAGGGTTTCCACCCCAAACGGCTCGAATAGGTAACCTCGGTCAAGATTAGCGTATTTCCGCCGTTTGAGGGACTCCGCTGATGTTGCTGCGGAGCCGGCCCTTACTGATGTCCCTGCAAGATGAGAAGGTGCTAGGGTATCTACACAAGTGGCATCCCAAACTAAAGGCCGACCCATTTTCCAAGGAATCAGAGTCATACCGTCAGGCCTTTTACCATCATCTCGCATTAGGCCACGTGGTTCGAGAGTAGCTGCCATACTGACGCTGGTAAAAGCCCGACGGATGATGTCATTAATTGAACTATGACGGGACACACGTCCTGCACTAGAGACACATGCCAGTGCATGGTGACCGAACTTATCAACGGTTTCACCGCACTGGCAACGGTGTGCAACTAGACAGGGAGAACCTAAACGCAAAGAGGTGGCCACCCGAAATGTGTTATTGTCTAAAAGGGTACCTAGATTTTTAGAAGATTTTTATTTTAGGTTATATTTATTAGAATTATCTTAAGACATAGTTTCTGAGTCATGTCTGTACGGAAATATATGAAATATATGAACTATTTGAACCTTTTTTGAAGTCAAACGAGCTTGTACTTACGATTGGTATGACAAATTCGGCACTTTTCGTTCACCGTCACTTTTACCACCGCACCATCGTTGCTTCAGATATATATCGTTGACAGATGCAGAAATGCCCGCAGAGTCACTCTCCCACATTTAATTAGCAGAAAATATCATTAGGTCAAGAACAACAAATACTATGGGACGTGCCCGGCATATTTATATAAACAATGAAAAAACTGGCACGGTGGATGAGACAGAGAAACATTCATTCTATCTGATTTCTTCTCAGGCTACAAGCATATTTTTATCTCTCTCTTGTGTGAATGAGATGGGTATATGCACTACCTCTAGTGCCTTGTTCCTCTATGAACGATGCTCAGTGCTGTGCGTTGTAATAAAGCTGTCACTGTCAGTTAGTATGTTTCGCCAGTGTCAATGTCTCGGAGCGAGAATCAATCGATCATCATCATCATTTTAGACACACAGACACAGAGAGTGTTGCCAGAAGGTTACATTTCTTACATTTTTCGTAACTTTTGACCCCCTCGCGTAACATGTAAGTAATTTTTATATTTATGGCAATTTTCGTAACTTTTTAGAACATCGAGCGAGATTTGTATTACTAGATTTTTAGTGCAAACAGTTTACGAACGCAGCCAAATTGATCGTACCCAAAACAGGTGCGTCTAAAAAAGTATTTCACTTCACTTCAAAAAGTATTCACACCATGACTACAAGTTAGTTCAGTGTAAAACTAACAGATGACCACCTCGTAGTTTAGGTTCCAACTAATAGAATAAGTTAGGTGCTTGACTCTTTTATCATCAGATCCGGGGCGTAGGGACAGGGGTGTGCGCCTTAAGATTTAGCCAACTCATAGCTTGATGATTGTTTATTACTGCTGACTTCTATCACTTTAATAATGGTTACTCACAGCGGCAAATAATAAATTGCGGCTCGCTTCAATCACCTATATTATCGGCAGAAGAACTCAATAACTTAATTTTTTTATGCTTGTTGACATTATTTGTATGACTGTATCTGGCCTCGTTTGTGATCAGTTTGGTGAACACTGCAAAAAATCTAAGAAAACCACAAAATTTCGCGGCTCGTTTCTATAAAAATAATAACAACATTTATAGCTGCTGGCTATGTCCAGGACTCAAACCCCGTTGTATTCGAGAAATTTGCAAAAAAAAGTGGCTCGCTCCACTCGCAGATGTCATTTTCTGCTCAACGCTCGTTTGAGATCAGTATGCAAAACATTGTAAAAAACTAACAAACACACATAATTTTTGAGGCTCGCTCCTCTCGCCGATAGTATCTTGTCATACTTGATATGGTCCAGTGTTCGACCCCCACTTGAACTCACTTTACCACCACAATAAACAGAAAAAATATAAATTTTTCGACCAACGCTCGTTTTCCCATGGCCCCAATCTTGATCCTTAGATTGCCATCGCAAAAATATTAACCAAAACTAGCAAAACTTTTTTTTCGCGGCCCGCTCCGCTCGCCTATAACAAGGATTTTCCTCGACTTGCTTCCAACTCCAAAAACGCGTAAACTCATTACTCCTCCGCTCGTTTAAGTCACTTTAGGGGCTCTGATCGTATGATTTGTAGACATGGCTACGAGTTGAAGGATATTTAGGTTTCGGGTTTCGCCGAGCGAACGTGAAAAAAAAATGTAACTTTTGCAGCAAAAATGTAACATTTCAGGACACGAAACGTAACTTACGACTCAAGGGCCCTGGCAACACTGACACAGACACATCTTTTTAGTCGGTAAGATAAAACAATTTATCCTGTTTTCATGAGTTTTGATCTAAAATAACAAGTTCTTCGACTCAACATGAATACAACTGCTGTAACTAATATAATAAAAAGCGCTGCTCTTCTGTGCTATCGTTCCCACAGTGTTGTCAATGTCGCCGCTGCATCTATTTTCAAAAGGAGTGTTCACACGACGAAACCAGCATTTGACCTGATGGAATTCTTCGATGTCAAAAAGAACTGGAGTGAAACAAATATAAAAGTTGGCAGATCATGGAAGGTGGATGAGCTGAGACTTAAGTCAAACACAGATTTACACAAACTTTGGTTTGTATTGTTGAAAGAACGTAACATGCTTTACACTATGGAACATGAATGTAATGAAAATATGAGGCTGTTTCCAAACGCAGAGAGAGTTGACAAGGTTCAGGCGTCGATGGATAACATAGAAACAGTAATAAGAGAGAGAAATGTTGCGTATTACAGGTTAGAGACAGGGGAGACTGGAGAGCGGCCCACTGAGGAAGTCATCAATAAGATAGGTTTGCCAGAAACTTATGAAAAGAAAGAATACTATATTCCAAGGTTTATGAATACAAGATGGGTGAGACCTTATCTGGAAAACGGATACATCAGCAGTAGGGCTGTGAAAAAATTTCTACAAATGTACACTGAAAAGCAGAGAAATGAGAAAAGAAAAGCTAGGAACAGGGACTTCAGTCATGTCCAACAGTTACTAAAGCGCTTCCCAGATATGGATATGGAGAAGCTAAAGGCAGAATATCCAGATGTTGATATTGAGAAAGCTAAGAGGTCTAAAAAAGCTAGAGGACATTGTATGCCTAAATATTGATGTTTTTAAACTCGGTACATTATGTGTAAACTGCCCATTCCATAAATTTGCAGAATAGTCAAATTTTGTTCCTTTTGTTCAGGTACCATAGTAAGACAATATTTCGTGGGCAGACAAGTTACTGATTGGTTGTAAAGTTTGTTATGTGTTGTGTTGATGTAATAAAATTAAAAATTGTAAAATAAAAAATGTTTTATTCCAGGATGGACCTATTAAGAATATCAGAATAAAAAACAAACTTTAGGAAGTCAACTTATTGATCAAGCCATTATTTTAGAACTGCAACAATGAAATTCACACAATAATGGCACTTATAGGCAATTTTACATTAACTTTTAACAATGCGCAATTATAGCCATATTTTTTTATTTCCTCATGATGGCAATGGCATAGCTTTATAATGATTGTGGGTGCCGCTGTGCTAGCAGGAGGGAAAACCATTGTTGCACAACTATAGTTCTAATCAATCAGTTTTTTTTTGTTAAATGGATTAATCCCAGACATTTTTACAAACTAATGCTTATGATAATCAGACTATGAGATATACTTGCATGCACATGATACAATACATCCTCTATTTATTACCATAATTAGAACACTTCAGGCACATTTCAGGAATGCTATAATAATTGTCACCCTAGAGTATTTTCAATTGTAAAACTGGATCTTATAGATCAACAAATAAAAAATATTAATACTAAGAAACATACTTTGTATGTGGTTAGGTGGGATATACTAGGCTTCTTAAAATATTTTTTCAGCTGCTCACATCTAGCAGTTCTATCTTCTCAAAAACCTTTAAAATAGCAGGCAATTCACCTTCACCTTTCACCTCCTGTAGTAAAATAACAAGTTCTCTCAAGCTTTGGCAGATAGATCTGTATTTTTTGATGAACTCCTCTGTCACAGAGTAGGAGCTTAGCTCAGGCAGAAAATTATGGATCAAAACATTTGTTCCATCATTTTGTGATAGCTGTTCATTCATGCTATCAAGTGTATCTTGAACAGTCTGCACACTGTAAGCATCCAAGTATGCTTCAAGTGTTATGAACAATGTGTGAATTTGGTAACTGTCAATAACATCCGCAGGCTTGTCACTCTTTTCAATTTTTCTGTAGCTGTAATCAGTTTCTCCATTGTTCTTGGGTATCCATTTGGTACATTTTTGTGCCAGGTATTTCAATTTTCTTTTGATACTTTTTTTCCTGAAAAAGGTGTTTCTAGAGACTTGAATATCAATTTCTGGGTAATCCATCCATTCTTTATCTTTGATAAAATCTATGACATCCTTGATGATACAGTTTTGTTCAGTAGAAAAGGATTTTGAAGTTTTTTGTACTTCTTTATCACCTTGCATACGAACGCGTCTTCCAATGAGATGTCTCATGAATGCTGGTTGGATTTTCTCCAAAACCCTTAGAATAGAATCCTGTGGTAGTTCTGTAAAATTGCAAATATTATACATATGTACTTAATGTGTAGTAAAAATGCAAATAACGTTGTTTCAATGATTATTAATTTTACCTGAAATAATGTTGTAGAACTCTTTTGCAAATGTCTCACAGTATTTTCCAGTATTAGGATAGTCACTGTTTGAATTTGTTTCACAGGCGTAAAATGTCTGGGTAATAGCATTCAGCCAAATCTGAAAAAAGCGTAAATGTCTGATTTCTTTTATTTAATTATTAAATTTATTTAACTTTATTCGAAATCAAATAAAGTCACAAATAAGTATTTGATTAGATTTTGAATTAGGTATGTAATTACGTCCCACTGCTGGGCAAAGGCCAGTATGTAGGTATCTTATTCATAAACTGTATAATTGTTGTGATTAATATGTGTGTCTGAAGTTGCAAAAAAGAATTTATCTAGTTATCTGTCATAAAAAAATATAACTTACAGTCATTGTTTTAATGTGCCCCTCTGGATACCTCAAATGAATTAAATACACAAACAGCTTGAGTATCTGCCTGCAGTTGCCATTCACAGCGCCTGTGTAAAGTATGTTATTTGACCACAGGATATGAGCCATCAGAGGCTTGTGGGATCTCATGATGTGAGTTCCCAAATTGTTAGTGTATCTGAAAAAATAATATTGCAAATTTGTAGTGTGCAGTTGGTACCTTTATCTTTTTTTCATGAAACCAATCTGAGAAATCTGTTACAAATTGAGAATTTTAGGCCCACAGTTGTGAATTTGTGAAATCTTTCGAAATGCCTTATTCAGGTTTTCATTTGCATTGAAGTGTACATGGGCTTTTGTTTTATAAAAGTGTTTTATGCCATTACATGGCATAAAACACTTTTTTTTAAATTATGATATCACAATGTTACAAGCTCATCAAATAGTTACTATTATTCTGTAATAAAAAAAAAATACCTGGAATGCCAGATGGCCAAATCAAACTGCAACAGTTCAATGAGGCTTTCCAAAACAGCCATAAGTCTATCTATCCTTTCTCTCCTCACAAGACACTCATAAATTTCAAACTTTTCCTTCTGCCAATGCATCCCTTTGACACTCTGCTTCATATCTTCTGGAATGTTCTCAAACATGTCCACCAGGCTTTCATCTTTGCTCTCCGCACTGAGTTCATACTCAAGTCTATTCATACAGTATTTTACAATGCCTTTATCATGCTCATAAGTTTTTCTGTCTGTAAAGGTCTTTTCTTTTGAATCTAGCGGTGATGTAAGGAAGGTGGTGTAGCACTTTTTTAGGGTTTTTGAGAGGCAAGGTGGGTGGGTGCTGAAGTTTTGCATCAGGATTTGCTGGCATTTGTCCATCAGGTCTGGTATAGAGTGCCCTGCATATTCATCTTCATGGGCATTCTGAAAAATATGAGAAAACCAGTAGAACCTTTCTACACCACAGAACTAGATCAATATAAGGTTTTTGTATTATAGTGAGTAAGCCCTTGCACTCTGGGTAATCTTTAAGAAATAAAATAGTTCCAAAAATGTTTGACTTGTCAAAATAATTTTTTTTTGGGAACTTATATCAATATATTTATGTGTTCTACACAGTGAGGCAATAGAAAGGTTTTAATTTAATTTAGATTTTTGTACATTTTTGTTTTTCATATCTTTTCTCTTTTTAATACTACCTACCTAGACAATTTGTATTACATTTTGTGTAAGTAATGTGTCAAATGAGAGGATAAATTAAAAAAATTGTTTCATTACAATTTTACAATCAATAAAATAGAAATAATCCAAGTTTAGTGTTTTGAATGATATGGTACCTACCAGCATAATTTCCACAATTTCTTTCAAAACTTTTGCTGATAAATATTGGTCAGGGGTTATGCTTAAGCTGCAAACTTCTAAAGCTTCCGACCACATATTGGTTCTGGCGTCTATCATGAACACCTCTTCAGCTTTTGATGACATTTCTTTTACATTGCTCTGAAAAAAAGATGGTGGTATTGTCAACACTAAAAATTGCCTATGATAACTGGGCGCGTGGGAATAAGGGGCATACCTGGATGCAAAACGCATATAGGTAAGAGGCTAAATAAAATTAATGATCCCCAAACCTGTTTTCTGACAGAAGTTAATTCTTAGAGATTGGGTTATACATAGTCTTGAGGAGTAAATTGCAGTCTGTTTTTTGCTGCTTGATTGCAAGAAGCATACATGTGTCTAAACATTTTATGCAGAACCATGGAAGAACATAAAATTATCTACCTACAATGTATATTGGTATTTATGGTACTGTGTCAAACGCCGCTATGTAGAAGAATATAAATATTGATAAGCAAGGTAAATAATCCAAACAAATAATTAATTTGAGATGAAATTGCACCAACTTACTGTCTTGCTATCGTGATGCTTGCATATGCTGTTTTTCATGCAAGATGGTAAATATAACAACAAAAGTCGAGCTCTATGATCGAAGTAGGATTTGTAGGACACCTGTTCACATGCTATGATGAAGTTTTGCCTTCTTCTAGCTCTAATATCATCGTCTGGATTTTTTATAGATTTTGACCGTTTACTTGCTGACCCGCTATCGCTTTCGTTCGGTCTTTTCTGTGACGGAGAGTCACTTTTATCGTCTGTTAATTTTACTTTCTTTTTCTTTGGACTCATCGTTAATTAGCTTCTCGCCAATATCTCAATGATTACAAATAATTTTCTTCAAATCTCAGTTCGGTCGCAAAGTTAGAGGTAGGTAGGTTAGGTTCTATCTAGTGTTGCCATGCCAGTCGGCCTTGTCAAAAACTACCTAGAAGAAATAAAAAAGTAACCTTAAGCCTTATAAGGTGTAAGCTTCCCCGTTTATTAGTATTCATCTGAGGTGTAAGCGCTCTACGCGTCAACGGAACTGCGCGGCCGCGGCACTGCCCGACATTAGAACAAATGACGAAAGAGGCCGTGCGGCGGCGTGCGTGCGGCTTATTTGGTGGCTTATCTCCTTGATTTTGTTCATTCCACTTCAACTTCATCACTTTACTTTCAAAAGTTAAAAATGACATTGACACTTCAGTGGGGCATGACTTACGACTTTCGTTCGTTTTTTTCCATCTACGTACAGATCGTGGACGGAAGAAATCACTCCCCTTTGTACAGGTACCATAGAGTTATTAAAGTACCCATGAACAGTTCCGCTTCCGTTTCGCGGCAAGCGCGGCAAAAAATAATAATAAAGCACACCGGGGGCGGCAGTACAAGCTCCTGGAGCTCCATGGGCCGAACTTTCTCGATTCGCCATTTGCGACCAATCTCCTCTTGGCGTGATTTGTCAGTCTACCAAAGTACCAAAGTAGTGTTGGTGGTACGCAAGTACAGTAGTACCTGCGTACCTACGTGTACTAGGTAGATATCTGTCATGACATACAGGGTTATTCTAAATGGTAGGTACCTATTAAAGAAATGGTCACCGACACTGCATGAACTGCTGGTTTTGCTCATCATCACGAGCACGTTCACGAAAACACCAGGTCTTAATGCTTTAAATGTTGTGTTTTTCCATCACCGTTTGCTTTGGTGGCCTTTCATGGCTGATCTCCCACTCACACACCCACCGATATTAAAGGGCTGACTGTTTTTAAGTTTAGTTTCAAATAAGCCTCTATAATGAACGATTATTGAATGAAGGGAGGTTCCTTCTACCAATACGAAGTTTATGACGTTCTGGCGTCCTTACAAACGTTTTTTTAAAGATGGGCAGAGCCTGAAACGTTGACGCAGTTTCAGTGAATACCTACTTAGTTATTCTCTGCTACGGAGCTGAGACGTAGACAGGACAAAGTCGCTCAGCGAGACAGGTAAGAGCCGTTGCTCGGAGTTTCTCTGAAGGATTCGTAACGAATAACGCGACAGAGAACCAAAGTTATTGACAAGCTCAAAGAATTAGCAAGCTAAAGTGGCAGTTTTAGCAAGGTAGGAGAACAAGAAAAACCGACATTACCTATATGTTCTTGGATGGAGGCCACAACTCGGCAAACGTAGTTTAAGACACCCTTCGGCTAGCTAGAATGACGACCTGCGTAAAACTGCAGGCAGATGCTAGATGCACCAAGCTGAAGACAGGCCGATATCGCTCATTAGGGGATGTCTATGTCCAGCAGTGGACTAATATGGGCTGATGATGATGATAAAGAAGTTTCCATGTCAAGTATGGAAACTTCTTTAACCAGACAAAATCGAAAAGGCGGCGTGCCTGAGCCTTTACAAATGCTGCGCCCTTGAATTACTTTTTTACAAAATAGACAATCCATTGAAATGGAAATTCAATTTACCTATCTACGCAACCTGCGTACCTACTAGCCCGGCGCCTAAATATTGAAAATATTGATTCATAATGCTGCAACACCGGACTCACGATTGCATTTATTCTTTGAGTTAGTAATCGGTATAAAACCACAACTCATAGAAACCGCTGTCAGTTCCTCAGGATCATTGAACTTGGCTGCTAGCTTGTACTATTATCCAAAATGGCTTTCCTGCACAAGGTAGGAGAACAAGGAAATCATGTTAAAGTACCTAATAAAAACTATTGTAGTTTGACAATTCTTAATTAAAGTGAGCGGGTTAACTACGAACCCTGGTTTGTGTTGGGAGAACATCAACGTTTCATCTCTTGACGAGGGACATCATCAGGGTGAGTCATCCAGGTTCATAGTTGGGACATCACCAGGGTGAGTCATCTAGGTTTATAGATAACCCGCTCAATTTCTTAATGAATCATACAATAGTGTTTAGAACACGGGCTGCATGGCTTATCTATCAGGTCGTGTTCGGAATAGTGAGTTGAGACTTTCCCGTGATTTCGCGTTTAGCATTTCAAAATTCAAACGAGGATGACATAAAGTCCTGCGGTGTTTGTGCCCCTACACGTGACCCCTTTTTGTGCTACGCTATGCATCTTCCGAACCTATGGGAAAATCATCGTCGCGATGCGACAGCAACGTGATCGTTGTACAACAATTTAAGTTCCTTCAGTTACAACGCAGTCTCAAAATTTGCGTAGTAACTCATGGGGCAAGGTTAATTAATAGGACCCTTTTCTTTAATATCCTACTGTTATTTCTCGAATTCAGGCCATAATAATCGGGGACACTAACTGCTTTTCCAAATGTAAACGTAAGTAGCCACACGTTGCGTTTTAAGGATGAAAAGAACCAGAGTAGGTGGCCCGGTATCACGTTATTTCACCCCGCCCGCTTTTAATATGGAACGTTACAAGTTGGGCTCCATTCAGGCTGCATTGTAATTACACGCTGTAACCTAGGAGTCAGATAGACAGTATGAGTAGGTTCCTACCAACTGGTTTCTGCATCCGTTTTGTGACTGATCTACCTATGATGATACCCCTAAAACAATAAGTTCATTAATTACCTACCTAATTCATGAGGTATTCACCTGATCATAGACTGTTTTAGACCCATCTATAGGCACACTTTCTTCGTAGTTTTTCACTGTCACGCAGTTGTTGAGTAATGGCACGTACCAGTAGGCACTTGCCCATTGACCGTGAAGGTCAGTGGTTTTTGTGATAATGAAAATAAAAGTTTCAAACTAAGTAATAGTGATAAAAGATGAACTTGAACGTTTAATGAACGTTGGACTGGACTTTTCATTTGACAAATATCTTTGTGATAAAGCACCAACACACTGGGCTTAATTTTTGTCTTGAATGATTCTTTAAATCTTATTTACTAGGTCCTTAAATACATTCAAAAATAAGGATTCTTGATTGAGTAATCTGAAAACGGATGCAGTGGCCCCTCATAAGTGCTTAGGTAGGTAACAAACTAAGTTATGTAAATATTTAGTAGTTAGGTAGTATTATATAATTATTTTATAATTTCTCTTTTTCAAGTGCCACCGTCTTTTTTGTTCGTACATGTCCAGTCCATCCCAAGGTCGCCTGGAAGAGATCGCTCATAGCGATAAGGCCGCCTTTGTACTTCTTCTCGTAGCTTTTATTTCTGTACTGTTTTCTGTGTTTGTGTGGTACAATAAAGAATTATCTATCTATCTATAGGTAAGTATTGTATTTTTTAAATGAATAAACGTGCTTTAAAAGTCACATCTATCGTAAAACTAAGGTTTGTTCCAGATTCTGATCCCCCTAACATTAGCCAGCGTCATCACCTGCAGCAAACATGGAGGTTACTCCTACAACCGCTTCAGCGGACCAGTCAGCGGACAGATCGTGGAGGTGCAGGTACCAGCTGCCCAGGGGATCGCGGCACAGCAGCACGCGGACTATGGCTACGACCACAACACGGGGAAGATCCATCCTGATACCGCCAGATATGCGCATTTGAAGACTGTGGACTATGTGGTGAGCGACGAGAATAATTAGCCAAAAATAAATTGCCAAGAGCTTCTAAAGATTCCTTAATTGGACCATACCAGCCTTGCCAAGGGCACAAATGAGTTAGATAATGTTACTTAGCCAGAGTATTAAAATGTGTAAGCTAGAAAGTACTGCACAACATTGTACAATAACAAAAGTGAGCAATTTACAAGATCAACTATGTAGAAATACCTACCAAGGTAGCTTTTCAAATCTTCAGCAGATTCACCGGCAATCATACTGTATTTTTAGGCCCGTATCACATCTCCGCTGCAAAATCATAGCAGCGGAAACGGATAGTTTCGCCATGACATGTTATGGCGCTTGTTATTGAGAACTACCTGTTCAAACATTTAGATTTGACTCTATCCCGCACGATTCCGCCGATCTGCTCAGATACCAGCTACATCTCGGTCCGCCATTTCGCTGCAATTCTACGTTTGTTTCTCATGTATCGTGTGGCAGTCGACAGTTTATATTCCGCTATCTCGAACGGCGATAAATGTAGTAATGTTGCGCAGCGGTTCCACTGCTATGATTTCGCGGCGGAGATGTGGTACGGGCCTTATCATGGATAGCCGTGAATATTGCCATAATCTCACCCGTTTTATTTCCAATCTGCTCCCAGGCTAAGCCGGACTACACCTACGCCTACGGAGTAGAAGACCCGCACACTGGCAACCAACAGAACCACAAGGAGCATCGAGACGGCGATGTTGTCCATGGCGAGTACTCGTTGGTAGAGCCCGATGGCTCTCTGCGCATTGTCAGATACACTGCTGACCCCAAAAATGGCTTCCAGGTTAGTTCTACTTCCATTACTTCGGTTCTTTTAACGCTGGTATAAAGAACATCTATATTTGAATATCATATTTTGTTAATTACTCCGATAACAACAGAGTGTACCTAGATCAAAGGGATGAATAAGGAATAAGCAGAAATACACTAGCTGCTCGACACCCATGTCAAAAGTTGCAGCATTAGAGGCCTCTTTCAGGTTTTTTCGAATCTATTTAGTACTTTCTATTCAATTGACAAGCCTTCCTCTGTCCTCCCCATCCGTAACCCTTACGAACAAAGAACTAGAGCTATAAAACCAGACGGTTCCTTTAACTTTCTAGTATCTCAGAAATTAATTTTACCCAGAGTACTATAATAAATAAAAACCTTAGAATTTCTAGTATCTCACTAAAATAAGATTTTTAATAGATAAAAAAAAAAATATAAGATTTTTTTTTTTTTTCTACCAATAGAGATCGTAATCCGTGTGGTGCCGGCTAAGGATTGGTACCACCCCAACTCTTCCCGTGGGTATCGTAAGAGGCGACTAAGATACTCACCGGAGGACGGGCAACAGCGCCTCCTGCAGAATATATCTGCCACCGAACTGCGATCCGCAACCCGCACGCCCAGCGTGGGGGTTATGGGCATTACCTCTCATGAGATAAAAGCCAATACGGCGATTATCAGGAGGCTTGCGTCCAGCAGTGGACCATTATAGGATGTTGAGGAATAGAGATGGAATGATGAAAGAAAGCTTTTTATCCCCACCCTGTATGTGCTTTGAAAGCACATACGGGGTTAATAATAGGACCCTTTTCTTTAATAAAGTCTTTACCCCGTATGTGCTTTGAAAGCACATACGGGGTGGGGATGGGGATAGCATGAGCGAGCATTCGACTGTGTGGTCTAAATCCATCTTAAGATTAATATATATAGTTAGTCACCTACTGACACAAAAATCAATTTACAGGCAACGGTCACCAAGAAAGGAGGTCAAGCGCAACAGCAGCCCGTCCATTACGGACGCCCCAAAGAACACGACAACCAGTCCAGGGATTATTAACTAGTCTTTTAAAATATCTTGTATTTGGAGAAGAATAAATTTGTTACATAATTTATTTGTTACTTAATAAAACACTGTTTTAACCGGATTAATCGCGGATATTTTATATTTTGTTTATAACCTGACGTTTCGGAGGCTTTTCAGCTTCCATGGTCACAGGCAGACACAACCATGGAAGCTGAAAAGCCTCCGAAACGTCAGGTTATAAACAAAATATAAAATATACGCGATCAATGTGGTTAAAACGGTGTTTTATAATGAGTTCTCGCGAAAATAACCTTAGAATTATTTGTTACTTAGCAAAATAAACGGATTGTTACTTAAGTATAAACTTTATTAAAAAACTAGCTACAAACTTATGTATAGAAAATTATTATTCACGTAAAAAGTGCCTAGGCTAGGTCACAAACTTAAAGTAAACACTATTAAAAGTAGATATCTAAGTACTTACCTTAAATCTCAATATTAAAATACAAAAAAGTACTAAACCAATGCATATAAAAATACAACAATGATCTACTTAGGTATACGCACCTAAGTAAATAATGATAAAATTCTATCTTGGCAATATGCTACTCGTAAAATTTACTGTTTACTTAAATCCCTCCATGGGTATTTTGTTTATGGGATCACTTCAATATTTGCTTAATTGCTTTTATTGAAAAGGGTACCACGTACGTATGGGTCTTCTCTCCAGAAAGCATGTGTATAGACTGCAAATACCGCAACTGAAAAAAATGATTAATATTTTTTACAAAAAAAAAACTAAAACAAAGATTTTATCTTTGATTTTAGCTAGTAGAAACTTTGTACTATTCATGAGGGATGTAAGCGGGTTAACTACGAACCTTATTTGTGCTCGAAGGAATGCAGAACGCGCGCACTAGCTGCACTGAAGAAGTCCCTCGTTAAGGGATGAAACGTTGGTGTTTTTCTAACACAAATAAGGTTCGTTGCTAACCCGCTTACATCCGTAATGAATTGGTCAAACTACGATAGTTTTTAAGTTTCTACTAAAAATTTCAAATAGAAAATAGTTTGGACCTTTCACCAACCTGCATGCAACAGGGGTTATCCATAAGTATTTCGGTTGCTGCCTTAAGGCTTTTCGTAGATTCGATTTCAGCTTGAGCCACAATAATTTTCGCGTTCGCCAGTCTCGTGGACTCTGCTTCAGCAGCCATCGCTTTTTGGAGTGGTACGGGCAGGCTTATGTCTTTCCTAGAATACAAAAATCTTTCTTAACCTAGAAATCTATGTCATCATAACCTTTAATCAAAGACGAAGAGTAGAGTATGGGCTCATATGGGTTTGGCTCTTCATGAGACCAGGGGCCGAATTCCACTCAATTAATCGCTGCACATTAACAATGGTATCATCTCAGAAGAACACATTTTTGCAATACAACAATACAATACAACAATACAATACAAAAATGCTTTATTGTACACCATAAAATAACATTACAAAGAGACATCACAAAAGATAAGTACAATGGGCGGCCTTATCGCTAAGAAGCTATCTCTTCCAGGCAACCTTTGGATGGAAAGAATTGTGAATTGAGGTGTACCAAAGATAATCTAAAATACATATATTTTTATTTGGCATCTTGATATATATTTATTATTAGAAGCTTCGCACGCGCGTACAAACCGTCCAGCCGTTTAGGCGTGAAAAGGTAACAGAGAGACAGATAGACAGACA
Organism: Eupithecia exiguata; assembly: GCA_947086465.1. NCBI lineage: Eukaryota > Metazoa > Arthropoda > Insecta > Lepidoptera > Geometridae > Eupithecia > Eupithecia exiguata. The sequence continues at coordinate 9,429,520 of OX352231.1, forward strand.
TACAGACAGACAGACAGATATACAACAAGACAGTAATTTTCAAATGTATAATGTTATAGTATAGAAGTATATGTACTAATAGAAGTAGGTATAGTATAAAGGAAGCGTGTCACTTTCATCTATGGATGATTCTGCGGCGATACCATTTTCTTAGTATAGCGATTGGCTAGCAGAATTTGACCCCTGTCATCTTTTTATCAGTGATATGATATTGTATGCATCGTACCTGGTATTTTGGTGGGACTGTTAGTTTTCAGAAACTTGTTTATCCACCCTTACTTTCGTATAGTACCAACTTACCAATTTCTACTAAAAAGGCTTTGAAGTGATAATGCAGTCTGTTCAGCTATTTTTGCTGTTCCACCAAACTTACAGTTCAACTTTGATGATTTGGATCCCCCACTCACGAGCAATGCACTTCATGTCCTGGTACATCATGTTGCTGATTGATGATCTGTTGACCAGAAGCGTAGACAACTTCTGAATTCCGATAGCATTGCGGAGTGTTGTAGCAGCAAGCAGATGCGTTGAACTCCTGCATACAAATGTGATGCTAAAAGCACAGGTCTAATCTAATAATCTAGGTCTAGGTTTATTTTACAACCTTCGATAAAAGTAAAAAGCCTTTTTTAGTTTTATCGAAATTTATAACAGGAACTACTAAATTGATCCAAAGCCTCCCTTACCCCAGGCCATGAAATGTGGAATAATAGATATAAGCTGATGATGATCCCGTTATAAATGACTTTTATGTTAGTGATAGTTTAAAAATTTTTGATGCTACGCAAGATTACGAGATTGATGACGTCATTGATATACGCGTGGCTTGCTCAAATATGGCACTCACGTAGCTCAACGCTGACAACGCTATGCACTCGGTACATGTAAACCGGTAACTTATACCCACTTTATCAAACAAACGAACCCACGCAGCTACAATGCGCCGCGAGGCCGTGGATAACGTGAGTGGGACAGCGGCTCTAAAGTAGGTAGCATGAGCATGAGGCACGATTTTTCCTTGTAGGTAATGGGACAGAACAAGAATGTTTAATCATAACCCTCCCCTGTTGGTAGTCGGGTAAAAAGTAGTGTTTATAACCTGTAATCCATGACATTGATGACTGCCCAGATCGGTCGATATATTTGGTAATAGACAACAGCATCCACATTTACCGTCAAAGAATCTTTCGTCAAAGCCTGAAATGTTACCAGAATAAACTTACATAATAACAGATCATAACCCTCCAACAGAAAACACTTCAAGTGTTTCCCGAATGTTTTCCGTTGACTAATAAACTACGAAAACGCCGGTGACCACATTCGGGTCCAGACTGTAGAGGTTCGAAGTAAGACAGTCAGTATCAAAATAAATAGAGGTCACCTCGTACTCAAATATAGTAGGTACTAGCTTCTGCCGCGGCTTCGCACGCACATTGCTGGGATACAGATGTCCGTCCCTGGGATACCGTCTACCCTTTTTTCCAAATTTCATTCAGATCCGCTCAGCCGTTTAGGTGCGAAAAAGAAAACAAAAGACACTAGACAGATAGATAGATAGACAGACTGACAGACAGACAGACAGACAGAATGACTTTTGAATTATTTGACGATACTGATAGCGCTCTCTATAATGATGTCTTAAAACGAAAGTGAAGAACCGAAAACTAGAAAAGTGAAATCATTACAATCACAAGAAAGTTAAATTCTTAGAGGTGCCACTCGATAAATCCTCATTGTCCGATGATGATTGATCGAAGGGTCATGAATAGTGTACCTCTTGAGGTGGCACAGCATAGCAACTTATTCGAAGATCGATATACTTGACGACATCAACGCATGGCAAGTAATGGATTAGTCCTGGCCCAAACGACTTGTTTTTGTAAACTTTGCCATTGCGCAGGATGACAGCTCTTTCGAATTGGCGCACTACCTGCAGATATTGTAAAGAATGTTAAAATGTCGCTCTGCCTAATCTGTGTGCCACTGTAGTTGATAGCCACCTTAATACCCTTTATTGAGGTGCTTATCAACTACAATCGCACGTGAAAAAATATTTGATGCAACTAAACGACACTAGCGGAATAAAGAAAAAAATATCGAACGAGAAGTGCAACCTTTTCCCCAAAAATTTTATCTATGCGCCACTCTCGAAAACTAAAAAAAAAACATACAACGATACATTACAGGGAAAAACTTTTAAATGTCCATTTACAAAACGAAAATTTCGCACCTGGGTGAATGAAAGTGGTGGCCGGTGGTGGACTCTAAGAAGTACTCAAAAAAAAATATCTCACCATGAATATACAGCAGAGGGACATGGGGAATAATAGTATAAAGATCAGGTATGAAAGGAATATTAATATTTTTTCAACGCGTGTATCAGTCCCTGTAAAACAACAAGCATTTATTTTATTTCATTGCAGTTCGAACAATTCCATTCCTACATGGAGTTCCACGCCCGATTCGCCTCAGATTTCATGTGCAAAGACCACCATCGCTCTTTATCACGATCGTGAGACGGTTGGAGCCACTCTCTTATAGTTGTGAAACTTAAGTAGAGCTAGCTGGCCTGTTTGTCACATGCCATGCCTGCACCACCCAGTAGATAAATGAGCTTATACAACCAATCATCATCTATGTGTAATGTATTGTATTATGTATATCAGATAACTAGTACCCATAACACAAGCTCTGCTTAGCTTGGGGCTAGTTAATGCTGTGTGAATTGTCCAGCTATATATATATTTTTTAATATCAGCAATGTAGACGCCATAAACAGCTGTCATGAGCCGGTATGGTTTTATCTCGTGTCTAAAGATTTTGGAGTAAACAACTAGATTACCTACTCCCATCTCGTGTCTAATTTCAAATGACGAAAAAAATACCTACTCTAGCGGATGCATTTCGTGCCATTTTGAATAAATTTATGAGAAGTGTCATAGAGCTAAGAAAGCTGCTAAACTGGTTAAGATTTGATAAAGAAAATTAGATTTTACAATATAATTTCTTAAAGTTCACGCAGCAACTGACTCCCTACGAACGCTACGATATCGTCGGTCCACCGAGTGGATAGTCTCCTTACACTGTACTATACCAGGTAATGGTTTGGGTAAAGGTAATTACTTTATGCCAATAAAACACAGATTTGTTCGGTGACACACGTCCACTCGATATGCCGCACCTTGTGCGAGTGCATCCCCCGCGTGCCCCGCATGCCCCGCGGGATATACAGCCTTGTTAGACGAGCACATCAGATGGCCATGCACATTTAATATAAGTCAGAATGCTACATCTACCTTTTACAAAACAAAACAAAATATTGTTTGTGACCTTTCTATAAACATTATTCTTACAACTAAGATTATAAATAACTATCTGGAAGGTGTTAAACCAACATTGTTATTTACGTAACAAAAGTAATCGTTTGGTAATTCTTTACAATGGCAAGTACCACACGGTACAATATCAGCTAACCGGGGTACACCTTCAGCTGTTAATAAATTGTTAGTTGCTTAATAAATCTACATGACATTATGGTACATTGTTTACTATGGTAGTGATTGATAACATCAAAATCTAATCTCAACAAAATAAACTACTTATTATTTGTTAAGGAATATTAAAGGTACCTTCCTAGCCACAGCCTTATAATTATGATTTATTTTTTAATATCTTTTTATGTAGGTACCTAAATCACAACCGAAATTGATTTCAAATAAGGTAGATCTGTTGTTAACTATTTCTTTGACATCGCACTGCACAACCTTCTCATTGGCCAGTGGCCACCCACGCGATTCAGATAAACTAATTGTTTGCTGTAGTCGTTGTCTTTGCTCTGCAGGTAATTGGATCATTTTCAACATCTATTCTATCTTTATCCTTTCCAATCTTGTAGACTGTGTGTAGTACATTATTGAATGAAGTACGCAGTTTTATTTCTCTGGCAACCTTCTTGAAGTAGACTTCTCTCCAACAACATTGTTTGAATCTGTTTTTTTTTATCTCTTTCTATCTGCTCATTTCTTCTCCTTCGTTTTCATTTCAGTTTTCAAGTAAGATTTATCGGATTGGCATAAACATAGTCTTTACAAATGTCATACTCGTAGTACTCAATATTAAAAGTTCTTACAGTCAATTCGCAGTGTTAATAACAAGTCCTGTGTATTTGACTTGTGGCAAGATGATGCTGTGCGGATTGTCCAACATTCTTATGATATTAACTGTTGACCATGGTCAGCTGTTAGGCCAACTGGTGTGCCTAACGAGAGATCATTTGTAAGTAAGTGCAAGCAAATTGCAAGCTTCATTTAATTTAGTATTTTTAATATCCTTTGTCAACTCAGATGATGTAGTGGACTGCGAAAGTCAATGTCTATATCAGTCCAAGGCTGAACTGGGAGAGTTCGCCTACTCATTGGATTAGAAGTGTTTGGTGTGAAGTACAACCATCGCTTTCGATTTTCGGCCATCTGGCGGTCGAGGTAGGACTTTTATTTCTTTAACACTTTCCTTGCCTAGCCTCTGCAGTGCGCCCCGAAGGGACGCGGCAGTGAAAGTGATATGTTTTAATTTATTTATTTAATCGATTGCATAATTACTTAAATTAAATTGAAATTATTTCTTAACTTGTCACATAAAAACTGTTCGCATTAAAATAGCATTAGCTTTAGCATACAAAGTTCTTTTGAGATTATGTACTCTATAATTGAAAATGTTGCTCATTTAGCATTCTAAGTAGGTAACACGTTAAATAAATGTTAGTCTTTATTTTTATATGCCCGTGATGCTCATTACAAATGAATTATGGACAGTACTGCTCAAAAATGTATACTATTTTCTTATCAATTCTCGGCCCTTCGCGACGACGACGCGCGACGCGACGGACCGAACACAACCGAAATATTGATTCACAAATATTTTAATTATTTATTTCGGCAGTACCTACATAATTTTGAGTTTGTGGTCTATTATGATCAGATCACTTACAAAGCAATCACAAATAGGTATATTCGCAAAAATTTATTGTTAGAAATGTGACAAGTAAATCGGCTCTGGACAAATTTGTTATTCTGCATTTCAATCTTTTTGACATACTTGTTTGTCCATTCGTATCTGTTATTTACTTTCATTGAAATTCACTTACGTAGGTATCTTAACCCTGTAAGCTCCTAGGAAGTAGGTGGATTAATTTTTTCGTCTTCGTGAGAAATATCTAGCGATGCATACCTGCATCTAATTTCAAACCTCCCTCAACAGATCAGATGATTTCTCTACGCGCCAACCTGGCTCTAGGGCTCGTTTCCATTTTTGTAGCGTAGGTATGTCCAATGCCCATTGACACTGGATCGCCATGCAATCCAAATTCATTTAGTCATCCAGAAGTTATTTGTAGGTACTTTTTTGAGTTTTTTGACTAACCGTTTAAATAACAGCTCTTTTTGGTAGGTACCGTTCCGATTTTCACCGAAACTACCTCTTGATGTATTTTTGTATATCCAAGGATATTTAAGCGTGAACCGAGAGCATGTATCTGGCGCAGCGTGGGTAGGTACTTATTAGCCTTGTCATACAGCGTCTGGTATTATTGTGAATCATTTGAGCCGCCCCTAGATTGCTTACAACAATCTGCAGTCAGCTCAACTGTCCAAATTGTAAATATTTGTTTGTTGGCTGTTTCTATTCTTCAATTGTATTATTTTGTAAATCAGAACTCAACTCGGTATTTTATTTTCTTTAGACTTCAGGACAAAATCCAAGTCTCTCTCAAATTATATTAATAATGGGTTAGGTACATTTAGTTACCTTTTTTTTTTACTACAAATTACATTCTATCAATATCTTCTAATCTCTTCTACCAATCCGCATGACTTGGTACTGAGATAAGGTAAACCAGACTAAACTGTTTTTTTTTTCTTTGTTGTAATTTAAATTCGAGATTTTAAGAACATGTAAGTACTAATTTTTCTAAAAGCACGTTGTATTTATTAAATTGTATCAAGTAAAGATACAACGGTTTTTTTTACAAACTACCAAATAGGTAAATAATATTCAAATTAATATGATAATAATAATTAGAAGAATGAGATCAAACTTTGTTCTACGTAGGTACTACTTGTGGTTAAAGACATTTTGTTTCTCAAAGAATATAACAATAATTATTCGCTTACTGAGAAATGTTTATGACTTATTACTACCTCATGTAGTTTCAATTTATTGTCAGTATTATTTTATTTTTTAATTCTTTCCATCCAAAGGTTGCCTGGAAGAGATCGCTTCTAAGCGATAAAGCCGCCCATTGTAACTGTTTCATATAATGTCTTTTTGTAATGTTCTCTTTCTTGTGTACAATTAAGTATTTTTGTATTGTTTTGTACTTTACAAACGAATTCGCATGTAAATTTTTATTAGAATGGTAAATTTTAGGTAGGTATTGTATTTTTTGTTGAATTTTATCGAACTACATAGGTACCTAGATGGTTTTACTTAGATGAAAAACCTATAGGTACTTATACACACACACACATTGGCACATTGTGCTATTGTGGTTTTTATTGGTTGGTATGGATCATTTGAACTACCTATACTATATGTATTTATCATGGTGGATTTTGAAAGTACCGTTTAAACTTCCTCTCGTTAAATCTTACCACAGATGGCTTTTGTAGGTACCGTTCGTTTGAACTACCTCTTTTTTTATTTTTATTTTATTTGCTTTTGGTGGCTTTCCTATCACTACGGCCATGATAGGCCTATTGTGATAGCCATTTTAATGTGTTCACCCCTAGGACAGAACTACCTCTTACTAGATTTTATCATGATGTTTTTCTAGGTACCGTTCGTTTGAACTACCTTTCATCTGATCTTATCAGAAGGGTTTTTTAGGTATCTACCGTTCGTTTGAACTACCTTTTATCTGATCTTATCAGATGGGTTTTGTAGGTACCGTTCGTTTGAACTACCTTTTATCTGATCTTATCAGATGGATTTTGTAGGTACCGTTCGTTTGAACTACCTCTTATTAGGGACCAACCAACTTCCGGCACCCAACTGTGTCGCAAACAGATTCGCATTACCTAATACCTACTTCTGCCAATATCTAAGTAGGAAAACTTGGTAACCTAGTTCAGCAATTGACTGAACCCAAATTAGTTTTTTGTAGGTTTTCACAGTAACATTTCTAAATTTTTAAGTAGGTACTCATAGATTTTCCAAAAGATTGATTTCATCTTTTCCTTAAACGTAGGTACATACTTACTTGAAACTATTGTTTACATCTCGAGCCCTTTTGAGGGTAGGCAAAACTTTTTACGAAAATTGTACAAGAAATAATTTATTTGTTGCGATGCGTATTTATTACTTTACACAATAACCATACGATTACCCATTGTATTTAATGTTCGAAGGGTATTTAAGTCTATAAAATTTGTAAAGAAAATAATTCTGCTTACTAGCGGAACACAGTTTCTTTATCAGTGGGTAATTAGAGAATAAAATTAGCCGAGTGTCTAGTGAGCAAGTTACTCACGAGTTTCATACGCACTTTTTCAACTCAGTTGCGAGGAAAAACAAGTACCTATTGCATAAACCGCAACGCAAATTTACTACTCACTCCATTCAGCCCATTCTACCAAAGTATACTTACTAGTCTATGCATTCTACCATGGAGGAAGAATCAAACAAAACATCCAACAATGACCAAGAGACGCTTGCTCAGTTCCATTTTCAAAAATAAATTCGAACGAAATGTATGCTCTTTGTACCTAAATGGAACACCAAAAAATCGATTATTTATGCAAGAGGGCGAATGTCTGGTAATGGCTGAGGATAATTCTATTGAGCACTAGTGTATAATATTATTATGCACGTGTGTGTTATAGTTCGGTTTATGGCCTAAGAACGTTGTTCTAAGGCTCACTTGAAAAATCTGTTTGCAACTCAGTTTAGGATGTCAGTTGATTTACCTTTGTGTATTTGTTTGAATTATTGGCACTTACCTTTTATTTTTATTTCACTGGCAGGGTCGCCACTTGTACTATACCAACCAGGTAATGGTTTGGGTAAAGGTAATTACTTTATGCCAATAAAACACAGATTTGTTCGGTGACACACGTCCACTCGATATGCCGCACCTTGTGCGAGTGCATCCCCCGCGTGCCCCGCATGCCCCGCGGGATATACAGCCTTGTTAGACGAGCACATCAGATGGCCATGCACATTTAATATAAGTCAGAATGCTACATACACTAGGTACTTTTCGCGTTGCATCGCGACCTTTACTTCCCAGCAGTTCTTAGTTCTGCGAGCTATATGACATTGACCTGCCCGCTGCAACTTCAGCTTACTAATTCTGAGAGCTGTGTCGGTGTCGTCAAATATCTTTCATATATGTTTACTTACCTCCTGGAACGTCAACTGCTTGTAAGCGTTCAGGAAGACTTCCTTCAGACTGTTGTTCTTCCATAACTCTATGTTCTGAGCCTGTTTTTGCAGCAGCTTCAGCAATTCTTAGACTATAAATATAAGATTCCTGAGCTTCGATATTCTGAATAATATGTCCGTCTTTTGAATTTTGTTCATTTGCTCTATTTGAGTTTTCCATTTATAAATAGTATACGTTGTTATTGTACTTTCTTTGAGAAAATTTAGTTCTATACTTACAAATCTGTGGTAAATTTAATAATCTAATAATTATTGAATTCTCTTTACGAGTAAATGCAAAGAGAATACAAAGCAATGAGTATACCATAGAGTTATTATAGAGTACTATAATAACTCTGTGGAGTATACAAATTGGTATACAACAAAGAGTACCGTAAAATGGGGTGAATGGGGATGGTTTTCAACTTTGAGTGCCCTTTTCTAATGAATTTTGTATCAACAACTATTAGTTTACTACATTAAAAGTTTAGTCTTAACTTGTATATTATGAAATTGTATGCGAAACTCATTGATAGTGAGCTTCTTTTATGTAAATACTTAAAATATATGCTATCCCTATTCATACACGTATAGGGGTTAATAGGGACGGCATTGAGAACAATAGAGAAATATGGTCAGGGTTGTCACAAACCCCCAAATAATATTATTCAGAACTAAGAATGAAAAAATAAGTAAAATATTATTATTTTTATTATAATTATTATTTTTATTAATATTATTATTATTATATATAATAATAATGTAAAATACATTATACCTCTACAGATTTCATTGCTTCCTTAGCGACTTACGAACGACTTTTGAATCAGATTCATTAAACTTATAAAAAAACAAAAAAAGCAACTACCTACCTATTTCGACTTTAGCCGAGTCAAAAGATTAGTAAGTGCAGAAAGTAAATATTGGAGAATCAAAATACCTACTCAAACCTACTATCCTATATACTGGACCCCAATGTCATAATTAGAAAAAAGAGAAAAAAAAAATTTTGTTTGTTTTATTTATATTATTTATTATATTATTTATTTATTTTTTATATTTTTTATAATTCTTCTTTTGGCTGGGCTTATATTTTCGTGGCATTGTGCCTGCAAAAAGCAAAAGTCTCTAAGTACCTAAATAAATAAGCCTAACCAAACCACCCATCATTAGGTAATAACGAATAATAATATTATTATAGACAAATACTAGCGATATTGGTGAGTGACACCCCTGTCCCTATCCATGCTTTAGTGTCCCTTTTCATACAACCACGTCCTTAGTTTGTAGGACTCTCGTCCCTATTCACCCCACAGACATCCCGATAATATCCTGTAGGCGTCTCTATTACCCTCTTTTTTTGCAAAATTTACCGGCACTCATAAATTTTCGATTTAAACTAAAATTAAACAAGAAAATTGTAGTAACATACTTGATTTGGATGGAGAACACACTAACTTTTGTTACTCAGCACGATTCATTTAATAGAAATCACTTTTTCCTGCTTGTTTTTCAAAGTTTTTGAGGGACAAAATCACGTCCTGCTGAACGGCGAACTTCAGATGTATTTTTTTCTGACTTGTGACCATCTTCACGTCAAAAAAGTGTTACCAGTATAAAAATTCAATATTCTACTTTAAAACTCATAAAAAATCAGACGATTATCGGTAGATTTCTGATAGTGCTTCCGCTTCAATTTTGTTCATCGATTTTATCCCTATTGACCCCTGCATCCCTATTGACCCCGTTTTACGGTATTTAACGTATACAATAACAACCTAGACTAAGAGAATACAATAACAATGATTATGGTATCCGGCAGAGTAACTTTTTATGTACTTCTAGGTACTTACGGAGAAAATATCCATTCATTGATCACACCATGCGGAGCTTTATGGTGTGATCAATGAATGGAAGACTCATACTCACACTCTACTTAGATTATTCCACCGATTTAAAAGGGGATCTCCTTTTTCATTGGATTATTCTGTCGTTGAATAGAAAATGTGGAAGCAGATTAATAATCGTTATAGACCGAGATTCTCGGTCAACGGTTTTAATTACTTTTTAATACCATGAGCCTTAAAGTTAAACGCGCTGCTGTCTCAAGAGGTTTTCATTTTTCATTGGCGAAAACGTGAAAACCATGTGGAAATCACAGACTTACAATATTTGTGGTGGAAATGAACTATGAAATAACCAGGGACGAGAAAAATCCAGGGACGTAACCCTACCGAATCACATGTGAAGCATAGCAATGGCGGACAGAACACGTCATTGTGTGCGAGTGATTAGAGTTGAAAAAAAGCTGATGAAAAAAACTCCCGAATACTTTCATAAAAGTTTCTAAAATCATTGAACTGAAATTGATTTGTATCAAGTGTCTATTAATTAAAAACATAAAGAAAAGCTTTAGCCACTAATTTAGGTAGGTACCTAATAGTTTTTATTAATAGTTTTTGGCGAGGATTAATAGCCTGATAGATAATTCTGGAGGGATTGTGGGGAGGCCTTTGCCCAGCAATGGGATGACCAGGGCTAATAATAATAATAAGGTAGATGGGTAGGTATATAAAGTAAGTAGGTACCATCAAGTAATAGAATTAAATTAAAACTAGTACATACTTGAAACAATTATTGAGCTAACTGAAGACTATTGCTAACAATCAGGTGGCTCAACTGACGGGCACGACTGACATTTTTGTGATATTTAAAAAATACATTTGTGTAATAAATTAGAACTTCTTGTAATTTGTAACCTACACACACACATTAGTTAGGTAGGTACTTACCTAAATGGTTTTTCATCTTGAGGGTTTTGACCAGTCACAGTTGGCGTCTATTTCGCCAACTTCTCCAATCTCCTTTATAGCCTTTCTTCCCTAGTTTTAAGATTCTGTAGCTCAAAAGGAAAAAAAGTCTCTGGATTACTTTGTTGTCCGTCTGTCTGTCAACACCTTTTTCTCAGGAACGCGTAGAGGTATCCAGTTGAAATTAGTATCAAATACTCAATCTGAAATATCCTTGTGAAAAATCAAACTTCTAAGACAACGAAATCAAAAGATACAGCTGTTTATGCCCCCGCATATTTTGTGATTTGCAAGGGAATCACATGCACAAAAAACCACTTTCGTTGACTTAGAATTATGAAATGTGGACAAAGTAAGGTCTTATACCGCGAAAACCGTAAAGAAGTACTATGTTGTTATACTACTTTACAAAAAGAATAGGTACATTAATTCTCGCAGAGGACCCATAGGCCCGTTGTCCTAAGAATATGAGAAGGCAAGCGGCAAGGGCTTACAACCAAATAAAGGAAAAAATATGAATACCGTAAATTTTGATAAAAAAACATTTAATCTTCGCAAGGGACCAAGACCATTATACGGTAGCAATGTCTTATATTTATGCGGAACCCTTGGTGCGCGAGTCCGTCTTTCATTTGGCGTTTTATTCTTTCTTAGTTTCTTTAGGTGGATCCTCTCTTGGCTCTGGCGGATTATTAACCGTAGGTTCCTCTCTTGGCTCTGGGGGATTATTTACTGTAGGTTCCTCTCTTGGCTCTGGGGGATTATTTACCGTAGGTTCCTCTCTTGGCTCTGGCGGATTATTAACCGTAGGTTCCTCTCTTGGCTCTGGCGGATTATTAACTGTAGGTTCCTCTCTTGGCTCTGGGGGATTATTTACCGTAGGTTCCTCTCTTGGCTCTGGGGGATTATTTACCGTAGGTTCCGCTCTTGGCTCTGGGGTATTATTTACCGTAGGTTCCTCTCTTGGCTCTGGGGGATTATTTACCGTAGGTTCCGCTCTTGGCTCTGGTGGATTATTTACCGTAGGTTCCTCTATTGGTTTTGGCGGATTATTTACCGTAGGTTCCTCTCTTGGCTCTGGCGGATTATTAATCGTAGGTTCCTCTTTTGGCTCTGGGGGATTATTTACCGTAGGTTCCTCTCTTGGCTCTGGGGGATTATTTACCGTAGGTTCCGCTCTTGGCTCTGGTGGATTATTTACCGTAGGTTCCTCTATTGGTTTTGGCGGATTATTAACCGTAGGTTCCGCACTTGGCTCTGGTGGATTATTTACCGTAGGTTCGTCTTTTGGTTTTGGCGGATTATTTACCGTAGGTTCCGCTCTTGTCTCTGGCGGACTATTTACCTTAGGTTCCTCTCTTGGTTTTGGTGGAATATTTATCACAGGTTCCTTTCTTGGCTTTGGCGGATTTTTTACCTTAGGTTCCTCTCTTGGTTTTGGTGGAATATTTATCACAGGTTCCTTTCTTGTTTTTGGCGGATTTTTTACCTTAGGTTCCACTCTTGGTTTTGGTGGAATATTTATCACAGGTTCCTTTCTTGGCTTTGGCGGATTTTTTACTGTAGGTTTGTCAGAAATCTTCACTCGGAAAGAAAACTTAGGTTCCGTTAAGTCTTCTTCGGGCATTGTAGACACCTGAATGTTTACTTCGTTTTCTTCACTACTTTTGCTCATGGCCAGTAACATAGCAGCCTCCGCACAATCACAGTAGCTCTCTGATTCAGCATCTGAAAAATACTAAAATTTGAATAGATTGAATTGGTTCTTGTCATGGACTGGCCACCGTTATTCGAAGAGAATGATCGAGTCAAGTGCTCATTATCTTGGGTTGTTTCGAGTGATTCAAGTAATGCTTATTCGGTCAACGCACTTACTGATCGACTTTTTGACCTTATTTTGTGTAAATCAATTTATGACCATCTAAGTTGAATTTGTATATAAGATTTTGTAATTTTTAAAATAATATCTTGATATTTTTAGAAAAATCTTTTAGCGTGGCTCTTGTGTCGGAAAAGATGAGGAGTAACAGTTAAGCGTGGCATGTTAAACGGAGGGAAGCATGTCATGTGATGAGAAGACAGTTAGGTTTGAATGTAGAGGTAATACGACCGATAAAAAGATGGATGGATTGTGTACAAGAGGATATGGTTAAGAAAGTTGTAAATACAGAGATGAAGAGAGAGAGTGGAAGAAAAATATATGTTGTACTGATCCCACCTAGTGTGGGCTAAGGACCGGAAGATGACGATGAATTTTAATAAAAAAACAAGTACCTAACTATTACCCACTGTCGTTTGTTATAAGTTTTAGCGAGGAAACGGGTAACCCTTTTTTGTAAGTATATTGATAATTATTCTATTATATACTATTATTTCAACTAAAAAAACATATTTTTTATAAAGATTGCTTACCAGATCTGCTTTCTTCTTCTTTTGCTTTATCCTTATTATCTTGTTCGGCAGGTGTTGTTCTACCTTCAGTAGCTTTATCTTCATTCTCTTGTTTGGAAGGTGCTTTACTACCGTTCGTAACTGTATTTTCTTGTTCGGAAGGTACTGAACTATCTTCCGTGGGTGGAACTTTACTATCTTGTTCAGAAGGTGCTGTACTGCCTTCCTTAGCTGTGCTTTTACTTTGTTGTTCTTCCGTACCTGGAACCTTATGTTCTTGTTCGGAAGGCTCTGTACTACCTTCCGTAGCTTTGATTTTACCGAGTTTTTCGGAAGGTGCTGTACTAACTTCCGTACTTTGAACTTTATAATCTTGTTCAGAAGGCACTTTACTACCTTCCGTAGCTGTTACTTTATTTTCTTGTTCGGAAGGTGCCGTACTACCTTCCGTAGCTGTAACTTTGTTTTCTAGTTCGGAAGGTGCTATACTACCTCCTGTCGATTTATCTTTATTTTCTTGTTCGGAAGGGACTGCACTACCTTCCGTATGTTCGGCTTTGTCTTGTGTTGGAGCAAGTGAACTACCTTCACTAGCTTTATTTGTGTCATCTCGTTCGGGAGTTTTAACACTCTCTACTTTAGTAATTTTTTGTGGATCTGTTTCTTTTGCTTCATTTGTCATTTTTATATATTTTATATCCGTTCAAACATACGAATCGGCAAAGTTTTGATGGTTCAATTATCATAATATGTAACGCAAACTGCTGGTTCTATTAAAAAATATATCTTTTTTTCATATAAAATTCTGGCACACAATACTAAAAACAAATATAAAAATTGGTTTCTCAGCTAGATAATAAAAAGTATAGAAAAACGTAAAATGTAATATTTATTTTTAGATAACAGCGATAGGACTTTGACGTGGTACGTAAAATGACATTTGTCATTCTGGCACGATTATTCTTAGCAAAGAAGGTCAACTAGAGCTACTAGAGCGACCTTCTTGAAATTGTGTCATAGACTCCGGAAATTCTATAGGAAATGGAAAGAGTATTGATGTTGACTGTTGAGCTGCAATGTGGTTCAGTGTTTGAAGATATCTCAGCTGAAAAATAAAAGCCAATAGCTATTATTTCACAGCATGTAAATATTTCTGGATTCGGATTTCGGATTTATATAAATTTCTTGAGGTATCCATAGTTTCAGATTGTTTTGCGACGCGCATAAGAAACAAAATATTGCGGAAGGCGAGGATAAAAGTTTAACGTTAGCAAAGTAACTTAAGGAACTTAACTTAAAAGAAGGTATGTAGTTATTTATATCTCATGTTTGATGCTTATTATTATTTAGATATAGGTAGGTACACTTACGAGCATAACTTGAGGAGTATCCGCGATAATTCTTGAAGCGTCTCTTAAGCTTTCAGCTGTTTTAATTTCACCTTTGGCTTCAATAATTTTTGCTTTTGCTATACGTGTGCCTTCAGCTTCTGCCGCCATTGCTTTCTGTAGCTCAACTGGCAGAAGAACCTCTTTTCTGCATCCAAATAAATATAATTCAATTAAATATTTTATTAATATTTATTTAAAAACTACTCGTTTCTGCCCGCGGCTTCGTAAGCATATTTTCGGTGTAATAAGTAGCCTATTATCTAAGTTAGGCAATGTCCTAGTCAGTGATAACGCTTTGTTACGTTATCACTGACTAGGATGAAAATAATTTGCAACATTTTTTTTATTGCAGTAAAATAGCCTATTAAAACTCAATAATATCGCGGCAAGCTGAAGACAGGGCGCTATGACGCTCATTAGGGGAGGCCTATTTCCAGCTGTGGACTGATATAGGCTGATGATTTAATAATAATAGTTCCGCGATATGAATGAGTTCATCGCAGTGGTTTTGGTCATCGCGGACAAATACTCAAATATAAAATGCCTGCGTAGATTTCAATGTAAAATAACTGACATGATGAACAGGCCTATGCTTGTAGTAGCAGCTGCTGTAAGCCGCTGTAAATTAAAAATAGTTTCTAATAAGAAACTCAATCATCAATGTAATTACCCGATTTCCGGGTAATTAATCCAGTTCTACAAACTAGTTTTTTTCAATTCATTAGCTACGTTATCCCTGAGCGCGATAGGCTATGTAACCCACGATTGGACAGCCATGGCCGAAAATAAAATAACTAAGCACCAACATTTCAAGACGCTCCAATTGCACACCCCAAGCGCTCGTGACTTTGTCAATTTCGCTCTTGGTGAATTTGCTGATTGAATCGCGGCTGGTCAGCAAATCCGATAGCGTATGCTGGCCGATGACGTTCCGTAGCAAAGCCACTGATATCATCTTTGTTGAGAAGCTGAAATGCATAGGTACATTAGGTACTAATTATTATAAATAACGACGTCTTTGTCGTGGCGGGCGAATGTCTACTTCTGACGGGGGGGGGGGGGGGGGGGGGAGGGGGGGTGCTGGTTCGATTCCCGCCTCGGGGCAAATGTTTGTACGATCTGCAGATATTTGTTCTGGATATTCTGGGTATTTCTTAAGTCAGTAATCCAGAATTCATGTGTCAATGATAAAAATGATAAAAAGTAGCGTATGTCCGGCCCCGCCATACCCATCTACCGCTCTGCCAAATTTTATTGAGACCCGTTCAGCCGTTTAGGTTCGAAAAGGTCACAGACAGACAGAGTTGCTTTCGAATTTATATAATAATATGGAAGTATGGATGTGGATGGACCATCTATCTATCTATCTACCTGTTTCAAAATATGTCATTTAAAGTAAATGTTCAACCTGTACGACTGCACGTTCATAGAGGATTTGAGTGGCTTCAATACGTGGAAATAAACCAGCGCGTCCACTTTTACTGTCACCGAGTCCCTGGTTATGATCTGGAAATACACGTAAACGGAAAATTAAATTAAAAAAAAACATAAAAGCGTTTATTGAAAAAAATATGTGTTAATTAATTGAAAACAATATAACTAGGAACGCTTCAAAAAACGATAGACCGACTTCTAATTCTAAAATAGTCAAAATGGGTTTAGAAGAAACACTTTGATAGCGCGATAAAAAATTTCAAGTGGCGACATCTAGTTAAAATTCGAGTCTAATTTAGTTTAATGTGATGAGTGATGCTGATAACAAATGTATGAAACAACGAATGAAAAGACCTCTTGTTTACGCTCGTTTCCATGGAAACCATTTGTAACCAGTGATGTGAACATTTTCATGTGATGTTTTAGTGTTTTAGATACGTTTAACGGCGCACATATCAATTCCTCAAGGATCAAACTTTTATACATCAACGAAAGAATCATCAAAATTTTTAAAACAACTGAAGATATCACAAAAATAGCTGACTTCTGATTTATAAAAAAAAAATAACTTGGCGGGATAAAATAAATACTAATGAAAAATGATGAGACCAATTCTGGATCAATTCCTAAACGTAGCATAATTTTTAAAATTGTCATTTGCCATTTGATATTTAAATCGATGAACATACATTAAAATAAACATACAGATAAACATAGAACCTTCTTCTAAAGTCGGTAAAAAACCCCGACGTAGTTCCCGCTTTTCACTCTTTTTCGCGATATGTAAAGGCCTACACTTAGGTATGTAGCGAAGAATGAACCTTATTGGTACCTAACCTACATTTTATTGTCTTCACCGACTTGGTTCAGTTTTAAGGCGTACCAAAATTTCATTATATTCGAATCACGTTTTGCTGCTGCTTCACTAATAATATTGCTGCAGAAAAATTTAATTTACTATGCACAAAAATTAAATCAAATAGCAAAAAAAACAGAACTTTGTGAGTGACTAAGGTTTCTACTTACCTCTTGCGATGGCAAGTTCAGCAATTGTGTACGAAGATCAACCTCGAGCACATAATCGGTGTATGGTACAACCCAGATAATGCCTGGACCAGCTGGACAATTATCTCTCAGCTTGCCGAATCGCAATATAATCGCTCTTTTGTACTGCTTTACTACCTATAGAAAAATATAATAACAAAATTCTAATTTGATTTATTTATTGTATTAACATTTGAATTAATTGACAATTTGTACAAAGATTTTGCACGCCGCAACGCTAGAAATACATTGTGTCTTTACTAAACATACAACACCTATGTACCTTATTTACATGTATTTGATGCAATAAATTTTACTTTACTTTACTTTACTTTAAAAATCACACTAATCACACTAATATTATAAACGCTAAAGTTTGGATGGATGTATGGATGGATGGATGTTTGTTACCTCTTCATGCCAAAACTACTGAACGGATCGGTCTGAAATTTTGCATACAGGTAATTCTAATTCTGGAATCAAACATAGGCTACTTTTTATCCCATAAATCAGTTCCCGTGGGATAGAAATCACCATTAAACGTTTCCATAGGAACAACGCGTGCGAAGCCGCGGGGCACAGCTAGGAATTTATAAAAGTTTGAATACTTTGGACGAATTAAAATCAACATTTAAGATTGTCGCAGATGTGAACCGCACTTCACAGCAAAAACATGCATTTAACTATCGGTTTTCACTCGTAATATTAAGATGCATTATTCCAACACACACTAGGTTCGTAGTATTAGCTATGCGGGTTAGCTTACATTCATAACGAATACCTAGACACGTTGAAGGTATTGGTAGAATCCCTATGTTTGTTTCAGGGGTTTATTTGTCCAAACACACAGGAAACAAGGAACTTGTCATAATTCTACTAAGTAATGGAATTAACGATAAAAGCTCTCACCTTAAAACACAGCGCAAGAACCAATGGGAACAATATAATCATTATTACTGCAAGTACTGACAACAGCTTCTCTAGAAAAGTTTGCTTTGGAATCACTAAAACAGAGAAGCATCATATATTAGTCCTTAGCTATAAGACCAAAGAAAACCTAATTAACTATATTTAATAGTGGATAAATAGCTACATGATACTGAACCTGTAAGACGCATTTTCGACGTTGCTGCCCTTGGCTCTTCCATGCTGTAAATAACAGCAGTGTAGATCAGATCGGTAGAGTAGGTATTCTTTTATCTGCACAGCAGGTTGAAAAACTTCTGAGCCTCACTTGACTCTCTGAGACTATTATTTTGAAATCAATTTGGTTTTGGCGGTTTTGGTTTTGTTGCTTGATTAGTTATTGTATTCTCTTTGGATTTTGGCAGACGACGAATCAAAGAGTAAGGCAATGAAAAAAGAGATCCCCTTGAATATGGTATTACGAGACCATTGAGTTAATAACTCTATGTATGATACATATCTACTCAATCAAAAAAGAGATCCCCTTCGGTATAATCTCATCAGCATCATCAGCCTATATTAGTCCACTGCTGGACATAGGCCTCCCCTAATGAGCGCCATGGCCCCTAGTCTTCAGCTTGACGCATTCGGCATCTGCCTGCAGTCTTTCGCAGGTCGTCATCCCACCTGGCCGGAGGACGTTCTACACTACGTTTACTGTGGCTGGAACTCTTCAAGTCTCCTGGCAAGACCATACAATACAAAACGGTACAATCTACTAAGTAGTCTAAGAAAAATACTCAATGCTCAAGTTCCCTTCTTAAAGTGCTTGTATCAGTGACTAACGAATGAAAAAAGAGATCCCTTTCTTAGATCAATGACTACCTACTACAGACTTAATATTCATCGCCCTAGATCGCCCTTTATATGTCTGTGGTGACTGACTACTATCTAATATGGCTTTTGAAAAGGAGGTTTTGTTTCGAACTTTGAAATAACTTTTAACAGCGGGTTACAAGATCTGCACCCCCCCCTAGCATGGAGATTGTCGTCTAGGGTAGAATAGAGAAAAAATACGTCACTTCTAAATATTGATTTAATGAAGTTCCTTAAAGCCTAAAAAGTCTTGACTAGGTATCCTAAGATGCACGTTATGACTAAACTTGCAAAGAAGGCACTGGGCTACTGCTAGGACCAGGACCAGGGTAGGTTGCTCCAGCTCCAAGAAAGGTCTTCAGGAAGTCCATTGGGAACGGAAATATAATCGTGGAGTTCTTCTCCGCTGATATTGTGTTCAAAGATTGCAGATAGCGAAGCTGCAAGAAACAGAAACAGTGATTATAAGCAATGACCAGCAAAACAATATAGAACATATAGAAATATGTATGTTATTGAATGATGGGTGAGACGCGGAAACGCGGAGCTTCGCGTCGCGTTAGGTGGCGGCCGCACTTAATTTGAAACATATGGTATGTGTAGAGTGCGAGAGAGGAGAGACGCCACGCCACACGCCACGGGCGACGAGACGCCCTGTGTCTCCGTAAACGAGGCTTTACCTACATCAAGATTAGATAAGAGAATGTTCGTAACGTGACCTCTTGAAATGATTGGGAGGATGGATAAGCGCAAAGATAGTATAGTTAGGTAAATGCGTTCTTTTGGCATCAGTTCTGCCGGGTGTTTTTCGTGGGGAAAATAAGATGCCAAGCTAAGAAAAAAAGAGGAAGTAACAAAGTTCTCAGGATTCCTTAATACTAATATTACGCGTATATTGCGTGAATAAACTCATCACGTATCAACACGAACCCTGAGAACTGTGGTATGTTAGAACGGTGTATAAAAGCACTTACCTGTAAGGCCATAGGGTTATCAACCATGACCAACGACGCTTCCTTCAGAGCCTGGGAGGCTTTGATCTCTCCCTTTGCAGCAATAATCTTGGCCCTTGCTTCCCTGTCTGCTTCTGCTTCCGCAGCCATTGCCCGTTGCAATTGTACTGGCAGACGAACATCTTTACTGAAAATTCGAAAGCAAAAAATAATGTAACAGATTTTTTTAAAGTTTCGCACAAAAATATCTCTTTAGGCTTAAAGTTAAGAGCTTGATACATTCACCACCCAGCCTCGTGCTGGTGCAGATGGACATCTGCGTCTTAGACCATGAAAGAAACTTGCGTATGGCCCACGCGGGCTCGCTATAAGTACGCTTTATGCAAATAGTTGGAGAGGCACTGACGGAACAGCAGAGAGATGACTGAGTTGAGAAACCAAACAATTTTAGAGGAATCAATAAATAATAGGATACGGTATTTGTGTATTTAAATTCCTGAATAAAGTCGTCCCTATTCTGGTGAAATTATCAAGTACCTACCAGTAGATTCCAGTTGATCATTATAAACTGTTGTCGGTCTTTCCAAAACAGAATTTGTAAAAATGAAAAAGTGTGAAAATGTAGAGTTCCCGTTTATTTCAGTAGATATTATTAACTCTTGTCGTCATTCCAAAAGAGAAATTAAAAGAGCGAATTATCATCATCAATAATGATATTTATAACCACGAAGGATGGTTTATCCAATATAAGTTTGTAATGTAATGGTTTGTAATGTAGGCCACACGGGAACGACAGATGTAGTCGCAGTATTGACATACGTGTGTACCGGTAGATGGTGCTAGGGTAGGTCTAGGCAGCATTGTTGCCTCAAAAGTGTGAATACATTCTTACATTTCAACTCTCTCTACCTCGACGCCCCAAGGGTCCGTGGCCTCGTCCAAGTTGGATTGCATCATGTGGCTGATGGCTTCCCTGTCTGACAGCAGCTGTGCCAGGTCTCGCATGCCTAGCACGTTGCGGAGAGTCGTGGCTGCTAAGAGTCGTGTTGATGCTCTGCAAAGAACAAGAGGTTAGTCTTAAGCCGTTATTGATCATGGCTGGGTCAGTGTATCTGAATGTATTTATTTGGATGAACTATTGGGAAGTAAAGAATTAAATGAGAATCCAACTCGCCGGACTGTCGGCGGCGTTTGCTGGTTACTCAGGAAATACAAAATGCTTACAAAATGAGTTACCTAAACCATACAAATATTAAGTCTGTGACACCCACTTCGACTAAGTTACGTTTCAAACCATGCTGGTGAGTTATGGTAAGTATTGTATAATAAGTAACTTATTAGATACTACATAGTTCCTGCCCGTGGCTTCGCACGCGTTGTGATTCGCATCTTATGGAAACTTGTTTATGGGATGAAAGCCTATGTTTTATTTAGGTCAGCTTGATCCATTCAGTAGTTTTGGCGTGAAGAATTTTTTCTTTTGTCAAAGTTTTTACTATTATATTTCGAAAGCATCACATTGGGGCAGTTTTCTTAAAAATTAATAATGTCCCAAAAAAATCGACTTCGACGAGACTTGAACCCGCAATTTGTGGTGCCGGCTTAGAATTTGCAACAACCCAACTCCTTCCGTGGGTGTCGTAAGAGGCGACTAAGGGACATACACCGGGAGGACGGGCAGCAGAACCTCTTGCAGAATATATCTACCACCGAAACGCGATCCCAACCCGAATCCGCTATCCCGGTATCCGAAAGACACAGCCAGAAATCAAGTGCGTTCGCAGATTGATGATACCTATGCTCAAAATAGGTAAATGATCATCGATAAATGAAGATGTATTTATCAATAACAGCCCATCAATCAGGAATGCATTTGCATTTTATGAGCCTAAATGCATTTCAATCATAATGAATTTATTCGTTGTATTATCTACCTACCAAAATTATTCAATAGTATTGCAGAAAGATATTTTCTCTCAATGGACATTGGTTAAAAAAACAGAAAATAAATAGATGGCATCTCATCTTCTCTCATCATTCACGACTAAACGAACAACCTCAAAAAATACATCGTATCCAGGAGAAAAACATAGGAAAACAAACAACGTAGAAGTTCATCATAAGTAGAAAGGCATGAAACCTGGCCTGTCTTCGATTGCAACACCCTAAATGGGTACATACTGTGAACATTTTATGAACACTCACCTAACCACTAAGACCCGATGACTCTATGAATGCAATAAATAAAATACTGACATAAATAAAATACTGAAGTCGTGCTCGGGTAACAGCTAGTTGATAGTAAAGAGGCAGGATTAAGATTGTCGTACCAACCCTGCATCAGCGACCCTGACAATGGCATTGAGAGGCTCCTTGATTCTGTAGTAGACGACCGCATCCACGGCAACCGTTACAGAGTCCCTTGTCAGAACCTGGAAATAAATCACTTTAGCGTTTAGTTTAGTATCCAACCCAATCAACTAATTTCAACTTCAACATAGCACAATCTATATCAATATAACAAGTAATAAGCAGGGGATTATCTTCGGAACTGCTGGTCCGATTACTAAAGTTCCTGACAGTAAGACATAGGCTACGTTTTATACAGGTAATGTATGCGCAAATCTTTACGAATTCTCAGAAGTATGCACAGTGACTGCGCAGTAGCGTATTTTAAGGTGTCAAAAAGAGGGTGAGCCAAATACTGTGCAGTTACGCATTCGAGGCTAAGTTCACAGAATTCATAAAGATTTGCGCGAACTCTACCACATGAGCAAAACCACTAATAAATAAATTTAATAGGAGTACCCCGAGTAACTGTAAAGCCATACTATAGGAACTTGGGGATTTAATCTCAATTTTAATTTCAGTGGGAATGAACTCGCTATAATAATAAAGATATGATTCAACAGAGTATGCCTGACCGATTGCTCTTAATTCCGTTTTAAATGATCAAAACATGAGGCTCAAAATAACCAACGAGTCATCAGTGTACAAACATAAAACTACGTACCTACATGGTATGCAATTGTACTAAAAATGAGGCGATGCAATATTTTCGGTATATCTAATCTTCTACTTCGATGGAAACAGAACTATCGGTCCAGATGAAATGACCAAATTGAAATGAGTATTTAACATGTGCTTACTTTAGTTTTTCTCAATAGGACTCTACATTTTCAGTTCTTAGAAACTCTCCTTTTCCGAATTATTCGAATTCAATAGGTAATCTATAATAAGAAGTCCGTGAATACATGGTCAATATCATAACTGTGCAAAGTTTATATTAGCTTGTCCAATGTTCAGTAGTTGTGAACAGATAGCTAGCAGACTGACCTGAATTTGAAGCGTTTTGGACCTACCTATGAAATAAATATCTAACTGCAAAAGTACAGTGTAGATGACGCAGAAAGTTGTGGGTTTGAATTTCGTATGAAGACCAAAATTGAAAAACATTGTCAATAGTTGCTTGTATTATGAAATTCTTTGACTTTTCGTGAAAAGCTCACTGGGAATAGGTAGTGGAACGTTTGTAATACACAATTATCTACAATGAAAGTATTCCAAATGTGAGACGATATGAATACTTTTCGTAAGACTAGGATTAGGCACGTCTCACGCGAGACGTTCAGAATAACCCTAATTATTTGTCACGGGTGAAAAAGTAAGATATATATTAGTCATTTTATAAACTATATGGGTCTATAACTCAGCTCAGCTTATCTGAGGACCGAGATAAAACTGAACATCTTTACAAAACCTCGAGATTCCTTTGGTTGTTGGTTAAATCATGGTAGCACAGTGGACCAACCAAGGAACTAGTATTAACAGTATCTCGTAGATAACTTACCCACTATAACACAATCTCTGCTTAATTTATGGCTAGGCCATGCTGTGTAAAATTGATTATAACTCCTCTCTATTTCAGTTGAAAATAGGCGATCGTGGTTAAGTTTAAGATCGTATTCCACGCTCATTTGCTAACGTAAATAGAAGTAAACTTTAGTATTTAGTCACGTACCATGTGGTTAAGCATTTTTGGTGCCTGTGGCATTGGTATTGAAAACTGTTAACCTAGTTTCAATTATTTCTTCGAAGCTAATGTTGGGGTAAAGAGTAAAATAAAAGTCCGGGAAACTACACGTCACCACACTTAAGAATTGTAACAATAATAGTTTTCTATTCTATATTAGTGTAGAATTTAAAATTTATGCACAAGCACTTCTAGTTTTAGCTATAAGTATAGAAAATACTTGACTTTGAAGAGCCGGAGTAGAGTACAAAAGCCGGATTCGGGCCGGAAAATCTGTGCTTCAATCCAAAGCCGGATTCCATACAAACCTACACACAAAGCTCGTTTTCCGCCATTCAAACCTGATTAATTGATGTGGCTGTAAACTATCAATCAAAGTTTTACGAGATACTAAACAATCGTTTCATGTTTCCCCATTGTCTGGGATATGGGAAGCTAATAATAGGGATTTGATTTTTCTGAAGGAAAATCGATTTAAAAAAAGAATCGACGAAAATCTCAATCACTGATCAAAAATGTAAACAAATTATTAGAACAAGCATAATTAATTTACATTTCAAATAAAATATATTTCTATGATGATTTTTGGTAGATTGCACGCTAATTGCGTTTTGTTGGATCTTATACTTATGTTGGAAGGTTCTATGCGAAATTTTTATGAATATTTTTTTCTTTTATCCTGATATCTTGCAATGGATTTCCGCAAAGTAACGCCTGAATCTGTTATTTATCTATAGCATTTAAATCTAGAAGGATTTATTTCAATTAATCACAAGTTGAACAAGTTACCTCCTGAGGCGGAACATCAAACGACACTGTCCTCAGATCCACTTTTCTGTAGGTATCAATACAAGGCAGCACAAAGAATAGGCCAGGACCTCTAGCACCGCCTTTCCTGAGCCGCCCTAACCTGAAGATGACAGCTCGTTCGAACTCTTGGACCACCTGAAAGAAGATATCAATGTTAAAGCGCAACGAGAATCCACTGATTAATAGATGGAGCTCTACCATATTTTACTTTTGGCTTATCTACCATGTAACCGACAAAAATTTTGAACAGGATCAGTCTTGCAAAGGTGGTATATCAAACAAAATACTCATTGCAAAAGGGAGACTTTAAAATTGATGGAAAAGTTCCTACCTTGAAACACTCAAACAATGAGAAAGGGAACGTGATGATGACCAGCAGATACGACAGAAGAGTCACACATCTCTCGACACAGGTCACCGAGTCAGGATTCGCTGTCACAAAACACACTTAACTCAGAACCACAGTTAATATTCAGTCCTAAAAAAACCTTACAAGTAACTTTTACACAAAGCACACATAACTCGAAGCCTTCTGCAAGCTTGTATTGTCAAACTACTTACGCATTTGTATCGTGATAGCGCAAGAAGTACCCGTATCGCAATCTAAAATATTTAAATTTACAGGATTAGGATAACAGGATCTGTCATTTTTCAACTTTAAAGCACTAGTTCAAGTACTCACGACTCGGTACGTTGTCACGCCTAGTGCTAGCTGTTCGCGTGTGCAATTCCGTACGCAGCATTTTGAAAGAATAAAATGTTATATTAGAATAGGATTATAACCAATGCGATAACCGAATCACAAAGATAGAAGTATCTATCCAACATTCGCGGGCTGTGCTGACAAACAGACTGACTGTCAGAAAGAGTCCAGCTGTTTACACAACCCAAAAAACTACACTGAATCCTAAAAATATATTACAATGCGATGTTCCACAATAAAGCTGTTCAGTCAAATAGGTATTTACGTATTTCGAGGTAGCACTCCACCTCCCCAGACTCCTTGTCGAGGCAACCGCAATCCATGACGGAAAAGAGTTCGCGGTATTTTAATACCATTGACTGGGTTTTGTCAATGCGTTTTATGTAAAGTGGTCGTGTCTTCAAAGCGGTGTCTAGTGGACTAAGGTGAGTGAGGAGATGCGCGGAAGAGCATGTTGGTAAAAATAAATAAATAACGCACTTTCGGACATGTCGGTGATCGGCGCGGGCGCTCGGCGGGCGCGAGCTTCCAAATTGCGGGATTCGGTATTTTAGCGCTCCTCGATGCACTGGCTCTCAACTCAACAGGATGTTTGGATAATAATTTCATGAATATCTTATTGTTTACAATACCGTAATTACCGTTCTCCATTATGAAAATATTTCTGCTTGTTAACTGGTGTAAAACAATGATAGGTAAATTAACGGCTTTTATTAGCTTTCTTACAGTTGAATCATAAAGGTGGGCGTTGTAAATGTAAACAAAGAACTTACTTACCTTTGTAATACCAACGATGTTAGAAGAATTTCTTCTCAAACGAACTTCTCGAGTATTTTCATAGCCAGTCGTAAATGCTACAAATTACTACAAGCAATAGAAATTTTGATGCGGTAATTTGGCAACAAGAATATTAATACAGAAAGCAGTAAATCTTGATTTGGGTCGCAGTTTGGGTCTAGATTCGACGTCTTTGATCCAAGATTGTCGGTGTCTATAGATAGACTGATCTCGCAAACATTGTTGTCCAGATATTCGTGATGCCGATTGTTAGTTTGGTGGGCATGTGTTTTATCTACATGTGCATGTAGTTATCATTGTTTTTATCACTATCATTCAAAGTTTACATTACAAAAAAAATACTAAAAGAACAACTATAAAGATTTTCGGCGACGTGTTAGGATGTGCACTATACCTAAGTGTTTTTAAATTAACGCGATCCAATGCCTAATCAATGGTAAATAAAAGAGAGAAAATCTTTAGACGTTAAGGAAATCAACGATTTTCTAAAAAGGCCAGGCATGTTGGAGATCTATAAATTTTTATTCCTCTAAAGGTTTGGCCAAAGCAATAACCCTAGATGGCAGGATGCGGTTTGAACTTTGAAGAGCCGGTCAGACCACAATTTTAAACTTTGTCTGTCTGTCCTTGGCCTCACAGTCCCTTTAGTTTTCTACAAATTATTAATTAATTTTAAACCTATTCCACGCTTTTATTTTCTGTGTGGTAGCTCGACATAATCTTTATAACGTACTATGACGGCTTGATATTTTTGTGAATCAATCTTTATGACGGCTCGATAAAATCGAAACTTTCGTAAGTTCCGATATTTTTCGAGTCACTATTTGTTTTAGTCTCCATACCTGTCAACAATTTTTTAGGTACTTATCGGTGTTTTTTACCTTTTCTAAATAAGGGCATTATTCTATAAAGGACATTTCTTTTAAATTTTTACAATTTTTATATCACTTTTAATTAGGTACCTACTACTATTAAGACCGTCAAACTATAGTTACTGTATAAATATAGTAAAAATATAGTTCCTGTACAGTCATCTCCAAATATTCAGGGAAAATTCCCTTCGCCAAGATAAATTCATCATCATCATTATCAGCCAATTAGTCCACTGCTGGACATAGGCCTCCTCTAATGAGCGCCATATCGCCCTGTTTTCAGTTTGTCGCATCCAGCATCAGCCTGCAGTCTTTCGCAAATCGTCACCCCCCCCGTCGGAGGGCGTCCTACAATACGTTTGCCGAGTCACGGTCTCCACTCAAGAACACGTTTAACCCGGTTGTCGGTTCTTCTAGAGATATGGCCAGCCCACTGCCACTTCAGTTTGCTAATCCTTTGAGGTATGTCGATAACCTTGGTTTTCTGTTGGATGTATTCGTTCAGGATAAATTATGTAAATTAACAAAAGTATACACAATCATAAGATGTTGTGAATAACTCAATTGCTATGGATATTCAATTGTAGCCCGACTACCAACGGAGGAGCGTTAAGAGATGTGCATCCTATGTATGTGTGCCCAGATCAGCGTCTAGCACATTAGGGGGCAATGACCTTAGGTAAAAAAGATGTAGGTATTCGAATTGTCACTGCAGCGATCATACGCATAATTTTGATCACCCAATCCCCAACGATCGCTGACAGGATTTGAACCCACATACATTGAGATAGGGGGATACTTAATTGTGACGCGCACTGTACCTATTTGGCTATTCTGGGTAATATCTTTTACAGAGTATGAGATTGGACCAGATGCATAATAGAAAAATAGATGTCTTGCAATAGTTATGTAAAGGTAGGTATCGAAATGTGTGTATTTTATGATGCAAAAAATTCAGTATAAGAATAAAATAGAGTTAGGGAAAAACAGGATTTAGAAATATAGGAAATTGGGCTATTTATAATTAGGAACAAAACGCTGACATTCTTCATCGGTATTAATGGTATAATCGGTTTTATCCGACAGTTCCAACCACATCACACAAGACCAAACAAGCTTTGATTAAAATAACCATTTATTAAAGTTCCAAAGTCTTGAATATAGTCGGACCAAATTGGATGTACGATGTTTGTTAATAAACCACCCATACTTACTAAACCTAAAATTTACCTACTTTGTTGTCGTGTCTTTTTATACCTACACAATTTACTTTTACTTGTCGATTTGAAATCCTTCCGATAATAAATATTGCTTACAATTTTATCTAAAACTCGACGCCAAGAAAGTGAGTTTTTGTTTTTTACGTCGTGGTTTGTTTACAAACTTTTCGCATATAGTTTGGATATTGTATAGGTATCCGATGCACTTTAAAACTAAACAGAGTTTTTTCCTTCAGCTCCAAAAAAGGTTTTCATGAAGTCCATAGGGAATGGAAAAATTATCGTTGAGTTCTTCTCCGTTGATATTGTGTTCAAGGACTGCAAATAGCGAAGCTGCAAAAAACAGAAACAGTGATTGTCAACAGTAACCAAAATAAGAATAAGGTATTGAACAAGATTCTGAATCATGGGAACGAGGGACAAGAGTTTCGTGACTTCATGGTAGATTTGGACTCATCGTCTAACCATCCACGGATCTTGACACAATGAGTTTGTGATGTTTC
Source organism: Eupithecia exiguata (assembly GCA_947086465.1). NCBI lineage: Eukaryota > Metazoa > Arthropoda > Insecta > Lepidoptera > Geometridae > Eupithecia > Eupithecia exiguata. Next base: position 9,458,682 of record OX352231.1, read on the forward strand.
CTTTGGAATAGAACATTTTTTGTGATGGCAAGAAAAAAGGCTAGTACCTACTGTGCATAATACCAGAGCACTAGGGGAACGCTCAACAGTCTTCGGACTCCTAATTCATATTCCCAATGTTGGTTTTGTTTTAATGCACTTAGGTCTTCGATCAGGTATCCGCCGCTTCCTCTGTACATACCTACAGCCTTACAAAAATAACACAAAAAGTTGTTACGGCTTTATTACGACGCAGACAATTTGCGAAGAGCCGTGACAGTTTCTGTGAATAGAGAACAAGCGCAGAGAAATAAAACTTGACTGCTTGATCTTGGGGAACAAGGGATTTAGTAAGATTCGAATTTATTTTATTTATTTCAAATATAATACTTTTGATAGGATTAACAAATCAACCTCTGTTAATACTCGATTTTAAATTGTTTGTCAGTTTTTTCTCTTTTATAAATATAAATAAGCAAAAATAATCATAGTATACAAACCAAAAATAAGAAAACCGGCCAAGTGTGAGTCAGACTCGCGCACGAAGGGTTCCGTACCATTATCTATAAAAACGGCAAAAAAATCACGTTTGTTGTATGGGAGCCCCCTCAAATATTTATTTTATTGTAATTTTTAGTATTTGTTGTTATAGCGGCAACAGAAATACATCATCTGTGAAAATTTTAACTGTCTAACTATCACGGTTCATGAGATACAGCCTGGTGACAGACGGACAGACGGACCGACGACGGACAGACGGACCGACGACGGACAGACGGATAGACGGACAGTGGAGTCTTAGAATTGGGTCCCGTTTTACCTTTTGGGTACGGAACCCTTAAAATAAAATTTGAAGCAGTGATACATAATAGCTATATAACTATAACGCTAAGCAATTACGAAGCCACTATTCATGAATTACGAACAAAGACAATATCGTGTAGGTATAATAAATAATTTTTAACTCTTATCTTGAGGATAGGTTTTGTAAAAGCAAAGTACAGGGGTAACAACGGTATCGGCACTCCGCTATTACTTGCACTGAATATTGCAAAAGTTGGCAAAGTACGAAAGTCGGCACTCGGCGCCGACATCGTAAAATTGCATAATTTAAAATAAAGGTTTTTCAGCGTGCCCTTGTCCGGATATCTTGATCGATGACTTAGGTACATAAAATCACTTCACACACACAAACAGGATGTTTAGCATGATTTGCAATTGCATCTGTGCCGAAATACCTATTTCAACTTAGAGGAAGCATACGTCTACGGTTAATTCATAGTTGCAAATTTAACATGTGTACCTGTAGGGCCATAGGGTTATCAACCATGATCAACGACGCTTCCTTCAGAGCCTGGGAGGCTCCGATCTCCCCCCTTGCAGCAACAATCTTGGCCCTTGCTTCCCTGTCTGCTTCTGCTTCCGCTGCCATTGCCCGTTGCAATTCTATTGGCAGACGAACGTCTTTACTGGAGAGCAAAGATTTTTTTTTAATGAAAATTAAATAAAATAGTAATAAAAGATAAATAATAGATTTCTACGGCGCGGACTACATTTTGTTGAAACTTGTCGGAGTGGGCTTTTTTCGCGGAATTGTTACTAAATATTTTCATCCTTATACCTATTAGGAATAAAAGAATTAAGTAAAGTTAAATGTAAAGGACTTGCTAAAACGATATAAGATTTATAGGTATGTGATGAAAATGTAAAGTTCATGAAGATTCCAGTAACTAGATATTTATTATCTGTTTTTGTCTTACCAAAACAGAAATTACTTACATTAATAGCATTTAGATCCAAGAAGTATGATGGTATACGTAGTGATCGATTGGTGGCACTTACGTACTTATATTTATACTACTTAACTAACTAATACTTATACGACTTATCTACGTACTACGTACGTATATCTCTCTGGTTTGGGCAGCGTTGATGCCTCTAAAGTAGGTATGAATATATTCATACATTTCAACTCTTTCCACCTCGACACCCCAAGGTGCCGTGGCCTCATCCAAGGTGGATTGCATCGTATGGCTGATGGCTTCTCTGTCTGACAGCAGCTGTGTCAGATTTCTCGTACCCAGCACGTTCCGAAGAGTCGTGGCTGCTAGGAATCTCGTTGATGCTCTGCAAAGACCAAAATTGGACTTCTACAATTTAACTTATGATTGCGGTAACTTAGAAGTTTGATTTATATCTCGGCTCCAAGAGGTTACGGACTTGAGTATGGAGTATGGTTTGGCTCATCTAAACTCGATCCTCCACTTGTTCCTGAGAAAAGAGGGTTGACAGACGGACAACAAAGTGAGCCTATAAGGGTTGCTTTTTCCTTTTAAGGTACGGAACCCCAAAAAGTACCACCTTGTGTTGTTCTACTACTAAGGACAATAATAATAAGAACACGTCGCAACCCGAAATCAACTGCGTTTGCAGATTGATGATATCCTTATAGTACCTATAGATCAATCAAGGTGTATATATATAAATAGTAGTTGTTCAATCAGGAATACAATTATTGAACCTTAATGCTATTCCATCATGAGGAATGTATTCATTGTATTATCTACCTACTAAAATTATTCAAATATTCATTGCGGAAAGATATTTATAAAGTTGCCACTCAATATAATATATATATATATATATAATGATTTTCTGCTTGACAAATTTTGATTTTATATACCTACCAATTAGTTAGAATGTATACCTAATTAATTTTAAGTTTAAATGACACTTTTTTTTATGAATGATTATTATACCTACCTAGTTATGAAAAGACATATCGCATTAGTGACAAATCTGCAGTGAGCCCTCTCCTATCTGCACGCCAGTAATGGCAAAACATGTGGATCTTAATTAATCTATATTTTAACATAATTGCATGCTCATACCATGTTAATACTCATGTTTTAAGCAAATAAATGATTCCTATTCTTATTCAAAGGGCATTAATTAAAAAACAGAAATGACGGAAATTACATGTGTTTTACATGACTTAGCAAGATAAATTGTATCTAGAATAATCATAGGCTAAAAAAACCGACAACGTCGCGGTTAACAGCCAGTACGTAGTAAGTGGAAGGATTAAGGTTATCGTACCAACCCTGCATTAGCAACCCTGATGATGGCTTTGAGAGGGTCCTTGATTCTGTAGTAGACGACGGCGTCCACGGAAACCGTCACAGAGTCGCTTGTTAGAACCTGGAATCAATGCTCATGCTTTTAGACCCGTATTAAGAAAGGCTGCTCAGTTATCGATCGTCATAATTTATAACTTGAAATTTAACTTATGTGCTTATTTTATAAACAAGAAATAAAGTTATTGACTTGTGTGTGAAGAGATATTATTTTTTGCCGCAGTGGGAACCATTATGCTCCCCCTTCGAGCCTACGGCCTGGCGGTTACTACTTGGATGGGTGACCGACCGCGTCATATGTCATATTGGCTATTTACTTTTTTTTTCAATCCATCAAAAAATCCGATTCGTATGATGGTATGGTTAAAGTTTTGTACGATGGTATGGAATTGGAACCCTCCGTGTGTTTAAAATTATACCGACGAAGTACACGTCGACTCGACTCGCCTTAAGTGACATTACCATAGAGTTAATATGTTACATTTAATGTCGTGACATTGGTATCTGGTAGCTTTTGATGTTGTCATTGCTAAGAATTAGTTCTGGCAAAAATAAAAGTAATGTCACGTGTCTAGTGTTCACGGTATATAGGAAGAGCATGTAAATCTATAAGGATTAACTTCAATTAATCACAAATTGAACAAGTTACCTCTTGAGGCGGAACATCAAACGACACTGTCCTCAAATCCACTTTCTTGCAGGTGTCAATACAAGGTAGCACAAACAACAGGCCAGGGCCCCTAGCACCGCCTTTCCTGAGCCGTCCTAACCTGAAGATGATAGCGCGTTCGTACTCTTTGACCACCTGATGGAAGATAATAATGGTGAAAGCGCAACAACAATCCACCAATTTTTTTCTTAGGTTCGGTCTCAAAATTATTGCCATTGGTAATAAATCACCTGCCATGTAAAGTCATGATTGAAATGTTGCAGGAGAGCACTGCAATTTTTCTCTAGAATACTCTTGAATACTCTAGAGTCTAGCTAGATTATAACAGACAAAAATTACATCGAATTGTCATCGAATGTGTATTAATTTGAAATTCAGTCCTTCAACTTGAATAACTTACGCAACATATAATTTTTTTATTTTCTGGCCTAGGCAAAAAATTGTTACCTACGCTAAGATGGCCGAATCAACCCTGTAAAACAGCGTTAGCTTTACTCAAACCTTCAGTTATAAAAAAAGAATATCCTTCAATTGATACAAAACATGATAAAAAAAAGTGTGGTTTCAAGCGTAAACTTACAGTGAGATAGGTTTTCCTACCTCTAAACAACCAAGGATTGATAATGGGAAAAGGATGATGACCAGCAGATACGACAGAAGAGTCAAACATTTCTCGGCAAAGGCCGCCGAGCCAGGATTTGCTGTCACAAAACACAACGATTATATTCATTTGATACATATTTATATAGGTATCTAATAGTTATTTATTTTATTTTGTGTATTCTTTCCTATATTTATTTATACTATTCGATTTTTTAAATCTAATTTGTATGTACATTCAAATCTATCCACACGCATTGCACAATTTCTCATTATACCCTCAGGTTTGCTGTAAGAAAACTCTATTAGGGTTAAGCTCGCCTTTGTACATAGCCATTAATTTCTAACTTTATGGATTAGGTTTCTTGTGTGTACAATAAAGAAATTAAGAATTTAAGATTTCATTAATCATTAATATGACTTATAAAACCTTACAATTAACGTTTACTCAAAGCGCACACAATTCGAAGCTTTCTGCAAGCTTTAACTGTGGAGATAATACCGAATATGGAGACAATACCGGATTAAGGTTTTTGGCCCTTAACTTTAACGGAGTCGCGATGAATTTGTGATTGTCGTATAATTAAGTGTACACACCAAAGTCGGCGACACAGACTGGCGGGTTGATGCGACATTTCAGTCCATGAAAATTGAATTTATCCAACAGTATTTTGTCAATTTGTCGGCGGCCAGACCCGAAATGGGTGTAATTTGATGTTTAAAATGGGGGTCTGACTCTAGCCCTTATCAAGAATGGGACAAATATAATACGCGAGACTAGACTAGATTAGCTCAGCAAGATGTAGCGATTGAATTTGATATCGGCGTGCGAAGCAAGCCGCTAAATAATCTGTTTTTGTAAGGTTTTAGAAGGAACTTAATGAAAAAGACCGGAGTCACAAAAAAAGGTGTTGTTACTTTCGGACCGAGTTGAATACAACAAACAGGCAGGTACAATAGGTTCTCAAAAATATACTTTAAGCATACAATATTAGTAATCACAGCAAAAGGAGCGAGCGCATCTTATTCATCGCAGTCGGGGACCAACCACCGCCGTGCCGCCGTGCCGCTGTTCGCCCGCGCCACCGCGCCGCCGCTTCGCCCCAACCGGACTAGAGAATCTGTGTCATAACTCTCCGATAAACAGAAGTGGCACTTATAGCTTTGCTTTTGAATTTGACGCAGCGGATCACAGTGCTGGAGATTTTGGGCAACCGCAACCACAGAAAACTTGAAGGAGACGACATTCCTACGAACGGGAGTAACATGTTTCTTTGAAAGTTTCGTATCTGATTGTATGGTTTGGTCATTGGTCGGTGCGTCGACTGATAGAGACGGCGGTGGTGGCGCGGCGGTATGGAAGAACGGCGCGGCGACGCGACGGCGGCGGTGGATGGTTTCCGAGGGCGATAAAAAAGTTGCGCTCGTTCCTTTCGCTGTTATTACTGTGCACCTCTAGCTCGGCGTACACGAGCTTCAAAATTGCGGGACTCGGATTTTAGCGCTCGATGCAGTGGATCAAAAGGGTGTTTAATAATAATTTCATGAGTTTGTTATTGTTTACAATACGTACCGTTATTATTATTGTTCTCCATTGTTAAAATGCTTCTGCTTTCTAACTCATTTAAAACAATATTAGAATTCAGAAAGTAGGAAATCTCAATTTGGATCGCCGTTCGACGTCTTTGATCCAAGATTGTCGGAATTAGTCGATAGATTCCCAAACATTATTGTCCAGATATTCGTGATGTATTCGTAATGCATGTAGCTATCGTCGTTTTATCACCATCATTCTAGTTTATATTATATACAAGACATGATCATCCTATAAAAACATAAAAAGATTTTCTGTGATGCGTTTTAAAATAAGCCAAACAGAAGCCAAAGTGCCAATCACAGATTTATAAGTATAGTACTAAAGTAGTGCCAATCATGTTGTATACTCATTGGTGCCAATCGCAAACAAAGAGATTAAAACCACTACGTTATAATCGCAAACTATAGAGGGATGGTGCCAATCAAAGAGTATACATAATCATAAAGTATTTTGTAATAATGGGCAAAGAGAATACAATAACCATAGAGTAACTTTTATATGACAATAACTACGCAAGATGATATCAAAACATAGACAATTTAACCCGCTTCTCCTTCTCTTCGATCCTTTCAGTTCCTGGCTCAATGAAAGGTAAAAAATCGAAAGGAGTCGCCTTAGATACGCGGAGTCGGAATGCATGGAGGGAACTACTCGTATGTTTGACCTAGGTATGTATGACTTACCGATCGACCAAAAAAATCTAAATAATTGTTTAGATTTCTATTGTTCGGACCGTGTAGATCGACTAAGATGGTCCGTGTAGATGACTCGCAGCTGAGAGGTTCGACGTCTGAATTAGCCCTGGTGCCACGCGGCTTATCGAAGTTCGCTCGCCTTAACGCATTCACTGTCCGGCCTCCGCCACTAGGTGATCAAACAGACATGTGCGTCTTGGGCCATAAAAGTGTTAACAAGAGTCGACGATGCGGGAATTGCCTTGGGTCGGAATGCAGGGCCATCATTCGTATTCGTTTGTATTTAGCTCTTCTGAAAAAAATCTTTTACCGAAAATGGGATTTCATATTTTTTTACAAAATAAAAAAAGCTTGATATAGGTACAAAAAGGTAGTTTAATTTTCTGGGGAAACTAGAAGATTTATTAAGTTTTTTTGTGTTGTGGTTTGTTGGCACATATTTCATTTAGAAAAGGTCTTCATGAAGTCAATGGGGAATGGAAAAATAATCGTAGAGTTCTTCTCCGCTGATGTTGTGTTCAAGGATTGTAGATAGCGCAGCTGCATGAAACAAAAACAGTGTTTGTCAGCAGTAACCAAAATAATAATAAAATGTTTTGATCAAAGATAGATTCTGAATCCTGAGAATGATTGACAAAAGAGTAAGTTTATGGAAAATGTAGACTGATCGTTTAACCATCCACGCAAGATCCGTGTATGGTCAAACGCAAGCACCAAAAATACAAATAAATTATGAAACAAGTGAACACAACAGTGAATTTAGTGTTGGCTTATCTTAACTTATAGAAAGCATAATATCTTACTTCAATGGTTAATTGATAGTTTAAATTTTATAAATTTAACACGTACCTGAAGGGCCATAGGGTTATCAACCATGATCAAAGACGCTTCCTTCAGAGCCTGGGAGGTTTTGACCTCCCCCTTTGCAGCAACAATCTTGGCCCTCGCTTCCCTGTCTGCTTCTGCTTCCGCTGCCATTGCCCGTTGTAATTGTAGTGGCAGGCGAACGTCTGTACTGGAATGCAAATAAAAAAAATATAAATGAAACTCTCGGTGAAAATGTAGAGTTCCTGTAAATTCCAGTAAATAAATCATTATTTATCTGGCGACGTCTTTTAAAACCAAAAATTACTAACATTAATTAGCGCTTAGATCTACGGAGTATGGTTGTTTAAACAGCCATAGTCCGACCTCGGGCACCTAGCATTTTTACCTTCTGAAACACGCGTACCCTATGGTAGAGCCTCAAGACTGTCGGTGAGCCATCACAACACAACACAACTCCCACTTTAATCTACTATCTATATTGTTTTCTGTGTTCGTTTGGCGGCACTTCTGTACGTACGCAAAAGATTTTAATGCTTTAACCGGAACGCAGATGCAGTCGCAGTAGGGTTTGGGCAACGTTGATGTCTCAAAAGTTCAAATATATTTTTACATTTCCACTCTTTCCACTTCGACTCCCCATGGATCCGTGGCCTCATCCAAGTTGGATTGCATCGTATGGCTGATGGCTTCCCTGTCTGACAGCAGCTGTGACAGGTTTCGCGTGCCCAGCACGTTCCGAAGAGTCGTGGCTGCTAGGAATCTCGTTGATGCTCTGCAAAGAACAATAACTTACTCTTAGGCTCCAGTGTTCGATCATAGTTGGAATCAGAGTGCAGGTTAGGTAAAAACAATTTCGAGAAGGTGGCCAAGAGGAGAATCCAGCTAGGCTGGGCAGCGCTTGGGAAACTACACCAAGTCTTCTCGTCATCGATACCGCAACACAATGCTTGAAAACGAAAATTTTTAATCTGTGCGTTCGACATGACCTACGGAGCTAAGATGGGGACACTCAAAGTAGGGCTGGTCCAACATTTCTGCCTCACCTGTGAAAAGAGCTATCTTCAGAGTTTCTCGGAAAGATACGATTCGTCAAAAATACATCCGACAGAACGAAAGTTATCGACATAGCCCTAAGAATCAATGTTTTATTTTAATTTTTGATTTCTATAGAAAAAATACATGTAAATAGATATTAACCATAAGTTTTGTGTCTGTATTTCTAAATTAATAAATAATTAAAAGACACGGAGAAAGTAACGGTTAACAGCTAATATGTAGTAAGTGGAAGGACTAAGATTGTCGTACCAACCCTGCATTAGCGACCCTGATGATGGCTTTGAGAGGGTCCTTGATTCTGTAGTAGACGACGGCGTCCACGGTTACCGTCACAGAGTCCCTTGTTAGAACCTGGAATCAATGCATATGCTTTTAATCTAGCAAACATGAAATCGTCTAATTTAGAGATGACAAAACTAAACTATACAAAATCTGGACTTATATTTCAATAAAAGTGTTAATATTTTACTTTAAAAAACTACCTTGACGAATTAATTATGAATTCCAGCAGTAAAATTTGTTTCTTTGATTATAATTATGGGTAGGGGGTAATCTCTGGAAATATTGCTACAATTTTGAAAATTCTTTCACCATCGATAGCTGTATTGTTTCTGACTGACATAGGTTACGTTTTATACGGGTATCACGTGAGCGAAGGTCACGAGGGTCAACGTCCATACGCTGAGCACCGATCAGAAAAGTTAAGTAACGTTGGGCACAGTCCATACTTAACTTCTATCGTCGCTGCTAAGTTTCATGCAGCCATCCTAGCTGCAGCACAACAACTTTAGCTCCAGAAAATATAACTAGATGTCACGACTAGTAAAATCCAAATATAGATACGGGTGGTCAGAGTAGGTATTCCTTATACCCGTATCTACCAGTTAGTTTATATCTGTCCAGGTTTCTTTTACGAAATACGTAGTGTGCGAGTTGATTCGCACTTACCAGTTATATTTAAGTGATATAGGGATAATGTAAATCTAGAAGGATTTAATTCAATTAAACACAAATTGAGCAAGTTACCTCCTGAGGCGGAACATCAAACGTCACTGTCCTTAGATCCACTTTTCTGTAGGTGTCAATACAAGGCAGTACAAAGAAGAGGCCAGGACCTCTAGCACCACCTCTCCTGAGCCGTCCTACCCTGAATATGACAGCTCGTTCGAACTCTTGGACCACCTGAAAGAATTATTAATGTTAAAAGCGCAACGAGAATCCGCCGAATTTTTGCTTTTAGCTACGGTTTCATAATCAATACCACTGGAAATGAATTACTTGCTATGGAAAATCATTGGCACAACCATTGATTCTTGTCTAAGGGCCAGTTTACACCGTGACGCGACGTGTCGTCGCGCGCACTTTTTAGGAGAGTGATTCAAAATACAACTTAATTTACTACGCAAAAAGATACAAATTTAATTTACATATCCCCGCAGCGCGACGACGACGTCGCGTGGCTTAGCGAGACGCCGCGTGGCGCAGAGCGCAAATTATATGACGGAAATCAAAATGTTACTTTATTTACCTACTACAAAACTGTGATGACGTTTTGTTTATTCTACCTTAGGGTCAGCTCATACCGAGACGGGAAGCGACGCGACCCGAGGCCTATAGAGACGTATCGCGGAGCAGCTCGGTGCCGCTGGGAGTTTTCATAATAAATGTCGCATCTAGCTTAGATACAATGAGATTGATTTTAGTACCTTGAAACAAAGACACAACGAGAGAGGCAACGTGATGATGACCAGCAGATACGACAGAAAAATTATACATTTCTCGCCAGAGGTCGACAAGTGAGGATTCGCTGTAACAAACACCAATTTCAGAATCACGATCAATATGTCATATAGTTATAACCATACGATTAACTTTTACACAAGACGCACACAATTCGAAGCAAGCTTTTTCCTTCATTTATTTTTTCAACAAGCGTTTTTCCCTCAAGAAATGTAAGTCGGATTGAATCTCTTTGGTTAACTATATATAACCTGCACTCTGCATCGTCAGCAGTCTCCCATCTCCCGTGCGCAGCGCAATCTCAATGCCCTTATCGCCAGCCACCCTCGATGTGTTTGCGGATGGCTGGGAGATGATTGAAAGAGTGTGCCTGGAGTTTTGTGAGCGCGTGTAAATTTCTTATTTATCCACTTTTATTGTTTTTAGCTTGTACGATTGTTACCCTGTAAAATTTATTTTTATGTTTTGTGTTTGTGAAGTTTTAGCTTATTTTGTGTTTTATTTCTATTTTTATTGATATAATGTTATTATTTTACGTACTTACATACATTATTATTTATATTGTTGTGATTTTCTTTTCTTTTTCTTGTGTGTAATTTTATTATTTTATAGCCGTTAACTTTATATGATTCAATATATTAGGCTAGGCATAACGATTTGGAGAAATCTGTAATGTTATGATCTTGTTTAAATAAATAAAATAAATAAATAAAAAATAATTTTTATATCATTTTACCTCAGACTAAGTAGATTTCTTACTTAGTCTGAGCATTTTACATACTTTGGAAAAATAACCTAAAACAATCTTCGCTAGATACTTTGTCGGCTTGATAAAAATCTAAACTTTCGTAAGATATTTTTTGAGTTGATAGATTTGCATCTCATTTTGTGTAGATTTTTAGGGTACCTCAAAAGGAAAAAGGAACCCTTGTCCGTCTGCCTGTCTGTCTATCAACCCTCTTCTGTCAGGAACGCGTAGAGGTATTGAGTTAAAATTATTATATGAGATACTCAGATCTGTAACCTCTTGGAGCCATGATATAAATAAATCTTCTAACTGAACGCAATCAATGTTACAGCCGTTTATGAGCAATTTGTTTAATTTATAAGGAATCACCTACAAAAAACCTGTAGGGTACTTCCCGTTGACCTAGAATCATGAAATTTATCAAGAAGCAAGGTCAAGAAAAAAAAGGAAAAAAAAGAAAAAATCCATAATACGTAAATTTATAGTTTATTCACAAAAAAGTTTATTTTTGAGTCTTGCCATGGACCAAACACCTATATGGTACTTCAAGATGACCAAGAATCACCAAATTTGACAAGATACAAGGTCTTATAATTACAAGGAACCCTCAGAGCGCGAATTCGACTCGCACTTGACGTTTTATTTTTATCTCATGTTGGGTATGCAGAATTAATTTAATTTTATGGCTTATAGTTATTATTGGTTTTGAATGTGGGTATTGTAAAATTATGATCCTTCTTTTGACTTGGCCTTAAACATATAAAACATTACTAGTTATAACTAATTAGTCGAATTTTACTGTAGTCCACGTACATATAAAACATAACTTGAACCCTCATCCACATCCAAGAACCATTTGAAAAATTTCTGGTGTGTCTCGCCATTAACTGTTAGGAGATAATTTATAAATTAAAGCCACGCGATTCTTTGAGGGATCTATTTAAAGACATAAATATTTTGACAGTAATATCGCAATACATCTATGAAAATCTAATGTATGCGCACAAAAATAAAGATAGCTTTTTGAAAAAATGTGATGTTCACAACAGAAATACAAGAAACAAGAACAAACTACACATTCCATCATATAGATTACGAAAGGTAAGCAAATCATTTATGGGAAATTGCGTACGCTTCTATAATAAGCTTCCATCTGAAGCAACTGAGCTCCCTATTCGTAAATTTAAACAGTACATAAAACGAAATCTTATCAAGAAAGCTTTTTACTCCATAGATGACTATATCAATGATGTTAATGCTTGGCCAGATGTCGCCCAGTTCCGCACCGACAATAGTATTATAGGAGAACAATCTTAAGCTTAGTTTTATATAAATATTGACCTGTATCTAAATCCCATTGTATTAAGACTTAGATAGGCGAATAACATTGTATTAAATTTTTAAGCGTTATACACTTACTAGTGGTTTATTTTTCGCTTCTTCCACTAGTGGACAAAAAATTGAAGCGAACAAAATCAATAACATTTTGTTTCTTATTAGATAATAATTACTATTATTAAGCTGTTTATGTATAAAATTTTACTTGTCTAAGTGCTTATTTTGTAAGCCTAAAGAAATAAAGTTATTGAATTTTGAATTTTGATAATACCATAACCAGACATTTAATGGGGGAGGGGGTCGCCACCAAGGTGTGCTCCCCCAATCGCGTTGTTGAAGTTATGAGCTCAGGGCTTTAGCTTTAAGGACGAGAGGAGCATGCCGCGATTTATTTATGATTGTCGTACTACGGAGTGTACATACCAAAGTTGGCGACACAGACCGGCGGGTTGGCGCAAAATTTCACTATGGATATTGAAAAATTTTGTTACCTTTTCAGCGGCCAGGCCCTAGCCTAAAATAAGACCGTAATTTTCGTGTATTTTGTTCGCGGTACTGGGTGACCTAATATGGGGGTCTGACTCTGGCCAATCAAGAACACATAAAATAAGACGCGTAACCAGACTAGCTCTGGATTATAATTGTTTCGTGTATTCCCTAGTTTTAATTATTAATAAGTACCTACCTAGAATTGTAATTGTAACAATATGGATCTCATGTCTGGAAATAAATAATTTATTATTATTATATAACCAGTAAGATGAAGCGATATCATTTTTTACTATTTTTTTTACTGGAGCAACCGCAAAATATTTGTTGTAAGGTTTTTACAAACTTTGAAGTCATTGAAAAAGACCGGGTTACAAAAAGTAACTTGTTGCTTTTGGGCTGAACTGAATAACAACAGGTAGGTTTTCAAAATATACATAATGCAATAAAGTAGATCAGAAATCACAGCGAAAGGAGTGAGCGAATCTTTTTTTGTCGCGGTCGGAGATCTTCTACCGCTGCGCCGCCGCGCCACGCCGCGCTGTTCGCCCGCGCCGTTGCACCGTGTCGGACCGTTGCACCGGTCATAGTGCCAGTGAAATCTCTCCGCTAAACAAACAAACTGTATTTCTAGCTTTGTTGTTGAGTTTTGAACAGATTCTCTGGCTTAGTCACGCGGTCGTCGGCGCGATTGATAGAGACGGCGGCGGCGGCGGTGCCATGGGAGAACAGCGAAGCGGCGGTGTGTCGGTGGTGGACGGTCTCCGACCATGATAAAAAAGTTGCGTTCACTCCTTTCGCAGTAAACGACGAGCTTCAAAATTAAAGGACTCGGTATTTCCTTTGACATCCAGTGCATGGAGCCTCCGTGCACTGGATGTCAACATGATGGTTGAATAAAATATATATAAATAATTATTGTTTATAATAACGTGATTACCGTTCTCCATTGTAAAAATACTTCTGCAGTACTGATTTAAGACAATGATTAGAATTCAGAAAGCAGTAAATCTTGATTTGGATCGCAGTTTGGGTCTGAATTCGACGTCTTCGATCCAAGAATGCGGTATATGTACATAAATTGATCTCCGAAACATTGTTGTCCAGATATTCGTGATACCTATTGTTAGTTTGGTGGGCATGTGTTTTATCTTCACGTGTAGGTACACATGTACGTAGTTATCGTCGTTTTATCATCACCATTCCAAGTTTACAATAAAAGACAAGATCATCCTAAATAAAATATAAAAAGATTTTCAGCTTTTATAGTAGATAGGTACTTTGTAATGCCAAACCAGTCGTAAAAAGTACTCCAAAGAGATTAAAACCACTACAACAAAGAGTATACTGTATCTACCATTACAAAGCATTGATCTAAAGTCTATGGATGGGCCCTATCTATGGAATTTTCCTGTATAATGGTTGCATAATATGGGTGCCTATTATAGCTGGGTCTAGTCATAAACAATGAAGTTTAGTAGACTCATTTTGCTCTATGGTGTTCCGTCTCTTCTTACCATTGATCTAAACGAAGGGGATCTCTTTTTTCATTTGAAAATTCTAACACAATAGTTTTATTGTATAACGGACGTGACGTGTCGACGAGTGTGTGATACCGCCAAGAAGTAATCAAATAGGGTACCTTGGTAGTTATCTAGATGAGAGACCAAAAGAGATATGAATTTATATTCCTCTAAAGGAATGGTCAAAGCAATGACCCTAGATGGCAGGATGCAGTTTGAACTTTGAGGATCCGGTTAGACTACAAATTAACCTTTGCCTTTCTGTCCTTGGGAACACCAGCCTTTTTCTATACAAGCGGTATAGAAAAAGGTTGGTGTTTAGCTTATAATTCAACCAGTAGTATATATTTATTTAAAGAAAATTACAATAACAGAATTACTATAAAAACTATCGTAGTTTGACGAATTCATTACGGATGTAAGCGGGTTAACTACGAACCTTATTTGTGTTGGAAGAACACCAACGTTTCATCCCTTAACGAGGGACTTCTTCAGGGTGAGTGCGGTTCTAGGCGCGCGCGTTCCGCGTCTCTCCGAGCACTGTCCCTCGTTAAGGGATGAAACGTTGGTGTTCTTCCAACACAAATAAGGTTCGTAGTTAACCCGCTTACATCCGTAATGAATAACAGAATTAAATAATTACAACTAATATTTACACTTAAATCTAAGTACTTTCTAAAAATCTAAGCCGTCACCAGAAGGCAAAGTGCCCAGAATGCTGGCAGCCACGTTGAATGGCAATGCTAATTTGTTGATCGAAATAAAGGCCAGACTATATTTATACTAATTTTGTTATGTAACTCATAAACTTAAATTTAATAGTATAGTTGTTTGTTGTGCTTGTAATAAATATCCTTAAAAGGTAAGCAAAGTTACAGAATGTTGTTTTTGATGTGAGAAATGTTTGTCGAGAACAACCTACAACTACTCTAAAATATCATTGAACTAAATTGTACGAATTGTGTTCTGCACAATGTCTTCAATAGGAAGCATCAACACCATCAACATTAGAAGCATCATCGGAAGCTAAGGTAGGTACTTTAGTATTTGAAAACTGATGCAATTTCAAACATTGCTGCGTCTCTAATTCATATCAGTTTCTATGTAGGCATGTATGTACTCTATACCTAAATAATTTTTCGAAAATTAGGTCTCTGTCTGCCTATAATATGTACAATTAATTCATATGATACTTTTATCTAATAAGGTGTAGGTGTAACTTTGAACCTATGTAATTTAAAAAAAATATTATTGTATGTCCGAATAGGATAAAGTTGTTGATACTTACTATAATTTCGTTATAAGACCTTCATGTAACTATGATTCACTCAATTTTACATTAAATTATTCTTATTCTTAACATCGCTATATCATGTACTTACTACAAGTATTTAGCTATCAAAGCTTCTAACGTGAAATTTTTTACTTAGTACACTAGCGATTTGAAAGCTTTGATTCAATACAAGCTTATTTTATGACGCTGAGGATTTTCTCGATGTTTTTAGTTTTTATTTAATCGGGATAACAATTAATTATACTCTTAGCACAGTTAAATATCTTAATATTAAAGCGCAATGCTAATGCGCTGTGCCAGCGCATCAGCATTGCCATACAGCGGGGCAATGCAGCCAGCGTCTTGGGCACGCTTCCGACAGGTATTGATTGATATGGATCAGTTCAGCTACCTGTAGATTGTTTGCAACAGTCTGCAGTTGTTTTAATTGTAAATACTAGTTTTATTTTAACTCTTCTTTCTTAGTTTCTCATATTAAATAGGTGTTTATATACCTAGGTACTTATTTATTCTGAGTGATATTCTGTTAGTTTTTGTGTTTTACAAGGTAGAGATCACATAGACAGACATAGTCGTAAAACTTCAGATATAATAACATTTATAATTAGGTTACTTGCATGACATGAATTTAATGTCAAGCTAGGGCGTTGTTCACCCAAGACAGGTTTCAAGTTTCAGCCCTGCCTTGTAAGTTGTACTTGTATGTGGTACGATGTAAGTGATTGCAATACATATTAGATTTATGGAACTAGACCTGATGGGGAAATTATAAGTGCTGCTAATTTAACTTGCTGCCAACTGCCATTTCATTGAGACTGGTTGCGTGTGATGACTCGGTTTACATGTCATGGTGATGATGTACTCCTAGTCGAAGTTCAATCGAGTCATCACACGTTTGTGATGACTCGGTTAACATGTCATGATGATGATGTTCTCCTAGCCAAAGTTCAACCTAGTCATCAAACGTTTGTGATGACTCGGTTGACAACAAAGATGAGGAATACCACATCTTTGTTGTCACAGGCACCAATTTTAAACTTCCCCTGATGTAGGTACATTTGTAAACATTCCGTATCATATCCTCTCTCCTGATCATGATGTTTAAAAAGATAAAAAGAAAGTCTTAGAACATGATACTTTTACGGAGAAAATGTAACATCCTCTCGCGAGACCCAATTCAATGAATACTTAGCCTTAAGTATAGTATAATTGTTATATAACCAGATAACTAGCAATTAATAAGGGTGTATACACACGCTTGTGAGCCATGCAATAACATTTCGCAAGAGAATATTAGTTACTTTACTTGATTTATATCGGTCAATATGTGGAACAGTTATGATACATTACAATATTCTCAGTTTAGTGCATTTCATGCATTTAATAGTTGGAATTTTGTCTATATCTAGTGATATTTAAACAGTCGTAAAATATGTAAGTTTTGGTCTTCGTAATTTTCGGAACTGTCGTGTAAATTTGTTGTAGCTTCATAAGAGCTTGATGGCTCAGTCGGGCTTGAATTTCAAATTTCATTAATTACCATCCCGACAATTATTGCATCACCCTTGATCCCTCAAGGCTGATGGTCATAGAGAATCTAAAATCAATATAACCAACCTCGATCCCGACTTTCGCTGCAAACTTGGTTGTAAACGTTTTTCGTTACAAAACTTGCCCATTTTAAAATTTTCTTTTTAGAGAACATTTAGTTCCTTGTTCATTTTATTAGCCGACCGCATCGATCAAAAATGTCCGGCTTTGCCGGCCCCCCTTAGATTCACAATGCGCACGCCACAACGTTCAGTAGCAAAAGAGAGACATTTTGACATGTTAGGAAAGCTTTTCAACTAGTGTCATTTTAGCGTTCAGACAAAAAGCATGGGTACAAAAAATGCAAGAATCACTCGTCCAAAGTGCTGAAAAAGGATGGAATTTCTTATTTTCAGTAAGTTTATATATATTTTTTACCCGTATATTGAGATGTGAGTCATATACTTGTGAAATCAGCATAAAATATTGTTGTTTGGTTTGCCTATGTTAAAATATTAATTTTGTTCTAAATTGATAAATGGAGAGGCTATTTCTTCTAAATTTTTTTTTTCATTTTTAGTATGTATTAATATATTTTTCATAAAAATAAGTTTAATATTACTAGTTGATGATTTTTAAAATAATTAGTTGGCCCGCCCTAAAATTTCATTTGCTTAGACTCTCTAATAAAAGAAAGACTAGGTTCTTACCTACCTACCAGAAGTATGAATTTATAAAACGTTTATTTTTTTCCCGTAAAAAAAAACTCGTGCAAAGCCGCAGACAGGAACCAGTTCTTTTTAATCTAGAGTGCCTGCCTGAAATTGTATTGTAAGTTTAAATTATTGTATGTCTGAAATGACCCTTTTGTATAAATACCTACTGTTGAGACACCAATTTATAGTTTCATCAATAAATGATTCGTTATCTTTACCTGAATTCTGTTAATTAATCCTTATAGAAAATAAACTGAGTAGGTAGGTATATAATTCTCAGGTAGGTACCTACCTACGAACTTACAAAATAAAATAAAATGAATTCGACTCCACCAATCTCTTGTTCCGTATGGAAAAAACTTGTCAGGCTTTGCGCAAACTGTCTGCGTCAAAACAAAACGAACCCAATTTTGAGTGACATTTTTGTAAGGCTCTAGGTATCTACGGGGGAGGCCGCGAACTCCTTATTTTTGATCGAAGTCCGACCGATGTATTTCCAACTAAGCGGAGAAAGAAGGGGGGGGGGGGGGATATGTTATTATTGGAAAATCTCATTCAATACTGACTTTTCTTTGAAGTTGTTCGAAACAAGGATACCTATCAACCATTTTGTCAACGTTTTTTTTTGTAGAACCAATAATTTATTTCACTTTTAGTTTATTATTTAAAATTAAAGAGCTCTTGTCGGTAAAATCAATGGTGCATTTTCCTCCACTTTTCTCATTCCAATTGATTCTTTTACTTCCTTATACGATATGACAGCGACTTCGTCCTAGATCTGAGCTTTTAGCAGTCATCCTGAAAAACTTAGATGAGAAATTAACTTATTGTGATCTCTCGAAGATTTAGCGAGTAAAATAACGCAATCACAAGAAATCAATAGAAGGAGGCCTTTGTCCAGTAACAGGAAGAGAAGAAGAAGAAAGAAGTAAAATATTACTTTTTACCCAAAAATACAGAGAGCCTTACATACTAGGTAGGTAGGTACTATTATTAAAGTTAAAACTATACAAAAAACAAGAAAACTATAATAAAAAATTATAGTAATAAAAATAGGGTAAAAAAGGGTCCACCTTAGCATGTGTAGCATTTGACTAAGCCCAATGCTACGCTGGTTTTCAGGTAGAGCCCAGGTGAGGAGTGACGTAAAGGACAAAGAACTAACCATCAAAGAGTATACAATAACTGCGTAAGTAAAAACACAGACTAACATAATTAATTTACAAAATAAAACCGGCCAAGTGCGAGTCGGACTTGCACACGAAGGGTTCCGTACCATTATCTATAAAAACGGCAAAAAAATTACGTTTGTTGTATGGGAGCCCCCTTAAATGTTTATTTTATTCTGTTTTTTAGTATTTATTGTTATAGCGGTAACTGAAATACATCATCTGTGAAAATTTCAACTGTCTAACTATCACGGTTCAAGAGATATGGCCTGGTGACAGACGGACAGACGGACAGCGAAGTCTTAGTAATAGGGTCCCGTTTTTACCCTTTGGGTACGGAACCCTAATAAAATACAACATTCAACATTTGTGTGCGTGATGGAGAAACGACAGGACGATGCTAGCTTCCAAAAAATAGGTCACCCGTTTATGTTTTTACAAACTTTTACATAACTTGCCTTGTAGTATGTGTTTACATTTGTGTAAGACAAATCTTGCAACTGAGCTGAAATTTGTGATGCTTATTGTAACTTGTGTGTGTGTTTATATGTGAAACTGGGTTTATGCATTTATCTAAGGAAGGATCAATGAATCATTCACAGCTTGCAACACAGCGGTTTTCAACTTGACGACCTACATGCAGGTTCCTTGACTAGTTTATTTTGTAGAAGTAGATACGGTGATATTAATTTGATAATTTTTATCAGCCCTAGTTTTTTTTTTTATTTCTTTGGCATTTAATCATACCATCGTCATCCATATGAAATCCGTATTTCCAATATTTTATTTATTTCAAATTGTATTGCACTAGGGTACAAAGGGCTTAGTAATTCATTTATCTTGGAAGAAAGGCAAAGCCTAATTAATTATCTTATACACTACAATAGAACATGGCATGCAATGCAATCTATTTTTCAATATACAATAAAGGTCTAAACACAACTCTTTAGTGTGTATTTCCTTCTTTAATTATCAGGCATGGCATACCTTTAGCTAATGTAATATTTGTTGCCGAGGGTCATAGCACAGGTATATTGGTCCTAGGCAGTACTGGGGGGGTCCCATATTTATAAGGAGACTGCGCAGGCGCCGGTCAGCCGGGAGTTGTGTGTGTCGCGAACAATATGCGTGTAAGTTACATGTGAGCCTGATTAAATAAAATTTTGAAACTATTTAGGAGTAGCAATCTTATAAAACTTATATTTATTCACCTTAGCTTAATATTCTGTTAAAAACTTAGATCCTCTAGTTAAAATAATTAGACTACTTATTTCTTTTTTTGCCATCCCTACGTAATAGCTACTAATATTATAAATTCGGTAGAAGGTAATTCTGTCTCTCTGTCTGTCTGTAACCTTTTAACGGATTTTAATGAAATAGCAGGGACGTAGACGGTATCCCAAGGATGGACATAGGTTACTTGTTATCCGGAAAACGACGAGCGAAGCCGCTGGAAAAACGTAGTTTTCTATGAAGCTTTGCAGTGTTATAAAAACATCGAAATAACAATTTTTTCATGATGAAATAATTATTTATAATGTTTGGCCGCCATCTCACTTGGATGTGTAAAATTGAGTGAAGATATGGCCTCCTCCAGCTTCCTAAACGATGATAATGTTAAAAAAACTGATATCGTGTTGCAGATGTTAATAGTGCTAGCGTGCGTGTGCGCAGCCACAGCGGTGGCGCTGCCTCAGTACCTGGGTGGGCTGGTGCATGCCCCGGTATTGCATGCCCCAGTGGTGCATGCTGTGGAACCTGTTGTAAGTTATGTTACTAAGTATACTCGATTTAAGAATCCAAGATATTTATGGTAAACAAAGAAATTTAGGTATGGTCTTATCTCGTGTCTAAAGGTTTTGGAGTAAGCAACTAGATTACTCCCGTCTCGTGTCTAATTTCAAATGACGAAAAAAATACCTACTCAAACGGTCCCATCTCGTGTCCACAATACAATAGATTCGGAAACAATGGATGGACGGTGTGGATGCTAAGCGACAATGTTCATTTAAAAAAAAGACATTTGATGAAAAGATATGAATAGAACTTCACTCAAACCGATAACAATAACAAGGTAAAATCAATCTTTCAGCCAGATATGGAACGGAGGCTACTAGGATCTTTGTTGCCGCCTATACAAAAATTTCAACAACGAATAATAACACTTGAAAAATTAATTCAAGATCAAAACCTAATGAGAGACGAATGAAGTGAGAACGTAGGCTACTAGTTCACTAGTCTACTAGTCATTAGAAAAGATGAATGAAAGTTGTCAAAACCAAGAATTGTTTCTACATTCTGCCATTTGCTTCGATGATACTTACCAGTATTGTAAAATATTTTCCACTCTAATTTGGTTTGGTTTTATAATTCAAAGTCCGGTTTGTCCCATTTTCTTTTGATAATAAAGGCGATCCTTTATTTACAAAAAATAACTAGGTTTCAAGAACCTATTACTTATAGGTACAAGAAAAATTACCGATCATAGATGCTAGAGGAGCCAAGTTGAGAGAAAACCACTACACGCGGACGAAGTCGCTTGAAACAGCTATGGTAAACGAAATAAAAAGAAATTTATTCGAACTAAAAAAATTATGTTTTTGCAGGCTTATCCAAAATACGCCTTCAACTACGGTGTGAAAGATCCACACACGGGCGACATAAAGTCGCAACAAGAGGAAAGGGATGGAGACGTCGTTAGAGGTAAGTGAGTTGTTTTTAGTTTTCCTCTTGTGAGTTTTTGAGCTCAGAAACATGCGACAGTTTTAATTTAATGCGATTTTATGTCCCCTTTTTTATGAAGTTCAACTTTTTAGGGTTTCGAGATCGGTTTCGAAACCCTTATGGCCTCGCTCTGCCCGTCCTCCTTCTTTCTTGAATATCTCAGTAACTAAAACTTGAAATAATAATACATTTCGCGCCATTCCTGATTAAAAAAAAAAAAAAAAAAACTGAACATTTTCAGTACAAATTGTGATGTCGAAATGAGATCTAGGGGGCAAATTGGGTTTCAAATGAATGGTATCGGTTTGTACATTTGGAAACAGGTTTTAAAATTTCTGTAGGTCTTATACTTTTTAGTCTGGCTATGTAATTCGTATAAAATAATGAGGTGTTAATATAATTTATATAACATATCAATTAAAACAGTTTATTAATGCGTTTTTTTTTCATAAGAAACCAGTTTATTTTCATAAATTCTATTCGACTACTCGACTTCTACAGGTTTTTTCCCTACCTATCGTATTTTTTAATCTGAACATTTACGTTCGTTACCATAAATTTATATATTTTAAATTCACATTTTGATTGATTTTTGCAGTGTGTTACGTGGTTAGGTGTCATTTACTATTAGCATTTACGTTGCAAGTATTACTATATATTTACATTTGTAGGAACCTACAGTCACAACACAGTTTCTCACGGCTTCACGGCGCGGCGATAACAACAATACCTACATAAGATTTAACACTAGGCTTTTGTTTTCCGTCACTTGTGAAGTTGTAAATCCATTGTCTTGTTCCTCAGTTGCATCGTTTTTGTTAGCTGAATACATAATATATTACACATGGTATGTAACAGCTAGAAACAACGGCTTTTCCCGTCACTCCCGACACTATGTCAATGCTATTTAATATTTATTTCCTATCATCCAATGACATAGCATTATCATGATAATGATGATGCTGTGTGATTTGCACAGCATTATTTATTTATTTTATTTCTAAGTAAATAAATAACCTGAAGGTAACCTGTTCCAGGTAGCTACTCACTAGTAGAGCCCGACGGCTCCACTCGCACAGTGAACTACGCAGCAGACGACCACTCCGGATTCAACGCGGTTGTACACAAAACGCAGGCTGTGCATCCGGTAAGAATCAATATAAAATCTTCTATATTCATGGTGTCAACATCATCAGCTTATGCAAGTCCACTGCTGGACACAGATTTTCTCATAAAATATCAAAATAACAGTCATACATTTCTAGGACCCAGTAGACCAAGCAAAGCGATTGTTGTCAAGAGTAGAGCAGAGAATAATGGATTTGCATGACATTGCGTAAATTTTTGAAGTCAAAGGAATTATTTTTTAATATTTTATGTATTCGATGCTTTCTCTGTTCTACACTAGACAACCACCGGTGTGCTTGTCCTGCAGCATCACTGTCTTTCCTTCGAAAATTAGATTATAATTTCATCCTTACCACCTCAACAGCCTATAATGGTCCACAGCTGGACACAGGCCTCCCCCTGATAATCGCTTTAATGGTTTATACCTCATGGGGGTATGCCCATATTCCCCACGCTGGGTATGCGGGTTGGGAATCGCAGTTCGGTGGTAGATCTATTGCAAGAGGCGCTGCTGCCCGCCCCCCGGTTTATGTCATGTCCCTTAGTCGCCTCTTACGACACCCACGGGAAGAGTTGGGGTGTAAATTCAAAGCCGGCTAATAATCATTCGAAAACTATCATCGAGCTAGTGAGAAACGATTGGATCGTTGTCAAACTACGAGGTAGTTCCTCTTGATCCGGTAAGGGCGCTTCAAGGCGCTGAATGTATAGGAAGGACCCGAACTCTATGGAAGTATCTGAGAGATAATGCGTACCAGTCGTACTAGGGACCCAGAATATTTTTATAAATATATAATATTTTATTTTTTCAAGAATAACAAACTAAGGAATCCACATTCCGATATGGAAGTACACTAAAGGTACCTAGCGGAGACTTAGAAGCAGAAATAGGCTATGAGCAACGAATCCAAGTTTGAACTTATTGAAATCAGTGTCGAAAGTGCTAATAGGCTTGGAACAACTCGAGCGGAGACTAGACTAGCGGTCAAGGTTACAGTACAATTGACCGTTACATTTCGGATTGTTTGTCACGTAGGCTTGGGCCATCGAAAGTACTCTTATTCTGTGGTCACTTTAAAACCTGACACTATCTTAAACATTATAGGTTCACTAATTCCTTGATTACAATACAGAAATAAAGACTATGGACACAATAGACAGTATTTCCATCGATATATGGGAGGCTGGGTACAATTATTTAGGATAGTAGGTAGTATACACATCGATTCTTATTACTTCTTCCCGTAGCATTAATTTCTGTAGTGTTTTTTGTGTTTGTGTGGTATAGTAAAGTATTATCTATCTATTAAACTTCCAGGTTAAATTAAAGGCATTTTTTTTAAATTAGGTTTTGCAGGTTTGTTATCTTAATTTAAACAATCTCCCCAGTAGTAAAATAGACTGTTCCACCAACGTACAAAACCAATATGGTTCCTGTAATGCCATGCGAAATAGGTATTGGTATTGGTTAATTTTTTTATATATTTTTTATATAAATAGGTATTGGTTAATTTTTTTATTTGGCCTATTGCTACTTCAATCATAATGATCTTTTAAAGCACTGGAATAACTGTAGATAACAGTATCTTAAAATAAATAAGCTAGATTTTTTTCTCGATTTTTTTTTGTTATTATTTTGTATTTTTCCTCTAAAAGTTCGAAGGTCAGCATCCGTCAAACCTTGCCATTTCTCTGAACCCTCGCATGGGAATATGGTGTGATTTATTTGCTTATGTCCTTATAAGCCTTCATCATAAGCTTGCGCAAGAAAACCGCCAGCGGCATTCCGACAATCTTAGAGAAATCGCGTTTTGTAACAAGCCCTGTGACAAGTTATTAGAGTAAATCTGCGATAATGTTAAATTGGATAAGCTGTATAAGGTTCCTATTATTGTGCAATGTAGTATACAGGGTGCTTTATCTATACGTAGTTTGAACGTGTATTCAGGAGGTCATCAATGTGCATCGATTGAACCCCCATGTATCAAATATATTATGATCTATTTTAAACCTTATTTATTAAGTAATAGAGAACAACAAAACACACTTTTTTCTATGCTCTTATCATGTTTAATTGTCTATCTCACATCATTTTAAGTGTACTCCCTGATTTGGTGCTTGGAGCACTTAATCCCACTATATATATATATATAATATTATAAATATCAAAGTTTGGATGGATGGATGTTTGTTACTCAATCACGCCAGAACGGCAAAACGGATCTGGATAAAATTTGGCACAGAGATAGTTTATAGTTTGGAATAGTACATAGGCTACTTTTTATCCCGGAATTTCCACGGGAACGGGAACTACGCGGGTGAAACCGCGAGGCGCTGCTAGTAGATCAATATAGTTTTCATTTTCCTTTCAGTTTGCACTATCGTAACGCGGGCAGAATAGTAAATCGAAAAACATTGGATTTGCCAAGCATTTCGCAACAAGCTTTCACCCTGTTCACTATCATTACATTTTTAGACTAACTCAGTGACATAGTGGGCGAAGGTCCGCCCACGACACAGGGCATGACGATGCGGGTTCGATTCCCGCCCGGGGGACAAATGTTTTTACGATATGCAGATATTTGTTCCGGCTGTTCTGCATTTGTGTTCTACTGTATTTTCACTATCTAGAAAACTATAACACAAGCTCTGCTTACTTTGGCTTACTAAATGACGCCGCGTGGATTATTCAGATTTTTTTTTTGAGATAGAACCATGACAAACCTGACTGTATGCTTTTTTGCAGGTTCAACACCGTGTTATCGCAGCTCCTATAGCGCACTACGCTTCGGCGCCGGTTTTCGGTCCACAATACGCCTACCACTAGCCATACAGACCACCGACAATGGTACTCACTTGCAGTTTAATTAAGACCAACAAATTAATGAACGTTATTATCTCTTAAGTTTTTCAGGGCGTTCATAATAATCATCACATTTTAATTATATATTTATTTCTTCATTTCATTATCTCTGAAGGCATAATTATAGAAGATATGTTTTTAAAGCTAAGTTGTGCTTAACCCTTAATGAACGATCGTAACGCGGGCAGAATTTTGAATCGGAAAACATTGTATTTGCCAACTATTTCGCTACAAGCTTTCACATGTGAAAAGTAGCTTTGTAACTTTTGAATTTTTTTTAGAGAAAAACACCTTATAAATAAAAAATGTGTATTGGTCTATGAAGTACCTAGTTATAGTTATTTTTTGTTTAATTTTATAAACAACATCTTAGTTTTTTAAGGACAGGCAGGGTTACTGACTCACGCTGCGCTAAGCATTGGTCAAGTCGAATTAGTTCTTAAATGCTTTGATGTTCACTTATTCAAGTGTAAAGTATAGCATCTGAAGTGCAAGAATTTAGAGATTTTAGTTATTATTTTATTTTAACATTAGTGAAACGTGTATCGTTTAAGCTCTCAACTCACGCAATGAAGAAAGATTCAATAAAAACTTTTGTTTAGAATAATGTTTTTAAGAACCTTTTAATTTACCTTCTAAGAACTTGTTAGACCACCTTTCATGATATTTCTGGACATATTTTGTAGTGCACGAAAATACTTATAATAAAAAGTTCAACAAATTAACAAATCGGTGCCTACTCCTAACATTTTGCAATTAAAAAGTTCAAAGACCTACGCCAAATTAAGAAAAAGACTGATGACGGCAATTTAACAAACTGTCCATTGCTACCTACCTCATGTTAATGTTAATAGATAAAAATGATAAATGATTGGTTCTTGGTCCAATAACCAATGCTTTCATGAATACCTATATCTTCGAGTTTTTGGAATTATTGTTACACACACTAAAATAAATCACCTTACTTAGGTACCAAGTTAAACCTATAAATCCAAACTTGGGTGTGGTCATAAAGTGATAGACCTTAATATCCACACCCAAGGCATGGTCAATTTTTTTTAAATTTATTAGACTGTTCATTTTGTTCAATATGAACAGATGAATCAAATATGAATCAAAATGATTTTAATACGTAGTGCATATTAAAACAGTCTAATAAATTTGATAATGTCCCAAAAAATCATGTAAATTTTATAATTTTCCAAAAAAGATCAAAAAAGATCGACTTCGACGGGAGTTGAACCCATAACCCTCAGTACGGGATGAGCTGCCAATTATAAAATAACACAGCATTATCTAGCCCCAAGCTAAGCAGAGCTCGTGTTATGGGTACTATATAACTGATATACATAACATAATCTACAATACATAGATTATAATAATAAATTTCTAATAAAATTGCCCCAGTGCGAGGTTTACGCAATATAATAGCAAAAACCTTAGAAAGAACAGTAACATTAAAATCATTTTGATTGAATCTGACTTATTAAAATTATAATTAATAGTTTTGTAAAATTAGTTAAAATAAACAAAGAAACAAAATGTTAAATCCAAGATAAACCTACGGTTATGCTCACACGTCGGAAACTTCTAAGGAATCTTAAGTTCATCGACCTCATTATAATTTTATTTAGTTTCTGAGCTATACTCACTAATTTTGTATACGCTATAAATCCTTTTTCGTACGTTATAAACAAGTTTGAATGCAAACCGTTATACTGTAATGTATCATTTTGCAAGTGTCAAATTGGTTTTCCTATTTTGGCTATTATCATTTAAATAAGGTTTAACTTAAGATTATTTAATTGAGTTTATTTTATAAAAAATTAAATAAGTTCCCAAAAATTTTCGGTTTCGGCGGGACTCGAACCCGAGGTAGGGTGGGGGGCGTGGGTCCGAAATTTTTTGGGAACTTGTTTAATTTCTTAGATTAGAGATACCCAAAGTGCAAAGCACTGTATCAAAAAACTTTATTTTATAAACATACTAAACAGTACATTTAGACCTATTATTTCTTTTTAAATTTGGTTTATTTTATTCATAGGCACTTAATAACATTCACCATCATCATCATCAGCGTTTTATAGTCCACTGTGGGACAAAGGCGTCCCCTAATGAGCGCCACAGCGCTCTGTCTTCAGCTTGCCGCATTAATAATTATTACAAAAGCGAAAATAAGTCTATCTGTTCCCGCTTCACGCCTCAACGGCTCAGCAGTTCTTAATGAAATTTGGCAGTGAAGTAGACCGGGGACGGATACTTTCTGAGCTAAAATATAAACACATCCTACCTATGTCCTAAAAGGGATAAGTTTAGTGGGCGATACACGCCATCGTAAAACCATTTAAGCAATTTTACTGTAACTTCCTACATTAGCAATAAAATTGGACAGTGAGCATAGACTTATATCAAAATCTACAAAACATTATTTTACAAGTAATGTTAGGTGCTTTCGAAGGTTAAATAGGAGCAAATAGACTTAAAACTATATAAGACCTGAATTGCAAATTATATGTATGTGAACAGAAGACAAAATGATCGTTGATACATCGAATCGGTTGGTTAGTCAATGTTCACAGTGCGTTTTATGTAAATT
This sequence comes from Eupithecia exiguata, assembly GCA_947086465.1. NCBI lineage: Eukaryota > Metazoa > Arthropoda > Insecta > Lepidoptera > Geometridae > Eupithecia > Eupithecia exiguata. The sequence goes on from OX352231.1 coordinate 9,487,102, forward strand.
TTATCGCGACTATATGCGGGTAAAAAGTTGTAAAATAATCAAAATGCAGTAAATGCAACGGAATCGCAATTTTCATCATAAATGGGTTATTATGACTATATTACTCATGGTTCTGTTTTCTTAAATATACTAAAATTATATTTGTGCTCTTCGGCCATCTTCGGCACGATAATTAATCATTTACATTTGTTTGTTCTGTAGATACTAATACAAGCTTAACAAAAATGGCGAAATTTGAGAAAACCCTTAATAATGACTAAAAATTCTGGGAATTCTAACACAATAAACAATAGTATGCAGAACTGATAGTAGAAGTCATGTAGATAAAGATTGTAATTGAAAATTATATTTTCATCGAAGCGGTACAATACACGTACATGACACGTCGATTTTTCCATCAAATACGGACCGATTTTAAAAATTATTTCGTTATTGTAAAGCGAATGAAAACGAATCGGTCTATAAAAAAATCCCGAGGGAATAAGTATTTATCCCGACAAACATGAAAATTCACGACTAGCTACAACAATTTTGATGACATAATCGCCAATTATTTATAGGTTTTGATGATTCTTTCGTTGTTGTTTATAGGTTGATTTTAAAATGGTCCTATAAAAATTTGACCCTCGAGAAATGGATTTGTGCGCCGTAAAACGTAATCAAAAACATCATCACATGATAATTTTCACAATCGGTAACAAATTATTTCCATGACAACGGGTGTAAACAGAGGTCTTTTTATTCGTCGTTTCATCCATGTATCACATCAAACAAAATTAAACACGAATTTTAACTAGATGTCGCCACTTGAAAAATTTGATTACACTATCCAATGAGATTAGTAACTATAATATTTCATTTAGCGAAGTGGAACACTTCCGAACCCATTTTATCTGGTTTTTAAAACATACCAAATAATTATCTGTACGAATAGTAGGTTGAGTTTTCTAGCTTTCTTGCCTTCACAAAAGGCAATGCCTTATCCTGTCACACTAATGGCATGACATCACGCCGCGGATATGGGTGAAATTACCTTCACCCACTTGTTATGTCTACAGGGTGATCACTAAAGGTGTGTGACAATTTATTTTCTTTCATCATCATCATAACAGGGCAGGATACGTCGCCTTCCTTCCAGACGACTTATGGGCAAAAATTACCACAAATTGGGTTCCGCAAACATAACGTCGTGACCGAACTGACCTGGGGAAGATGGCGGCAGGGCGAACTAGATTCTTTTAAACCTAACTTGTACACTGTAGCTCAAAATCGAAAAGGGTGGAAAAAAAAGGAAGAAGGAATTTGTCGCGCAGTGGAACGACATTGGGTGAAATAAATTAATCACTACACGGACCGGGCTACATATATCACTGCTTATCATAGGCCTCTCGAAACGAGGCTCAAATAGCGGTCCTGAGCAGCGTTCTTCCATTTTCTTTCACAAGTTATTAATTGCCATATTTTTGAATTGAGATTTGATTCTTTGCTGCTTTTTTTTCCATGGGGAATTTTTAGCATGCAAACACCTAAAAAGTTTTGTATACAATATTATAAAAAACTCGTCGGAACGCTGACTACGGGCTGTGTTTTGTAGCTCTTTCCCTTCATCTCCTTCATTTCTCAGTTTTATTAAATATTTTAATTAATTGGCTTAAAACAATAGGTTTACTGGTGACCGTTATCGTCTGGCTTAGTTGATATAAATGTAGAATTCCCGATTATAGTTCTCATCGAAGTCGGCCCAAGCTAAGTTTCTTGTAAACGCCTAAGACATTTCATCATCATCATCATCAGCCTATTATTAGTCCACAGCTGGGCATAGGCCGCCCCTAATGAGTGCCATAGCGCCCTGTCTTCAGCTTGCGAAATCCAGCATCTGCCAGCCTTTCGCAAATCGTCATCCCACCTGGTCGGAGGGCGTCCTACACTACGTTGAGGCGCGGTCTCCTGTCAAGAACATTTACCCCAGCGGTTGTCGGTTCTTCTCGAGATATGGTCGGCTCACTGCCACTTCAGGTTGCTAATCCTTTCATAATATTTATTTTAAATAACAAATGGACTTTTGTACTTTGTTATGATATATTTAAGACATCCTGTATAAATCAAGTTATAAGTTTACGGGCTCAAACGCGTTGTTCTTGCACTATAAGGAGATGTGCCGGTAGGACCACGCGTGCGCCGCACCACACTTCCGCTTAAAGTTCTACAATATCTGTGATAATGGATTTACCATTTAAGGTAAGGTAAAAGTACATAAAACGGGATATTTTCTATAAATTGTGGTGTTTTTGTGGTTGTAGTGACCTAGTCATGATTCCTTACCAAGGTTTAAGGCAGAATAGCTGTGTTGTGTTAATTAGAATTTGTTTAGGTTTGTGTCTAATTTGCAGTTGATTAGTGAGTTTTGCTTTGGAGTTGCTCAAATAGTGCCAACAACGAAAAACAACAAAGAGTTTGCGTGAAAGGAGATCATTTAAAATCTACATACATAAACTACGCAAAAAAAAAAAAAAACAGTTGATTTAGCCCTTTATTCCATCCAGTCCTACCAGTAGTTCGATAGTCGAACTGTTTGGATGTTTTTTTTCCAAATTGTTATACTGACGGATCGAACTATTTGGAAACATGGATTTTATTCCAAATAGAAATCTATTACCTTACCGTTATATTACTAACTCCGAAGTACAGTCATCGATTTACAACGTGCAAAGATGTCGCATCAGCTGGCCAAAAGTGGAAAAACTAAATTGTGTCTGCTTTATTTTTTTTGGGCATATTTTCCACGAACTGCTTCAGAACAATAATAAACAACACAAACACTTTACGTAAATCATACAAAATTATTAAATTACCAAGGTTATATTTGTAATATTATAATAATATTTATAATAATATTAACCTAACTTGTGCTTGTTATACTATCAGTATTTAATTTAGAAACATTTGGGAGAAAGACACTACTGAAACAGTCTGCATTTCATTTGCATGCATGCATTTTCACAATGTTTAGAAGTTTTATCTCAAAATTTCTAAATAATGTCCTACAGAGATGTCGCCATTTAAAAGCATCATTTGGGTATTTTGTATATGCTGATCCCTCAGAATGCTCTCTCTTGTTCGGCTTTTAAATGGGGCCACTTCATTTTGAATTTGTGTTCGTAAAACACTATACAAAGCGGCATCATCTTTGAAAACTTTTAATATTTTCAATAAAGTGGCCTTTTTCCTTCTACATTCATTGTTAATTTTCACATGCCAACCTTCTATAAAGTTGTTAGTACGATGCAATTCACCGAATACACACCAGGAATCGATAAAATTATTATCTTTCATCCAAAACTTGTTCATGTATGAAACCAGTGAACACATTTTCTTGTCATTAACGTCAACAAATTCTTGTATGTAACTCCATCCCGACTCTATTTTATCCCTCGGAAGTAAAGGTAAAACTGCACACAATGCAATAATCCGCCGAGTGCTTTTATTCTTTACAAGCTGTAGATTTTTACACTTTCTCCAAATACTATTCCGAAAATGATAGTAACAACCTTTAGTTATGACTTTCGGAAATACTGTCAACATAGCATTATATGACGGTTGCTCAAAATCGCTAGTGAATTTTGTGGGTGACCAATCCGGAATTTGAGATTTAATCATTTCAAACAACGCCACATAAGCTTAAAGAAAGAAAGGAATTATTATATCATAACAAAAAGGACAATTTCCTCTCAAGATACAAATGCATTTGAAGTACCATTTCTGACTGTACCATTATAATCATAGTAAATCTATTTGGAATAAAATCCATGTTTCCAAATAGTTCGATCCGTCAGTATAACAATTTGGAAAAAAAACATCCAAACAGTTCGACTATCGAACTACTGGTAGGACTGGATGGAATAAAGGGATTTAGCACAAGCTATGCCGACTGTTACGGATACAAGACGTGTTTTTACTATAAGATCTCGATCTGTTTTCAGATAATTTTAGTGACAATTTGCATAAGTCAGAGACAAGTGCATTCGGCAAGAATACCTCGGCTTAGCGTCGCTGAGTCGTCACCATCCAACTACTTCTACAATAATATTGACGGTAAGAAGCATTAGTAAATTAATTTTAATTAAAAAATCATTTTATTATAGCTCTTGCTGTATATGTAATATGGCGATCTCGGCTGCGTAGAGGCCAGAAGTCGGCCTGTAGCGCAGGAGATTGCAGATTTGGTTCCTGCCACGGGCGTCTCAACTGTCAGCATCTCAGATCTTCGAGCACTACTCATCGTTGATCAAGGAAGCCTATGTCCACAGTTGGACATAGGCTTCCCTTAATGAGCATCATAGCACCCTTTCTTCAGCTTACTGCATCCAGAATCTGCTTGCAGTCTGTCGCAGTTCGTATATACCAGGAGGGCGTCTTACACTATGTTTGTCCAGTCGCGGTATCCATGCAAGAACACGTTTACTCCAGCGGTTGTATTTTCCTCGCGAGATATGACCGGTCCACTGCCACTTCAGCTTGCTCATTTTTGAGCTATGTTGATAGACAACTTTGATTTGAGCACTGCGGCACACGTAATAGCTTTTTTTCTCCTAAGCGCAATACAATACGACTGTCGTCAGTTTTCTTCCGCTGTGTTCCTTTAACGTGTCGTTATATAATTTCAGGCAATCCAGGCGTATACTCTTTCAACTACAACGTCGCAGATGATGTAACAGGTAACACCCAGTACCGCACTGAAGACCGCCTGGCTAACGGGACCGTCACCGGCGCCTACGGGTATATCGATGCATTCGGTATCCCGCAGCGGTTCCGATACGTTGCCGATCGAGCGGGTTACAGGTAAGTTTGCTATGAATTTTCTGATAGGGTTTTTTTAATTAATCATTTGAAACAGACAAATAAAGGAATGGTTCGGGAAAAACAGACGGCAAGGAAAAAACACACACAGATACATCATAGACGTACGCCTCCCTTGATACCTTATTGGCTCTTATTATTCCCCCAAAAATCTCTTGTCCTGTCATCTATTCGCTTGTATAGGCTCTCTTATAAGAGCAATACTTCGTAGCCTGTGCCACAGCACACAGGCTAGGAATGCGATCGGCAGCTTGAGGCATAGCTGTTAAGCCTCATCTTAATGTGCCTACTAGATTCTGCCCGCGGTTTTGCATCGGTATTTCAATTATGTAGTCCATTATATAAGTTAGGCTGTGTTCTAAATGTACACCATATTTCATTTTGATCAGTTTAGTAGTTTTGGAGATCTTAGGTATAACAAAATTTTATTCACATTTCACAAACTTTCGGCTCAATAATTTTAATAGAATAATGTGTTAATGGAATGACTCCCTCATTCCCATGAGGGAGTCATTCCATTAACACATTATCCATGGGGACTCTATAGTATTAAAGAATCATAAATTGACGAGTTATTCTACTAATCAAGCAAAAAAATCATAGAAAAAAAACATAGAGCACGCTACTACGACGCTGCGCCACACCTGCGTAGCATACAAAAGACTTCAACGCGCCTCCACTTCCATAGATAGGTACTTATTTTTTTTCTCACCTTGTGCTACGATGTAAATGTTTGTGTGATGACCCTATCTAAATTGCCCACGCAAAACTTTGTCATTGCTCTATAGTATTTTGTAGGCAATAAAAGCATGCTGTGGCGGTTGCGGTGTAACCATCAATCTTTCTAATTCTGTCTGAGTGGATGTAAGCGACTATCAAAACCTACCAGAGAAAGGCAGCAGCATCCTTCTGGGTTTTATACACCTCTACTACGAGTACGTCATTAATCCACCTGAACCCTAGAAAAACCCCTTGTTGAGGGGAGGCACTTGGCACAGCAGTGGACATTATGAGTGCTTATGAGATATTTTCTATGCATATAGCTTTATTAACAAAGAAAATTACAATCAAATAAGTAATAGAACTATATTAAAACTAGTATTTACAATTGAAACAATTGAGCTAACTGCACACTGTTGCAAACAATCTACAGGTAGCTCAACTGATCCACATCAATACCAGTCGGAATCGTGCCCAAGACGCTGCTGGTTGCATTGCCCCGCGCTGTATGGCAATGCTGACGCGCTGTGCCAGATACTCACCAAATAAAAATTAATTTGTTATTACAGACTACAGACAAACATGCAAGTTACATTAAACAACACACATTACAATTTTAAACTCATGCAATTTAGGTTTATATAATCAGACAAACATTTTCAGAAAAGTAAGTAGGAGCTTAGGAATAACTTAGTGTAGGCAAGTTTGTGTTTGCTGCAACAAGACAAAAAGGCCTTATATGGTTGGTATTAGCACAAATACAATCACGTAGATAAGTACTATCTATTTTCTAGGTTACAGGTATTTAGACAAGATAGGCATGATGTGCTTTACATGTAGTACTTACTTACTGGCGTGCCGCAGTGACCCGAAGTTTGCTGACCTCTGAGACCAGAGATCACCAGTTGTCCCCGTCACGTCACTTTCCGTTTCAGTCCTTATATGGTTGGTATTAGCACAAATACAATCACGTAGATAAGTACTATCTATTTTCTAGGTTACAGGTATTTAGACAAGATAGGCATGATGTGCTTTACATGTAGTACTTACTTACTGGCGTGCCGCAGTGACCCGAAGTTTGCTGACCTCTGAGACCAGAGATCACCAGTTGTCCCCGTCACGTCACTTTCCGTTTCAGTCCAGTCGACGACGGCATTTAGTTCTTGTAGGTCTTTCTCAAATTCCCTCAGACGACCATTATGCCATCAGCTACATAGGCGACCCATGTGCACTCTGCTGGCTGCCCTATCCTCCCCGATTCCGACTACATGCCAGAGCCATCGGAGTCTCGAGGATTTGGTTTCTCCTATGATGTTCCGCTTGGATACTAGTTTTTAAATGTGGTATTTATGAGTTTTTATCCTTGTTACAGAGTATTTCGAGACACACTTTTCAACCCTTTCGTTTATGGTTTTCAAACGACGACACTCAGACCAGCTGACAAAATCGTAATATCAACCGAACCTTCGATAACATGGACGAGACCTAAACGACCAAACAGGAATAAAAACCGAATTGATTCAAATAATTTAGATTTTGGGAAGGGTACGAGAAGGAAATATAATTTGGTGGGGCCACCTAGTCAGCATGTTGCTTATGACAAGTGAAATCATAGGATTAGCTTATTTTATAGTGAATTTTCAAATTTTTTTAACTGGCATTTACCCAATGTAGCCGAAGATACCAACCTTTGTTTAGAAATTAAGGATTTATCTCTAATCTAATAATGATAAATAATGCTGAAAAATTCATACAGCATTATCTAGCCCCAAGCTAAGCAGAGCTTGTGTTATGGGGACTAGATAACTAATATACACAATACAATACATAGCATAGATAGATATTTATTATACATTGGTAGAGATTTTAATAAATTTAAAGTACATGAGGTACATGAGTAACTTATTTCAACCTAATAAAGACTGCTTTTTATTTTTATTACATCTTTTTTGATATTGTCACCACGGAGTTTCTTTGTTCATAATCCATTATGTCATTCATAATTCATAGAGTAATATTGTAAACGTGACTCTTAAATATTTTTCCTGTTTATTTGTAAAATTAATCTTTTAAAACTTTATTGAATCTACAAATAACTTTGAACACTGAAAAATGATTTCCCAGAAGCATTTAGTTTTAATATTTATCACTCACGCACTAATATTTTTCAAAATGATAACAGGTAAGATGTGTGAGTACTTGTAAGTGATAATGTACCTAATAGATCAGTTTAGTTTTATTTTTGTTGGTAGATTAATTACCACCTTTAACGTAAACAATGTTATATTTTGAGGAATAAATTCTCTGGATTGTATATTACAAGACTGTGATTTTTAGCGCCTCGGGCTAGACCAAATACTTAAAACACTATTTTTTTTCCTTTTGAATTCTGCTGCTTGGCTATCTGATTTTATATCAATAATCCCTGGATTATTCAGTACGTATTGAATTATTTATCTACAACGCAGGAATTTCCTGCGTTGTAGATTATTACTTATTATTTTATTGTTTATCTACAACGCGGGAATACTCTTCAACAACAGGTTGTTGAAGAGTATTCAATACTCTTCAACAACCTGTTGTTGAAGAGTATTCCTGCGTTGTAGATAAATAATTCAATACGTACTGACTACGTATGTAAATAAATAACAAGAACAATGTCTATATACATACTCGTATGTATGTGGAAGATAGAAGATGAAATAATCCAAGACCTACTGACCTAATGAAATAATAAATTTATTCCAAGGCGCTCCAGTAGTGAATTCAAGTATGTTGAACTCAAACGATCAATTTGAAGTGAAAAACGAAACCCGATACCCCAACGGCACTGTAATCGGAGAGTTCTCATATACGGACGAAGAAGGAAACCCTATTAACGTGAAGTACTATGCAGATGAGTTCAATTATGGGTAAGTTAAAAGTGAACCATTGCCAATGGACCGTAAGACGGGAAGCCATAGAAGAACGACGTCATCGACATAGCTCTCATTTTAAGCAAACTGTAGTGGCATGTCCGTGGTGGTTAGTGCGAAAAAATGTATCCTTCCAACTCAGTCCGCGGATGTCGTAAGAGCGGACTTAGGGCACCTACCAAAGTGGGATACCATCCTCTCGATTACATTAAGGCGATTGTTGAGAGTCGATGGATGGAGGCCGCTCAGGACCGCTATTTGTGGCATCGTTTGGGGAGTCAGGATTTAGGAGGTTATATCTATAGAACTATACTGGACTGTTTTATAATAGAATTGATTCTTAAAATTCTTTCACTAATAGATAGTTGTTATGCTACATTTTATTCAGCTATAGGCTATGTTTTGGCCATGAGCCGCGTAAGCAAATATGACAGAAGTGGCTGACTTTATATTACGTAAATAAATAAAAATCACATTTAGGTGAAGGAGCAATGACACATAATATGGGCTGGGTTTTAAGCTCTTGAATATTTAGCCTTTTAACCCTTCAGGCGGTCAGTGACCATTTCTTTGTGTGACTTCATCTTGATATGACCTATTCTGGATTCGACCACATTTTATACGCACCAGTTTTAATGGAGACCATTTCTGGACACCATATTACATTTCAGAGTTGAACTAAAGAGCGCTAAGATAATCCCTGGGAAAGCCTCTTTTTGGAAAAACAGTAGCTTCAAAACTATAAAAAGACCTGACGAGTTACGACACAGACATACGACTGAAAAAATCAATGGAGGCCAGTACGACAGCAAGAAGAAAATGAATTTAAAAACTGAAAAGAAATCGGCGGATTATGAGACGTATTATAGAAATGATATTAAAGGTCTAAATCAGTGCGATAAGGATAATGTTAGAGTGTATTTGGATAAAGAAAAGAAAATGATTAAGCGAGCATTAAAAAATTATCAGCCATCTAAATCTTGTGGAAGAAACTAGTATTTTAATAGTAATTGTTTATTTAATAAATGTATGTATTTTTTTACAAATTGCAGTCTGAATTGTTAATTTTAGGGATTTATCAATTCATTTTCTTATTCATAATGGTCTGCTAACTTAAAACAGCATTTTAACGGTGTTATTTATCACTTTCTTATATCAATAGAAGAGAACAGAGTGTGATATAGCAATGCTCGAAAGATATTATGATTAAGGCGGGAGATTACCTAATCCTAATTCATGAAGGTAACTACTCAATAGTTTGTACATTTTTAAAATATAAATACAGCTAATAGGTACTAGTATGTAGAAAAATACATAAATTAAACAGTTTTAAACTCGTTGCATTTGTGAACATGTTAGTTGAAATCTCTCCCTCTCTCTTCCCAGATAGTTATTTCCTATGGTGATGGGGTCAGCTTTCTTCATTGATTTTCTCCACTTCGCTCTATCATCGTCTGAAGCATGACACTCACATGTATTTTCATGTTGGTTGAATGATTCTTCTAGATTCTATACACGTTACACAATTTACAATGCCCTTCAGGTCTCTCCCTCTATCTTCCCAGATAGTTATTCCCTATGGTGATGGGGTCAGCTTTCCTTATTGATTTTCTCCACTTCGGTCTATCATCGTCTGAAGCATGACACTCACATGTATTTTCATGTTTGTTGAATGACTTCTTCTAGATTCTATACACGTTACACAATTTACAATGCACTTCAGGTACTATAGGCATTTCCGCTGTTTTTATTGCAGTATTCTGTGAGAATGGGAGATTTAATTGTGTATCATACTTTTGTGTGCAACCTTTGCCTAGAAATGTAAATTCAATCTGCCTATACCTCGTTTTTTTTAATCCTGCCAATAATGTACACCAATCAATGTCACTATGAAAGTGACAGGACAGCAGAGCAAACCCTTGAATTTTTATGGATCATTAGGTATAGTTCTTGCCCTCGGCTTTGCTTGAGCAGGAAATTTTCATAAAGCTAGAATTCTTTTACTAAATACATTCATCTCACAAGGCGCGGGGCCTCCCGCCGTAAAACTACACACGCTGCGCTGCTGGTGTTCTTTTCTGCGAGTCATAATAATCCTAGGCTCACGCACCACCCTTCACTATGCTTGTACCTAACAACAAAGCAAAGCAACATTTGGTTATGCCCTCTGAGAGTAAATAAAACAAACAAATAGGTGTTTTTTTCATAGAGAACTACATTTTAAGGAAGGTTTATTCATAAGTACATTAGTTTTCACTGCCTAAATTACTAATATCCTAGTCCTACAAAGGCGTAGCATTATTTGACCTCAGAAATAAATATAAACAAATACTTTTCTTGTTTTTTTATTTCTTCGTTGCCTATAATTACAGCTGATTATCAATTATAGTCTTTATCCCGTTGGAGTATTCAAGCCTGTTGTTAAGCCTTCCAAGAAAGCTTGTTTCGATGTCTCTTGACCTCAGTATCCACCCTTGTTTTTATTACTGTATGGCCTGCAACAAAATAGGATATATTTAATATGCAGATCACAGGAAGCAATAATGCATGAGTGATATAAGTCATTTCTCAGAAGCAGTAGGAATGCTTTTTATCCCACTAATATTAGTTTGGATTGATGGATGTTTGTTACTCAATCACGGCAAAACAGCAAACGGACGGAAAGGGTCCGTATGAAATTTGGCATAACGATAGATTATAGTCTGGAAAACACATAGGCTACTTTTTATCCTTTTACTTTTTTTAAATAAAGACAGACTTTTCTTTGAAATTGAGGTAGATACCTAAATCAATTCTTACCTTCGTTAGAACAGATAATTAATTTCGGCGAAAAAACTGACGGACGATTCTTCATATAGCAGAATAGGTGAATTGGTCAATACTTCGTCAAAATTGGTTTTGCTACCTTTTTTCGTGGGCGAAGAAACCCTTCCTGTTGATTTGTGTTCTTTTACAACCATTCCATGTTCTTTGCGATATTCCCAAGAGCTCGGCTGTTTTGTTGACACACGCGACCAATAGTTCATGTACGTCTGCTTGTACACATTTATTACCATCAGTTTTTCATTGGCTCAGAGTCAGGCTCTTTATCATTATCAGCAAACACACACAACCAGGTAATAACAATAACTCTAACACAGCAAGATCACTTTAACGGGTAGCACACAGAACAGTTCTGTGGGGTAGCATATAACTTCACCAACAGCAAAAACCGGCGGCGCGGCGGCGCAGCCAGAGAAAGAACATTCGATTCCAGAACGGGCGAAGGACGGGAAACCTATAAGAACTTGAAGAAAATCTTGAAATTATTTTGTTTTCTCCGAGACAGGAAACGAAAGTAGTGTTGCCGCAGTCAAAATTAAAAAGCTCCAGACCGAACCCAAATTTTGTCCGAAATAATGACAAAATGATTAGTTTCGTAATATATGAGAAAAACTGCAAAATGATATATTGCAAGCTGAAAATAGAAAGAGTAATCACCTATAAAACTAATATCACTAGGCACAAATTACGTAAAAAATGTATAGTGTGTTTGTGACGCCCTCATGCTCTAAGACTGAACGGATTTGTTTGAATGAAACCAGGATGGTACCAGGGTAGCTTATCTAACATGGATTATCCATTGGCTACAATCCCTGAAAAGTGGAATGATCCAATTCAGCTCAACATACGTAGATAAAAAACGTTCATACCAACGCAGGATACCTACATAATAAATCACAAGAAAGAGCACATAAGGCCTCACCAGACGTGACTCCCCAAATTGCAGGTATTAAGTAAGAATAGAATGAAATAGAAATACATTTATTTTTAACAACAATATAAACAGTAAGTAGTAACATTACATAAGTTACAGCTTGCCTAAAAAAATTAATTGAGATGACAAGGAAAAGAAAATGAGCTCATGAGGTTAAACTGGCGAATATAATGAAGATAACAAAATCAAAATCAAAAATTCTTTATTTCCATACTTACAAAAATGTACCCTTAGAAAAGGTGAAATCCTTAAAATAAAACACTGACACGGAAATAACGGAAATACTTTTGATTTCTGTCGCTTCGGTATGTAGACTAAAGTACAGAAGCGACTAAGAAACCTGTTAGTTGTTATTTTTCGAGTTGGAGCAAAACCCGTCCAAAGGTTTTTTATCCCCTAAATAATCTGATATTTTGTAGTAAGCTTTTTTGCACAGAAAGGTTTTGACAATTTGTTTGAATTTATTTATTGATAGATTTTGCAACTCACTAGGAGTTTTGTTGTAGAAGTTTATACATTGCCCTTTAAAAGATACATTAATCTTGTGAAGCCTGGTTGTGGGCACATCGAGTTTATGTTTATTTCTAGTATTTATATTATGTATATCGCTATTTTTAGGAAAGCTTTTGATATTTTTATGTGTACAATAAGTTTTCATAAATATATTGACTGTCATTATGTTTATTTCTTTGAATTTGAACAACTGACTGTTGGAAAATATACAAAAGGGCAACAGCGAGCGGAGTAGGCCGATTTTTTCTAAATCTCTTTCTTTGAGGCACTGAATAAAATACGACGGCATTATAAAAATGTTGTAATATCTACATAATAAATATTTTAATATCCTATTAAAGTGGTACGTTAGGTATTATTATAATATTCTCTGCTAGTACAGTGGCCACTATGCATGAATATGGTGTATGTTATAGTAGTATATGCCGTTCCGATACGCGTTTTGGTCCGAAAAGACCCGTAGAACGTCACGGTCCGCAAAAGATCCGCAGAGGTAGAAAAAAGTCCAATATAGGCCAAAAACATCCGCAACGGCAACATTTCATTACATTTTGTACCCAATGTGCAGTACCAATGCACATCGACAGAACTATTCCCCATTCCTCAGAATATGACCCAGTGGCACAAAATAATTACCCATAAAACATGTTTATCATTTATTATCTTTGTAAGAAACTAAAGTACTAGATTAAAAATATGCCAGGACCTTAATTTATTGACCAGTTGACAAGTTTTGTTTAAAATTAAAATTCCTAGATTTTTTTACGACAAAACGTAATACTGTCGTAGTTACCTTCTACCAAGGAGGTAAATTTTTTACTGGTATCCCCTATGTTTACGTTTGTGGCAGCTAATTCGGAGATAGATTATATGTGGGCATAATATTTAGCGACCGATTTAGCGCGGCGGCGGGCGAAGGTCTGCCTACGACACAGGAGGTTGCGGGTTCGATTCCCGCATTGGTACAAATATTTGTATGATCTACAAATATTTGTTCAGGGTGTTTCGGGTATTTTCTATGTATAATAAATAAACTATCAATGTAATGTTTTTTTGTAGTATATCAGTCGTCTAGTAACACAAGCTCTGTTTCGCTTGGGGCTAGATGATGCTGTGTTGATTATCCAGCAATTTTCTTTTAATTTATAGTGTTTATAGTAGTAAAATTATCATTGTACCTGCACCCTAAAATATTTTACCTGATTTACTTTGTTTTATTTAAACAAATTTTTTAAGCTTTACTGTATACATACCAGAAATGCCCGTGCCAAATTAACCATGACAATACCAGACTAAACGCAAAAACGCAGAGGTATTTCATTCAGTTCAAATCCAATAGATATTATCTACTTGTGTAATGACTTCGTAACCTAATGGTAGGTAAACGTAATGTGTTACATTTAGTAAATTGTCGATGATTATATCTAGTAGAGCCGTTAGCTATATGATGTGTAGTATCAGAGCTCTCTCTGAATTACTGCCATATAATCTGTGTCGTCAAGCAATTGCGTCTTTGACGCCTCGGTTCCCCGTTTATTGGTAATATCTATGGCCTCGGTGTGAGGTTTACGCACTATATTAGCAAAAAACAAAGATAAAGAAGCCTGTTGTGATAAATACCAAAATGACTAGACAATAATGAAGTCATTCTCTAATAATGATACATTTTTACCCGATTACCAACAGGGGAGGGTTATGAGGTTAGCACCCTATGTTTGTATGTATGTGGCCGATTTCTTTGTTCCCACGTAGCGTTGAAACTTCTGGTTCGATTTCAACAAATTATGTATCGATTGATTCGTCTTAATACTCCGATGGTTATAGGCTAGGATTTAGGGCTCCGCCCCCGAATAAGCCTACAAAACGCGTAATAAATGACAATGACCATAACGATACATTTTGGCCATTGTCATTCAATTAGGCGGAGCGAGGAAAGTGGGCTGCGTGCGCTTACGTAACTCTCACGGGTAAGTGACATATTGTATCGAAAATACCGTAAACGTAACGTAACAAAGGCAATTTCATTGTAGTGTTTTACCATTGTCGTCAATTTGATGTAATGAGCACCGAATGAGCACATATTGATGATTTTCCAGGATTTCTTTATTTTTAACATTTATTTGCAGTCACGACGGACAGGCGATTGCGTCGATAGTTGGGGAGTAGACGACGTCTGCTGAGATGATGTTACTTTTGCTGGGCATTTGTCAGAAAAAACAGCATGGGCTTTCTCGTGGAAAAACTTACAAAGTCTTGATTGTACTTAGTGCGACACAGTATTTTTTTACTTCTGCAGATCGCATCACTTCCTATTTTTACCGACTTTATGAAGGAGGTTGTATGTTCGGCTGTTTGTATATTTTTTTTGCTAGCACCGCCTCGCAGTTCCACCCGCATAGTTCCCGTTCCCGTGGGAATTCCGGGATAAAACAGCCTATGTCACTTCCTGAAAAGTAAGCTTTGTAATGGTAGTTTTTTTTTTAAATCGGTCTAGTAGTTTTTAAGTTTATTCGTTACATACAAAAATACAAATCATTCCCCTTTATAATATTAAGTATAGATGTATGTTCTACGATTTCTCTGTCAATTAAGGACCAGAAGTGAAAATTATTTCGCTATTGTATAGGGAATGATACCGAAAACGTCCATAAAAAATTTAAATATGAAGAGAGAATATGATATTTTGGTGATATCTTCGCCAATCCTCAATAAGTTTTGGAGATTCTTTCGTTGTTGCCTTTAAGTTTATTTTAAGGTGGTCCCATAAAAGTTAGATTATTTAAACGTATCTTAAACATCATCACATGATAAATTTAACTATCGCTGGCTTAATGATTACCATGGCAACGGGCTCATGCAAGAAGTCTTACGTAGTTGACAGATGACGGATCTCCTAAAACTAAGGACGACCGATCCTGACTGATGATTTTATTAGGGTTTTGTACCAAAAGGGTACAAAACAAGGGTTTCTGTCTGCCTGTCTGTTTGTCCGTCCGTCAGTGGGCTGTATTGTTTTATAAAACACACAACAAATTATTGTTTTTGTACTTTGTTTAATACGTTCCTAATAAAGATTTTTTACTTTTACTTACTTCGATAAAAGTAAAAACCTTTTTTTACTTATATCGAAGTTTACTTATGATGAACGTAAAGTATATTATAGTAATTATAGCTGATTAGTACATCGATTTTGTCTATACTAACATTATAAAGAGGAAATTTCCTACATCTCCCCTACTACAAAATTTAAAATTTGTTTGTTTATTTGAATTTAATAGGCTCCGAAACTGCTGAACCGATTTGAAAAATTCTTTCACAATTGGAATCCTACAATATCCCTAATGAACATAGGCGATAGAATATACCCGTGCGAAACCGGAGTGGACCGCTAGTTTGTAATACGATGGTACTGTAGCATAGTTTGTGTTTTATGGATCTTAGGCTACACAAAGACAAATACGGAATTTATTAGGTAAGTACGATTGGCCCTATTACATGTATTGTTTCTTTAGTATCTGTGGATATTCCAAAATCTGAGTAATCCAGATGAATCTTGAATCCAAAAAATATATTATCCCACCCCTCGGGGCTCGTTCCTTCCCTAGGATCAGGCTATAAAGCTGAATAACCCTGGTGAGAATACTCCTAAATCTTAACAATGCTTCTTATATGAACACCAGTACTAAGTGTTTCAGAGACCACCACCTCTACCAACCTCATATAAGCTTACTGTGAATTTCTCCTCACACATTCTCGACAAGGCTATCGACGGGTGTCGATGCTTCTTTGATAATCTGAACCAAGTGGAGTGAAGTGGCCTAAGTCGAATCAGTTTACCTTATGATCAAGAAAATGACGATAAAGGTAAGCTGCTCAATTGTTTACGTAGAAATAAATTTCACTACGTAATAGTACCTACCTACTTACTTCTAAAAATTAATGAAATGTGGCTCTATTATGATGCGACGCAGGAGGTTGCGGGTTCGATTCCTGCCTCGGGACAAATGTTTGTACGATCAGTAGCTATTTGTGCAACTGGGTGTTTTGTTTTCACTTCGTGTTCTACGTACGGCAGAAGTATGTATTTATGGAGTATAATGTTTTAGGTGTTTCAGTTACCTAGAACCCACAAAAACAAGCTCTTCCAAAATTGCATACATATATTATTAGTAGGACGAAAAAGAAATTAGATATAAACCAAAAATATTTTCTGTTTTCAAAACTCAATAACTTTATTTCTTTAGGCTTACAAAATAAGCACTAAGACAAGTCAAATTTTATACCATAAACAGCTGTACAAATAGTTATTATTATTATCATCAACGCTAAACTTAACGCTAAACTAATTTTGCTTATACATAGTTCGGTTGTGTTGAAAAAACTAAAAACGAATTTCGAATCTATTGGTTTTAAACAGTTTTTTTAACTTTTGCGGGCTAAATACTAATTCTTTGTAAATAAAACTCAACTGTAAAAAAATCAACCAAATAGGTCCATAGGGCAATAACTCGCGAAGAACTGCCAAAGGCTGGGGTAAAAGTGTTATTGAGAGGAGACCACGACTCCGAAAACGTAGTGTAGTACTTACTCTCTCCGGCCAGGTAGGATGACGACCTGTGAAAGACTGCATGTGGATGCTGGATGCGTCAAGCTGAAGACAGGCATATAAATGGCGCTCATTAGGGAAGGCATTTGTCCAGCAGTGGACTAACATAGGCTGATAATGATGTACCCTTCCGGTTAGGTAATTTAGCGCCGGTAGGCAAATTATACAGTCATTTACGATTGTAGAGTTTATGTGAGTTCCGAGTTCAGTCTCTTGCGACCACAGGTCAACTATCCAATAAGTATACGAAGCGAAGATAAGACCCGTTTCACATGCACACGATAACCAGCACGTGCACTTATACATCTTGTGTTAGTATAAAACAAAGTCGTTTTAGTAACATCATTTATAACTCGAGGACGGTTGAATTTAGTTATATTTAATTTGTTGGATTTGTCTCTGTCCCGAATTATAGAATAACTAATAAAAAAATATAAAACATTCACATGGGGCAAAAATACGAAGGAAATAGTTTTCTCATATATTTCTCTTATGGAACGCCATCTCTGATTCTAAGGCGGAACGAAATTTGCCGGGGCAGCTAATTTAATATTGGATGAGCCATTTTCACATGCCCACGGGCCTAATGAGGTGCTTCTTAAACATGGCACGGCTTGTTCCTGATATATTATTTAAAATGAATAATTTCAATAAAAGGTTAGTGTAAGAATAGATAAATCAACGAATTAAATCCGGGTTCATCATTGAATAATGGTACTTTCATCATTTCGTATACTGTTATATTTTCGGGGCAGATTCCTCAGGCTACATAATAATAAATTTCAAGCTTAAAATTATATTTTTCAATAGAACGCCTTATACATGAATTTGCCATATTGGTCACAGAAAAAGTTGATATTTTTTAGAATCAAAATGTAATCGTGTTAGTGGTAAGTTTTGCATAGTGTTGAACCTGAAAACCAATGTTTTCCAGCCTTACAATCAACTACTGCGTAATCTAAGTGAAAACAAAAGTGCCTATCAGTTCTATAGTTACAGTGCAAGCAAAAACAGAGGTAGCCATTACGAAGATATTGAAAGCATGTGGGAAAACTGGGAAAAACAAACCATTGTGTCATCAAATCATCATTGAACGTTTTTTGACGCTGCTCCTGAGAAATCTTAACAAGATTTATGTGTGTTGGTATTTGGAAATGTATGTTATTGTTTTTAGGGACGTTGACCTTTCACTGGTTCTTTGGACTGTCACTTTTTGTTTTGCTGCATCACCATGCACTTTGAAGTTACCTATGAACGATATTTACCTAGCTATCTTATCAGCCCACATTTACCCACAGTCTGGTTTATTTACCAGACATTAGGTGTCTGCTAACCACCAGAATTGATTTCGACCATCTGGCTGGTGGATTAAAATCAAGTCACAACTCTATTTGACCTCAGTTACCGGTCTATTCTGAGATTGTGCCATTATCGTCATTATGATACTTCATAACCTCACTAATATTGAGATATGCTCTCCCTCTTCCCTGTTTCAGGGGTTCTCTTAGTAGATTTCTCTATCTTTCTTACCAGCCAGTAACACCCACCGCTCATAGGCTTCTTCTATACATATCTCACCACTCCTGGCGGTCTTGAGTCAGCCGCATCCACTGACTTCCTCATGACCTCACAATGCCGAAATTAAACTATATTTCCGTTTTTTCCAGCTGATAATCGCAAGCATAGCTCTGCTGGCGTGCGTGGAAGCCAGAGTCTTCACGTACCTTCGACCAGTGAAGGCCGACCTGCTGCCCGCTTCGACTCTGGTCCACGCGCAGCCTAGAATTGGCTATGAGCACCACATCGCAGATGATCATCATGTCGATTATTACGTACGTTTCATTGTACACTCTTTCTCATTAGTCTAGCGTTCTCTCAATAGATATTGAATTGAATTGAAATTCATTTAT
This sequence comes from Eupithecia exiguata, assembly GCA_947086465.1. Classification (NCBI taxonomy): domain Eukaryota; kingdom Metazoa; phylum Arthropoda; class Insecta; order Lepidoptera; family Geometridae; genus Eupithecia; species Eupithecia exiguata. The sequence continues at coordinate 9,506,380 of OX352231.1, forward strand.
TCAGACATTGACATTGTTCATCCATTTTGTTAAGACATGCCTGGAACTTTGTGTTATGTGAACAAATAAATTTGATTTAATTTAATATGCCACATTATCGCTTTCTATCGGGTTAGCAAACCGTACCTTAATACAAATTAAAAATATCGTTACACAAATTTTTGTCTCTGAAGGATGCGTTCTTAATACACCTTGATTTCACATACTCACCTTAAATTCTATTTCAGTTTGTTCTTTCATGCAGTAGAGAACAAGTATTTTGTTTCTGTCATTTGTGAAAATGGTAATGATCTGTATGTGTTGGTAAAAATTTAAGGGTTTCCTGTTCAGAGATCGATTACGTTAAATAATAAAGTATCCAGCAAGGAACATATTTATAAAACCAGGAAATTTACTCAAATGGTTAGGTTTTTTTACACCATTTAATATCATTGCTTCCTTGCAGTTCCGTTGACAGGCATTATATTCGCAGTCTGATTTACAACTCACAAATCATCGCCTGTCTTACGAATTTCTTCATTTTCCGGAAGGCATTGGGTAATCCATTACTACTAGTATTAAGTACGGTGAAGCGTTATTGGTACCTAATTAATGTGTACATAATTATAGTGTGTAAATAGGTGTATTATATAATTTTGCTTCGATAAGACACTGTAGACACGCAAGCTTAGGTTTTTCATGTGAGATAACATTGATATGATAGACATGGCCACACTTTCGTTGGAAATAAATGTTGGTTGGTGTGGTAAATATTTATCATCTTCGGTTTAAAATTATTACTTGGCTGTTGGTTGAAGTGTCCTTGATAACTCCGGTGTGGTCCTACCGTACTCCATAGTCCTGGCCATACTTATGGCCATACCCTAGGCCTGGGACGAAATCATACTCCCATTTGTGCTGTCTGCGAGCTGGTTTTTCATGACCGTGTCATCCCGTGACCACGAATGAGTAAACCTGTTGAAACTTTGGGAAAAATAGATAAATAAACAAAAAAATATTCGTGAATATATATTTACAATATTGTTTTCCATGGTTCAGTTTTTGTGTCCGTGAACGTGAATTAAGAAATAAATGTGGTCCGAAATTTAAATTTAAATAAATTAAGCGTGTAAATCTTAGTGTTGTTTAGCCACCTCATTTTTGTATAACCTTTGTCGCCCACAATACCTTATTTAATTTTAGGTTGTTATTTGCGTTAACAGGATGGACGAAGGCATTTCAATCCCTCAGTTTTATTTTGACTTGTTAAGGGAACAGTTCAGCCGACTGAACTTAAGCAATGTGTTAGATGTACCTAGATGTACTTGCCTAAATAGAAAGTTGTTAGTAACACATTCTCAGTAGTTCCGCTAACATTCCTAGAAGCTGTTCAACAATGGATTACATAGGAGTTGATAAAAACTAACACACGGTTACATCTTTACTTTTTACTGGCAGCGGAACCGAGACGATTTGTGGGACCTTCCGTTTTGTTACTTAACCTCACCTCCTTTTTATGAAATCTATTTATGAAATCAAGATCATTCAGAGCTAGTTTTAAATCCGGTCCGTTTCCTCAGATTCCACTCGCTATCTATCGTCATAATTGATTCTTGTTCACTGGTTCTTCATGTTCATTTATTCACTTAACGCCTATTTCAGTGCTGAGTCATTGATCCTTTTTTATTGGTCCCTTATTGTTTCCCGACGACAATCTCAACACTCATCGATTAATAAAAGTCATCATTACACCTAGGTCCGCCAGTTTTTCGTTCAGGATTAGAGTTCACCTCAGTCTTTTTACCTTTGAAATTTTAATTTTATCTATATCTATAAACCCAAATTTAAATACTTTCCTAAAGACCCACTAAATAAAAACCAAAAGATAATCTTGTAAACTGTACCAACTTACTAAGTTCGCCTCGGTCATCTTATCATTAAAATTTTAAGATGGGTAGGTACCCATCACCTATCTACATCTAAATCCAGAGTCTACTGCTTTCTTAAAGGACCGAGAAACAAAATTAAAAAGATAATCTTGCAAACCCGGAACGAGTTTGAACGTAAGGTCTAACGTATGATTTTGTTTGGTTTTCAGGCTTATCCGAAGTACGTTTTCAAGTACGGGGTGAACGACTTCCACACCGGTGACATCAAAACACACCACGAGAGCAGAGATGGTGATGTAGTCAAAGGTAGTGTATACCTTAAGTTACTATAATATTTCATTGTTTTATACTCAGTCATCGACCAAGAATTGTAAATTTCGGAACCACTCTACATGGAGTGGCCATGTAGAGTAAATTTGCTCGGCTGACGTGGTTAATTTCAGCAGATGATAACGCTGCTGAAATCCTATAAAACAGGAACCGCTGGTCACAACCATCCGTTCAGTTTTCCAAAGAGAAATTGGGCAGAAAGGAACCGCCAGGTTGTCTTACATTAATATGATAGCAGAAATAGGTATATTGGATGGAACTCGCGCAAGATCAGAAGGAGTCGTGAAGAAGAAGGGGCATAGGTCTCCTCTGATTAATTCCCCTTCTTCTGGTACTGTACATTACATGTAAATTTCATGGTTTAAACAGGACTAAGTTAGTTAGTTCCGTAGTATGAAATTAGAAGTATACTAGTATCGTAGTATGAAATTTGGCTCAGTCATAAATTTATGCTTGAGTGACATTTATGCCATAGAAATGCGTTGCTCAAGCACAGATTGATGACTGAGCAAGCTTTTATAATACGGGTTTAAGATATCATCGATCTCCTTTACATCCACGACAGATAGTTTTCGCAGTGTTCGTTTTGTGGCACCCACGTAGATGATTTGCAATGTAAGGCCTATATGGGAGCGTAAGATAAGGCTGCAGTATTGATTGCAGCAGTTGCCGCAGACTCGGACATACTAGTTCATATAATATAATACGGGCCGTATTATGATAGCTTGCTTTGTCAGAGATCTATGCTCTTGTTTATCTCATAGAAAAGCGTTACTCATGTATATATGAATCACAGAGCAAGCTTTTACAATACGGGCCTTGGACATCACTATTGTAACAAAGGTGACGAACCGCACTTGCAGATAAAAACGTTAATGTGCCCTGAATACATAGGTGTTGATTAGTAGGATGTTTATTCATCTATTTATTTTTCAGGTCAATACACTGTAGTAGAGCCAGACGGCTCTCTCCGCACAGTGGACTACACGGCCGACAAACACAATGGGTTCAATGCCGTCGTGCACAAGACGGCACCGATAACACAACACGAAGCAGCTTTTCTACACCATCGCCATTAGATATTCTACTTTATTTGTTTTAGAGTAAGGTAGACTTTAAGAATGGCAAGACTGATGAGTAGCAGCAGAAAAACTGAATTTTCTTTTTTTTTGATTTGACTCATTTTGTTGGAACAAAAAATTGTGAGACAGAAAGGAAACACTCGGAATAAGATGAGCTGAAGTTTGATAAATTTGATAGAAATCTAATCTAGAGATTTTCAAACTAATTAGTACCAAATGACTTGTTCATGTAAAGAATACGCTGCAAAAAAAAACTCCACCTATATTTCGTTATTGTTAAGTTTGATCTAAATACATAAGTGATAATTTAACATTAGGAATTAAGATAGGTTTATGTTTGTGGTGAATTTAACACAAATTGTCGAGAAAAATTTCATGTTCTCCATTATTTTTCATACAATTTACAAGCTGAAAAACTGTAAAAGTTTTCGTCTCGTGTGACTTCAATGTACCTGATTGTTGTTATTTGTTATTTTTTTGTTTGTAACAAAAAGGAATTTGTTATGTGGTGCCTGTTAATAAAAGCTTCATAAATGGAATTGTTGGTGGAGTTTTGTTTGTCTTCAGAGACGTTGGACTCCTGATTCATATCCTAAAATCTTTCTTCTTTTGGAGAATCGTCTTGTAAGATTTTCTTACTGACCATGCAAAACTCGTAAGACAAAGTTAGTTTGTATACCTATTCAAAATAGTTCCTGCTTGCTGGACCGTAGGCAGGTGCCTACTACTGGTGAGTTTGCATATTCTACTCTAGAAAGCATCTAAGTTCTACGATTTTTATTATATTTTAATGAAAATGATCTTAAAGACCGTTCATCCTATCAGTTGGATTTCTTGTTCGTAGGATCACCTATTGGAAAAATTTGGAAACAAGGTTTTTTTGGATCTCGTTGATGCCTAAACTGTCGATGTCTATCTGCGTCCAAGTTCTATGACCTCGGAAGAACACCAAAAACTTCCTCTAGATAAAGTACCTTTAGGTATATATTTTAACAATAACTATGGCATTGTTTGTAGTTTAATAACACCTGCGTGTGATATGCTGGATGCGAAGTTGATATTAATTGTGGGAATTTGTATTAATTTAATCTCCTTTGTGTGTATGTCAAAATGAGGGCACAACAATTCATACATCTCAAATGGCATCTATGGTAGGTAGGTAGGTACTATTTTATTTTAATCGTCTATGTTGTGTATAGTGTACAATACAGATACCATAAAATTGCGTATCAAGAAACAAAAACAAAACAGGAAACAACAAATACAGATTAAGTACCTGAAAGGCGACTTCCACACAATTTAAAAAATCATATTATGTTAAGGTCTATATAAATATTAATATTTATCTTGCAAATGAATTTTGACCGGAAATAAATAACCTAACAACCTTAACATAACATAATTTTTAAAATGTAAGTTTTTTAGTTTCTGTGTTTTCTTGTGTCTATCAGATAGACAACACTTTATTGTACCACACAAACACAGAAAACAGTACAGAAATAAATACTATGAGAAGAAGTTCAAAGATGGCCTTATCGCTATGAGCGATCTCTTACAGGCAACCTTGGGATGGACTGGACATATAAGAACAAAAAAAAAACGGTGCCACTTGAAAAAAGAAATCATAAAATAATTGTATAATACTTACTCTACTAAATATCTACATAACCTACAAAGTTACAATAAACTTAAACGAACATAAAGATAAGTTGCCTAACTTTGTAACGATAGATTATATAATCAAGATTCTTCCGACACATACTAAAAGGGCACGTAAAACATAAGCTTGCAATTAAAAAGACTCGTAGTATATCCTAAGGGCCCAAGGGCAGACTAGCTTAACCTTGCCAAAAGGTACAGAGAGCTACTTACTTACAAATTCAGCCCTTTTGTTTCAAGTAAGTTCTAGCTAGGCTAGAGAAGTAACAAAGGACCATAAAATATGCAAATCAGCTTGCTAGAAGCCGTTATCTGATTGTTATAAACGTTTAAAAACTCGTTTTAATTGCTTTATTTATTCTATAATAGGGTACTGCATGTAATATCAATAAAATAATTTATGCGAAAGGGGGGGGGGGGGGGGATGTTCTGCAATTTGTAATATACAATTTTAATAATGTTGTATTTAACTTTGCACTAGAAAAAGTGACTTGCTGTGGTGCTTGACCAAAATGCTTCCACCTTTACACACAGATACTTTAGTAAACATGGTAGGTCGTTTGTTTCTAAAAGTGTTTGTGTGCAGAGGTCTTTATTTAGGTACTACAAAAAGTTACACTAGTGCCTTTACCTTTTGCAATATTTGCGAAAAGCAGTAAGAAACATCCGTCTACGCCTGTCCAATCATGCGCATTTGATGTGTTTCAGGAACTACGTTCAATCAACAAATGTACAGGTACAAATATTGGTTTGGAGGACTCTCATTGTTCTTCGAGGATGTGCAGTTTAGAAGCCGTAGATGGTCACCATTAACTGATGGCCATTCGTCTGAGAATGGAGCTGATTTGCTATGCTTGGTTTTACGAGGTCTTATTTGTAGTTGATTTAGTCAGGGTATGTTGAGTATTCAGGGATTTGCCGCTAATAATATAATACGGATGAATGTAAGAATATTTGTAAAGGAAAGAAGAAAGCACCTAAGAAATTAAATAATATTCCAAAAATATTATTATTTTATAATAAATAATAAGTTATCTTAAATAAATGTATGTGTAAATATTAGTTGTAATTAAACATAAATATAGAGTCTTTGTATAATTACTGAGAGATTACCCAGAGCTGACGCACTATAATAACAAAAACCTTAGAGTACCTGTAATAGCTAGGTACCTAACCTTCTTCTTTACGGCAAAACTACGCAACCTACTGACTGAAATAAGCAGATGTAAATCTAAATGAAATGCAATTAAAGACCTGGAATACCATTGTATAGAATAGAATAAATTTCATTTAGCACACGTAAAAAACAGGTAAATAACCACAAAAAATGTTACACTAAAACACATCATAAAACAAATCAACTCTTTGCGACGTCATCACTTAGAAATTTAATGAAAAAAAACGACTACTTCTCATGCTAAAATTAAGTGTGCAGCGGCGGCGGGTGGAACCAGGTAATAAAATACAAGCGACCCGCCCCGGCTTCGCACGGGTGCATGTATTATACATAATAAACCTTCCTCTTAAATCACTCTTATCTATTTAAAAAAACCACATCGAAATACGTAGCGTAGTTTTAAAGATCTAAGCAAATAAAGGAACATATAGCGAGAAGCGACTTTGTTTTGTACTATGTAGTAATGATGGCGATCAAAACATTGATTTGTTATTCATTGGCGGTTATAGATTATATTCAATTAAGTCAACAACAGAGCAACAAAAACGATTGCAGCCGCTCAAGTCAAATACTAAAGTTGACTTTTAGGATAAAAACTTTGACTTTTTTATGTAAATAAGTTTTTTCTCATCATCGTGATGACGTCGTTTTCACTAACACATTGCGTTGACATGGCATACCTGTGCTAGAATTTCACTAATTTAAACTGAGATACAGCAGTTCACACGTAAATTAGAACTTAATATTGCGCAGGAGTGGCAATGTTTTTGTAAGACATCCATCATCATTATTACTACAGCACATTTGAACCACTGAACAAAGGTGACATTTAAAATAGAAACCTTATTAGATATTTAAAAAACTACTTTACTCTTCTTAATAAGAAAAACTTCTTACAATTAAAACATCGTACATCATAATAGACCTCACGTTTGGGGCTAGATAATGCTGTGTTTGTCTTGTGGAGAGCGATTTGCCCAAAGCTGTTTAAAAGAATAGATGTAGGCAGGCATTTCAATGGATGGTCAAAAACAGAACTGCGTTATACATATTTAAATTGATACTCATTTATTTGAAAGTGATCTGTTGAAACATAATTCATACAAATAAACTAGAATACACCAAGTTCTTTCGTTAAATCCTTATTATTCCTTTTAAGTCCTTTTTTATATGAAATCATCTTGATCTCATACTCCCATAGTCTGTTGCAACTCAATCACATGCGATCGCTGTGCCATGCCGTGCGAAACTTTTCTCAATTAGCGAGTTTTATTACAGTGCAAGTATCTAAGCTAGGACACTTCCAGTTCCAGTAAAAACGTTTGGTATCCTTCTTGTACACTATCAAATATTTACGATAGGAAATAAAAAAAGTCCTTATTGTAATTTCAGTGTTTTGCATTATGAGCCACTAGCAGCGCCTCGCGGTTTCACCCGCGTAGTTCCCGTTCCCGTGGGAATGCCGGGATAAAAAGTAGCCTATGTCCTATTCCAGACTATAATCTATCTCTGTGCCAAATTTCATCCAGATCCGTTCAGCCGTTCTGGCGTGATAAAGGAACAAACATCCATCTATCTATCCATCCATCCATCTAAACTTTCACGTTTATAATATTAGTGAGATTTGCTATGAACCCTCGCTAAACCGAACTACGAATCAAGAGCGAAGAGAGAGCGGAAATTCGATTATTGGACTTCAAAATTATTTGAAGTTCAACACTAATTATCCTCTATGCACGTAAAATTGTTGGTAGCACTTTAAGAGAGGGCTACCGACAGCCAAAAATTTGCAGCTGCCGCTCCCGAATAGGTCTCTTCAGCTTACACATAAGTGATTGGCTGACTCCCAGCCAGACTGATGCCGCTTACATAATATTTACCTTACGTAGATGTAAAAAGGTCACTAACTAAGATTATTGACTACCCTGGATCTTAGCTACTTTAATGTAGTATATTCTAACGTTATTTTCGCGAGAACTCATAATAAAACACTGTTTTAACCGGATTGATCGCGTATATTTTATATTTTGTTTATAACCTGACGTTTCGGAGGCTTTTCAGCTTCCATGGTCACAGGCAGACTTAGGTGACATTTGTCTTTACAAGTAATTTGAATTTTGCATATCTACTTTATATCATACTTTAATGTACTTATTTAAATTTACAATAAACCCCTGGTCACTCCTCTCATACCTTTTTCAGATTTCTATAACTGTATTTCTTTAGGTCAACAAGATACACATTAAAATAGAGTCACATTGTACTCATACACATATTTGGTTATTGGTAGTGTAATTAATAATTTATAAATGTTATTAACTTTTTGACTACTTTTGGAATAATATCGATCCTAAGTTAGCAGTCAGCGCACGACGTAGGTATCTAAGATGTCCGGTCCGACAAGCCATCTTTCTGAGTCTGCCTAGGATAACTACATTTTTTTTTTTTTTTCATAACTAGTATATACATATTTTAGATTAATGTTAGGTACATACACTAGAGTATAATTACAATCTAGCCACAGAATTGGCTAATGGGCAATTTTGTTTTAACTTATTTTTATATAAACTTTATACTAAGAACGTGTCCATTGACACTTTTCTTATTGTCTCTATTTACTTAAGGGGAAGACACTTGGTTCATGTGTTCTTTAAAATAGCAGGTATGCACATACACTATAGTTATCACTCACACCAACTCAAAAGGTTTTGTTCTTTTGAGCCTTCTGTGATAACTACATAAACAACATATATTTACAACATTTGTTTTGTGGTGTACAGAGGCATGTATGTGCGCAGAACTGATTGTCTCCTTTAAATGCTATTATGATAATCTGCCCCACACTTCTAGTTCGAGTTCGCCATGTAAACAATAACAACGCTATAGGTAAAATCACATCACATGTCACTCTTGGTAATAGTACCTACTCATATGTGTAAAAGTTAAGACGTTTGCTACGTTTTCTTTGCGTAAAGACTTCTGAACTAAAATTTTACATCTACGAGTAGTTTTGAATTTCTCTACATTCGTCATAAAATCAGAAAGATAATTTTAAACCTAGAATGATATACAGGCTTATTTATCTCGAAAACACGAACGAAACAGCGGGCTGAAGCTAGCTTCCTTTAAATGATCTAGCTAATGATTCTTTTGCCTACGACCCCGTACACGGACAGAAGGAAACTTCGTTTTCGGACGGCACTACAGCTTGGCCTCCAAGGCTGCGCGCACAGAACGTGCAAATAAGGACAGATATAAAGTGCCTGTGAACCCTCCGTTGTACTACTGAGGAACGTGACATACCGACGGACAGTTGTGTTGTGTGAATAAGAAAATGAAGAGTTGTATGACTTTTGTGGTGTTGATGTGTGCGGTGCGAGCGCGGGCGAAGCTGACAGTGTTTGGGCCTTTGGGGCCTGGAATTCAAAATCAAAATGAGTTTAATAGTTATGATGATATAAAGGTAATTACCAACATATTCACACTCCATGCTTGAAAAACGCACTTTATACGTTATGTAACCCTAACCGAATGCAAGTGATTATAGCCCTACTGGCTGAAAAAGCTGAAGATTTAAGCAAATTCAAATAAATGCAATGATGTCTCTTTGTCCGAGTCTCATATTATCATACTCACGTCAAAATTTTTAGGGTTCCGTACCCAAAGGATAAAAACGGGACCCTATTACTAAGACTTCGCTGTCCGTCTATCGGTCTGTCCGTCTGTCCGTCTGTCCGTCCATCCGTCTGTCCGTCGGTCGTTCTGCCCGTCTGTCCATCTGTCCGTCTGTCACCAGGCTGTATCTCATGAACCGTGATAGTTAGACAGTTGAAATTTTCACAGATGATGTATTTCGGTTGCCGCTATAAAAACAAATACTATAAAACCAAATAAAATAAATGTTTAAGGGGGCTCCCATACAACAAAAGTGTTTTTTTTTGTCGTTTTTATAGATAATGGTACGGAACCCTTCGTGCGCGAGTCCGACTCGCACTTGGCCGGTTTTATTATACATATTTTGAGATTCCTGATTTAAAACTCATTACTCCCTTAGAAATAATGAACATTATACTCCAAAGAGAATTTTCAATATTACTCTCAGATCATATAACTGCTATAATTTGGAACATCAAAACATGAACTGTTTCACTAAATGTCTCAAAAGCCTTTGATAGGGCAGACCCTATCGACCATCGTGCCAAAGCATGACAGCCGTATTGGCAAGCTTTCATCATACAGACTTCCAGACCTCTTTTGTAACTGGCTTTATGACTTTCTGAGGGAAAGATCTATTCAGGTAGTCATTGATGGCTGCTCGTCTTACCAATTAGTGATCAATGCCGGGCTACCTCAGGGGTCAGTACCGTCTGCCATGCTGTTCCTGCTGCATATAAGCGATCTGCTGGTACCCGGTAGATACCCGTGTTGGATAGGTACCTTTCCAACACCAAGGCTAGTCTTAACGAGATAAAGGGGCAAAGAGAACATACTGCAGCGCTTGTATTTGACCCTGAAATTAGTCTCAGATTGAAGTGAGGCCAATCGGGTTAACTTTAATGCCTCAAAAATGCAAGCCTGCCTCTTCTCTGCAAAAATAAGTTTATTTGTCCCAGGTTCCTGTTTTCTGAGATGTACTTACTGATTAACTGTAAACAGCGAGCACATACCCAAACTATTAAAGATCAATTTGAGCTCCTTGGTGCCAAGCTCGCACCAACTGTAAGCTTTGGAGCCTTTATTGAGTCAAAGGCTAAATCACAGCCATGAACCTAGGAATCCTGAACAAGGTTAAACAATACTTCGTCAGCTTCTATCCCTATACCAAGCACAGGTCCGGTCTGGTTTGGAGTATTGCTGCTGTTAGGGACGGCTCGGCCTAATACCAGCTTGTAGTCTTAGGCCCGTATTATGAAAGCTTGCCCAGTCATAGATCTATGCTTGAGTGACGTTTATGCCATTGAAAAGCGTTACTCAAGCACAGATCGATGACTGGGCCAGCTTTAATAATCCGGGCCTTAGACTCGATAGAACGAAGAGCCTTCAGACTCATTGGCGAGCAGTTCCTTGCAGAGATTTAAGTCCAACGTCTCGAACACCGCCGTAAGGTCACTTGTTTCTCGAGGAACTACACGACCTGATTCCACCATCCCCCCACCATCCATCCCGCATAGCGCATTACCACCCCCACTTGGTGGGTATACCGTCCACTCGCACTAAGCGGTTTTCCTCCACCTTCATCATTCGTACCGCTGGGGTTCAGAACTGCTGCTGTATTTCCGGTCAATTACAACCTGAGTTTCTTCAAGACAAGAATGAATAAATCTCAACATCAAAATCAGAATCTGACCCCTCCCACAATCAGGATTCAACTCTCGCTTCGCTAGTAAGTTATTCCAGAATCCTGAGTTACGCTCGGGATTCAATGACGACCGTGACGTAAGACACTGCGTTACGCTCTCGGTGCGTAATCAACTTTTATCAGCAATCATAATAAATCTGCGTCAGCGCACCCGATAGAAAATTTTGGTGTAAACAAATGGGAAACGCTCAAGTATACGCGAATAAAATAAGATAAATAAGTTTAGTCCACTATAACAAAAAACTATTATTATAAAGACGATAAAATGATAATAACACAAAAATTTATTGATTGTCCGATTCATAGACCATGTTTAAAAAACAGCACAATGATGGCCTATTTTTCAAACTACTGTGCAGGTGTTTGCAAATAGTTTATCCGGTAGAGTCGAAGAGATAAAACTTAAGCGTTCCATTCAACGTTCTTAACAATCACTATGCAACAGCTGTGAACACATCAGCCGAATGCACTTTTGGGTTCCGTTTAACTCGTGCTGGAAACACCTAGGTAGAATACGATGACCTGGAATGTTGCAGGTACCCATCTCTTTTTGTGTTCGCTTGTAGAAGATAGATCTAGGTACGATTCAATGATATACAAAAAGTTTTTAAATGCCTATGCCTAGCCTAGAAGTAGATTTTATAGAAAAGTATCTGAAAATGTAGATATAATTTTTTTTTATTTTTGTTTGTGGTACCTATAATTTTTGTTCTGTATACCTACGCTTTTTGTTCTCTTTCTTTTGTTATACCTTTATACTAATCAACTTCTCCCTGATACATCTATGTACGCTATCTACCTAAGTACCAAGTCCTCAATTTTGTATTACACCTACTTATGAAGGCCCTGAACCTCTGAGCTCCCATACAAACGTACTTTTCGATTCATTTGGAAATTGCGTCCCCGATTTTAATGAAATTTTGCATACGTAATCGGATAAGTAATAGCTATGTTTTTATCGTTTTAGTTTTTCAAAACACTTTATCATTATAAAGTGAGAGCAAAATTCATTTTTATCCATTTTCAAGCGATTTTATTTCATTCGCTCTAATTTAATGATGATTATGTATTTTGAAAAACTAAAATGATACAAACATCGCTATTTCATATCCGATTATGTATACAGAAGTTCATTACAATCGGGGACGTAGTTTGCAAATGAATCGAATAGTACGTTTGTATGGGAACTTAGAGGTTCAGTCCCACCTTAATAGCTCTGTCTGTGCTGTTCTTATCTTTAAAAACGATGAAGGCCTAAATAACGCTTTTTAGGTTATTTTCTGGTATTCCTTAACTTGCGTAACCTGAATATTATCGCGATTGACGCGGGATCACGCCAGATGGTACATAGACATACAGGAGATATAAATATTGTTTTCTATTTTAGTTGCCACGATGCAATATAAAAGTCTATGCGCATGCGCATTTTTGTAGGCTGAAGATGATATTTTATCAAAGAATGTCTATAGGTTTGTTTGAGTGTCCCAGTATTAGGATTAGAGATTGGAATGGTAAGATTTGAGGCTTTTGCCCAGCAAAGGGACGACGTATACTGATTTTGTTTTTCTTTTCAGGATTCTCCTCAGTATTCATTTAATTATGGTGTGGCAGACCACTCAACGGGAGATATTAAATCACAACATGAAACGAAGCAGGGAGATGTCGTGAAAGGTAATTTTGCATAGATTATAGTTTTTTTATATTTTATTTTATGATATTATTTATTAATATATAGAAAATCCCCTACTTTCGGGGAGGCATTTTCACGAAGCGAGGAGATGTTGTGAAAGGCAACTTTGCCTAGATTATTGATGTTATTTTATTTGTGAATATATAGAAATCCCCTACTTTAGGGGAGACATTTTCACGAAGCGGGGAGATGTTGTGAAAGGCAACTTTGCCTAGATTATTGATGTTATTTTATTTAATGATTTTATTCATTAATAAATAGAAAATCCCCTACTTTCGGGGACACATTTTCACGAAGCAGGGAGATGTTGTGAAAGGTTATTTTGCCTAGATTATTGATGTACCTAATTTTATTTATTGATTTTATTTATTAAAATATTAAAAATCGTCAACTTTCGGGGAGGCATTTTCAGCTGTGGTCGTATATATGCTGAAGAAGAAGATGCAATCAATGAGCTGCACTATTTCTGTCACTTTTTAACCGACTTCAACAAAAGTTTTTCCGTTCGGCCGTACCTATGTTTTAGAACATTTATTTTTGACGATTTCTTCGTCAAGTATGGGCCAATTTAGATGATTTTTTTTTCAGATCTCGAAATGGTTCCTTGAATTATATGTATTTTTTCCGCTTTAGGAAAAATGTTTGTACGATCGATCGTGTTTGTTTTATGTAACGAATGGCACAAGAGTATTGGCATAATGTGAATGTGCTTTAATTTTTGCAAATGGCGTCACAGGTCTATGTTGTGGACAGATAGCGAATTGGTTTTGAACAACCCATGGAGCGATACATATCTGGAGCACCACCAGATTCAGAAGAGAAACGTTTTCAGGGAGAGTGATTTCCCATTTTGGAAATTTAAACTGGCCGCCTTGATCGCCAGATCTATCGGCGCGAGACTTTTTCCTTTCAGGCTATTTAAAATTTCGTGTTGACCACAACAAACCACGAACCTTGCAAGTCTTGGAAGTTAACATTGAAGAAATCGTGAATTTGCGCAAAGTTCGTGATATGTTGTGGAAACGATTTCAAAATGTCCTAAAGGTGGTTCTTCAGGTGTGTATCTTTAGGGTTTTTCAAAACCAATAGGTTGAGCTTCAAATTAACTTATTAACAATATCTAAATTCCTTCTAGAAGCTGTCTTAACACTGTTTCTTTTTCAGGCCAATATTCTCTAGTAGAACCTGACGGTTCAATCAGAACAGTTGACTACACAGCAGATCCGATCCACGGATTCAACGCAGTCGTCTCAAAAATTCCGCCAGTTTATCATAGACATCAACCACAATTCTCAATGAGAACCAATCCCGTGCAGACAACGCAACTTCCACAGCCTCAGGTAGTTACAAATTTGTCACGAGATTAAGTACTACATTAGTACTTAATCTCGTTAAAAGTCGCGTAATAATGTATAGTCTAATCTAAACACTAAAACCAGGAAATGTACAAAACACTGTCGCGGTCTGTGTCGCTGACTTTAGTATGTACCTACAGTGTACACTCCAATTAGTTCATGAGGTGTAGTGTGTAGTGTGTGTCTTTCGGCTGTAGTGATGAATAATATTTTTTATTATGTTAACAAGTTTTTTAAATAATGTCCACAAAACTTGTTATAACAATACAAACCTTTTTTTTTTGTTATTGATCAAGACATTGTGATCTTGAACAACGGGTGACTTTCCATTTTCGGGAAAATAATACTTTCTTGTATATAAATATAAAATTAAAAATAAATTTCCACAGTTAATAACAACTATCCCACGTGGCCCAGACTACGGACCAGAGTACGGTCGAGTTGAACCGAGCACGCTTATAATACCTGTACCGGTAACAGAAGATCAGGGGTACGGGTACAGGTCGACTCCAATAGACGACTACGTAATGCCCTTTTACAACCAGGTTTACAGGAAACAGGTCCCTGAATCGGGTTACAGTAAGTATTCAAATTCGTTATTATGGTTTTCAGGATAAGAATAAGGATAAAGCATATCTGTGAATCACCACACAGCTCCCACCCGATGAATGGACGTGAATTTGATTACGTTAAAACCTTTTTTCTCTGTCATCTTTACCGAAAAGCCTTTAAAAAATACATAGTAATCTATGGAATGGCTGCTAATTTTACGCTGTCACTGTATCACATGTTTACGGTTACGGCTTAGCTTAGCCGCTTAGCTAAGGCTAGGGCTTAGCAATAGACTTTTTTTTTTTAGTTTTGAGCATTTATTACTCCTACATAAGAAAACTCATGCTTATCCATGACTTTCGATGTATTTGTGTGTATGTGGAAGCTTATTGATAGCTCCCAAATAGATGGAGCCTAATTTCGATTAATTTATTTTATTTGTCGTGAAAAACTTCTTTGATAAAAAGTTAATGCAGTCATTCTAAGGGTATAAATGTCAGTTCTCGAGTTTCAAGATGAATCCGTAGGAATTTCGAATTTTCGTAAAACAAAAATTGTTTTACGAAAATCCTACTTTTCGAGTTTATCTTTGTAGGAAAAAAATAATTTGGCTGAACTGGGAAAATATGAGGAGACTCAAAACCAGAGGGTTATTACAGGAGAACTTTCTATTAACCATTAGGGCATATTTTTTTTTGTTGTCTTTGCCGTTTATCCATTGTCCTCCCGACATTTGTGTCATTTTTGATAAATGTAAATGTTTCATAGGCATAATTACATTTTTATGTGAAATAATACAGTACAGGCCTCGAGAAAATGTTTAAATAACCTTCGATTATTAAAAAATTTCTAATGGCAAATCTTAACAGAAAAAAAGCTAATTAGCTTTTATTTCTGTTAAGCTTTGCCATTATTTAGTAAAATTTTTGGTTAGTAGTACGTAGTACGTTAAGCTATTTTACCCGACTGTGCAAAGGTTACAATTGTATAAAAAAAAGGATTAAGTACCTACCTAAAAGGATATTATAAAGGATTTTTTTTATTTTCAGCTTTCTCCAGTCCGCACCGATTTCCCGGAGACGAGGTGGTACCCGTAGAAGAGATTGACCAAGCCTTCCCCGGGCCCTTTGGATCGCAGTATTTCGTCTAGATATTTATAAAATTGTTAGTACATAATTATTGAAATAAAATAGTATCCACGATCAGATACGAGTTATATTTACCTACATAGAACTATCAATAGCCCGGCTTGGAAGAGAGATTTAATAGATCTATAATCTTATCATCTTATATCTAATTTAAAAAAAACTTGAGAGGTGTCAAGGGACACCATGGATGGAACGAAGTTCCTTTCGATTAATTAGTGAAGGAATTGTTATAATAATATTTTTTTTATTATTAACAAATGTAATGTAACTAGTTTTTTAGATGTGCGCGAGCTGCAAGCAGCTCGCGAGCGTTGTGTAGATTGTTCACTTTTTAATTGCGTTCCCCTTGTCGTAACCTACACGCACAATTTGTTCGAAATCGATAGCCAAGAGAGAAATTTGCGATTAATAAATGTCAGCCATTTTGGATTTAGAAATGGACATCTTTTTCCTAATCTACGTGTCCGAGTTAGTCGAAAACGACATCCATGAGTGACAACTGCGATAAAAAAAATGTCAGCCATCTTGGATTTGAAAATGGACATCTTTTTCGTAATCTACGTATCTGAATTAGTCGAGAACGAAACCCATGAGTGATTTTTACAATTAAAAAATGTCAGCCATCTTGGATTTGGAAATGGACATCTTTTTCGTAATCTACGAGTTCGAGTTACTCGAAATTCATACCAATATAAGTGGGTGGGTGCGAACACGAAGCGCGGCTCGCTTCGCTCGCCTTACTTGTGCTGTCACACAGCACAGTCGTAAGAAGTCCCACATCTGTTCGACCAGGCACGTGTCGATCTCGTTGCTTAGTTGGTTGAGCGCACCTGTACTGAAGGTGAGGCGCGGGTTTGAATCCTGCCGAAATCGAAAATTTTTGGGATATTATTAAAAAGTTTTCGTAGAAGATTTACCCAGTGCGAGTAACGCACTATAAAGCAAAACGCTAAGAATATAACAAAAGCGACACCTCTCGTCATTCGTACTAAACGTTTACTTAGTCAATGAACAGGTTTGGATAATCTTTCAAGGTTTCCCCTGTAGGTGGAGGTAATAAGACGCTTAAGTCGTAAGAAGTCCCAGATCTTTTCGACTAGGCACGTGTCGATCTCGTTGCTTAGTTGGTTAGAGCGCACCTCTACTGAAGGTGAGGCGCGGGTTCGAATCCTGCCGAAATCGAAAAATTTATGGGATATTATTAAAAAGTTTTCGGTGAAGATTTACCCAGTGCGAGTAACGCACTCTATAGCAAAACGCTAATTTTACCTTCAATTCAATTTATTAAATACCAAATTTTCTACATGACGCGCAACGCAAAGTACACATTCTGTCATTAAAAGGTAGAATGGGTGATTCTATTCTATAGACATCTAACAATCACCAAGAAAGCGCTTTAAGTTCCATTTTCAAAACTAAAATCCAGTAAAATGTTGGTTAATTGTTGATGGAACACCAAAAAGTCGAGTCTTTATGCAAGAGGGGAGAATGTCTCGTACTGGCTGATGATTTCAAACAAAAATTAAAAAGTATCATTACTTTACTACAGACCTTGAAAACGCATTTTCCGCCCGCTAAGCTAAGCTATATCGACACACTTTTTGAGCAAGAGAAGTGAAAAATATATCTTATCAAATAACCGATAGGTATGTAGAGTTTAGGCGCGATGAAGAGTTTAAAGTGTTGGTAAAGTCAGGTTCAGAAATCGACTCATTAGTGGAGGACAAGGTACTCAAATTTACTGGACTTCTGTATAAACAAAATTCTGAGAAAGGTTATAAGGACCAAACCACATTAGGTTTATGTTTCATAGTAATCTCTTGAAAACCGTAGGCGCTACAATTTTAGTGCTTTAAATATATTCGAGCAACTGTTGTAAATAACTAATATACTTTCATCAGGCGCTGAGTTTCCTCAAATCTAGGCTTTTTCTTACTCAATACGTTTTCATACAAACTTTTGTTCAGTGATAAAATTCATAAGCTAAATTAACGAAAACGGTCGAGGATTTAACTGGGGTTGAGATGAATATCAACAAAAATATTTACGACCGTTCGTCTAGGGTCTAGGTTAATTTTCAACCAAAAGAAACTAAATCTAAGTCGGTTTGCTATAAAACCCGACTTTTCGATGATTTTACAGGTTTTTCCAGTGATATATCACTACTAATAATTTACTACTATAACTAGGGTTTCTGAAAAAGTTAATCTATAGGTAACTCGTTTCTGTCCGCGGCTTCGCACGCGTTGTTTCTATGAAAACGATAAAAGGTCATTTCTATCTCTTAGCAACTGATTTATGGGATAAATCTTATAACGTATTATTTCAGTTTTAGACCCACATGTGTGCAAAATTTTAGCCCGGTCTATTCATTAGTTTTTGGCGTGAAGAAATCCATCCATCCAAACATTCGGCTTTATAATATGAGTGCGATGTGATGTGATTGGGAACCGTGACTATACTTTTTCGGGTTCCGTAGCCAACAAAAAACCCTAGGTATAGATTTCGCTTTGTCCGTCTGTCCGTCCGCAGCTTAGCTCAGAAACTAAGTCAAAGTACTACAAAGCTGTTATTTGGCATAGGCACAGATTTAGTAATACAAACATAGGTATCTATACTAATATTTTAAATTCGGAAGTAACTCTGTTTGTCGGTCTGTCTATCTGTCTGTTACCTTTCACGCCTAAACGGCTGAACGGATTTCAATAAAATTTGGTAGGGAGGTAAATTGTATCTCGGGGAAGGACAAAGGCTACTTAAAAGTCGAGAAGCTAGTAAGTATATACATATAAGAAACGCCGACAAAGTGGTTTATTAACGTACAAACTTACATAATTTTAGCGTAATCTTATTTCCCCGAGTGCTTAGGTACGCACTATAATAAAAAAAGCCTTAGATTTGAGCAACGGTAACACCTCTCGTCAAACAAATTAAATGTGCTTTAGTCTTTGAACAGGATCGGATAAACTTCAAAGTTTCCCCGTTGGTTGGAGCTAACGGCGCGGCGGCGCTAGATTCCGTAGAAACTCCCAAAAATGTTCAACTCGTCAGTTGCTTGATTTCGTGGCGCATTTGGTCAGCTCATACGTACTGACGGCACCAACAGTGCGTAGGCGCTGACCAATGGTAGGTAGGTACATGATTTTTTTTTTTCGTGTACCCCTTAGTACGGTGTTGTGTGCAGTCTATTTCCGCGCTGAGACTCGAATTGGTCCATTATGAGTATATTGTAGGAAGAACCATTGGATAGTTCGTGGACCGACACGCACTTTGCCAGTTTATTATTGAAGATTCTTATACTTGAATCGAAGGAATGCATTGTTCAAGAACAAATCGTGAGTGTCAATCTGTAGAATGCCAGACTCATCTTCATGCGTAGGCATTTTAATCAAAAAGCTTTGAGTCCAATACAATGTTGATCATTGCGAAGAGGCATAGTTTAAAGTTTATAATAAAACACTGTTTTAACCAAATTGATCGCGTATATTTTATTTTTTGTTTATAACCTGACGTTTCGGAGGCTTTTCAGCTTCCATGGTCACAGGCAGACTGAGGTGACAATTGTCTTTACAAGTAATTTGAATTTTGCATATCTACCGTCAATTATACAACTTTAAAGTTTATAGTTTATTTTAGTCATAACGATTTATCTATTATTGCTCTGTGTAGGCACTATCTTTAGCGACCTAGATACTAGGATATACTAGTCAACAATTATTTTAGACGGCCCAAAAAAAATCAGTGTCGCGGCGTGTACACGCGAAATTGAAATCGCTCGCAAATTGTCAATATTTTAGGTTTCTAATTGCAAAAATAATCAGAATAAATGAAATATGTATGACACTTACATAAAATATTCTTTTAACTAGGTATGTATCCTGACTTCCTGAACAGTGTGATCACTCAGAGACGATACCTTTTATGTAGTGTTTTAAAGCAAAAAAAAACTATGCATCTACTTTTACCCCAGACCAAAATAAATAGTTAAATTATTTTCAAGCTTTAAAGAAATTTGCAAATTATTACTATGGCTATCGTGAACAACTGTGGTACTATATGCGTAGATTAAACTATTGGGCAATAATGGTGTACGTATTTGTGAGTGCAAGAAAAATGGTTGCTATTGATTACTAAGCTGAGTATTGACCGGTGTTACGGGGCGTAATGTAACATTCGCAGCGAGCATGATACGTTACGCCGTGTGCTAAAATCCGTCTCGTTGTTCGTTGCCAGCGCCTTCTTTCCCTGTACTGACTGCACGAACGCTCGCTGTGTGGAGTCTATGATACTGGAGTTCGCTTAGCTTCAGCGATCATATCTTCCATAATACTGAAGGATTTACTTTGAGATTAATATATGTTATATTTCAGGATTGATGCTAGCACGCTGGAGTTTAAAAAACACGATTACATAAAAAAAAATCTGAAAAGTTCGCTCTAAACTGTGCAAAAAATCAAGTAAATAACAATCAAAAAAATCAAGCAAATAAATCAAGTTTTTGCTTCTTATCAAAAAAAATACTAGTAAATTTGAAAATTTGAATTGAAGCTAACGGTGGGTGTTTTAAATTTTCAAATTTACTAGTATTTTTTAGATAAGAAGCAAAAACTTGACTTATTTGCTTGATTTTTTTTGATTGTCATTTACTTGATTTTTTCAGTTGATTTTTGCACACGCCTCTTTGCTCTGTCCCGCTCCTATAAACGCGAAATCCTATGCCAATCCTTTTCACAAAACGGCGTCGTATGGTACCCCCTCAAACCCCGTAACGCCACTCTGTAACATTCTCTCATCTGTGGCTCCGGTCAGTACGCACCACAATCTGCCATTACGACGACACACGTGCCCGAACAATGGTCCCGACCTACTTATGTTAGGTACATTACAGCCTACAGATTCTCTGTCACGAATGTCTTTGTACTAATACTACATTGGTACTATGGCACATTATTTTAACTGTTCTAATAGTGCCTACCTATTAGACAAATTACGTCAGTATACACAAGAGTAAAGTTGCGACGGTATACGGCTGGTGGTGTTAGCATAGGCCACTTGTTTGGGAACGTTGGTGTTTCTGATTTACCTGATAATGATGTTTTCTTTGGCCAATACGGCTAGATTTTTTTCATGTTGAATCCCTATTGGTCCTTTCGACCCTTTTTAACCGACTTTGAAAAATGGAGGAGGTTCTATGTTCGGCTGTATGTGTTTTTATGTAACTATGTCCTTGGATTTCTCATTCATTAATCCATTAAATAAAAAAGGGGCTAAAAAGTAGCCTAAGTCCGCTTAGGCTACTTTTTAGCCGGAGCTCCGTCCCCGGTATGCCATCTACCTCCTTGCCAAATTTCATTGGGGTCTGTTCAGTCGTTTAGGTGTAAAAAGGTAACAAGCAGACGGACAGACAGACTGAGTTACTTTCGAATTTATAATACTAGTATGGGTATGGATGACCTGTTGGTGGTCTTTTAAAAAATTATAGTTCAAAACTGAGAGATTCGAAGTCGGTTTAAATTTATTAGGTACTACATAATGTTCAAAACATTAAACACTAGTTCTGCTTAGCTAGGGGCTAGATGATACTGTGTGAATAGTCCAGCGTTATTTATGAATGAGATCCTATTCATATTTTTATGACCTGATGATGATTGGATTATCATCTCTTTCTAGTGAAAAAAGAGTAAACGTATTGCTAGCAAGTGCCTTCCACTCCAAGCTATTTCTCATAAAATTCCTCCTTCATCAACAGAGAACACAGCTAATCATTTGAAATCGCTACTCACTTTTGTTCTCTCTGCAATCAACAAATATATTGCGAAATGAAAAGTTTTTTTATTCAAATGGGATGAAGACAAAAAAAATGGTGTTGCTGTATTGGACGGTTGTGGGTTGGCTATGGCCACAAGCCATATGGAAGTCCGATAGCGCCTCTGGCGCTTGCGAGTGACATTAAAAAAGTATGAGAACCAGTAGACCTTTCAAAACTATTGCTATGACATCCACTGATTCGTTACTTCTTGCGAATGCTTCATTAGGAAATATTGATCGATTAGTCACATCATAACAGTTCATTATTGGTTCTTGAAATACTATACCTAATGGTGATTTTTAGCTGCATGACTGATTTTACGAATTTAAAAAGATGTTTTTCGAATATGATGAAACAAAGAGTCGTACAAATTTAGTAGGTACACTATCATCATCAGCCTTCTGCTGGAAATAGGCCTCCCCTATCATAGGAACACTACACGCCAGCCAGATTTGATGTCAAATTATTGTGAACAAATCGCCCCTACATACTTTGTTACGTGTATTTTGCACAAACGTGTATCTAACATTATTTTTCTAATCGGTTATACATATATTATACAGGGTTATTGGTAAATTAGTTACAATACGTGAACTGCAGGTTCTGCCCATAATCACAAACACGTTTGTGAAGACGCCAGGTCTTAATTTAGTCCTGGCGTCTTCACAAACGTGTTTGTGATGATGGACAGGACCTGCAGTTCACGTATTGTTACTAATTTACCAATAGCCCTGTATATTTAGTTCAATAACAATGCTAACAATTATGTATGAAGAACAACGCCAAGCATGAGTATTAAATTGTTTTACTGTGGTTTTTTAAAAAAAAATCATATCGACTTTGGCTGGAGTATATGTGCATTCACATCATCCATTACAAAGATTTCTATAGTTATATTTGAAAGGAACCAATTCGACGAAGCTTGTTCAACCTCTGGTCTATTCGAAAGGCTACATGATTTGTAGGCTGAAATCACCGAGTTATGACATAACACATCGAAGCTTCCTCTCTTAGATGCTTCCTCCAGTCACTTCCTACAAGGATCCGAGATGAAGACGCTACAAACGGGCAATAACGTAGCTACAAAACCAGTGAATGTAGTCGATAGCAAAGTTTCAACCATAGAAATGAAACGACTACTTGCCACTACAAAATAGTCGTAAGAGCAAGGTGTAAGGAGTACAATATTATGGTAGGGTGAAAATTGGTGAAGTCATCCAAAGATGTTTTATTTTATAGGACTAATGCTACACCCATACCTGCCCTTTATTTTGTGACTGAAATTTTCTAACTCAATAAGTTAAAATAAATAAAATCTTTTATTTTCAAGATATTAAAACCCATATCAGCAGAAATATTAACACCCACTTATTATGCAATTTAAATAATTAAAATGGCACAACACAGAAAATAAAATCAAAGATATAAATTAAAGAGATCAAAAAATATTTTAATTTAACACTACCATTGCCACTAGGAACTTGCCTATCGCAGCACAGGTTTAACTTATGTAAAATATAGATTGACAAAAAAAAACGAAAAAATAAAACATGAAAGTGCACTGTTTCGCACATAGTTTGATGGACATCTCAGAAAAAACCATACATCCATCTCATCAAACTGATCTTCAACATCATTGCTGCCCGGGATTGTGCCGGGATGTTGGATATAAGTCCTCCTTTTCGTTCTAATTCTTCGAGGATTCTTCGTGATCGTACCTCTTTCTCTTCAATCTATCCTTTTCCATGAAGAAGTCTTATGAGTCTCCTTCAAACCAAACAACCAATCAAAATTACTAGTAGTATAACTAGGTATAATTACAATTAGATACATTTGATTGGTTCGCGACTCGGCGCCCTCCGGCCACGTGGAATGACGACCTGCGAAAGACTGCAGGCAGATGCTGGATGCGGTAAGCTGTCGACAAGGCGCTAAGGCGCTTATTAGGGTAGGCATACGTCCAGTAGTGGAATGATAAAGGTTGATGATGATGATGATACATGATAGTATTAAAAGTTGCTCGTCGGTACAAACTTCAAGATTTACAACCGTAGACAAAGTTAACTAGCCAATTACTAGATACCGATCGGTCGAGCTTCGAGAGGGCTTTGTAATTGCGTACATGGCTTTGCTTTTTAGTGTTATGACAACGAGGCTTTAGTATTTTACGAGTACCTAAAGTATGTGGCTAGAGAAAGGAGTTCGCGATGTGTCTAGAGGTCACATTAGAACTGAGATGAAATTCGCCAACGATGGTGTTTCTTGAAGCGTTCTTGAACTCATGAAGCGTTTCTCACAAAAGCTGAACTTTGCACACATTCATTTTAAAATGTAGTACTGTATGTAATGAACTATGTCTGTAGCTTAGTTCCATAAAATTTGTAGAGCGTAAATAGCGCGAGTGTGTTTTGAACTACTTTTTTGGGAATAATTATACCACATATGTTTAATAACTCAATGGGAAGAAGTGGTAAGAAACAGATTTAAACTCCTGAATACAAGCAAAATTTTGTCTGGTAAAAAAAAAATAAGTCGTCTGACCATAATTTATACCACTATGCAATTTTATCTCATTTATTCTTATTATATTTGACTTTATAAATAAAAAACTCCATTATTTAAGGGCTATTTATAATCCAATTACACAGTGGTTGACTTTTGACATGCAATTTAAAGTAGTACTTACAATTTATACAATAAAGCTTTACAGTGACTCACGGGTGATCTTATAACCTGTCACATCAACATCCCTGTGTCCTTAAAACAAAAATACTGATGTTTCGAAAGGCGCCTCTGTCTGAAGTGATATTTAAATAGCACTAGTTAGCATTGGGCGGTGTAAGCCGCGCCCTTGATCTTTATATGCTTCCGATGTGCGACACTGTGATAGATGGTTGGTAGCAAGAACAGCCTAGATAAGTTTTTGTGTGGGCTAGAAAAGAGAACAATCTATTCAATTTAGTTTATTTATTTAAAGAACACTAACATCATAATATATTATAACTATATTTTCTGCATTCTAAGGTCTACATAATATTTTAAATGTTTTTGGCGTAGGTACATAACAACGCGCAGTGAAATAAATAATTGAAAACTAAAGAAAGCAGTATTCAAAAATAGTCACTTTGAGCTAAAAAAGATATAACAGAAATGAATAAACAATCTAAAACTTTAATCCTCCAGTATTTATACGAAAAACAAAAACAATCGCGCACTTTGAAAATTTCTATGCAAGGTTCCACCCCAAAATTTAATTTGATAATTTGAAAACTGCCATAGATCCCACTCTGAGGAACCTGGTTAAATCCCCTTCCAGCTCACGCTCTCTTTATTAGCTAAAAATGTGCTTCTATAATTAGATTCTAGCCACAAGAAACATATAAATTATAACACTAACAATAAATTACAACACTAAATTACTAATTTTATATAACTGGATCAAAGTCGGCTATTTGTATTTTAATTCCTAAATCATCAATTTGAATAAAATACATAATTCTATTTTTAAGTATTACAAACTGAATCCATAAATATGATAAAATTCCACGCAATTTCTCACAACATCATTAATAATTTACCGCGCTCTGTGTTACCGTGATAAACATGATAAAAATACCTACTTAAGGATTTGCATATTCTACAAATGGCCTTACAAACGTATGTAGTAATACCCAAAGCGGTGGGTTATCACTCGCTCTAATCTACTCTATCTGGTCGGTTTTACCTCATAGCAACTTGTGTAAAGATTCTTTGACCTTATTTTGCTATCTCAAATCAATTATTCATCAGGCTTTTATCATCATCATCATCATAAGCCTATATTAATCCAATGCTGGACGTAGGCCTCCCCTAATAAGCGCCATTAGCACCCTGTCTTCAGCTTGCCGCATCTAGCATCTGCCAGCAGTCTTTCGCAAATCGTCATCCCATCTGGTCGGAGGGCGTCCTACACTACGTTTACCGAGTCACGGTCTCCACTCAAGAACACGTTTATCCCAGCGGTTGTCGGTTCTTCTCGCGATCTGCCACATCAGCTTACCAATCCATGGAGGACGCGTGTCAAAAGTGTCAACGTTGAATTCAATCTTTCAAACTGTAAATAGAACCGCACGTACTATCTAGAGTTTCTTTCTATAAAAAAATACTGTGACGATACCATTTACATAGTAAAGCGATTGGTTATTAGAATTTGGCCCCTGATTGTTTCTATGACTACCCTCAAAGAAGAAGACGAAAATTTACTGATAATGTAGTTTTACTTAAAACCTAGGTAGGGTACAACGAGAATCATTGGACGCTCTTCTGAAATACCCCTAGATACTGATCTAGAAGCATTTCAAGCAACGCGCATTGGTAATGACTAGTAAATATACGGAACAAAAATCATTAAAAATGACTCCATCTTCTCTGCTCCCTTCACTAGCGTCAGTAACGTGTCGACAAAGCTTCTTGTTCCTATCAACCTAAATGCCACTGTGGCTTATTTTTTATTCTTAGTAACCCGGATTCAATTAATTACTATGTAGGTCTAAGAAGTTGTAATAAGCTTTAAGTAGAGTCGAATGTGATTCTCAACCACATCCTTTAGCGCTGCGTGTTGACTTCTCACAATTAGTCATTCTCTATTTTTGCTTTTATAAAACATCTAAGCACACAAAACTACCATCGTTTATGATTAATTTTCGATTTGTTCCAGTTTTATACCTAACATAAAATGTTAAGAATCACCCGCAACCGTGTTTGACCCTTTTACAAAATGTTTTTGTACATTTTGAACGAGCTTTTCCGTTAGTATTAGAAACAATTTGATCTAAAACAATTCAGTAAGAGGTAGCTTACACGTGTATTTATTCAGATCAAGTATCGGAACATCGTGGATACTTCGACCATGAGCAGTGATGTACGCGCAGACGAGACACATTTACCTGTTATCCTTATACCATCTCACGGCGTGAGGCAGGGCAAATGATTTATTATTATACCATATATTCGAAGGCTATTGTAGTGCATGATGACAATATCATCCACCACTTGCCGCCCACAGTTGGACATAAAATCCTTTATTGAAAATCAAGAGGACTTAGTTGTACTTAATGTTAAGTTTGTAGGGATTTACCCTGATCACCGCACCCAGATTTGTGACTGCCACATAAATCTTCAGAGCTACAGGTTGTCGAGATAATATCTCTGTGTAAGTATATTTGTTATCACTTCAAAGAATAGGCATAATAAATGACAGGGAATGGAAACATTAGCAGACTTTAAAGAAATCAAAATGAATTATTCAATCCAATTGCCCGAATCTCAAATGAAATTTTGTCGCTTTTCCTCGGGCTGGCCCTTCCGACAATTCGCTCAAATGTTTCTTACTACACTGGTTGTTTGTCCCTAAAATATCAATGTAAATCACCATCGTTATTAAAATTATACAGCCTATTTGACTAAATGTTGGGTGAGTAGGTCTCTAAGTCATTGTGTCACCCTCTACGGTTTTTCGCTACATATTCTGTTCAAAAAATTCTTAAATAACAACCATTTCGTGATTTCTGAAATCTGTGTGTGAAGTGCACCCACGGGTTTACTTTACTACGCAGAAATTCTTTAGCCACGAATGCCACTGGCCGCATTATGGGCATCCACGCACTTTTTTACGGTCGTAACTATTTGTAAGGCACGACAAAACTGTGAAACAACCATATTCTAGGGAACTCGATGCTCATTAGCTAGGTATGTGAGTAAAGTTAACTACCTGCTAGGTTTTATGAGTTTGTGAAGGTTATGTTTTTACGTGTCCATGTACAATAAAATACTATTGAAAACTTAAGTACTTCAAGTAGTTTTGTAGTTTTGCAATCATCATAAAATTAACCGGACGGAAAACGATGTTTTGTTTGGCGCATCGTGAAACTATTGTGACAAGCTAGATGATTTTATAACCGCTGTACTAATAAAATCTCAAATCAATCAATCTCATTTACGGTATTGAACGTTAAATACATTTTCAGAAGGTAATGCCCTTCAAGAGTCAATATAGGTATGTGGTATCTAAATAGATATATGCTAAGGAAACTTACTTATTCTGTGGTACACGCACAGAACAATTTACACTATGTGGTAGTCAAGTAAATACCTTATACCTTTGCTCTTTGTTTGGATAAGTTTTAACGCTCGTTTTCTACCAAAGTACGCCATTGGAAGTTTTGTGCCGGTTTAAAATTGGCACCACCACAACTCTTCTTGTGGGTGTCGTTCGTAAGAGGCGACAAAGGGATATCCACCTGAGGACAGGCAGCAGCGCCTCTTGCAGAACTTAAGGCATTACGGGAATTATTACCCCTTATGATAGAAGCCAATAAGTCGATTATCAGGAGAAGGCCTGAGTCCAGCAGTGGACCAGGGATAGACTGTAGATGTAGCAACACAACTCTGCTTATTTTGAGCTAGCTTCGTAAAATATCCAGATTTATTTATTTTAGGTATTTCATCTCAGACCTGCACAGGATTAAGTCAATTAATTATTGAAATGGCGTGATTAAGATGGAGTAAATACTCTGTAGTTTGTGTCAGCGGGAAGAATAATAAATAATGATTAAAATAAACAAATAAATAAATAATTCTGGACAAAACACATATCAACATCTAGCCCCAAGCTAAGCAGAGCTTGTGTTATGGGTACCTACCTGCTAGATATCTGATAAACATAATACAATACATTACATAGATATATTTTTTTTTATAATAAATACCCAAAACACCCGGAACAAATATTTGCAGATCGTACAAACATTTGTCTCAGGGCGAGAATCAAACCCGCAACCTTTTGCGTCGTAGGCGGACCTTCTCCCGCCGCGCCACAGAGGTCGAATGTCGATAATGACCCCATCTCAGCTATGTCAGTCATAGGCTTACAGCCGGTTTTTCATCCGCTTGTCACATCGTGTGTTTGTCAACTATTTGTCATATGCTAACAAACACTACTCGGCTCTCGTCAACGATGTGTTTAAACTATTGTCAAAAATAACAAGCGGATGAAAAACCGACTGTTAGACAATTTAACCCGCTGTCTAGTCATATGTATCGGAAATAAACGGCCTACAGCTCAGGAGCCGACTGAGTTGCGGGAAGCCCAGATAACATCTCGTAAGACAAACGACGTGTCAGTTCACATAAAATTCTCAGTACTTATATACTGCAGTTTCAATCCTAATATAGAAAACTAGGTAATTTGTATTCTTGTAAAAAATATTTATGCTTCTAAAGATTTTGGTCAAGCTCCTTGTATGTGTAGCCTGAGTTTGTATGATATTAATCAGGTATGTGCCTATTATGCGCTATAATGTAGATAAATCCAGCGATGGTGTGAAGCAATAATTTGTCGGGTTTAAAAAAACTATAAACTGACCTAAAATTTCTGATATACTGTACACCAAAAAGTAGATAGATGGATAGAAAATGCTTTTTTACAAACTTGACAAAAAAATATGAGCTGCGCCACGCGCTTTACCCGCGCAGAAATTTATGCTGTGCATACAAATTTCAGAAATTTATAGCACAGAGGTGTTTTTGTAAAATAAAAATATGTATGAGATTCATTATTTACTTTAAAGTTTATTTATACCAAGTTTTGAGTGAATCGAACCATATAAACTTTTCTGGCCTTTTTAACCACCAGTGGTTAATTTTTGAAAATTTGATTAGCATAAGAGTTATTCTAGAACCTAAACTATCTAAACACTAATTTCATTTTTAAAATATACAAATTTCATCTTAATAGGTTAAGTAGTTACGGAGGTACGTGGTAACACACATTGAAATGAAATAAGTGTCCAAAAATTTATACTAAATTTAACTTTAGTCTATGAACAGATTTGGATAAACTTCAAAGTTTCTTCTGCATGTGGAGCTACCGGCGCTACAGTCCGTAAGAATTCCCAGAGAATTTCGAGTCAGCGGTGTGGCTTCGTGGCTTAGTTGGTTAGAGTACACCGTACTGAAAGTGGGGCAGGTTTACGTCCCGCCGAAATCAAATCTTTTTGGGATCTTATTTTATTTCATTGTTTTGTGATACCCAAAATGCGGGTTAAAAACTATAAAAAACTTTAACAAACATTGACACAAACTTTTGCATTTATAATATTAGTAGTCTATTTAATCATATCAAGCAATCAATTGAACTTGTTTTGTGATACTACCTCTGGTTACATTTGAATATGGCCACAGTTTGATTCTAGGACAAACGAATAAACACATTTGATTTATAACACGTCGATATTTTAAATGCTAGTAGTTATGTCCAGTATTTTTCCAGACCGTGACATTAGATAAAGTTATGCTTTAAAATTGGGATGTGTAAATGTTATCTAAGTACTTATTTGCATTTAGATTAAGCGAAAGATATATAAACCGTATGATCCTAATTATATTATGGAGGTTGCTTCCGCTCGTGACGTCGCTCACACAGTTTTTTGCAATGTACCTAGCACATATAAATAATGTGGCTCGGAAAATGAGTAGTCTATATGCTTTTAGATATTTTTGAAATTATCGTCGGTAGGTTATAGTATGTTATGTTTTTTTTATCAAATCTTAGTAAATTTGATTAAAATTAGATTTTTGTAATTATATTAGGCTTCAAAATAATGCACACAGATTCCTGTTCAACGATCCTATCCATCCACGGTTGTATAGTAGAGATCCCACTTGAGCGATAAGACTATACATACCACATTTTGTAGGAGATAGCCAATAGGCTACTGCTGGACATAGGTCTCCACTAAATGAGCACCATGGAGCCCTGTCAGCTTGCCGCATCCTGCATCTGCGTGCAGTCTTTCGCAGATAGTCACCCCACCTGGCCGGAGGGCATTCTACTACGTTTGCCGAGTCGCGGTTTCCACTCAAGAACACGTTTACTCCAGTCATTGTCGGTTCTTCGCGAGATATGGCCAGCCCACTGCCACTTCAGTTTGCTAATTCTTTGAGCTAAGCTCTAAGTTTGATTCTCTCAGCACTATTTTACTTATTCGTACTAACAAATACATCACGACGTGATGTTTAAGTTTGTTTAAAATTGTGATAATCGTAGGGATTTTGTAGGAAATTAGTATTAACAGGTTAACTGTCCGGGCTCCAGAGTGGGAATGGTCCATAAGTCCAGTTATGTTGGCATGTGTTCTTCGAAAATGTAATCAGATACCTAATTACATTATTACTGTCGTTTTTTACCAAAGTATATTGTATTATGTATGAAACATACATGCTCAAAAGTCAAATATTTATTTTTCGAAGAACACCGCTTTTAGTGGCGATGTTCGCAGCTGAGTAAAAAACCTTTAAATGTAATGCCAAAGTTACATAAATTATTGAATGTGTTTGTGGTATGGTAACATGCTTCATTGAATTTATAGATTACCAAACTGCTCTATATTAAATATATTTTACATTGAACGTCTAACATGTAACATTTACGGTTAATAACTTGGTAATCTTTTTCTAGTTTTCGTACCGCAATCGACATAATTGCTATGTAATAAAATAATGTTGTAAAAATGTAATTGAATTATTGATATCAACATCGGAATTTAAATTATGTACCTATTTAGTTGATTGAAATGTTACGATGTCAAAAATACGTCAAGGCTGGTAGAGTAAAATAATAAAGCCTACTCACCATGATTACGGAAGGTTCCTATTCAAAGTGACTATGAGATTGTAGAAGCACAAGAACGAATGTATCTATAACGTCACCAGAGAATTACTAATACCCCTCCCTACCATATGGTTTACCTTAAAAAACAAAAATACCCCTTCATAAATGCTTCCTTATAGGCAGGAGCACATGAGTAAAGATGTGCTTGGAGCGTATAAAATTATATGCGATAGATTGTTGCCTAAATACTCCGAAACTGATGCACAAACTGATGATTTAATAACCCTTCGTAGAAGACACTCACAGTAGTTATAGTGTATGTGCTTATTTGTAATCTGAATCACGTGTCTTCTCCCCATAAATATATGAAAACAATAAGAGAAGCGCCAATGGACACGTAATTCTTACTTATTCTACGTCTCAGTAATTTATTTTAATAAAAAAAACTTAAAACTAAATAACCCACCAGCACAAATTCGATGGCTAGAAGGTAGTATTTACATTCTAGTGTATTTAGCATTAATCTAAAATGTGCATACTAGGTTATAAAAAAAGTAGAAGACCCAATTTTATGAAGGAGTTCACTGTATTTTCGTGTTTAGTACTAACCCTTCTCTTTCTAGTTTAGTACTAACCAGATATTTGCAGCCTTTTTTGGCAGCCTCGGAGGTAATTTAGGATTCACATCATCAAAGCTGAAACCTGCGATTGCAAAACAGCAACGTTCTGCTTTTCAATTTATTGATGCCACGAACTCGTGAGGACATTGACGTGATGTGATTACCCCAAACTCTAGCGTACTCTTAAGAAACACTTTAGTGCTATTGAATAACATGTGAGAGACGATGATTTGATATCAATTTGTGGAAATCTTTACTCCCTTTTTAAATTTGTGTGATTTTGTTTATTGGGTTGATGTTTTTGTCATAAGGACGATGCATTTTAGAAATTAATCATTTCAAAGACTTCTTGTAGAACAGTCAAAACACACGGTTATCTCAAAAATTCACCTTGTTTTTTTTCAATTATCAGTACTTACGCCAATATGTTTTTAATTAATTTCCACGTAGCGTAAAACCACATTTTTTAATTTGACCAACAATATCTAAGTCCTATAAACCTACGCAAGCAAATATTCGTGACCTAGGTAACCAAGTACCCACATAAGTTTGCAAGTTTAATAACTCCGTTTAATGCTGTACTTTATTAGCTCACTGCCCATAACGTAAAGCTAGATAGGTATTTATGTAATTAATTACCTTTATTGAATGGAAGTGGAGGCTAGAACAGTCAGGAATCACGACTGTGCATCACCATTCGGGTCACGATTCTTATGAGTTGCAACATGAGGAGAACTCGTTAAATCTGGTGTAAAACCCTAATTCCATGGCGAAATTATACGCCAATGATGCATCAAATCTTGAAATTACATCTATGTAGAACCTTGATGATTATCTTACAAGGTCTGGCAAAATAGCTATAGCAGTATGCTTAGTAAGAATGTGCAAACTACGAAAAAAGTTTTCGAGAGTGCGACAAACTTTAAATTTTGAGACGAATACAATATTTTTTCCGGGAAAAAAGCGTCTGTCAAATCTCTCAAAACTTTTCGAAACCTATAATTAAGTTCGTTTAAACTAATCCGCACGAAAACATTAATGTTAAAATTATGCCAAGTCTCGTCTTGTATTACTACCGCCGTATAAAAAATTGAGATTCATGATGAATCACGAGAAGAGCCAAGTCAGCATTTTGTTACCTTCGACTATGAGTATAAGTTTTTTATGATAAAAAAAACTACGACGCGAGGAAGAGGTACTCCTGAAATACCAGAAAAGAGTCGAGTACAGAGTGCTGTACTCGACTCTTTTCTGGTATTTCGCATGTCCTACACACGTGGGACGTACGAATACCAGAAGCCACTGCCGTGGCCCCTGATTCCAAGAGAATACGCTGTCAAAGTGCGAAAAAAGGGCCTCTCTATACGGTAGAGGCGCCAAATGTATGGAAAGAGATGAAAACTGTTTTTATCATGGGAAACTTAAGCTCAACTCATACTAAGGACTTTGATTCTCAAGATTATTCTCTTCAACAATCCAATATTTTAGATTTTTATATTACGCAAAAATAACGTTGCATCAACGTTATTTTTTGTTTCGTTAACACTGTATACCTACATGAAGTTTGACAAAACTATTGACGTGATTTTGTGTCTCGCTCGTATGCTATGCAAAGTTTGTTAAGATCATATTACCTATTCCTGAATCGTATTTATATTTTTTGATACAAAAAGGACTATCTCTAAAAAAATTGTAGGCTCATTTGCACCTGTACAATATAAAAAAAAAAAGATTAGTTTCTAATGAGCCCCATCAGATATCTCCAACAATGAGAGTCGTGGTAGATACACATCGGTTTTGTTTTTCTCGTTCTCGTTTGTGTATAAAGCTTCATTGATCTTTAAACCATCATTATCATCTGAGCAATCTTAGCTACCATTATTAGTTCTAAACGATAAACTACCATTTTCTCTCTAAACACAGAGCCTATTCAAGAGATAGTTTTAATGTAAAAACCGCCATATCTTGATTAATTTACAACTTCTTATAATAGATTGAAATAAAACACTTTGTTTCTCTTTATTATCTCGAAGAACTAGGTTAGGGTCTATAGCCTATGTCCA
This sequence comes from Eupithecia exiguata, assembly GCA_947086465.1. NCBI lineage: Eukaryota > Metazoa > Arthropoda > Insecta > Lepidoptera > Geometridae > Eupithecia > Eupithecia exiguata. The sequence goes on from OX352231.1 coordinate 9,540,741, forward strand.
GCATTGGACTAATAAAGGCTGATGATGATGTCGAAAAAATGGTTTGGAGGCGACTTATTATGTTTGTTGAGATTGCTGTCAATATCTATTATATTCTAGAAGAGTCACAACACGTATTACTGAGAACGACACACAAGCATTCGACGGTATTTAGTGAAATGAAATGAAATGAAATGAAATGAAATGAAATGAAATGAAATGAAATGAAATGAAATGAAATGAAATGAAATGAAATGAAATGAAATGAAATGAAATGAAATGAAATGAAATGAAATGAAATGAAATGAAATATATTTATTTTCTAAACAGGACTAGGTACGCAATACAACAAAACTTAATTTAGAAAACAAAGAAAAAGCGCCTTATACTTAGCTCCGTTTACAATAGACACCTAAAGCATTATTTGAAGGAAATAAAACGATTTACAAATCCAGCCCTGCTCAATACTATGATACAGAATTGCTGATTTCAAAACAAGGCTATTAAATATTGACTGACTGGTGGAATCTTAATTTTGCTAAGTTGTTTCGTATTTTCGAAGCAAACGCTCTACAGGATAATTGCGCGGCTGAACCACCACAATCGATCGTACGCCTTCCAATATTTTAGTAAGAATTTCGCCATATTCTTTAGCATAGACTTGTAAAGTTTTCATACACGAAGCAAGACCAGTTCCCTACGTTTATTTTAGTAATACATTCATCGATTACTTTTGTTCGAGCCTAGTTTAGTACATGAAACGTAGGCTCGAGAAGAAAAGTAGGTACCTGCTGTTGCGTTCAATTTGATAGTGTATTAATAGGGTATATGCAAGTTTTTTGATTTTTTTTAATTGATTGTTTATTTATTTTAGGTACACATAATTTAGCTAGCAGATCACTCTGTATAAACTGTGTATTTTTGTGTCTCTTGCTCTATCAGAAATGATAAGTCTTTGGAACAGGTATTATTAAAACCTTTGTGTAGTAAAGACTTTAAAATTTGAAAACTAAATAGCCGTAATGTCTCAACTTCACAGTAGCTGGCTTTAAACACCAATAATCAACACTGCCTTCAATTTATTTACGACCTAAGGGTTCGGGCGATTGAATAATCATAGACAAGCGAACAGTTGCCTGAGGACAAAACGAAATGTTGTGAAGTGTTAAATATTATAGAGTCCATGGGTCGAACTCTAAGGCTAATCCAGGCTTTTAATGTTCCCTACAATTTGACAATGAAGATTGAAGCAGCCAGCATGCCTCCGACGACTCTTTGATTAACTGATCCCACTCTAAACTCATCCCACACGGGATGAGTTGACTAAATACAAAAATCTTTATTAAATAAATTATTGAACTAATTTTGATTGGTCAACTGATCCCGCTTTTAGAAAAGGATAAAAAGTAGTGTATTATTTTAACTATATGTACACACGTGAACAAAATGGGTATGACTCATCCCACGGGATGAGTTAACTAAATAAATTATTTAACTAATTTTGATTGGTCAACTGATCCTGCTTTTAGAAAAAGATAAAAAGTAGTGTATTATTTGAACTATATGTACACACGTGAACAAAATAGGTATAAGATGCCAGAAAAAAGAACAAGAAATGGTAAGAAAAATGGGTGAACCTAGGTAAACCTACAGAAGGCAAGATAAGACCCTTAACAACCACAACTTAAGGAATGAAGGTAAACATTTTAAAGCATAAAAATGACAGATATGAGCTAAATCTACATTGAAATGAAATAAGTTCCCAAAAATTATCGGTTTCGGCGGGACTTGAACCCGCGCTCCACCCTAATTCCCTGTTCGAGTCCCGCCGAAACCGATAATTTTTGGGAACTTATTTCATTTCTTAGAGATACCCTAAGTGCGGGTAAGCACTATAACAAAAAACCTTGAGTTAGAACACTACTCGACAGTTTCTTTAATTTGTCACTATCGTCAACTAGTAACTTTTGTTTTTAAATCTACATTCCCGATGACAGCTGTGAAAACTAAAACTGTCATATCTCGGAAACTGCTCGTGCTAGACTTTCAGTACCAAGCTTAAAATAAAGGTAAGAATCACATGTACTTTTTCAGTGACAGCTGTCAGAACTAAAACTGTCATATCTCGGAAATAACTCGTGCTGACAAAGCTGACAATACCCAAACTGCCGTGTTGCTTCGGTGTTGCGTTGGTGACTTTGGTGTGTAGAGTCCATAAGGGATTAAAGCTTTTGAGGATGGTAAATTTGTGGGTAATGAAATGTTCCTAAATCACTACCTGGTTAAGAATATAATAGAATAGAAAGTCAAGACAAACTGTCATAAATGATGAACATTTTCGTTATAACCACGCACGTATACTATGACCGTCGCTGTAGCCGGTCGTCTCTTCCGCAAAATCTAATAAATTTATGACCATTTTTATCACACACAACAAGGTATCAAGCCTTGATAACTTTACCTAGTTAGTGCGAGCACTAGGTGCGACATTGTATTCCTAGTATGGAATTCTTATAATATCTAACAAATGCATTCTTCCTGCATCCTAATGAACAAAAACAACAAATACATGGAATTCCAATGGCATTCAAAAGTTTATCTATATTTATTGTTTGATATACATACTCCGTTTCAAAAATTTGGATATTTTTTGACAAAAAGGGTTACAAAACCCAATGAATATTGGTGAAAAATATTAAACGACAATTGTATAATTGAAGTAAAGCACAGAAGCTCGAAACAATTTTTCTATTCGATGTCTCGTTCGTATTGGAATTCAAATTTAAAAAAAATTCGCTGCACATGTAAGATTATGCGCTGTTGTGCAGTTTATGTTTTAGTTTTTAGTGATAACCTTGCTGTTAACTTGTAGTTTTCTGTTATTTTATCAGTTTTTGTTAAGTTTTCATTAATAATGTCGTTGTTGATATAAAATATCTTGGATTCTTAATCGGGGTCTAACCTACTTACCTTTTGTCTTGTTTTATTCATAGTTTTACTACCAGGAAAAGGCAGAAGTCTGTAACAATTTGCTGGTTTGACGGAAAATCACCATTTCTTTTCATAAAATCGAAGTAATTCTGGTGACTACACGAACAAGCTAAAAAGCTACTTATGTACTAAAGTAGGTACCTGCTGCGAGAGGCGGTTTGTATTGACTTTCATACGATGTATGAAGCCCATGACGTACCTCTACATTGAAGGGGAGGTTGAATTTTGGCAGCAATTTGTCTTATTAACATACAATAGGTACCGACTACTCAAAATATTAATGAGACAGTAATCTAAACTTGATTGTATCTAGTACCTACTGCTGCTCTAAAAAAACTCTTACTACAATAATTATGAATGCAAAAGTTTGGATGGATAGATGGAAGTATAATGTTTGTCGCGTCTTCACACAAAACCTGAACTGAAACCTTTTGATATTGAAATGGAAAGTCAATCTCTTTAGGGACATTAATTTTAAATACTCTGTGACCTAGTATAAAATCATTATTTAAGACGAACTATGAACCTTCAGAATTGTTGACACAGACCAACAAAATCAAACGTGAGACAGATTACAATCGGCCATAGAAGTGAAGTGTTATCTATCGATGTCGATAAATAGAGAAAATCTCGCAATTTTATTGTTTTCGATTAAAAAATCTAGTATTCCAATGTTGTATATTCTACTGTTGTAGTAACTCAATCAATAAATGTATATTGTATTTGCACACTGCGGCGTTACTTTGATAGATATGGGTAGAATGTAGGATACCCACAAATTAGTTAACGCTTTCATTGACGACCACTGTGTCGCGTTGGGCGAAGGTGCGCCTGCGACGCAGGAGACAAATCTTTGTACAATCTGCATCTGCAGATCGCACAAGCATTTGTCTCAGAAAACGACCAGAACATTTTTTTTATATTATTATTTAGTCAGACTGTGTAGTTTTTGTTAAATTGGCAAACGCGTGAATCAATTAGAAATGAAAAGAGCGTAACAATCCACCTTAAGAAAGGTATAAATAAAATAGTCTACCCAGATCATAAATCTAGCAAAAAAAACGTGAAGTCAACAACTATTGCAAATAATGATTAGCCACACAAAAAACCCACAACCAACCCACAGATCATAATGACAATTATGATCATCAAATAATACGAGGTCGTGAAACAAAGGCCTACAATTATCTGCATCATAAATAACTGACGCGTGATGTCAACGGTCCAAATAATCATATTTCGAAGTCTAGACAGATTAAAATAGCTGGTTCTCTTGCAAAGATGACAATAGGGTATTTTATCCTACCTATAAGAAAAAAAATCTTAAAATATATTATTGAGACAGCTTAGGCAAAAAGCAGTCGAAAATGTTCGGTTTAGTTCACAAAATAAATTATAAATTCAATTCAAAGTTTTCAATTTTTTTATCTGTTCATAAACACCATGACGCGCAATGTTGTTTCGCGCAAAGTGCGAGTCGGACTCGCGCACGAAGGGTTCCGTACTATTATCTATAAAAAAGGCATAAAATATTTATAATTTAAATAATTAAATATTTATTTTATTCTGTTTTTTAGTATTTGTTGTTATAGCGGCAACCGAAATACATAATCTGTGAAAATTTCAACTATCTAACTATCACGGTTCATGAGCTACAGCCTGGTGACAGACGGACAGACGGACAGCGAAGTCTTAGTAATAGGGTCCCGTTTTTACCCTTTGGGTACGGAACCCTAAAAACTAATGTAATGTTTAACTTTGATCTTGCTAAGAAAGGATAGTTATGAAATTACCTGGTGATACGAGTTAACCAATTGAATTTCTTAAGCTACATACTAAAGGTGAAGAGTTGTTGCATTGTGTGCGTGCAATGATCAATTTGCACGCCAATTTATTCTGATCTCTGAACCCCTCACTTATTTCGAGTGACACTCTAATAATTAGAGTTCAGAATAATCTGGCGAAAAGATCGTGTCAAAATTGAATGATTTCTGGGCTTTCAACGCAATAGGTATGATTCTCTTGTCAGCATTTGGATGATGAAGAGTGATAAAGTCGTATACCGACGATGAAGTGCGAATATCTCCTAACTACCATTTTTTGGGAAAATGAGTTATATATGCTATTGGATTCAGAGTTCAATTTTGCATGTACTGGCAAAACTCCTAGGCGATCGGAATAAAAATAACGTGTCAAAATGATTTTGGTAATACCTCCTAAATTTTTCATCACAAAAAATTGCTGCTAACTAACTCTAACTACTACTTCAAATATCTTCTAAGTTAAATAATTTATCATTTTGTATTTTTTTTTGCGCGAATACCTCCTATCTACTTTGAAACACGTTTTAATTTGACGAAAGAACTTGTTTGAATGAGACCGGTATACCCCTATCTGACTGCAAGCTCACTCTACTTTAAGACAAAACTGACGTGTCACAATTTCACTGTCTATAATGTCACTACTCACCACTGCACTTGCTATTGGTTCAACGAAACAGCGGCTGACATGACCTCCAGTACATTTACGTCGTTTTTGATTGACTACATAGAGCGACATTGTTTACCCCTGAAACTGCCCATTATAATATTCTCAGATGGTTGCACATACCAAAACCGAAATGTGACATCGGCAAATGCCCTCCTTAGATTGAGCAAATTGCATGGAATTACTATAATCCAAAAGTTTTTAGTGCCCGGTCATACACAGATGGAATGTGATTCCGTACATAGTGCTGTTGAAAGAAAACTGAAAAACAGAGAAATACATTTACCAAGTGAATATTGTAGTGTCACAAAAGAGGCATGTAAAAAAAATCCATACGAGGTATTGGAAATTGATTACGACTTTGTCAAAAACTATGCTGATCCCAAACACTGGGCTTACAAGAGCATCAGGCCTGGGCGTAAAGCGGGTGAACCGCATGTTGTTGACATTCGAGCAATTAAATACACATCAGATGGTCCCATACAAGTTAAATTAGACTTTGATGATCACTGGCTTGACTTGCCTCAGACGCCTACAGTGACTCAATGTGATGAACCTTACCAACAGTTTCATTCTGATAGGTTACCAATAGCATCTACCAAATACGATCATTTACAACAACTAAAAGCAGTCATACCTAAAGACTGTCACTTATATTACGATAATAATTATACTAAAAAATACATAAATACTCTGAGTTGTTTAGAGTAAGTGATTGCTCAATTGATAGTTCTTTATATTTTTGTGCCATTTTTCGTTATTTTCTAAATGTCTAATGTTGTCTTTATATTTTTAATAAGAGTAAGAAACAACTACATCTGGTAGATTGTTGTTGATTGTCGAGTCACGAGTCCTTTTTATATTCTTTATTTTCTAAATGTTTAATATTTTGTTGCTACATTTGATAAGTGTTTTTAGTAGCTTATTTAATGTTGTTGTTAATTTTTGAGTCATTGTGTATTCATTTCTAAAGTCGCCCAGCGAGCTATGGAGAGAGCTATGCTCGGAGTTTCTCTGAAGGATAGGATTCGCAACGAGTACATCCGACAGAGAACCAAGGTTGTCGACATAGTTCAAAGGATTAGCAAGCTGAAGTGGCAGTGGGCTGGCCATATCGCGAGAAGAACCGACAACCGCTGGGGTAAACGTGTTCTTGAGTGGAGACCGCGACTCGGCAAACGTAGTGTAGGACCTCCGACCAGGTGGGATGACGATTTGCGAAAGACTGCTGGCAGATGCTGGATGCGGCAAGCTGAAGACAGGGCGCTATGGCGCTCATTAGGGGAGGCCTATGTCCAGCAGTGGACTGATATAGGCTGATGATGATGATGATGATGTGTATTCATTAATTCTAATTGTTTAACCTTGTATTACTTTAGATTAAGAACATAAAAGTGGGTACGTAATACTGCTAATTTAAATACTTAAAATTGTTAAATTAAAAATTTTTATTTATGAGAATCATCAAAAATAAAACACTCAATGACGTTAAATAATTATAGCAAAGATTTACTAGACTGATACATGAATAAACATGTTTTTCTTCACTTATATGTATGTTTTTTTTAAATAAAGACCTTCTAAATACGAAATTCTAACTGTAATATCCTTAATATTGATGCCAATAACTCCTAACTGACATTATTTCGAAAATAGCTTACCATAGGCCAATGTAATCAACTACATTGAATTTGTCATATTATTTTATACGAATTACAATAGTTTACATAAATTTATTTTTTTTATTAAAAAAATTAAACGTTTTTTTCGTCTCCTGTAAAATTTGGTTTATGTTGGATAGAAGATATTCGCACTTCACCGTCGATACGCATGCGTGAATGAAGACATCATGCGTAGATATTGTGAAGGCAGCTGTCATTCTGATGAATACGTGATATATGGCCTTGTGAATAAGTGGAGTCTATTTCTATAGGCCTACAGTATCTATTGAATGTGTACCAGCTTATTCATAAAGAAATGATGATTAAGAGATTGAATGGATTCGGATAAGATGTTATTATTAGCGTTGACAAGTTGACAGTAAATAGAGTATTGTAAAACAATCCTTAAATAATAATAAAACAGCGAAAGTAATTCTGTCTCACATATTTTCACGGCTAAACGCCTGAACGGATCTTAATGAAATTTAGCAGGGAGAACAAAGGGTACTTTTTATATCGGAAAGTCGAAAGCGAAGCCACGGGCACAAGCCAATGTTGATTGACGAGTTGTGTAGAATAGCCTACCAGGAGGCGAAATGATGCTGTTAAAGGTTGGGTGCGGCGAAGAGAGGGCGCTATGGCGGTCATGAGGGGAGGCCTATGGCAATGGACAAGCATGGGTTTATGATGACAATGATGTTATTATTGAATAACATAAATCTATTTGTCTAGAGATCGGTCACAACGATAAAGCCGCCCTACTTCCTCTATGCTGAACATTTCTGTCTGTATTTTTTCCTGAACTAAATACTAACTACTAAACAGTTTTCTATATATCTTTTTTTAGAAGGTTATTGGTTTATCTTATTAGGGTCAATTACAAAAAGTATTGACACTTATATCACTTTCCTAAAAATCTAAGCCGTCACCAGAAGCAGAGTGCTTAGAATGCTGGCAGCATTGCCACGTTGAATGGCAATGCTAATTCGTTGACCGAAATAAAAGCCAGCATTCCGATCACCTGTAAACTCCATTAGAAGTTTTGTAAGATATTTGTATATCGTATGATCTAGGGTTTCCTTTTTATTAGGGTCTATATTGAAACTAGATAGAAAACCTTAGGTTTTCCAGTTCATACATAAAATAGCCCTTATTCTATAAGGGTCAAGGGTTTGTTTATCTTACACCTGTGCATAATGATCAGCTCGGTGATTAACTCACTTTACAACTAGACCTATCATTATGGGATTGAGAGCACATGCTAATTTGAAGCTACACGCATGCTACAAATTGTTTATTTAATAGAGTAGGCTAAGCGCCATTACTTAAACAAGATTTTGCATTACAACTTTTTGCTTCTCTTTGGTCATAAGAAAGTTTATTTTATATTTATGTCTATAAAAACAAACGAGGATATCTATATATAATGAGCCCGATCAAAGTTGTAAACATCATAGGTATGAAGACGCCAGGTCTTAATTCTTAATTTTGGTATTGGTAATGGCCCCCGCAATTCAATAATCGTCGCCTTTACGAACGTGTTTGTAATGATGGGCAGGACCTGCAGTTCACGTATTGACACTAATTTACCAATAACCCTGTATAGAAAATACTTATACATAGACAGGAAACAATTCACACAGAGGTCCAGTCCATCTTAGGGTTACCTGGAAGAGATATCACAGGATAAGGCAGAGCTTTATAATTCCTCTATTCTAAGAATTTCTGTCTCAATTACTTTTCTGATAACTCTAGTTTTTTGTTCGTTTAGAAACCTGATATCACAACTCCAGTTCAGTTGGCTTGCCAGTGCGTGTTTTGATATAAATGTTCATGCTCTCCTTTGAATGTGCACTGATAACCACTCCATAATGTCACTTGTCAGTGAAATTGATAAATGGGTGCATGTCGCATCATATATGATATGCATCGTATTTCATATAAACCAATGAAAGGATTTAACTTATGTTAAACCTTTGGACATTGATGGAGAGGCTTTCTCAGTACTTAATAGTAACAAGTTCTGGTACTCCAGATTATAAGGGAACTGGTGAATAACAGCGAATTGTTTCTCCAAGTAGTATGAAATACCACTAATGTAGCAGAAATTAATGGTACAGGTAATTTTCGATGTATAGAATTTTTCAGTCTTCTTATTAAAACTCATTTAAAAGCTGAAAAAAAGCTCCCGCTACTGCAGTGCTATCCACAACAAAAATGTACCTTTACTTTTATTAGAGAAAACAGCGACATATGCAAAATGCATTTGAGAGTTCCTAAAAAACCAGCTCAAGAAGCAAATTCATATATGTACATGCCCAAATAATCACGTTTAAATTTTTGAACGTATAAAACAACGGTTTATTGTTATTACAATAGGTTGCATAATTACGAAGATGCGCAAGGGGGTATTTTTTTTTCTTGCGTTATAAAGGGCACAACCACCACATAAGTGATTTATATTACTTTCGATTACAGCAGCCTTGTTACCGTATAAAAGCTGTACATGAAAGTTAGTATATTCCTCAAGCTCTATTTAGGAGATTTAAAGATCTCTTATACAGTAAGAAGTGATGTATTACAGACGTTCAAGGGAGATTGTATACTCCTTAATTAAACAGTACAACTGAGATTATGAAATATTTTTAAGAGTACCTATTATATTAAAAACTCCATATTTTTATGAAGTTCGTCCACATAATGATGATAATGAGTACAGTCGTCCCTAGACTTGATCATTAACATTCACCTTGAGAATGAGTCGCTCGTTCTTCTCAGCTTTAGCTTATCGAAGTACGTAATAAACCTGTTCTTTAATTTGATAGGGCTATTTTAAACTGGTGTGTTCAACTTGAAATTGAATGTCACCGTGGGCCAAGTTTTGAACGCGCGAGATCACTAAACCTTTTTCCCATGAATCTGTGGAAGTGTCTGAGAATGATTTAATTATATAAAATTTAACATAATAAAACATTCATCAATATTATCAACAGCTTGTAGTATAACTCAACGCTATTTTGGTCAGTTTTCCTAGAGAAAGGAATTTCTAGAGGCAGGATATCATGAAATATTTTTGAAGCCAAAAGGGGTGATTCTGGACCCCGCGGGGGTTAACTTTTATTCTACGATTTTTTTAATTTAGCCTAGTACCTTCCCACTAAACAGAATAAACATACATCCTTCGTATTTGAGATTTTTTAAGCGTAGTCTTAAATTATTATTATTGTTTGGTTTCAATGGATGAACATATTTTTTTTGTGACACACTTCACACTTCACTTGGTTCACTGAAAAAAAAAACACTTTTTTGAAATATTTTATAACGTTAAGTAATACAAGATTGCGTGTACAAAAATGAATAGAAAAAATATAACTTACTTAATAAAAAAAAAACTCAATTTAAAAAAAAAACGAGTTCCAGAATTGCTCCCTTTCTGCTTAGTAAACCCGTTACGTGGTTATATATTTCTGACTAGATTATACTCACAATTTTGAGGAATTGCTGGATTTGAGATAAAGAAATTTCTTCGGCCATCGACCATCCTACATTTTCTAAGGTTTTGAGTATTAAAAAGAAAAACCACTGGATATAAGTACGTCCACTCTGGGGGATCTCCCGATAGCCGTCCACTCCGTGTGAACTTGATTTTCGCTATTGTAAACTTGCCTTATGCCACTCATTAC